>JAYKKO010000041.1:5000-2405000 GCA_037074685.1 Glyphodes pyloalis
AATTATCTGACATCAAGTCATACGATGACTACTATAAAATGTCTAAAGATACTCTGTGGACCATAGGAGAGTGCCTGTCAGCAGGAAAGAGCCTCACTAAAGATAACAAGCAATGTATCTATAGATGCACAGAGTTTTTATCGTATGCCTTGGAGTATTTGGTCGGCGAACTGAAAGATCAGTTTGTCAACGAGAGTCGAGAGAACATCTTGCAGCAGTCCATCATGGAGACTCAGAGCGCAACCCACGAACTCAAGGACGAGGTCCGAGAGATTGTGAGGAGCGAGATCGCGACACTTAGGGAAGAACTTAAGAACTCACTTCCCGCCACTTCGCCCCCGCCAGCGCCTGTGGTCTCCTATGCCACCATGGCGGCTAAGTCCGCCCCCTCGCCGGTAACGAAGCCGGCTATTGTTGTCACTGCCGATGATGTGTCCAAGAAGCCCACCGAGATTGTGTCCGAATGGAAGAAGGTTGTTTCCTTTAGGAAACAAAAATATGCGCCAGTAAAGATACAACCGATCTCCAATGGGAAACTGAGGATCGAATTTGAGCGTCCGGAACAGTGCAGCGAAACCATCGAGCGTACCAAGGCAGCCCCTGGGTTCTCAGCGGAGCCTGCCAAGCGTCGTCCCCCCCTTCTTATTGTGAAGGGAATTCCGAAGGAAGTCTCTAAAGAAGAGCTTCTTGAAGTGCTCCAATATCAGAACACTGTTGAAATCAGTAGACTCTGTTTCTTGACGTCCAATAAAAACGCGAGCCTCTACAACGCGGTGATTGAAGTGACTCCCGAGACGCGAAAGTCCATCCTCGCGCTCGGGCGTCTGAACGTAGACCACAGTCGTGTGCACGTCGAAGACTTCAGTCGCTTCGTACAGTGCTTCCTCTGCCTTCAGTACGGTCATACGAAGGCAAGGTGCACTGCTGACAAGAAGCCCTGCGCCCATTGTGCTAGCGAGGGACACCAACTCGCAGAGTGCCCACACAAAGACAATGCGGACAAAAAGAAATGCTACAACTGTAGCAAGTTCCTCACAAAGACGGGTACCAAGGGCGATGTCAGCCACAATGCCACCAACGCCAGGCAGTGTCCCAGGATCAAAGCAATGATGGCCCGCATCCAGGACCAAACGGATTACGGGACTTGATCTCACAGAATCAAGTCTCTTGTGTCTTAAAATTAAAAATTAGTGTCATATAATAATTCCTTGATTACTTTTTGTAACTTCTACATAATTCATCAATTATCTCTCTTGTCGTTTCTTAAATTTTATTGTTTCCAAACTCCGTATCCTATAGCGGAGAAAAATAACTTAGTGCTTTTAAGCAACAAATTTTGTGTAGTATGTCTTCAAAATCAGGAGAGAGTTTCGTCTTCTACGAACTCTTCTTTCTGTGACTCTGTGTTTTGTCGCAAATATTTCGTTATAGCTCTGATCATTTCAGAGAAGTTACCCACAGCATAGTCCAGTATCCATTCGCAGGACTTTACCAAAAATTTGAAACTTAGAATAATAATTATAGTTACAGAAAATTGAAAAGTTATAAACAACATTGTGAACAACCAAACTGAAAAAAAAAAAAAAAAAAAAAAAAAAAAAACCTAACCTAACCTAACCTAACCTAACCTAACCTAACCTAACCTAACCTAACCTAACCTAACCTAACCTAACCTAACCTAACCTAACCTAACCTAACCTAACCTAACCTAACCTAACCTAACCTAACCTAACCTAACCTAACCTAACCTAACCTAACCTAACCTAACCTAACCTAACCTAACCTAACCTAACCTAACCTAACCTAACCTAACCTAACCTAACCTAACCTAACCTAACCTAACCTAACCTAACCTAACCTAACCTAACCTAACCTAACCTAACCTAACCTAACCTAACCTAACCTAACCTAACCTAACCTAACCTAACCTAACCTAACCTAACCTAACCTAACCTAACCTAACCTAACCTAACCTAACCTAACCTAACCTAACCTAACCTAACCTAACCTAACCTAACCTAACCTAACCTAACCTAACCTAACCTAACCTAACCTAACCTAACCTAACCTAACCTAACCTAACCTAACCTAACCTAACCTAACCTAACCTAACCTAACCTAACCTAACCTAACCTAACCTAACCTAACCTAACCTAACCTAACCTAACCTAACCTAACCTAACCTAACCTAACCTAACCTAACCTAACCTAACCTAACCTAACCTAACCTAACCTAACCTAACCTAACCTAACCTAACCTAACCTAACCTAACCTAACCTAACCTAACCTAACCTAACCTAACCTAACCTAACCTAACCTAACCTAACCTAACCTAACCTAACCTAACCTAACCTAACCTAACCTAACCTAACCTAACCTAACCTAACCTAACCTAACCTAACCTAACCTAACCTAACCTAACCTAACCTAACCTAACCTAACCTAACCTAACCTAACCTAACCTAACCTAACCTAACCTAACCTAACCTAACCTAACCTAACCTAACCTAACCTAACCTAACCTAACCTAACCTAACCTAACCTAACCTAACCTAACCTAACCTAACCTAACCTAACCTAACCTAACCTAACCTAACCTAACCTAACCTAACCTAACCTAACCTAACCTAACCTAACCTAACCTAACCTAACCTAACCTAACCTAACCTAACCTAACCTAACCTAACCTAACCTAACCTAACCTAACCTAACCTAACCTAACCTAACCTAACCTAACCTAACCTAACCTAACCTAACCTAACCTAACCTAACCTAACCTAACCTAACCTAACCTAACCTAACCAACCGGACTTTCGGGTCCAATGGGGAAGACCTCTGTGGCTCCCATTGTGATCCGAAGTTCCCTCCTAATTATCTCTACGGTTCCCAATTGTCCCGACGCTCGTAAGACGCATTTTGGCATTTTCGCGAATTTTTTAAATTTTTGAACTTAGAAGAAAACACAACTTCGAAATTTATCGTCTAGATAAATTAATTTCATAGGTACTTTAAAAATCTCTAGTTCTGTAGTTTCTGGTCGAATAGTAATACTCCCCTCTTAGGTTTAATAGCATTTGGGTCCACCCTTCTGGTGGTACCACCCCCATTCTTCTATCTTTTATAGTTTCGGAAATAATTTTTGGACTTAGTCGAATTTCGAAAATTTGTATGGGGAAAAAGTCGGACCTTAGGTGCACTTTTTCCCCGAGTTAGCTAGCAATTAATAAATAGTTTTTCGTCCATAACTTTGTTTGGTATTAACCGATCTTCTTCATTCTTTCACCAATAGTTATAGAATAATTAGTTTCACTCCCGAAAAATTTGTCACCCCTCCCCCTCCCCCCCCTTAATTAGTAATTCATTGTGTTAGCATATCTTCGTAGCCTTTTGTTAGAATTTAATTTAGTTTTCAGATTATTTCGTCATCCTTGTAATAGGTTAAATAGTAGTCGTTAAATTGTCATAAATAAAGTCATTAATTCCCATTAATTGTCATTAATTGTCATTAATTCTTCGTAAATTCATAAGTTTTTGTGTACTGTCGTATCAATTAGCATTGTAACAGGTTTTTGAGTCAATATGGCGGCTAAAGAGCCCCCGCCTCCCCCCATTGTGAACGAGTTTAAGTCTGGTGAATGTGTTGACCACTTTTCCTTTTATCGGATCGTCAAAGGTCTTGGCGAAACGATTTTGGCTGCTGTGACTCAGAGACAATCTCTTACCCGAGAAAACAAAGCAGTGATAATTGACTGTTGTGAGGAACTCAGATGTTGCATCGAAACGTTCCCCGACATACGTAAGACGGAGTCGGATGATGCCAACTTCCTACTCAACGAGACCTCGTTTTTGATCGACACCCGCATTGAGAGCCTATCAGAGATCACGACTCGTGCTGAATCATCTGTGTTCGATCTAAAATACGGTTTCAAAGAAGATCTATTAAAAAGTGTGGCTGAGATTGTCGATAAGAAGATTGAGAGTTTTGCCTCTGAGACTCAGAGGCTAGAAAAACTTCTAGTGGACACTTGTAAGGAGATCAAATCCCAACCCCCCCCTATTTCCAACCCCCAAATAGTACCATCAAACCCGATCCCACCTTCTTATGCATCAGTTTTAGCCCCCAAAAAGTCTATTCGTCCCCCCGCAATTACAAAACCCGCAATTATTATTAAAACCGAAGACTCTAACAAAACTTCCAAGGAAGTTCTAAGTGACTGGAAAAATAAAATCTCCTTCCGTTCGGTAAAATATGCCCCGAACAAGGTCACGCCAATGACAAATGGCAAAGTGTGCATCGAATTCGATAACCATGAGCAATGTAGTGACACCATCGAGCGCACTAAAAAGCTACCAGGCTTCGACGCAGAGCAAGCAAGGCGCAGACCACCGTTGGTGATTTTAAAGGGAATACCAAAAGAGGTCCCTCAAAAGGATCTCTTGGAAATCATCCAGGAGCAGAATGATATTAATAGCGACGACATACGATTGTGCTTCTTTGTGTCGAATCGCAATAAAGAGCTCTACAACGCAGTGTTCGAAGTTTCAGCATCCGTTCGTTCTCGAATCATACAGGTAGGACGACTCAACGTGGAACACTCAAGAGTCCACGTTGAGGATTTCTCTCGCTTTGTGCAATGTTTTGTGTGCCTCCAATATGGGCACACAAAAACCAAGTGTCAAGCTACAGTAAAGCCCTGTTCTCATTGTGCGTCAGAAAGTCACCAATTGGAAAAGTGCCCCCACAAAACATGTCCGGAGAAAACCGAATGCTTCAACTGCACCGTGTTTAACAAGAAAACCGGTAGCAAATTGGACACTAAACACTCTGCGACAAATCACAAAATGTGTACACGCATTAAAGCAGCAATATCTCGCATCAACGAGCAGACTGACTACAGTCTCTCGTAAAAATGCATGTACCAAATTCTATTAAAAATTAAAGTATTAAAATATCAGATAGTGTATCGAATAAGTTTCGATAATATTAGCAACATTAGTAATTTCGTTAAATAGGCATAAAATAACTTAGATATTTTCTTTTGTTTAAAGTAGATAACATAAAATAATAGCAATAATTTAAAATTAATAGCAAACTAAAGTCTCTTTTCACTCATGAAGAGGTAATTAGCATAACTTACACAAAAAAAAAAAAAAAAAAAAAAAAAAAACCTAACCTAACCTAACCTAACCTAACCTAACCTAACCTAACCTAACCTAACCTAACCTAACCTAACCTAACCTAACCTAACCTAACCTAACCTAACCTAACCTAACCTAACCTAACCTAACCTAACCTAACCTAACCTAACCTAACCTAACCTAACCTAACCTAACCTAACCTAACCTAACCTAACCTAACCTAACCTAACCTAACCTAACCTAACCTAACCTAACCTAACCTAACCTAACCTAACCTAACCTAACCTAACCTAACCTAACCTAACCTAACCTAACCTAACCTAACCTAACCTAACCTAACCTAACCTAACCTAACCTAACCTAACCTAACCTAACCTAACCTAACCTAACCTAACCTAACCTAACCTAACCTAACCTAACCTAACCTAACCTAACCTAACCTAACCTAACCTAACCTAACCTAACCTAACCTAACCTAACCTAACCTAACCTAACCTAACCTAACCTAACCTAACCTAACCTAACCTAACCTAACCTAACCTAACCTAACCTAACCTAACCTAACCTAACCTAACCTAACCTAACCTAACCTAACCTAACCTAACCTAACCTAACCTAACCTAACCTAACCTAACCTAACCTAACCTAACCTAACCTAACCTAACCTAACCTAACCTAACCTAACCTAACCTAACCTAACCTAACCTAACCTAACCTAACCTAACCTAACCTAACCTAACCTAACCTAACCTAACCTAACCTAACCTAACCTAACCTAACCTAACCTAACCAATTTAAATTTTAACGTTTTAATTCATAACTCCGTCATTTCTTTACCGATTCCCGGAATTCTTTTGCCATTAGTTGTGTCTTTTTAATACCCACCCTTAGAAAATATCATCATCCCCCCCACCCCCCCCCCCAACTAGTGATTAAGTAAATTCGTAGTTTCTGTCAACTTTTCTTAGTAAATTAATTTGGTTTGTTCATTCTAGTTTGTTTTTCGTTTAGTTTCCGTTTCTTAACCCTTTGTGTGCCAAACACACAAAGAGTTGTTAACCCTTTAGTTGTCATTTCCGGCGAAAAGCGACAAGTAACCGGCGAAATGGCTTCTAAAACCCCAGTAATACCCTTTGACCTTAAATTGAGCGATATTAACTCGTACGACGATTATTATAAGATGTCCCGTGATACTCTTCGCACCATCAACGAGTGTCTTGGCGCCGGTAATAGTCTCACCAAGGAAAATAAAACGTGTATTTACCGTTGCACCGAATTTCTCTCGTACGCGCTCGAATACCTAGCTGGGGAACTCAAAGATCAGTTCGTAAATGAGTCCCGAGAAAATGCACTTCAGGAATCTATCTGCGAAGTCCAGAATTCCACTTCGTCCATGAAAGATCAAATCGTGGAGGCGGTCAAACTTGAGTTGGCCGCTTTCAAAGAGGAAATCCGTTCGTCTGCCCCTGTTGTAACTTCTCCCGCCCCATCTGTTCCAATATCGTACGCCTCTGTAGCGGCTAAATCTTCCACTCCAGTCACCAAGCCCGCCATCATCATCTGCGCGGATGACGTGTCCCAGAAACCCCAGGAGATAGTCTCAGCCTGGAAAAAGCAAGTGTCCTTCAAAAAGACCAAGTACGCGCCGACAAAAATAATGCCCATAAGCAACGGGAAAATTCGTGTCGAGTTTGAAAGACCCGAGCAATGCCAGGAGACTATCTCCAGGACCAAGGCCGTCTCAGGCTTCAGCGCCGAGGAGGCTAAGCGCCGCCCCCCTCTTATGATACTGAAGGGTGTCTCTAAGGAAATCGCTCGCGAAGAACTTCTAGACGTCCTTCAGTACCAAAACGACATCGAGGTCCAGCGTCTCTGTTTCTTGACGAGTAACAAGAACCCACAGCTCTTCAATGCAGTGATTGAAGTAACCCCGGACAATCGCCGTAAGATCTTGGCATCAGGCAAACTCAACGTGGATCACAGTCGTGTCCACGTCGAGGACTTTAGCCGATTTGTCCAATGTTATAAGTGTCTCCAATTTGGTCATACCAAGTCTAAGTGCACAGTTGAAAACAAGCCTTGCGCCTACTGCGCAAGCGAAGGGCACCAGTTCGAAACGTGCCCTCATAAAGACAACCCAGATAAGCGCAAGTGCTTCAATTGCGACAAGTACTTCACTAAGACTGGAACCAAAGGAGACACTAAACATAGCGCCACAAATCCCAAGACGTGTCCTCGAATTAAGGCCATGATGGCGCGCATCAATGACCAGACAGATTATGGTACTTGAGCCTACTCTGCTCAGTACTAAGTAATGTCTTAGTAATTTTCTTGTGTCCTTAAATTCTCAGTCCACCCTTAATAATTTCTTACCCTTCAGTATATTTATTCTTTCCCTCCTTAGTTGTAATATTGTTAATCAAATTTCTTCGTTGTGTTTTGGCCCGTATCCATTCGCGGGGAAGTCATCTTTTTGTAAGTTAATTTCGTTTTAGAGTCTTAGTAAATTCTTCTGCAACTAAGTTTGCATTTCTCTTAGTAAATTCTTTCTATGTTTTTGTGTCTTATATTTTTCTTTGTGTTTTAGCTCTTGTTACGCAAGAGAAGTCCCTTCGTTGTTCCCCATCCTGTATCCTATAGCAGGAATAATATCCCTAAGTCCTAAATCCTCTCCAAAAATAACATGGAAAATTGTAATAAATAATAAACACTTAGTAAAAACACCAATCTAAAAAAAAAAAAAAAAAAAAAAAAAAAAAAAAAAAAAAAAAAAAAAAAAAAAAAAAAAAAAAAAAAAAAAAAAAAAACCTAACCTAACCTAACCTAACCTAACCTAACCTAACCTAACCTAACCTAACCTAACCTAACCTAACCTAACCAACCTAACCTAACCTAACCTAACCCAACTCGCTTTTTAAGCACCAAATACAGAGGTATCTCACTGTAAATTTGCACAAAGTAGCGACTAATTAGGACCTACCAGTGGCCCAAAACTCGAGGGTACCCCCTCTAATAGTTTCAGAGAAAATAATTTTTGAAGTTTTTGGACTTTGGAAATTTTCAAACACCGAATTTCGTCGTCTAAAACAGCGGTTTTTATCAGTTTCTTGTCATAGTTAGGAAAATTCATATCTTAGTAAATACTAGTTTCTGGACCGGGACGCCTATTGGGCGTTTCATACCCTTGGGTACACCCTTAAGGTAGTACCATTCATTTCCATCCAACTATTATAGTCTTCGAGAAAATTTTTCGGATTTTGAATTTTCATACAAAAATCAGCTAGGCTTACGTAAACTTTTTGCAGAGTAAACCGGATTATTAAATAACAGTTTTTAATTAATATCTCGATAAGTATAATAGGTACATCAATAATTCTTTCACCGAAAATTAGGTCATTTTTATCTCTATAATTTGAAATAGTTTTGGACTTTCTACTCCCCCCCCCCCCCATTTTTATTATTAAATTTAGTTAGTTTTCAGTGATAAATCACTTTTATTAATTTAGTTAAGCTTCATTTCTTTTCTTATAATAAGATTTTGTTTACTAGTACATAGTTTAATAATACTTGGGTGCACAAGAATTACTTGTTAACCCTTTAAGTGCATAGAATAGGTATTCGTTGTTAAAGTATAAAAAATATAGATTATAGTCATTGTAATATTACTGTTTTAATTATTCTTTACTAATTTGAAGATAATAGTGTCTAATTGGCTACTCATTGTTAACCCTTTGTGTGGCAAAAATTAATATTTAAGAAAAATTATTAGTATCTTTGTTTAATTTAGTATAAATCACTAAGCAATATATACTCTCGGCATCTATATAGTGAGGAATGACCCTCATCATACAAAATGGCGAGTCAACCTAAAAAGAAGGATAAGGAGATAGTGACGCTAACAGCTTTTGCATGTGATGTTAAGGACTTTGAATCATATCAGCGAACGATTAAGGCTATTTCAGATACCATAGATCGGGCACTAGATACTAGCAAGAATAACATCTACGCGGAACATCGAACCCTCATCAAGCAAGCTACTGAGGAAATAAAGAAATGCACAGAAGTACTCTCGGCACTGTTAGCCGGGGAAACACCAATAAGTGTGACTCATGAATCGAACGCCTCATTGAAAGCAGACATTATAGAATGTGTTAAAGGTGAGCTGGCTAAATTTAAAGAGGAAATCACGGCCAAGACGGGCAAAAGCATGCATGAGAAACCCACCACATTCGCTGACATAATTCGCAGTCAGAAGGCAGATAAAAATAGCATCGCCCCCTCATTACAGCAAAAACAACTGAGTGCTTCCACTTCTAAACCAGCGATAATCGTCACCACCAAGAATAAGGTACAGGATAAACAGGAGGCTATACAGACCTGGAAGAGGTGTATAAATTTTAAATCGGTGAGCTATGCCCCGGCCCGTGTATTGCCGGTTTCAAATAACAAACTGAGAGTTGAGTTTGATAGTACATTGCAAAGAGATGAGACACTAAAGCGACTTGAGAAGTCATCAGAGATAACAGCGGAGCCATCAAAGCGTTTATTACCCATGTTCATCATTAAAGGGATATCCAAGGATGTTCCTAAGGAAGAGTTGCTTGATGTTATCAAAATGCAGAATACGGAAGTTAAGAATGCTTGTAACAGTGAAGATGATATAAAGCTTAGATTTGTTAGAGATAATAAAAAAGAGTACCTGTACAACGCGGTCTTCATGGCATCACCGTCAGCGTGGCGCGCGGCAATCGCCTTGGAACGCCTCAATGTAGATCACCAGCGGGTCCATGTGGGTGATTTCTCGCCGTTCCTGCAATGCTTCAGATGCCTGCAGTTCGGGCACACGCAGGCTCGATGTGAAGTTGAAGAGAAGGCCTGCTCCTACTGCGCAGCCACTAACCACACCGGCAACAGCTGTCCTGTGAAAGAAAATAATCAGTTAATAAAATGCTACAATTGCAATGCACATAATGTTAAATTTAACCAGAAATCTGCGACGAATCATACTGCCACTTCTAATAATTGTCCCAGAATCAAGTCAATGCGCCAGAGACTCACCTCCCGTATCGATTATAATGGATTCTAATAATAAACCAATAAGAATTATCCAGTGCAATTTAAGTCGAAGTCAAAAGTGGCAGCACGAATTCGTGCAATATTTTATGAACAGCGCATACTCTATTGCATTAATTAGCGAACCATACACAGGTACTGGCAAAACTGTTAAAAATATCTCAGGTATAGACATATATCAGCTCTCGTCGGATCAGTTAGTAAAGGCGTGCATTCTGGTTAAACCAGATGTACAATCACCATTAGGAATAATACAATACACAAGCACAAATATAGTTACAATTAAATTTAGAATAGGACATCAAAATATATATATCGCATCAGTTTATATAGAGCCCAGAGAAGACAACAAAAATACAATGAGTATGGTAGATTCATTCCTTAAAGATATGTCGGGTCAGTGCTGCATAGTCGGTGGTGATCTCAACGGTTGGCACCCCCTTTGGGGAAGCCTGCGCTTGAACCCTAGAGGACGAGCAGTCGCTGAGTTAGCATACGAAAATAGAATGCACATATGCAATACCGGAACAACACCAACATTTGAAACTATAACTCATGGACAAACGCGAACATCTATAATTGACATAACAATGATATCTGACGCATATACTGATCTAATAGACGAGTGGAAGGTGAATTTAGATGCAGCAGCCCTAGCTGAACATAACGCCATAGAATATATATTGAAATCTAGAATTAATAATATAAATCAACATACTAACGTAAATAACAACGAATCTACATATTTATATAAATCAAAGAACGCTAACTGGACAGAGTTTAATAAAATAATATCAACTAACATGGCAACTAGTGAAATACTGAATACTGATATAAATAACGCAAACAAGGAGCAAATAGATATATTAATAAAAGAAATAAATAACATAATACATGAAGCATGTAGAGAGTCTATGCCAGTCAGAGGCCAAGGGCGTAAATACAAACCACCTTGGTGGTCGGATCAGCTTGAGATACTTAAGACAGAAGTTATTAGAATACACAGATTAATAAGCGAAAACAGAAGAAGAAACTTACCAATAGACCAATTAATAGTTGAACAGAAAGAGGCAAAACAGCGCTACGCCGAAGAGATTCAGAAAACATCTACAGCTAATTTCAGAGAGTTCTGTCAGCGCCAAGGAAAGGAGGACGTGTGGGCAGTGACCAATAGACTTCTCAAAGAGGGACCATCGAAGAAACCACCTACGACATTAAAAATAGGAAACTCGTATACCAAAGACGCAGATGAAACCGCCCAAGCTCTACTGGAACACTTTTATCCCGAGGACTCTTCAGATACAACCACACATCAACGTGAACTGCGAAAGGATGTCAATCTACAATCATCAGGAGCAGATGAAGTCCCGTTCAAGGAAGCTGAGGTTCTTGAGGCCATCAAGAGCATGAATCCTAATCGCGCACCAGGTCACGACCACCTGACCTCGGACATCGTCTATGCCTTCTGCCGCGAATATCCTAGGTTTATTACTGACCTTATGAACAGATGTTTGGCGCTGGGATACTTTCCCTCTACTTGGAAACATGCAGTGATCAAAATCTTACCCAAACCCAATAAATCGGATCCTTCTGCCCTCAGCTCATACAGACCCATCGGACTCATCCCAGTATTCGGAAAGCTGCTAGAAAAGCTATTCATTAAGCGACTTACCTATCACGCTGACAAACACCACAAACTTAATGCGAACCAATATGGCTTCCGAGAGCAAAGAACCACCACTGCGGCGATAAACGCTGCTCTGGACAAAGTCAGGCAAGCCAAATCAACAGGCAAGCAGGTAGTTGCGGTTAGCCTTGACATTAGAGCGGCGTTTGACAACGCATGGTGGCCAGCCTTGTTTAAGCGCCTTAGAGACATGAAGTGTCCCAATAATATTTACAAGCTAATCAAGAACTATTTCCAAGACAGAAAGGTGGCACTAAAATATGGAGGAGCCGAAGCAATGAAACAGATGACAAAGGGATGCGTGCAGGGCTCGGTCTGCGGGCCCACCATGTGGAACATCATTCTCGATGAACTACTGTACTTGAACTTACCTCCTGACTGTCACCTCCAGGCCTTCGCGGATGATGTTCTTCTGGTGGTCTCTGCGTCCACGGCAGCGGATCTGGAAATAAAAACAAACAGGGCTTTAGAAATAATAAGTATGTGGGGTCGTGATGTGAAACTCGAATTCGGAGCAGCTAAAACGCAGCTAGTGGCGTTTACAAAAAAGGCGAAACAGGCTAAAATCAAGATGGACCGAGACGAACTCGAATTCGTCGAGCACTTCAAATACCTCGGGGTGGTGATAGATAGCAAACTCACTTTCTCACAACATGTTAAATACATCACGGGTAAAGCAATGCGTATATTTAATAGATTGTGCTTATTCATCCGCCCGACTTGGGGAATACATTGCGAAAACGTGAGGATTATTTATAATCACGTAATAGTACCTATAGTGACTTACGCGGCGGGAATTTGGGGGCATGTAGCCAGCAAAGTTTATGTGAGACGAATATTGGAAGGTACTCAGAGACTGTTTGCTCTCAGAGCGATCAAAGCCTTCCGCACCGTCTCCACTGTAGCAGCACTTGCCCTTGCTCGATTCCCACCACTGCACCTCAAAGTGTTGGAAGTCAGTCGCCTAGAGGAGGTCAGACTCACTGGGAGGATCCAGAACCTTCCCAGCGAAATCCAGCTGGAAAGACTGGCGGCACCCAGGGAACTTCTGGCCCCTCCGGACAGAGTAGCGATTGAATTCAAAATGGCTCATAGTGATTCCAATGTCAATAACCTTTGTGGCTCCAGTTCTCTGCGGCTATATACGGACGGCAGTAAGTTGGAGGACGGACGCGTAGGAGCAGCCTTCGTGGCGTTTGATGGCGAGCAAGCTCAGCCGTCCGCCACGTATAAATATAGACTGCACACTACATGCTCCGTCTTCCAAGCCGAAATGCATGCAATAGACCAAGCATGCAAATGGGCGCAGGAGCAGGAGTCAACAAGCACTGCGATACTATCCGACAGCATGTCAGCACTTTTAGCTTTAGGAGACAGAAGTAACACGAATCCTCAGGTGGTGTCCATCCATCGAAGAGTGTTCGCACTCCAACAATCAGGGATAATACAATTCATCTGGGTGAAGGCTCACGCGGGGGTGACTGGAAATGAAGCAGCAGACGCAGCAGCCAAAGCTGCGGCGGAGTCGAACTCCGAATACTGTTATGCCAAGTTTCCAGTCAGCCTTGCGAAAGGGGGACTTAGGGAAGAGACTCTTCAAAAGTGGAGAGGCATCTACCTGGCGGGACCTCAAGGGAGCCACACAAGAGGGCTCTGCCCTGAGCTGGACGATGTGTTTACTGTGGTGGATAGATGTGGCACATCGTTTAGTTTAACGCAGTGTCTGACGGGACATGGCTATCATCGTGCGTATCTACATAGATTTAGAATATCGGAAACCAACACCTGCCCGTGCGATGATAAAACAATTCAGACATTAGAGCATCTCATACAAGACTGCGATAGGTTTACCTCTAAAAGAGGCAACCATATACTTCTCTGCGAAGCACACAAGGTTCCTCCTTTTAAGATCCTGGAGGTAACCAAAAAGAACGCAACTAAACAATCGTATCTTAAATTCATAGAATACATAATAAGCAATCTAAAAAGTTTTAATCAAGAAACTAATGATACAAGTTAATAAAATATTAAATAAATAAATGAGTAAACTTAAATAAATAAACAAATATATAAAAGGTAAATAATTTTTAATAATAAAACAGTGACGTATATAAACAACAGTAAAAGTAGAAATCCTGTATCAAATAGCAGGATTCAATAAATTAATGGAAATCAAACACTTGATAAAAAAAAAAAAAAAAACCTAACCTAACCTAACCTAACCTAACCTAACCTAACCTAACCAACGGACTTTCGGGTCCAACGGGGAAGACCTCTGTGGCTCCCGTTGTGATCCGAAGACCCTCCTAATTTATCCCTACGGTCCCCAATTGTCCCGACGCTCGTAAGTCGCATTTTTGAATTTTCGTGAATTTTCTAAGTTTTGAGACTCTAAGTCCCAAAATTGTCGTCTAGATAAATTAATTTCCTTACTACTTCAAAATTCATAACTTCGTAGATTCTGTTCACATATTAATACTTCCTTCTTAGCTTTAATAGTGTTTGGGTTCACCCTTCTGGTGGTACCACCCCCATCCCTCTACCCCTCATACTTTAGAAAATAATTTTACCACTTTTACGAAATCGCAAAATTTGTATGGGGAAAAAGTCGCACCTTAGGTGGACTTTTTCCCTGAGTTAGCCAATTTAAATTTTAACGTTTTAATTCATAACTCCGTCATTTCTTTACCGATTCCCGGAATTCTTTTGCCATTAGTTGTGTCTTTTTAATACCCACCCTTAGAAAATATCATCATCCCCCCCACCCCCCCCCCCCCAACTAGTGATTAAGTAAATTCGTAGTTTCTGTCAACTTTTCTTAGTAAATTAATTTGGTTTGTTCATTCTAGTTTGTTTTTCGTTTAGTTTCCGTTTCTTAACCCTTTGTGTGCCAAACACACAAAGAGTTGTTAACCCTTTAGTTGTCATTTCCGGCGAAAAGCGACAAGTAACCGGCGAAATGGCTTCTAAAACCCCAGTAATACCCTTTGACCTTAAATTGAGCGATATTAACTCGTACGACGATTATTATAAGATGTCCCGTGATACTCTTCGCACCATCAACGAGTGTCTTGGCGCCGGTAATAGTCTCACCAAGGAAAATAAAACGTGTATTTACCGTTGCACCGAATTTCTCTCGTACGCGCTCGAATACCTAGCTGGGGAACTCAAAGATCAGTTCGTAAATGAGTCCCGAGAAAATGCACTTCAGGAATCTATCTGCGAAGTCCAGAATTCCACTTCGTCCATGAAAGATCAAATCGTGGAGGCGGTCAAACTTGAGTTGGCCGCTTTCAAAGAGGAAATCCGTTCGTCTGCCCCTGTTGTAACTTCTCCCGCCCCATCTGTTCCAATATCGTACGCCTCTGTAGCGGCTAAATCTTCCACTCCAGTCACCAAGCCCGCCATCATCATCTGCGCGGATGACGTGTCCCAGAAACCCCAGGAGATAGTCTCAGCCTGGAAAAAGCAAGTGTCCTTCAAAAAGACCAAGTACGCGCCGACAAAAATAATGCCCATAAGCAACGGGAAAATTCGTGTCGAGTTTGAAAGACCCGAGCAATGCCAGGAGACTATCTCCAGGACCAAGGCCGTCTCAGGCTTCAGCGCCGAGGAGGCTAAGCGCCGCCCCCCTCTTATGATACTGAAGGGTGTCTCTAAGGAAATCGCTCGCGAAGAACTTCTAGACGTCCTTCAGTACCAAAACGACATCGAGGTCCAGCGTCTCTGTTTTTTGACGAGTAACAAGAACCCACAGCTCTTCAATGCAGTGATTGAAGTAACCCCGGACAATCGCCGTAAGATCTTGGCATCAGGCAAACTCAACGTGGATCACAGTCGTGTCCACGTCGAGGACTTTAGCCGATTTGTTCAATGCTATAAGTGTCTCCAATTTGGTCATACCAAGTCTAAGTGCACAGTTGAAAACAAGCCTTGCGCCTACTGCGCAAGCGAAGGGCATCAGTTCGAAACGTGCCCTCATAAAGACAACCCAGATAAGCGCAAGTGCTTCAATTGCGACAAGTACTTCACTAAGACTGGAACCAAAGGAGACACTAAACATAGCGCCACAAATCCCAAGACGTGTCCTCGAATTAAGGCCATGATGGCGCGCATCAATGACCAGACAGATTATGGTACTTGAGCCTACTCTGCTCAGTACTAAGTAATGTCTTAGTAATTTTCTTGTGTCCTTAAATTCTCAGTCCACCCTTAATAATTTCTTACCCTTCAGTATATTTATTCTTTCCCTCCTTAGTTGTAATATTGTTAATCAAATTTCTTCGTTGTGTTTTGGCCCGTATCCATTCGCGGGGAAGTCATCTCTTGTAAGTTAATTTCGTTTTAGAGTCTTAGTAAATTCTTCTGCAACTAAGTTTGCATTTCTCTTAGTAAATTCTTTCTATGTTTTTGTGTCCTATATTTTTCTTTGTGTTATAGCTCTTGTTACGCAAGAGAAGTCCCTTCGTTGTTCCCCATCCTGTATCCTATAGCAGGAATAATATCCCTAAGTCCTAAATCCTCTCCAAAAATAACATGGAAAATTGTAATAAATAATAAACACTTAGTAAAAACACCAATCTAAAAAAAAAAAAAAAAAAAAAAAAAACCTAACCTAACCTAACCTAACCTAACCTAACCTAACCTAACCTAACCTAACCTAACCTAACCTAACCTAACCTAACCTAACCTAACCTAACCTAACCTAACCTAACCTAACCTTTTTTTTTTTTTTTTTTTTTTTTTTTTTTTTTTTTTTTTTTTTTTTTTTTTTTTTTTTTTTTTTTTTTTTTTTTTTTTTTTTTTTGATTCCCAGGGGAAATGCCCACGCACCGTCACTCTCTGCCACGGGGAGACAGAGAGTGGTGTGTCGGACTCGAACCGACTAAAACCCCTGGGGTGGTCCTACTCTGCGCAGTGGCGGGGGGGGCCGGGAAGCGCCATTAAAGCATTACGCAATCCCCCCCCTAAGCGCAAATTGCCGCGCGTGGCGCAGCGCGTCTCGGTGCGGCAGGTGGAATTGCCGCACCACGGGGCATGCCGGACCACCCAGCATGCCCCGTCTCCTCGAGCGACGCCAGAATTCCCCGTTCTGGCGCCTTCGGAATGCACGGCCGCTTGGGCCTTTTTTGGGCCTCTAGGGCCTTAGTCCCCAGTCGCCATGACTTCAGGGGCAGGACGGGTCGGCTGCGACTGCGACTGAGTCGCTCCAGCGGCCCGCCTCTGATTTTTCTTCGGGGCCTTACAAGCCCCCCCCCCACCAATGTGGTTGGCCTTTTTTCCGGCCGCGGCACAGACCGTGCAGTGCGGCGCTGCCTCGCACGCACGGGCAAGGTGGCCAGGAGCACCACATCTGTAACAAGTGGCGCTCCTATCCGTCTCTGACCCGCACTGCATCCTGACGTGCCCCTTCTCGAGGCACCGGAAGCAGCGCAGGTCTCTGGTCTCCAGCAATTGTACTAGAGCTGAAGACCAGCCAACTGTCAGCTTTCGGCCAACCACCAACTTTTTAGCGACTGCGGTGGGGCAGCGCACCCAACAGGACCCCAGTCCACGACCTGCTCGCCGGATCTCGCCGATTTTTATGCACGACGCCGGACAATCCCCAATCGCCGCGATCGCGGCAACGACTTCGGTGGCGGTGACGGAGTCGTCCAGCCCGGACAGACGCAGCTCCGCGCACTTTTCCGGGCGGGAGACCAGGACTCCGTCCGCCGCGAGAACCTCTCGGAGCCTCTCTGCAAATTTTTCGGCCCTCTCCCGATTTTCCCCTTCCGTGCCGCCGGACACCATCACAATGAGGCCGCCGGTAATGGCCCGGCGGCATTGGACCTTGGAGATGCCCAATTCCCCCACATTTATTTGGGCCCTGGCCTTCGTCAGAGCCGCCAGCAACGTCATCCCCCGCTCAACGGCCTCTGGCAGCAGTGTGAGTATCACTGCCGCCGACTGAGGGGAGCGGAGGTTTGGCAGGTTGGGCCGTCGCTGCTGCCTCGGCGTCTTGACCGGAGGCTGAGGCAGCTGGGGTGTCGTTGCCGGCGCACCCTTCTTCTTTTTCCCCCCCTTTCGGACCACCGTGGCCCACGACGTGGGAGGGGGTGGGGGTGGGGGTGGCATAAGCTGTGACTCCTCGATTCGCTGGGCCGTGGACTGTGCCGCGGGCTGGGTCGCTGTCTTCTTCCTCCTCGTTCCTTTGGGAGGAGGCACTGGGGCATCAGACCTCTGCGTCGCCGCTGGAGTGCTGTTCGCGGTTGCCCCTTTGCTTCGCACCGCCTTCGCCGTACTCGTTGGCGGCGTATTCTCTTGGCGTCCCACCGACTCCAACCGCTTCTCTATCGCTTGGAAGCGGGAGTCCAAGTATTTGAGGAGCGTTTCATCACTCTCCCTGCTGTTTATTGCTGGGGAGGGGGGTACTCGCCCCTCTATACTCTGCTGGAGAAGAGCGACCTGACTGCGGACTTCGGCCAATTCCTTGGCCTGCCGCTCCACCTCTTTCTGAAGCCGCTCGTTCTCCAGCTTGACTGCCCTTACTTCAGCGGCCCCGTCCTCTTTGGCCCGCTTGACCGCCTCTTCGAGGACTCGGTGCTCGTCGGAGGACGTCCTCTTGTACATCATGGCAGCCACCTTGTCCCACTCGTTGGCTGCCATGACCAGGGCCTTCATGTGGGTGCCCTTGAGGTTACCCGATCCCTTTGCCACCCTTCGGACCAGGTCCGCCGTCGCCATCGCCTGGGCTGCCAGGAGGAAGGAGGGCCGGTCACTAAGATTCTCCGACGCCTCCTCCCGTGCGTACGTTCGAGGCGAGAGGGTGCGAGAGACATAGTCTATCTCGCTCGCGTGCTGCTCCACCTCTTGGGCCGCCTTGGAGATAGTTTTCTCCCTTTCTAGTCTCCTCTCCGCCTCTGCGGCTTCCCGCTCCTCCCGGCGATGTTTTTCTTTGGCCGCCGCCAATCCCACATATTCCCCCGTGGTTGGCGGTCGGCCACGCCCCCTTTTGGCCCCGGTCTTCTTACGGAGGACAACTTCCCCCTCCTTTTCATCTTGATTGGGCCGTTTGCGCCCAACAGCGAATGCCCCCTCATCTGACACAGATGAGCAACTGACTTCGCGGCTCAGTCTCCCGACGCGCTGTGAGCGCCGCGCTGACCCGACCGCACTTATATCCGAGAAACTCACACTCATCTCAGACGCGTCGGATACGTCGTCTGAGTCTATTTCCCCCCCGATTACTATTTTCCCCTTTTTTAATTGTTCAGTATTCATAGCTGTTCCCACGAAATTTACTGGGTTTATTCGGTCACCCCGTGCAGAGCCAGTTGCACGGGGAAGCCTAATACTCGCCCGGGGTCGGCCGGTGCCGGGCGGTGGGGTCGATCAGAGGAGCTTTATCCCAGCTCCTCACCATCCCTCCGAGGGAGAGATGGCCCCGACGTCTCGAGCCTCGCCCAACGTCGGGCTTAGGGGGTTTTTTAGGGAGGTGTCCTTCCTCTTGGGCCGGCCAATTAAGGCAAGCCCCCTACCCCTCCCCCCTCCCCAGGCCTACCTGGGCTACAGGGGGGAGAAACAGGTTTGCCGGTGGTGGTCCTGAAAAGGACCGCGTCTCCCCAGCCACTTTGGCCAGTTTGACCCACCGGGCCCTAACTCCTACGCGCCTCGTCCTCAACTGCTCTTCTCAAACCGAGAATAGCAGAGAGGACGGTATTCCCCACCCCCCCAAATTCCCCACCCCCCCATTCCCCATCCCCAACCCGCCTACCCCACCCCCCCAGTGTGTTTGGTCCGCGGGAGCTAATCTCCGACCGCCGACTGCCGTCCGCAGGGCATCCCTGTAAGCGGGAGTACCCTCCGGGCGGCAGCCGACGGCTTCCCCTATCCGCCGGCCGGGGGACGCGCCAGGTAGGGGTATCACCTCCCCCCCTGGAACCTAACCTAACCTTTTTTTTTTTTTTTTTTTTTTTTTGACGGGGGGAATGCGTTGATGCACCGTACCGTCACCCCGAGGGAGGGTGACGGCGTGTGTGGGACTCCCTGCCCTGAAAAGGGCAGGACTACCCACTAAACCCCCCGGTTGGACCCTCATCGCCTAAGTGGCGGCGCTGTGGGAAATCGGCTCAGCCTTTGCTTCCACAGCGCCGCCGGCGGAAAAGCCGCTTAAGCGGCTCCGTCTGCTCCCCCCATGGTGTTCGGGGGGAGACTGGGGATGGCCGGTCCAACGGGACCATCCCCACCTCGCTGTGGAGACCGGTGCAATGCCGGCTGAGGTGCCCTCACACCATCAGCCGGCCGGCCCCCACGCGGTAGCTGGGCGCGGTCAAATTGGCGCCGCGCCCTAAGCCGCCTTCTTCGGCGGCAGGCGGGAGCGGATGGATCGTCCTCCCGCTCCCGCTCTGCGGCCTCCTTCTGCGACATGACGTCTTCGCAGAAGGAGGCCATCCCTTCCCACGCCGTCTCACTCCCAAGCATAGCCTCGACTATGCTGGGGAGTGAGAGATTCGGCCCCACCGATGCACGCAAAGCCGCGCGCTGCGCGTCAAATGTGGGGCACACTAGCAGTGTGTGCCCCACTGTGTCCTCCGCCGCGCCGCAATGGTGGCACGACGGAGACCCTTCACGACCGATGCGGTGCAGGTACTGCCCAAAACAGCCGTGGCCGGACAGCACCTGCACCAAACGAAACGAAAGGAACCCCGACTTACGCTCGAGCCAGCGAATTATTGCTGGCCCGAGCGCATCCAGGGTCCAGCGGCTCGCCGGACACTCCTGCAAGTTTCGGGACCACGTTTGAAGCATGTGGTCCCTGGCAGCGCGTCGGACGCGCGTTAGGTCCTCTGGGTAGTAGTGAACCCCAGAGGCCCTTCTGGTGGCCTTCCATTCATAGGCCACCGCCAGCTCCTGGGCCTCCAGCTCCCAGGGCGGCATCCCAGCCATCGCACACGCCGCCGCGAAGCCGACGGTGCGATAGGCCCGCGCGACTCGTTGGGCTATCGCCCTTTGGGGGCGACGCAGGCACCGTAGGTTCTCTGCCCTGGCTAGAGCGTCAGCCCAGATGGGGGAACCATATAGGGCCATACTCCGAAGAATGCCGGCGTAAAGTCGCCGGCATTTTGACCTTGGTCCCCCCACATTGGGCATCAGCCAGGACAGAGCGTTGGCAGCTCTAAGGACGCGAAGTGACAGGGCCCGGAAATGTGGGCCAAACTGCCACTTCGCGTCGAGGACGAGGCCCAGATACTTTATCTGGGCCCCAACCGAGACCCGCACGCCCCCGACAAGGATGTGAGCGTCGGGTGGGCAGCGCTGCCGAGGCCCTGGGAAAAATATGGCCTCGGTTTTTTCGAGCGCCACCCGAAGCCCAATGCGCTGGATGCGCCGAACTAGCAATGACCCGCCCACAGCAGCAAGACGAGCCGCCGTCCCAAAGTCCTTACCCCGGGCCGTCAGGAGGGTGTCATCTGCATAACATATGACACCCGTGCCCGGGAGAAGTGCGCCCCGCAACACCCAGTCATAACCTATGTTCCACAGGAGCGGACCCAACACCGACCCCTGTGGAACACCTGCCTGGACATTATACCTGCGCAGGCCACCGTCTCCATCCACGCAGGACACAGTCCGGCCTGCCAGGTAGTCCCCTATCAGGTTGATTAGATAGGGGGGAAAACGATGATGGCGCAGTGCCATCAGAATAGTCGCGTGGGGTAGCGTATTAAACGCGTTGGCGATGTCCAATGACACCGCCAAAACGCCCTCCCCCCTCTCCCGCGACTCCGCAACGGTGGACTTTAGTTTGGACAGGGCATCTATTGTTGATAGCCCTGTCCGAAACCCGAACTGGGCGCCTGAGAGGTCCGGCCCGACCTCCCGAAGATGTTGGTTGACCCTTGCCGCGATCACCTTTTCAAACAATTTACCGGCCTCATCTAACAGCACGATGGGCCGGTATGCCGAGGGAGAGTCCAACGGCCGCCCCTCCTTGCGAAGAAGGCAAAGGCATCCTTCCTTCCAGATTTTTGGGAACTTCCCGACTCTGAGACACGAGTCGAGAAGCTCCCTAAGCTTAGGCTCCATTAAAACCGCGGCCAGGGCCACTATTTTGGCCGGAACTCCGTCCGGACCGGGCGCAGTCTTTTTGGCACGGAGGCCGAGTGCCACCGTGCCGAATTCCTCCTCCGAGATGGGAGGACAAGTGTTAGGGGTTGGGGCATGAAACCTACCCATTTCCGGCGGAAAGAAGTCGGGGTCGCTGTCCGGGAATAATGCCCGGACAACGTTATCCAGTAGCCCCGGATCGAGGGTCTCGGTCAGTGGGGGACCTATTGGGCGCAGCTGGTTCCGTGCAGCCCGGTACGGTCTCCCCCACGGATCACGATCGAGACCCTCAAGCAATTCAGCCCTGGCACGATCTTTGGCCGCTCCTATCTCGGCTTTGAAGCGTTGCTTGGCCGCCAGGTAAGAGTCATACAACCGCGCCTCATTGACAAGGTCGCGGTTGGCCCGGCGCCTGCTCCGAGTGAAGGCCCTTCGGGCCGCGGTGGTGTTGGCCCGAAGATTGGCGAGTTCCCCCGACCACCAATAACAAGCGCGACGGGGGGGCGGACGACGGGACCGAGGCATGCATGAGTTGCACACCTCGGTCAAGGAGTCGCGTAAGAACGTCGCCGACTCGTCTACATTGGGACCCGCCAAGGGAGGCGAGAACCAATCCTGAAGCAGGACTGCCTCCCTGGCCACAGCCTTGTCCAGGCGGGACAAAGCCCACCTGGGAAAAGGTGACGAAGACGCCGGATTGGTTCGACGTTGGGCGTCGGCCGAGATCTCAAATCGCACATATTTGTGGTCAGAGAGAGTCTCGGCCGAATCGACTCGCCAATTTTGGACGCGTGCGGCAAGAGCAGGGGTGGCGAACGAGATGTCCACCACAGACCCCCCCTGCTGCCGCACGCAAGTGTGTATGGCTCCCCGGTTAAGGAGCAAAAGCCCCGAGGACACTGCCCAGAGGTCGACCAGCTGCCCCCGTCTGTTGCAGGAGGCAGCTGGATTCCCCCAGGTCACAGCCTTGGCATTGAAGTCGCCTAAGACCATGACCTGTCGACCGGACGATGCACAACGAATGACGGCCTCCTGGAGAATACCCAGGAAAGTCTCAAATTCTTGGAGTGTACGACTGGGTGAGAAGTACACTCCAAAAATCACAATTTCTCCCCAGGTGGCGCCTACGTATCCCGCACCCCTCTCAAACTGTGAAAGAGGGGGGGAGAGGGAAGAATTCCGCCTAAATATGGCAACTGTGCCATCCCGATCCCCAAACCATGACCCCGGGATCGAATATGGCTCGGCCACAACAACGACATCAACCAACCACTCCGCTACGGCTTGGGACAACAGGTCCTGTGCCGAGCGGCAGTGGTTGGCGTTCGTCTGGAGGAAGTTCAGTTGGGCCATTATTTAATCGGACATCTGAACTTCCTCCCTGACAGCTGCTGCGGCGGTCGGCTGGGTCCGGGCCACCGCCATCATTTTCCCTTTCTTGGGGGGAGGTCTACAACTCCTCCCCCCCATTGAGTGGCCTGCTGGGCGCCCACTTTCGGCGCACACTGCACAGTGCGCCTTCTTTTCGCTGCAGGCAGCGGCTTTGTGTCCTGCCTGCCCGCAGCGATAACAATTATTTCCGCGCTCTGCGGATGACGGACACATAGGGCGTGTGTGCCCAGTGCCCAGGCACTTAAAACATCGGAGGGGCTGCTCCTCCAGTAGCCGAACAGACGCAGAGCTAAATCCTACAAGGAAGCGCCCCCCCTCTACCACAGCCTTTGCTGCGGCTACTGGGCATTGTAGGCGGATGGTGCCTAGCCCCATGCGACCGCCACGTATCTCCCCGGCCTTGACTTGTTCGGCCGGGCATTTGCCAATTTCGGCAACCTTCTCTACGACTTCGGACTTGGAGACTGAGTCATCCAAGTCCGAAATAACGATTGCGACGTATTTAACGGGCCTCACGATTTTTGCGAGGCCCTCATCTACCACCTGCCGCATCCTGTCAGCGAACAGGTCGGCCCTCTTCGCAGAGTCAACACCAGGGAACTCAAAAAGTCTCGCCCCGGTAAGAGTGGGGCGAATGCGGATAGAGGATGCAGTAGTCACCCCAATCCCCTCAAGGTCCATGCTGCCCCGAGCTTTGACCAGCACTGATTGATACGTCTCCCCCTTATCGGCAGCCTCTGCGGTGAGGGTAACCACCACTGCAGCGGTTTTGGGGGGAGACAATTTCGGCTTCTTCGGTGCATCCGTCTTCTTTTTGGTCGGCTTGGGAGGGGCAGCAGGTCTCGACGAACCCGTGGAGTTTGTCTCCTTTCTCCCGTCCGGTTGGGATCTCTTTTGAGGTGGGAGGGGAGCTGAGGACCTCTTCCCTTTTCCCTTCCCCTTCTTTACAACCTCCACCCAGCTGTTGTTGCTGGGTGTGGTAGATGGCAGCATCAGGTCTTCTTCTGGTTCCTGAGCAACCCCCACGGGTAACTTTGCCGACGCAGCTTGGTTTGATGCGCCGGGCGCGGAAGCCGACATTACCCTTGTACTGGACCTTTTCGCCCTTTGGGGTTTTGGAGGTTCCGGGACTTTAAACTCTCCCGGCAAACGCTCGAGGACGACAATGGGCTCCCGTTTCCTGTCAGCCGCCAGCGGTGGACGTAGCTTCGGAGCGGGGAGAAGCCGGTCTTGGATGCCCTCGAAACGGGCATCCATGCGAGCGCAGAAAATTGCTCGCTCTTCCTGCAGGAGCTTCCTGACTAGCTCCTCCATCGACCCGTTTCGTTTTTCCGGTTCCAGACTGGAAACCGGAGCCGGCTTTTCCATGTCGACATCTTGAGGGGCCGACGCGCGAATCGAGGCTGGAGATTTGCGACCAGATCTAGACTTGGAAAGTTCGGCCACAGCGGCTTCAAGCTCAGCCACCCTCTTCCTTTGGCCTTCTAGCTCCGTTAACAGGCGATCCACGGTTGCCTGCAACCTTACAGTCTCTTCCGAGCACGTCCTTTTGAGAGACTCCTCACAAATGGCCTTCATTGTGACGACGCTTTCCTTAAGGGCCTTCTGGAACGTGCCCTTGAGGTTTGAAGACCTCGAAATCATCGCAGAGGACCCACTTGCCTCTTCTTCTAACAAGCGCTGCAGCTCCGCAGCCGACTTCCCCTCCAAGGTGGTGGTGAGGGGAACTCCATACCCAGCAGCATTCCTGGCCTTGCGGAGCTGCCTTTCTTTGGCCATCATCTGAGCCTCTACTTCCAGCTCAATAGCCGCCTTCTTTTGCGCATTTAGCTGGCGCTGCGCTTCCGCCATTCCTACATAGTCGCCCGTGGTGGCTGGGCGACCTCTGCCTTTCTTGCTCTTGGACTTGGGCTTCGATTTAGAGCCCTTGCCTTCAGGGGCTTCCGAGGAGGACCCCTTCTCCACGTCTTCGATAGGGCGTTTGCGGCCTTTCAAGAACTTCGGCCGCCCAGAAGCGACCGAAGTGTCAGACAAATTTGTCAACGTGTCCGACTCCGACTCGTCCCCGGACATTTGACTAGGCCTGTAGAACTGGCCATGCCCACTGCTGGCAACTGAGGTCACGGATGACGCTCGACTCAGCTTGCCACTCTGCGATGCATATGAACATGCGGCATCGCCACTCTGAACGCCTAAAAGCGCTCCAACAGACTCCGGCGCGACAGCACAAACGGCGCCAAACTCCGCACCCGAAGGTGCCACAGCAACAATCTCCTCACTAACGTCAGATTTGTTTTTTGGATTGGAAGAACTCATTTTGGATTCCCACGAGAAAAACGGTATTAAAGGACCGCCGGGGGCAGAGCCGAATACCCCCAGCTACCCTCATACTGCACGGGGGCGGGCGGTCCCGTGCAGGGAGGCCGATGCCACCGACCACGACCGGGTTTAACCCACCCGGTCACCATCCCTCCGAAGAGAGATGGCCCCGACGCCTCGAGCACTCACAGCGTCGGGATTAGGGGTTTTTTATTGAGGTTTTCTCCTCTTGGGCCAGCCAATTAAGGCAAGCCCCCTGGTCTGGTCGAGCCGATAGACGTGATCACCAGACACTCGACCAGGAAACAGGTTGCCCGACGGTGACCGAAGTCTGCTGCGACCGACTGCTATTACGCAGCCGGCCGAGCCCGCCGCGCCGCGGGGATGCCCCGCCATACGCCGCTCCGAAGAGCCCGGACGTCAAAAAAGGCCAGCATGGCCTGGCCATAAACAAAGGCCCCGACAAGGGCGAAGAAACGACAATGTCGTACAACTGCCGAAATCTTCGCACAACAAATTCCCCCCCACCCCAAGTTCCCCACCCCCCCATTCCCCATCCCCAACCCGCCTACCCCACCCCCCCAGTGTGTTTGGTCCGCGGGAGCTACGCTCCGACCGCCGACTGCCGCCCGCAGGGCATCCCTGTAAGCGGGAGTACCCTCCGGACGGCAGCCGACGGCTTCCCCTATCCGCCGGCCGGGGGACGCGCCAGGTAGGGGTATCACCTCCCCCCCTGGAACCTAACCTAACCTAACCTAACCTAACCTAACCTAACCAACGGACTTTCGGGTCCAACGGGGAAGACCTCTGTGGCTCCCGTTGTGATCCGAATATCCCTCCTAATTATCCCTACGGTCCCCAATTGTCCCGACGCTCGTAAGTCGCATTTTTGAATTTTCACGAATTTTTCAAATTTTGAGACTCTAAGTCCCGAAATCGTCTTCAGGATAAATAAATTTCCTAAACCACTTGTAAAATTCATAACTTCGTAGTTTCTGTTCACATATCAATACTTCCTTCGTAGCTTCAATAGTGTTTGGGTTCACCCTTCTGGTGGTACCACCCCCATCCCTCTACCCCTCATACTTTAGAAAATAATTTTGCCACTTTGAAATTTGTATGGGGAAAAAGTCGCACCTTAGGTGAACTTTTTCCCTGAGTTAGCCAATTTTAAATTTTACGTTTTAATTCATAACTCCCTTGTTTCTTAACCGATCCCCGAAATTCTTTTGTCACTAGTTGTATCTTTTTAATACCCACCCTTGGAAAAATATCCCCTCCCCCCCCCCTCCCCCCCCCCAGTTAGTAAATCGTAATTTTCGTAGTTTCTGTTAACTTTTGTTAGGAAATTAAATTAGTTTATTCATTTTGGTTTGTTTTTAGTGTAGTTTCTGCTTCTTAACCCTTTGTTGGCCAGTACTGCAAAGTGGTGTTAACCCCTTAGGCGTTATTTCCGGCGAAAAACGCAAATTAACCGGCATAATGGCGTCTAAGACACCAGTTATACCTTTTGATCTTAAATTGAGTGATATTAATTCGTACGATGATTACTACAAGATGTCCCGAGATACCCTACGTACCATCAACGAATGCCTTGGCGCTGGTAACAGCCTTACTAAGGAAAACAAGACGTGCATTTATCGTTGCACAGAGTTCTTGTCGTACGCACTCGAATATCTGGCTGGGGAACTTAAAGACCAGTTTGTGAATGAGTCCCGTGAAAACGCACTGCAAGAGTCGATCTGCGAGGTGCGTGACAATACCACCTCAATGAAAGACCAAATTGTGGAGGCGGTCAAGCAAGAGCTGGCTGCGTTCAAACAAGAGATGCGAACATCTGCATCAGTCGCACCGCCATCTGCGCCCCCACCAGCCTTTTCGTATGCTGCAGCTGCAGCAGCCAAGCCCTCCGTTGTGTCCAAACCCGCCATCATCGTCTGCGCTGATGACGTCAACCAAAAGCCTCAGGAGATAGTCACCGCTTGGAAGAAGCAAGTGTCTTTCAAGAAGTCTAAGTATGCGCCCACCAAAATCATGCCTATAAGCAACGGCAAAATTAGAGTCGAGTTCGAAAGACCCGAGCACTGCCAGGAGACTATCTCCCGCACCAAGGCCGCCCCCGGTTTCAGCGCCGAGGAGGCCAAGCGCCGCCCACCCCTCATGATGCTGAAGGGCGTCTCGAAGGAAATCGCTCGCGAGGAACTTCTTGATGTGCTTCAGTATCAGAATGATATCGAAGTGTCGCGACTTTGCTTTCTCACAAGCAACAAAAATCCTGCGTTGTACAATGCCGTAATTGAGGTAACACCGGACGTGCGCCGCAACATCTTGGCAAAAGGCAAACTCAACGTGGACCACAACCGTGTCCACGTGGAAGACTTTAGCCGGTTCGTCCAGTGTTACAAGTGTCTGCAATTCGGCCACATCAAGAGTAAATGCACAACAGAGAGCAAGCCGTGCGCTTACTGCGCTAGCGAGGGCCATCAATTCGAGGTGTGCCCACACAAAGACGACCCCGAGAAGCGAAAGTGCTTCAATTGTGTGAAATATAACACCAAAACTGGCACTAAAGGCGACACCAAACATAGTGCCACCAATCCAAAAACTTGTCCGCGTCTTAAAGCGATGATGGCGCGGATAAACGACCAAACAGATTATGGTATGTGAGAACTCCTCCCGTCTCACTACTTAGTAAATTCTTCAAAAATTTTTTTTTTTTTCGTTCCTTAATATTTCTTAGTGTTTTTATTTTTCAGTCCTTTAGTAACTTCAATAGTTGTACCCTTCATAGTTGTTCATCGTAGAATCACTTCACTTCGTTGTAATTTGGCCCGTATCCATTCGCGGGGAAGTCATCCTTAGTTCAGACTTCATAAGTAGTGTCTTATAATAACTACGAACAACTAAGTTCGTATTCTAGTTTTAAATTTTGTTTCCTATGTATAGTATATTGTCATAAGTCGAGTCATAGCTCTTGTCATGCAAGAGAAGTCACTTCGTTGTAACAACTCCTGTATCCTATAGCAGGAATAGTATTCTTAGAGTCATAAATAGCCTTAATTCCATAGGAAATTTTAGTAACTTATTAAACTTAACTTTGGAAAATCACCAAACTAAAAAAAAAAAAAAAAAAAAACCTAACCTAACCTAACCTAACCTAACCTAACCTAACCTAACCTAACCTAACCTAACCTAACCTAACCTAACCTAACCTAACCTAACCTAACCTAACCTAACCTAACCTAACCTAACCTAACCTAACCTAACCTAACCTAACCTAACCTAACCTAACCTAACCTAACCTAACCTAACCTAACCTAACCTAACCTAACCTAACCTAACCTAACCTAACCTAACCTAACCTAACCTAACCTAACCTAACCTAACCTAACCTAACCTAACCTAACCTAACCTAACCTAACCTAACCTAACCTAACCTAACCTAACCTAACCTAACCTAACCTAACCTAACCTAACCTAACCTAACCTAACCTAACCTAACCTAACCTAACCTAACCTAACCTAACCTAACCTAACCTAACCTAACCTAACCTAACCTAACCTAACCTAACCTAACCTAACCTAACCTAACCTAACCTAACCTAACCTAACCTAACCTAACCTAACCTAACCTAACCTAACCTAACCTAACCTAACCTAACCTAACCTAACCTAACCTAACCTAACCTAACCTAACCTAACCTAACCTAACCTAACCTAACCTAACCTAACCTAACCTAACCTAACCTAACCTAACCTAACCTAACCTAACCTAACCTAACCTAACCTAACCTAACCTAACCTAACCTAACCTAACCTAACCTAACCTAACCTAACCTAACCTAACCTAACCTAACCTAACCTAACCTAACCTAACCTAACCTAACCTAACCTAACCTAACCTAACCTAACCCAACCGCTTTTAAAAGCACCAATAAGGGAGCTACCCTGCTGCAACTTTGCATCAAGGAGCCTAAAATTTATCCCTAGCGATAGCCCAAAACTCGAGGGTCATCCATCGAGAACTTTATTTTTAATTAATTTTTCAAGTTTTTCGGACTTAGAGAATTTTCAATCTCAAATTTCGTCATCTAAAACACTGGGTTTCACCACCTAGGGTGGAACCCCATAAAATTCATATTTCCTGAGTTATTAGTTTTCCGATCTTGGTCTCTTCTTAGCTTTAATAGTGTTTGGTCTCACCCTTCTGGTGGTACCACCCCCATCCCTCCATCTTCAATAGTCTCGGAGATAGAATCTTCGAATTTCGAAAATCGCAAAATTTGTATGGGGAAAAAGTCGGACCTTACGTAGACTTTTTCCCCAAGTTAGCCACTATAGAAAATCAGTAATAAATTCATATCTCAGCCGTTTCTTGTCCGATTTTAATAATTTAGGTATCATTGTGTTTCTAATAATTCATCTCATCTTTCCTAGTACTTACTTTTTCATTTAACCCTTTTTCCGCCAGAGCGTTAACTTGTTGACGTTTTTGGACTTAGAAAAATTTCTCTTTTCGTTACTTAAGTTGTTAATTAGTTATTTCTCATTAGTTTTTAGTTTCAGGTGTTAACCCTTTGTCTGCCAATCTTTAGATTTTGTTTGTTTTTGTTCGTTGTAGTAGTCTTATTGTCTTAGTAGTCTTCAATTCGTTTTCAAACTTAGTTTCAATAGTCAAACACCCGCCTGGCTTAGTCTTGGCGGGCCCCCATGGTTTCTGAAGAGTCCTGTTGCAAGCGAAAAACGAAAATTAACTTGCACCATGGCTTCGAAGAACCACATCAAATTGTATGTATCTCATACAGATATGTCAGACTTCGACTCCTACTATAAGATTAACAAGGAGATCTTACTCACCATTGGCGACGCCCTGAATGCAGGGAACTCACTCACGCGCGAAAATAAGGCAACCATCTTCAAGTGTGTAGATGAACTTAGGTATGGACTCGAATTTCTCTACGGCGAACTGAAAGACCAGTTTGTGGCAGAATCCAGGGAAAATTCCCTTCACACCAGCATGGTCCAAGTTCGTGACACCACTGAGGGTTTGAAGGAGGAGATCATCTCGGCAGTCAAGGCCGAGCTTAGTGTCTTCAGGCAGGAACTCTCATCTTCTCCTGCCCCCCTTTCGGCCCCGGTGGCGCCCCGGTCTTACGCATCCATTCTTGCGAAATCTACTCCCGCCTCAAAGCCCGCTATCATCGTCCAAGCTGAGGACACCACCAAGAAGCCTCAGGAAGTTGTCTCCGAGTGGAAGAAAGTCATCTCGTTCCGACAGAAGAAATACGCACCCACCAAGATACAGCCTATCTCCAACGGCAAGATTCGTGTGGAGTTTGAGCACCCTACTCAATGCGAGGAGACAATCTCTCGAACCAAGGAAGTCCCCGGCTTTAATGCCGAGGAAGCTAAGCGGCGCCCACCTCTGCTCATCCTGAAGGGAGTCCCCAAGGAGGTCACTCGTGACGAATTGGTGGAAGTCCTTCAGTGCCAGAACGACATAGCAGATACCCGCTTATGCTTCCTCACGAGCAACCGCAGCGAACGTTTGTACAACGCTGTGTTGGAGGTCACCCCGGAAACGCGACGCAAAGCACTCCTGTTGGGAAAACTCAACGTCGACCACTCACGAGTTCATGTGGAAGACTTCCACAGGTTTGTGCAATGTTACCAGTGCCTCCAATACGGCCACACCAAGAATAAATGCACGAATGACGTGAAGCCGTGCTCCCATTGTGCCAGTGAAGGTCACCAATACACTGCGTGCCCCCATAAGTCAGCGCCAGAAAAGCGCAAGTGTTATAATTGCACTCGTTACAACCTCAAAACCGGGAGTCACGGTGACACTTGTCATAGTGCCACTAGTGCGAAACATTGTCCTCGGATCAAGGCAATGATGGTCCGAATTGGCGACCAAACGGACTATGGCGTGTAGCATCATTGACCACACACGCCTTCTGCGTCGAACATCCTTCCTTTCTTTCCCTTAATTTCCAGACTCTCCCCCACTATCTCCTGTAACTTCTACATCTTTCCCAATAATTTTCCTTTCCAAGTCTTTGTTTCTTCAACTTTGTTCCTTCCTTGAATTATCCCTTTGTCCTTTTCCCGTATCTAATAGCGGGAACTTATCCCTTTCCCATCTTTTCTCCCCACCCGTATACATTCGCGGGGTAGTTACCCAATTTCGAACAACAACTTATAGTTGTTAGAAAATCTTGATCCGTATAAACAAAATTGCAAAACACCAAACTGGAAAAAAAAAAAAAAAAACCTAACCTAACCTAACCTAACCTAACCTAACCTAACCTAACCTAACCTAACCTAACCTAACCTAACCTAACCTAACCTAACCTAACCTAACCTAACCTAACCTAACCTAACCTAACCTAACCTAACCTAACCTAACCTAACCTAACCTAACCTAACCTAACCTAACCTAACCTAACCTAACCTAACCTAACCTAACCTAACCTAACCTAACCTAACCTAACCTAACCTAACCTAACCTAACCTAACCTAACCTAACCTAACCTAACCTAACCTAACCTAACCTAACCTAACCTAACCTAACCTAACCTAACCTAACCTAACCTAACCTAACCTAACCTAACCTAACCTAACCTAACCTAACCTAACCTAACCTAACCTAACCTAACCTAACCTAACCTAACCTAACCTAACCTAACCTAACCTAACCTAACCTAACCTAACCTAACCTAACCTAACCTAACCTAACCTAACCTAACCTAACCTAACCTAACCTAACCTAACCTAACCTAACCTAACCTAACCTAACCTAACCTAACCTAACCTAACCTAACCTAACCTAACCTAACCTAACCTAACCTAACCTAACCTAACCTAACCTAACCTAACCTAACCTAACCTAACCTAACCTAACCTAACCTAACCTAACCTAACCTAACCTAACCTAACCTAACCTAACCTAACCTAACCTAACCTAACCTAACCTAACCTAACCTAACCTAACCTAACCTAACCTAACCTAACCTAACCTAACCTAACCTAACCTAACCTAACCTAACCTAACCTAACCTAACCTAACCTAACCTAACCTAACCTAACCTAACCTAACCTAACCTAACCTAACCTAACCTAACCTAACCTAACCTAACCTAACCTAACCTAACCTAACCTAACCTAACCTAACCTAACCTAACCTAACCTAACCTAACCTAACCTAACCTAACCTAACCTAACCTAACCTAACCTAACCTAACCTAACCTAACCGGCACTGGACAGACTCCTGGAACTGGCAACAGCCGTCCCAGTCAGACGAAAGTTAGTGGAGGAATTGGAAGGAGAGGGCCAGACACGTGAAGAGAAGGGAACACAGACAGAACAGGAGCTTGAGGAAGGAGAGGGGATAGACGGACAAAAAGTGATGGACTTGCTCAAAGAAAACAACAGAATGTTGAAAGAAAGTGAACAGAGGATAGAAGACCTGAAGAAGAGCATAGAGTTACAGATGGAGACCCGGCCAAAGGAGACCTACGCTAGTGTGGTGGCGACGGCGCCGACTATGGTGGGAGAGGCGGTGGCGGCCACACTACACTCAGTAGTGGTCACCTCAGAAAATGATCAGGATACGGGAGAGGAAGTACTGGAAAGGATAAGGAAAGTGGTCGATGCAAAAGAAGGATGGATACGGGTGGAAAAGGTAAGAAAGGCCAAGGATAGGAAGATCATTGTAGGATGCGCTACGAAAGAGGATAGAGACAAGATCAAGCAAAAAATAAAATCAGGAAACGCCCACCTAACCGTGGAGGAGGTGAAAAACAAAGACCCGCTTCTGATTCTCAAGGATGTCTTGCTGATACACAGCGATGAAGACGTCCTGAAAGCCCTGAAGAATCAGAATAGGGATGTTTTCCGCTCCCTCGGCGGAGAGGAGGACAGGATAAAAATAAAATATAGGAAGAAGGCACGAAACCCTCACACAAACCACATTATACTAGAGGTGTCCCCCAAAATATGGGGCAGAGCGGTGCAAGTAGGAAGGATGAGGGTGGACCTACAGAATCTAATAGTGGGGGACCAATCTCCGCTGGTCCAATGCTCCAAATGCTTGGGATACGGCCACGGTAGAAAGTTCTGCAGAGAAGCCGAAGTCCTTTGCAGCCACTGCGGAGGGCCGCACATGAACAATGAGTGCCCGGAGAAGGTGGTGGGAGAGGGGCCGGATTGCGTCAACTGCAGGCGGAGCAAACTCGAAAACCGGGGACACAATGCTTTCAGCAACGCCTGCCCCGTAAGACAAAAATGGGAAAAAATAGCAAGAGCCACGGTAGCCTATTGCTGAGGTGGTCCCAGGAAGCACCCACCAGTACAAAATAGTCCAGGCGAACCTCCAGAGAAGCCAGTTGGCCACAAACGAGCTGCTCCTGGAGGCAGAAAAGAGGAAAGTCGCGGTTGCCCTACTTCAGGAACCCTACACGGGCAAAGAGGGGCGCGTGAAGAGTTACAAGGGCGTGAGGGTCTATCAAAATACAAACCTGATGGGTGGCCACATCAAGGCGGCGATAGTCGTCCTCGACGGAGAACTAGATGTCCGACAGTGCCTCGAGGAGACCACAAACAACATCGTGGTGGTACAAGTAAAAACCCAAGACTGGGAAATCACCCTCGCGTCCTACTACTTCGAGCCGGATAAGCCAATTGAGCCATACCTAGAGCATCTCCAGCGGATAAATGGCAAAGTACAAGGGAAGCTAGTTATTGGGGGCGACGCCAACGCCAAAAGTACCTGGTGGGGCAGCAACGTGGAGGACCAAAGGGGAGAGCATATGTGCGGAGTGTTGGCCGAGATGGGTCTCCACATCCTAAACAGCGGCGACACCCCCACATTCGACACCATTAGGGGAGGAAAGAGGTACAGCAGCCACATCGACGTGACGGCCTGCTCGGAAGACTTCCTTGGCTTCGTGGACGGATGGAGAGTGGACGAGAGCCTGACGGGGTCGGACCACAATGGCATAGTGTTCGGGTTATTGCTGCAGAAATCTAAGGGACTAAAAACCGAAAGAACTACTAGGGTATACAATACCAAGAAAGCAAATTGGGAGCAGTTTCGTGAGAAACTGCCCCAATTCATGTTAGAAGCAGGTATAACCCTAGATAGGATACGGGAAACAAATAACAAAGAAGACCTGGACCAAAAAGTAGAGCAATACACCGGAGCTGTTATAAATGCAAGCAACGAAACCATCCCCAAAAAGAAAAATAAGGAAACACTTACCGTGCCATGGTGGACCGAAGAGCTCGCAGCGTCGAAGAAAGAGGTAGCCGTCCGGAAGCGGAGGATCAGGAACGCAGCGCCGCACCGAAGACCGCGAGTCGTGGCTCTGTACCTGGAACAGAAAAATAAGTATGAGAGGGAGGTTGAAGAGGCGATAACGTTAAGCTGGAAGGAATTCTGCGGGAAACAGGATAGGGAGGGGATGTGGGAAGGAATCTACAGGATAATGGCAAGGACGGAAAGGAGAGAGGAAGACCTGCCCCTGAAGAGAGGGGACCACGTGCTGGATCCGGAGGAATCCGTACGATTCCTGGCGGAATCCTTCTACCCCAGGGACAAGGCCGAAACGGAAATGGACCTTCACCGGCAAATAAGACGACGAGCAAAAGAAGCAAACGAGTTGGGTCATGATGTCAACCATGACCCACCGTTTACCCCTGAAGAGCTGGAAGTCGCGGTGAAGTCGTTCAACCCGAAGAAGGCACCGGGAGCAGACGGCCTCACAGCCGACGTGTGCCAGAAGGCAATCAGCAGCGACCCAGAGTTGTTCCTCGCACTCACAAATAAATGCCTCGAACTCTACCACTTCCCCAGGACATGGAAAGAAGCGGTTGTGGTGATCCTCAGGAAGCCGGGGAGGGAGGACTACACCACTCCCAAGTCATACCGGCCGATTGGACTGCTGCCGGTCCTAGGGAAGATCTATGAGAGGATGCTCGTGAACCGCCTCAAATTCCACATCCTGCCGGGCGTCAGCCCCCGCCAGTACGGCTTTATGCCGCAGAGGAGTACCGAGGACGCCCTCGTCTCGCTCATTAAGCACGTACGTGCAAAAGTGAGCGCCAAGAGACTGGTTACACTAGTCTCTTTGGACATCGAGGGTGCCTTCGACAACGCCTGGTGGCCGGCCATAAAGACCAGACTGGCGGAGGAGGGGTGCCCGGGGGACTTGAGGCGGGTCATGGGCAGCTACCTGGAGGACAGGAGGGTGGAGGTGAGATACGGGGGCAAAAAGTGCACTAGGAGCACGGAAAAGGGCTGCGTCCAGGGTTCAATAGGGGGCCCCATCCTCTGGAACCTGCTCCTGGACCCACTGCTGCGAGAAGTGGAAGCACTGGGATTTCACTGTCAGGCCTTCGCGGATGACGTCGTGCTCGCATTTGACGGACAAGAAGCCATAGAGGTGGAAAGACAGGCAAACATCGCCCTCAGCCATGTTCACGAGTGGGGTGTTAAAAATAAACTTAACTTTGCACCACATAAAACAAGTGCCATGCTCATCACGAAAAAACTAAAGCATGACACCCCGCGACTGAGCATGGCTGGGGTCGAGGTAGCCATGTCAAACCAGATCAAGATCCTGGGGCTGATAATTGACAATAAGTTGACATTTAATGCGCACGTCAGCAGCGTCTGCGTACGAGCCTCAAATGTATTTAAGCAGCTTGTAAGGGCGGCACGGGTGGGATGGGGACTGAACCCAGAAGTTATTAGGGCGATATATACGGCAGCCGTGGAGCCGGTGGTGCTCTACGCAGCAGCGGCATGGGAACCAGCGGCACACAAACTGGGGGTGCGCAAGAAACTAGGCGCAGTGCAACGAGGGTTCGCGCAGAAGATGTGCAAGGCCTACCGGACAGTGTCTCTGAACTCGGCCCTCCTCCTCACAGGGACGCTCCCCCTAGACCTCCGAGTCCGAGAGGCGGCCTCGTTATACGAGGCCAAGAAGGGAGCGCCACTACCGGGGTTGGGGGACCGGGAGATAGAGACAATGTCTCCGGCGGTAGGAGAGCTGCACCCAGCGCAACAAATAGCGGTAGAGTTCGGAAGCCTGGTAGACGAGGAGCAGTACAGCCTCCACAGTGAATATGACGTGCGCATATTCACTGATGGAAGCAAGATAGAGGGTAAGGTTGGTGCGGCGCTCTCCATATGGAGAGAGGTGGAGGCCAAAACCAGAAAGCTTACCCTCTCATCATACTGCACAGTCTACCAGGCTGAGCTCTACGCGCTATTCTGCGCGACAGAGGAAGCCCTCAAGCAAAGAGGAACTTGCGCCATATACAGCGACTCCAGGGCGGCCCTGGAGACCATCAGAAACCCCGGCTCTACCCATCCGCTGGCCGTTAACGTCAGGAAACACCTAAGAAGGGCGAAGACCCAGGACCGGAAAGTGGACCTGTACTGGATAAAAGCCCATGCAGGACTCATGGGGAATGAGAGGGCAGACCAGTTGGCCAAGGAGGCGGCCTTGAGCAGCAAGCGACGGCCTAATTACGACAGGTGTCCGGTCTCATTCGCGAAGCGCACAATCCGCGAGGAAACGCTCCGCGAATGGGATGGGAGGTATCGAACGGAGGCCACCGCCGGGGTGACGAAAGCCTTTTTCCCCGACGCCGTCAGGGCCCATAGAGCCATTAGGAAAATTAGGATGGACGGCCAGCTGACTCAGCTTTTCACGGGGCACGGGGGGTTCTCCTCATACTTGAACAGATTCAAGTGCAAGGAGAGCCCGTCGTGCCGATGTGACCCCAACGAGGAGGAAAGTATCCTCCACCTGGTTTTAAAATGCCCTATCTTCGCGTACGCGCGCTTTAACACAGAGCAGGCGGAGGGGATTGAAATAAAGCTGGAAAACTTGCCAAAACTTACCAACAATAAAACATTCCTAAACTACTGCAGGGAAATAATCACGAAAGTTAATAAAATAAATAAATAGGATAAATAAAAGTAATGTTTAAAATATATTATGATTAATATGCTTGTAAACATACAGGGGAAACATAGATATACAAACAATATAAGCAAATAGTTATTAAGGAATGTTAGTAGTAACTAGAACTAAGTATATGCATGATAAAAATGTAATAGCATTAGAAGAGCAACCTAGACATAAGAGAAACATAAATTGTAAAAAAACACATAAATAAATAATGTAGTCAAATAATGTTAGCAACATATCGTTGTATATAGTGTTAAGCATTCAAACAAATGTAATAGAGATAAGCTAGTAATTAAGAAAAACATAAATGTAAAATAAGAAAAGATAAAGAAATAAAGAAACCCCCCCCCACACCCCACCCACCCCCTCCCCCCCCCCCCCCCCCCTTTTTCCCCCCCACGCCCTTACTTTAATAAGATAATATATCCCGATAAGAGAAAATAGAAATAAGAAAATAAAGAAAAGTATAAAGATAGAGTAGATACATTAGAAAATAAAGTCGGAGGTAGAGGATCTATCCCCGATCCAAAAGTGTGAAAGAGATGAATGACAGAAAGAATCGTATGAAGTATGAAAGCATCCGTAGCAAAAGCGAGAACTGGTATGAAAGAGTAGACAAAATACACTGTTTAAAATAGGCTCCGATTATGTTGGAGGGTAGGCATATAAAAAAAAAAAAAAAAAAAAAAAAAAAAAAAAAAAAAAAAAAAAAAAAAAAAAAAAAAACCTAACCTAACCTAACCTAACCTAACCTAACCTAACCTAACCTAACCTAACCTAACCTAACCTAACCTAACCTAACCGCAATTTATTTTCCAGAATATAACCCCTACGTTGCCCAAATTTATATCCTAGATTAGGCTTTTTAAGGTCTACCCATTGGCCAAAACTCGAGGGGTACCTAAAAAATACTTCTCGAGTTTTTGCCAAAAAACACTTTGGCAAATTTCACATAGATCATAAGAGAACAAAACCACACCTCTAGATAAATAAAGTCAAAATTTCAAAATTCCATATCTTCAAAATTCGTAAAGTCCCAAATTTGGTCCTAAAGGGTGGTTTGACAGGCTCGGGAAGACGCGTCGAGCGAGCCTACTCACAACCCCCTACCCCTTATAGGGACTTAGAAAATTTTTCCAAATTTTTTCCTCCATACAAAAAATTTCGCACCTTAGGTGGACTTCCGACCAGTAAAACTTGAATCAACCCAAAATTTCATAACTTTAAAAATTCACTAAAAATCAGTTTCTTGGCATAAATTTAAAATTCTTTTCGATAATAATTCCCTAAAATACCCCCCCCCCTGTGACCTTACAGGCCTCAGGGTAAATCATCCCCTTCCCATAAAAATCGTTAAAAATACCCCCAACACACAAAAATTCTCCTAAAACTTCCCAAATAAAATATAAAATAGTAAAATTAATTTAACTTATAAATAAAACGTTATTAAAATCCATTAAACTCAATTAAAATCCATTAAAAATCGTCAAAAATCGTTAAAAATCGCTAAAAATTCCCTAAAACATCTTATAAAATAAACTAAAAATCCCTAAAATATAGCACAGTTAAAACTTTAAAAATGACTGACCAAGCTACCCCCCTAAAAGCCAGAATGTCGCGGGCGATGTATTCCTTCAGGAATGTCACGGACTCAGCGACTTTTCTGGAGACGGTGCTTGGACTGACCGACACCATCGAATTGGCAGTTAAGGAGGGTCGGTCACTCAGCCGAGAAAACAAGGTGATCATCCTTGATTGCTGCACTGATCTGCGTCAATGTTGCGCGAACTACCCCTACGAAGCACCCCCCGCTGCGGCGGGCTGGGATCACGGGGTGGTCCGCGAGTTATCGTTCGCACTCAGCGACGGGATGGCCTCCATGTGCGCTGTCCAAGAGGAAACGATGGGAGAGGTTCGCGCCGTTCAAGATAAAGTCATGGAGACGGTGCGTAAGGGAGTGGACGATAGGCTTGACACCATCATCAAGCAAAATGAGCGCCTGGAGGACCTTGTGAGACTGTCCGGCAACATGCTGAGCAGAGCTCTCAAGGAAAACCAGGACATCGTCCCACCACCGTCTTCATCGTTCCTTGAAACCCTCCCTGAAATGGCCGACACACTCGGCGACAAGATTCGTGGCGTGGTTCAGGGCGAGGTTGCTGCCCTGAGAGAGGAATTTAAGACCCTTCCCCCTCCCTCTGCCCCAATCCAACCAGTCGCGCCTTCGTACGCCAGTGTGGCGGCCCGCCCAATCCCAACCCCGGTATCGAGACCCGCCGTAATAGTGGCGAGTATCGATATCGAAAAGCCCCCCCAGATAATAATAGCTGACTGGAAGAAAGCTGTTTCCTTCCGGCAGCAAAAATACGCTCCTTTAAAAATACATTCCATTCCGCACGGAAAACTCCGTGTGGAATTTGAAAATACGGCCCAATGTGACGAAACAATACGACGCACTAACACCACCGGAGACTTTCATGCGGAGAGGGCGAAGCGCCGCCAGCCGCTGCTCATTGTGAAGGGAGTCTCTAAGGATGTAGGCAGGGACGAGCTGCTCGACGTCATCCATACTCAGAATGACGTCAGGGTGGCTCGCCTTTGTTTCTTGACTTCAAACCGGAGTGACTCCCTTTACAATGCGGTGATTGAGGTGTCTCCCGAGATGAGAAAGAACATCCTCTCACTCGGGAAACTCAACGTGGACCACGCCAAGGTCCACGTTGAGGACTTCAGCAGGTTCATACAGTGTCGCTTGTGTCTACAGTATGGCCATACAAATGCCAAATGCACAGCGACACGAAGACCTTGCGCCTATTGTGCGGGTGAAGGGCATAGAGTTGCTGACTGTCCCCATAAGAACGACCCAAAGAAGCGCTGCTGCTATAATTGCAGCATGCACAACATACGAATGGGAACAAAGGTTGACGTCATGCACAGCGCCGTAAACCCCAAGGAATGCCCCCGCATAAAGTCGATGGTCGAGCGTCTTCAAAACCAAACGGACTATGGCGAATAACCACAGCCCGTCAAATCCCCAAAATTCCCCAACATAACCCAAAACCTAAAATCCCAAATTCCTAGCCCAAAAAACTCTAAAATCCCCAAGATCCCTAAAAGCACATACCTATCCCAAAACACCTAAACTCCCGAAATATTCAAAATGACCCTAAAAACATTATTACCTCCTAATTCATCAATAACAAATGTATAAAAAAGTGAGATAAAAATAATGTAAATGTAAAATAGCATAAAAGTCACAATATAAACAAAAGTCAAAATTATTAAATTCCGAAAATACAATATCACCAATAAATAAAATACCCTAAAATCGTAAAACCCTAAACAACATTTAACTCCCCAAACCCCAAGTATAAAAATAAAAGATATATATTCCAAAATAAGTAAAAGCCGTAATAAATCCTTAAAAAATTTCCCAACTTCTAAATAACCCCAAATAAAAAAGCCTAATACATTATCACTTCCGTAAAATCCCTTAACCCCCCATCAATCCTAAAAATACAAAGCACCAAAAAATCCCCAATCATCCTTATAATTATTTCTGATTTACTCCCCAAAATTCAGATAAACAGACAACTAGCTTTGCTTACGGCAGAGGAGTTGCTCCACAAAGCCGCAAAACTCCCTACAAAACATAAAAAATACATATATAAGAATCAGTAATAATACTAAAATTTCTCCGAATGCAAGTTCATCAAAGCTTAAAAAAAAAAAAAAAAAAAAAAAACCTAACCTAACCTAACCTAACCTAACCTAACCTAACCTAACCTAACCTAACCTAACCTAACCTAACCTAACCTAACCTAACCTAACCTAACCTAACCTAACCTAACCTAACCTAACCTAACCTAACCTAACCTAACCTAACCTAACCTAACCTAACCTTTTTTTTTTTTTTTTTTTTTTTTTTGACGGGGGGAATGCCTTGATGCACCGTACCGTCACCCCGAGGGAGGGTGACGGCGTGTGTGGGACTCCCTGCCCTGAAAAGGGCAGGACTACCCACTAAACCCCCCGGTTGGACCCTCATCGCCTAAGTGGCGGCGCTGTGGGAAATCGGCTCAGCCTTTGCTTCCACAGCGCCGCCGGCGGAAAAGCCGCTTAAGCGGCTCCGTCTGCTCCCCCCATGGTGTTCGGGGGGAGACTGGGGATGGCCGGTCCAACGGGACCATCCCCACCTCGCTGTGGAGACCGGTGCAATGCCGGCTGAGGTGCCCTCACACCATCAGCCGGCCGGCCCCCACGCGGAAACTGGGCGCGGTCAAATTGGCGCCGCGCCCTAAGCCGCCTTCTTCGGCGGCAGGCGGGAGCGGATGGATCGTCCTCCCGCTCCCGCTCTGCGGCCTCCTTCTGCGACATGACGTCTTCGCAGAAGGAGGCCATCCCGTCCCATGCCGTCTCACTCCCGAGCATAGCCTCGACTATGCTGGGGAGTGAGAAATTCGGCCCCACCAATGCACGCAGAGTAGCGCGCTGCGCTTCCCAAGCGGGGCACACCAACAGTGTGTGCCCCGCAGTGTCCTCCGCCGTGCCACAACTCAGGCACGACGGAGACTGTTCCCGCCCTATACGGTGCAGGTACTGCCCAAAACAGCCGTGGCCGGACAGCACCTGCACCAAACGAAACGAGAGAAATCCCGATTTGCGCTCGAGCCAGCGAATTATTGCTGGCCCGAGCGCATCAAGGGTCCACCGACCCGACGGAGCCACCAGCAACGACTCCGCCCAACGCCGGACCACCTCTTCTTGCGCCTCCCGGCGCACACGCGACAGGTCCTCCGGGTAAAAATGTTCCCCGGAGGCCTTTCTCAGGGCCTGCCACCCGTACACCCTCGCCAGCGCCCGGGCTTCCAGCTCCCAGGGCGGCGTCCCAGCGAGTGCGCACGCTGCGTCGAACCCGACGGAGCGATAGGCTCTGCACACTCGCTGGGCAGTGGCCCGCTGGGGTCGCCGCAGCAGCCTTTGGTTCTCCCGAATGTGGAGGGAGTCGGCCCAGATGGGCGAGCCGTAAAGGGCCATGCTGCGCAAAATGCCGGCGTAGAGTCGCCGGCATTTGGCCCTAGGACCCCCCACATTGGGGAGAAGCCAAGCCAAAGAGTCTGCTGCCTTGATGAGGCGCAGAGACAACGCCGAAAGGTGCGGCCCAAACGTCCAGCGGTGGTCCAATATGAGGCCCAGGTACTTCATGTGGGCCTCAACCGCCACCCTGACACCGCCGACGACAATGTACGCCCCGGAAAAGAAGCGCTGCCGAGGCCCAGGGAAAAATATGGCCTCGGTTTTGCTTAAGGCCACTTGGAGGCCCAAGAGGGCAATACGCCTGGCGACGAGGGTGCCCCCGGCCTCCGCCAGGCGAGCGGCAGCACCAAAGTCTCGCCCCCGGAACCTAACCTAACCTTTTTTTTTTTTTTTTTGTCCTGGAGAAATGCCCACGCACCGTCACTCTCTGCCACGGGGAGACAGAGAGTGGTGTGTCGGACTCGAACCGACTAAAACTCCAGGGTGGTCCTACTCTGCGCAGTGGCGGGGGGGGCCGGGATGCGCTAAGCGATGCTACACAATCCCCCCCCTAAACGCAAGTGCAGCGCAAGCGAGCGCTGCTCGTCTCGGTGCGGCGATTGGTGATGCCGCACCACAGGGCATGCCGGACCACCCAGCATGCCCCGGACTCCTCGATCGGCGCCAGAATTCCCCGTTCTGGCGCCTTTCGGAACACTATATGGCCATAGGCCTTACTCTACGGTCATTCTGACCTCGGGGGCGGGACAAGACGGCGGCGACTGCGACTGAGTCGCTCCAGCGGCCCGCCTCCGGTTTGCCTTCGGGGCCTTGCAGGCCGGACCCCCTCCCACGTGATTGGCCCTCTTCCCGGCCGCGGCACAGACCGTGCAATGCGGGGCTGAGTCGCATGCACGGGCAAGGTGACCAGGAGCACCACAACGGTAGCATGTGGCACTCCTATCCACCTCGGACCTGCACTGCATCCTTACGTGCCCCTTTTCGAGGCACCGGAAACAGCGCAGGTCTCTGGTCTCCAGCAGCTGTACTTGAGCTGAAGACCATCCTACGGTCACCCTGCGGCCATCTGTTAGCTTTTTGGCCACTGTGGCGGGACACCTCATCCAACAGGAGCCTAATCCTCTGCCGGCGCGGCGGATCTCCCCGATTTTGATTATTTCCGCCGGACACTCTCCTATTGCTGCGACCGCGGCTACCACCTCGTTGGCGGACACAGAGTCGTCCAACCCGGATAGACGCATTTCCGCGTACTTCTCCGGGCAGGAGATTAGGACCCCGTCCGCTGCAAGAACTTCCCTCAATTTCCCCGTGAAGGCCAGCGCTTTTTTCCGGTGCTCTAGATCCGAGCCACCCGGAATTTCCAAAATAATGCCGCCAGTGATGGCCCGGCGGCACTGGAGATTCGTGATCCCCAAGGCCTCCAGTGAAATCTGGGACTTGGCCTTTAATAACGCCCCTTTTAGAGTCAACCCCCGCTCAACGGCCTCGGGCAGCAGTGTCATTACCACTGCTGCAGATTGAGCGGGGCGGAGACTCGGTAAATTCGGCCTTCTCTGCTGCCTCGACGTCTTGGGCGGATTTTGAGGCTGCTGGGGCGCCGCTGTTGGCGCACTCTTCTTTTTCTTCCCCCCTTTTCTTACCACCGTGGCCCATGTCGTTGGGGGAGGTGGGAGAACTTGCGGCTCCTTATTGTGCTGGGCCGAGGACTGGGCCGTAGGCTGAGTCGGTGGCTTGGCTCGCCTCTTCCCTTTCGGGGGCACTGGGTCCTCGGGCCTTTGCGTCACAGCTGTGGTGCTGCTCGCTTTGTTGGACCCAGTGTTTGATTTTCCTGCCTTCGCCGCAGGTGTTGACGCCGTTGATATTTGGCGCCCTACTGCCATCTCCAGTCGCCTCTCTAGCTCCCGGAAGCGGGAATCCAGGAGCGAGAGAAGCGGTTCATCTCTCTCCTTGCTTGGCTCAGCTGGGGGAGACGCCTGGTTTTCAACCCTACGCTGGAGAAGAGCGACTTGGCTGCGGACTTCGGCCAATTCCTTGGCCTGCCGCTCCACCTCTTTTTGAAGCCGCTCGTTCTCCAGCTTCATTTTTCTTGCCTCCTCGGCGCCGTCTTGTTTGGCCCGCTTGACCGCCTCTTCCAGTATGCGGTGTTCCTCTCTGGATGTCCTCTTGTACATCATGGCAGCCACACGGTCCCACTCGTTGGCTGCCATGATGAGGGCCTTCATATATGTGCCCTTTAGGTTTCCCGACCCTCTTGCCACCTTCCGAACCAGGTCCGCCGTCGACATGGCCTGGGCGGCAAGAAGAAATGATGGCCGGTCCTCTAAGTTCGGCGACAACTCTTCCCGGGCGTAGGTTTTGGGCGAGAGAGATCGTTCCACGTACTCGATCTCGCTCGCCTTGTGCTGGACATCCTGCACGCCAGCCGAGATCTCCTTCTCCCATTTTTCCGCCGACGCTTTCTTCTTCTCCATCTCTTCGGCCCGTCTCAACTCTTGCCGCATCATTTCTTTAGCGGCCGCCACACCAACCCATTCTCCAGTTGTTGGCGGCCTGCCGCGCCCCCTCTTGGCGGTGTTTGCCTTACGGAGGGTAACGTCCCCCGTCGGCTCCAGATTGGGCCGCTTACGCCCAGCGACACTTCCTCCCTCGTCAGACACCGACGAGCTGCTACCACTACGACTTCGGTCACTGATGCGCTGTGAGCGCCGAGTTGACCTTATCTCCTCTTCTTCGGATAAACTCATATCCACCACTTCGGATATATCATCCGAATCTATTTCATCCCCCCCAACTACTATTTTCCCCTTTTGTTTTTTTGTAGACTCCATATTAGATCCCACGAGTTTTACTGGGTTTATTCGGTCACCCCGTGCAGAGCCAGTTGCACGGGGAAGCCTATTACTCACCCGGGGTCGGCCGGTGCCGGGTGGTGGGGTCGATATGAGGAGCTTTATCCCAGCTCCTCACCATCCCTCCGAGGGAGAGATGGCCCCGACGTCTCGAGCCTCGCCCAACGTCGGGCTTAGGGGGTTTTTTAGGGAGGTGTCCTTCCTCTTGGGCCGGCCAATTAAGGCAAGCCCCCTACCCCTCCTCCCTCCCCAGGCCTACCTGGGCTACAGGGAGGAGAAACAGGTTTGCCGGTGTTGGTCCTGAGAAGGACCGCGTCTCCCCAGCCACTTTGGCCGGTTCGACCCACCGACCCACGCCCACTCGCCTCGCCCTCCACTGCTCTTCTCAAAAACCGAGAAGGGCAGCAGAGGACGGTATTCCCCACCCCCCCATTCCCCATTCCCCAAACCCACCTACCCCAACCCCCCCAATGCGTTTGGTCCGCGGGAGCAAGCTCCGACCCCCGGCCGCCGTCCGCAGGGCATCCCTGTAAGCGGGAGTACCCTCCGGGCGGCGGCCGACGGCTTCCCCTATCCGCCACCGGGGGACGCGCCAGGTAGGGGTACACCTCCCCCCCTGGAACCTAACCTAACCTAACCTAACCTAACCTAACCTAACCAACCGGACTTTCGGGTCCAATGGGGAAGACCTCTGTGGCTCCCATTGTGATCCGAAGTTCCCTCTAATTTACCCCTACGATCCCCAAAAGCCCCGCTGGTCATAAGCGGCATTTTCGATTTTTCCCGAATTTTTTAAGTTTTCGGACTTAGGAGAAAACATAAATTCAAATTTTGTCGTCCAGATAGTTTAATTTAGTAGATACTTCAAAAATTTATAGTCTTGTAGTCTCAGGTCTTATAGTAATTTGGTCTTTCTAGGTTTAATAGCGTTTGGATCCACCCTTCTGGTGGTACCACCCCCATCCCTCCATCATTTATAGTCTCGGAGATAAAATCTCTGGGTTGTCAACTTTCAAAAATTTGTATGGGGAAAAAGTCGCACCTTAGGTGCACTTTTTCCCAAAGTTAGCCAGTTTGAATAATCCTTTAAAAATTCATAACTCCGTTGTTTCTCCGTCGATTTTCGAAATTTCTTCACTTTTGGTCTTTGAATAATTCACCCCTTCTTTTGTACTACCCCAATTGTCATTTAACCCATTGTCTGCCAGTACCCTAATATAATAACGTCTTTTGTGTTAGAAAATTTGAAAATTAGTTTTGTAGTTTTATAGATTGTTAGTCACAGTGAAATAGTCAATAGTCATTGTTAACCCTTTGTCTGCCAGAAAATTTTTAACTTCAGTTTTTGTTTGCTGTATGTGCCTTATCGTCAGATATGGCAAATAAAGACCCTCCCCCGCCCCCAATTGTGTTAAATCACCAGTTGTCGGAGATTAAAACCTTCGATGACTACTACCGTGTCTGCAAAAATGTCACCAAAACCATCAATCAAGCCGTTGATCAGCGTCAAAGCCTCACTCGTGAGAATAAATCAACGGTCCACCAATGTACTGACCTCCTCCTGTACGCCTTAGAGTTTCTCTATGCGGAACTCAAGGATAAATTCATAGAGGAAGCAAAAGAGTCCTCTCTGCACTCATCTATCTGCGAGACACGGGACGCCACTGCTAGCATCAAGGACGAAGTTATTGCGGCTGTAAAGTCCGAATTCGCCGCAATAAAACAGGAGCTAAAGTCCATCCCAGCACCTGCCCCCGTCATTGTGCCGACAGTGGCCCCTGTGTCATACGCCTCCGCTGCAGCCAAGAAGCCCACCCCTGTCACTAATCCGGCCATCGTCATAACACCTATCGACACCAACACCCCTCATCAGGAAACGATAAGAGCTTGGAAAAAGCACATCTCCTTCCGCGAGAAGAAATACGCTCCCATTAAAATTCAGCCCGTATCGAACGGAAAGGTACGGGTTGAGTTCGAATCCAAATCGCAGTGCGAAGAGACAATGGAACGTACTTCCCAATTGTGCGGCCTTTACGTTGAGGAGGCAAAGCGTCGCAAGCCACTGATGATAGTTAAGGGGATCCCTAAGGACATCACAAGAGATGAACTTATCGGTCTCATTAACTATCAAAACGACTTGGAATCGCCGCGACTTTGTTTCCTCACCGCAAATAGGAACGAAAAATTATTCAATGCGGTGATCGAAGTTACCCCTCAGGAACGCATCAAAATATTGAACAAGGCGAAGCTCAACGTGGACCACAACAAGGTTCACGTTGAAGACTTCAGCCGATTCGTCCAATGCTTTTCGTGTTTGCAGTTTGGGCACACGAAATCAAAGTGTACCAATGAAACCAAGCCCTGTGCTTATTGCGCGAGTGTTGGACATCAGATATCTGATTGTCCACACAAAAATGATCCAGCCAAACGCTGCTGCTATAATTGCAGTAAGCTTGCAACGAAAACCGGCCAAAAGGGAGACACTTCCCACAACGCAACGAACAACAAGTTGTGTCCGCGTATAAAAGCAATGATGGCCAGAATTGAAGGCCAAATCGATTACGGAATGTGAAATTCGAACACATTCCTTTTGTGATTAATTATCTCGTAGTGTCTTATCGTAGTAATTTGTATTTTTCTTTCCCCCCCCCCAACTTTTAATGTACCGACTCTCGGTCTCTTAATCCCGCTTATCAAGTGGGAAGATGTTAACCTTCCCATTTGTATAATAGTGTAAAATCTCGTAGAACTTATAGTTATAGCTCTGCTTCCCATGCAGAGGAACCACCAATCAACAGTGTTGTCTCGTCCGGTGACAGATGGAACCAGCTCTTCGGAGATGAAAACTCTGCAAAACACCGGATGATGTGAGAAACATAATAGTCAATAAAGTCACAACAAATTATACAAACCAGCAACCTTATAAACTAAAACATAAAATTATCAACTTATGAAAAAAAAAAAAAAAAAAAAAAAAAAAAAAAACCTAACCTAACCTAACCTAACCTAACCTAACCTAACCTAACCTAACCTAACCTAACCTAACCTAACCTAACCTAACCTAACCTAACCTAACCTAACCTAACCTAACCTAACCTAACCTAACCTAACCTAACCTAACCTAACCTAACCTAACCTAACCTAACCTAACCTAACCTAACCTAACCTAACCTAACCTAACCTAACCTAACCTAACCTAACCTAACCTAACCTAACCTAACCTAACCTAACCTAACCTAACCTAACCTAACCTAACCTAACCTAACCTAACCTAACCTAACCTAACCTAACCTAACCTAACCTAACCTAACCTAACCTAACCTAACCTAACCTAACCTAACCTAACCTAACCTAACCTAACCTAACCTAACCTAACCTAACCTAACCTAACCTAACCTAACCTAACCTAACCTAACCTAACCTAACCTAACCTAACCTAACCTAACCTAACCTAACCTAACCTAACCTAACCTAACCTAACCTAACCTAACCTAACCTAACCTAACCTAACCTAACCTAACCTAACCTAACCTAACCTAACCTAACCTAACCTAACCTAACCTAACCTAACCTAACCTAACCTAACCTAACCTAACCTAACCTAACCTAACCTAACCTAACCTAACCTAACCTAACCTAACCTAACCTAACCTAACCTAACCTAACCTAACCTAACCTAACCTAACCTAACCTAACCTAACCTAACCTAACCTAACCTAACCTAACCTAACCTAACCTAACCTAACCTAACCTAACCTAACCTAACCTAACCTAACCTAACCTAACCTAACCCAGTCACGCGCCCCCCGCGGTCCCGAGCGCCACGAAACTGAGCCGCTCCGCGCTTAAAAAATCGAAGCAGTGGGTTTTTTGTGCGGAAGTGTACCGAGTCGCACATCAAACGACGCGCCGTGACGAGCCGCAGCTGACGGTGCTTTTTCTGAGAAGATCGGATTTCAGTGGTGGGATTTATCCCCAAAAAACCGTTTTTGTGGTTTTCCGGAGTGAATAACTCCGGAAAACGATCGACAAGGCACCACTTTCTTCGTGGTTCCGGCATCCCCCAGCGCGCCCGCACCCCTGGAGACACCTCCCAGAATTTTCTGGTGAGGATCCAGGGCACAGGGCCCAAAAAAACAGGTCCCACGTGGGACCCAACCCAGCCGTTTCAGCCGTCCGGCTGAAACTGAAACCGGACCTGCGTGGAGCCTGCTGAGGCGATCCCGGAGGCAGTTTTTCCTGGAAAATTGGACAACGGGAAGTACCCCTAATTAATTCTTAAAAGTGGAAAGCGCAGTGACAACCCTATTGGCCAAGCTGAGAGGTGTTAACCCTGACTATATAAAAGCTAAGAAAGAGACAATTATTAGTTTTACGTTAAAATAAATTTTGGATAGTAATTATAGTGAAAATAGCTAGAAATTAAGAAAATTAGACTTTAAAAAATCAGGGGAGGCTGGAAACCACCCCTGAAAACTTTTTAATTATAAATCCATAAAAATTAGGTTAATCTTGACACTTCTAGTTAATAAAATTAAATTAAAATAAAAATAGTGAGCCAGAGCAACACTTTTTCAGCTGCCAAACATCAACCCCCAATATTGTAACGTAAATTAAAAATATAAGGGTGGACTCAAATATTTATTGTGAGGTGTCTATAAATAGTAGAACTAACCAGCTACAACGTGGTAATTTCAAAACCCACGCGTCTTTGAAATTCATGAAGTTATTGACCAAAAACGGACCCCCGAAAAAGTGACCCGACCGCAATCGTAACTTTGTCGCGCCCTTAAAACCGTTGTAGCTGCGTAGTTAAACCCCCGAAAAATTCGGGAAGTGTTGCAAAGGGTGAAGAGGGATCTGGACTTGGGGGAGGGACTTTGAAAATTCCATTTTGGAGCAGTCAATGTTCAACCCCTAAAATCTCGGGAGGGGTGGCCCTTAAAGCCCCCATAAAAAATCCTCAGGCAGGACCCTAGTACCGCCCGCAAAATTGGACACCTTGGACCCCCAAGAAATTTATTAGTCTAATTAATTTAGGTATTTAAGACCTTGGAAAAATCCAAAAACTACCCCTAAGGGGCTGAAAAATTCACTAGGGCATAAAACTTGGACAAATATCCCTAAAATAGTATTTTTGGATTTTTTCAATTATTTATTTTGTTTTTATATGTGTTTTTCTGTAATTTGCAACCCCCGTGTGCGAAATAAAGGGCGGAAAACCCGACAACCCGTGTTGGGAAAAATCCGGAAAAACCATCACTGGAAGGATAATTTTATCAGCTTTCCCCACACACCACACAACCCCACGCGCATTTAAACGCAGCCGAAATATTAAATAAAATCTCCCAAGAGGGAGTAAAAATTTTATATTTTGAACACAACTTTTTGTAGCATTTATCTAAATAAAAATTTCAAAATAGACTAAAAATTTATAAATACACTATATTCGGCAAATATTAGTTATCACATGATTTTATTCACATTTTTCATAAAAAATCACCAGCATTAAAAATAAATACAGCCCCCCATAGAACAGTTTACCCAAACTCATTTTCAAAATTTACCTAAGACCATAAATAATAATTATTTTTAAAAATTTTTAACACCAAAATTTAGGAAATCTTACAGACTACACAATAACTAAAACTCAGAATTTTTGCAATAATAAATAAATAAATAGCGCATTTTTCCTAAAGGAAGGCAAGGAAATATAGGAAAAAATTTAGGGGTGGTTTTCTAAGAAAATAGGGGTGGAAAATTATATCTAACACCGTGGAGGACATTTTTTAGGCGGAACCAACAAGCAGTAAAAATCCCAAAAATCTAGCTTCAAAATTCGGGGGGGTCATTTTCGGAAAAAATTTACGTAACTTAAATTTTGGGAAAACTCTGTAAATTCAATAACTCAAAAACTACTGGTCCAAATTCAACGGGGTTTTTTCTAAACAGTGTAGAATCTTTAGCTCTACTGGTCCCGCCTGGAAAGTTTGTCTCTACGTAGAGCAGAAGCGGAGATAGAGTTCCGCCGCAAATAAACAAGGGATAGGAGAGATCGGCACAAACTGCACCCGATAACTAGAAGCCTAGTGAGGGGCTGAAGTTGGGTAGAGTCCCAAAGATAATTTTGGAGCTCTACAAAATTTCGGCAAGTGCACCAGTGCGTAGAGCAAAGCGAGCCGAGTCAGAGGAGCCCTCGCGCGTCATCCTCCGACCAATAACACCGGAGATATCCACGAGTGAAGTCGCAGCCGCCATCTTGGTCCGCCATCTTGGTTTAGGAAAAGCGGCCGTAACTTTGCTCACAGACATCGGAGAACTCCGGGGTTTTCACTAAAGCTCTTGCGAAGCGGAGCTCTACCGACATCGGCAGTCAGGATCCAAATAGGAGAGTCACTCTACATCGGTAGAGCTGACTACACGAGGAGATAGAGTACGGCAAGGGAGGAAGTACAAAGAAGAGCGCACCTCTCTGCGATAGATATTGGCGGAGATATCCGACCTGGAAGATTAGGTCCGCCATCTTGGACGCCATATTGGAAATCTTCCAGAGCGGATAACTCGGGACGTACTGGTCGTAGAGAGCCGTGACTGGTGTCAGGGAGTAGGGCACACAGAGGGCTACCAGCTGCACCGCCAATTGCGACTCTACATAGAGCAAAAAATTTTTTGGAAAAATTGTAGAGCGCAAAAAATTTTTTCTTTTTTGCGCTGTACAAAGTTACTAAAAATAGAAGGCTTGAGGCATAGAGCAGACTAAGGGGACCCTACGTAGAGCTGTAAAGGAAGGGTAACTCACCATCATACCCACGTAGAAAGCCACAGCCGCACCCAGCACCACCGCAGACCGCCAACATCCACATCTGCACCTGCACCTGCACCTGCGCCTGCACCTGCACCTGCACCAGCACCTGAAACAGAAAGGAAAGCATTAGTAAAGTACACAGAAGAGTTGCAGGCCGTACTCTGCAAACAAAATAGGATAAGGACAGTGAGCCGAGTCTTTTGACCGGCACACTTAGAGTAGGAAACTAGTAGATTAAGACCCTAGTCTATTGACTAGAATTTTAAATCAGACATCTGACAACTGCCTCCAAGATGTTTCACACACCGAAGACGCAGCAGCGGGAGAAGTATCAAACAACGGACGTTCAGTCGCCGCCGAGACACGAAGAGAGGGCAGGACCCTCCGGAACGACCAGGCAAGCGAACGTCCGAAGATCTATTGAAAGAATAGAGCAGGCTGAGACTGGGACACAGACGAGGTTGCCAAATAAGGTGACCCAGGGAAATAAAACGATCTCGAAGACAAGACCCACAGAAGAGACGAAGCCTGCCACTATTCAGAACAAAACCCCGCCAGAAACAAAAGCCCCTCCTCCGAAAACTCCCACAAAAACGCATCCGAGTGGAACCAGAACAACCGCGACTACAATAAAAGGGAAACGGAACATACCGACCCCCAGCCCCATACTAACACCAAATGGGGCAAAAGCCGCCTACAAAACCAAAGCCGAGGAGGCCACAGCGGTACATAGGAAGGGTATCGAAAACTTAAACCGTTTCCAAAACCTGCGGAAGGATGTAAGGCTCGAAATAAACAAAGCGCTGGACAGACTTCTGGAACTGGCAACAGCCGTTCCAGTTAGACGAAAGCTGGTGGAAGAATTGGAAGGAGAGGGCAAGATATGCGAGGAAATGGGAACGCAGACAGAACAGGAGCCTGAAAAAGAAGGAAAGGGGACAGAAATGATGGCCTTACTGCAGGAAAACAACAAGATGCTGCGCGAAAACGAAAGGAAAACGGAAGAACTAAAGAGAATGATAGAGGCGCAGACGGACACCCTGACAAAGGAAACCTACGCGAGTGTGGTGGCGACAACACCGATTACGGCGCGGGATACCGTGGCAACTACACTACACTCCGTAGTTATCACTTCGGAAAACGATCAGGACACTGGAGAGGAAGTATTGGAGAGGATAAGGAGAGTGGTTGATGCAAAAGAAGGATGGGTACGGGTCGAAAAAGTAAGAAAGGCCAAGGATAGAAAAATTATCGTAGGATGCGCCACAAGAGAAGACAGGGAAAAAATAAAGCAGAAGATAGAGTCAGGAAAGGCCAACCTGGTCGTGGAAGAGGTGAAGAACAGGGACCCCCTTCTGATCCTCAGGGACGTGCTCAATATACACACAGATGAGGATATATTGAGGGCCCTGAGGAACCAGAACAGAGGAGTTTTTCACCCCCAAGACGGCGAGGAGGCAAGGGTTGTGATAAAATATAGGAAGAGGGCCCGAAACCCCCACACCAGCCACGTGGTGCTATCTACCAGCCCTGAAATATGGAGGAGAGCGTTGGACGCCGGCAAGCTCAAGGTAGACCTCCAAAACGTCTTCGTGGGGGACCAGTCCCCGCTGGTCCAATGCTCGAAATGCTTGGGCTATGGACACGGGAGAAAGTTCTGCCACGAGACGGAGGTGTTATGCAGCCACTGTGGAGGACTTCATCTAAACAGGGATTGCCCAGAGAAAACAGCTGGAGAAGCACCGGACTGTATAAATTGTAAAAGGGCAAAGATGGAGGATAGAGGGCACAACGCCTTTAGCATAGAGTGTCCAGTAAGGAAAAAGTGGGACACTATAGCCAGATCCACCGTGGCGTATTGCTAAAGGCACCCCGGGGAGCACCAATAGGCAAAAAAGGAAATCTCAGCAAATGCTCGAGGGTATAAAGACAAGAAAAATTACCAGGATGTCTATTGCCAAAAAAGCATACTGGTTGCAGCTTCGTGAGAAGCTGCCCCAGTGTATGCACAAAGATGGCAAAACCCTAAAGAGAGAAATGAGACTTACCAAGCCACGGTGCACAGGACAGCAGGAAGCCGTGAAGAACCACCTGAAACAGAAAATAAAAATTAAAAAGGTTGAGAATTGGTGTTGGAGGAAAGGGTGGAAGGAGCGGGACAGGAAACGGGATAGAAATAGGACACAAAGGGACAAAGAGTGGACGATAGAGGAAACCGGTAAGTATAGGGGATGTTTACGGAAAAAATGTAGAGCCAGGATGTTAATCGTAAAACTTGAAGCTTTACCGGCGAACATTCTTTACCCAAAACACTTCACGCACTACACAGGTAAAACACACCAACACTCAACCCTCCCCCCCCCGCCACCCATCCTAAGCCCCCCGCTTTTCGCACATGGGACGCAAAGGTATAATAAATTAGAAAGTAAGAAAATAATAGAGAATAAGAAATATAATGTTACTAGATGTAAGATAAACTATGTAATAGAAATAAGAAAACAGCATATTACAATGTCAGAAGCAAATAATAGAATTAAGAAAAAGTAAGACAATGTTTACAATATATTATTAGAATATATAAATAAACATTGTAGAAATAGAATAATAAGATAGAAATAAGCTAAAAGTAAGATAAATAAACGATGTAATAAAATATAAGATGTAAAGGAAAAAATGTTACGTAGAATAAGAAGGAAAATAAAGAATCCCAACCCCATCCATCCCAGAAGTAAATGTAGAGTTAGAATATATAGAAAATAAAAAAGAGAAGGAAACGAAGGAAATCGTAGAGATAGTTAAAATAGAGATAGAATAGAATAGATAGACACATAGCTATAAAAGTCGGAGGTAGAAAGGATCAGTCCCCGATCCAAAGTATGCTAGAGACGAATGAAAGAAAGACAACGTATGTAGAATGAAAGCACCAGTAGCGCGAGAGAGAACTGGAGTGAAAGAGTCGATAACACACCCATAAGAAAATATAGGCTCCGATTAAGTTGGAGGTAGGCGTACAAAAAAAAAAAAAAAAAAAAAAAAAAAAAAAAAAAAAAAAAAAAAAAAAAAAAAAAAAAACCTAACCTAACCTAACCTAACCTAACCTAACCTAACCTAACCTAACCTAACCTAACCTAACCTAACCTAACCTAACCTAACCTAACCTAACCTAACCTTTTTTTTTTTTTTTTTTTTGTTTCCCGGGAGAAATGCCCACGCACCGTCACTCTCTGCCACGGGGAGACAGAGAGTGGTGTGTCGGACTCGAACCGACTAAAACTCCCGGGGTGGTCCTACTCTGCGCAGTGGTGGGGGGGGCCGGGAATCGCCATTAAAGCATTACGCAATCCCCCCCCTAAACGCAATTGCCGCGCGTGGCGCAGCGCGTCTCGGTGCGGCAGGTGGAATTGCCGCACCACGGGGCATGCCGGACCACCCAGCATGCCCCGTCACCTCGAGCGACGCCAGAATTCCCCGTTCTGGCGCCTTCGGGACTCACGGCCTTAAGGGCCTACTCCCCCGTCATCTGGACGTCAGGGGCGGGTCGGGCTGGTTGCGACGGCGGCTTGTCGCTATTCCCAGCGGCCCGTCTCTTGGGCTTCGCGCTCTTGCAGGCCCTGCCACCTGCAACATGGTCGGCTTTCCTTCCTGCCGCACTGCAAAAAGTACAGTGCGGCTCATGCCCACAATCGCGGGCTAGGTGGCCGTCCTTACCACACCTGTAGCATTGGGTGCTACGATCCACCTCAGACCCGCACTGCAGCCTGACGTGCCCCTTTTCGAGGCACCGGAAGCAGCGCAGGTCCCTGGTCTCGAGAAGTAGCACCCTTGCTACAGACCAGCCTACCAGCAGTCGACCCGACGCAACTAACTTCTTCGCCACCGACGCAGGACAACGAGCCCAGCAGGCCCCCATTCCCCTGCCTGCTCGGCGTATCGGACCCAGTTTGACGTCCCCCGCCGAACACCCCCCCGCTTCTGCTATTGCGGCAGCGACCTCCCCGGTGGTGACCGAGTCGTCCAATTGAGAGATGCGCAATTCTGCGCACCTCTCAGGCCGGGCGAATCTCACGCCATCCACCGGGACGGCCTCGCGCAACTTTTCCACCAGCTGGTCCGCCTTACTGCGGTTCTCAGCTTCGGAGCCGCCGCTAAGCTCCAGAAGTCGCCCCCCCGTCAACGCTGGACGAAAACTTAACCTCTCGATCCCCAGATCTCGTATGGAGAACCGCTCTTTGGCCCTGGTGAGGACCTCCATGTAAGTCAGGCCCCGCTCAGCGGCCTCCGGCAGTATCGTGATTGATACTGCCGCCGTTTGAACGGGGCGGAGGTTCGGCAGTTTTGGCCGTCCCTTCTTCTTCGCTTGTGGTTTGGGCGGAGGCGGAGGCGGTGGGGCTTCCGTAGCCCTTGTTGTTCTTCTCGTCCCCCTCTTAGTCACCGTCGACCATGCCGCGTCCATCGACGCGGGTGGAGGTGGCAGGGGGCGGGATTCCGTAGGAGGGGGGGGCTGTTTAGCTCCCCCCTTTTTCCCCTTCTGAGGCTTCGACCCTGGCGCTGGGGCGACGGGGTTCCGCATCGCAGGAATACTGCTTGCGGGAGTCCGTGGTTTTGGCCCAGCGGCCGGACTCTTCTCTAATGTCGGGCGCGACGACGGTTGTGTCCTGCTCTGCTGCTCTGCAACTGGCGGAAGCCGCTTCTCAAACTCCCGGAGTCGGGAGTCGAGATAGGTCAGCAGCCTGTCCTGCTTCTCGGGGGCTCCCTGAGCCACCATTTTTGCCCTCAGCTCGGCGACTTCTGCTCGAACTTCCGCCAGTTCTTTGTCTTGGCGGGTCAGACGCTCCTTAAGCCGATCGTTCTCGTCTGTGACCCGCCTGGCCGTCACCTCTAGCGCTCTTGTCTCCTGCGTAGCGCTGCGCTCATACATTTTGGCAGCCACTTTCTCCCACTCGTCGGCTGCCAATTTAAGGGCCTTAATGTACGTGCCCTTTAAGTTGCCGGATCTCTTTGCAATATCGCGGACAAGGTCCGCTGTCCGCATTGACTGGGCGACGAGGAGGAACGAAGGCCGGTCTTCTAGGTTCTTCGTTCCCTCTTCCCGCACTAATGTCTCTGGCGAAAGTGTTCTTTCGACGTAGACTATCTCCTCTGCCGTACGCTGTACCTTCTCGACGTGTGTGGAGATAGTCTGGTCCCAGGTCTCTGCGGCCTTCTTCTTCTCCAACTCCTCCATTTGCTTTTTAAGCTGTCTTTTGGCTTCCGCCACCCCCACATATTCGCCCGTGGTGGGCGGACGCCCGCGGCCCCTCTTCGCTTGTTGTCCTCTAAGAAGGACAACATCACCTTCCTTCCCTTCTTGACTGGGCCGTTTCCGTCCAGCCAGCGATCCCACAGACGTACAGCTGCTGCTGCGACTTCTGATCTCGGCGGCGCGACCTGAGCGCCGTGGTGTTGTCCGAGACACGTCCATCTCCATGTCAGAAAGCGTAATTTCCGACGCGTCAGACACATCGTCTGAATCAATTTCCCCCCCGACTGCTACTTTCCCCAGTTGTTGTTTTTGTTTTGTAGAATCCATTGTTGTTCCCACGAAATTTGCTGGAAACGGTGGTCACCCCGTGCAGAGCCAGTTGCACGGGGAAGCCTATTACACACCCGGGGTCGGCCGGTGCCGGGCGATGGGGTCGATAAGAGGAGCTTTGACCCATCTCCTCACCATCCCTCCGAGGGAGAGATGGCCCCGACGTCTCGTGCCACTCCCAACGTCGGGCTTAGGGGGTTTTTTAATGAGGTATCCTTCCTCTTGGGCCGGCCAATGAAGGCAAGCCCCCTACCCCTCCCCCCTCCCCAGGCCTACCTGGGCTACAAGGAGGAGAAGCAGGTTTGCCGGTGGTGGTCCTGAAAAGGACCGCGTCTCCCCAGCCACTTTGGCCAGTTCGACCCACCGAGCCCTAACACCTACGCGCCTCGTCCTCAACTGCTCTTCTCAAACCGAGAATAGCAGAGAGGACGGTATTCCCCACCCCCCCAAATTCCCCACCCCCCATTCCCCACCCCCCCATTCCCCATCCCCAACCCGCCTACCCCACCCCCCCAGTGTGTTTGGTCCGCGGGAGCTAATCTCCGACCGCCGACCGCCGTCCGTAGGGCATCCCTGTAAGCGGGAGTACCCTCCGGGCGGCGGCCGACAGCTTCCCCTATCCGCCACCGGGGGACGCGCCAGGTAGGGGTATCACCTCCCCCCCTGGAACCTAACCTAACCTAACCTAACCTAACCTAACCTAACCTAACCTAACCTAACCTAACCTAACCTAACCTAACCTAACCTAACCTAACCTAACCTAACCTAACCTAACCTAACCTAACCTAACTATATCAAACCTCACTTGTTCACATTTTACTCAGTGTAACCTTACAGTGTCAAACAGCACATGACTCGGTGTTAACTGAAAGTATCAAAAAGTTAGGTTACACAAGGTTAGGTTACAAAAAGTTAGGTTACAAAATGTTAGGTTACAAAGGGTTAGGGTACAAAAAGTTAAGTTTCAAAAGGTTAGGTTACAAAAAGTTAGGTTACAAAAGGTTTGGTTACAAAGTCTTAGGTTACAAAAAGTTAGGTTTCAAAAGGTTAGGTTACAAAAAGTTAGGTTTCAAAAGGTTAGGTTACAAAAAGTAAGGTTACACTCTTGCTAACCTAACTCGTCGTAAACTAACTATATCAAACCTCACTTGTTCACATTTTTCTCAGTGTAACCTAACAGTGTCAAATTGCACTTGACTCGGTGTTAACTGAAAGTATCAAAAAGTTACGTTACAAAATGTCAGATTACACTCTTTGTAACCTAACCTAACCTAAATATTTCAAACCTCACTTTTTCTCATTTTACTCAGTGTCACCTAACGGTGTCAAATTGCACTTGACTCGGTGTTAAATGAAAGTATCAAATAGTTACGTCACAAAATGTTAGGTTACACTCTTTCTAACCTAACCTAACCTAACCTAAATATTTCAAACCTCACTTTTTCTCATTTTACTCAGTGTAACCTGACAGTGTCAAACAGCACATGACTCGGTGTTAACTGAAAGTATCAAAAAGTTAGGTTACAAACTGTTAGGTTACAAAATGTTAGGTTACAAAAAGTTAGGTTACAAAATGTTAGGTTACAAAAAGTTAGGTTTCAAAAGGTCAGGTTACAAAAAGTTAGGTTACACTCTTGCTAACCTAACTCGTCGTTACCTAACTATATCAAACCTCACTTGTTCACATTTTTCTCAGTGTAACCTAACAGTGTCAAATTGCACTTGACTCGGTGTTAACTGAAAGTATCAAAAAGTTACGTTACAAAATGTTAGATTACACTCTTTGTAACCTAACCTAACCTAAATATTTCAAACCTCACTTTTTCTCATTTTACTCAGTGTAACCTAACAGTGTCAAACAGCACATGACTTGGTGTTAACTGAAAGTATCAAAAAGTTAGGTTACAAAATGTTAGGTTACAAAAAGTTAGGTTACAAAATGTTAGGTTACAAAAGGTTTGTTTACAAAGTGTTAGGTTACAAAAAGTTAGGTTACAAAATTTTAGGTTACTAACAGTTAGGTTACAAAATGTTAGGTTACAAACAGTTAGGTTACAAAATGTTAGGTTACAAAAAGTTAGGTGACAACAGGTTTGGTTACAAAAAGTTAGGTTACACTCTTGCTAACCTAACTCGTCGTAACCTAACTATATCAAACCTCACTTGTTCACATTTTACTCAGTGTAACCTAACAGTGTCAAACAGCACATGACTCGGTGTTAACTGAAAGTATCAAAAAGTTAGGTTACACAAGGTTAGGTTACAAAAAGTTAGGTTACAAAATGTTAGGTTACAAAGGGTTAGGGTACAAAAAGTTAAGTTTCAAAAGGTTAGGTTACAAAAAGTTAGGTTACAAAAGGTTTGGTTACAAAGTGTTAGGTTACAAAAAGTTAGGTTTCAAAAGGTTAGGTTACAAAAAGTTAGGTTTCAAAAGGTTAGGTTACAAAAAGTAAGGTTACACTCTTGCTAACCTAACTCGTCGTAAACTAACTATATCAAACCTCACTTGTTCACATTTTTCTCAGTGTAACCTAACAGTGTCAAATTGCACTTGACTCGGTGTTAACTGAAAGTATCAAAAAGTTACGTTACAAAATGTCAGATTACTTTCTTTGTAACCTAACCTAACCTAAATATTTCAAACCTCACTTTTTCTCATTTTACTCAGTGTAACCTAACGGTGTCAAATTGCACTTGACTCGGTGTTAAATGAAAGTATCAAATAGTTACGTCACAAAATGTTAGGTTACACTCTTTCTAACCTAACCTAACCTAACCTAAATATTTCAAACCTCACTTTTCTCATTTTACTCAGTGTAACCTGACAGTGTCAAACAGCACATGACTCGGTGTTAACTGAAAGTATCAAAAAGTTAGGTTACAAACTGTTAGGTTACAAAATGTTAGGTTACAAAAAGTTAGGTTACAAAATGTTAGGTTACAAAAAGTTAGGTTTCAAAAGGTCAGGTTACAAAAAGTTAGGTTACACTCTTGCTAACCTAACTCGTCGTTACCTAACTATATCAAACCTCACTTGTTCACATTTTTCTCAGTGTAACCTAACAGTGTCAAATTGCACTTGACTCGGTGTTAACTGAAAGTATCAAAAAGTTACGTTACAAAATGTTAGATTACACTCTTTGTAACCTAACCTAACCTAAATATTTCAAACCTCACTTTTTCTCATTTTACTCAGTGTAACCTAACAGTGTCAAACAGCACATGACTTGGTGTTAACTGAAAGTATCAAAAAGTTAGGTTACAAAATGTTAGGTTACAAAAAGTTAGGTTACAAAATGTTAGGTTACAAAAGGTTTGTTTACAAAGTGTTAGGTTACAAAAAGTTAGGTTACAAAATTTTAGGTTACTAACAGTTAGGTTACAAAATGTTAGGTTACAAACAGTTAGGTTACAAAATGTTAGGTTACAAACAGTTAGGTTACAAAATGTTAGGTTACAAAAAGTTAGGTGACAACAGGTTTGGTTACAAAAAGTTAGGTTACACTCTTGCTAACCTAACTCGTCGTAACCTAACTATATCAAACCTCACTTGTTCACATTTTACTCAGTGTAACCTAACAGTGTCAAACAGCACATGACTCGGTGTTAACTGAAAGTATCAAAAAGTTAGGTTACACAAGGTTAGGTTACAAAAAGTTAGGTTACAAAATGTTAGGTTACAAAGGGTTAGGGTACAAAAAGTTAAGTTTCAAAAGGTTAGGTTACAAAAAGTTAGGTTACAAAAGGTTTGGTTACAAAGTCTTAGGTTACAAAAAGTTAGGTTTCAAAAGGTTAGGTTACAAAAAGTTAGGTTTCAAAAGGTTAGGTTACAAAAAGTAAGGTTACACTCTTGCTAACCTAACTCGTCGTAAACTAACTATATCAAACCTCACTTGTTCACATTTTTCTCAGTGTAACCTAACAGTGTCAAATTGCACTTGACTCGGTGTTAACTGAAAGTATCAAAAAGTTACGTTACAAAATGTCAGATTACACTCTTTGTAACCTAACCTAACCTAAATATTTCAAACCTCACTTTTTCTCATTTTACTCAGTGTCACCTAACGGTGTCAAATTGCACTTGACTCGGTGTTAAATGAAAGTATCAAATAGTTACGTCACAAAATGTTAGGTTACACTCTTTCTAACCTAACCTAACCTAACCTAAATATTTCAAACCTCACTTTTTCTCATTTTACTCAGTGTAACCTGACAGTGTCAAACAGCACATGACTCGGTGTTAACTGAAAGTATCAAAAAGTTAGGTTACAAACTGTTAGGTTACAAAATGTTAGGTTACAAAAAGTTAGGTTACAAAATGTTAGGTTACAAAAAGTTAGGTTTCAAAAGGTCAGGTTACAAAAAGTTAGGTTACACTCTTGCTAACCTAACTCGTCGTTACCTAACTATATCAAACCTCACTTGTTCACATTTTTCTCAGTGTAACCTAACAGTGTCAAATTGCACTTGACTCGGTGTTAACTGAAAGTATCAAAAAGTTACGTTACAAAATGTCAGATTACTTTCTTTGTAACCTGACCTAACCTAAATATTTCAAACCTCACTTTTTCTCATTTTACTCAGTGTAACCTAACGGTGTCAAATTGCACTTGACTCGGTGTTAAATGAAAGTATCAAATAGTTACGTCACAAAATGTTAGGTTACACTCTTTCTAACCTAACCTAACCTAACCTAAATATTTCAAACCTCACTTTTCTCATTTTACTCAGTGTAACCTGACAGTGTCAAACAGCACATGACTCGGTGTTAACTGAAAGTATCAAAAAGTTAGGTTACAAACTGTTAGGTTACAAAATGTTAGGTTACAAAAAGTTAGGTTACAAAATGTTAGGTTACAAAAAGTTAGGTTTCAAAAGGTCAGGTTACAAAAAGTTAGGTTACACTCTTGCTAACCTAACTCGTCGTTACCTAACTATATCAAACCTCACTTGTTCACATTTTTCTCAGTGTAACCTAACAGTGTCAAATTGCACTTGACTCGGTGTTAACTGAAAGTATCAAAAAGTTACGTTACAAAATGTTAGATTACACTCTTTGTAACCTAACCTAACCTAAATATTTCAAACCTCACTTTTTCTCATTTTACTCAGTGTAACCTAACAGTGTCAAACAGCACATGACTTGGTGTTAACTGAAAGTATCAAAAAGTTAGGTTACAAAATGTTAGGTTACAAAAAGTTAGGTTACAAAATGTTAGGTTACAAAAGGTTTGTTTACAAAGTGTTAGGTTACAAAAAGTTAGGTTACAAAATTTTAGGTTACTAACAGTTAGGTTACAAAATGTTAGGTTACAAACAGTTAGGTTACAAAATGTTAGGTTACAAAAAGTTAGGTGACAACAGGTTTGGTTACAAAAAGTTAGGTTACACTCTTGCTAACCTAACTCGTCGTAACCTAACTATATCAAACCTCACTTGTTCACATTTTACTCAGTGTAACCTAACAGTGTCAAACAGCACATGACTCGGTGTTAACTGAAAGTATCAAAAAGTTAGGTTACACAAGGTTAGGTTACAAAAAGTTAGGTTACAAAATGTTAGGTTACAAAGGGTTAGGGTACAAAAAGTTAAGTTTCAAAAGGTTAGGTTACAAAAAGTTAGGTTACAAAAGGTTTGGTTACAAAGTGTTAGGTTACAAAAAGTTAGGTTTCAAAAGGTTAGGTTACAAAAAGTTAGGTTTCAAAAGGTTAGGTTACAAAAAGTAAGGTTACACTCTTGCTAACCTAACTCGTCGTAAACTAACTATATCAAACCTCACTTGTTCACATTTTTCTCAGTGTAACCTAACAGTGTCAAATTGCACTTGACTCGGTGTTAACTGAAAGTATCAAAAAGTTACGTTACAAAATGTCAGATTACTTTCTTTGTAACCTAACCTAACCTAAATATTTCAAACCTCACTTTTTCTCATTTTACTCAGTGTAACCTAACGGTGTCAAATTGCACTTGACTCGGTGTTAAATGAAAGTATCAAATAGTTACGTCACAAAATGTTAGGTTACACTCTTTCTAACCTAACCTAACCTAACCTAAATATTTCAAACCTCACTTTTCTCATTTTACTCAGTGTAACCTGACAGTGTCAAACAGCACATGACTCGGTGTTAACTGAAAGTATCAAAAAGTTAGGTTACAAACTGTTAGGTTACAAAATGTTAGGTTACAAAAAGTTAGGTTACAAAATGTTAGGTTACAAAAAGTTAGGTTTCAAAAGGTCAGGTTACAAAAAGTTAGGTTACACTCTTGCTAACCTAACTCGTCGTTACCTAACTATATCAAACCTCACTTGTTCACATTTTTCTCAGTGTAACCTAACAGTGTCAAATTGCACTTGACTCGGTGTTAACTGAAAGTATCAAAAAGTTACGTTACAAAATGTTAGATTACACTCTTTGTAACCTAACCTAACCTAAATATTTCAAACCTCACTTTTTCTCATTTTACTCAGTGTAACCTAACAGTGTCAAACAGCACATGACTTGGTGTTAACTGAAAGTATCAAAAAGTTAGGTTACAAAATGTTAGGTTACAAAAAGTTAGGTTACAAAATGTTAGGTTACAAAAGGTTTGTTTACAAAGTGTTAGGTTACAAAAAGTTAGGTTACAAAATTTTAGGTTACTAACAGTTAGGTTACAAAATGTTAGGTTACAAACAGTTAGGTTACAAAATGTTAGGTTACAAACAGTTAGGTTACAAAATGTTAGGTTACAAAAAGTTAGGTGACAACAGGTTTGGTTACAAAAAGTTAGGTTACACTCTTGCTAACCTAACTCGTCGTAACCTAACTATATCAAACCTCACTTGTTCACATTTTACTCAGTGTAACCTTACAGTGTCAAACAGCACATGACTCGGTGTTAACTGAAAGTATCAAAAAGTTAGGTTACACAAGGTTAGGTTACAAAAAGTTAGGTTACAAAATGTTAGGTTACAAAGGGTTAGGGTACAAAAAGTTAAGTTTCAAAAGGTTAGGTTACAAAAAGTTAGGTTACAAAAGGTTTGGTTACAAAGTCTTAGGTTACAAAAAGTTAGGTTTCAAAAGGTTAGGTTACAAAAAGTTAGGTTTCAAAAGGTTAGGTTACAAAAAGTAAGGTTACACTCTTGCTAACCTAACTCGTCGTAAACTAACTATATCAAACCTCACTTGTTCACATTTTTCTCAGTGTAACCTAACAGTGTCAAATTGCACTTGACTCGGTGTTAACTGAAAGTATCAAAAAGTTACGTTACAAAATGTCAGATTACACTCTTTGTAACCTAACCTAACCTAAATATTTCAAACCTCACTTTTTCTCATTTTACTCAGTGTCACCTAACGGTGTCAAATTGCACTTGACTCGGTGTTAAATGAAAGTATCAAATAGTTACGTCACAAAATGTTAGGTTACACTCTTTCTAACCTAACCTTACCTAACCTAAATATTTCAAACCTCACTTTTTCTCATTTTACTCAGTGTAACCTGACAGTGTCAAACAGCACATGACTCGGTGTTAACTGAAAGTATCAAAAAGTTAGGTTACAAACTGTTAGGTTACAAAATGTTAGGTTACAAAAAGTTAGGTTACAAAATGTTAGGTTACAAAAAGTTAGGTTTCAAAAGGTCAGGTTACAAAAAGTTAGGTTACACTCTTGCTAACCTAACTCGTCGTTACCTAACTATATCAAACCTCACTTGTTCACATTTTTCTCAGTGTAACCTAACAGTGTCAAATTGCACTTGACTCGGTGTTAACTGAAAGTATCAAAAAGTTACGTTACAAAATGTTAGATTACACTCTTTGTAACCTAACCTAACCTAAATATTTCAAACCTCACTTTTTCTCATTTTACTCAGTGTAACCTAACAGTGTCAAACAGCACATGACTTGGTGTTAACTGAAAGTATCAAAAAGTTAGGTTACAAAATGTTAGGTTACAAAAAGTTAGGTTACAAAATGTTAGGTTACAAAAGGTTTGTTTACAAAGTGTTAGGTTACAAAAAGTTAGGTTACAAAATTTTAGGTTACTAACAGTTAGGTTACAAAATGTTAGGTTACAAACAGTTAGGTTACAAAATGTTAGGTTACAAAAAGTTAGGTGACAACAGGTTTGGTTACAAAAAGTTAGGTTACACTCTTGCTAACCTAACTCGTCGTAACCTAACTATATCAAACCTCACTTGTTCACATTTTACTCAGTGTAACCTAACAGTGTCAAACAGCACATGACTCGGTGTTAACTGAAAGTATCAAAAAGTTAGGTTACACAAGGTTAGGTTACAAAAAGTTAGGTTACAAAATGTTAGGTTACAAAGGGTTAGGGTACAAAAAGTTAAGTTTCAAAAGGTTAGGTTACAAAAAGTTAGGTTACAAAAGGTTTGGTTACAAAGTCTTAGGTTACAAAAAGTTAGGTTTCAAAAGGTTAGGTTACAAAAAGTTAGGTTTCAAAAGGTTAGGTTACAAAAAGTAAGGTTACACTCTTGCTAACCTAACTCGTCGTAAACTAACTATATCAAACCTCACTTGTTCACATTTTTCTCAGTGTAACCTAACAGTGTCAAATTGCACTTGACTCGGTGTTAACTGAAAGTATCAAAAAGTTACGTTACAAAATGTCAGATTACACTCTTTGTAACCTAACCTAACCTAAATATTTCAAACCTCACTTTTTCTCATTTTACTCAGTGTCACCTAACGGTGTCAAATTGCACTTGACTCGGTGTTAAATGAAAGTATCAAATAGTTACGTCACAAAATGTTAGGTTACACTCTTTCTAACCTAACCTAACCTAACCTAAATATTTCAAACCTCACTTTTTCTCATTTTACTCAGTGTAACCTGACAGTGTCAAACAGCACATGACTCGGTGTTAACTGAAAGTATCAAAAAGTTAGGTTACAAACTGTTAGGTTACAAAATGTTAGGTTACAAAAAGTTAGGTTACAAAATGTTAGGTTACAAAAAGTTAGGTTTCAAAAGGTCAGGTTACAAAAAGTTAGGTTACACTCTTGCTAACCTAACTCGTCGTAAACTAACTATATCAAACCTCACTTGTTCACATTTTTCTCAGTGTAACCTAACAGTGTCAAATTGCACTTGACTCGGTGTTAACTGAAAGTATCAAAAAGTTACGTTACAAAATGTCAGATTACACTCTTTGTAACCTAACCTAACCTAAATATTTCAAACCTCACTTTTTCTCATTTTACTCAGTGTCACCTAACGGTGTCAAATTGCACTTGACTCGGTGTTAAATGAAAGTATCAAATAGTTACGTCACAAAATGTTAGGTTACACTCTTTCTAACCTAACCTAACCTAACCTAAATATTTCAAACCTCACTTTTTCTCATTTTACTCAGTGTAACCTGACAGTGTCAAACAGCACATGACTCGGTGTTAACTGAAAGTATCAAAAAGTTAGGTTACAAACTGTTAGGTTACAAAATGTTAGGTTACAAAAAGTTAGGTTACAAAATGTTAGGTTACAAAAAGTTAGGTTTCAAAAGGTCAGGTTACAAAAAGTTAGGTTACACTCTTGCTAACCTAACTCGTCGTTACCTAACTATATCAAACCTCACTTGTTCACATTTTTCTCAGTGTAACCTAACAGTGTCAAATTGCACTTGACTCGGTGTTAACTGAAAGTATCAAAAAGTTACGTTACAAAATGTTAGATTACACTCTTTGTAACCTAACCTAACCTAAATATTTCAAACCTCACTTTTTCTCATTTTACTCAGTGTAACCTAACAGTGTCAAACAGCACATGACTTGGTGTTAACTGAAAGTATCAAAAAGTTAGGTTACAAAATGTTAGGTTACAAAAAGTTAGGTTACAAAATGTTAGGTTACAAAAGGTTTGTTTACAAAGTGTTAGGTTACAAAAAGTTAGGTTACAAAATTTTAGGTTACTAACAGTTAGGTTACAAAATGTTAGGTTACAAACAGTTAGGTTACAAAATGTTAGGTTACAAAAAGTTAGGTGACAACAGGTTTGGTTACAAAAAGTTAGGTTACACTCTTGCTAACCTAACTCGTCGTAACCTAACTATATCAAACCTCACTTGTTCACATTTTACTCAGTGTAACCTAACAGTGTCAAACAGCACATGACTCGGTGTTAACTGAAAGTATCAAAAAGTTAGGTTACACAAGGTTAGGTTACAAAAAGTTAGGTTACAAAATGTTAGGTTACAAAGGGTTAGGGTACAAAAAGTTAAGTTTCAAAAGGTTAGGTTACAAAAAGTTAGGTTACAAAAGGTTTGGTTACAAAGTCTTAGGTTACAAAAAGTTAGGTTTCAAAAGGTTAGGTTACAAAAAGTTAGGTTTCAAAAGGTTAGGTTACAAAAAGTAAGGTTACACTCTTGCTAACCTAACTCGTCGTAAACTAACTATATCAAACCTCACTTGTTCACATTTTTCTCAGTGTAACCTAACAGTGTCAAATTGCACTTGACTCGGTGTTAACTGAAAGTATCAAAAAGTTACGTTACAAAATGTCAGATTACACTCTTTGTAACCTAACCTAACCTAAATATTTCAAACCTCACTTTTTCTCATTTTACTCAGTGTCACCTAACGGTGTCAAATTGCACTTGACTCGGTGTTAAATGAAAGTATCAAATAGTTACGTCACAAAATGTTAGGTTACACTCTTTCTAACCTAACCTAACCTAACCTAAATATTTCAAACCTCACTTTTTCTCATTTTACTCAGTGTAACCTGACAGTGTCAAACAGCACATGACTCGGTGTTAACTGAAAGTATCAAAAAGTTAGGTTACAAACTGTTAGGTTACAAAATGTTAGGTTACAAAAAGTTAGGTTACAAAATGTTAGGTTACAAAAAGTTAGGTTTCAAAAGGTCAGGTTACAAAAAGTTAGGTTACACTCTTGCTAACCTAACTCGTCGTTACCTAACTATATCAAACCTCACTTGTTCACATTTTTCTCAGTGTAACCTAACAGTGTCAAATTGCACTTGACTCGGTGTTAACTGAAAGTATCAAAAAGTTACGTTACAAAATGTTAGATTACACTCTTTGTAACCTAACCTAACCTAAATATTTCAAACCTCACTTTTTCTCATTTTACTCAGTGTAACCTAACAGTGTCAAACAGCACATGACTTGGTGTTAACTGAAAGTATCAAAAAGTTAGGTTACAAAATGTTAGGTTACAAAAAGTTAGGTTACAAAATGTTAGGTTACAAAAGGTTTGTTTACAAAGTGTTAGGTTACAAAAAGTTAGGTTACAAAATTTTAGGTTACTAACAGTTAGGTTACAAAATGTTAGGTTACAAACAGTTAGGTTACAAAATGTTAGGTTACAAAAAGTTAGGTGACAACAGGTTTGGTTACAAAAAGTTAGGTTACACTCTTGCTAACCTAACTCGTCGTAACCTAACTATATCAAACCTCACTTGTTCACATTTTACTCAGTGTAACCTAACAGTGTCAAACAGCACATGACTCGGTGTTAACTGAAAGTATCAAAAAGTTAGGTTACACAAGGTTAGGTTACAAAAAGTTAGGTTACAAAATGTTAGGTTACAAAGGGTTAGGGTACAAAAAGTTAAGTTTCAAAAGGTTAGGTTACAAAAAGTTAGGTTACAAAAGGTTTGGTTACAAAGTGTTAGGTTACAAAAAGTTAGGTTTCAAAAGGTTAGGTTACAAAAAGTTAGGTTTCAAAAGGTTAGGTTACAAAAAGTAAGGTTACACTCTTGCTAACCTAACTCGTCGTAAACTAACTATATCAAACCTCACTTGTTCACATTTTTCTCAGTGTAACCTAACAGTGTCAAATTGCACTTGACTCGGTGTTAACTGAAAGTATCAAAAAGTTACGTTACAAAATGTCAGATTACTTTCTTTGTAACCTAACCTAACCTAAATATTTCAAACCTCACTTTTTCTCATTTTACTCAGTGTAACCTAACGGTGTCAAATTGCACTTGACTCGGTGTTAAATGAAAGTATCAAATAGTTACGTCACAAAATGTTAGGTTACACTCTTTCTAACCTAACCTAACCTAACCTAAATATTTCAAACCTCACTTTTCTCATTTTACTCAGTGTAACCTGACAGTGTCAAACAGCACATGACTCGGTGTTAACTGAAAGTATCAAAAAGTTAGGTTACAAACTGTTAGGTTACAAAATGTTAGGTTACAAAAAGTTAGGTTACAAAATGTTAGGTTACAAAAAGTTAGGTTTCAAAAGGTCAGGTTACAAAAAGTTAGGTTACACTCTTGCTAACCTAACTCGTCGTTACCTAACTATATCAAACCTCACTTGTTCACATTTTTCTCAGTGTAACCTAACAGTGTCAAATTGCACTTGACTCGGTGTTAACTGAAAGTATCAAAAAGTTACGTTACAAAATGTTAGATTACACTCTTTGTAACCTAACCTAACCTAAATATTTCAAACCTCACTTTTTCTCATTTTACTCAGTGTAACCTAACAGTGTCAAACAGCACATGACTTGGTGTTAACTGAAAGTATCAAAAAGTTAGGTTACAAAATGTTAGGTTACAAAAAGTTAGGTTACAAAATGTTAGGTTACAAAAGGTTTGTTTACAAAGTGTTAGGTTACAAAAAGTTAGGTTACAAAATTTTAGGTTACTAACAGTTAGGTTACAAAATGTTAGGTTACAAACAGTTAGGTTACAAAATGTTAGGTTACAAACAGTTAGGTTACAAAATGTTAGGTTACAAAAAGTTAGGTGACAACAGGTTTGGTTACAAAAAGTTAGGTTACACTCTTGCTAACCTAACTCGTCGTAACCTAACTATATCAAACCTCACTTGTTCACATTTTACTCAGTGTAACCTAACAGTGTCAAACAGCACATGACTCGGTGTTAACTGAAAGTATCAAAAAGTTAGGTTACACAAGGTTAGGTTACAAAAAGTTAGGTTACAAAATGTTAGGTTACAAAGGGTTAGGGTACAAAAAGTTAAGTTTCAAAAGGTTAGGTTACAAAAAGTTAGGTTACAAAAGGTTTGGTTACAAAGTCTTAGGTTACAAAAAGTTAGGTTTCAAAAGGTTAGGTTACAAAAAGTTAGGTTTCAAAAGGTTAGGTTACAAAAAGTAAGGTTACACTCTTGCTAACCTAACTCGTCGTAAACTAACTATATCAAACCTCACTTGTTCACATTTTTCTCAGTGTAACCTAACAGTGTCAAATTGCACTTGACTCGGTGTTAACTGAAAGTATCAAAAAGTTACGTTACAAAATGTCAGATTACACTCTTTGTAACCTAACCTAACCTAAATATTTCAAACCTCACTTTTTCTCATTTTACTCAGTGTCACCTAACGGTGTCAAATTGCACTTGACTCGGTGTTAAATGAAAGTATCAAATAGTTACGTCACAAAATGTTAGGTTACACTCTTTCTAACCTAACCTAACCTAACCTAAATATTTCAAACCTCACTTTTTCTCATTTTACTCAGTGTAACCTGACAGTGTCAAACAGCACATGACTCGGTGTTAACTGAAAGTATCAAAAAGTTAGGTTACAAACTGTTAGGTTACAAAATGTTAGGTTACAAAAAGTTAGGTTACAAAATGTTAGGTTACAAAAAGTTAGGTTTCAAAAGGTCAGGTTACAAAAAGTTAGGTTACACTCTTGCTAACCTAACTCGTCGTTACCTAACTATATCAAACCTCACTTGTTCACATTTTTCTCAGTGTAACCTAACAGTGTCAAATTGCACTTGACTCGGTGTTAACTGAAAGTATCAAAAAGTTACGTTACAAAATGTCAGATTACTTTCTTTGTAACCTGACCTAACCTAAATATTTCAAACCTCACTTTTTCTCATTTTACTCAGTGTAACCTAACGGTGTCAAATTGCACTTGACTCGGTGTTAAATGAAAGTATCAAATAGTTACGTCACAAAATGTTAGGTTACACTCTTTCTAACCTAACCTAACCTAACCTAAATATTTCAAACCTCACTTTTCTCATTTTACTCAGTGTAACCTGACAGTGTCAAACAGCACATGACTCGGTGTTAACTGAAAGTATCAAAAAGTTAGGTTACAAACTGTTAGGTTACAAAATGTTAGGTTACAAAAAGTTAGGTTACAAAATGTTAGGTTACAAAAAGTTAGGTTTCAAAAGGTCAGGTTACAAAAAGTTAGGTTACACTCTTGCTAACCTAACTCGTCGTTACCTAACTATATCAAACCTCACTTGTTCACATTTTTCTCAGTGTAACCTAACAGTGTCAAATTGCACTTGACTCGGTGTTAACTGAAAGTATCAAAAAGTTACGTTACAAAATGTTAGATTACACTCTTTGTAACCTAACCTAACCTAAATATTTCAAACCTCACTTTTTCTCATTTTACTCAGTGTAACCTAACAGTGTCAAACAGCACATGACTTGGTGTTAACTGAAAGTATCAAAAAGTTAGGTTACAAAATGTTAGGTTACAAAAAGTTAGGTTACAAAATGTTAGGTTACAAAAGGTTTGTTTACAAAGTGTTAGGTTACAAAAAGTTAGGTTACAAAATTTTAGGTTACTAACAGTTAGGTTACAAAATGTTAGGTTACAAACAGTTAGGTTACAAAATGTTAGGTTACAAAAAGTTAGGTGACAACAGGTTTGGTTACAAAAAGTTAGGTTACACTCTTGCTAACCTAACTCGTCGTAACCTAACTATATCAAACCTCACTTGTTCACATTTTACTCAGTGTAACCTAACAGTGTCAAACAGCACATGACTCGGTGTTAACTGAAAGTATCAAAAAGTTAGGTTACACAAGGTTAGGTTACAAAAAGTTAGGTTACAAAATGTTAGGTTACAAAGGGTTAGGGTACAAAAAGTTAAGTTTCAAAAGGTTAGGTTACAAAAAGTTAGGTTACAAAAGGTTTGGTTACAAAGTGTTAGGTTACAAAAAGTTAGGTTTCAAAAGGTTAGGTTACAAAAAGTTAGGTTTCAAAAGGTTAGGTTACAAAAAGTAAGGTTACACTCTTGCTAACCTAACTCGTCGTAAACTAACTATATCAAACCTCACTTGTTCACATTTTTCTCAGTGTAACCTAACAGTGTCAAATTGCACTTGACTCGGTGTTAACTGAAAGTATCAAAAAGTTACGTTACAAAATGTCAGATTACTTTCTTTGTAACCTAACCTAACCTAAATATTTCAAACCTCACTTTTTCTCATTTTACTCAGTGTAACCTAACGGTGTCAAATTGCACTTGACTCGGTGTTAAATGAAAGTATCAAATAGTTACGTCACAAAATGTTAGGTTACACTCTTTCTAACCTAACCTAACCTAACCTAAATATTTCAAACCTCACTTTTCTCATTTTACTCAGTGTAACCTGACAGTGTCAAACAGCACATGACTCGGTGTTAACTGAAAGTATCAAAAAGTTAGGTTACAAACTGTTAGGTTACAAAATGTTAGGTTACAAAAAGTTAGGTTACAAAATGTTAGGTTACAAAAAGTTAGGTTTCAAAAGGTCAGGTTACAAAAAGTTAGGTTACACTCTTGCTAACCTAACTCGTCGTTACCTAACTATATCAAACCTCACTTGTTCACATTTTTCTCAGTGTAACCTAACAGTGTCAAATTGCACTTGACTCGGTGTTAACTGAAAGTATCAAAAAGTTACGTTACAAAATGTTAGATTACACTCTTTGTAACCTAACCTAACCTAAATATTTCAAACCTCACTTTTTCTCATTTTACTCAGTGTAACCTAACAGTGTCAAACAGCACATGACTTGGTGTTAACTGAAAGTATCAAAAAGTTAGGTTACAAAATGTTAGGTTACAAAAAGTTAGGTTACAAAATGTTAGGTTACAAAAGGTTTGTTTACAAAGTGTTAGGTTACAAAAAGTTAGGTTACAAAATTTTAGGTTACTAACAGTTAGGTTACAAAATGTTAGGTTACAAACAGTTAGGTTACAAAATGTTAGGTTACAAACAGTTAGGTTACAAAATGTTAGGTTACAAAAAGTTAGGTGACAACAGGTTTGGTTACAAAAAGTTAGGTTACACTCTTGCTAACCTAACTCGTCGTAACCTAACTATATCAAACCTCACTTGTTCACATTTTACTCAGTGTAACCTTACAGTGTCAAACAGCACATGACTCGGTGTTAACTGAAAGTATCAAAAAGTTAGGTTACACAAGGTTAGGTTACAAAAAGTTAGGTTACAAAATGTTAGGTTACAAAGGGTTAGGGTACAAAAAGTTAAGTTTCAAAAGGTTAGGTTACAAAAAGTTAGGTTACAAAAGGTTTGGTTACAAAGTCTTAGGTTACAAAAAGTTAGGTTTCAAAAGGTTAGGTTACAAAAAGTTAGGTTTCAAAAGGTTAGGTTACAAAAAGTAAGGTTACACTCTTGCTAACCTAACTCGTCGTAAACTAACTATATCAAACCTCACTTGTTCACATTTTTCTCAGTGTAACCTAACAGTGTCAAATTGCACTTGACTCGGTGTTAACTGAAAGTATCAAAAAGTTACGTTACAAAATGTCAGATTACACTCTTTGTAACCTAACCTAACCTAAATATTTCAAACCTCACTTTTTCTCATTTTACTCAGTGTCACCTAACGGTGTCAAATTGCACTTGACTCGGTGTTAAATGAAAGTATCAAATAGTTACGTCACAAAATGTTAGGTTACACTCTTTCTAACCTAACCTAACCTAACCTAAATATTTCAAACCTCACTTTTTCTCATTTTACTCAGTGTAACCTGACAGTGTCAAACAGCACATGACTCGGTGTTAACTGAAAGTATCAAAAAGTTAGGTTACAAACTGTTAGGTTACAAAATGTTAGGTTACAAAAAGTTAGGTTACAAAATGTTAGGTTACAAAAAGTTAGGTTTCAAAAGGTCAGGTTACAAAAAGTTAGGTTACACTCTTGCTAACCTAACTCGTCGTTACCTAACTATATCAAACCTCACTTGTTCACATTTTTCTCAGTGTAACCTAACAGTGTCAAATTGCACTTGACTCGGTGTTAACTGAAAGTATCAAAAAGTTACGTTACAAAATGTTAGATTACACTCTTTGTAACCTAACCTAACCTAAATATTTCAAACCTCACTTTTTCTCATTTTACTCAGTGTAACCTAACAGTGTCAAACAGCACATGACTTGGTGTTAACTGAAAGTATCAAAAAGTTAGGTTACAAAATGTTAGGTTACAAAAAGTTAGGTTACAAAATGTTAGGTTACAAAAGGTTTGTTTACAAAGTGTTAGGTTACAAAAAGTTAGGTTACAAAATTTTAGGTTACTAACAGTTAGGTTACAAAATGTTAGGTTACAAACAGTTAGGTTACAAAATGTTAGGTTACAAAAAGTTAGGTGACAACAGGTTTGGTTACAAAAAGTTAGGTTACACTCTTGCTAACCTAACTCGTCGTAACCTAACTATATCAAACCTCACTTGTTCACATTTTACTCAGTGTAACCTAACAGTGTCAAACAGCACATGACTCGGTGTTAACTGAAAGTATCAAAAAGTTAGGTTACACAAGGTTAGGTTACAAAAAGTTAGGTTACAAAATGTTAGGTTACAAAGGGTTAGGGTACAAAAAGTTAAGTTTCAAAAGGTTAGGTTACAAAAAGTTAGGTTACAAAAGGTTTGGTTACAAAGTGTTAGGTTACAAAAAGTTAGGTTTCAAAAGGTTAGGTTACAAAAAGTTAGGTTTCAAAAGGTTAGGTTACAAAAAGTAAGGTTACACTCTTGCTAACCTAACTCGTCGTAAACTAACTATATCAAACCTCACTTGTTCACATTTTTCTCAGTGTAACCTAACAGTGTCAAATTGCACTTGACTCGGTGTTAACTGAAAGTATCAAAAAGTTACGTTACAAAATGTCAGATTACTTTCTTTGTAACCTAACCTAACCTAAATATTTCAAACCTCACTTTTTCTCATTTTACTCAGTGTAACCTAACGGTGTCAAATTGCACTTGACTCGGTGTTAAATGAAAGTATCAAATAGTTACGTCACAAAATGTTAGGTTACACTCTTTCTAACCTAACCTAACCTAACCTAAATATTTCAAACCTCACTTTTCTCATTTTACTCAGTGTAACCTGACAGTGTCAAACAGCACATGACTCGGTGTTAACTGAAAGTATCAAAAAGTTAGGTTACAAACTGTTAGGTTACAAAATGTTAGGTTACAAAAAGTTAGGTTACAAAATGTTAGGTTACAAAAAGTTAGGTTTCAAAAGGTCAGGTTACAAAAAGTTAGGTTACACTCTTGCTAACCTAACTCGTCGTTACCTAACTATATCAAACCTCACTTGTTCACATTTTTCTCAGTGTAACCTAACAGTGTCAAATTGCACTTGACTCGGTGTTAACTGAAAGTATCAAAAAGTTACGTTACAAAATGTTAGATTACACTCTTTGTAACCTAACCTAACCTAAATATTTCAAACCTCACTTTTTCTCATTTTACTCAGTGTAACCTAACAGTGTCAAACAGCACATGACTTGGTGTTAACTGAAAGTATCAAAAAGTTAGGTTACAAAATGTTAGGTTACAAAAAGTTAGGTTACAAAATGTTAGGTTACAAAAGGTTTGTTTACAAAGTGTTAGGTTACAAAAAGTTAGGTTACAAAATTTTAGGTTACTAACAGTTAGGTTACAAAATGTTAGGTTACAAACAGTTAGGTTACAAAATGTTAGGTTACAAACAGTTAGGTTACAAAATGTTAGGTTACAAAAAGTTAGGTGACAACAGGTTTGGTTACAAAAAGTTAGGTTACACTCTTGCTAACCTAACTCGTCGTAACCTAACTATATCAAACCTCACTTGTTCACATTTTACTCAGTGTAACCTAACAGTGTCAAACAGCACATGACTCGGTGTTAACTGAAAGTATCAAAAAGTTAGGTTACACAAGGTTAGGTTACAAAAAGTTAGGTTACAAAATGTTAGGTTACAAAGGGTTAGGGTACAAAAAGTTAAGTTTCAAAAGGTTAGGTTACAAAAAGTTAGGTTACAAAAGGTTTGGTTACAAAGTCTTAGGTTACAAAAAGTTAGGTTTCAAAAGGTTAGGTTACAAAAAGTTAGGTTTCAAAAGGTTAGGTTACAAAAAGTAAGGTTACACTCTTGCTAACCTAACTCGTCGTAAACTAACTATATCAAACCTCACTTGTTCACATTTTTCTCAGTGTAACCTAACAGTGTCAAATTGCACTTGACTCGGTGTTAACTGAAAGTATCAAAAAGTTACGTTACAAAATGTCAGATTACACTCTTTGTAACCTAACCTAACCTAAATATTTCAAACCTCACTTTTTCTCATTTTACTCAGTGTCACCTAACGGTGTCAAATTGCACTTGACTCGGTGTTAAATGAAAGTATCAAATAGTTACGTCACAAAATGTTAGGTTACACTCTTTCTAACCTAACCTAACCTAACCTAAATATTTCAAACCTCACTTTTTCTCATTTTACTCAGTGTAACCTGACAGTGTCAAACAGCACATGACTCGGTGTTAACTGAAAGTATCAAAAAGTTAGGTTACAAACTGTTAGGTTACAAAATGTTAGGTTACAAAAAGTTAGGTTACAAAATGTTAGGTTACAAAAAGTTAGGTTTCAAAAGGTCAGGTTACAAAAAGTTAGGTTACACTCTTGCTAACCTAACTCGTCGTTACCTAACTATATCAAACCTCACTTGTTCACATTTTTCTCAGTGTAACCTAACAGTGTCAAATTGCACTTGACTCGGTGTTAACTGAAAGTATCAAAAAGTTACGTTACAAAATGTCAGATTACTTTCTTTGTAACCTGACCTAACCTAAATATTTCAAACCTCACTTTTTCTCATTTTACTCAGTGTAACCTAACGGTGTCAAATTGCACTTGACTCGGTGTTAAATGAAAGTATCAAATAGTTACGTCACAAAATGTTAGGTTACACTCTTTCTAACCTAACCTAACCTAACCTAAATATTTCAAACCTCACTTTTCTCATTTTACTCAGTGTAACCTGACAGTGTCAAACAGCACATGACTCGGTGTTAACTGAAAGTATCAAAAAGTTAGGTTACAAACTGTTAGGTTACAAAATGTTAGGTTACAAAAAGTTAGGTTACAAAATGTTAGGTTACAAAAAGTTAGGTTTCAAAAGGTCAGGTTACAAAAAGTTAGGTTACACTCTTGCTAACCTAACTCGTCGTTACCTAACTATATCAAACCTCACTTGTTCACATTTTTCTCAGTGTAACCTAACAGTGTCAAATTGCACTTGACTCGGTGTTAACTGAAAGTATCAAAAAGTTACGTTACAAAATGTTAGATTACACTCTTTGTAACCTAACCTAACCTAAATATTTCAAACCTCACTTTTTCTCATTTTACTCAGTGTAACCTAACAGTGTCAAACAGCACATGACTTGGTGTTAACTGAAAGTATCAAAAAGTTAGGTTACAAAATGTTAGGTTACAAAAAGTTAGGTTACAAAATGTTAGGTTACAAAAGGTTTGTTTACAAAGTGTTAGGTTACAAAAAGTTAGGTTACAAAATTTTAGGTTACTAACAGTTAGGTTACAAAATGTTAGGTTACAAACAGTTAGGTTACAAAATGTTAGGTTACAAAAAGTTAGGTGACAACAGGTTTGGTTACAAAAAGTTAGGTTACACTCTTGCTAACCTAACTCGTCGTAACCTAACTATATCAAACCTCACTTGTTCACATTTTACTCAGTGTAACCTAACAGTGTCAAACAGCACATGACTCGGTGTTAACTGAAAGTATCAAAAAGTTAGGTTACACAAGGTTAGGTTACAAAAAGTTAGGTTACAAAATGTTAGGTTACAAAGGGTTAGGGTACAAAAAGTTAAGTTTCAAAAGGTTAGGTTACAAAAAGTTAGGTTACAAAAGGTTTGGTTACAAAGTGTTAGGTTACAAAAAGTTAGGTTTCAAAAGGTTAGGTTACAAAAAGTTAGGTTTCAAAAGGTTAGGTTACAAAAAGTAAGGTTACACTCTTGCTAACCTAACTCGTCGTAAACTAACTATATCAAACCTCACTTGTTCACATTTTTCTCAGTGTAACCTAACAGTGTCAAATTGCACTTGACTCGGTGTTAACTGAAAGTATCAAAAAGTTACGTTACAAAATGTCAGATTACTTTCTTTGTAACCTAACCTAACCTAAATATTTCAAACCTCACTTTTTCTCATTTTACTCAGTGTAACCTAACGGTGTCAAATTGCACTTGACTCGGTGTTAAATGAAAGTATCAAATAGTTACGTCACAAAATGTTAGGTTACACTCTTTCTAACCTAACCTAACCTAACCTAAATATTTCAAACCTCACTTTTCTCATTTTACTCAGTGTAACCTGACAGTGTCAAACAGCACATGACTCGGTGTTAACTGAAAGTATCAAAAAGTTAGGTTACAAACTGTTAGGTTACAAAATGTTAGGTTACAAAAAGTTAGGTTACAAAATGTTAGGTTACAAAAAGTTAGGTTTCAAAAGGTCAGGTTACAAAAAGTTAGGTTACACTCTTGCTAACCTAACTCGTCGTTACCTAACTATATCAAACCTCACTTGTTCACATTTTTCTCAGTGTAACCTAACAGTGTCAAATTGCACTTGACTCGGTGTTAACTGAAAGTATCAAAAAGTTACGTTACAAAATGTTAGATTACACTCTTTGTAACCTAACCTAACCTAAATATTTCAAACCTCACTTTTTCTCATTTTACTCAGTGTAACCTAACAGTGTCAAACAGCACATGACTTGGTGTTAACTGAAAGTATCAAAAAGTTAGGTTACAAAATGTTAGGTTACAAAAAGTTAGGTTACAAAATGTTAGGTTACAAAAGGTTTGTTTACAAAGTGTTAGGTTACAAAAAGTTAGGTTACAAAATTTTAGGTTACTAACAGTTAGGTTACAAAATGTTAGGTTACAAACAGTTAGGTTACAAAATGTTAGGTTACAAACAGTTAGGTTACAAAATGTTAGGTTACAAAAAGTTAGGTGACAACAGGTTTGGTTACAAAAAGTTAGGTTACACTCTTGCTAACCTAACTCGTCGTAACCTAACTATATCAAACCTCACTTGTTCACATTTTACTCAGTGTAACCTTACAGTGTCAAACAGCACATGACTCGGTGTTAACTGAAAGTATCAAAAAGTTAGGTTACACAAGGTTAGGTTACAAAAAGTTAGGTTACAAAATGTTAGGTTACAAAGGGTTAGGGTACAAAAAGTTAAGTTTCAAAAGGTTAGGTTACAAAAAGTTAGGTTACAAAAGGTTTGGTTACAAAGTCTTAGGTTACAAAAAGTTAGGTTTCAAAAGGTTAGGTTACAAAAAGTTAGGTTTCAAAAGGTTAGGTTACAAAAAGTAAGGTTACACTCTTGCTAACCTAACTCGTCGTAAACTAACTATATCAAACCTCACTTGTTCACATTTTTCTCAGTGTAACCTAACAGTGTCAAATTGCACTTGACTCGGTGTTAACTGAAAGTATCAAAAAGTTACGTTACAAAATGTCAGATTACACTCTTTGTAACCTAACCTAACCTAAATATTTCAAACCTCACTTTTTCTCATTTTACTCAGTGTCACCTAACGGTGTCAAATTGCACTTGACTCGGTGTTAAATGAAAGTATCAAATAGTTACGTCACAAAATGTTAGGTTACACTCTTTCTAACCTAACCTTACCTAACCTAAATATTTCAAACCTCACTTTTTCTCATTTTACTCAGTGTAACCTGACAGTGTCAAACAGCACATGACTCGGTGTTAACTGAAAGTATCAAAAAGTTAGGTTACAAACTGTTAGGTTACAAAATGTTAGGTTACAAAAAGTTAGGTTACAAAATGTTAGGTTACAAAAAGTTAGGTTTCAAAAGGTCAGGTTACAAAAAGTTAGGTTACACTCTTGCTAACCTAACTCGTCGTTACCTAACTATATCAAACCTCACTTGTTCACATTTTTCTCAGTGTAACCTAACAGTGTCAAATTGCACTTGACTCGGTGTTAACTGAAAGTATCAAAAAGTTACGTTACAAAATGTTAGATTACACTCTTTGTAACCTAACCTAACCTAAATATTTCAAACCTCACTTTTTCTCATTTTACTCAGTGTAACCTAACAGTGTCAAACAGCACATGACTTGGTGTTAACTGAAAGTATCAAAAAGTTAGGTTACAAAATGTTAGGTTACAAAAAGTTAGGTTACAAAATGTTAGGTTACAAAAGGTTTGTTTACAAAGTGTTAGGTTACAAAAAGTTAGGTTACAAAATTTTAGGTTACTAACAGTTAGGTTACAAAATGTTAGGTTACAAACAGTTAGGTTACAAAATGTTAGGTTACAAAAAGTTAGGTGACAACAGGTTTGGTTACAAAAAGTTAGGTTACACTCTTGCTAACCTAACTCGTCGTAACCTAACTATATCAAACCTCACTTGTTCACATTTTACTCAGTGTAACCTAACAGTGTCAAACAGCACATGACTCGGTGTTAACTGAAAGTATCAAAAAGTTAGGTTACACAAGGTTAGGTTACAAAAAGTTAGGTTACAAAATGTTAGGTTACAAAGGGTTAGGGTACAAAAAGTTAAGTTTCAAAAGGTTAGGTTACAAAAAGTTAGGTTACAAAAGGTTTGGTTACAAAGTGTTAGGTTACAAAAAGTTAGGTTTCAAAAGGTTAGGTTACAAAAAGTTAGGTTTCAAAAGGTTAGGTTACAAAAAGTAAGGTTACACTCTTGCTAACCTAACTCGTCGTAAACTAACTATATCAAACCTCACTTGTTCACATTTTTCTCAGTGTAACCTAACAGTGTCAAATTGCACTTGACTCGGTGTTAACTGAAAGTATCAAAAAGTTACGTTACAAAATGTCAGATTACTTTCTTTGTAACCTAACCTAACCTAAATATTTCAAACCTCACTTTTTCTCATTTTACTCAGTGTAACCTAACGGTGTCAAATTGCACTTGACTCGGTGTTAAATGAAAGTATCAAATAGTTACGTCACAAAATGTTAGGTTACACTCTTTCTAACCTAACCTAACCTAACCTAAATATTTCAAACCTCACTTTTCTCATTTTACTCAGTGTAACCTGACAGTGTCAAACAGCACATGACTCGGTGTTAACTGAAAGTATCAAAAAGTTAGGTTACAAACTGTTAGGTTACAAAATGTTAGGTTACAAAAAGTTAGGTTACAAAATGTTAGGTTACAAAAAGTTAGGTTTCAAAAGGTCAGGTTACAAAAAGTTAGGTTACACTCTTGCTAACCTAACTCGTCGTTACCTAACTATATCAAACCTCACTTGTTCACATTTTTCTCAGTGTAACCTAACAGTGTCAAATTGCACTTGACTCGGTGTTAACTGAAAGTATCAAAAAGTTACGTTACAAAATGTTAGATTACACTCTTTGTAACCTAACCTAACCTAAATATTTCAAACCTCACTTTTTCTCATTTTACTCAGTGTAACCTAACAGTGTCAAACAGCACATGACTTGGTGTTAACTGAAAGTATCAAAAAGTTAGGTTACAAAATGTTAGGTTACAAAAAGTTAGGTTACAAAATGTTAGGTTACAAAAGGTTTGTTTACAAAGTGTTAGGTTACAAAAAGTTAGGTTACAAAATTTTAGGTTACTAACAGTTAGGTTACAAAATGTTAGGTTACAAACAGTTAGGTTACAAAATGTTAGGTTACAAACAGTTAGGTTACAAAATGTTAGGTTACAAAAAGTTAGGTGACAACAGGTTTGGTTACAAAAAGTTAGGTTACACTCTTGCTAACCTAACTCGTCGTAACCTAACTATATCAAACCTCACTTGTTCACATTTTACTCAGTGTAACCTAACAGTGTCAAACAGCACATGACTCGGTGTTAACTGAAAGTATCAAAAAGTTAGGTTACACAAGGTTAGGTTACAAAAAGTTAGGTTACAAAATGTTAGGTTACAAAGGGTTAGGGTACAAAAAGTTAAGTTTCAAAAGGTTAGGTTACAAAAAGTTAGGTTACAAAAGGTTTGGTTACAAAGTCTTAGGTTACAAAAAGTTAGGTTTCAAAAGGTTAGGTTACAAAAAGTTAGGTTTCAAAAGGTTAGGTTACAAAAAGTAAGGTTACACTCTTGCTAACCTAACTCGTCGTAAACTAACTATATCAAACCTCACTTGTTCACATTTTTCTCAGTGTAACCTAACAGTGTCAAATTGCACTTGACTCGGTGTTAACTGAAAGTATCAAAAAGTTACGTTACAAAATGTCAGATTACACTCTTTGTAACCTAACCTAACCTAAATATTTCAAACCTCACTTTTTCTCATTTTACTCAGTGTCACCTAACGGTGTCAAATTGCACTTGACTCGGTGTTAAATGAAAGTATCAAATAGTTACGTCACAAAATGTTAGGTTACACTCTTTCTAACCTAACCTAACCTAACCTAAATATTTCAAACCTCACTTTTTCTCATTTTACTCAGTGTAACCTGACAGTGTCAAACAGCACATGACTCGGTGTTAACTGAAAGTATCAAAAAGTTAGGTTACAAACTGTTAGGTTACAAAATGTTAGGTTACAAAAAGTTAGGTTACAAAATGTTAGGTTACAAAAAGTTAGGTTTCAAAAGGTCAGGTTACAAAAAGTTAGGTTACACTCTTGCTAACCTAACTCGTCGTTACCTAACTATATCAAACCTCACTTGTTCACATTTTTCTCAGTGTAACCTAACAGTGTCAAATTGCACTTGACTCGGTGTTAACTGAAAGTATCAAAAAGTTACGTTACAAAATGTCAGATTACTTTCTTTGTAACCTGACCTAACCTAAATATTTCAAACCTCACTTTTTCTCATTTTACTCAGTGTAACCTAACGGTGTCAAATTGCACTTGACTCGGTGTTAAATGAAAGTATCAAATAGTTACGTCACAAAATGTTAGGTTACACTCTTTCTAACCTAACCTAACCTAACCTAAATATTTCAAACCTCACTTTTCTCATTTTACTCAGTGTAACCTGACAGTGTCAAACAGCACATGACTCGGTGTTAACTGAAAGTATCAAAAAGTTAGGTTACAAACTGTTAGGTTACAAAATGTTAGGTTACAAAAAGTTAGGTTACAAAATGTTAGGTTACAAAAAGTTAGGTTTCAAAAGGTCAGGTTACAAAAAGTTAGGTTACACTCTTGCTAACCTAACTCGTCGTTACCTAACTATATCAAACCTCACTTGTTCACATTTTTCTCAGTGTAACCTAACAGTGTCAAATTGCACTTGACTCGGTGTTAACTGAAAGTATCAAAAAGTTACGTTACAAAATGTTAGATTACACTCTTTGTAACCTAACCTAACCTAAATATTTCAAACCTCACTTTTTCTCATTTTACTCAGTGTAACCTAACAGTGTCAAACAGCACATGACTTGGTGTTAACTGAAAGTATCAAAAAGTTAGGTTACAAAATGTTAGGTTACAAAAAGTTAGGTTACAAAATGTTAGGTTACAAAAGGTTTGTTTACAAAGTGTTAGGTTACAAAAAGTTAGGTTACAAAATTTTAGGTTACTAACAGTTAGGTTACAAAATGTTAGGTTACAAACAGTTAGGTTACAAAATGTTAGGTTACAAAAAGTTAGGTGACAACAGGTTTGGTTACAAAAAGTTAGGTTACACTCTTGCTAACCTAACTCGTCGTAACCTAACTATATCAAACCTCACTTGTTCACATTTTACTCAGTGTAACCTAACAGTGTCAAACAGCACATGACTCGGTGTTAACTGAAAGTATCAAAAAGTTAGGTTACACAAGGTTAGGTTACAAAAAGTTAGGTTACAAAATGTTAGGTTACAAAGGGTTAGGGTACAAAAAGTTAAGTTTCAAAAGGTTAGGTTACAAAAAGTTAGGTTACAAAAGGTTTGGTTACAAAGTGTTAGGTTACAAAAAGTTAGGTTTCAAAAGGTTAGGTTACAAAAAGTTAGGTTTCAAAAGGTTAGGTTACAAAAAGTAAGGTTACACTCTTGCTAACCTAACTCGTCGTAAACTAACTATATCAAACCTCACTTGTTCACATTTTTCTCAGTGTAACCTAACAGTGTCAAATTGCACTTGACTCGGTGTTAACTGAAAGTATCAAAAAGTTACGTTACAAAATGTCAGATTACTTTCTTTGTAACCTAACCTAACCTAAATATTTCAAACCTCACTTTTTCTCATTTTACTCAGTGTAACCTAACGGTGTCAAATTGCACTTGACTCGGTGTTAAATGAAAGTATCAAATAGTTACGTCACAAAATGTTAGGTTACACTCTTTCTAACCTAACCTAACCTAACCTAAATATTTCAAACCTCACTTTTCTCATTTTACTCAGTGTAACCTGACAGTGTCAAACAGCACATGACTCGGTGTTAACTGAAAGTATCAAAAAGTTAGGTTACAAACTGTTAGGTTACAAAATGTTAGGTTACAAAAAGTTAGGTTACAAAATGTTAGGTTACAAAAAGTTAGGTTTCAAAAGGTCAGGTTACAAAAAGTTAGGTTACACTCTTGCTAACCTAACTCGTCGTTACCTAACTATATCAAACCTCACTTGTTCACATTTTTCTCAGTGTAACCTAACAGTGTCAAATTGCACTTGACTCGGTGTTAACTGAAAGTATCAAAAAGTTACGTTACAAAATGTTAGATTACACTCTTTGTAACCTAACCTAACCTAAATATTTCAAACCTCACTTTTTCTCATTTTACTCAGTGTAACCTAACAGTGTCAAACAGCACATGACTTGGTGTTAACTGAAAGTATCAAAAAGTTAGGTTACAAAATGTTAGGTTACAAAAAGTTAGGTTACAAAATGTTAGGTTACAAAAGGTTTGTTTACAAAGTGTTAGGTTACAAAAAGTTAGGTTACAAAATTTTAGGTTACTAACAGTTAGGTTACAAAATGTTAGGTTACAAACAGTTAGGTTACAAAATGTTAGGTTACAAACAGTTAGGTTACAAAATGTTAGGTTACAAAAAGTTAGGTGACAACAGGTTTGGTTACAAAAAGTTAGGTTACACTCTTGCTAACCTAACTCGTCGTAACCTAACTATATCAAACCTCACTTGTTCACATTTTACTCAGTGTAACCTTACAGTGTCAAACAGCACATGACTCGGTGTTAACTGAAAGTATCAAAAAGTTAGGTTACACAAGGTTAGGTTACAAAAAGTTAGGTTACAAAATGTTAGGTTACAAAGGGTTAGGGTACAAAAAGTTAAGTTTCAAAAGGTTAGGTTACAAAAAGTTAGGTTACAAAAGGTTTGGTTACAAAGTCTTAGGTTACAAAAAGTTAGGTTTCAAAAGGTTAGGTTACAAAAAGTTAGGTTTCAAAAGGTTAGGTTACAAAAAGTAAGGTTACACTCTTGCTAACCTAACTCGTCGTAAACTAACTATATCAAACCTCACTTGTTCACATTTTTCTCAGTGTAACCTAACAGTGTCAAATTGCACTTGACTCGGTGTTAACTGAAAGTATCAAAAAGTTACGTTACAAAATGTCAGATTACACTCTTTGTAACCTAACCTAACCTAAATATTTCAAACCTCACTTTTTCTCATTTTACTCAGTGTCACCTAACGGTGTCAAATTGCACTTGACTCGGTGTTAAATGAAAGTATCAAATAGTTACGTCACAAAATGTTAGGTTACACTCTTTCTAACCTAACCTAACCTAACCTAAATATTTCAAACCTCACTTTTTCTCATTTTACTCAGTGTAACCTGACAGTGTCAAACAGCACATGACTCGGTGTTAACTGAAAGTATCAAAAAGTTAGGTTACAAACTGTTAGGTTACAAAATGTTAGGTTACAAAAAGTTAGGTTACAAAATGTTAGGTTACAAAAAGTTAGGTTTCAAAAGGTCAGGTTACAAAAAGTTAGGTTACACTCTTGCTAACCTAACTCGTCGTTACCTAACTATATCAAACCTCACTTGTTCACATTTTTCTCAGTGTAACCTAACAGTGTCAAATTGCACTTGACTCGGTGTTAACTGAAAGTATCAAAAAGTTACGTTACAAAATGTTAGATTACACTCTTTGTAACCTAACCTAACCTAAATATTTCAAACCTCACTTTTTCTCATTTTACTCAGTGTAACCTAACAGTGTCAAACAGCACATGACTTGGTGTTAACTGAAAGTATCAAAAAGTTAGGTTACAAAATGTTAGGTTACAAAAAGTTAGGTTACAAAATGTTAGGTTACAAAAGGTTTGTTTACAAAGTGTTAGGTTACAAAAAGTTAGGTTACAAAATTTTAGGTTACTAACAGTTAGGTTACAAAATGTTAGGTTACAAACAGTTAGGTTACAAAATGTTAGGTTACAAAAAGTTAGGTGACAACAGGTTTGGTTACAAAAAGTTAGGTTACACTCTTGCTAACCTAACTCGTCGTAACCTAACTATATCAAACCTCACTTGTTCACATTTTACTCAGTGTAACCTAACAGTGTCAAACAGCACATGACTCGGTGTTAACTGAAAGTATCAAAAAGTTAGGTTACACAAGGTTAGGTTACAAAAAGTTAGGTTACAAAATGTTAGGTTACAAAGGGTTAGGGTACAAAAAGTTAAGTTTCAAAAGGTTAGGTTACAAAAAGTTAGGTTACAAAAGGTTTGGTTACAAAGTGTTAGGTTACAAAAAGTTAGGTTTCAAAAGGTTAGGTTACAAAAAGTTAGGTTTCAAAAGGTTAGGTTACAAAAAGTAAGGTTACACTCTTGCTAACCTAACTCGTCGTAAACTAACTATATCAAACCTCACTTGTTCACATTTTTCTCAGTGTAACCTAACAGTGTCAAATTGCACTTGACTCGGTGTTAACTGAAAGTATCAAAAAGTTACGTTACAAAATGTCAGATTACTTTCTTTGTAACCTAACCTAACCTAAATATTTCAAACCTCACTTTTTCTCATTTTACTCAGTGTAACCTAACGGTGTCAAATTGCACTTGACTCGGTGTTAAATGAAAGTATCAAATAGTTACGTCACAAAATGTTAGGTTACACTCTTTCTAACCTAACCTAACCTAACCTAAATATTTCAAACCTCACTTTTCTCATTTTACTCAGTGTAACCTGACAGTGTCAAACAGCACATGACTCGGTGTTAACTGAAAGTATCAAAAAGTTAGGTTACAAACTGTTAGGTTACAAAATGTTAGGTTACAAAAAGTTAGGTTACAAAATGTTAGGTTACAAAAAGTTAGGTTTCAAAAGGTCAGGTTACAAAAAGTTAGGTTACACTCTTGCTAACCTAACTCGTCGTTACCTAACTATATCAAACCTCACTTGTTCACATTTTTCTCAGTGTAACCTAACAGTGTCAAATTGCACTTGACTCGGTGTTAACTGAAAGTATCAAAAAGTTACGTTACAAAATGTTAGATTACACTCTTTGTAACCTAACCTAACCTAAATATTTCAAACCTCACTTTTTCTCATTTTACTCAGTGTAACCTAACAGTGTCAAACAGCACATGACTTGGTGTTAACTGAAAGTATCAAAAAGTTAGGTTACAAAATGTTAGGTTACAAAAAGTTAGGTTACAAAATGTTAGGTTACAAAAGGTTTGTTTACAAAGTGTTAGGTTACAAAAAGTTAGGTTACAAAATTTTAGGTTACTAACAGTTAGGTTACAAAATGTTAGGTTACAAACAGTTAGGTTACAAAATGTTAGGTTACAAACAGTTAGGTTACAAAATGTTAGGTTACAAAAAGTTAGGTGACAACAGGTTTGGTTACAAAAAGTTAGGTTACACTCTTGCTAACCTAACTCGTCGTAACCTAACTATATCAAACCTCACTTGTTCACATTTTACTCAGTGTAACCTAACAGTGTCAAACAGCACATGACTCGGTGTTAACTGAAAGTATCAAAAAGTTAGGTTACACAAGGTTAGGTTACAAAAAGTTAGGTTACAAAATGTTAGGTTACAAAGGGTTAGGGTACAAAAAGTTAAGTTTCAAAAGGTTAGGTTACAAAAAGTTAGGTTACAAAAGGTTTGGTTACAAAGTCTTAGGTTACAAAAAGTTAGGTTTCAAAAGGTTAGGTTACAAAAAGTTAGGTTTCAAAAGGTTAGGTTACAAAAAGTAAGGTTACACTCTTGCTAACCTAACTCGTCGTAAACTAACTATATCAAACCTCACTTGTTCACATTTTTCTCAGTGTAACCTAACAGTGTCAAATTGCACTTGACTCGGTGTTAACTGAAAGTATCAAAAAGTTACGTTACAAAATGTCAGATTACACTCTTTGTAACCTAACCTAACCTAAATATTTCAAACCTCACTTTTTCTCATTTTACTCAGTGTCACCTAACGGTGTCAAATTGCACTTGACTCGGTGTTAAATGAAAGTATCAAATAGTTACGTCACAAAATGTTAGGTTACACTCTTTCTAACCTAACCTAACCTAACCTAAATATTTCAAACCTCACTTTTTCTCATTTTACTCAGTGTAACCTGACAGTGTCAAACAGCACATGACTCGGTGTTAACTGAAAGTATCAAAAAGTTAGGTTACAAACTGTTAGGTTACAAAATGTTAGGTTACAAAAAGTTAGGTTACAAAATGTTAGGTTACAAAAAGTTAGGTTTCAAAAGGTCAGGTTACAAAAAGTTAGGTTACACTCTTGCTAACCTAACTCGTCGTTACCTAACTATATCAAACCTCACTTGTTCACATTTTTCTCAGTGTAACCTAACAGTGTCAAATTGCACTTGACTCGGTGTTAACTGAAAGTATCAAAAAGTTACGTTACAAAATGTCAGATTACTTTCTTTGTAACCTGACCTAACCTAAATATTTCAAACCTCACTTTTTCTCATTTTACTCAGTGTAACCTAACGGTGTCAAATTGCACTTGACTCGGTGTTAAATGAAAGTATCAAATAGTTACGTCACAAAATGTTAGGTTACACTCTTTCTAACCTAACCTAACCTAACCTAAATATTTCAAACCTCACTTTTCTCATTTTACTCAGTGTAACCTGACAGTGTCAAACAGCACATGACTCGGTGTTAACTGAAAGTATCAAAAAGTTAGGTTACAAACTGTTAGGTTACAAAATGTTAGGTTACAAAAAGTTAGGTTACAAAATGTTAGGTTACAAAAAGTTAGGTTTCAAAAGGTCAGGTTACAAAAAGTTAGGTTACACTCTTGCTAACCTAACTCGTCGTTACCTAACTATATCAAACCTCACTTGTTCACATTTTTCTCAGTGTAACCTAACAGTGTCAAATTGCACTTGACTCGGTGTTAACTGAAAGTATCAAAAAGTTACGTTACAAAATGTTAGATTACACTCTTTGTAACCTAACCTAACCTAAATATTTCAAACCTCACTTTTTCTCATTTTACTCAGTGTAACCTAACAGTGTCAAACAGCACATGACTTGGTGTTAACTGAAAGTATCAAAAAGTTAGGTTACAAAATGTTAGGTTACAAAAAGTTAGGTTACAAAATGTTAGGTTACAAAAGGTTTGTTTACAAAGTGTTAGGTTACAAAAAGTTAGGTTACAAAATTTTAGGTTACTAACAGTTAGGTTACAAAATGTTAGGTTACAAACAGTTAGGTTACAAAATGTTAGGTTACAAAAAGTTAGGTGACAACAGGTTTGGTTACAAAAAGTTAGGTTACACTCTTGCTAACCTAACTCGTCGTAACCTAACTATATCAAACCTCACTTGTTCACATTTTACTCAGTGTAACCTAACAGTGTCAAACAGCACATGACTCGGTGTTAACTGAAAGTATCAAAAAGTTAGGTTACACAAGGTTAGGTTACAAAAAGTTAGGTTACAAAATGTTAGGTTACAAAGGGTTAGGGTACAAAAAGTTAAGTTTCAAAAGGTTAGGTTACAAAAAGTTAGGTTACAAAAGGTTTGGTTACAAAGTGTTAGGTTACAAAAAGTTAGGTTTCAAAAGGTTAGGTTACAAAAAGTTAGGTTTCAAAAGGTTAGGTTACAAAAAGTAAGGTTACACTCTTGCTAACCTAACTCGTCGTAAACTAACTATATCAAACCTCACTTGTTCACATTTTTCTCAGTGTAACCTAACAGTGTCAAATTGCACTTGACTCGGTGTTAACTGAAAGTATCAAAAAGTTACGTTACAAAATGTCAGATTACTTTCTTTGTAACCTAACCTAACCTAAATATTTCAAACCTCACTTTTTCTCATTTTACTCAGTGTAACCTAACGGTGTCAAATTGCACTTGACTCGGTGTTAAATGAAAGTATCAAATAGTTACGTCACAAAATGTTAGGTTACACTCTTTCTAACCTAACCTAACCTAACCTAAATATTTCAAACCTCACTTTTCTCATTTTACTCAGTGTAACCTGACAGTGTCAAACAGCACATGACTCGGTGTTAACTGAAAGTATCAAAAAGTTAGGTTACAAACTGTTAGGTTACAAAATGTTAGGTTACAAAAAGTTAGGTTACAAAATGTTAGGTTACAAAAAGTTAGGTTTCAAAAGGTCAGGTTACAAAAAGTTAGGTTACACTCTTGCTAACCTAACTCGTCGTTACCTAACTATATCAAACCTCACTTGTTCACATTTTTCTCAGTGTAACCTAACAGTGTCAAATTGCACTTGACTCGGTGTTAACTGAAAGTATCAAAAAGTTACGTTACAAAATGTTAGATTACACTCTTTGTAACCTAACCTAACCTAAATATTTCAAACCTCACTTTTTCTCATTTTACTCAGTGTAACCTAACAGTGTCAAACAGCACATGACTTGGTGTTAACTGAAAGTATCAAAAAGTTAGGTTACAAAATGTTAGGTTACAAAAAGTTAGGTTACAAAATGTTAGGTTACAAAAGGTTTGTTTACAAAGTGTTAGGTTACAAAAAGTTAGGTTACAAAATTTTAGGTTACTAACAGTTAGGTTACAAAATGTTAGGTTACAAACAGTTAGGTTACAAAATGTTAGGTTACAAACAGTTAGGTTACAAAATGTTAGGTTACAAAAAGTTAGGTGACAACAGGTTTGGTTACAAAAAGTTAGGTTACACTCTTGCTAACCTAACTCGTCGTAACCTAACTATATCAAACCTCACTTGTTCACATTTTACTCAGTGTAACCTTACAGTGTCAAACAGCACATGACTCGGTGTTAACTGAAAGTATCAAAAAGTTAGGTTACACAAGGTTAGGTTACAAAAAGTTAGGTTACAAAATGTTAGGTTACAAAGGGTTAGGGTACAAAAAGTTAAGTTTCAAAAGGTTAGGTTACAAAAAGTTAGGTTACAAAAGGTTTGGTTACAAAGTCTTAGGTTACAAAAAGTTAGGTTTCAAAAGGTTAGGTTACAAAAAGTTAGGTTTCAAAAGGTTAGGTTACAAAAAGTAAGGTTACACTCTTGCTAACCTAACTCGTCGTAAACTAACTATATCAAACCTCACTTGTTCACATTTTTCTCAGTGTAACCTAACAGTGTCAAATTGCACTTGACTCGGTGTTAACTGAAAGTATCAAAAAGTTACGTTACAAAATGTCAGATTACACTCTTTGTAACCTAACCTAACCTAAATATTTCAAACCTCACTTTTTCTCATTTTACTCAGTGTCACCTAACGGTGTCAAATTGCACTTGACTCGGTGTTAAATGAAAGTATCAAATAGTTACGTCACAAAATGTTAGGTTACACTCTTTCTAACCTAACCTTACCTAACCTAAATATTTCAAACCTCACTTTTTCTCATTTTACTCAGTGTAACCTGACAGTGTCAAACAGCACATGACTCGGTGTTAACTGAAAGTATCAAAAAGTTAGGTTACAAACTGTTAGGTTACAAAATGTTAGGTTACAAAAAGTTAGGTTACAAAATGTTAGGTTACAAAAAGTTAGGTTTCAAAAGGTCAGGTTACAAAAAGTTAGGTTACACTCTTGCTAACCTAACTCGTCGTTACCTAACTATATCAAACCTCACTTGTTCACATTTTTCTCAGTGTAACCTAACAGTGTCAAATTGCACTTGACTCGGTGTTAACTGAAAGTATCAAAAAGTTACGTTACAAAATGTTAGATTACACTCTTTGTAACCTAACCTAACCTAAATATTTCAAACCTCACTTTTTCTCATTTTACTCAGTGTAACCTAACAGTGTCAAACAGCACATGACTTGGTGTTAACTGAAAGTATCAAAAAGTTAGGTTACAAAATGTTAGGTTACAAAAAGTTAGGTTACAAAATGTTAGGTTACAAAAGGTTTGTTTACAAAGTGTTAGGTTACAAAAAGTTAGGTTACAAAATTTTAGGTTACTAACAGTTAGGTTACAAAATGTTAGGTTACAAACAGTTAGGTTACAAAATGTTAGGTTACAAAAAGTTAGGTGACAACAGGTTTGGTTACAAAAAGTTAGGTTACACTCTTGCTAACCTAACTCGTCGTAACCTAACTATATCAAACCTCACTTGTGCACATTTTACTCAGTGTAACCTAACAGTGTCAAACAGCACATGACTCGGTGTTAACTGAAAGTATCAAAAAGTTAGGTTACAATATGTCAGGCTCGTTCTTACCTATTTCGATGTAATCTAAAACTCTCAAACCTGTTTCTAATCTTACGCAGTGTAATCTAACAGATGTTCGACCTTATAAAAACATTGTTGAAAACTTTTTGGTTTCAAATTTATTGGCTTAAGAATCTAATGGATGATATTTTAAGTTGTGTTACGCAAATTTTACTATTTGATTTTCCAACTTTTGTATTTTGTTCTTTCTTTTGCTGCTTACCTTTTATTTTGTCATTGTCTATTTTTTTCAGCTCCCCCATTTGTATGCACACCAAAAACGTTGAACATGTTGACCAAATATAATGTACAGGCTTTTTTCTTTAAACGCATTGATAATTTTTAGTTCTCGAATTAGATAACAGATGTCAGTGCCCCTTTTTACATCGCGCTATCGTTACGTTTTGCGCTTTAGCATAAGTAGTTCACATTTTATATAAAAACACCATCACCATCACCATCAACATCAACAATATAGCGGTGACTATGGTTGATTGTGTTCGATGGAGGAGTTTTAGTCTGAAATCGTCACAAACGTGACTTATGCTTGAACAGAGGTTTTACTAAATTTTTGTTTTAATAGTCAGAATGAATGGCATACTCGGGTAAGTCTTTCATAATTCGGAGCTTATTCGGAAGAGACATCTGCTTCCCTTTCTAATCGTGGGGACACAATCAATTTAATCAAACAATCAACAAATCAGATTGGCGGTAATGTCCCGTAAACCGTCAGGTTTTTTTTTATATTGCACTTCAAGATTGACCTCATCCCATCTGATGTTAAGTGGTAATGAGGTCCTAGCTTAAGGGTGACAAGTAGAGCATAATATATATATATATGTTATGTTTTTCGCGGGAGCCACATGGTCCACATGTGGCTCCGAGAGCCGGTTTGTTGTTATGATGTTGGAAAACGGGGATGTTATCTTTACATATCCCTCTGCAATAAAGACGTGGTTGTACGTACTTTGGTAAGTATACGTAACGTACTTAAGAACAGTTATTCCACTTCAACAGCAATCATCAGCCACGTATGATTAGGGATTATCGTTCCGTTGATTTACACCGATTCTGTGTAGTTTCATGGTGGTCCTGTCAGTTTCGATGCGAATAATTTACAAATGTCAAGGGTTTAAAATTTTGCTATGGTTTTTTATCCAAATCGAATCAGCAGTTTTTACGTATAATAAATAACAAACATAATATATATGCATCTAAACATTAAAATTTTTACTTATAAAATATTAGTAGGATGAATAGTTTAAAAAAATACTCGCTTAAAATGTGTAAACCATTTATTTATATATCAAATACTTAAAAATAATTATATTATTATATTCTTACAAAACAAAATAACTTGCTAAAATCGTTCATCACAACAATTATAGTAGTCAGTTCATGAGAATATTTTTTGTATACTAAGCCAAACTTAACAATTACATTTTAATTACAATATATAAATGTATTTATATAAATTCAATTTATCTGTCGGTTGACAACACGGAAAATTAAAACACTTCAGTTCTGGACAAATCAAAAATGTTTGCCATGAACAGACAAGAGAGTAGTAAGTGTTCTATGCGCAGAAAACTGAGCTTGTTCATATGTACTAGCTTTGCCCTAAGACACATTAGTTTGACAATTAATATAAATATATTATGTCAAAAATGCTTTTTCTAAGAGTAAATTGTAGGGTCTATCATTCATATCATTTGTTATTCATCTGCTCATTTAGAGAAAAACTTCAGTAAAAAATACGAAATGTGCAGGCGCACAGACTAGTTAGTGCGTAGTCCAACCATTATTTTCAATATTATAGTCCGGCACGTTATTATGTACGACGATAGTCTGCGACGTTTACTTACAATAACATACATAGGTGCTTACGCTAACAAATGCACAATCTATATTCTGAAGCGCGACTTGGAGCAGCAACTGTCACACAATGTGGTGTCACAAGTTCAATTGTTATTAACAGCTTTCAATTAGCATCTCAGAGCTCTTCTCCGTATATTACACTAAAATAAACCTGTGCGCATAATTATCATATAAAGAAAATCTATTGAAAAGAGTGGTATGTATAAATTTTAAATAAAAATATTTAAAACTCAAGCACACCGAAGATGAGATTCATGTTCTTCAATATTTGTAAGTCTAGATGGGAACAATTACTCATATTTTGTTACATTTTAAACATTTAACATTCGCTCTTAGAGTTTCCTACAACAATACGGCATAAATAACAATAATGTACTCTGAACTTTGTTACTATCAAGTCGAGTGAACATCATCAATCGCTGCACACTTCGAAGCACTTTAGTGGCGCGTCGTTCATTCACCTGTAGTGTGGATTATAACTACATTGTTGACATTTAAAAGTCAATATCTTCTCGAGCCAAACAAGTCCTCACGAGTGAAGCTTGATCACCTTCAAAGTTGTTTTATGTATTTTATGTACAGATAAGTTTAGCCTAACTCTATTCACAATGGCACCAATTTACTGAGCAACATTACATAATCTTTACAAAAAGTACGATTACCAGATATGTTCTGATTGAGTACAATTCACTAGAAATATCTTTGAATATCAAACGTTTTAATTACCTACATCTACAATATATGATTAGAATCTGGTGTGATTTCTATATTTTCATCGTAAATTATATATCAATCAGTCACTGAAGAGCATTACAGGAGTCTATTAATATATTTGTTATTCTACGCAAAATGTATGTAAAATATATTAGTAGATTCTTACAATGTCACTTTATATAGAAATCACTTTTCAACAACATTTGTAAAACATATAGGTAAAACCATATAAAATATAAGTAAAAGATTCATTCCGAGAATACACGCAGGAGCTTATTTTTATCACAGAAACATGAATCATAAATTGTTAAGACACGATAATAGCGTTATAAGGCACATTTCCTTAATTAATAAAACTATTTTTTTTTGTATAAATTGTAAATCTATGTATAAATTTCGACACAATAACACTTGAATGAGGTTTTACAACAGATCAAAAGTACGGATCGTAGCATCCAGTTTTCGGTAGGTAGGTGTGGCGACCGAAGAATAAAAGGAGGTCAGGACAGGTTCGCGTGTAGTGTACGTACGTACACTACACACGTAAGTGTACAGCACACTTTAGTCGCCTCGTTCGATCGCCTTCTCGAGACGTGTTAAAATTCCAAAATTTATCGAAGTCGGTCGTCCCAGTAACGTTCGACAAAATTTACCAAGAAGAAAAGACGGCCTAGGGTTCCGGACAGCGAACGGACGGCCGACGCGAACCTACGGATCAGTCTCACATAAACAATATTCGAGTCGATTTCGGGTCGCGAATCGGAGCTCGCACACCGCAGTTGAAACGTCACAGCGGGACTAACAAGAAGTGTCGGCGGGGCGCGGCCGGGTCAGGCGGGGCGCGGCCGGGTCAGGCGGGGCGCGGCCGGGTCAGGCGGGGCGCGGCCGGGTCAGGCGGGGCGCGGCCGGGTCAGGCGGGGCGCGGCCGGGTCAGGCGGCGGCGGGCGGCGGCACACTGGGCGGGCGCGGGTCCGGCAGCGCGTACAACAGCTTCTCCCAGAAGCAGGGCTCGCCCCAGCGCACGAGCGCATGGTGCGCCAGCAGCGGCGCCAGGTCGGGGTCGGCTCGCAGGCGCGCGGGCGGCGCGTCCAGCAGCAGCAGCACGAGCCGCGGCGCCGCGTCCCGGAGCGCGTGCGCGTGCGCAGCCCTCAGCGCGGCGCGCGTCCAGCGGTCCTCCAGCGCGTGCACCGACACCACGCACAGCGTCCGCCGCGCCGCGCGCACGGACCGCTCGATGGCGCTCGGGATCCACGCGCCCGGCTCCCAGTCGCGCGCCGCCAGACACAGCCGCCGCTCCGGCTCCAGGCGCGCCGCCAGCCGCTCGTGCACGAACCGCTCGTCCGCCTCGGCGTGCGCCACGTACGCGTCGTACGGCCGGTCCGCGTCCGGCGGGTCCAGCCGCCGCGCCAGCCAGCGCCCTCGCACGCCGTGCGCGTGCAGCATCACCTGCGCACGATACCAGACGACGGTCAGATGGAACATACTGAATACCGGGTAGCGAACAATATTATATTATTCGTTCCCTATAATAGGGGTCCTTACAGGGATGTGCGCAAGAGCTTGCACCGCAATGAATCGCAGTCGCTTTGCTTAAATGCAAGTTTTGAGTATGCGGTCGGAATAAAATTTTAGATGTAGAACTTCCGCTTAACTATATGAAGTTCGACATAATATATGAATACCAGACAATATTCCAAAGATTTACCTTATTCCAAAGTAGGAAACATTTATAAACAAACACGAATGCGATCGAACCTACTACCATGGTTCGACAGACTGGAGCGTTAATTGCTGTTAGATATAGTCAGTCAACTGTTCTCTATACTTATAATAAATCTGTAGAGAAATAGAAAGGTTAATACTGGGTCAAATTCAAATAAATCGTATAGCGGCGAGTGTACCTTGAGCCGCAGACGGGTCTCGGGGCGCGCGAGCAGGGCGGCGACGGCGACGGCGCACACGACGACGGCGCCGGCCAGCGACACGCCGAGCCAGGCCGCCGCGCCGCACTGCAGCGTCGCCAGCACCGCGCCCGGCCGCAGCGGCCGCCCCCGTCCGTCGCGCTCGACGCACTCCAGCCGCTCGTAGTCCTCCACCTGCAACGGCGCACACGTGTCAGCTACGCCTGCTACGACGCTACGGGGCTACGGCGGCTGCTCGTGCGCGCGAGGCGTCACCTGCGCGCGGTGCGTGTGCAGCGCGTCGAGCAGCGGCAGGTTGTCGCAGGCGCAGCGCAGCGGGTTGAGCGCGAGGCGCACGCGCCGCCCGCCCGCCAACAGCGCGCCCGACGCCTCCGCTGACGCGCTCGAGATGCTGTTGTTCGACAGGTCCAGCAGCTGAAACGTTTATATATATTAAACAATATTTAATTTTACGTCCTTCATAATAATTCATTATAGCCACACATGTACGATTGTTAAAATTGATAAGTTGCATGACACAATTTGGTTCTATTTATTTTTTAAACTATATTTAACATCATTATCATATTATGATGTAGGCATGTGTGCACACTCAATATGTAGATACGCTAAAAAGTAAGAACATAAATGAACAATAATGAACTTACAATATCCGTTTAACAAGCAAAAGTATAGATACATATATGGTCGATTGCGTAACTACCTTTTTTTTAAAGTCTTTTTAGAGTCGTTTAAAAAGTAGTAAACATCCGTATCCGATTCGGATGTAGGGCGCGTACGGCGGTGGGTGCGCAGTGCGTACCTGCAAGTCTGCGGGCAGCGCGTCGGGCAGGCGCGTGAGGCCGGCGCCGGACGCGAGCAGCTCGCGCAGCGGCCAGCCGAGCGAGTGTTGCAGCCGGGCCAGCGGCAGGCCGCGGCCGCAGCGGACGCGTGCGCCTCGCAGCGGCAGACTGGCCTCGCACGCGCAGCCGTCCGCGCACGCCGCGCCTCGCAGCGAGCACGTGAGCGCGCCCAGCGGCGCCAGGCGCAGCGGCGTACCTGCGCGGATGCTCTCACCGCTGATGACGGGTTGGAAACATTTATTACGACACCGTACACTATTTGCTGGCGTCACTGACGAAATGTAAACAGTCTTATGCAGTATAGCGCTTGTCATCACGCACTGATGGCACACCGACAGACGTGCATAACGCGTTTGGCGTCTACTCATTCCGCCCCTGTCGTACGTGTAACCAAATAAACTTTTAAATTCATCAATGCCCATTTTGCCCATTAGAGGTTGGATCATTTAATAAAAAGTAGTTCTATTAAAAACTCAAGATTTTTTATTTCAGAAATATTTGAGTACATAGATGCAAAAAAAGTACGGCGCACTTCGCACACTACATACACAAACACACAAATATTTACAGCCCTATTCGAATACTTGTATTGTAAGAATTTGGCATTTGCCAAATTTCCCTTTTTAATTATTCTATTTCCCCCGTCAAGTCGTCTAAAGAGAAACGTACTGTAATATATTGTTTAGGCAAGTGTTTAGCGATGGCAGGTGTCTGTGTACCTGACGGCGGAGGCGGCCTCGCTGCAGCGCGGCTCGAAGGCGACGGGCACGCGCGAGTCCCGCAGCGCTCGCGCCAGCCAGTACGCGCCGCAGTCGCACGTCAGCGGCGAGCTCAGCACCACGCTCGCGCGCTGCACATCAACACACCATTCATTATGTAGGGTGCTTACAGTTATGAGATGAGTGCGATGACTAGGATGGGAAATGTACGAGCCCAAAGATAGTAGATCTAACACTGATTTATTTCATAAGAAATTACAAATATATACACATAAGCAGAACGTACGTTTACAATCATGTGTGTGTTTGTTATTGTTTCTAGGTGCCCTAAATTTACACGTCATTGCCATTATACCTATCGTGCGGTAACCCGTACATCCTGCCCGCCAAAAAGGGTGGAAATAATAATAATAGTAAAATATAAACAAGTAACTAACTTTACAAATGTAAAATAAAATATGAAATGTAAAAGATGCTTCATAATAACAATAAACTTTTATAAACTTAAATATTTCATCACTGATCATCACTTATATTAGGAATGTCCAGCCGAACGCATCGAAGTGGAGTCCTCGGGGGCATAGGTGTCGTCTGGTCGCCGCTGGCTGTCGCTGCAGTCCTTGTTACTGGTGGGGAGGCGTTCGCAGTTCTCATGTCGAGGGCTCCCTTGCGCCTGCGCCATCGTATGAATAAGTAGACGATTCCAGCAATGACGATTATTCCCAGTATCGTATAAAGGACGGAATACTGATGCACGTCATGTATGCTTAGTGGTACACTTTCTTGTATCTTCAGGGTCTCGATCTGAGCCTTCATATGTTTGAATTCATTTTTATGATCTTCTGGTACAAATAGTGGCATTTTTGATGGACTCGATATGGAGTTTAGAATTGAAGTTTCAGCGACTATCGAAATATCGTTTTGTACGTTGGTCCGACTCAAATATTTGTTGTGTCCCAGGATTGAGAAAGTGTCACCTTTTATATTGCAGCCTTGTCCAATATCTAAGAGGCCATTACCATTTAATGTTTTCATGGTCATTGCCGTATCAGCGCAAAATATGCGTATGGAGCATTTCCCACAACATGAGAATAGCCACCTGTTGATGCGGTGCAACTTGATCCACCGCTCGTGACACGGCACGCTCTTTGTATTGCACATTGTATTGTTTTGAATACTCAAGTTACAAATTGACTGCGTTATCTTTATTTCATATATTGGACTATCTATAGTGCAGAGTATCTTATTTGGTTGTGTATGTATGCAGCCTTCAACTTCTGCCTCTGTTAGAGTAAGGAGTAGATCCTTTTGCAGATTGAATGCGATGTATGGCGCGATGACTTCCACGATGTATGACTCCTGAGGAAGGCTTATCATTTTATCCAATTCAAAAGGCTCCTTATCCACAAGAGGTATCTTAACTTCGATTATCAAGTATGAGGGGCCAACATCGCCACAAATCTTCATTAGCTTATACAATTCTTTGAAGTCGTCCTTGTCAGCGGGTAAAGTCAGATGATTTGGTATGTGACTATATATAACGTTCAACTGCTCTTCCAATTGTTCTGGCGGTAAGAAATGTGCATCCATATGCCCTTGTGCGAGGTTTGTCACAGTACTAATTACATTTTCTTGCATATTCCTGATATTAGAAATGATAATCATAGCCGAAATGGACGCTGATAAAATGTGTAGTTCGTTAGTGCTCATTGTTTGCATGCGATTAGCCGAAAGCGTAATATTCTTCAGATAACTTTGTACCATTCCAAACTGCTTATTCATGATGGCTTCATTTCTTTGAAGAATGTTGTGTTGAGCTTCAATGACACTTGTTTGATTTTTCAACAGGAGCTGTAAGTGATTTTCATTAAGTAGGAGTTTTTGTATATCCTTCTCATATTTCTTCGCGAAGCGTTCATCCAGGACTCCAAATAACGAATTTGCTATATAGCCAACGCCGTTGATCAATCCTCTTTTTTGTCTCTTATTAGCGTGACTTTTGATAATCCGGTTGTGGTGTTCTATTTCCGACAGCTCATGTTGTAGTTGATATATGATACTCTGGTATTGAGTCGGAAGTGAGGTAGTGTGTAGGTATTCCTCTAAGTGGCTGACGTAACTTTGCACATGGTGTAATCCAGACCAATATGTACTCATATTATAGTACACAATTAACTTCCATTCATCTCGAATAAGATTAACGTCATACATCTTGTCGAAATAGATATATTGTCCGTCACTAAATGTTGATATATTGTATGAGGTTTCTCCCGGAGTGAACAGCAGTAGGAATAACAACGTTGCCATAGAAATGAATGTTCCCAGGGGCTTCCGTGTCATGCGCTTTGGGCTTTGTCTTTTTAATGGCATGTCGGCCTTTATGACGTCATCATTTGTCGATGGTTTGACGTCATTCGTTGGTTGTAGTGAGTGTTCATTGTTTACGAGTAGAGGAGAGAGCTTTAAGATCGGCCTCTTTAATATACCATTCTTGGTTTTTAGAGACACCACTCGAACGTATCCATCCTTTCCAGGATGTACGTCTATGACTCTTCCCATAGCCCACTTGCCAGGAGGTAGATTTTCATCTTTAATAAGGACGATGTCATCTACTTCAATATTTTTTGCAGGTGTTCTCCACTTAGTGCGTATCTGCAGCTGTTGTAAATAATCAGATGACCACTTCTTCCAAAACTGCTTATTTATAGCTTGGATTAACTGCCATTTTGTAGTCAAATTTGCGTGACTGGGGTCTGTTTGTGGCCGTGATATTAGTGATCCTCCTACCAGAAAGTGTCCTGGAGTTAAATATTCATCATCAAGGCTTTCGCTCAAAGCAACCAGAGGTCGTGAGTTTAGGCAAGCCTCAATTTGGTGAAGTAGGGTGATGAACTCTTCATACGTGAGTTTCTGTTGGCCGATCACCCTTCGTAAGTGGTATTTCATACTTTTCACGGCAGCCTCCCACAGGCCGCCTGCTGAGGGATAAGCTGGGGCGTTGAAATGCCATTGTATCTTATAGTCGTCAAACTTGTTTAGCAGCTCTTTATCAAAGGTTCGAAGAATCTCTGTATATTCTTTTTTCAGGACTCTATTTGCCCCAATAAAGTTGGTTCCTTGATCGCTGTACACATGTTTAGGGACTGATCTTCTAGCGCAAAAGCGTCGAAATGCAGCTAGAAATGCCGGTGTGCTCAGATCCGAAACCAATTCAAGGTGAACTGCCTTTGTCGCCAAGCATACGAATACAGCAACGTATCCTTTGTGAGTTCGTACGCCGCGACCCTTGTTTGCTTTGATATCGAAGTGTCCGGTAAAATCGACTCCAGTGTGATTAAATGGACGTGAGGGGGTCACACGAGGCGATGGTAAATCTGCCATAATCTGTGTCATTTTCTCCTGTTTAAAACGTCGACAAGTTACACACTTGCGTAACTCTCTTTTCACAGTACGGAGTCCACTGAGTATCCAATACTTCTCGCGGATATATGACAGCGTCAAGCTTGGTCCACCGTGTAACGTGGCGGCGTGAGCTTGACGTATGATAAGCTCAGTGAGTTTATTGTGACTCGGTAAGATGACAGGCTGCTTAGCTGATTGGCTGAGCAGCGAATTATTCAATCTTCCGCCAACTTTTAACAGTCCGTCACGAGTATCGATATAAGCGTTAAGACTGGATAGCTTGCTGCAATTTCTCAGTATATTACGTTTCTCCAATTGGTGTATGTCATCTTCAAAATCCATTAACTGTACATTTTTAATAACTAAATCTAGGGCATGTTGTAATTCTGATGCTGATAGGTAGTTTTGTTGAGGCGCATGTTTATTGCGTAACCACTGTATGAAACGTGACAGCCAGCCAATTGTTGTTGTTATGCGCCGTGTCGAGCTGCATTCATTTAGTAGTTTTATAATAAAATCATTTCTATGACATAGGGCGGCATTTAGATTGTTCCTTTTCGCTTCTAGAATAGATGGTTCATATAATGTATTTTTGATAGTGTCTGGATCAAATGTAGACAACCACTGTGGGCCTTGCCACCACAAACTGTGTTCAGATAGGTGCTTAGATGATAGGCCTCTTGTAGCGCAGTCTGCTGCGTTGTCTTCAGATCTGACGTGGTGCCAAGATGACGATGGAATAATGCTAATTATTGTGCGAACTCTGTTGGCTACAAACTGTTTCCATCTATTGACGTCTCCGTGAAGCCAACCAAGTACCACCATGGAATCAGTCCATGCATATATCGGTACGTCTTTCGATAGTGTCTCATAGACCTTCTTCATAAGTCGCGACAACAGAAGAGCACCACAAAGTTCAAGTTTTGGTAGTGATAACTTATTCTTTAGTGGCGCTAGTTTTGTTTTAGCGGTCACAAGCGTCGATGTGTATTCGCCTTTAGAACATTGTGTGACGACGTAAATAGCGCAAGCGTATGCTTTTTCTGACGCGTCACAAAATCCATGAATTACGTAGTGATTTTTATCGCCCATATATCTCGGGATTTCCAACTTTTCTATATTCTGTAAGTCTGTTCTAAGTTGTATCCACTCGTCCTTTATTTTTTCTGTCAATAGTATATCCCAATCAGCCGTTTCTTCAGACCAAGTTCGTTGAAATAGCAGTTTTGCTCTTATGGTGAGCGGAGATAGCCATCCCAGTGGGTCGAAGATTTTTGAGATGTTAGATAATAACTGTCGCTTTGTTATCCTTTCATCACTCGATTCATCTTGAAATTTGTTTTGAAAGGTAAAATTATCAGATATGGGATTCCAACGCAAACCCAAAGTTTTCCTGTTTTCTGAACATTTAAAATCAAGTGGTTTGTCCAGTTGATCTGTAGACAAATCCTTAGTAAGCTCATTCGAATTGCTGGACCATTTACGAATATTCATTCCTGCGCCCCGTAATATCTGTATTATCTCTTGTTGCAACTGTTTTGCTTGAGATATACTGTCGCAGCCTTCTAGCAGATCATCCATGTAGAATGACGACCTCAGTGCAGCAGCAGCCAAGGGGAACATGTGCGCGTCGTCCATAGCTAACTGCTTCAAGGTACGCATGGCGAGGTATGGAGCCGCCTTTGTGCCGTAAGTGACGGTGGTGAGTTGGTACTCTTGTAGACACTCTCCCGGTGATCTCCTCCAAATGATACGTTGTAAGGCTTGATCTGTTTCTCTAACGAGTATCTGGCGGAACATCTTTTCGATGTCGGCAGTTATGACATATTTGTGTTGACGCCATACTAGTATGAGATGTGGCAAATCCTGTTGCAGATTCGGGCCGCGCTCCATCAAATCGTTAAGACTATATCCAGATGTAGTTTTTGATGACGCATTGAAAACGGTTCGCAGCTTTGTCGTAGTGGAATCTGATTTCAATACGCCATGGTGAGGTAGATAACATGAATTTTCATGGTGTCTTGTAACTGCTTCCATATGTCCTTGTTGCTCATAATCCCGCATAAAATCTTTGTAGCTTTTGGAAAATTCAGAGTTTTTTCTCATCTTGTTTTCTAAGGTACGGAATTGTGCGATCGCCTTGGTTTTTGATTGACCCAGATATTGTTCGAACCCGGGCTTCATAGGGATGGCAACTTCGTATTTTCCTGATGCTAAGCGTTTTGTGGTAGCCTGATATGTATCTTCACAATACTGCTCATCTTGTGTTAACTCAGGGGGCCGGTCATTGACTTCTTCGAGCTCCCAGTATTTTGCTATGTCCGGCAATTCATTCAGAACGACGTGACACTTGAATGTTTTGACGTCGCCCGAGAGTATCCAACCCAATTTGGTTTGTTGGGCGATGGGTGATTTGTTTGGACCTTTTATTAGGCCTTTCATGATAATATCTGAGTATATGCTCGCGTCTAATAGCAGATCAATAGGACTTGATATGTTATACTCCGGGTCAGCTAGTTGTAAATGCTGAAGATGTGGCCAGGATTGCTTGCTGAATGACAGGTTTGGCAAATTGTTAATGACATGCCTTATCACCAATGCTTGGGTTGTAAATGTGTAATCATTGTAAATCGATTCGCACTCGAGGGTAATAACCCCTTTGCCCTGTTTTGACCCATTTCCGATGCCAGACACAGATGCGTGGTACCGCTGTCGGGGCAAGCCTAACATCTGGGCAGCGTTTTCGGATATTAGGGATATCTGAGAACCTTGATCTAATAAGGCTTTCAAGGTGAAGAGAGTTCCATCAGCTGCCCTGACCTTAATTGACAAGGTCGTTAATAAAATCTCCTCATCATCGGTGGCGACATAATTTACACTATGTTGTCTGTCGTCTTGTCTCGTAGAAAATTGATATTTCTGCGTAACCGGACGTGTAGACAAGGTTGATGACCCAGCGACCTCGATTGGTCTCGCGCTCACTGTGTTTTGCGCGAGGTTGACATTTTCATACGCTCCATGTAGTATCGAGTTATGACCTTTTTGACAAATTCTGCATTTTCTGGTTGAAGTGCATTGATCTTTATTATGTGCGTAGAGACAATTCGAACACACATTCAATTTCATGACGGTTATTAACCTTTCGTCCGGTGTCAGTTTCATGAATTTGTTGCATTTGTACAAATAATGATTGTTGTTGCATAGTGGACAGTTTGTGGAGCATGTTGCAATGGCTTGAAACTCTTTGTTCGGGAATTTTCCATAACGTTGCCCGCCAATATTTTGGAAATGCGCCTTTGTGGCCTTGCTCATGACTGTTTTTTGCTGATTTACTTCTCTTTCCTTCCTGTTTATGGGTTCTAGTGCGTGGAATTTGTTTTCTAGAATTTCCATCAGTTCAGATAGCGTAGGCAAATCTCGTGGTGCTTTTCGTGCCTCCTTGTAGTCAGTGTAAGTCTGGATATCCAACTTCTTTGCGATCAAATGAACTAGTAACGGATCCCAGGTACTAGTATCGATGCCCAGGTTTTGTATGGCATGAATGCACTCCATAGATGTATCATAGAGGCGTCTAATCTCGTATGCTGACTGTTTGTGGACAGGAGGTTGGTTAATAAATATCTCGATTTGCTTCGTGAACAGCAGTTGATGGTTGTTGTATCTATGTGTTAGTAGTTGCCATGCCGTTTCGTAGTTATCATCCGAAATATGCAGGTGTTGAATTAGCCTCTCAGCATCTCCTCGCAGCTTCCCTTTTAAGTGCTGCATCTTCTGTGCGTTGCTTAACAATTTATTGTTGTGGATACTCTGTTGGTAAAGATCGTAAAAAGTAGGCCATTGGGTGTATTTGCCTGTAAATGTTGGTATGTCGAGTTTTGGCGTCGTTTGTTGGAGATGCGAGCTAGACGATAGCTTTTGATTCAACGCTTTTTTGATCCTTTTGTATGCATCTTCGATTCCAAAAAATTCCTCGTCATACTGTGTGTCAGATCCTTGCAGAATATTATCAATTTGTAAATGCAAAGCGTCGATTGCTTTCCAACGTTTCTGAATACTGCGTAACTCATCTTCCAACTCCCACTGGTCTGTTATGTCTGCGATCTGTAGGTTGTTAATTTGTCGGTGAAACGCCCGGAAGTTGGTTCGTTGTAGGGACATTATATCCGCTGCCTGCGATAGAACTGAAGTTAGGGGCGTCGTGGATGTAGACGGTATTGTACGCCTGGGGTGTAGATATGTAGGTGTAGCCAGGGTTGGTACATTTGGCACCACTGGTTTCGGCAGCGGTGCTTCTGTTAATTGTTTACTTGGTAGAACGATGTCACTTGCAGGAGGGAATGACGCAATCTTGTTGCGCACAGAATCGAAATAATTTCTTGATTGTTGGAATTGATTTTCTACGAAATAAGGATCATAGTCATTGTCATGTGCGGACAATTTATGATTGTTGACCTGGAACTCTGCCCATAACTTGTCTAGGCCGTCTAATCGTTCATCCAGATATTTGCGCGTCTTACGGCTTGCAGAATCTTTGTTGAAGTTTCGTTCCAACTTCTTGATATCTTCGACAATGTCATGTTGACGCTGCAGTAAGCTTTCCATATTGTAGGTGTCTTCTTCCCCGAAGGTCGACGAAAAGTTGATGATTCAACTGTATGGCAGAGATTTTGTGGACCAGGCAACTCGATGTCTATGCAAACCTCGCGCGACTTTATGCAACTTCTCAATCTAACTGGTGAATCCCGCTTGTGGGAAGCCAGCTAAACCGATTCGCAGTCGTACAAAATTTACAATAAACAATAAGTGCTAATAGCGTAGGGCCACAAATCACTGCTGTGTGTCTCAAACGTCGATGAAACTTCACAGAAAATACTTTATTCTCCCGAACGTCGACGAGAGATGTGATCTCAGTTGCTGGTAATAGTTTTATCTCGAAGGACCAAAAACTGTAGGGTGCTTACAGTTATGAGATGAGTGCGATGACTAGGATGGGAAATGTACGAGCCCAAAGATAGTAGATCTAACACTGATTTATTTCATAAGAAATTACAAATATATACACATAAGCAGAACGTACGTTTACAATCATGTGTGTGTTTGTTATTGTTTCTAGGTGCCCTAAATTTACACGTCATTGCCATTATACCTATCGTGCGGTAACCCGTACACATTACTTTCATTCTTTTGAATACAAATTCAAAACAAATCTCCATACGCAATGCACGATTACCTAATCAATACATCCATCTTATATCGCGATGTCAAAGTTACACACTCTATCGTCGCCACAAACTATAAATATACAATAAACCAAGATTGGTAGTTGGACACATGTACTTCCATTTTTAGGGTTCCGAACCTCAAAAGGAAAAAACGGGACCCTTATAGGATCACTCGCGTGTCTGTCTGTCCGTCCGTCTGTCCCAGCCGATTCTGAAACCATTGGACCAATTGAGATGAAATTTGGTACACATATGTAAGTTAAAGACCCAAGGTGCATGTGTAACATAAATAAATAAATTATGAATTTGGGGGTCACTTTTGGAGGGTAAATTACAACATAAAAAAATAAATTCGCTAACCATATCGTGTGACATATCAAATGAAAGATCTTGCTGTAAGGGTTGCAAATATGTATCATTTATAATCTTGAAATAAATAGTTTTTAAGTTATTTAAGAAAATAGGCGAAAATTGACAATTCCCCCCCACCCCCCTTATCTCCAAAACTACTAGGCTAAAAATTTTGAAATTAATGCTCTTTACCTATAGATTACAGGAAAACCTATGAAAAGTACATGGATTAAAAAAAGGGTTGTTTTGCTAAATTTACGTTTTTTTTATTGTTACCTGCCTGTGCCATGTGATTATTTTCAGCCATATATAGTTTTTTCATGCGAGTACTTACCAGGTTCCAGAAGTATTTAATTATCTAATAACCTTTTACCATGAACACGTTTCAAAGCAAAGTAAATTAGCTAAAGAATAAGAAGAATTAATTACTTTAAAAATCGACGTCAACAACTGTAATTTATTTACCTACATTTGATAAATAATTGTTTAGTTTATTGTGAGCCCAACGCACGGAACCCTCTCCACGCGCACTTGACCGGTTTTTAGTAAAGAACACACATTCCTTACATAGAAAGAAAGAAGGAAGAAAATACATTTATTGACCATCACAAAAAAACGAACTAACACAACGCAAGACAATCATTACACAGATTAAAGTACCTTGTGAGGCCAATTTGGGTTCCACCTCAGCAAATGCCGCTACGGTATTTTTGACACCGCAGCAGCGCTGGTATTCTGGTGGAACCCACCGCTTGGAAAAATACACTAAAAGCTCCTTATTCGCGGGGGTTACGTTCCACAAATATGCCGCGAATATGGAAACCGTGAATATGGAATGACTATTTGTATGGTATTGTAGGAGATACGTTTCAAGGTTCCATTTTTATTGATTTATTTTAATCAAAGGTCAGTTTGCCATAGAAAACTAAGATTAAAAAGAGAAAATTAGTCAATTTGCACAAAACAATGTACTGCGCGCATTCATATTCCAAGATGCATGCTATGGGGAAGTCATTAACCTTCGCTAAGGTTTTTTAAGATAACTTTTTCAGTACATATAAAACTTTGAGATTCGCCCATTTAATTTACTCAAAACCTACTAGATCCGCGAATAGTGAAACGCGAATACAGGAACCGTGAATATGGAGCTTTTACTGTACATGACTTTCAAATAATGCTTCTGTTTTATTACCCTTCCCGACATAATCGTTAGCTACCAATTCTGTACGTGTGGTGTTCACCTGTCCGGGTATGGCGGAGTCGGCGGCGGCGGCGTAGTCGTCCTCGGTGCAGTCGACGCGGTCGAGCGGGTTGTGCGAGAGGTCGAGGTCGGCGGGCGCCACGCTGCGGTGCACGGCGAGGTCGGCGCAGGCGAGCGTGCGCACGCTGTTGTGCGTCAGGTCGAGCCGTCGCAGCACGTGCAGGTCGCGCACCCAGTCCACGCACACGCGGCTGGCGCCCGTGTGCGACAGGTGCAGCTCCTGCAGCGACCGCAGCAGCGCCAGGCTCGACGTGCCTGCACACACACACACCTTACTCAAACGATTCACAGTCGAGCGACAGACACACACATTGCAGCGGACGTACGTCTGGAGGACAGGCGCGAGGCGGCGGGTGCGTCGCAGAGGTCGCCGAGCGGGTTGTGCGCGAGGTTGAGCCGCCGCAGCTCGTGCAGCGGCGCCACAGCAGCGCGTATGTCGCGCGCGTGCAGCTGGTTGTGCTCGAGCGACAGGTTGCGCAGCGTCGCCGCCAGCGGCGAAAACACTCCGCTGAAAACAACACCATTTACCCCTGCTTCAAGTACACTCTAGGCATTGGTCACACATGGAAAAACGACTAACTAGGTAACGCGCACTCAGAGTCGGCGGCGGACAATACGTTTGGCGTGAACGATGTCATATTGATAAAATATTTTAAAAGCACATTAATGCACTACTGTATTTCGATGTAAATTGTCTGACGATTCAAGACTTATTTTCTGTTACTAAAAGCTCAAGCAAACTCCTGCAAACACAGGATGTTGGTTTTGAATTCATCCCCGCAATCTAAAATGGTGTCATTTATTAAACAATTTAATACTTATTTGTATCAAAATTACTTCTTATGCATTCGTATGTCCTACATGAGTGAATTACATCTTAGAAGCTTATAATTTGTCGAATATTCAAGAAGCAAACCTAACTTAGTTCGATATTATGGTGCTCTGTAAATACATTTCTATATCAGGTCACCGAAGTACATGTTTGCTGTGAACATTTTACCCTTCGGAATACCCCGTACAGGGTTGTATAATGGCGTTATTCGTCCGACTGATATTTACCACGAAATGAGGTTCATTATATTAGAGAAGGATGGTTTCAGGCTATGAGTAATGTTGTATTAATGTAAAAGTTAATACGTGATACCATTGGTAAACCGATAAACAATTGAATACAAATAATTGATGATTCTGATTGACTCTGTGTGTTCTGGCAGCCCTACCTGTGAATCATTTAGAGGCACGCTTCGGAAACGGCGGTGTTAGAAATCGGATGTTATGTCTTGCTGCTATAATAATAAACGGCCAATTACATTCCACGACTTTGTAACTAATTTATGTAAACTTTTTGGTTTGCTTCACGCTGTTCTAGCGAACTTTAAATAATTTAAAGAAGAAAAAAAAAGAGTGTATTAATTACGCGCCATTTAGTTTAAAGCTCATTCGGCAGAGGGTGGACACCGACCGAGGCTATAAGTTGTATTAACAGAAAAATGTGTTACATAAAACGCGCGTCAGCTCAGTTTAAAGAGCGTCACGCACTAGACGCGCAGGTCGTGTTCACGGCTAATTACGACAGAACTAGTAACAAGTCAATATATATTTATTCACATAGATTACATTAGTAATAGTCCTCACCAGAGACAGTGGGAAGGCTCTCACCTGGGCAAGGCGGTCAGATTAAGGAACATGAGCTTCACGTCGGCCAGCTGGGGCGTGTAGTGGAACAGGTCGTCGGGCAGCGCGGAGATGTTGCTGAAGCTGACGGAGAAGGCGCGCAGCGAGCCGGCCCCGCGCAGCAGCTGCCGCGGCAGGGACGTCGCGCCACGCAGCTGCAGCTCCAGCGTCTGCAGCGACGCGCACGCCTCCACCAGCCCTGGCAACACCTCCTTGCTTAACATACTATTTCGAACGAATCGGGAATTGAGCTGAATATGCTCATTATTTCTATCTCTATATTTTGGTTTTTACTGTAGGAATATATATTTTCCTTTTTATACATGATTTATTTACTGATTATTAAATTTAAGGCATAGCCATTTATCACTTGAACTGGAGTAGCCCGAATAGTGAAATATCTCTTCACCTTTCAGAAGACCGCAGCCAAAAACACTTGGGTGTTTATTAGTAATAGGGGTCAAGTCTTTTAGGTAAGGGCGGTGTGCGGGTGCATACCGGCGGGCAGGCGGCGCGCGGGCAGCACGAGCGTGAGGCGGCGCAGCTCAGAGCAGGCCGTCAGCGGGCCGGGCTCGGCGGCCGCCCAGCGCTCCACGTACGCCTCCTCCAGCAGCGGCGCCGTCGGCAGCGCCGTCAGCGGCGCCGACAGCGTCAGCTTGCGCAGCCGCGCCGCCGTACCCACTATTGACGTCACGTTGTCCTCTGTCAGCTGACCAGAAACACACATAATAAAGTTACACAATACTGAGCACTAGAAATTCTCCGAGCAAAAAGAAATAGAAAACATCTTTATTCATGTCACTTATGAATCGTCAGCTTCAAGCAGCAATTCTTATAGAATAAATTAGGAAAAATCGTTATATGTACATATATGTAATCAAATCTGTGCATTCTCTATCATCTACACTAATTTATAAAGTGGAAAGATTTTTGTATGTTTGTATTGACTATGCTCAAAAACTACCGTGTCATTTCAAAAATTATTTCGCCACTGGATGTAGCTTACATTCACCCTAAGTAACGTAGACTTATATTTATTGTTAGAAAAGACTAAGTCCACTTAACTCTTCAAAAGAGTAGCCATCATATGTGGTTATTATTTTTTTCAATTAGGTACTACATATTACTATTTACTTACCTAGTTATCAACTGTGCACATTTGATAACAATATTTTGAGGCGTTGTACAATAATTTGTTTACAGTAAAAGGTCACCTCTAGTTGCTGCACGTGGAGCGCGGCGTCGGGCAGCGCGTGTATGCCGGTGCGGCGCAGCTTGAGGCGGTCGAGGCGGCGCGGCAGGCGCGCGGGCGGGTGCACGCCCTCCAGCGTGAGCGCGCGCAGGCCGGGCAGCGCCTGCAGGTAGTCCTCCCGCGGCTGCAGCGCGACGCTCGCCTGCAGCCGCAGCTCGCGCAGCGCGTCCCCCAGCCCGACGAACGAGCCCGCCGTCAGCTGTGCCTCGGCCGGCAGGCGCAGCAGCCACAGACCCTTCGTTCGACAAATATATGTCGTTTTAGTATGACCTAGCTGTGCCCGCGACTTCGTTCGCGTGGACTACATGGTTTTTCCAGTTTTTTCCTGCTAACTCCCGTTCCCGTGGGAATTTGGCAATATCCTGTTGCAACTAAGCTTTAAGTTTACTAAGATTTTTCAGATTTTCAGAGGTTTAGATTTCTCATACAAAAGGATTTTCCTGCTAATTTCTGTTCCCGTGGGAATTTCGGAAATTCCATTCTTCGTGCACCTCTACGGTACCTAACCTACGTTTAGCCGTTAAGTTGTGCGTTGATATGTCAGTCAGTCAGTTTCTCCTTTTATTTATATATAATAAACGTCAATTTAATGTATTACAAAATGTAATAACAAAACATTTACAAGATATAAACATTCACATACACACTTAAAAATTTTAAGGAACTTGATATGAGATATTGTTGATATTAAGTTTGTTGATATTAAGCCTGCATAGGCTGCATATGACACAAGTAGTAGTGCATATCACTTGGATGGTACAAAAGAGAATTTTGGGAGTCATAGAGTGGAACTATGCTTATTAAAATAAGAAGGCAAAAGTCTGAAATTAAAACAATAATTACAATAACACAATTATTGAGTCTAAGTGATTTTAGTAATTAACCTCACCTGGAGGACCGTGACATTTAGTGCTCTTAGCACTGCAGCGTAGGAGGTGGCAGGAGGCATGCAGTTTGTCAGAGTCACGTTTCGGAACACCATGAGACGCGAAAAGCGCGGCAAGGCCACATCCTCCAGATCTGTGCCATCGCATCGGATTTTGTAGTAGAAGCCCTCTGCGAAACTCACCACGTAATTTCGCCCTGGAAAGTACATAGCTGTTTTATAATAATAATAATAATAAATAATAAAATCATTTATTTGCAAGAACATGGTTACAAGATTGGTCTTAAAAGGTAAATATGTCCAACATATTCGACCGATTAGTCGATGTGCAAATATTAAATTATACATTTACTAAATTATAGTTTTAAAATTAAATTTTAAATAGAAAATATATATTATGATCAATGAAAAATTATAATTAGCAGGGATAAGTCTATATTCTATAATAAGATTATTAAGATTTTACTTTTTCAATGTCAAATTACAATAATAAATAAAAACCAAATGTACACAAATAGAATAATGTCAAAATTTGTTATTCAAGAATTTGTTAATGGTATAATAATTTTTTTCTATCAGAAATTTAAATAGATTATTTTTAAACTCATTGTGGGTCAAATTTTTAAAAGCGTCAGGGATTTTGTTGTACACTTTGATAGCAGATCCGATAGCCGATTTGATAACCGATTTTAGATCCAATTTTTTAATTGTAAGTTAAGAAAAATTAACGGATATTTCTTAATCAGAATAAGTTTATTTCTACATAGAAACCAACTTATCAAAATAAAAAGATTCCATAACAAGTTTACTTAAACATATTCTTAATTCGAACAGCTTATACTTTATAGGTACAGCTGGACAACCAGCTCCTGCAGTGGTACCTATCTTAGGCTTAGGCATATGTAATGTCATACCACTGTAGGTTATGCTGAAGCAGACACCTATTGACCACTCTGTACACTTTAAATGTGTCCTAATGTAATTGATTGTGACCCTTTTTTATATAATTTTTTGTATTTTTTCTGTGTAATGATGGCAACCAATGTCATTTCTTTCTTTTTTTCTTTTCATATTGGCTTATTAATTATATCCGATGGTTGAAAAATCAGCCCTTAGTGGAGAACTATAATAGTGAGTGATTTATGATATGTATTTTAAAGTATTCCATAATTTTAGTACATCCAAAATTTTAAGGGTTTATTGCAACTAATGATGAATATTTTTTGCTCTTTGTTTTGAGATATTTGAGTTTTAAGTTTATATGTACAAAATTGAGTCTTATTGCTGAGAATACCTGGGACACTGTGTATTAATAGATGTGTAGTCAAATATCAAAAATGTTTTTATCTCAGGACTGCAAGGAATATTGCCTAGTTTGTAAACAAAATTACAAGCTGCATGTATGAAGTGACTGAATGACATTAAACACTTAATATTTGTGACTTTCATCATCATTGCCATTATTGCCTTCATTTATATCGTGTCAGATTGCTTTTTTACAAATGCAAAACTTTTATATGTATTTAAAAACCTGTATTTGCCACCTGTGCCATTGTTAAATACATAAAACTCTAGTAGCTCATGAGGATGGGAGCTCATTGGCACTTCTGTCATTTTTGGTTGATCTACTTTATATTTTTAACTGACTTGATTCTGTTTCTTATGATTTCATTGTGTTCTATCATGTATGTATTCTATGCTAATATGTTTTATTTTCCCAGTGATTTTTAGTCCTGATGCACCTGTGTAAATATTAAAGGCACATACTAAACAAACTTTTGAACTTGTAAAGCTATAATTTCAGTTCAAATTAAATGATTATCTACCTCTATGTGCAGCACATGCACTGAGCGGACACGCTGTGCTCATTGCGATGAAGTTCAGAATTCAATATGGATATCTTGAGTCGCACACGCTTTCCAAACCTAATTTTGTAGTAATTTCCATTTGTTAAATTCCAAAAGGAGTTAGCCAGCCAAGTACTTTTGTTATTGAGATGCAGTCAAACGTCTTGTCTATAATTTATACATTGAGACGTTTACAATTTAGTTCCAAAATGCATACCATTAACTTTATAAAAGTACTCGTCGAGGGCGTAGTCTCCCTCGAGGCAGCGGTCGCTTGCGTCGGGCGCGCAGCGCGGCCGCTCTGGCGCGTCGTCCGTCTGCGCCGCGACCAGCGCCAGCGCCAGCGCCGCCAGCACCAGCCTCGCGCCGCGCTCCACCGCGCCCGCCCTCATGCCCATGCCGACACCATCCGACTCCAACACGACAACAATGCGCGCGAACGGTCTAACTCACTCTCATCCGGAAACATTAACAGATGAATCATTCATAAATAATGGCACATTACATTGTTCACTAATCGGTTTCTTATTAAAACAAATTATTTTTATATGTGAAAAAACAAGAAATTCCCCGATCTAAAGCCACAATCACAGAACACCAATAACGACACATATACACTATATCATAATACACTATATCATTCATTACGCATATAGACACTCGACACTATACATACGTACTGATGATACGTGGAAATTACAGTTTAATTTAACATTTTTCCTCAAAACAGTAGGTACCTACATAATGTTTATGTCTCTAATGCGTATGTGTGGTGTGCATGCACCGCACCGTTGCTAGTGTTGTTAATCGATCGATAGTTTATCAATCGTCGAGCGATCAAAGTTGTTAAATAAAATACGGAATCATATGAAATTTTACTATAATATTGAATACCATTCCATATTTTAAAAATATTTTTTCTTAGTTTCGGAATAAACAAATATGTACTATAGTTCATTAATTATTCATGAGCAATGATTACATAGTTTGATAATATTAATTAGATATCATTTATTAATTAGATAATAACAAAATATTAAATGCACATACAATTAACAGTACCTACATAAAATAACTAGATATTTGTTTTTTACGAAACTTTAAATGTTTTTAAATCAATTAATTGTATTCAATAGTATTTATCATAGTGTGTAATTCCATCGGACAATCTCGTTCTAAGCTATCGAGAACATTGTCATTTTCTGTTTTACTATCGATAGTTGTCATACGACAACACTACTTTATCACATATTGGACTCGATCTCGCATGTGTGTGATCGCTCCGGATCGCCCGCTTAAATACTACTATTTGAACTGCTGTCAGTCTGACATATGACTGACAGCTCAGAGGTTGTCAGATATGTCTTTTTCTGGAAATTTACTATGGCTTTGGATCTGTCCATACGGCCAATCTTTTTATTCTAAGTTTTCTTTTTGCATCTTTATTACCTGATACATACGAATGCCACCGCGATCTAAATTTCATAGTCGGGGACCATTCTTACCTGTGTTGGGGACATAATTATATTGAGAAACGTACAGTTTTTATACTTTACCGAAGGCCTGGTGGCCCCTGGTTCTTGCTCTATTCATGTGCGATCGCACTTGGCCGGTTTTTTGTTTCTAGTTATTTTATGGTATTCTTCAGTCACAAAATATTTAGTAATACGTTAAATGCGAAAATTAATCGGTCTGTCTGTCTGTCCGGATATAAGTTTAACATTTTTTGGGCATTCCTCATGAAACATTTACGGAGTCCTGATGTATCGCAAGAAGAGGGTAGGGAGTTTAGCGTGGCGTAGCACAGGGGGGAGAATTAATTATGGTAGAAATATACATGAGACACTACATGTTTGATACCGTCTCAGTACCGATACTCCTTAGAAAACTGGAGTGCTATGGTGTCAGAGGAACCACACTAGAATGGTTTACCAGCTACCTTAGTGATAGAAATCAGTGTATCAGAATAGGAGATTACCTGAGGGACATGGCTCCTATTGGATTTGGCGTACCACAAGGTAGCATCTTGGGTCCTACACGTTTCATATTAAACATCAATGATATATTTTCATTAATGCAAATAACACAGACATCATCTGCTATGCAGATGATACAGCTCTAATTTTCAGCAATGAGACCTGGGATTTAGATCACCAAAGTGCAGAGGATGGCTTAAGTCTAGTATCAAAATGGTTAGACCAAAACATCCTAACGTTAAATACTGATAAAATGCAATATCTCTGTTTCTACAAAACTGCCGCTTCTGCTCCTGTCGCCGCTGTAAATCATATTAAAGTACACTCTTATCAATCTCATGGTAACGACGTATGCAACTGTGATAAAATTGTACGAACTGATAGCATTAAGTACCTGGGAGTGTTAATTGACGAGAAACTTACCTTTAAGCAGCACATCGCACTAACATCTGCAAGAGTTAAAAAAACTATGCATATCATAAGGAACCTTCGTGAATCAATAGACGGTAAGACTCTAAAAACGGTTTATCAGGCCTTATGTCAGTCCCTAATAAATAACTGCGTCCTAGCATGGGGGGGAGCTGCTCAAACCTCCCTTATGCAACTGGAGCGAGCTTAAAGAGGAGTCCTGAAGGTTGCTCTCTTCAAGCCAATGACTTTCCCCACCATTTCACTGTATGCAGAGGCAGGTGTACTCAGCGTGAGAGTGCAGTCATCCCATCAGAAGGTTACAGCGTGTTACTAGAAATAACTCTGGACTCCCATGCAAGGCCACAAAGACCGTCTTCTCACATATATTCAGTCGATTTCTATTCCCCTGTATGTATAACAAAATGTCATCAGCTCTTGAATTTAAATGTGAACGGGTTCACCAGACTAAGGACTTGGTGACTAAGCCGCTACTAAAATGGACATACGAGGAAACACCGCATTCCGTAATATTATAAACACCCCTGTTTCCTTAATTACCCCACACACATACGTACACACACAAACACGCATACACACACACACACTCACACATATACACACACACACATAAACACAATCCCTGACACCCGTCTTTCATTATATAATTTTGTTATTTTGTAGATTTATATTTTTTTTCAAATATTCTTTAAAGTTACATATTTCAATTTATTTACGTACAAGTGTCATAGTTGTACCTGTTAATGTTAAATGTTCCTCACAGGACAGGCTTAGCTTATGTGAGGACCAGCAAAATGTAACATGTATTATAATTATCGAAATGAATAAATAAATAAATAAATGTATCGGATATCCCGATATAACGCGAATTGGTCAAAAGTACGATAGGCACGCCCCCGCTAGACCCGGTATATTTTTTAACAAACCTTCACGTAACTATTACTGGCTTATGAAAATATCAAATTTGGTGCTGTCGCTGCATGCTACATTTCTGAAGTAATTCGTGTACATGAATACGTTTTGCTAACGAATTTTAAACTATAGAGATTACAGTTAGATCAGAAGGACGGACGGTAAATAAAAACAACATAGTGTTTAAGACAACATAAGATCATTTATTTACAGTGAAGTACACGGAAATAAAAAGTTCTCTCTTATCTTGTTATTTAAATAACTAACTAGGTACATAAGTAGGTACAAGAAAGGCACGTGATCAGAGTAGAACAGACTGGAAATAAATGATACACTTATCTACTTAAGACTAGCTATATTACAACTTTCAGTTATTACTATGTACATGCCTTTCTTCTGATGGACTCACTTATCATAATGAATATTATTTACAAAAGCTTATCCTCTATATTGGTTTAAAGGAAAACATGTGATCAGTAATGCCTATTCGGTAGATAACAAAATAGGGTGAGGATTATTTCATTTAAAACATCCTAAGGCGTTGCAGGTATACAGGTTGGTACTAAAACTGCAAGTTGGTAAATACAATATTTACATGGTTTTATCTAATGACTGTAAAGGCTTAGCAGTTCTCTGATTAATGTTAAACCTTAAAGTACGTCCAGATATGGTGCATGGAAGTCAGTTCGTGCGCCGCCCGGTCCAGTTCGCTCGCATTTTAGCTTCTGCCAGCTCGGGGGCACCATCGGGTAAACCAAATATAGATTTATCCGTATGTTTATAATCTTGTTTGCTTATTTGTTTGTTCTGTTATTACTGCGCGTATGTGTCATTATTATTGTTTAAACAATAGGTAAATTGCATTCATAAGACTTAACATTTAATCAGAGGTGAAAATGAACTCGACATACTTTAGTATGGTAACTTCACGTATGCAGGAAGCAACTCTTATACTAGCTGATAATAATGTAGCTTTAAATTTAAATATGGTCTGAATATTGGACAACTTCACATACTTACATACATTGTTCTGATTCTGTAGTAAGTATCTAAGTCATTTTTGTAACGGCGACAGTACCTACTACAACAACCAATATAAAAAAGTTTGTTTTCTTTAATGACCCGACCCGGAATCTCAGAGATAGCATGACGCCAAAGTACGGCCCATTCGCCACGGCTACGAAAATCATCAAATTATTTGCTCATTTTAGTGTGCGCTTTATTTGAAAGTAGTCAAGTTCATTTTAATTTTCATATCATTTATTGTTCTTGTCTGGTCTCGTGGATCGACTGGCGATAAGTGCGGTCTAGGACGGGGTTACCTCGATCCAATTAATTTACACTTAAATGCATTTCCTAGTTGTTTAATAAACGAGAAACAAATTGCTTCTTAGGAGTTATAAAAAGTATATATTTGTAATTTATGCCAACAGTTATATATTCTTCGTATGTTTATCACATCGATAAATATATTGAGTATCTAACGATTTCGTATGTGTGTCGCAAAATTAGTTAATGATAAGTTATTGTTAATATTTGTACGTCGTTTAAATAGTTGGTGAAGATGAGAGTAGGTAGAGCGCGGCGGCGTGCGCGAGCGCAGGTTACAGCGGCAAGTCGTTGTCGACGTCGAGGCGCCGGCGCACCCACTGCATCAAGGCTTCCTGCACACACACACACACGACCGGTCAGCTGTTACTCTTAAGTAGATTCCAGACTCCGACAGATGTATGATAATGGTTACGATATGGATCACCAATAAAGTCTCAAATAGAATCACAAAAATTGAAAGCGCCGGCACTAAGGATCAATATCGTGTTTAAAGTGCATTTGCTTAAAAGATGCCGCTGAGCTCTGCTATTTGGTCCAGTACATAATGCAAATTTTAAGACTTTCGCGTTCCATTTTAAACATTTAAAATAATTTAACAGTATTTCGTATTCAGTACCTAATGCATTGGTGAATTAAGATCCCTTATATATTTGGTACTGATCTAGCTCAATTGACCATTAAATTCTACTTTTAAGTTAAAATTAAAATTAGTAAGCGTTTATTTTCATCATGCAATGTTGTTAAAATAACTTACTGTTTAATATAGTCCCAGCATCTAAACCACGACTGCCATTAAAACAAAAATATACAAGAAAAGCGAATCCTATCCAAATCAAGATTTTTATACATGTGTTTAAAAGTTAGCATAGAAAATAAAGAAGTTTCATATAGAAAACATCAGAAGACCTAATTTTAATAATAGCTTTTTTAGCCTATTTGTGTGAATAGGCTATGTTCGCGGATGCACGTATGTGAATTTTTAAGGAGTTAAATATATTTCTGTCTCCTTTTACAAATCCCCAAATTACCAATTTATAATCCCAGGTCATTCACATGATGCACTTCTGGAGGAGAGTCTCCGGACACGTTTAACTAAATACGTCCTTAGTGTCTTAGTGAACGTGTCCGGTGGTTATAATTTTGAAAAGGCATCAGTGACGTGTGCACCCATCGTAGGTCAAAGGGACCTCGAATTATTACGTTCAGCTATTCTGAGGTAAGTAACGAAAGAAAAAGGGTTAGATAAAGCGTAATGGAGTGTTGTTATAGTAGAAGGTGATCGGAAACAAAAGGAAGTGTTATGAGAAGCGTGCAGCGTGAGCGGCGCGTCAGTCGTGGTGGTGAGAGAGGTGCGCGTTGTCTGTGTAGTCGTCGTAGTCGCGCGGCGCGTCCAGCTCGTCGTCGCGCGCGTCGTACTCCTCCGCCTCCGCCTCCGGCTCCTCCTCCTCCTCGGAGCCGTCCGGCGCGCCGCCCTCCTCGCGCGCCGGCACCAGCCCCGCCGCCTCCTGCGATACGACGCACGCTCACACCCGCACCCGCACACACACTACACCATGCAACCATCCCACTACTTGGTTATAGTTAAGACTAACGTAAAAAGGTATTCACTCATTTATTGGTAATAGCTCACCAAGCACGAACCGTCTGATGGGATGAGTCCAGATCTTTCCCATTTTTTTCATACCTATCCATTAGATTCATACATTAGACATAAATATACTGGTCCCATTGTATGACTTTGAAGCCCGGAATAAATTAGTAATGTTGGTATGTTTTGCTTCGCTATAAGTTGCATGTTAGTTAAGCAATATCCCATTAAATCTACAGCAACACATTAAGTTAGTAAGTAACTAAAATGCAAGTTCAACACAAAAATAGTCAAAACCACATCAGAGTACACAATTCTAGTGATTACGTGTCCACACCCTAAGGACGATACAAAGTCTAAAGTGTAGAGTATGACGTGTTTGTGACTGTACCTACGCAATATTGGAGCGTGTGCCTACTCATCACACAAATCAATGGTTTAAGTTTTCTTTTTTTATTGAGTGAATAAACCCAATGGCTTGAGATTTAAAATACCACATCGTTAAAGTCTTCCTCTACTCCACTTGCAAACGGCATGTGAGGGGTGAGATCAATCAAATGAAGTATTGATCGTTGTATAAGTGTCATGTTTAGGACGCAACATATCGAATGCTCTTCAAGAGGTTGGAGCTGCGGCAAGTGTCCGGAGGGCGCGCTCACCTTAGTCGGTCTCCAGCCGCAGCCAGGCAGGGGCAGGCCGTCGGGCCCGAGCGGGCAGGGCGCGTCCAGGCCCGGCACGCCCTGCTCGCCCTTGTCGCCCTTGTCGCCCTTGCGCCCCCGCTTGCCCACCGGGCCCTGCGTACACGCAACATACTCTATACATACCCTCACCCTATGGGAACACCTTGTCAAGAATATTCATAAATAGTTTGCATACTTTCAAAATTGTTAATTTCCTTGTAGGTATTGCTTTAAACCGTAACGCACTTATGAGTTTCAAAATGTTGAAAATAAAAGCTAGATTTAATAATGAAGTATTCTTTTGTCACGAAAATGATGTATAATAAAGTAGGGATACGTGAAACTAGGTAACGAATAACACAAATACTATGTTAATATTTTGTCCTTATGATAAAATATGTGTAGGTAAATAAATGTGTGTAAACATTATTTCGATAAAAATTCTAATTGTCATTCCCGTGTGACATGCGATAACCCTTGTTATTGAGTTGATAAGGCACAGCGTAGGTGCCTACGCCGGCGTTCGGTTCAATATTATAGTTGATGAATACCTACTTGGAAATACCGTGCTCTGTGCTATAACGATATGTAGATACGTATTGGTTTTATTTGTCATATTTTATTGGTTAGTATTTCATGCATAAAGAACTCGATGGCGGGAAAGTTACGACGAATTGGCGGATGCAATACAAAAGCAACCAAGAGCAGTAATAAAATATTTTTATTATTTTAGTTGAATTATCCATCACTTACGGGTTCGCCTTTATAGCCCTTGTCCCCCTTTGGACCCTAAGAGCGAAAACAACAAGTTAGTAGGAACGAGTCTCAGAGCTGACGGGCGCACCTGCAGAGCGCAGAGCAACTAACCTCTTGTCCCGGAATGCCGTCAGTGCCCTGAAAGCCGTCGGAGACCATTAGTACCGGGTTTAGTGCGGGGACAGTTCAGCGGACGCGGGCGCACGCGCGGCCGGCCCCTCAAAACTATTACTATTTAGCAAAATATTCGATTTCATTAGATTCATTATTGTCATGTAATAATGTTTTGATAACGCCGCACCGCGCCGAACGCAAGCGTGACTAACTCTTACCTGGGCAGTAGCTTTACATCAACAACAAATCACACAGCAACATAATGCTTTTTGCAGAAATTAAGTAGGAATCATTTCGATTGAATCAATAATAAATTGTTTTTGTGATCAACTGTATATAACTTAGGTATTGTTCTATAAGTGTGTTTTCTACAAAATATTAATTCATTTATTGATAAACCGAAAAAGAAAGATTATTCATATCATGGATACCTGTTGCATTCATGCAAAGCAAAAAGTTGCTCTATGTAGATAACTATTTATTTTTTGACGACTGGATAATTAAGTTCCCGATTAAGTAAATAAAGTAAAGAGCGTGGCGAAGCCCTGCCCAGGTAGGAGGGTGAGAGTAAGCGTAGGTAACGGAGGGACGTACGGGCAGTCCGGGGTCGCCGCGCTCGCCCTTGGAGCCCGGCTCGCCTTGCGCGCCCTGCGGTAACACTTGCGTTAGACACCCACTCTACGAGTTGCTACACAAACCACCAGTTATATTGTTTGCTATTAAGCAATGTTTGATGATGTGTTAGTGTTGTAGTTATGTTCGAAATACGAAGTCCCACAGACATCTCTTATTACTGTCACTGTCAGCGACACATGCCATATAACGATATGCGTCGCGACGTGGAGGTTCGATCATATTTAGATCGAATAGTGATTGCATTTAGGTAGAGCATATATATGTGAAGCGTATATTTTTAGAATTTAGAAAGATTCATTTACGTTTTCATTAGATATCAACTGACTTTTAAGATGCTGAAATTTCAATTTTTAAATATCATGGGATTTCGCAAGATGAGGGTGTTAATATAATTTAGTAATGTTTTAGCGAGTGAATGAGGAAGTATTGACGACGAATGAAGTACCTATGGAGTAGTGGCGGCGTCGACTCACCTTCATGCCGTCCAGTCCGGGCGGGCCCTGCGGAACAACAACTCGTGAGCGGCGCCCACCTCGACGACGCCGCGCCGCCCCACCAGACCAACGCGCTACTGCGGCTTGTGGTGTTATATGCGCCTTATTACTATCATCCGACTTCAAAATTGTATCTTGAATAAATTTAAGGGCTCAATACAACTGTGAATAGACATACTTAGAACAACGTATAACGTTTGCATCTGGTGAGACGGGGCGTCGCGCGGCAGGCGTCACGATACACGTGCAGCCGTACATTCTAGTTTTAGCATAGAAATGAATATAGAAGAGCACGCCAAGATGCCACAGGAGGAGAAAATAGAAGAAAAGAACAACCAATATGCACAGCATGCAAATATTTATTTTCCTTCAAAATAATTTGTAAACAACAATATTTTATGCTCTCATGACATATGGTACAAATGACAACTTTCGATTCTCATAAAAAAACTAAACCTTAACAATACACTTAGACATAGAGCAGGATACAGAGACGGGAAGGGGTATAGGTGTGATACGACGAATCAGAAGATAATAGGATCCTTACAGCTAGCGATAGGCCGTCGGTCGGAGCGCGGGGCTCGGGCGAGCGAACTTTACAATACCTAAGTTAATGATGAGCTGCCAACAACCAAATGCAGCTTGCATACAAATCTTTTTGACAAATTTAATAGGGATTTACAAAATTTATTCAAAATGAGAGTACAAAGAGATAGGTAAGGTAGTATAGGTATAACGAACAGGTTTAAAAGTCGTGCGAGGGAGGGCAGGCCGGGACGCGTGGCCTGCTGTCGTTTATCTATAATAATTTTAAGCACAATTGAAGTCGGTTCTTAATAAGACTTATTCTAAGGGTCAATACTTGTTTGTACATTTGTGTTTAATTTAAATGCAAAATTGTATGAAAAACAGGCACCTTGTGACCTCAAGCACTTTTCACAAATTTGTGGTCGAACTTTAGCTCTAGCAAAACAACAATTTTGCCACAAGTGCCTGTTTTCCATATAAGCTTGTTTAATAATTAGCATGTATATAAATGTTAATATAGAGTAATTATTTAATATAATACAAGAGGTTGCTTACTAATAATACATGATACGTGTGCAGCGAGAGGATGCAGTAGCTCCACGTAAATTTGTTTCAAACAAAAATAATAAATGCGTTTGACGATGACACGAATCAACTTGCTTCAATATATTGCATTTGCTGACTTGAGGACCAGACGATACTAAATGGAGGCATCAAACTAAAATATAAAAGTTCGGTTACCTTCGGTCCGCCTACCTTAGCCATTCAGCCATCAAGGTCATCATTGATGAAAAGCAAGTCGCTTCGGTTTTGATTGCCTGACTCTTAACAGTTTTAACTATTCAGATAATTATTGTAGACATAAAATTCTGTCGCTAAACTTTTATTATGCGCTGTTCTCAATTATAAAGGACAATTGTTTATTTTCATGGAAGTTAGACCAACTGCTGCCTAGAATGCTGTGATAGTGAATTTTGTTCCTCATCTGAAATACAGTCCGTTGTATCTAAATATTTTCATTAGACTTAATTAACTTAAAAGCAACATAATTATATATAAAGTGAACTATTAAAGTGTTATTGTACGTTCAATTATAATTGTATTGAAGTTGTAATCCAAAAAGCAAACTTTTTGAATTACAACTTCAATACAATTATAACGTTATGTGAAGATGTGGACTGGTCGTTGCTTTAAGTAAAATAACAGGTTTTTATGTTTGTTTCGTAATGATACAGTAATGTAGGTACCTATTTACAATATTTATGACATAATATAAAATATAGTATGACAACACAAGAACTAGAATGTATTTATTAACTGGAGGCAATATTCGTTTGGTATGGTAATGCTACAGTACAACTTGACCGACTCAAATGGCAGCACTTGGTCACAATCTTGGCAAAGTCCTTCAACGCGTTACGTGTGTAGGAGGCGCGCGGTCGCAGCGAGCGCCGCACAGTACCTACAGCTGGACGAGTAACTCAACTTAGTTAGATTTAATTTAAAGTACTTTAAAACTAATTAAAAGGGCGCATAATAAAACAGCGCTAAACATGGATACCAAGATTGAAACCAATATCAAAATCTTTTTCCATCAATGGCGTGTGAAATTTTTGCCACTTGTTTCGTTGCTGAATTTCCAACAGGTCCTACACTATTTTTTTATATTTAAAAAAGATAAAAGAGGTAATAATTCATATAACTATGATATAAACAGGCATTTAGATACAATTAATGTATGTAGAACGAGTACAATATAGAGATATGATGAGAGGCATCTTAACATTACAGTATAAACGAGAGTAACTTTACAAGCTAACGACACTAACGCATATCACATACTTAGGTAGGTAATGTCTTCCGTTAACCTAACTGATATAAATACATCTTACTGAGGTTATGGCTTACTTACAGTAGTTGGCACCCGGTCTATTTGTTTTAGATTCCTTTTGCCCAATATACAAATAATAATATGTCTTTAAAAATAGTCACTCTGATCGTTGATACTTTGATTACTTATTAGCATAATATAATACAGATTTAATCATTAACACGTACATACATAATACAGTAAATTTACAAAATGTGCTGCAAATAGCTATATAATTACAATACCCGTGTAAGAAAAATATCATGATGGAATCACAAAATGCATATTAAAACCTCTACTTGCAAGAAAACTGATAATATGAGAAAGATCTGGGCAGTATTTAGTTTGTAAGTTTTTTTTTAAGAGAGGCAGGGCAAAGCGATTTATCGTTCGAACTGGAGGAGCCCGACTGGTGAAATACCTCCACCTTACAGAAGACCGCAGCCAAATAACAATCACTCCGGTGTTGTTGTGTAGGGACATGCAGGGGCATGTGAGTAAGGTTTCCATAGCTCTTGGGGGGTGCTACATTAGTAGCAGGGGTCAAGCCTTCAAGGTAAGGGCGACAAGTCTAGTAACAGTTTTACTATGCTATACTTTTCGCCCTTAAGCTAGGAACTCATTACCACTTAACATCAGGTGGGATGAGGTCAATCTTGGAGTGCATTATAAAAAAAAATACCCCGTTTTTACCTTTTTAGGCACCAGTTCTTTATATGTAAAGTTAATTGTATAATGATGTACTAGATTTATATAACCTGCTTGGGATGGAAAAATAAATGCAAATTCTTATTTTAATACTATTTTTTGCAAGTCAACATAGCCTACAAGAGAACGATTAGCAATATTAAAGATAGAATAAGATAAACGGTTGAAAATTCGATACGTATAAATGATTTTTGCATTATACATAAAACATATTGCTGGCAAATTATAAGTATCGCAAATAAAATCAATACCCTAAACTTAATATTACAGTAATGAAAATAATATATTTTTACAATCGTTCAACACTTAAATCTAGGGTCGGTAACGTCTCACTTCAAGTACTCGACTCTGAGTAACGACTAGGCATGGATAATTACAAATATTACAATATACAGAACAGTCGACGGCGCACCGTGGGCGTAACTAGCGAGTTACAAGGAGACCTTACTCTATAAGAAATTAGTTTGATTGCATCGCAGTACGGATTAAAAAATAACAAGGTTTTATTATTTTAAAAATAGTATCATGATTTCATATGATCAGACTTGTAAAAAAAAGTTCAAAGAATTAATCCATTAATCGACAATCAGCATAAAAGTACAAATTACTGACGTAAAAGTGAGCGTTTTTAAAAGGTTCCGTCGTGCTAGTTACGCCGGGTCGCGGCAGGGTCGCGGCGGACCGCGGCGGGGTCGCGGCGGCGGCGCGGCGCGTTCGGGCGTCTCTACTCTAGTCTACGGCGGGACGGTTCGGGGCTGCGGGGCGTGCGGCGCGGGGCGGCGCGTGGCGTCACTACGTGAACGCGAAGTCCGGCGGCCAGCGGTTCTCCTGCGCCCACACCACCCGGGGTTAGTATGCACACTCTCGCTCGCCGACACAGCCGCCCATGAATCATTGTGGGTCACTTCGCTCCTTTGTTCGTCTTAACCTTACAAGAGAGCCTGGCTGGAGCGGCTGCTACGACTTACTGCAGATTCGTGGCTGGTCTGTGTCGACGGCGTCACGTGATCATGCCACAAATTATAACTACGTCAATTATTATCTTTTTGTTCTCTCCTGCGTTAGTAAGTTAGTATTGCTGAGATGTTTCTCTACGCTTGTTTAGTTAAACAGTTGAAACTTACTCTGGGTCCGATGTCTCCCGGCCGTCCCGGTTCTCCGGGTAAACCGACTGGACCCTGAAAAAGAAATATTCAACTTGAAGGATTTAAGTGAGAACTGTTTAAATAAATATTGACATTTAACCAAAACTGTTTTTCTACCTAAACGTTATCTTATTTTACTTTACAGCAGAAAGAAACCTAAATAGTACTAAGTGATAGTTTTTAATCCTAGTACGTAATGGCATTATAAGGTATATATAACGTGACCATTATTTTTTTTGTCATTTGCGGAATCATGTAAAGAAAAAGTATTTAGTGTTTTAAAGTTTCTTATAATAATAAAGAATAACTCAAAATAATCAAATCAGTAGTGGCATGAATTGTAGATTATATTTTTATATTTATCAACTGATCAAATTGTTTTTAAAATATCGGTTCAGTATTTCGGTAAGTGGTGGAAAAAATGCATTTTAAATGATCGTTTGGTCTTTTTGCAAAAGCGGGACAACTTCGGCCTCGCGGGGGATACCGGGACAGACTGCCTGAAAGCGGGACTGTCCCGCCTTAAGCGGGACGTATGGTCACGTTAGGTATATATCATGTACTGCCGGGCAAAGGCCTACATCACAAACCATCCCTGCTATAATTATGAACACACCACATAGGTGGGTACTGATCAAAACCGAGACATAATCGAAAAACGGCCCTAGCAGGAAATCAAACTAGAATCTCGATAACATAACTCAGTACTTTACCTACTAGAAATATCGAGATATTTCTTATATTAATTATTTTAATTGGTTTGTGTAACTATGAACGGACGAACCATTTATAACGGGACATACTAACCGGTAATCCCATTGGACCTTCATCTCCTTTCTCTCCTCGCTCACCCTGCAATAAAATAGTTTGATCAAAATTTGAATAACAAAAGGATGCCTGCATGAACAACAAAAAGTCGCCAGTTTTATCTTAACAAGATTAATTAAACTTGGACTTGGAATTTCCTGACATTTTGACCTACACCGGCTGTAGGTACTTGTAAACCAATGTGTAATTGGTAGGTACGTGTACGTGTTAGCTTCTTGTTCTGCGTAATCTTAGGTATATAGTGCATCTGTTTTGTATAAGCAGGAGGCATACCGCTTTCCCGCGAGCGCCGGGGTCACCCTTGTCGCCCTTGATGCCGGGCGGGCCCGCCACGCCCGGGGCGCCTGCGGGGCCCGGCGCGCCCGGCGGCCCCATCATCTGTCAAACATCATCATCACATGCATTCAATACTGTTCATTGATGAGTTGGTACAAGACGAGTAGTGCGCACACCAAAGACACGCGCTGCTTGGTGCCTGCCACTTTTGAAAGAGTTATAGTTGAATTCTCTGGCCACCTTCACCCGACTCCTCGGGCTCACGGGCTTTAAGACTTATCAAAAAACTTTAATCACCTTAACTGATTCAAATAGTAAAATATAAAAAATACGCAAGTACAAAGACTCTTAAAACTCATGACCAAAAGTTTCATCGGTCTCCTAACTTAACATTTACTGACTGGCCTAGTATTAGATGTCACAAATATTCAGATTTAATGAATAAATTTCTCCTGTCTCTAAATCTGTTTCTGCTTGAAAACTTGAAGCATGTAGGTCCTTGCATGTAGGCTCACTCTACACACTTTCGTCTCTATCTAGTATCTGAAATAAATCAAATAAAAGGACAAGACAAAATTATGAATTAGGCTTGATAAAGACTGATGCAACGTACTGTTACGAGCTTCGGGTTCGTGACAATAAAAACAGCCGATAAAAATTACCAAAAGTCACACTTTAATTGAACGCCACTAATTACAACCTTAAAACGCACTAATAAAAACAACAATCGCTCCCAAGTCGCACTTCAAAATCGCTTTCGAAGTAATCACTTGTATCGCTAATTCAATACTGTCCCGGTCGCGGTGAATCCCGGCCTTTTATATTGCCGCGGCCGTTCCCGAACCTTCCAACGCAGAAACATCCGGAACATTCGCGCGCAGTCCGGCCTTGACCGGCCGAACGCTCGGTCAAGGTCATAGTTCTAGTAAATTCTGGCGTACGCGTCTCGACTCTCTGTAGTCCCGCCTTTCCATACTAGATGGCGCTGTTTACTAGGACACCATCGATCGTGGCGCGTAACACTGCCCCCTCCTAAGACATGCTCGTCCCGAGCATTATCGGCTCCATAATAACGCGCCAATCTCTCCGCATGGACAATCTTAGGAGTGCCTCTTGCACCTTTCTGTTTCCGGTAGGGTACGTCATTGCCCCCAGTCCCAATCTGGTACGGTCCCTCCCATCTTGACTGAAGCCCAGGAGATCTCCTTCGACTGTGAACTGGATTGCGTAACCCCACCTGTGGACCCTCGTCGAACACTCTACTGTTCACTTTGCGGTCACAAGGGGGTTTCATCTTTCCCGACATTTTCTGGCCCGATTGTTTGACGTGCTCACAAACGTCATTTATTTTGTACCGCCAGTTATTCGCATAATCGATTATACTGCCTGGAGCATCAGGTGGTATTCTGATGATCAGGTCTGCAGGTAGCCGTAGTTCTCTTTCTGCAGTTCGCTTAAGGCAACTGGATCGAAGGTGGCCCCTTTCCCCACAGCCGTAGCATCTAGGGCGGTATCCTTGATTGCAGTGCCGAACTGTAGCCGCTACAACCTCCCTGACGCGATGGAATCAATGATCCTGTCGCGCAGCTTCTACTTCCAGGGCATGGGCCAAGGCATCCTTTAGCGTCTCGTGGTGCCCGAGCCTCACTGCAGCCCTAACTTCAATATCGCGGATGCCGTCGATGAACGCCTGCACCAGGTTCCCATCAATAAGCGCTGGTACGGACTGGTAGGCTTTACGCACCAGCTTCTCCACTTCAAGGGCCCACTGCTGCAAGTTTTCGCTACTGCGTTGCACGCGGTCCTTAAGCTGTGCGCGAAACACGTGTTCCAAGTGAGCGTCGCCATATCGAGCCTCCAATGCCTCAAGGAGCTGCTCGTAAGTCACTTCCTTACCGAGAGCTTCCAAAACTGATAAAGCCTGGTCACGAAGGCCTAGGGTGAGGGCAGTCATGGCCTGATTTTTATTCCAGCCATTCGCTTTCATGACTGCCTCAAACTGGATTTTGTAGGCCGACCAGGAAGAAGTTCCGTCAAACGGTGGCACTTTGAATCCACGTAGCGAAGGTGTTGTAGCTACGGGAGCTGCGATTGCTTCTCCAAATTTAAGGCAATCCAGCTTTTTCTTTACGTCCTCTACCACGTCGTCAACCCGATTCTTCACTTGGTCGATCCTGATTTCAGCTTCCGACAGGCGGTTGTCGTGTTGAGCAACCTTGTCCTTCACCTCCTTCATGTCTTTCCCGAAAGAGGCATGAAGGTCCTTCAAAAGAAGCATCTGCTCTTCCTGGCGGCGAGCCTGTTCCTCCTTGTCCCGTTGCCTCTGGTCTTCCAACCGACGAGCCTGTTCCTCCTGGCGGCGAGCCTGTTCCTCCTTGTACCGCTGAAGCTGTTCTTCCAATCGACGAGCCTGTTCCTCCTGGCGGCGAGCCTGTTCCTCCTGGCGGCGAGCCTGTTCCTCCTGGCGGCGAGCCTGTTCCTCCTTGTCCCGCTTAAGCTGTTCTTCCAACCGACGAGCCTGTTCCTCCTGTCGGCGAGACTGCTCCTGCAGCATCATCATCAGAGCAGCAAGGTCTGGTGCTGCCGATGCTGCTGGTGTTGCTGTGGACGGGCCGGCCTCCGTGGTTAATAACTGGCTCTCCGATTCCTGCGGCAAAGCTCCACTAAAACGTCTCTGGTCCGTCTCCAGTTGGCGTTGACTCCGGGTACGGATACCCTCCGTGTCGTCCTTAGGTAAAACCGGCATAATTTAAATCCCACTTCTGACACCAATTGTTACGAGCTTTGGGTTCGTGACAATAAAAACAGCCGATAAAAATTACCAAAAGTCACACTTTAATTGAACGCCACTAATTACAACCTTAAAACGCACTAATTAAAACAACAATCGCTCCCAAGTCGCACTTCAAAATCGCTTTCGAAGTAATCACTTGTATCGCTAATTCAATACTGTCCCGGTCGCGGTGAATCCCGGCCTTTTATATTGCCGCGGCCGTTCCCGAACCTTCCAACGCAGAAACATCCGGAACATTCGCGCGCAGTCCGGCCTTGACCGGCCGTACGCTCGGTCAAGGTCATAGTTCTAGTAAATTCTGGCGTACGCGTCTCGACTCTCTGTAGTCCCGCCTTTCCATACTAGATGGCGCTGTTTACTAGGACACCATCGATCGTGGCGCGTAACAGTACGTTTAAGCGACCCACGTGGCCGAAGTGAAAATTCTTAGATGTTAAGGTGGGGTTACGCGATTGGATAAAGTGCGCAACGAGCGCGTTTGAGGCTTTAAATTATCACAAGTCACGGAAGGAAAAAAAACTGACGCCTTCGATTGACGTCGTGGAGTCACATGACAAAGTACATGGAAAAAGCCTAATTACCCGTTAAGACCACTGCAGAGCCATATCTAATGAGGGGTGTGAAACAAATAAATATATGAGGACAGTGACTCACCATTTCATGCCCGTACAGCTCGTACCCAGTGCCGTCTCCCTGCAAATTCAACAGTGGGCATAAAGATTAACAGTTCACAACGCTGCAGGTTCTTGACAACATCACACGCTCATGGTACACCTGCCATATTTATGGTCACACTCTAAAGATTGACCCATGCCTATGGATTAACAAGAACCTAACAAGATTCCCAATTTTGCTTTACTTAGTACGGACCCCAAGTAATATCAATGGGTTTGCCCTGTTGAGCGTATCTATAAATACAAATTGAAATCCCATAAAATTACTGATAATTTTACTGATACTGATATCAGTTATATATTATACTGACAGACAAAATAGCAAGGCTTTGCTCTAAACGTCATTAAAGAATACTAGGACGCTGTTTCTTGCTTCTTTGTACCCCTTTATAAATGAGAGGGCAGGATGTGAGAATGTTAGACGAGTAAGTGAGATTTGATAGGTACCTGTCTCCTCCTCAGCTTTCTGTACTTCTGGTCGGTACCGCGCGCGCCGCCACCGGAAACAGAAACACACCAAAGCGGCCAATTACGTAGCGCTCAAAACAACACTATGTTTATTATCAGCCGTTACCCGCAACTTTACATGCATTGCATCGGAAAAAAAACTATCACATACCTTTTTTTGTATCTGATCTGTCTAGTTAGTTAGTTAAGAGTAACTTAAATCCATACATCCAAACTGTAACGTTTTAATACTCTGAGAAGGATGTTCATTTACTTTTGGGTAGTATCTCCAATCGATTATATGTAAATAATCTCCCCAATAAATAACATCCGTACTTATTTTATGCCACATTAGACTAATCGAATATTTAAGATTTAATGTAAAAACCGTTAAATAATATCTTCTTTTTTGAGCTTGAAATTCATTCAAGAACTACGAGAATTTAAGGGGGAGAAAATGCATTTTCACAGCGTACCGCTGTCTTGGGTATGGCAGCGGTGTATGAGGGACTTCCCCGCCCAGAAGGGACGAAGACAACCCGAAATAAAAACTCCCCCACACTCTCATCGCCTTTGTTTGAAGCCATAGGACAACCGGTATCAAACATAACAGCCACGGCGCCAAGCGGACTAGTACCCCTGAGTTGAACATATTACTAAAAAAACCTCTGCAGGAAATAATACTATTATATTTTATTCTTCCTCTAAGTGTGACAAAGGAAAAATGATGGCAGTTTTAGAATATTGGTATGGAACATTGGTGGTATAAATCCATGTGCAATAAAATCATACATAAAAATTATACGGTTGAGAAAGTTCCAATTTTAAAATTATTATTCTTCATTCCAAATTATATTTAATTGCTAAAGTAAAGACTTCTTTCAATGAAAACAATCCTACAGGATTATCTAAGATCACTAAGTTACTTATTATTATATGTCGAACAACAAACTGTTTGCGGTGAATCTTTAAAGACCTGCAAATACGCAGATAACCAGGAGTGGTGTAGGTGGTACACTCACCGAATCGCCCTTGTCGCCCTTCTCGCCCTTAAGGCCGGGGTAGCCAGGCGGGCCCGGCAAGCCCGGCGCACCCAGCATGCCCGGCGAGCCCATGTCGCCGTACTCGCCCTTCGAACCCTTCGGACCCACCTCGCCCTGGAATACACATTTAATTCATTTAAAAAGTGAAGTTTTCATACTCAAAACAGTATCATCATCATCATTACCCTATCTTGGTCAACTGCTGAATAAATGTCTCACAAATAATTCGCCACTTTGGTTTATCAAGGGCTTCCAGCATCTAGCCCCTGCCAGCCACCTTGCGCAGATCCTCACTTCAACTAGCTTGAGGGCATCCTACACTACATTTGTCGAGACGCGGTCTCCTTACCTTTTACTTTAATCTAACATATAATAAACGTTTACCGTAACGGTTCGCGGTTCTCCGACAAGTATGGCCGGCCCACTGCCACTTCAGCTTGTTAATCTGGTGAGCTACGTCACTTATTGAAAACTTTCGTCGTTAGGCACTGTGTCACGACAAAGTCAACCGTTTTTATGGTGTCACTACACGATGTGTAAGGCCCAATACGAAGAGAATTTGCGAAACTTCATGTATTTCTGTTCACTAGAACTATGACCTAAAGTAATTCTAAGCATTAAATCACTTTTTGTACGTTTATTTAGATATTTTACAAGGTCGCCGCCTTCTTGAAATTTTAAAATAAATGATTATATAAAAAATATACCAGTTTAAAAAAATGATAAAAATTGAAATCGTAAAATTATTTTTCTTCCAAAACTCTGTAAATATAAATTTAGAAAGAAATATTTTTACTAAAACATGTTAGGATTGTGATTCCGGAGGTCGCCGCCTTCTTCATTTTCGATACAATCTATTAGTTATTAAAATAATTCATTTAAAACACAAACGCCGTTTATTTTCAAATATAAAAATTTGCCGTTATAAATATATCAGGCGCTCCGATGTGTACCTAGTGTAAGGGGATTTTAGTTAATTGTGTCTGTGTCTGTATTGACTATAACAGTGAAATAATGTTAGGAAAAGAAATAAATATTACCTAAGAGCTAAAATAAAAAGAGTTTAGTACAAGAACGCAGCTCGAATTGTGAAAATTCCATTATGAAATTATATTTTTTGTAGTATTTTACAATACAATAATATTTTTTTGTTGGGAGGCTGCTTAGGCTGCATTTTTACTTATTTACATTAGCCAAACTGATCATTTATACGTTTCTAGGCAAGTGAGAAACTCAAAAATGCAAATCGTCGACGCGCGTGCAATACCGCGTATGTAGCATTTGCCATAAAGATTAAATTTGTCTGTTATTTCATATTATTTCAATCCAAATTAGAACTTACGGGTAAATGTCATTACGCGGTATTGCACGCGAGTCGACGAAATATCACAACCGAGTCGGAAAATAATGAACAGAGTAAGTGCAAACACAGAGACGGCAAATAATGTCATATATTGTCATAGGGGTATGATTGACTGCTTGGAATTGTCTAGTAAGAATTAACACACTCAGGACCTAACCCCCACTATGGAGAAAACAGAATGAAGTTTTTAATTTTTTATTTTTGCAATTTTTACAACGACATTTTGTAAGACTCACAAGAACAATAATTTCAAACAAAGTACGTAAAGTTATTTTTCGTACGTAAGAGCTCTTGCCCAAAAATTTTTTTTTCGTTTTTTTTTCGTTTTAATGGCCTATGATACGCCTACACATTTTTTTTTGTAAATTTTGGACTTAAAATAAGCCTTTTATAACACAATATTAGTTTATTGTAGGTAAATTAAATACCTTCATATCACATGAATAACAAAACACGCGTCTATTGAATATAATTGTTTCTTTGAGTACACCAAAATAAACGTGTTAAATCAATCTGCCGCTTGTGTCTAACCTTTCCTCTGGGTAATAACTCCTTTAAAAAAAAAGACACGATTATTCGTGTAAAAATGGAAGCTACTTTTATTAGTTATGCTTCATTGCAGACCGCAAAAATTTTAATACAGCTATCCTAATATAGAATTATTATCTTTTACTAATCTGTAGAATAACCGTGCACCGTTTTACTACACTTGTTTATGCTTCATTTATGACACGAATAAACGTGCAGTGATACATTTCTGTTAACAAGTCACAAATTTTTCACTAGAATAATAAAATTAAATGTTTTTTCTTGAATACTGAGAAAATCGATAGATTTATTTTCTTAAAAAATATATGAGCTGAAAAATGTTTAACCTTTAATATAATTTATACATTAAATATATCTATTCATTACGTCATTAAAGTAATGTGATTTCGAACGTTTTTATGGTTTCCTGAAAAGTTGTATTTTTTCGTTTGCACGTTTATTCGTTGGAGCCATCGATATGTTTGTATGTATGTAACGAATAAAGTACAAAATTGATAATCTATTGGTACTTACTAAGATTACAAAGTAGTAAGATTTAATAAATTAATACGTACGCAATGCTGTCTCTATTGTATTAGTACTACATGGCATTCGCTCGTACTAGCACCGCACACTCGTGCTGCGCTAGCACGAGCTAATGCCAAATGCGTTCAATAGATGGCGCGCGGTTCGCCGCGAAACGGGTAATGTCAATTGCTTCGTATAGGGCCTTAAGTTGGTGCCGTGAGTATTCTTCTAACAGGTAGTGTTTCGTTTATAGTAGTGGTTCTAAAAGCTAGGAACTTATATTAAAATTGACAAAATGTAATTAAGTAATGAGAGTGTAACTACTGACCGGTTTTCCTGGTGGACCTTGCACTCCTGGTGTTCCCGGGGACCCGTCTAGGCCAGACGGACCGCGAGGTCCAGTTTCTCCTGATTTTCCTGAAATACCATAAGATTAATGTTTATTACCGTGGGTAATGTATTCATCACAATAATTTCATTAATTTGATTGTTTACATTTTGGTCCTAACAGCCTTTTAAAATAGTTATTCAGCACGGTATTTAATTATATATTATTTTATTACTTACATCAAAACATCTAAATGGATTAAAAGATTAATCATTTTCTATAAACTAAGTAATTGTTGTACAAATTAAACAAAACCAGTACTACAGCGTTAATGTGAGTTAAGCAAAACGTGTAACTTACCTGAGTGAACCGTGCGCGGTGCGTTAGTGAGGCGCGTGGACACTACACTACAAAGGTATGCGGTCAAACTCGCGACGCGCGCCGACCTTACGCGACGCGGCTACACGTGCGAGTCATCGCTTGTACCGGAGCTACGGTCACTTGTACCAGACGCCACTCGCGAGCCAGCCGAGCAGCGCTCGTCTGTCATGCAGCATGCGACATGCAACGTGCAACATGCGCCACAGGCAGCCTCTTATTATACAGAACGCAAACGTCGCAAGGGCGAAGCCGTGGTCAGATAACAGGGATTTAACAATAAGAGAAGTTTGATTGATACGGATCTAAGTTTGAGAGAAGACGACTTTGTACATTCATAGTAGGCCTTTCAGATTTTAAAGAGCTAGTCCACTGTGAATAAATACAAGTGGGTAACTGAAGACGTGCATATCAAGGAATTTTGGAATGTAATTATAACAACCCTTTCAGATTCTAATGCAGAAATCACAAGATAATAACATACAGAACTCAAATCATATTTTACTTTTTATGGAACAAAACTCAATGGAAAAACTATGCCTGTTTTGAGGTGTCCTAACCAGGCGTAAACCATTCCGATAACGCTTTTTCCTTTTAAAAGTAAAACAGATTAAAGTTTCTAAAGCGAGCCATGGAGTTTGTCGAGCACTGAGCGCGTGCGTCGTGCGGTGTTTACCCGCTTGCCGCGCTTGCCGCGGGCGCCCTTGTCGCCGGGGGCGCCGGGCGGGCCCGAGGCGCCCGACTCGCCCCGCTCCCCGCGCGCGCCCTCCGCTCCTTCAACCACACCGGTGTAATGTCCATCTTACCACTCACGGCCACGGCTTATCTCAATCAGCTCGCTTTGTAGGATATGGGTTTAATGCCGGTATATTATATGAATTCTGTTTTTCTTTTGTATCATATTGAAATATGAGCTTAACATGATTAGAGGACGGAACAAACAAATGATTTATCATTTTCTTTTCAAAAATTCTGGGAATATCCTAACTAAATTTCTTTTCTGTGGGAATCGAACCCACGTTCATTACGACTATGCACGGCACTGTAGCTTTAACTTTTTACCACAAAATACAGTTTTGCTGATTATATCGGTGCTGTCACTACTCTACATGTACTAATCTAATCTACATAAGATCCACGGCTTTTAATAGTAAGCGAATGTGCTAGAAGTGCTTATGTTAATGAACATATTGTAATTTATATAGTAGGTAGCTACGAGAATTTGATAATAAAAACACCGGTGGTTTGACGATAAACAAAATCTAAAGTACACTGGTTTACCTAATTCTTAAAACTCACACATTATATACATTTAGCTTTAGCTTTAATTAAAAAAATAAATTGTTACATACTCAACCAATTTAGTTTTGTGTCTGCAATAGCATTATGTGTAATAAAACTACCAAATCAATACTAAATTAGATATCCATGACCTTCAACAAAGGATTTCGGTACAAAAAATGTAGATACACACGCACAAAGAAATGATTTTGTCATATGTAAAATCAGATTATTTCAACAAAATATGGTAAATTGAATTTTTTACAGGTCTTGTTAATTAAACTTATTGCCACCTCACGTTCTTAGATTGATATGTGGTCTATAAAACATGGGACATCAAAATGAATAAAAAGTAAAAGGTGATAATAAATTTCGTCTACAATTTATAGCTTAAGTAATATTGTTGTGCGTTTTTAAATACTGAAATGAAGCACTAAAATCCTTCTTAGTAATAAAGACACACGCTTCTTATGTGTTCCCTTATTTCCAATACCAAATCAACTGTCTCCTGTGAGTGTGCGCAACATGTTAATAGTGCTTTAGGTCAGGGAGCGACACCAAGTAGCATGCGAGCGGGTGACCGAGTGAGCGAGTGAGCGAGTGAATGAGTAAGTTACCGGGCGGTCCGGGCGGGCCTGGCGGGCCTTCGATGATGCCTGTGGGAAAGGCGTCGCCTTTCAACGTCGTCGTGAAACCTCGTTCGCCCTTGTCACCTTTGTCGCCCTGAAAATAGTACACAAACCATTAGTTATATTATTTATATCCTATAATAATTTGTAACAAAGGCGGTTTTTAAGGGCATTTACTCTTCTACCTGCTTTCTAAAATTTGAAGCATATAAATGAATAGGTACTTTACCTTATGTCCCGCAGGTCCTATAGGTCCACTGAGGCCGATGGGCCCCACGGGTCCGGGTGGTCCCGGCACACCGGGTGGTCCGGACGGGCCGGCGGGCCCCGCGCGGCCGTCGTGCCCCGGCAGGCCCTCGGGGCCCTGCGGCCCGGCTGGGCCTGGCGGGCCTGGTTCGCCTGGCTCTCCCTATATTGCATTAATAAATGTTTTTATAAAAAATATGTTTTGACAAAAAAAACATAGATCATCATCTCATATTATGATAAAATTTGTTTTTGAAATATTTATGTAAATCTTTAAAAGAAATTATAGTGCTTCACGCCACAATAGCGATTTTTAAATATTTTAAAGAACAGAAAAATTATGTAAATCTATTATATTTTATTTATATTATTATGTAAAATCGGGAAATTCGTTTACTTTCCTGGGATTCGCGTCAAATGATTTTTACCAAGACGTCTAGCAGAAAATGTAGACAAGAAAAGTGGTTAATTAATTCATTTAAAAGTCTGTTTTTTGGATAAAATAAGGATCTTAGTCAAGTGTAGGTACATTAGACCAAACGAGTTGAAGCGCTAAGAAGAAGAGGATGAATACAGAACGTTGTAGTAAGTTGAAATTTAATCAGCACTGTGTGCTGTTATGGCATTTTTTACAGTAAAACTATATTTTATTAAATACTAGCTGTACCCGCGACTTCGTTCGCGTGGACTAAATCCTTTTATGGTCGGTTTTACCTCTATCTCCCCTAATATTCGAAACAAAAAGTAGTCTATATTTTAATAGAGCTATATTTGTGCCAACTTTCATATCTCTAACTTAAAAAATAAACATTTTCCCATATTAACTTTCAAAGGTGACATTACCCCCCCCCCCCCCTTTACTCTATAACAAAAAGTAGCCTATAACCGTTCTTGAGGTTCAACGTATACCTATACCAAATTTCATAAAAATCGGTTGAGAGGTTTAAGCGGGAAAGCGTAACAGACAGACAGACAGAGTTACTTTCGCATTTATAATATTAGTAGGGATGCAGAGGTTAAGCAAGCAAAGATTTATTTTCAAATATAATGCGCATTAAGCATTGAACACTCGAGCTACAATTATCCTTTAACTGTGGTTAGGTTTTTTCCTATTTTCGTTGCATTGATCAGTTTTTTTGGCATATTCTAATGTTTTCTATTTCTAACACTAAAACTTTACAAACCGGCGATTTATGATCATTTTGTCCGTTAGCTATGATATCAATTAGATATCCATGTGTTTTATTAAAAACATATCTTAAATGTTGTATGCCAAGATGCACTCCGAATTGTAGCTTCATTTGATTTATGTTGAGACAATTAATAAAGTGTTATAACTGATGGTACTTTACGAATAATAAGATTTGTTTTTTGACTCTACTGTAAGTATTTTTATTCTATTGTAAGAACTGCTCAATCTCTATTTCAGGTATAGTCAATGAGCGAAGTATGTGAAATATAAATGCAGAACTAAGGTATTGGAAGGTTGATTTTTTTATAGAAGCACAGTATATAGTCTCCTCCCAGCCTAATGGTAAGCAAGAGAGACACCCACATCGCGATGAAAACGAATTTGATACCGATATATCCTATCCGTTAGCATCGCCATACTCTCCTTTTGAAGGATTCCATATCAAAGAAAGGAGGACACACATGAGCCGGCAACGAGCTCCACTTCTTTATGGTCCGGCAAAGATAGGAGTTATCAATTTATTTTGTTGGCGATAGAATATTTTCCACGGTGAAGCGATGACATCATTGGCCGGCTCTTGTGGTTCTGTGGTTGCTGAGCACGTAGGCACGTAGGTAGGAAGGCATGCAGTATACATACGAGTACAGTCTGAGCGGCTGCGTACCTTGAGCTGGATGATGGTGTGCGCCGAGATGTTGTGGCCGGCCGCCTGCAGGCCCTACGTGCACACGCTACGTCAGTACACGACACACGGCATGCATCCCGCCCGCCCCCACAGCGACATCAAGGTGGAGTTCATTTATATAGTGACTACTTCAACGGAACGTAGATACAAGTGTCTTTTGGAACAATTGAAAGTAGAACTGTAACAGATTGCATCTGGATATCGAATGCGATTTGTTCTATCTAACGTAATAGTTTAAAAATTTAATGACTGCTTATTTGGAGACAATAATGAGTTAAGCAATTTGACGTCCTCTTTATCATAGCGTTCGTGTAATAAGTGATATATTAAATGTCATGAATAAAATCCACCTTTATGACAAATACACAAATTAAAATAAAATATAAAAATAAGCCTGATAATTACAACATTTATTGATAATATTTTTCACGATACACTATAAAAGCGCAACAAAATATCCTACAAGCAGATTGAGCCGACACTTTAGATCATATCGACAAGGAACCGAAGCGTGCGCGCAACACCGAGGTCTAACTACGGAACGAAATGGTGCGGGGTGCTCTTCGTAGACGGTAGAAGCTCCAAGAAGTGTACGCAGTTTCGGAAGCGCACCACACCATGTTGTCGGTGTAGTCGGAGGTTTAAGCTGTGAATACATTGGAGCTTCTACCAGCGTCCGCGAGAGGCCCGGCCGCGCGTGCGCGTACCTTTACAGCTATGATCTCCGCACTCGTGTACGGACTATTTTTAAAGTTGTCCACTGATCTTTTCACGCCCTGCAATTGTTGATTGGAATTATAATTTGGAATATATATTGTCAAGCTTATGTAACGTATAGAGATTTATGGTTTAACGTATTGGTTTCACTTTTCTTAGACAACCCAAAAATGTGTTGCCCAACGTTGTCATACGACGCGTTCTCTCAATATTTCAATGGACTTGTATGTGACAATCCAAGGTGTATACATTCCGAGGATTATATTACGATACTCTATTGTTACATGTTCACGTTGTATGTTCTGATTTATAGCTAACGGAACATTACGTACTTTGACGGCAGAGAAGACATCAAACCCTGGGCTGCCGTGTTCACCCTTCTGGCCCTTGTCTCCGGGTCGACCCTGAAATGTAAATATTTGAACATTTTTAAATTCAACCATTTAAGCCCACAATTTTTATTTGATATTGAAACAATTGAAACTGAACAAGTAATGCTTACCGGATCTCCCTTTGGTCCGTCCAACCCTATGGGTCCCTGAAAATGTAGAAAATTATCATTAACTGCACATATTTTATTGCACTCAAATATTAGTTGCGAAACAAACAAATTATATCAGGTTAACTATGCATTTTATTTCTTATTGTTTTGAGTTTTAGTTAAATCAATATTTAAATTTAATATGCTAAAATACTTAATTGAATTATTTATAGATATTCAAACACACACAGTTTGTAACATTCTGATGAGGCATCGCTGTTAAATTAATTTTTCAGTTCAGACATGATAAAAAGTAGCAAAGAGTAGGTAAATACATAGATTATGTGTGTAGGTAAGTGAAAAAGATCATTCAGCACGACATGCTTGTTTAAGTAAAAACTAGAATAAGGGGACTACTTGAAAATAAAGCCTACTCAAACACTAGGATTTGTTATTGTTAGACTATTTTCAACGGTCAAGGGATGGCTGTGCTCGTCCGAAATGGCACTCCTGCTTCCTTGGCGCTTAATTCATCAAGGAGCTTAAACATTAAGTAAGTCCACACTGCACCCACAAAATACTAGGGTTAGCTACGGTTGACAAAAACGGCCCATGTACTGTAAACAGGTTAGTTGCCGGAGGCTAGGTACACCCAACAAGGCTACGTACGGGGGTATCAGCGGTTACTGCCACGGCCGAGACACTCGCTAACTTATTATAATAATATCAACATTACTTTAGATTTTTTGTGCCACTATTTGTTAAATACTTTTTAATAAATAGGGGAAACACATTCATTTTAACAACTGCATTTTTTATTGTGACTAACGTTTGTTATATTATTTTCAAAAATATTTGTTATAATAATTATGAACAATCATCAAAGCATTGACTCGGTCGATGATAGTCAAACAAGAATAAAATTATAGCTTAAGGTATAAAATTAGTTTCAGTTTATTTTATTACATTCATGTTTTCAGTTTAAATCGCAAATTTGAGTGTCCCTGCCTTGCAACATGGTCTTTACATCGACTCCATAGACAAGTTCACAAAATCCTTGAAATAGTCACCACACAGTATACGACAGAGGCACTGATAATGGGTATGAATACATTTTGGTTATATAATCATATTCAATATTAATACAGAATTAAAACAATTTCTTTGAACAGAACGCCACTAAATGTGATTGTGAGGTTAACTGTTCCAAGGGTTTGGAGCCGGTGGCGTGTTAGTAGGGTAGTATGCGAGGGGAGTGGTGGGCACACGGCTACCTACTGCGGATCCGCGCTTACCATGAAGCCCCGCTCGCCCTTCTCGCCCTTGCTCCCCTGAAACGTCACACGAGTGAGAACAGTGCTCCGCCAGGCACATGTGCGCAGCCGGCCCGTCTTGAGGGACGCTTTGGGCGTCACTGAAGAGGGGACCTCGCAGACACTGTACATGTGTTTTCGTCTGGCGCCACGGCATTCAATATGCAGTCATGGCATGGTAATCCCGAAGATAAATATATTATGATATCATGAGGCAAATGAGTACCTACGTTCAACGACTTTCTCAGGATGCATTTACAGAAAATTATTAAGTGGCTGGTACCGTAACGTAAATCCAGCTTCAAGACAGAAAGGTTGAAATGCCGTGGCAGAGTAAGCGATTGCAAAAAAAGTAAAGAAATATCGAAAGTACATTTACAAAGAAATCGGAAACAGAAATCAGAATAAGAACGAAAATAGTTTGCGAACAGAAAAAACAGAAGTAAATATAAAATAAGTACCGGGAATCCATTTTTTCCGGGCGCTCCCGTTAATCCCTGCAAATTAAAGGAACAGAATGAAGCGGCTAGCGCGTATTAATAAGCGACGCAACGTAAGCTGTGCCGTGTGGAGCTTTGGTCTCTGACTGGACCGCACGATGCTATGCACGTGGACGTATTGGGCAACGCACACACATTTCATAGAAAATCGATCCGATCCCTAAGTGAACCTTACCCATCTGTTAACAGGATATAAATTAGCTCTCGTCGACTAGCTACAAAATAATTGCCAAAATAATCAATACAGGCAATGTTTTATTGTCTCATATAAAGTTTAGACCAGCTTACGCAATGTGTTAAAAATAAATATCAATATAGTTGTTTGCAACTGGCAATCAAAAGCACAGAAAAAATTGTCACGGCTTAGGTATGCTTTCAATTTCAATTTATTTGTAAGCTTAATGTATTTTAAGCTCTAACCGGTTAACAAATGAGTGTAAGTTCAAGTTAGATCTTTTGGAATCTTGTTTTTGTTTCGTCGTCGTGTAGTTCTGGCTATCAGTATTCGCAGTAGTGCGGCCTGATCAGGAGACCAAAGCGAGTCCGCGTCACTCACCGGCGGGCCTGGCTCCCCGGAGTCGCCCTTCTTGCCCTTTTTACCTCTCTTCCCAGGAGGACCGGGGGGACCTGGAAATGAAAAAAAAAACCTATTAGAATATGCTTATGCATGGTATAGTCTAGACATTGGGCGGTATCGCATAGCTCAGTAGCAGTAGCTGCTCAGAACTAATTGTCAATATTAGAAGAAAAATCAATAGTCAAAACAATAGTTCACTTTAATTATAACCACCTCCGTATTAGAGGTTTTCTCAATTGATGTTCATAAAAATAATATTATTTTATTGTTTGTGTGTCTTACTTTGGAGTATATGTATTGTGTCAATTATTTCATATCTTTATTAAAATCATATAATTATGTTCACGCTTGTTTAGCCTCTTTTATAAATGGCGGAAAGTGGCCAGTATCGTTAAAAAGGTTTGCCATTTTATTATAGAGGCTAAACTAGCGTGGACTGTATCCATAGGTCACTGGTTCAAATCCAGCTCGAAGGACCAATTTATAACTCAAATCTCGAGTTATCTTGTTTTTGCTGGTATTTTAAATAAAACTTTAAACTTGAAAACATAAAACTTGGATATATTTTTGAAACTATTAATATGGACTCTGTCCCGCGTTTACAAACAACGCAGTGATTCCGCCAATGTCAAGTGTTTAGAGAGACACGTAAAAAATGGGACTGCGCGGTGTAATGAGGTATTTCTGTCTATTTTGAGATCCTCTTTATGTACCTAAAACAAACGCTAACGACACATTAACAATGAAGACAACACAACGATTATGTAGAAAGGACAAAATAAGAAATTATAGTCTAATATCATACATAATAATATAGTTACATAAATATTTAATATATTTAGAAAACGAAAGAGTTAGAATAAAGTTTTTTGAAACTAATAAATTTACAAAACTTTCGCGCGTACTTTTTATCTTGACATTTTTTCTCTTTTCTTTTTTTTATAAATTGCGGAAAGTGGCCAGTATCGTTAAAAAGGTTTTCCCTAATTAACACGATGCATGCGTTTATAAAATAAACTGAATAAAATTTAAAATATTGTGCAGGGACTTGGGAAATCTTTTGCGCAACAGAAAAACGCTCAACTTATAAATATTAGAAACAGAAAAATTGTATCTCCCCTTGCGGTGCGGGAATTGAACCCACGACCTTCACGTATCGCGCGTGCTGCTCTTACCAACTGAGCTAACCGCAAGTTATTGTAGGCGATGAAATTTTTCTGCTGTATCAACCGTTAGCCTTTCGGTAAGTGCCCTCTGCCGAATATGTTTATATCTACATACTTATCGGCCCGTGGTACATTCGTTGCAGAAATGTTTGAAAACCACAGAATCGAAGACACCTGGCATCTTAATCGATTTTATTATTTTTATAGTACTATACGCCGTACTAGCGAACTTTAAATATTAGAAACAGAAAAATTGTATCTCCCCTTGCGGTTTTTTCTGTTTCTAATATTTAAAGTTCGCTAGTACGGCGTATAGTACTATAAAACATATTTTACCATCATTAGTTATATTTCTAATGTTATGAGTCAGTTATCTCATGGAAAAGGTTTGATATCTCTAATGTCAGATCGTGTTAAATGTGTTAACAAGCGCGAGATGAAGTGAGATCGTCCGTGATGAGGGGTGACGCGGCCCCGGCGGGTGCGCAGCGAGCGGTCACACTGCACGGACTCGCAGGTACATCTAGACTACTAGTGCAAATCTAGTGCAGCAAAGTGCGGATGTACTCGTACTATGAGTACTTCTATCTTTTGTTTAACTATCCGCGTATCACATAATGTTATAGACTGATGCCTGGTTCCAATATTTGAAAAATGATCCGTCCTAGTTACGCATAGTAATAAATTATACGAGGCATAAGCTAAAAACGACCGACCGACGACTGATGACAGCTGATATGGAAAGTCAATTTTACTGTACGTTACTGCGTTCTTGAAAATTGATTGTCTGTGGTTTACTTAATTATGAGATCATTCTTAAGATTATTTAATTGTTTTATTATGACTTCGTGATATCTAAGTACTTCATGTTATGAATGTATTTAGGAATGCTTGAATTACTAAACATGTTTTTTAGAATTGAAATATCAGAATGTTTGCTAATACTGCAGCAAATGCGTACTGAGAAAGGACTGAACTTTAGAAATATGAAAGTGTTTTGTAAAATAATAAATTCAGTTATGTTTGAATCAGCTCTAGTATTACCAGTGATACAAATAAAAAAAAGCCTAACCCTTGGATGCAACATTAAAAAGATAAATAATTTGGCATTAATAATAAAACACTTAGTATGATAACTAAATCTCATGTGCGTGGGCCAGCCCAGGTGGACACGACATGCGCCATTCGAATACGTAGAAAAACGAACCGGTATAATAGGTATTTAGCATCTTCTGTAGCGGTGCTCATTGACGCCGGAAAATACCAGCTGAGCTAGGTGTTGCGTCACACGTTACGCAGTCGTAGAGGTTACGTAAAATTAGAACAAAACTTGTTTAAACATCTCGTATCTAAGAGAAAACAAGTCAAAAACTTTAATTTGTCAACTGAAGTACTTGATGAACCGACGACAAGTGTGTTGGCAAAGGGAATTAATTTTGCATTAACACCACAACCGATTCCTTATGAGAATATCGTGTGTAGCGTGACACAGACGACTTTACGTAATAAAGTACCACCTGCTGATGCTGAAATTTTGAGACAGGATGTCGCAGTGATTTTACGTAAATCGAAGCTACCTAAAAGTAACATTACCACGGAAGAGCGTCTAGCACTAAGATCGTTGAGAAGTAACGATAATGTTTTGGTGTTAAGGGCCGATAAGGGAAACGCCACTGTGGTAATCAATACTGAAAATTACATGGACAAAATAAGGAGTTTGTTGTCAGATACAAATGTTTACAAACCTGTATCATATAACCCGACAGCCAGAGTAACAAAACGCATTCGTGCCCTAATCCATCAACACAGAGATATTTTTACAGAAGACGAGTACTTTTATTTACATAGACCAAAAACTGTGCAACCGCCCAAGTTGTACGGCTTGCCGAAAATACACAAAAGCAACATTCCATTGAGACCAATCGTAAGTCAAATTGATTCACCCACCTACGACTTGGCGAAACATGTTGCTGGAGTACTGCAGCCGATTATTGGATACACACCGTCTTTTGTGAAAGATTCTTACCACTTCAGGGACATCATAAGGAGTATTAGGTTGGAACCTGGTGACACAATGGTGAGTTACGACGTTGAGTCACTTTTTACGAATGTCCCTCTTAAGGAGTGCCTCGATATAATCTAGAGTAAACTTTGCGGTAGTGAGTTGCCTAAAGAATATATAGATCTGATAGAAAATTGTTTAGACGGGAATTACCTTTTATTCAAAAACCAGTACTACCTTCAGATTGATGGTGTTGCCATGGGTAGTCCTTTAGCCCCGGTGATAGCTAACATCTGGATGGAACATTTTGAAGAAACAGCCCTCGCCACTGGACCGTGTACTGTGAAACTCTGGAGGAGGTACGTTGATGATATTTTTTGTTTAACCAACGGTGGTCAACAGGAAGTAGATCTATATCTAAATCACACTCATCTCAATCACAGCTGGCACACTCTGTATACAGGAAACCTACGCACACTGACAGATATTTGCACGCTTCTTCGCATCATCACCCACGACCTCTTCAATCTGTTGTGACGTCTCTTACTAACAGAGCGCATAACCTTTGTGACCCTGAACATTTACAAGCGGAGCTCACGCATGTTCAGGAGGTACTCAGACGAAACGGGTATGAAGTGTCGAGGAAACCAAGAAGGTGGAAATCAAAAGGAAAGTATCCTGAAGTCAGTCGACAAGCAGCGTTTTTGCCGTACATAAAAGGCGTAACGGATAAAATTGGAACAGTACTTAGAAAAAACTCCATCAAGACTGTATATACACCGTTATGCAAAATGTCAAGATTACTGCGAACGCCGAAGGATGTTATTCCTTTTCAAATGCCGGGAGTTTATACAATTGATTGCAGTTGTGGTAGTTCTTACATTGGACAAACTAAGCGGACAATAGCTGAACGAGTGAAAGAACATATCACGCCGGTCAAAAATTGTCAGACTAATAAATCCGCGGTAGCAAAACATCTGTTAGAAATGGGAGTTAATCATTGGATGGAGTTGCACGACCCTAAAATCCTTTCGACCGATCGCCACTACCATACTAGGATAGTACGTGAAGCTATTGAAATCAAAAAGTACAAAAATTTCAATAGAGAAGACGGATTTAAGTTATCATCAGCATGGAATCCATTAATAAATTTTTACCGCGATTAGAACGATCAAAAACAATTCAGTATACTGTCAGTGTAGAGTGTCCAAGTGATTTCAATAACATTTTGTTATGTGACAATGTGCGGGTGGATGAAAATTTGCAAGCTCCCCCGAACAGACGAAGGCGAGCAAGACCAGTCAGCTCGTGACCACGGTTGGTGCAACCTAACCGAAATGTCTGGCAGTAAGTAGTTCGTATTAACTACTAAATAAAAATGGTGTCGCGTTTTGACCCGTTAAATTATTTTAAAAGTCAAAAACTAATATTAAATGCTCAATATTACAACATGTCGTACGTTTGCATTTAAATATCAGTTATTGTAATACCATTCAATTAGTTTTAAGTGTTAGACGAATAAATGACCATACCAGGATTAAATTTAAGTATTAGTAATTAGTAGGTACGCCAATTAATTAATGTAGATGAGGCTTCAATTTGACAGCTGTCATCGGTCACTCATTGACCTCTGGCTGTCGCGTGATGGGCGCACTCGCAGCGCGTCGGCGGATCCGCAAATGGTCGGACTCGATAAATCTAATGAAGCGGCCACACAAGTGATTCCCGACGGTGACAGGTGTCAGAGCGAGAGCTCACTCGCGGCACAGCTCCGCGAATAATGTCCTATTTGTATGTGTAGTATGGTTGTAATTGGCTTGGGCAGGCCGGTGGTGCTTGACGGCCTAATAACGCGCTCAAATCACGTTTAATGAGGGCACAAACGGCGCCCGAGCTGGCCTGCGCCGTGACGAGGTGCCCTTCGACGGGGCGCGTGTATGTCGCGCGCACCGACGTCGCCCGGTGTGTAGATGCACTTCTTGTGTGACGCGCTTTGTTTGCATATCGCAATTGAGTTTAATTATCAATTAATCGATGACACCATAATATGACATCGTATGCCATTTTGTATAGGTAGTTAATCCTTGACCTTTAATGACCTAATCATTGACCTTTCTACTAGAAACACTTCACGATTTAAGCCTATCGCAATGTCCAGAGTAAATGACAGGTCTGTTACTGCCACCACCTGACGCTATCATACTCTTAAAACTATCTTTATTATTCATTTTATCATGAAATAGGCAATATTTCGGTAAGTAATAAAACCGTCCTATTTCGTATAGACAATAATTATTTACATCTATCAATTTAAATAGTGAACAAATTAAGGATGCTTTTGTCCACATTGCTTTGTTATTTCATGATAATAACTTAACTGAAATGGTAAATGACAAATGACCACATTGATAAACATTGTTTTATAACAAACATGGCTCGGTTTTGTGATCACTATTCAGTGTTTAGCAAGCTTGGTGATTAAACTAGTATTAAGCTAGTATTCATTATTGTAAAGATGACTTTCTTTCAATAAGTCCATTGCCATGCCAGTGGGACATTAATAGGCTGTTTTTTTTTATAAAAAAAATATAATTTTAAAGTACTCATTATAATTAGCTGGTGTGCCCCAGTAGATGAAATAAAATACCTTTGGCTAATTAGATTCCTATTTGAGTTTTAGAGGAAAGTCTACTAAATAAGTATGTGACTAGTAAATGAAGTCTATTACTTAATATGCAAGCAAAGGGTTTATTAAAAGGTCACGCGCTGACGGACGGCCTCCATTAATAATGGTGTTATATTATTTCCGCAGATGATGTCTATTTTCTCAGCGGAATCAGGGTTCACGAGTACGATACTAGTTCAGTGGAAACAATTGTGTAAACACAATTTACTTTTTTATTTATTATGTCACGGGTTTTTTGTGCTGTTAAAAAATATCTTGAGATTGAGGAAAACCCAATTAATTTTTTCGCAGTATGAAATCATAACAAGTACATAAATGGCTACTTAATCCCGACCTCGGCTGATAGCCCTGGTCGTGTCAGCTGTGCGGGCGGGGGCGGTGGCGGGGGGGCAGGAGGGTGTCCACTAAATTTGATTTGATTTGCCGGACAAATTGAGTGTCACGCGGCGGGTGCGCCCATCAAACCGAATGGACACGGAACGGACACGGCCCCTACCACTGGCCTGTGAACTCACTGATAACTCGTTTCGCTGATAAAAGACTTAATAACTAAATACATAAACCAAAATCTGATCCCGAACTCAATCGTTTTTGAGTTTTCAAAAAAATTTTACAACAATTGTTACATTTTCCTGAGATTTAATAACAATAAAATCTTAGGAAAGCTAAACTTACTTATCTTCTCTGCATTTTTCTGTCTGATGAAAGGTTACATACATATATTACATGGGATGCTTATGACCTTTTTTATTGTTTTATAAAAAGCTTCGGATACACACACCTTATCGCAAAATCTGAATTATAAATTGTAAGATAGTGGTAATTTTTTCTTGATTTTTCAGTTCTCGTCAACACACAACACATTCACAGCAAAAACTTGCAGAGCGGTACAAACTTTAGGAAGTGTTAAGTGTATAGTGACGTCACTGTACACTTTGGACTATGTAAAGAACGTGCTTTTGGACTGTATAAATGCCACGCCTTTATAGTCTAAATTATAAAGTAATAAATATTGGACAACATCACATTCCTCTAGTTCTGTGGTAAGTAGGTAGCTTAAGCACTTGTGTTACAAATATAAGAAACAAATGTGTTTTGTAAGAATGCCTCGAAGGCGGTTTTATAAGTGCCCTGGTATTGTTATTAAAAGGGCTAGTCATTTGAAAATAAATATGTTCGCACTGTGAAAACGTTTCGTAAATATGTGTTAGTCGCGGACAAATCCGTTATCCGTACATTTGTATGTACAGGTGACAGGGCGCGCCGCGGCACTTAGCTGGTCCGCGCCACTGCTGCTGCTGTCCTTAGCTGGTCCGCGCCACTGCTGCTGCTGTCCTTACGCGTCATTAGGAGATGTTAAGAATTTTGAGATTTATTTTTAACTTGGTTTACCCTATCCTAAGATTATAAAGGCGTTATATTGCTTAGATTACTTTTACTATGTTAGTATATCCTCAGCTTTTATTTTTAGCCCATATAATTGATTAGATATTATATTCAGTCTAAGTTAAGAACTAAAACCCAGTGGTGCGATATTACACATTTATGTATTTTTGAAACTTTATGAAAATAACACGTTTATTATGAAATTTCATTAGGCATCAAATGCCCTTATCTAACTAGATTGGTACCAGTATTGTCATTAACGCTTAATCAGACCCCTACTAAGAGCTCTAATCTCAAAAACGAAACGAACAAACTAATGGTTTCGTTTTTGTAAATAAATTAAAAGTTTGATAATTAAAGCGTGATTTTCAATTTGCATAAATAGTATTCTATTTTTTTAAAACGCTTAAATTGTCGTTTAAGTTACGATTATGAGAATTTTTGATTGCTATTCGTAATCGGATCCGAAATGTTTCGGTTTTGGGGAGAGGAGCTCCGGGCTCGAAATAAATTATCGTTCAAGCTATGTGTATTTTAATGTAAAAAAATAATATCATAAGAATTTCTGTGTAGCTATATCACAAGGGCGAAGTGTCGGAAAAAGTGAGTTCATAATAATAATCTAAGTTCATAATAAGTTCAAGCGCTGTTATCCCTCTACTACTCAGCTACTCAGCACCCTTCTATTACATACAATATACCAGTCTGTTGTTTCCATATATCAAATAAAATAAAGCAAGGGATTTTCGAAAAAAAAAACATAAAAAAAGTAAAAACCTGTACAGATGTTCTCGTCAATATTCTACCACAACGATCATTTTGGCCGTTCAGGATGTCCACAACCGACCACAGACTCTCACCATAGCTCTGGGCTCTGTAGGTCTACTCGTAATAACGGAATATGTCGCTACCGACGATGGATAGCGTCACAACCAACTCACTTGGAATGCGAATAAACCGTTATACAAAAACAAATATTATTTATACAAATAAAAAACCACGTTTTAATTGCGACATTCGATGAATCGTCAAAAACGAATCCATTCGTTTGTTCGGTTCTTTTTTGGGAGTAGGCTCTGTGAGTCCATTGCGTACAACACGTATTAGAACAACAAAGTCGTTTATCTGGCGAGGACGGCCCGATGCTTTGATCTCCTGGGGTGGTGGCGCTATGTGGCGGGTCGTTACATTCCCTACAATATGGTTGAGTGAAGCGATGGCTGGCACATACGTCATGCTTGTGAACAGGTGCCACCTTTGGGGACTGGTCTGCTCAAGCTTACCTCTCGAAAGTAAAAACTTACTAGTACTTATTTGTTTTATAGTGATGAGTGCATCAAAACCAAAACTATATGACTTGATCCAAAGTGAGCTACACATAGCAATAAGTTAGATACTGATACTGTAAATGATCTGCTGAGTTTCTTACCGGTGTCTTCTCGGTAGATATAGGTTCCGAACCGGAAGTAGAATCACTTTGCATTGTATTCAATCGATTCAAAAGTGTTATATGTAACCTACTTGAATAAAGAAATATTTGAGTTTGAGTTCTTGTAAGTGGCCTCCAGTTTAGAGCCTTTCTGCCCCAAAGGTCAACCAATACAATTACCATTCAAAATCAAAATTCCTAAAACGTAATTTCACTTACCTACTCTAAACAAACATAAAGATATTGTTTTATAAAGTCATGTAGTTATTCTTCAGGCAATAATTAAAACAGCGCAACAAAATCCATAAGATTACGAGTTGAAAAGACACTCAAGAAAAGGTTACGAAAAAGACGCTAAGATTTATACAGTTATTAGCGCAGTGGGATCGGCGCGCGCTGCCTTTGTGTCGGTGGATTACGACCCTACTTTATTATCCCTATTGTTATTTTTCCGTGAAATATGACTACTACGGTTATCCGGAGAAAGATGACGGTTATATTAAGGAAAATTTACAGAAAAACAGTATCAGAGCGGGCTGGAGCGCGGGGCGGCGCCCGGGGCGCGCGGCGCGGGGCGCTCCTTTTGAAATAAATTAAAACATCGTAAAGAGCGGCCCGTGAAAAGCTCGAGGCGGCACCTTTGATCTGCTAGCTCAATTCATTTCGCATTCAATTACGTTTGTAAACAGTTTTTATCACTGCGCGAGTGTTTGCGCGGGCAACGCGCTGCCGGCGCCCGGCGTCCCTTCGCCCGCCCTAAGACATCGCCTAGATCACAAAGCGCCTTCATTTTCTGCTTCAATTGCTATCATTTCATCTTAATCTAAATACCTATCTGTTACGAAATGCTATGAATTGCACTTACAAAAACAAAAGGTAAAATGTAAAACAGCTGAATTGAAATATAAAAGATAAAAAGATTATTGTTATTGTGCACAGGTGTTAGTCAGCTCCAGCTTACCTCTCAAAAATAAACACTTACTTGAGTACGTAATTGTTTCTTCATTCATCTAAACAAAACTATATGACATGGTTCAAAGTTATCTACACATAGAAATAAATTATACACTGCTACTGCAACAAATCTACCGAGTCAAATTCCAATTCAAATTCAATATTCTTTTATTCATGTAAATTACACCAGTAATATTTATGAAACGTCTATATAATGCAAATGACGTTCCGAACCGGAGGTAGTCCGGTTCGGAACCTATAACTTACAGAGAAGATCCCGGCAAGAAACTCTGTCGTTCATAGTACAAATAAAGCTGAACTTATAACTAGTTTTGCACTAAGACATAAGGTGTAGAAATTAGATAAAATAATGTAGCAAATTGTAAACAATAATATAAGAAAAATTTAAAAACATATATATTTAAATTAAACAAACTGTAGGTCCTAATGTTTCTTACCGGTATCTTCTCGGTCGCTATGGGTACCGAACTGGAAGTAAAGTTACTTTGCTTTGCATTCAGACGTATAAGTGTGTTATATTTGAATATTTTTTAATAAGGAATTGTTTGATTAAATTTGTTAATTATTTATAGAATAGAATAGAATAGAATAGAATAGAAATCATCTTTATTCATGTAAACTTTACAAAAGCACTTATAAATAGTCAGTACAAATAAAGTATTCTACCGCCGTGTTCGGAATGTTGATCATGTCGAGAAGAACCGGCAAGAAACTCGACACTTACTCTTTTCAATGTAACAATGTTCCCTTACGCTAGGTACTTAAATAAAATATACAAAGCTTATATAAAACATTTCCGAGAATTAAAGTTATTCTAGACCCAAACATTTTTGTCATTTAAATAATCATCAATTTTGTAGTAGCCCTTTTTTATTAAAAATTTTTTAACATGAGACTTAAATCTATGCATGGGCAACTGGATAACATTTTCAGGTAACTTGTTAAATAATTTAACGCTTAAACCCACAAAGGAATTACTTATCTTATGTAGTCTTAGATATGGAACAGCAAGTCTGTGTTTATTTCTAGTGTTAAAGTTGTGGAAGTCAGATTTTTTAAAAAGTAGATTATAATTTTTGCGTACATACATAATACAATCAAAAATGTATTGAGATGCTACGGTAAGTATGTTAATTTCTTTAAATAAGTCTCTGAGAGAATCCCGTGATTTAAGACCATATATGGCGCGGATAGCCCTCTTCTGTAAAACAAAAATATTTTGAATGTCAGCAGCTGTTCCCCACAAAAGGAGACCATATGACATAACACTATGAAAGTAACTGAAATAAACCAGCCTTGCCGTTTCAATATCAGTCAAATTTCGAATTTTTCTTACAGCGTATGCAGCTGAACTAAGCCTTCCTGCCAGGGCAACAATATTTGAACAAGATAAGAATCTTGTAATCTTTTGCTGTACCTACAAATTAACTTTTTATATTTAATGAGACGTATTTATATTCATCAATTCAGCCAGACAAATTACAAATCTTCTATAGTATAGATAAATTGGAAGCAATATGTACACAGTAGCTTGTATTATTTTGTGTTAAATAATAATTGCTACGTCTGTAGCATCGTTCGGTCCGTAGCATGCACATGATTGATCGTAGCCACACGTAGCTTCCCTTATTTTTTCGTACCATATCTACAAATTTTAGAGTACGTTATTTTAAAAAATATAAAATTTTCGTTCTGTTAGACCTTTTATCTAACTCTTGGTTACTGCAAAATTTTCCTGGAAGTTGATGAATGAATTTATTGTTCCTAAATATTATTTATTAAACAAAAAGATTGAAGATGGGGTACCCATACAAACATAAATTAAGATGTGTGTACTTAAACTATCATTAACCTATAAAATAATTTTAGTCGCGCGGCTTTATGAAGTGCCTGACGTTCAGTGCACGCAATCGGCAGCCAACGACAGACCGTGCCTCTTACGGTGTAAGGGCTTTATCAAAATGGTATATTTTGAACCCCGACGCAATAACGAGGGTCTATCTGTGTGTCGCTGTCTAAAAAGTCAAACCAATTATTTTTTTTATTGTTTGAAAGATGAATTTGCCAGGGAGTATATATTAGTTTAGTCTTAGCTAAGACTAAACTAAAATTTATGACATAAGTAAATGTAAGCACTAATATAAACTGTCGAGGGTATGTCCCCGTATACGCACATTAAAGCTACCGACTAGCAATTTCCTGATTACTGTAGATACTACCATTAACCTGTTAAATAAAATCATGTTTATTGCATGACCCTACGGTAACCTTTTTGCCGACACAAGAAACAGTTAACCCAGTGCTTTGCAAAAACGAGTGAAATGTGTGAATATCAGTGCGTCACATGCAGACTAGGGTCTTCTCGGCAGCAGCAAAAATCGCAACTGTCGACCTTTGTCAGCGAGTGGGGCAAAAAGTGGGCAGCGACAAGAAGCGGCGAGTCGCGCCACACGTGACGGGGCCACGCGAAAGCAGTGTCGCGGGCGGAGCCGCTCGATACCGCTGCTGTGCTGCTAAAATAGCTCTGCGCGATTCAAATCCTTTTTGTTCTAAACCAACGCACCGTCAAGTAGGTTTAAATAATTAAAAATGTTACTCTCCTTACGAGTGCCTACTACCAGAATTTGATTAGTTGTTTTGCCATCTTACAAAAGAACATTTGTAATCGACAGATATCTGTGTTATTTGTCAAAAGTCTAGGTACATGTAAATAGACCGGTTAGATATTAAAATTCCAATCTAACCGCTTGCGATGAGGATAAACGAGACGCTAAATTATATGTCACGTGAAAGAATTTAAGTTTTCATGACTGCATGCTTTAAAATTTTCATGTAACATTTGTTATTTCACAATGATTGTAAATATATAGTTTTATTAACACAATGAACCATCTAGTCGTTTATAACATAATTTCATTCGTAGAGCTTCTGGTGAAATAAATTACCTACTTACTCGTTTATAACAAAAGCACTCTTCTAACAATTGTAATCACAATCACAAAAGCACAATACAATAAGAGGTCAATGTAGAATTTAAACAACTTTCCATATTTTGGGTAAAAGTACAATTGCTTCTTTGTTAATTAATATTTGTAGAGCTTCTACATTCGCGAAACCCACTTTAAAAATTAGGAGCAATAAAATGTTTCCAATGAGATGGCATTTCGCCGGGGTCTAATTCGTAACTTTCGATTGGTTCCCATAAAATTTAATTGCGTCCCGAGTAGGCGACGGGGGCACGATCGGGGATCCCCAAAAACGCGGCACTTTAATTAAATATCGAACATTCCCAACACATAGGCGCGCGGACGCCGCTGCTCCTTCGTTGATTGGCCCCGGGCATCTCAGCACATTTTTTAAAATTCCTAATTCATGAATTCGTTTATTGCGCTCATTAGTTATTCCGCCTCTGCGCGTTTTATCGAATTTCGCGATGGCATTACCGCGGCCCGGCGATAATTCCCACCAATCTGTTATATTTCGCTCGATATTTCACCTTAATTTATCCTAAAAGTTGATTTTCTACGACGGCTACTTTTGGCTCGCAGTCATTGATATCTTTTACTGTAATCCAATAAATCACCCGAAAATTGTCGCCAGATTACTCGATAAAAACGGTTACGAGGAAATGGATAAGTTATTTGCCTTTCTTAATGCTAAATATCCCATTGAAAAGTTAGTGTATTAAGTACCTAAGCAGACTGTTATTATTTTATTCAGTAGCATCCGATTGACCGCGATATTTTCTAATTTAACTCAAGGAAATTGGTTTTGCGTCTGGTTTATTTCTGCTTTAAATATTCGGTACCAAAGGTCGTTTCAATAAAAATTATAGGTGGCGATAACTTTTCAGTGGCAGTGGGGTGCGTCAAACAAAAGTGTGCATATCACATACCAGTGAATAATTGCGTAATTTTGGAACTACATTTCTTTTGTTCAACATTTACTATAAAGTATTATTTTTATTAATTAACAAAAAGGCTTTTCAAATTAATGACTTCTGTTGAAGTAATCTCCCATTCGGACTGTTTCAAATAATTAAAATAACATGAGTCTTTTGTATATTATTTTCGTTTGCAAGGTTAAATATTTTGAAACCATCTCGTAGAAGGTTTTTTCCATTCACCGTGCGGCGCGGCGCGTCCCTGCCGGCGGGCGAGGGCGCTCCGCAGGTGTGGATCCACAAATCACCACCACATTATTGGGCCATTACCGCCTCCCTGAATTTTGATAATCGAGTTAATCCACCGGCAGAAATATGGCCGGGCGCGAATGGCGCGCAAATTGAGTTAGCCTTGTTTAAGCGTCGTCGCGCCCAAACTTCGGGGTATCTTGTGTTTTGGAGAGCTCTTTGGCGTAATGAAAATATTGTGTTTAGCGAAATTTAAAGATTTGGGCTTTTGTCACTTTGTTTCAGAAGTGGTTCAGAAATTTAAAATAAATAAACAGGAAATACCCATAACGTAAAGTGACACAAATCATTTGAGGATTATCCCAGTAAGTGTCCGTCGTCTGGTATTTATAGAACAAGGTTTTTTTTTGTTTAAGATCAGTAGAACGAAACGATTGGGCGCTCCAGGCTATGTTTGTCGGGTGAAGGAGTAAATGATCTCAGATATGTCATATTCAATCATGCAGCTTACTTTTACACTGAACCAGTAATTCAAGAGAGTTTTCCACAAATTGTATAAGCTATTTGCAGCACAGCGAGAATAACATAGCCATTGATCTAAAGAGGCACGTAGGGAGAGGACGCGTTATTTAATCAGAGGATTATTTAAGCGAGGAAACGTTGTGAAGTCTCATCATCTCGGGTGATAGTGTGTGGGCGCGTGCTCTGTGGTGTTGCCAACAAGCGCCGATATGTAGTTCTTTACCCATTTGAATTTCCTTGGTTTCCCGCCTTTTTTAAACTGCTTATTTCATTACTGACTAGCTGACCCGACACACGTTGTCCTGTCTTAACGATGACTATTTAATTCGAATTGGTTTTCACCCACGACGACAATTTCCCGCGCAATTTTTGCTTTTTTCCCTAAGGTTCTTAAACCTTCTTCTGACAATAACAAACACTACAAAAAAAAAGTGAAAGCAGCCGTTCACTTGTGATGATGTGACCAAGGGATTCGTTGATATATATAGATAGGGTAAATTTTACATAAAATACATGATGTCATTTAACAGATATCATATAATCGTATAACATATATACTATATGTAGGCCACTAAAAGTTAAATTGTTTTCAGCTGTATCTCCTCAGTCTTATTATTTTGTGAGTAGCTTGATGCGTGTTTCCTTTTGTGCAACTCAACATTAACATTTTGAAATAGCAGATTTATATTTGTATTGTAAACCTGTGTAGAGTTGGCAACACCGAGTGCGCGCAACCTGCCCGGCGATAAAGGGATTAGGAGCCGGCAAGACGCGCCGGACCCGACTTAAGATAAACCTGTCGGCGCGAATAAAACTCGCCAACTTGCGCCCTCCACCGGAGTAAGGCAGCCCTTCCTCTGCGCGGCGAGGCGGACATCTCGGAAAGTAAATAATCATTCCTCCTTTGCTTTTTCTAGCTTTTATGAGTATTATATATTTCAGCACTATAAAAATTACATAATTTTAAGTTTTATGTCATTTAAAATATATGATTTTATTAGTGACGTTTTTCAATTATTGGTACAATTTAAAATGTGAATCCACTATCGAATGGACATCAATACGCACATACTTGTCAATTGTTAAGTAATCTAGCCACAATTTCGGGGTAGCTGTTGTTAGCCTAGGAAAACAAATGCAAAACATCTTACGATTCTATTCCAGTACTTCTCAAGTCATTACGAGTTGAATAATAATAATGATATATTGGACCACATCACATACATTGCTCTGATTTCGTGATAAGTAGCTGATGCACTTCTGTTAAAGAAATGACACACAACAACGGTACCACAGCACTTAGACCCGAGCCAATCAGAAATTGCACAATGCCAAATTTTGACCCTTTTAACTACTAAAGTTGTTTAGTACTCGTACTTGTAAAAGCCTTTTCGTATCCTATTTCAATTACAATATCTTCGTTCTTCTACCATTAGCAATACAAAATGTTCTTTACGAGTATATGCGATTTGCAAGTTTTGTTTTCGTTTAACTTTTTTACTACTAACTTTATATTATCCTCTATCTTCGCTTTACCCGTGGGGCAGTAGCTTTAAATGGTTGTTGCTAAACTGTTGTTTGTCGCCGGAGCTGCGTTAATATTCCGCGCGGCGACTCCGCGGAGGCGGAGCCTTCTTCAGAAGTTATTATCGTTTACGATACTTTGTTGAGCGCTAATAAATATGCGATATATTCTATACTGTAATCTGCCCCCAAACTAGGGAGCGCTTTGTTATAAAATTACCTAGAAAACAAAAACTTGGATCCTCCCTTTATGTTTTTTAAAATATTAAGTCACGATAATAACCCTAGATGTAAAAAACAAACACGTTAAAAAAATTCTTAGAAATAACGAATGAACAGAGCTCCCCCTTCTCCAAGATACCGGCACCACTAAAAACTAATTACGCAGCTTAATAACGCCATCAAATCTAACACAATTACGATAAAAGCCCCTTATTTCCCGGTCCTAATTTGAGCTCCAATAAAATTACATGTAATTTACGATTTTTACACAGTCGAGGTTAGACCGAAAGGGTGTTTTTATTGTAAAATGTTTATATTTTATGGAAGCAGTACTTTAAAGAAGGGTGCCGGTCGCAGTGAAGTGCTAACCTATCATCAAGGCGGCTCGACGGATTTATCAATGAATACCGACTTCCTTACGGATACGCCTCCTGTATGTCCATTGTCCAGCACGATAATAAACAAATATACGAGTTTATAAGGTAAAGGTATTAAATGTGGAGTTAATACGACGTTGGTACAGAAATTGTGGCACTGAACGGTTGCAGTGTAAGTGGATTTAAGGTTTAGTAAAAACGATAATTATTTTAATATTGACGTTGACCAGCCTTAAAAGAGATGTTTAATAAAAACAATATTGAATTTCGTGTTTTATAAATCATTATAGCGCGTAATAAACGTCGCCGGGTCGTCCGGGGCGGGCGCGCCGCGGCGCTGGCGGAGACGCATCGCTTCCTGCGCGTGCGCCGCGCCGCGCCTTGTAGCCCGCGCGCTCCCACGACACCACTCACGGCTTCACGGACATCACAATTAAGACCAACATCAAATATTACCCTTTGTGTACCTTACGAGAATTTATAGCAACCCATAAAACATGAGATACCGCATGGATCCCTTCTGATGTCTGATAAAACAAAGTATTATTTAGTTTAAGGTTGGAAATAAATTAAGTTCTTACACAACCCCGATCTGTTTTAACATTATAAAATACACCCATGAGAAAAGTTTGTATAATTTAATGAAACCCGAATTTAAATTTAATGTAAATATCTATTTACATAAAATAATACTTTTCATTTAGGTATCGTGCCCGTACCGCGAGGCGTGTTGCGGGATGAAAAGTTTTGTTAAAGTACCTATCTTTTGAATTAGGATTAAGTGGTATAAACACGATTACTTACTTTATAAATTACTTTTTGAACTCTTCAGGTAAGCAATAAAATACTTCATCACACATTATAAAATCGATAAATTTTACGTTACGACGTAAAATCTTTAGATAAAACGTTTAGAAATCTATCTATTACTACGGGCGTGTATTTTTAAAAACAAAAATTCGTTTTTAATCTGGAGAGCGAGTGAAGCAAAGCGAGTGTCGCAATTAAGGCACGAGTGTCGTGTCAGACGCGCGTCAGTCGCGAGAGGCGAGTCGAGTGCGCGCGAGTGGCGGGTCGAGCACACTCGCCGTCACTGCCTACTTGCGGCGAGGAGTGCGCACCTAATGCCGTTATGAACATTAGAATCATGCAATACGAGTACAGTCAGTCAAAGTACTACTAGATACTTTGATAGAAGAATTTCCCAAATTTTTAGAAGATAGCAAACTCGACCAACTCAATATCTTGGTCATATATTGACGGTAGGCTACTTTTTGCAAACCCCGCCTGTGTGCCCGTGGAGTATGGTCTGTTCCACCTCATAGTTAACATCAAGGTAGTGAGAGTCCCGTTAGTTCAGCGTGTATTTAGTGAGAATATGAGAGAAGAAAGTGTATACTTAGCCTCCCTGTAGGTCACGAATTCCAGCAAAGTAAAATTTTAAGGCATTACAAATGACTTTACATATAAACTTCAATAGGCATGCTCTTAGCCACTCAAAAAAGTTGAAAAACTTTACATTAAATGGCTGAATAATATGTATAGTGATAAGGTCACGTCTGGGTCACGTGTATTCGACAGCAACGTAGTATAATGATACGGAAGCTTTTACCATATTTACATGCAGAACGATTAAAGCCTGACATAAAATAGATGTAGTAAGTGAAGGACTAAGTGCTTGGTGTTGATAGAACAGCCCACGAATGTTTTAATTGCTGCTAAGTATTACAGATTAGAATAAGAGGGCTGGATTATGGAATAATTTCAGTTACGCATAACAAATGTCAGAAACCTAGATCTATGCAACATTCGAAGGCGCTAATAGCTGTCAGCCGACGTGTCAGTCGCAACAAACCTTTACCATTTGTCGCTGTCGTAATTTGAAAGTTTGAAAGTTAAATAACAGCTTAATGTCGTCGGCGGGGGCGGGGGCGGGGGCGGGCGCAATTACAAGTTCGTTTTTAATTCCCGTCGGCGGCCTGTAATTAGTCGCGCCGATGAAATCGATGCCGACATTGTGTTTGTGCTTCTGCCGACCGTATTATTACAGTGCGCTTCAGTTTGCTTCATAGACAAGTTCATAAGCCAAACTAATCTATTGTTTCGCTTTGCCCATGGTTTAATTTTTTGTAGTGGTCAGTTAGCACGCATGTATCCAAGGCAAACCATTATCTATGTTATAACAGATTAGTAGCTCTTGTTTTTTAAACTTTACAGCCTACTCAAGTTAACGGCGAATTTTGATTCAGTTTTTCTGGTCATTGTGTTAAATAACAAACAAACTTTGAGGGTTTTTAATGCGAATACGATACGGATAAACTGTAAGAAGCCTCCGGGTGGGAGTTGAATATTTGTAAGATTATGTGAAGTGCAATAATGTAGGGTCCGTGTCATCCCCCTCGTGATATATGCCGAGCGGTAGAGGTCATTACGCCGACAGCGGCTGGGATTTCCAGGCTGGCTTGTCACCGGAGGGCCCTTCACTGTCGCGACAGGCCTCCGAGCCTCGCCGGCGAGGTATACAACAAGTGCTTTTAGAACCCTCCACAAAAGGCATTCTAAATGATGTCCAAAATTCGACGTAACCGAGAGCGAATAGCCAAGTGGATTTCATTAATTAATGATACGAGTTGTAACGATTCTAAAAAACTAAAAAGACTTGACTTGAAAAATAAACTAACTTAACTTAATACTACACAAAATAAATTATATATATTTACAAGAACACCCTGGGCGCGTTTTGTTTTGCAATCACGCGTTATGCGCGTGAGATCGGCTTCGCTCGGAATAAAAACTAACGCGGTGCGGCGAGTGACGCACTGGTGTCTTAGAAATCCTTGAGGCTGGACGCGCGACCGTCTACACTAACATTTTGTCGTGCGTATCTACCTACGTGAATTTAACGAACGTCTTTCCATTTATTGTGTGTGTTTTATTCCCCAAATTGGGTAAGTGCTGCAAAGTATTATTTACTTAGTAAGTTTTAGTATTGTTTTTGTCCTAGTGGTAATGTAGTCTAGATCTTGTACTGATGAACTGGCTGGTGAAACGTTATTTTGTGCAAAGAAATTTCATATACATCTACTCTTGTATGTAAATTAAATATTATTCCTTCTCACGTCACATCTTGCTCAACTTCATTAAACGTAATTTTATCAAACTTTCACCATATAATTTTTCACTTTCCAAATTGTATTTTAATTTAAGTAGTACGTACGCCTAGCTTTTAATTAGCGGATTAAACTGCCTGTGTCCTGGGTTTATCTGCCACCAATTAATTATGATTATTTGTTAAATGTGCCCATCTATTTTTGTGCATAGATGTACCCACATCTACAATATATTTCCCTAGCTGATTCTGTACGCCTCATCATTGATCACTATTTTATGTCAGTCAAATCACCATCATCACAATCATCTTTACGCGCTCTGCTCATTATTAACCGATCTCTGCTGTTTACCCGCTTTGCATCGAGCTGCTTATTTCAACCGCCATGTCGCAGTCAGATAGTATAATTGGATAGTTGTAAAATGTCTGGTTTACTGTAATTACAGGGACCTTCTACACGGTACCGAAAATCAGAGAAGTTGGCGACAGCCCCGCTGCGCATGGACTAGGGTGACGTCGCTTCGTGAATTTCGAGGACTGCAGGACAGTGGTGTTTTTTTTGACGTGGACTCAAATATATTGTCGGTTGCGCTTGTTGAACCCCGTCTACTCTTATTTACCTAGAAATAATTATTATTACTATAAATAAACCTTGTTTGTGTAAACAGTTTGTCTCCTCTCTTATTTCTAGCGTAAGAATCCAGAGAAATTGTCACATTGGCGCCCAACTATAGGAAACAACCGCGACCGACTTATATTTGAGCTCCTTTTACATCTAATAGTTTTCTTTGGTGTTGGCCTTAACTTCATATTTTTAAGGTTGATTATGTGCTAATTTGTTAGTGCATGGCAAATCCCAATGAACTTCGAATTATTTTTCTTAACATTTTCTAAATAAACCTGATCTTTGAGCACAATTTTGCCATACTCTAGTAAGTTATTAATTACGCTTCTTAGTCAAGTAGTTGAGAAAATTGTAGTGCCTATTAGATACTTCACCTTGCAGCACATACCTAAAAAAAAAATGTCTTACACTATCAAATTTCTATCCTTGCAAAAAGCTGAACTGCAATACGAAGTCGAACTTCGTGGCGGTTGTGGAGAAACAGTACAGGATTTAAGGAAGGAAATAGTTAAACTATCACAAATTTTGCCAACTGAGGACATCCTAGAATCACATTTAGGTGCTAGTGATGATTTGAAGGAGGTTAAAGAATCTCTTTTAAAATCCCAAAATAATCTAACCTCACTCAAAAGTAAATTTGATAAAAATATGTTCAATAGAACGGAAACCCTTTTGCATCACATTTATCACAGACTGAACCGTATCGTAAATGAACCTGAAGTAAACGATATTTACAAAGTCTGTGTTGCTAGTGTGAACTCTCAATTTAAAGATCTGTCAGTATTAAGACCCAAACCAGCTCATTCTCAGCCTAAAGACACTGTTGACACCGTAATGTCGTCGACTGTATCAGTGACATGCGAGCGAAATTTATCTTTAGAAATCCTTAAGTTAAAGTACAATGGGAACACCTGTGTTCATTCTTTTATACAAAAAGTGGAAGAGTTTGTTGAATCGAGAGGAATTTCTTTTGATAAAATTTTGTCTTTGGCGTATGAAATTTTTGAGGGTGATGCTTTGCACTGGTTCCGTTACAACAAATGTAACGTAACTTCCTGGAGTGAACTTAGTGCCTTACTTAAAAAAGATTTCAGCAGCAGCGACTATGATTACAGACTAGCTGCTGAAATCCGATTACGCACACAGGGTGAACTTGAAAATATAAGTATTTATATATCTATAATGCATGGCATGTTTTCTCGTCTCAGCAAACCCATGAATGAAAGCGAAAAGCTTGATATTCTTTTACACAACATTCGTCCTTGTTATGCAAATACTTTAGCTGCCTCTCAATGTATTAATACTATTGAGGAACTAAAGAATATCTGTAAAAACTATGAAAATGTTACTTCTCGATTTTCAAATTTTCAAGAACCACCTAGGGTATCAACTGACACTATTGCTTCTGAGTTTGCTTATAAATACAAATCATACACTAACAGTAATTTTAAAAACAATAAACAATACTATCAAACTAAGCCTAGTACATCATATAACATTGATCATAATAAAACTAATAATAACTACAAATTTAATAAATACAACTATATACATAAAAATGAAAATAAGAATCTTGATGTTGCTGAAATAACACCAAAATATACTCAGTTTTGTCCTAGATGTAGATCTGAGAGCCATTCACTGAATAACTGTAAGCAAGATAGGTTCATTTTATGCTTTAAATGTGGCAAGAAGGACGTTAAGTATCCTGACTGTCCTGACTGTAATCCTAAGGCCACTGAAGAACAATCAAAAAACTAATTACGGCCGATTGGAGTGATCGAGCTGAGGAATGGAGGGAGTGGTTATTATTTGTCCGCAATTTTTCCAACTTTAACTCGGTCGCCTCAATCGATGATAACAATAAATCATTGGATAGAATACGACCATATGTACAGGTCAAAGTTGAAGGTCAGAATTTAACTGGATTGCTAGATACTGGATCTTGCGTTACTATCTTAGGTAACAAATCTCATGAAAACCTATTAAAAATGGGATTCGAGTTACAAAATACGAATGATTTAAAAGTCTCTACGGCTGGAGGCCATATTCTTAATTCTATTGGTACAATGTCAATTCCAATTAAATTTCAAAACCAAAAACATATATTAAATGTGTACGTAGTACCCGGTATCGTTACTCCACTAATTCTGGGTATCGATTTTTGGAGAACTTTTGGACTTTTTCCCAAACATTTAGATGCAATTTCATTTTACAAAAGTTCCGACTTACAACTACAGTCTGACTCTGCCAAACAATCCTATCTTTGTTCATACGAGCATCTAGATAAAGACCAAAAAGATATAGCCGATCATCTAATCGCTCAGTTCCATGAAATATCTTATGAGGAACGTGGGTTAGGTCGGACTTCGTTGATAACCCACAGAATTGATACTGGCGATGCGGCTCCAATTCGTCAACGATACTACCGCATGTCTCCAGAAAAGCAACGAATTCTAGTGGAACAATTAGATGAGATGCTTAAAGAGGACGTTGTCGAGCCATGCGAAAGTCCGTGGTCTTCCCCTGTACTACTCACACCTAAAAAGAACGGAGAGCTCAGATTTTGCCTTGATAGCAGGAGACTTAATTCAGTTACGAAAAAGGACGCCTATAGCTTACCCTATATAGCTGAAATCCTAGATAACCTTCGTGATGCAAAATACTTAAGTAGCATCGATCTATCTAAAAGTTTTTGGCAAGTATTGATCCAAAAGGAGGATAGATGTAAGACATCTTTTTACGTACCTTCGCGCGGCACATTTCAATTTAAATGCATGCCGTTCGGACTGACCAATGCGCCCGCTACGCAGCAAAGATTGGTCGATTTCTTATTTTATGGCCCAGAATTTGAATATAAAGTATTTGTTTTTATTGATGACGTCATTATCATTTCTGAAACCTTTGAACATCATATTTCTCTCCTAAAACGAGTCTTAGAAAAATTACGCACTGCCAACCTCACTATTAATTTACAAAAAAGCCAATTTTTCCGGAAACAACTCAAATATCTCGGCTACATTGTAGATTCAAACGGTCTTCACGCTGATCCCGAAAAAGTAAAATCTATCACTAACTACCCCGCCCCTACGACTCGTAGGGAAGTCAGACGTTTCCTGGGTACGGCTTCGTGGTACCGCAGATTTATTCCCAACTTTAGCACTTTAGCATCTCCTCTCAATAAACTAACTTCACAAGGTAAGAAGGCTCCTCCCTTCTCATGGTCTAAGGAAGCGGACGAAGCCTTTAATAAACTTAAAATTCATTTATCGTCAGCCCCCATACTTTCTTGCCCTGATTATACGAAACCGTTTGTTGTTCATACTGATGCCAGCGATCACGGCTTAGGCGCGATGCTTACTCAAACCCATAATAATGAAGATAAGGTGATTGCATATATGAGTAAATCTCTCACGAAACAAGAACGGAACTATAGTGCCACTGAACGCGAAGCATTAGCAGTTCTCACTGCAATAGAACACTGGCGTTGCTACCTAGAGAATGGTCTCAAATTCACAGTATATACTGATCATTCATCACTAAAATGGTTTTTAAACTTAAACAACCCTACTGGCCGGTTGGCTCGCTGGGGCGTCCGCCTGTCTACCTACAATTTTGATATAAAACACCGAAAAGGAGCTGATAATGTGGTTCCTGATAGTTTATCTCGTTCCGTCCCTATTGCAGCTGTGGACGACTCTACTGACATACAGACGAACACTTCCTTAAATGTTAACGACCCATGGTATTTGAACATTTTTAATGGTTGTTTGAATTCACCTACTTCTTACTCAAATTATCGTGTTTCCAACGGTAAACTTTATAGGTACATCAAGTCTCTTAACCCGTTAGCTAGGGAATTTGAATGGAAGGAAGTGGTACCACTTGAACATCGTCAAAACATCATAGCACAAAATCATAGCGAAACGACAGCAGCACACCTTGGTATTTTTAAAACTTTTAAACGCCTGTCATTAAACTACTTTTGGCCCCATATGCATCATGATGTGTCAAACTTTGTTTCTGGTTGCGACACATGTCTTTCTTATAAATACCCTAACCATACTACTCTTGGTATCATGGGAAGATCTAAAGCCTGCAGCAGGCCATTTCAAATGATAAGTGTTGACCTTGTTGGACCCTTGCCTATTAGTAAAAAACAAAATACATTTTTATTAGTGGTGAACTGTTGCTTCTCAAAATATTGTTTACTTTTCCCTATACGCCGTGCTACAGCAGAGATTATATCTAAAATATTAGAAGATGATGTTTTTCTAATTCATGGCATCCCAAGTACAATACTCATGGATAATGGTAGACAGTTTATAAGTCACACCATGAAAAACTTATTTGCCCGTTACAATATCCCAAACGTTTTTTATACTCCTTTATATACGCCGCAAGTAAACTCAGTGGAGCGTTATAATAAAACAATTATTACCGCCGTTTCGTCCTTTGTCGAGAATGACCACAGATCATGGGATACTAATTTACCAAAAATTCAATTTGCACTAAATAGCGCAGTTAATGAAGTTACTGGCTTTACACCTTCTTTTCTAGTATTTGGCCGTGAATTAGTAAGTTGCGGTTCTCACTATATTGATACTGACTTAAACGATGTAATTGTATTTTCTCCAAGGGACGCATATGTAGAAAATTTAGGTGGTCTACATAAGATCTTTGATAAGGTTCAAGCAGCTTTAATCAAGGCGCATTCCAGAAATGCAACTAATTACAATCTTCGCCGCAGAAACGTAGACTTTGAAGTCGGTGATACTGTATGGAAGAAAACTTACTATCAAAGTGATAAAGATAATAAATTTTCTAAAAAGTTAGCACCCAAGTACATTAAGTGTCGCATTATAAACAAGAATTCTAAACTGGTCTATGAGCTTGAGGACATGTTAGGCAACAAACTAGGAGCTTGGCATGTAAAAGATTTTAAACTCAACTAGATTTTACTAAGCGGATTTTTATTAACAAGTAAAAATCCTAACCTAAAAAGGGGGGTATGTAACGATTCTAAAAAACTAAAAAGACTTGACTTGAAAAATAAACTAACTTAACTTAATACTACACAAAATAAATTATATATATTTACAAGAACACCCTGGGCGCGTTTTGTTTTGCAATCACGCGTTATGCGCGTGAGATCGGCTTCGCTCGGAATAAAAACTAACGCGGTGCGGCGAGTGACGCACTGGTGTCTTAGAAATCCTTGAGGCTGGACGCGCGACCGTCTACACTAACATTTTGTCGTGCGTATCTACCTACGTGAATTTAACGAACGTCTTTCCATTTATTGTGTGTGTTTTATTCCCCAAATTGGGTAAGTGCTGCAAAGTATTATTTACTTAGTAAGTTTTAGTATTGTTTTTGTCCTAGTGGTAATGTAGTCTAGATCTTGTACTGATGAACTGGCTGGTGAAACGTTATTTTGTGCAAAGAAATTTCATATACATCTACTCTTGTATGTAAATTAAATATTATTCCTTCTCACGTCACATCTTGCTCAACTTCATTAAACGTAATTTTATCAAACTTTCACCATATAATTTTTCACTTTCCAAATTGTATTTTAATTTAAGTAGTACGTACGCCTAGCTTTTAATTAGCGGATTAAACTGCCTGTGTCCTGGGTTTATCTGCCACCAATTAATTATGATTATTTGTTAAATGTGCCCATCTATTTTTGTGCATAGATGTACCCACATCTACAATATATTTCCCTAGCTGATTCTGTACGCCTCATCATTGATCACTATTTTATGTCAGTCAAATCACCATCATCACAATCATCTTTACGCGCTCTGCTCATTATTAACCGATCTCTGCTGTTTACCCGCTTTGCATCGAGCTGCTTATTTCAACCGCCATGTCGCAGTCAGATAGTATAATTGGATAGTTGTAAAATGTCTGGTTTACTGTAATTACAGGGACCTTCTACACGGTACCGAAAATCAGAGAAGTTGGCGACAGCCCCGCTGCGCATGGACTAGGGTGACGTCGCTTCGTGAATTTCGAGGACTGCAGGACAGTGGTGTTTTTTTTGACGTGGACTCAAATATATTGTCGGTTGCGCTTGTTGAACCCCGTCTACTCTTATTTACCTAGAAATAATTATTATTACTATAAATAAACCTTGTTTGTGTAAACAGTTTGTCTCCTCTCTTATTTCTAGCGTAAGAATCCAGAGAAATTGTCACAGAGTATTTATATATTTTACCAGAAACAAGAATATATAAGTAGCTTAGGTCTATTTTTAACCTACCTTTCCTTTAGCGTTGAAAAGACACTGTACCACCAATAAATGTAATACTACAAAAATATGGTTACATCGGTTTCAAAAAGATTTTTTCCTTGACTTAACTTCTCAAAAGTTTATAATCCACAACGTTCAGAAACGTCCACTCGTCCCGTCCCACCGTGTCGCGCCGCGGTCCGAGGTGTCCCGCCGCGTCCCGAAGTGTCCTGCCGCGTCCCGTCCGCAGCGTCCGCCCGTCTCCTTGCCGTGGCGCGAAGTCGCGTTTCACTCATAATTAACTGAGACAACTTGTAGCCGGCCGAGTATGGCCGCGGGCTCGGGGAGATGAACATTTAAATAAACAAACAAACCAAGTGCATTTCAGCGACAGGAGCGTACAAGTGCTTTTACTTAAAACTTTGTAACCACTCGTCTCGCTGCAGCCTTTGTCTTCGGATAATTTACGGCTGTTGGGAATTGTTCACTTGAAGCGGATTCGCCAAACGAGGTAATTTTATCGTTGAATCTTTAAGTTTAGGAGTAACCTGTTTGAAAGGGTTCAATTTATTTTAAGAAAACATGTTCCACTGTTTGCTTAAAACATAAACACTTGTAGAATATACGGCCAAGCAAGCAGGAGTGGAAAGCTGAGAAGAAAATAAGAATGTACACCACTTTTAAAAGCTCTGACAATAATTTTCCTAGTTAAATATTAATAATAAAATTTCAAAATTTACATTAAGTCAAATAAATATCTAAGTTATAAAAATTATTAGTTTTTAGTACTAGTACGTACCATGAATAATTTGTTTTTTATTCAAAAACTGAATCATCTATGGCACATCTATATGATATTATCACTTAACATTTACCTGACTGTTGTGGGAAAAATAGACAAGTCTTTAGTGTCGGGTTCAGGTGTGAACTATATAAGGTAACATTAAAGTTTGGCGGCGAGGTAACCCACGGTAGAAACCCTGTAATAAACTCGCCCTGACAGCGGGAGCTTAGGTTATATCGACCAAAATATAATATTTCTAGGATTTAGTGATGCTCTTGATGCTTCACATAATATTCTAATAGAAAAAAAATTGAAACTTGGAAACTTGACAAATGATTACAAAAGCGATAATACTATTAAATTACAATTCGGACTGGGTTGATTTATCTGCTGGCGTGCCCCAAGGTGGTATTCTTTCGCCCATCCTTTTTTCAGTGTTTATCAAAATAATTTCCGATACCCTTAATTGCTCGTATCACCTGTACGCCGATGATCTACAACTTTACACAAGTGCAAAGTTAGGTGAGTTAACCCTGGCTATCGATAAGTTGAATGCCAATCTAGATCGCATTCGTGTCTGGTCTCATGAATTTGGTGTCTCCGTTAACCCTGTTAAATGTCAGGCTATGATAATTGGCAGGTCCAGACTACTGGCCAGACTCCACGTGCCTGACTTGGAATCAATAAGATTTAACGGAACAAACATCCCCTACTGTGAGTCCGTGAAGAATCTTGGACTTTATTTGGATTCCACTCTAAGCTGGTCGGTTCATGTCACTGAGGTAAGTCGCAAGGTGGTGGCTTGTCTGAGGAGTCTGAGACCGTTTTAAAGTCTTCCTTCCTTTTACCACCAAGCTCATGCTTGTGTACACTCTCATCTTGCCCATCATTGACTACGCTGACGCATGCTATCCTGATCTCTCCAAAGCCCTAGTGAAAAAACTTGATCGTCTTCAAAACAACTGTATCAGATTTGTCTTTGGGCTTCGTAAGTATGATCACATTTCTAATTTTCGCAACCAACTTAAATGGCTTCGATACGTCAACTTAGGAATTCCAGGATACTTTGCCTGCTCTTTAATATCTTCATAATCCTTTGTCCCCATCCTATCTGACGAAACAATTTCGATTCCTTTGTCAATCTCACGACCGTTCTCTTCGCTCCACTGACAACCTAAGCTTAAACATTCCTCGTCATCATAGCGACTTCTTTTCCAAGTCTTTTACTATGCAAGCCGCCCGCCTTTGGAATGCTCTGCCCGCTGATACTGGACAATCCCTGACTAAGGGAATTTTTAAAATGAAAGTTCGTGAACACTTCTTCTCTCTCGCTAAACTCATAATAACATAAATCGTAGACATGAATTTGTCAATTGCTGAATCCATTTCTTGTCGTCATTATTTATTTTATATTTTTAAATGGTATTATTTACGTATGTGTATATATAAGTATATATATGCTCATTATGTAAACATAAGTATAACATCATATTTTATATATATATTATATTTATTCATGTATGTCTATGTATATTTATTTGTTTCCGAAATGACTTTTGTAACGCTTGATAGTTACTATTCTTGCGTATTATGTTTTTATTTTTTAGATTACTTATGCACTTTGTCACTATTACCGCACCCATAAACTAACTCTCCGCATGACCCAAAGGTTGACTGGTAGAAAATGCCCATAGCATTAAGTGTGGACTTTATTGCACAAAAAAAGTACAACCGGTGGCTGTTGTACTTTTTTTGTGCAATAAAGTTTTTAAATAAAATAAATAAATCAATAATGAATTTGTTATGGAAAAACCGGATGACCTAAATCAAAGTTCACATAGGTAATCCAAGTGAAACAAAATCTAAATTTGTTGAAGGCATGGTTGCAAATGCTTCGATGGTCTAATGGTTTCATTATCTCTTGGGGTATAGAATCTCAAGCCGAGCAAGGTTTGCTTTAGATTTTTCAAACATAGCTTGGGTTTGTAATCACTCGCAACTTGCCTATTCGCTTAGTAACCATTTATAAATAAAATAAATAAATAAATATTGGACAACATCACATACACTGCTCTGATTCTCTGATAAGTAGCTTAAGCACTTGTGTTTCAGAAACCAGAAACAAAGACGGTACCACAGACGGTTCACAACACCCAAACCTGAGAAAATATCGAAAAGTTTGTTTCCCATATTGACCCGACCGGGGATCTAACCCGGGACCTCAGAGATGGCGCGACGCGAAACTCCGGCTCGCTCGCTTCTCGGCTACGGACGTAGTCAAATTTATGTATCGACGAATTGATTTTAATAAAGCCTTACCCCTGCAGTAGGCGGACATTGATACTTAATTTTGAATGGTGGTTGCGACAGTACCCGGCTGTCACATCGCGTATGACCTGCGGTGCTCCATAGAGCGTCACCGATGGAGACGGGCGCCAGTTTATTCGTGCACCAATTGTGTCATTTAAGTATTGTGTCGGTCTGAAGCCGAGCGAAAGTGGAGTGAAAGCGAAGCCGCACGCCGACCCCCGCGGGCTCGGTGACAAGGGACGGAGGTGACCTACGACTAGGGACCTCGCCCGCGAACTACTCGGACAGTAGTTAATGTTTTTAATTAAGTTGATAGTTTTTGTTAGTGCTACTATTTGTATAATTACGTTTTAAATGAGCGAATAATGGGTTTAACTTATCAGGTTACTTCAAACATGGAACTTTAAGATTTTTTTTGCTTTTTGATTTTACTATTTATAAACTATTTGTGCTTCTCCGATGACCGTGTAAGTGAGGCGTATCAATTTATCTGAAATATACAACAGTCTACATTTTGGTCTTCGGTACAGGTAATCAAGATAGAAAAGAAAAAACTGTTATTTTCTCAAAATAACTATACTTTAAATGTACCTTCTGTTAGGAAACATATTATAAGATCATGGCTTAAACGTTTTCAGCCACAGATGTGAATGATTTTAGTTGAATTTCAATTTAGTATTTGCCAGAGAGTGTCAAATACATAGGCAAACGAGTATGAGGGTCACCTGGTATTAAATGGTCCCCGTCGCTAATAGACGTCAGCAACACCAAATATTGAGGATTGTCAATAAATGTAATGGAAACAGCAAATATCCTACATATGACTGAGTGTGAGCAGGATCTTTTGAATCCGAGTCACCAAAGGCTTCGCCGCATGTCCGCACAACTGGATCCCTGTGGCTGCGTCGCGCCGCGTCGCCGCCGTAACTCTCGGCGAGGTCGCGGCTAATGCCCATCCTCGGACCTCACAATTTTTCTCCGCTGAATTATGTAGCGGGATCATCCCGGGGGATGAAAAGCGGACGTCGACCCGCTTAGGGATGCAAACGGACAGAAATAAAACATCCAAATGTTAAATCACAAAAGTATTGCCTTCTAAATATGTATGTCTTGGGCACACAGAAGACTGGAGAGAAGGAAATTTAAAAGTAAAGAAATACATCGGATACAATTCCTTTTTTATCTTCGATGTAAAATATATCATTATAACCATTAATCGAGATTTGTTAAAGTATACTTAACAAAATTCTGTTTCTCTAGGACTTTGAATACTTTGCTTGTACCTAATGGTTTCTTAGTAGTGTTTAGAATAGGGCAGTTGCCTTTGTCTTAAGTTCCCTCCTCATCGGTGAGCGGAACAAAAGCTTGTTTTTTATAACAAACCCTCGACATAATGTGATTTGACAATTATCAAAATTCTTTATATTTATCTTATTAGAACTTGAAACTAGAGAGCATTTATCCCGATGTAAAATTTATTTGTGTTAGAATTAAAATGTATGTGTGTAATTGGTAGGCAGCAATGGATGTCTTTTATTATACCAGTTGGTTTTTCCAACATCGATACTTTGGAGCGGAAAGCAACCCTAGAGGAAATACGTACCCCCAGCAGCGTGGCGTAACGGGAAATATTTAGCATATTTTAAGACTTATAATAAATGCTCAATTTAACTCGAATCTAAATGCATTCGACGTAATAAAACTTTGGATCTCACGCTCCATCCATTCTAGGCGTAACTCCGTCAAGTCTTTGAGCTTCGTAAAATGAACGGTCATTTCAGGTTATTACAGTTTCATAAGAAACTCGGTCTGCTTACGTTTTTTTTGCTTAGATTTCAAGGGTTTAGCTTCATAAATATTCTAACGAAAGCAGCTAAATATTTCGCTCAGCTTTTCTGTGTAGTTATAAATAAGAAATATGGTATCTAAGTAAAGTTATAAGGAGAGTTATTTTTCTAAATAGTGTTTGTTTTACATAGTCAGTTTAATATGCACATTGGGATTATATATATATATATATATATATATATATATATATATATATATATATATATATATATATATATATATATATATATATATATTGAACTATAATGTTTTACTATGGATTATACATTTTTTATTTCAGTTTTTGCCACCCACATTAGAAACTCGGTTTTAGAAATAGGGAAAGCATTAATGACTCTGACTGTACGAATCCTCTTTCTTGTATTGTACTTTCTGGCCAAGACACACTAGCGTGTGTTTTGTGTGTTAGCGTTGTGATTATATTTAGTGAAGCAAATAACGAAAATGTGTCAGCTTCTGCCAAGACAAAATACCTGGTTTGAAAACGTCGATTTTAATCTATTACTGCTTTAAAGTTTGGAGTGGCTTATTTGTTGTTCGGCGGCATGCACGGTCTGCAGGCCGCCAAATTAATTGTCGGCAGCGAGCGGCGAGGACACACAATGGGGAAGTTGAGGGCCCTCAAACAACTTTCCTTTCAAAATATTATCGGGAGGCAGCGGCGACACTCGCAAGTCACCGACCACGCGACTCCTGCCGGGCGGCGCGCTTTCTTCACCTCTGAGACCACCGGAACGGATTGAGGTTCAGACTTCAATCGATCATTATTAGCCATCTTGCGTGGTCCCCGCGGCAGGGTAATGACAGCCTTCCTCGGAGCATGTCCGCGCTCGCAGCGACCATGTCCAACAAGGGCTATCGGCACTCGCGTCGTGCGCATAGACTCATGTCTAGGACAGAAAAAAGCCCACGATCCACCAAGATAGTATGCAATAGCTTTTGCTTGTGAAAAATCTCATATCTAGCAGTATGATGAAATAAAAAATGTATAATTATTTTTTTTTATATCTAGTCGATGTAATTTAGTCAGATAAACAACTGATTGCAAGAGCGGTTCTTCCTTATACAGGCAATACTTCCCCCTAAAGGGAGCTCCCACACCTAACAATTGTAAAAGACTAAGTTACAGAGATAAAATATAATAATTTGTATTAGTATTTGCTAATGTAATATTAAGACCTGGCACCTGATAGAGAGCGCTGGAAGTGTATGGGGGAGGCCTTGGCCCAGCAGTGGGACAGTTTATAGGTTAAGTAAAAAAAAAAAAGTATTTGCCGAGTTTTTTCTGAGTAATTATAGGTTTCGAACCAGTGGTATTTAGAAATGTTTTAATGTAAGCCGTTGAAAAAACCTTTTGATTTTTATGTAAAGTGGCATCCATTAATAGTCATTCTCTACAATAATCTGAATTTATCTAAAAAGCAAAAAGGACAATGTTTCGTCGCGATCAAGGCCATCTTTGTCAGTTTAACCGGACAGAATGCGTTCGTCGTAGCCGAGTGTCGGTAGCCCTTGCGCTACGAGGACAGGTCCCTGGCCCTCGCACAATGCACAATGCGCCACTTACCGCGCTGTTTGCTCGCTCTGCACAAAATGCCGCCAGCGACCAAAAGCCGCCATTATGATAAATTTACGCAGCTTAGACTGACTGTGGCCATGAGCGATTTACAAACGAACTATAAAAGGTTTAGACTGCGAAATTAAATTCAATAAAAATGTAATCTTTAAACGCGGTGCTCTAAAAAGAGCAAGTATAAGTTTCTGTGTACCACAGCTGATTGGTAGATGGCTGCTTATTTACACTGAAACCCAATCTGCAGCCGATGCCAGGTAAATTCCACCTCATTAGCGAAGCTAGATTGCGGTAATAGCCTGGCCACTGCGCCATATTACGGCGCTACTTTCGATGGAAACAATTTTTTACGGAACGTGATTGAAAATAAACAGGAATATTTAATGAAGCAAGAGTTAACTTTGAACCTCAATATAAAATGGAGAAAGGTTTTTGTATTTTTTCTGCCTATAGCATTCCTGAACTAAATAAATATTATTCACAAGTTTTTCCAACATTCCCGCGTTTCTTAGATAGAAGAAATTTATTATCAAACAATAACAAAAAAAATTTTGGCAGTATTTGTCCGTTTTATCTTTGCGTATTGAGATTGACCCACATGTTTGCTAGTCATTTGAAAAGAGGCGTACGTTTTGCACCGCACCAATGAGGGCCCCTCTCACGCCGGGGGCTATACAGGGCAGCGGAGTGTTATCTCGTCGCTTGACACGCGTGCTCCGCAGCCGGCCGCGGGCCGCGGGACCAGGCCGGGGCCCTCCGCACCAGATAAGGCGCACGTGACACTCGCCTGCGGGCTGTGGAAACGTCCCACGTGAAGGGTCCCTTATGGCTGCACGGAGTTCGTTAAAATTTAGCGTTACTACACGTTACTTGAGTCTGCACCATCAGTGAATACAGCGGAAAATTGTAAAACGAATGAAAAAGAGTTATTAGAACGAAGTGTTAGCTCAGCCAACAAAGAGAATCCTAGGATCTTTGTATATTAATGAAGGAGATAAAAGAAAAATAAATTAAGAGAGGTAGGGCACAGCGCTTTATCGCTCGAACTGGAGCAGCCCGACTGGTGAAATACCTCCACCTTACAGAAGACCGCAGCCAAAAAATAATAACTTCTGTGTTGTTGTGTTCCTGCGTGTGAGTAAGGTTTCCAGAGCTCCTGGGGGTGCTACATTAGTAGCAGCGGTCAAGCCTTCAAGGTAAGGGTGACAAGTCCGGTAACAGATTTATTATGCTGTACTTGTCACCCTTAAGCTAGGACCTCATTACCACTTAACATCAGGTGGGATGAGGTCAATCTTGAAGTGCAATATAAAAAAAACCCTGATATTCTATAATAGCAAATTTCAGATTTTAAATTTGTCCTAGTACTACTCAAGCCCTCTTATTTGATATCTACAAGTATATTGAGAAAGTTGTGTCAAAATATGTAATCTGACACTTAGTGGCGGCCAAGATCTTGGACAGATTCCATCAAACATAGCTAAGTAACTCTTCTGAGTAAATAATATTTAAACAAAAAAAAACAAAATTGTATACCTATCTGTTCATCCGTTCAGGAGCTATAATGCCATACACAGATACACAGACATACACGTCAATCAACACCACATCGTTGGTGGGATGGGGATGCAAAAATAGGAATGACCTTGTTTAAATACTGCTAAAAGTTGCGTATGTCACGATGACCAAAACATTTAAATTTGTTCCACATAACAGCCATTGGTGACGTGGGTACTTTGCAGCCACTGCCGAGTACCTGTTGAACGGAGCGCCGGAGCGTCCCTCACCTGGAACAAACAAAAGAGTTACATTATTCATCACGTCACCTCAGCAATTAATAAAACGTAGCGTATAATTTTGCGCGATGTCATTTTTGTCCGTCCATAGCACAAAATTAGAAGGGCAAAATATTGTTATTGTTATAACAGCTGAACCAGCCTTTCAGAAGGCACGTAATAATTTTCATGAAATTTCGTACGAATGGTCACCGATCTAATAGCCCATTGTGCGTTTTTCAACTTTTAATGAAATTATTTCTGATTTGTTATTGGCTGTGTTACATTCCATTACATTCTTACATTAATTCTTTACATTCTGCCTTGCTTTATTATTTTGATGCAATCTTTTAAAAAACACGGACGAACTAAAATTTCAAACAAACGTATTTTTAAGAATGAATTTCTGTATTTTCCATGTGAGGTAAATTCTCAAGAGTTAAAACGGTTCGAAGCGTGTGCTCTCGCAAAACCAACAGCGCTGCTCCCGGCTTGTTTGCGCGCGCGCCTCTAATGGCCCGCATGCCGTCTGACGTCACACGCTAGCAGGCAAGATGCGGGCACAACTTGATAAGATCTTCTTTATTTTTCTAATACTTTCTTTAAATTAAAATTTACTAGCGGCATGGATATAAACTTTCAAGGGTGGTATTATCCCCATCCGCCCTTAGCTTCAAAATAAAAAGTAGCCTATACCAAACTTATACGAAATTACAACACAATCGGCTTTGGTTTAGGCGTGAAAACCGGGCACACACAGAGAGAGTTACTTTCGCATTATAACATTAGTATGTATAACGCTTTAGTATTTAGTTGCGATGACCATATTACTAACAGAAAGACGACCTTGTCACGATGGGCAGGGAGGCGATGGACGCAAGTAGCGACCAGAGTTGTGATTGTGACAGTCGTCATTTACCTGTGCTGACCAGTGGGTGCTCTTCGGTTCAGATCATGATGGAGAATTTGATGAAGTTTCATTGCAGGTAGAGCAACTACAGTTTATGCAACTGTGAACTTCTTAACTTAGTTGCTTCAAAAAATTCTACGGTTAACTAGAGCACTCGGCTGATTTACCGTTCTGCAATCTGTGAGCATATTTCATAGTTGACCTGCTCAATTTGTATATACGTGCAGTGGGGACCAAGTGTTTGTAGCACCAGGGTGCTACGGGGGACCAACAAAAGGAGGGTGCGTGTGGAATAGCTCTCAGGTTGCGATTGCATGTTGGGAGTAACTTTACAAAACCGATTCGAGTTCGACAGTTCATAGTTGCGCAACTCGCATTAGTCAACTAGAAAACATTTTTTGTGAAGGGCAACTACGACACCCTCCTTTGTTTTTCAGTGTTTGTTAGTGGATCGTGACGTAAGAACATTATCGTCTACTAGTTATTTATAGTTTTTCCAGCAAAAAAGGATTCATCAACTATCTGAGGAAGATTTATGTAATTATTTACGATCCGTGCAAGAGCCGGAGCCTGGCCCTGGCGCGAGTCATAAACCGCGCTTCTGCGAACACTTCGTTACTGCGCCAGCGAGATGTTTGATGCTTTGTCGTAATTGTTACTTACTTGGTTGTCTCATACAACTACTTTTATGTTTCCCTTACATTCCATCTTTTACGACTTACCAGCTTATAAAACTAGTACTATTTTATTCGTCAAATTTGTAGGTTGTAAATTGTTTACAACATTTTTAGTCGAAATAATTTAGGTGAGTAATCAAGTTTGTTTTCGAGTGTTATAACAACAAATAAAAGACATATAAAAAAAAAGCACTTGTGACGTAGAATTTGAAATAATAGGTACCACATCATTATAACTACGATATACAACGTGTTAATGAAAAAGCGCAAAACCTCAGACACCCCAACTTAATTATATTATAAAAGAATTATGTAAATTATTTATATTAATTTTCGCGGATTATTTACGAAGATATATATTTGTTTTCGTTTTATTGTATTTGTTGCAAATTAAAAAGTCTATGGTATTTACGCGCGACCTAGTGCGACGTTGCCGATTTACGTGTCTTATTCAGTCGAACTCGGATTGCAACGTTGCCGCTCGGCCTGTGGCTCGGCGTCGTACGTAAGTAGTTAATCGAACAGTCAACAGCACGTCAAACTTGCCACTTTCACTCTTACCGCAACGGAACAGAGTTGCTTTTGTCTAGGTTGACGTCTCTTTCTGTGCGCAAGTAAAAACTAAAAAAAATATTCAAATGTTTCCATCACACTCCTTTCAGGCTGTGGACTGGCAACATATGACTAAACTTATTTTTTATCGTGAGAGAAATATCAGGCAGTTGGCGTGTTTAAAAGATTTGAATCACACTGCATATTTACAGTTAATTGTCTCAAACTCAAGTATTTTACGCAAAATTTACTACATTACTTTCTACTTACGTATTTAGATATTTACAGGAATGATTCAAATTGTCTGCCACCATGTTGAATACACTTCATAACACGTCTCCTCAGGTGATTTGTGAGTGAACTTAGCACTTCAGTGTCATTCATCACAGTCACAAATACCAAATTGTTCACGGTAACGTCTCACTGCATCGTTCACATTGTCATTGCACCGAGCGAACATCCGTACCATTTCACAATACTCTGAGTTTTTTTACTGATATGCCATAATGACGAAACGTTCGCGCATGCGAATTTGGCGATAGTAAACACATGCACCTGTGACGCAAGCGCCGGCCGAACTAGGTCAAGGTGGCATCGCTAGTCCGCGCACTTGCTATCTCTTTTTTACGCATTTCTGGAAACGTTTCACACACTGATTTAAAGGCATGCCTATGTGTAGGTTAGTATCTCACGTAGATAGTTCATTCGCCTCTGTTAATAGAGTTAAGTAACGATGAAAGACGGCGTAATTAAAAAAATTTTTTCGTTAAAATTAGACCCCTTTTTTTATTAGTGGAATCGATTCTACTCTCGATTCCGGACAAACTAATTTCAGGTTTTGCGCTTTTTCATTAACACGTTGTATATGTATATAAACACTTAAACACAGAACCAAAACAAATGTTCATCACGTCGATGTTAGCCATGGTATTGCTGGACTTCTAACCAGAATTAGCCACCGTCGTTTAACTAAATCTGGTTTAATAGTTTTGTTATCGTAGGTGCTTACCATTAAAGGTTCCTCATTCAACAGACTGGGAGAGGAAAAGTCAGGGAAAACTTCTGTTAGCGTGTGTTATTTTATTACGTATATAATTGACATGTGAATTGAAATTAACCCAATCGATGTAGATATATTAAGTTTGGTACTGAATGTTAAGTATATTAGCTAACTGTGGAAGTATTTCGCATTCTCGTTTTGAAGTAAACTAAAACTAACAAAGCTGTTGTTTTTCTGGCATACGAGGCAATTAGCAAGGTAAGCGCCGTGGGCGATGTTAAACGGCCCCAAACGCGCAGTGTCGGTCCGGCCGCTCCGAGGCCGCTCCGAGCCGGCTCGGCGTAATAACGTTCATTATTTGCCGGATAAAATAACGTGTTGTTTGGACACACACGCTTTTTACCAATTAAGTCGCTGGTCACAGGGTTGACGATTAATGCCCTGTTCCAATATTTAAAAAACGATCCGTTCAGTAACGGACTGTAACAAATTATACGAGGCGTTAACTAAAATCGATTGACGGACAACTGATGACAGCTGATATGGAAAGTAAACTTTGAAACAGTATTAACGACTCGTAGTCCATTCGAGAAAAACAGATGTCATTTTTGACAGGGCATTAAGCAAACATCTATTGACGGTTTGTCAGGATTTAATCATTGCCAAAATTATCTCGACGACTGTTGTTCATTTCCACATGGTAGGTATATAACTTTTTAAATAAGCTAAATCCTTACTATAACCCTACTAATACCCCTACTTATAACATTATAAATGCGAAAGTAACTCTGTCTGTCTGTCTGTCTGTTACGCTTTCCCGCTTAAACCTCTCAACCGATTTTGATGAAATTTGGCATAGGTATACGTTGAACCTCAAGAAGGGACATAGGCTACTTTTTGTTAGAAAGTAAGGGGGGGGGGGGGTAATGCCACCTTTGAAAGTTTATATTGGAAAATGTTTATTTTTTAAGTTAGAGATATGAAAGTTGGCACTAATATAGCTCTATTAAAATATATTATACTACTTTTTGTTTCGAATATTATATTAGGGGAGATAGGGGTAGAAACCGACCATGAAAGGATGTAGTCCACGCGAACGAAGTCGCGGGCACAGCTAGTAATATATAATATTATAAATCGGAAAGTAAGTTTGTTTGTTTGTTCCGCTTTCACGCCGTAACTACTGAACCGATTGCTTTGAAATTTTGCAGACGTAAAGTTAGAAGTCCGGATTAAATGATAGGGTACTTTTTATCCCGGAAAATTTGTATTCCCGAGGAAAAACAAAAATATAGTTTGTTTGATGGATGGATCGGAGATGGCGCTGTGTGTCGTTTAAAACAAGGTAAAATATTGCAAACGAATATAAACATGTAAATTTAGAAGCTAAATGATACGATAATAATTAATCCCCGAAAATGAGGAATTTACGAGGGATGACGTACAATTTGTTTTATCGTCTAAACTGTTTTTTTACATCTACTTATATAATAAAGTGTACCATAATAAAGTGTATCCAGCGTTACATCGCGCTTCTTAGATTTTTCCGTGGAAATGAGAAATTTTCTTACAGTTGTGCTTTATACCGCAATATAACCGACTTCCACACGGGCGAAGCCGCGGGCGGAAAGCTAGTCACAAATAAACAATTCAAAATAAGTGGCACGTAAGAGTAGTTTGTGAGACGCCTAAGAAACTTAAAGCGAATTTGATTTAATATGTGATTAAGTACAGAAAAAGTTATTTTTAACGAATGTGAGTAAATACATAAGTTATACAAACATTATGTTATGTCAGATACCTAAATGTATCTCATTTCCAAAAAACTAAACCTAGGATCTGAATGGTAAACCATTAAATATTGACTGGTTAAAATATTCTATTCTAGATTTGTATACGGATTATTCGTCTAGACTGTTACAAAACGTTTCCTTAGAGTAGTCAGCCCTAGGTCGGGTACACAAAGAGTAAGGCCGGGTTAACGCCGCTCCGTGTCACGGGCACGCGGCGCGGGCGGGTGTTGTGCCGCGGTCGCGTAAGGAAGCCGCAGCCGCCGCCTACACTATGTACAGGCGTGTAGTCTTTGTACCGGTCTAATGTCACGCGCATAAGAACTAAAATCGAACTGCAAGTGTTTATCTTGACGTGCTGTCGACCGTACGGACGTTTCTACATATATGACGTGTATTGCAAATGAGTTTCAGAGCATTTATTCCTTAAATACTATCGTAGTAAAAACCCATGAGTGTTACTTTACACCTACATTCATGCACTATGTATAGGTTATGGGTTTTACAGATTGGTACACTGTGTACCCCTTCACAGTTTAAGAGTATCAGGTCCACTTGTATATAGAAATACCATGCAGTAACGACGGACGATGTATCAGGAGCGAATCGCTCTTGAAAAGGAATATTGATGAGTCAATGTATCTTACTTACCGGTATTGCCGTAAAATAAGCTGCGGTTACCCATTTATTACATAATTATTGAGCGAAATCCTACTAGATTTGGTAACATTAAACAACTAATAGAAAATAAGGCAAACTAAGACATTTTGCTAACTTAAAGTTGGCATTTTAAATAATGTCTTTATGAAAGCAGACCAAGCGTACCTCGTAACTACGGTTAGAAATAAATAAAAATTATATCATAAGTTGGCTAATGATTCGGCGAAATAAATTGTTTATAGTTGACAAGTACAAAACGGGCAAACCAATTTCCACGCAACGGAAGAAAAACTAAAATTGAATTTGATTTTCATCTTGGCAAACTTATGTAAGGACGATCGTTGTAAAGTTGTCATAATGATTATTTAATATGTATGATTGATGCATATAAGTGAATATCAACTGAATATATGTTCGCGAATCATTTGAGTGGAATGTGTGATATCACTCGTTTCCGAGCAAGAGACCGAATCAATCAAGGGCTGTCACTTTCAGTGTCGAGCGTGTGTCGGCGCGCTCCCGTCTCGGAACTGCTTATTTGACATATATTGCAACATTTTACCTCGTTGATAGATCACTGGTCTAGCTCTGATCGAATGATTCCAGTTACGTGAAGTCCATTTGGCATTACATTGTGTTTACTTCACAAGCAAGAAACATGTTAATTTAAAATTAAATATTACTTCATCTTATTATTTGCTGTCTGTCAAATTATCTTATTATTCTACATTTATAAAGTTTTATTAAACATTGAAAACTACTCAGAGTTCTTTTTATCTCCTTCTCAATATCCTCCGTAACGTCGGACATTTGCCAAATAAGTAGCAGTTATTAGATCCCACTGTGACAAGCAATGAAAGTAATTATCCACATATTAAAATAAAATATTTTTTTACTACTGTGAATTACACTGGTAAAAAATATGAATCGTCTATACAAACTAAAAGTGATAATTCCACTGGTTGGTAACCTATAGTTACAGAGAAGATACCGGCAAGAACTCACAGTTAAACTATCTAAGTACTTATTTTAAATCAAGACATGCATAGTGCGTTTGTTTTGTGGTTTAAATTTTCAAATATAGACCAACTAAGATGTTTGTTTTACATTTATAACTAACATCTCAGGAAAGAATTAATCATTTAAATATATCTGATATGCTGTTTTTTTAAATCTAATAAAAATGTCAAACAGCAGTTGTCACACGGTCCTGCACCGAGCGTGCGGCTCACCTCCACATTAACGGCATTAGCATGACAACGGGCGCCTGCGACAGGTCCCGGCCGCGCTCGCCCCGGGACCGCGGCGTCTCACTCGCACGCGCCGGGCCGCGGGGGGCGCGAGAGGGACGCAGCGCGTGACGAGGGTTTCATGTCTCGAGATGGACGGCGGCGTCGCGTGTGTTATTGCCTCGGAATTGAATCTCGATTCCCGACGGGCGCGCTCGCTTGTCGATTTTCATTGACACTACGAGAGTGGCGTTTGTATAGTCATAGTGTATTTCGCTTTTTTACTATCTTCCTTTGCTTTATTCAGTACTGATGTACTGTCTTTGCCTTGTTTTTTTATTCAGTACTGATGTACTGTATTTGAATTGGATAAAAATTAGGTACAACTACATTTTCGTTCTGAATTTAAGCTTAAGAAGATTCAAAGACACATTGCCCTCATATATGTAGAATCAATTAATCTTTATTGATGAAATCTTTATTGATTGAATACAAAGATGTTACATAAACCTAATCCTGTCATTTGAAACTAAATTGGCTGTTGGAAAATAAAACCATATTAAGGTGGCTCAATAAACAAATAGGCACTATAATTTAATTTATTTTTCTCTTTTGGAAAACTAGCTATGCCCGCGACTTCGTTCGCGTGACCTACATACTTTCATAGTCAGTTTTCCCCTATCTCCCCTAATATTCGAAACAAATATTGTAATGCAAGTTTCGAGCTACATTTGTGCCAAATTTCATATCTCTAAACTTAAAAAAAAATCCTATATGAACTTTCTAAGGCCAATTATTCATACTCATCTTCCTTTATTTACAAAACAAAAAGTAGCCATGTCCGTTCTAGAGGTTTAAATTATACTTATATCCAATTTCATCAAAATTGGTTCAGTGTTAGTTTTTTACATGTTTGTTGAATTAGCCGTTGCTCGCAACTTCGTTATATACCTGACTAGCAGCCGCCCGCGACTTCGTCCGCGTGGATTTCGGTTTCCATACAAACTTTCACCCTCCTTTTCAACCCCTAACAACCCTTTTTTGGCATTAATAAGTAGCCTATGTTCTTTCTCAGGCTCTATAATATATGTGTACCTAATTTCATTTCAATCGGTTCAGTAGTTTCGGCGTGAAAGCCGGACAGACAGACAGAATTACTTTCGCATTTATAATTTATTAGATCATTTCAATACGAATCATTCTTTCATACATATATTTTTGGTATCTTGAACCGTTTTCGCAGCGCACGCAACGGAAGCCCTCAAGGATGAATAATTTTCACCTTTTTTTTACATTTTCCATTATTTCTTCGCTCCTAATAATTGCAGCGTGATGTTATATAGCCTAAAGCCTTCCTCGATAAATGGACTATACAACACAAAAATAATTTTTCAATTCGAACCAGTAGTGCCTGAGATTAGCGCGTTCAAACAAACAAACAAACTCTTCAGCTTTATAATATTAGTATAGACTAAGAGACAGAAGTCTCCTACATGTTAATCAATGATTCTATCAAATTTCTTCCAAATCCACGTGGAAGTTTATGTGTGATAGAGTAGCAAACATACATCAGACAGATACTCTCACAAATTTCACGTCGATTATATCAGTGCAATTATTTTATAAAATAAATCCGTTATAATTATCATAAAATGGATTCATTTGGTGAGAGTACAAAACTATGCTTGCTGGTGTATCTTTGGTAAAATTTCAATGAAAGTCTAAAATCCACACACGTTTGTATTGTTGTAGGTACACACTCCTTTTAATTTGTGGATTTGTACTAAGTATTATAGAAATCATCTAGAGGCATGAATGGATCACACACAGTATGAAAACAAAAACCAACTGGTGCTTCTCGTTCAAGCCTGCGTGCTGCGGGGCTGGGTCGGAGGGAGGGAGGGTGGTGGGTCTGTAATGAGTCGTTCAATGTGCGCACATGAGAGGTTCCGCGTTATTTTTCTCAAAGGGCGCGTCAGCCGGGTCGGCGCGGGCGGCGCGGCACTTATGCAAATCACGCAGATTGCGTTAGAGCGCGCGGCTGCACGCGGGCTCGGCTCCCGCTGCTGGCACCATTAGCATGCCTTCACGTGTGTGTGGGGTGCGGATGGTTACCATATTGGGGTCGCCTTGAAAACGATTCAATGCCAATTTAATTCAACTCTATGATGTAAGGTTACACAATCTCTTCTCTCTTAACAATTAATTCAAAGATTTTTTTAAAAGGATTTAATCTCGCGTTTTACGACAACGCGAAAGTAATTTAATAGAACGGCTAATTAGTTTCACTATTCTGTGTGACTGTGCTCGAGGAACAAAATGTCGACGCTTATTTAACTCTTGTCATTTTAGAATGAGGTGTGGACATATTTGTGCACGTGACCGTACTTGTAACTCTCCTCCTTCTAATATTATAAACGAAATATTTTGAATGATTGAACATTTACACATTCAAACATACATAAATATGAATGAAAGTAGGTATTTGTCACTTTTTCACGCAAAAAATACAGAATTTATTGGCATAGCATTTGGCTTATCCGGAAATAACGCCGCTGAAGTCGCTAGCAACAGGTTCATGAGTTCTTTGAAAAAGCGTTAATATTATATGTTACTATATGGTATATTTTCCAAGAACACCCAAATCTTTGATAATATAAAAATCTATTCTAATTTTATCATAACTTAGGATTAAAATCCTCATCTGTAGTAAGTTTTTTGAGTGTACTCAATCAGTTCGTTAAAGAGTAACAGAGCTGTGCTATATAAAATGTTATGTATCTTCTCCTGTCACCCACTAAGTACTGTCCATTTGTGTAAATAAAATATAGCTCCCGTTCCTAGAAGAAGTTTTCTCTGTTCGGTGCAGTTCAAAAATGCATGTCCTCGGTGCTCTATAAAACTCGAATTCCCTGTCCTAGCGCACAGATAAAAGTTGCTAACTTAGCTATGCCTGCGGTTCCGCCCATGTGAAACAGTGACTTGGGGTAGCATTTTCATTTTTATTGGCTAATTATTTTACAAATAAATGTTTATATCCTCTTACGTGGCAAACGTAAAACACATTTACATAAGCCTTACATATTTCTAATGGATCATTTATCGTGCACTGTTCGTATTTTTTTAGACTTGAATCAACTCAAATTTTTTATAATTCTTTTTTATCTCTTATTTATATTTACTCCCTTTAGGGTACAATTATTACCTACTTGGAATATTGTGTCTATGTATCTTATGAACAACCTAAAATATAATTTTCATGTTCAATTAACCCATTTCATGTCAATGTTTATCATATTTCATTTAAATCAGTTCAGTGAACTTACGCATTTATATTATAGTAATACGCAAGGATTAGGTATGTTATAAATTTTTATAAAGCTAGCATATTATCTTTTGGATTCACTTTGTAGTTAGCCTATTTATGTACTATGCAAGCTTTCTGTCGAGCGCGTGTTCCAGAGAGCAAGGAGCGATAAATTAAAAGTGCATCCGCGATGCGGCCGCGAGAGCGCGGCGCCGGCCGGTCTGCGCGACCCAGGGCTACCAGCTCTGTAATCTGCCTCCCTGGACCTAAAACGTATGTACCCCGGATCTTGGAGCTTTCGTCCCGGACATTTCAATATTTTTTCCATTCACTCGTATCTTGATTAACACATTTTACACCGTACTTGATAGAAAGCCTTTTTTGTTTCTGTATGAAATATTGTGTTTAATCGTTCTTGTTCTTTATTAAAACTTCCTCGTTTAGGTTTTAAATAAAAATGCATAATTGTAGTCCGGGGTGCACCGAAAGCCCGCAGCCCTAGCCCGACCACACGTCGTGAGTGCACTCTTGGTTTCTTTACAAGTTTCATTGCCAATTCTGTTATTTGCTTGGAGTATGGAAGAGACGGACTAGAGGCAGTATTAATTATGACAAAAGTCAGGTTAGCCCTTAAGTGAAATCGTGCCTGTAACGAAACCTCATTTTTTCAAAGAGGATTCGTCAAATATATATTTTTTTCAAGATTGACCTCATCCCACCTTATGTTAAATGGTAATGATGTCCTAGCTTACGGGCGACAAGTAAAGCTGTTATTGGACTTGTCGCTCTTACCTTGAAGGGTTTACCCCAGCTTCCAATGTAGCACTCCCCAGGAGATCTGGAAACCTTATTCACACGCAGGAACACAACAACACAGAAGTAATTGTTATTTGGCTGCGAGAATTATTATATCTGTGGCTGCGGTCTTTTGTAAGGTGTTTTGCCAGTCGGGTAGCTCTAGTAGGAGCGATAAATCGCTATGCCTCTTATTTGGTACATATAGTGCATTAACTACGTTTCTACGACTCAAAGTTCAAACTCTTTAAATGGTATATTCGTACATTCAAAGGGCAGATATTTGCCTGTTTCGTGTATATTCTGGTTATTGATAGGTTTTCATCGTAAGGTTACATCAGGCGCGTGGGACGGCCGCAGCGCAATGAACGGTGCCTAAAGAGGATTCTTGTTATCGAAGTAACTTCCGCCTCCTTTCGTAAATGTTATTTATTTGAGTTCGAGATGAAATAAAGGTCTCTTCGACTTGCGCTCGTCCCTTTGTCGTGTCACTGATTTCTATTTATGCATGAACTTCACGAGAGAAGACGCTCGTAATGTAGAGTTATTATGATATAAAGTTACTTACAATATGCTCTGAATTCTTTTTGATCTTTTTTTTCTTAAAAATAGGGAGTTATCCACAAAATTTAAAAAGTATCTTTAGCGGATTTCCTAGTTTTGAACGAACAGATCTGCGCTCATAAAATTCTATATACAGAAAAGTGTAATAGCCGATCCAATATCTTAATTGAATATTGTCTGTTTAAATATAAGATCGACCAATTTTTACATGTGTATGTAAATTTTTCATCTTTCGATAATGTTAAATAAATGAATCATAGTTCATTCTTAGTTCACATTTAGAAAGTCAAACAAATCGAAGTAAAACGCCGTGGACCGAGCTGATAGAGACGCGCGTGTCGCGATAAGGCCGCCTGTAAGGACGGACGCACTCCGGCATGGACGTCCTGGTAGAAGGCGTACAGATAGATATTCTTGAGATAATTTCATACATTAACGTCACTAACAAAGCGAGGTTATTGTATGGTGCTATTGTGACAATTCTTATACTCGTAGCAATAATTTATAGATAGATAGATAAACTTTATTGCACAGAAAAATATACAGAAATTGGTTTTACAGACATAGTTAAGTACAATTTAGGCGGTCTTATTGCTAGAAAGTAATCTCTTCCAGACAACCTTTAGGTAGAGGAAATAGTAGATATCGAGAAACGGGTGCGGCCGTGCTAAATATTTATTGAGAAAATATTAACAGGAAATATAAATACCATAATATCATTAATACATAAAAAATACATAAAGAATAATAACACAAATAAATAAATGAATACATTCATAAATATATATAAATAAATATATACATATTTATGATTATCACCATTTTTTTTAAGAAACTCCTCATATACTGGAGTCATTTGATATAGGCTTGGGTAAATCTGGGTAAAAATGGGTATTTTTCTATTTTCAAATTCGTAGTCTACGATTTTTCAAAAACAACGATTTTAATCAATCTGAAAGCAGTCAATTATTTCTTCACATGAAACTTTCGGATCGTCATTGAATGTTTTAAAGAGTACTACTTGTTTGAATTGTAAAGAGTACTACTTCCGGTTCAGAACCTATATCTATCGAGAAGATACCAGTAAGAAACTCAGTAGATTTAATACAGTAGCATCATCTTACTTCTAACTTATTATAGTACATAACTTTTGATGGGTGTTGAATGAATTAAGTACTCAAGTAGGTATTTACTTTCGAGAGGTGAGCTGGTTTCACTGTAGTAGTTGCTTAAAAACCCAACTTTATATCCGACCAATCCTTCTGTACGTACTTACCAGCCGCGGGCAGCGACCTTGCCCAAAGATGTCGTACCTTCACACAACCTATCTATTCCTTACTCCGAGGCATCGGCCGTCCCGAGCCGTACGCGCCTCAGTTTTGTTTCACGATAGCTTTCGATATCAACGTGGATTTATTGCTTCCTTCTTTAGTTGCCGATGCTGATTGTAGTTAGCTTTGTTCACAAAGCTTTATGAATCTTATGGTAATATTATAGTTATTTAAAGATTTTATTCCGGTCATGCTTATTAGGCCCGGGAATTATTACGACGATTAATTTGATTTTGATAAGTCTGCGTTTTATAATGGCATTTGACCTACGGCACTTTTACAAGGGAAAAACGTTATCCTCATTTTATTCTTTGTATAAAATCAACTTACCAAATAACACTATCTAATTACTTCAGTCTTGAGTAACTTCTTAGTCCCATAAATTTTTTTAGTAAGGAAGTTCTGTCAAAAAACCATTCTCAAGCCACACCGTTAACATTAAACTCGTCTGCAATCGACAAGCCATCAGCACCAAGAAAGGGCATCGAGTGATGCGTTAAAGATTAGTTACACGTACCTACTTAAACACAAACTCATTATCGGTTGCAAATAGCAAGGAGGTGGCGTTACACAACCTAACCGCCGCGAACACACGAGTGAAAGTGCAATCCATCAGCCCGTCTCGCCGCGCGACACGTGCTCCTCATTACGCCGTGCATCTGCCCAGGTGACGGTTCAACACCTTGTGACGTCATCAATGCTCGTCGACCGACCTGGAGTGTCATACATCACGCAGACACGTGCTTTAATTTACTGGCGCGGTTTGTTTACACCTCGCGAGTGTGCCACCTCGCTACGGCGACATTAATGCGTCAACAACATGACGCGACGAATGCTTTGTTGCAACATATTAAATGGGGATTTACTACTTCAGGTATATTATTCGCATTTATTTACAGTCATATTTTGAGAAATCGAACTAAAACAGACTCAGATGCTATATTTTGAGCACACACTTAGAGTTTGAGTTTGTTTTGAGTTCGTGTGATAACTAAACTTCTAAGTGGTTAATACACTCTCTTCATGGCCCAAAAGTTAACTGCTAGAGAATGATCCTAGCATTAAGTCGTATTGTTGTACTTGTTTTATTGGTTGCTTAGTTTTGCTTTAGTTTTACGAATTGTGGAACCATTAGTAGTATACTACGTAGGTAAGAATGGAGTCGGTGTCCTATAATTATGGATAAATTTGTTTTGTTTGTTTGGTTACTGTGGTACCATTCTTGAGACAGCATTAGCTGAGTTTTTTCCTTTTGTCTCATTCACAATTCATTTATGTTTGGAACAGACTCCGTTTTGTGTATTGTTTGTAAGTTGAGACAGTATTTTTTTTTTTATACCTTAAAACTTTTCTTGTTGTACAGTCCGCCACACCACCGATATCGTCTCCTAAATGTAAATTCGTCGCGCTACCCCGGAGCGGTGTCGCGGGCGGCGCGGCGTGATGACAAATAGTCGCGCGTCGGAAGCGCGTATGACGCGCGTAACTCAGCCGCTTCCGGCCATAAGTCGCCGATTAGCGGCGCGAGGAGCAGTGCTGCCAGGTGACGCGCTGTAGCTGGGACGCTACGGTTTTAAGACCCGATACAACGACCGGGGTGTTAAAAGTTTATATTTGCGTGTGTGTCTGTATTTGGCATCGTATAGTATGTTTGAAAAGTGAATAAGTTAGTATGTTTGATGGAAATCAGTCTAAGATGGCCGCCGTCATAATTTCGGATTCTTTTTTTTTACTATTCTTTAAATATATGTATATACAATATGGCAAATTTTATATCCAAGATGCGCCAAAATCGAACTGTAGGGGATCTGACGCTAAATCGTGTTGTATTCAATGACGATTCAAAAGTGTTACATGTTACCTACTTGAATAAAGTAATATTTGATTGATCGATTGATTGTTGCATTTATATATGCATCGTACGACTTCTCCCGCCCAAAGACTTGTTTATATGATTGGTAAAAGTTAGTAGATTGAATTATTATCTTAAAATAGAATAGAAAATAGAAAAATAGAAAATATCTTCATTCATGTAAGCTTCACAAAAGCACTTATGAATAGTCAGTACAAATAAAGTATTCTACCGCCGTGTTCGGAATGTTGATCATGTCGAGAAGAACCGGCAAGAAACTCGACACTTACTCTTTTCAAATATAACAATGTGTCCTTAAACTAGGTACTTAAATAAAGTATACAGAGCTATAGTAAGATTTCAAAGAATTAAGTTATTCTAGACCCATACATTTTTGTCATTTAAATAATCATCAATTTTGTAGTAGCCCTTTTTTATTAAACAATTTTTAACATGAGACTTAAATCTATGCATGGGCAACTGGATAACATTTTCAGGTAACTTGTTAAATAATTTAACGCTTAAACCCACAGAGGAATTACTTATCTTATGTAGTCTTAGATATGGAACAGCAAGCTTGTGTTTATTTCTAGTGTTAAAGTTATGGAAGTCAGATTTTTTTAATAGTAGATTATAATTTTTGCGTACATACATAATACAATCAAAAATGTATTGAGATGCAACGGTAAGTATGTTAATTTCTTTAAATAAGTCTCTTAGAGAATCCCGTGATTTAAGACCATATATGGCGCGGATAGCCCTCTTCTGTAAAACAAAAATATTTTGAATGTCAGCAGCTGTTCCCCACAAAAGGAGACCATATGACATAACACTATGAAAGTAACTGAAATAAACCAGCCTTGCCGTTTCAATATCAGTCAAATTTCGAATTTTTCTTACAGCGTATGCAGCTGAACTAAGCCTTCCTGCCAGGGCAACAATATGGGGTCCCCATTGCAATTTAGAGTCTAATGTAATGCCGAGAAATACTGTAGAATTAATTATTTCAATAGATTCACCATTCATAGACAATTTGATGTTGACTTTTTTAACATTCGGCATTGTAAATTTGACACATTTCGTTTTCTTAGTGTTAAGCAGGAGATTATTATTCGTGAACCAATGTAGCACTTGTGAGAGAGAACTATTTACATCTTCAAATGATTCTTTACATCTATCAACTTTGAAGATGAGAGAAATGTCATCAGCAAATAACACAATCTCACAGATCTCTGTGAGATTGTGTTATCTCACAGAGATCTGTGAAGTGTGTGTGTTGAAGGATCTCCTTCGCAAAGTAAGGAAGGTCGTTAATATAAATAAGGAACAACAGAAGTCCCAATATTGAGCCCTGGGGCACTCCCATCGCTAGAGGTGCACCAGAAGAGTTGGTTCCATTCATATTGACCCTTTGAGTTCTGTCAGAAAAGTAAGACTGTAGAAGACTCAGTGAAGTGCTTACAACACCATAATGCTTCAACTTCATCAGCAACGTTTGGTGACCAACGCAATCAAATGCCTTTGACAGATCACAAAAAACTCCAATGGCGTCCTGTTTTCTCTCCCAAGCATCGAAAACATGTTTGATAAGTGCCACACCTGCGTCCGTAGTAGATCTACCTTTAGTGAATCCAAATTGCTTACTATGTAACAGAGCATTAACTGTAAGATGAGCTAATAATTGATTGAAAATAATTTTTTCAAAGATTTTGCTAAGTGCTGGTAATATGGAAATTGGTCTAAAGTTAGACGGATCACTTTTATCGCCTGATTTATAAAGTGGAATAATTTTACTTAATTTCATTAAATTAGGAAATTCACCAGCGTCAATACATTTATTAAATATGAAGGATAAATAAGGTGCAATTCCATGAATTCCTCAGTTTTTTTCATACTTAAACTCTTAAAACTCTTTATAATTTCCGCAGGACAAATATGAGTAAAGTTAAAATCAGCTTGACACTTATCTACTTGAGATTTCAGGAGAGACTCAGCAAGACGGGGGCTGGAGTTTAAGCTACTCGTCGTAGTGACAGGTATATTTGTGAAGAAAGATTCGAATACATTTGCAACATCTGAATCGGAATCAAAACGCCTATTGTCTCATTTGAGAGATAACTTGTTAATTTGTGTTTTGTTTTTACAAGTCTCTTTATTTATAACGTTCCATGTTGCTTTACTTTTGTTAGGAGCAGATATTATTTTTCCTTTCAAATCTATCCCGCCACACTTTCTATACTTAAATTAAATTAACTCTTAATTCGACATTTCCATTGATAAAGTTTAACATAGTCAGCATTATAGATTAATAGTCGTACTTTACCCACCCATTTTTTGATTTGAAATCGTCAAAGGAAGGAAGATTTAAATAGTAAATCCGTATATTTTCGATAAATATGACAAACATTTGGTTTCCAATAAAAACACCGTGTGTGTAGTAGATATTTAAAAAGAATAAAAAAATTTACAAAATAATTTTTCGACTTGATGTTCTCAGTTTGACTCGTATATTTATGTGTCCCGCTGCTTGCGTCCCAGTTACGCTATTTTGAAACATTGGACGGGCAACTCTAGCGGAGGAGAGCCGCGCGGCGCACTACTAGCGAAGAGAAATAAATCAGCCTTATCTGCTTTCGACTGGCGGGTAATCAGATATTCGGCTGAATTAGGAAATACGAGCAGTTATTTAACTACCACGCGATAACACTCGGATTATTGTATTCCGCTTTAGAAGGGAAAGAAGTTGGGAACATTATACATATAGAAACTAGAGATTTAGCCAACATAGGTACACATACCTAAGGTGTAGCAATATGGGCTAAACGATAAACACTGATAGCAGTATTGCGACGTAAGCATACCACATTTTTAAACATGGAATTGGACTAATTATTTTTTAACTGTCTGTAAGATAATATCCAAAAATATGCCTCACGTATTTTTGCATATTGCGTCTAATCAAATTAAATGGTCACATAATTTCATTAGTGGGTACATTTTTAGCCGCCAGTGACTTAACGGGCCCCAATCCCGTAACTTGGCATCGTCTTATCTCAGTAGGTTTTCATTAGATGGCAAATTAAATAAATGCGTATACGTACACACGTATTATTGAAATAGCTATTTAGCAAACTAAAACAATCTGGTATTTTTGACTTGTGCCCAATATTTTACGATTCGTAATGCGTCATAAATGACTGACTTTCCTTTTTTCTACGAGTTGTTAATTATAATTTCAAATTTACTTTCCATGTCAACTGTCTTGAGTCGTTCGTCGGTCGTTTTTAGATTACGCGTCGCTTAATTCATTACAAATATTAGATCGTTTTTCAAAAATTTTGGAACCGGGTCTACTTCCGTATCGTCAAAAAACCGTTTCAACTCACGCACTAAATGTTACATACATGTTGTGTAGAACTATTCATATAATTTAGAGCACTGCTCCGTGAATTTGTTCAATAACTAACATAAATTTCATGAAAATTATTTCAAACCAAAAGTCATTTGCAGCTTGATTTCCTACTATCCCTGTCGCATTTACTTTCATTCCATCCCCTAAGGAGGTGGTTTTTTTAATATCCTTCCCGAGCGAATGCATATTAACTCTCTGCGTGCCGAAACTTGCGCGATCCGTTAGTTAATTAGAGCTGTGTGTAGATACATCAGTCAGTAACTATTAAATAAATAAGTAAATTACTCTTTACGTTATTAAGGCCAAAGTGAACAGACGTCTTCTAGGCAAACGTGTACCATCTCAGGCGTCGGAGGAAACAGTATTCAGACATTGGCGATGCACAAGTAAGACTATTTTATATAGATAGATCAAAAATTGTGTTGCTAACTGAATTGATATTAGTCTAATGCATTTTTGCTTGGCGACATACAATATTCCCAAGAATTTTTTTGTTAAATAAATACTCTCTGCTTATACACGTTTGCTTTTTACTAGTAATATCACATTAATATTCAATTACAAACGTTAATCTAGGTATTGTTGGACATTTACCCATAATTGTGACTCGAATTCGAATGTAATTTGGTTAAAACTCAAACTCAAATATTTCTTTATTCAAGTAGGTTACATATAACACTTTTGAATCGTCATTGAATACAATGCAAAGTGATTCTACTTCCGGTTCGGAACCTATATCTACCGAGAAGACACCGGTAAGAAACTCAGCAGATCATTTACAGTATCAGTATCTAACTTATTGCTATGTGTAGCTCACTTTGGACCAAGTCATATAGTTTTTGTTTTGATGAGTGATGAAACAAATAAGTACTCAAGTAAGTTTTTACTTTCGAGAGGTAAGCTGGAGCAGACCAGTCCCCAAAGGTGGCACCTGTTCACAAGCATGACGTATGTGCCAGCCATCAACCAGTTATCAAATTCAATCGGAAAGGAGTCCACCGGTCAAATGTTTTCTGTCTAGTAAATCGCAAACCTTTGATTCATCGGCACAGGCAGTAAATCACACGCCCGCTCATTATACTGCATTGGATTTATTTACGCGTCCGCCATGAATTGCTAAAATTAATATTTCACGCTGTTTGTCATTTAGAACTAGCGACCGAATGATAACTTTATTAAATCATTTATTTATGCGACAATTTGATAATGTCGCAGGCGTTCGGACAGTAATGGCGGCGAGCCGTCGTCTATCCTGGGACATTAATATGTATGGTGGCCGAAGGTGGGCTATCAATCCTTCGAGGCGGATGTAATTATGACCGTTTTGCAATAACTTAGCCCGGAGCAGACACCTACGTAGAAATATCTGGAAAACTATATTTTTTCTGAGATGTGTCTACGGCGTTAGTTAATTAAAATGCTTTGTTTCACAGTTTATAGTGAAACTGTTGAGTAATTACCGATTGTATGTCAAATCGGTAATAATTTAGCGGCGTAACCTGGTTACTAATTACTCAACTGCTTGACTATTAGACTTATGAATTGCTTCCTCAGCATCACATTCATTAAAGTCAATAAACATTGTCTAATAGTATTTTTAAGTTACAATAAGCTATAGCTTATGCTCTGGTTAGTTTCTAGTATATCGCAGTTCTTTTCGTATAGAAAATAATATTTTCTTGATGCCGATAGTTTTATGAGTTATTTAGAAATACTGAGTAAGGATATGGAGTACATAACCAGATCAAGGCCCAATTTCAATATTTCTTATGGTCTTTATAATAAAAAATAAATGAAAAAAAGAATTGCCACCTTAGTAAAACAATTGAATTGACGTTAAAGTGCTACAAGAGGATATGAGTAAAACCCTTTCCCTGATGACCTACTTAGCCGATAACTTGCGACTCTGTCGTGGCGCTACACATGTCGCGCGTCATGTCGCGCGTCGTGTCGCGTCGTGCGCGCAGCCGGCGCGTGACGGATGCGAGGATTACCCGGGTCACCGGGTCAGTTGTGCAAACGACCTTCGCTGATACTTGGGGACGAACGCGGAAATATCCTAATCCCGGGTCTTAGCAAAAATCTAGTCACTAATCAAGTCGGAGGGATTATGTGGGTGCAGTAGTTTAGCTGACACGTAAAACTGCGTAAAACTTTGCGATTTACTAGTCAATTGGCAAAAAATACAGAATTGAATCGAGTTGAGGATATGTGTGTAATACTTAGTGCTTTAACTAAGGAAAAATACTTCAAATTTGAAACCTAGTAAATTAAAATGTGTACTTTTGCCAAAACAGTTACCTGCATGCGTATTCGTACTATCTTGGTGTCAATTTTGTTCATGCTTCCGCGTCCCAATGATTCGTAATCGAGTCAAGAAAGAATCTATTATGTCTGAGTTTGAAATACCGGTAATATGATTTAAGTTACTTTATTATTTTTTTCCACCTGTTCAGGAGGGGTACTCTCAAAAACGAAACGAACAAACGAAAGGTTTCGTTTTTGAAGATTATTCAAAAGTTTAAGAATGAAGACGTGGTTTCTGATTTGCATAAATAATATTTTGTTTTTTGAAAACGCTTAATTTGCATTCGAAGTGAATTGGTTATGATTATGAGGATAAAAAATTGCCATCCGTTGTCGGATCCGACATATTTCGTTTATGGGAGTAGACCCCCAGTTTCAACGAGCGGGCCGGATTGCGGTGTCGCTCCATCTGCTAAGTCCTGGGTTCGATTTCAATTGAGTCAATATGAAAACGAACTATACATACTATATTATAACAAATATAGGAAATATTGCCTCGAGCCTGAGTGTAAAGGTGCGCTCGATGTTTCTGATTTCTGTAACACAAATGATTTTGCTACATACCACAAGATCAGAGCCATGTAGGTATATGATGTTGTCCAATATATGAATATTTAATCTATACTTATAATAAATCTGTTGAGAGGTCAATTCTGTATATTAAATATATTTCCAAAACAACTATTAGAGGGTAATTAGTAATCGATACTGATGCCAAAAATGCAATCAGAAAAAATTATGTCTGTCTGTCTGGCAGTCTGTTTATTCTTTATACAAACAAAAACTACTCGCTATAACGATCAATACTAAAAACAAAATAAAATCATTATTTAAGTGGCTTCCGTACAACAAACGTGATTTTTTGCCAATTTTTTGCGCGATGTCAATTGAAACTGTTGCTGGACGCTTGAAATATATACTGATTATTTGAATTTATATATTTTTTTTAAATAAATAAATAATCTAAAATAAAAAATATTTAAGGGGGGTTCCCATACAAAAAACGTTCTTTTTAGCCGTTTTTGCTAGATGTTCCTTATAGGCGGACTTCGAGTCAGGGGAAACTTATTTCTAAAATGGCTGGACCGATTTTGATGGAGCTTTTATTGGTAGGTAGCTGATGAACTAGGAAATAATATAGACTACTTTTATTAAAGAAAAGATACATTCAAACTCATGTAGTCCACCAGTCAATATTTCAACAGTCGGGCTGCTCCAGTTCGAGCGATAACTCGCTATGCCCTACCTCTCTTACTAACGTTATCATAACAAGCCGAGAAACTCATATAATCATATCTGCATCTATCGGTTCTGTTTCAAACAAAGGAAACACGTTGGCTCAGTGAAGCGGAAGTTCTCAGACGGTACCGAGGCGCTGCGTCGTCGGCTCGGGCTCCGTGCAACAAGAGGCCCCGGGCGGCTGCGACGCAACTCGAACACGACCGCTCACTGGACTAAGTTATCGAATAACTTACAGACGCCACGCCACAGATAATCATATAACATGTACTAAGAGTACGTTGCTACACCGTTATACTTTAAACCACATAAAACAAAGTTCGTGACTCCTTTAATAAGTGCGTTGTGGCAATCACTAAATGAAGATACCGCGAAATTATTCTCCAGGCTATAATCTGATGATTATCGGAGCTGTTATTTCGCTTAGGTATAAATGGAAACGGCCTCAATGTTTCGGTTTTTCTATAGATCTTAGCAAATAAACTTTGCGTTTTCTGAAAACATAAACTCATCCGAGTATTCTCGTTGAACATATTAATTTTGAGCAAACAATCTAAAGGTTAGCGCAGTATAACCAAAATGCCTTTTCATAAATTAATGAAAACATCAATAAACATAGAGCTTTACGTTTTAATGCCATTTTTCTATTATTTATGGAAGAAATAACGGTTCACATCAAAATGACGAACGTATAAAATAAGTATGACTTAAATCCGAATTCTTTATTAAAGCAAAGTATTGGGTCTTAGCTTCACTTAAAACTGATTTTACGATCAATTAACATGACACAGATGATATATATTGCGTTTCTTAAAGGCTTGCGTGACTTTTATTGATAAAATTATAATAATTGTAATTCAGCTCACAGACCGTGATCGTGTATCAAAACTGTTTGCATAAAGCTGTCATCGTACCTGAAACAAGGCAAATAAAGTTCATTAATAATCATTGAATCGACATTAGCATTGGTTTAAATAATTTATACTCAATTAATATATCATTCGAGGGCCTGGTGTTATTGAATTATAGTTATTATAAGAAGCACGAATAACAATAAATAAATTGTATCGCACTATAAGAAATAAGTTTAAATATTATAGTCTAGACTACATCCTATAGAATGATGAAATCCCTAAGAAAATACATCATAGCTCAACCACTGGTGCTATACATGCGCAATACGTCAAATTTCTCGCATGAGATTACAAATGTTTCTATACCGTTGATTGGGTGATAGTACACAGTACTCGTATTTTCAGCCAATCAGCGGTCGACGCATTGCTTTTGATATTTCTTAAGAGCGCGATAAAATTGACCCGCGTGGTGCATGCTAGACTTGATAGAAACCTAATTCAACGGTGGTACCGCGATCCAACTTTGACACATTATACCTGTCATACTCCTATTATAAAATTGTTAAAAATTCTTATTGTTCTTTAAATTGGCCTGAAAATTTGCATTCTTAAAACATACTAAGAAAAAAAAAAATATCGATTTGTAAAACTTATGTTTTATTTTGCTTTAAGTTCCATATCTTTAGTCTTCGTAGGACTTGCAAATGCGTTTTCATACTAAGAGTGCGATAGAGATATATCAATTTGAAATGAACTCATGGTGCAAGAGGGATTAAGTTACCTTTTAATAAAAAACATTCGCTTTTTTAGATCGTATTATTCATCCAGTATCTTAATTATTATAATAAGGTTAAAGTAAGCTTCACACAAATAAACCGAATACTACGTTACAATTATTCAGGAGTATCTATGTCCTAATACATAGATACTACTATGGAATAGTTGACATTTCCGCAGAATAAATTGTTTACACGAGTGTGTATTATATGGCGAGGCAAAGTACGCATGTGAAGGGTGGGTGTAGCAGGTCGCGGCGCAGTAAAGACGTCGCGCTGTCGCATGTCGCCGCGACCAGCGCCAGCGAAGTATTATGTTGTCCTCGCACGACACGACGCCGTCAGATATGAGCCCGCAATAACTCGCACCGAGCGTCCGCGGTCTCGAATGAGTTGACGCCGAAGTAAACAACTGACTGCGCGGTGAGTAATCCGGAATCCCGGCGAGGAAACACTTAGCAAATTAACGATTTGCGTTGCGGTCTGGCTTTCAATTTGATTAATTGCTCAATACTAGAACTGTCTTTATCGGAGCGGTGATAGAAGGATAAGATTCCATGAATGATAGATCGATTCCAATTGTTGATAGATCGAGTTTGTACAGTGGTTCCCAAGTGTAATTTATCGAGAAGTGCCTAAGCTACCGTGATTACTCAAAATAACGTCTTGTTTTGTCAATCAACACTACAATACGCCTTTGTAATTTTCGATCAGAAAAAGACGTCAAATTGTTTAATGAAGATTATCTATTTAATTATAAATTAAGATTTAACAGCATTTATTTTTCTCATTAGAAACCATACAATCACTTATAATAATATAGTGTTCAGGTGATATAACTATAAAATGTAGGTAAATCTTACATCTGTGAATGATGCCGGCCACTTAAAACATATTACCGTGGATTTAGTTTCATGACCTTCCATTGTTTTAAGTACGGTGTCTCCTTACACGAGGGTAATGAAACCTTATACGAAGGCGGTAGGTCGCGGAGGCCGGCCGTGCAGAGTGGCGGGCGCCGTTGGTCGTAAAGCAGCGAGGGCGTCAAAGAGCAGGTGCGTGGGCGCACGCGTGGGCGCACGCCTGCCGCTGCGGTAACATCCATTGACGTGATGCCATTTTAGCAATATGTGTGGGTATGTTAGTGAGACGAACCGATTGTTAAGCTAATTTTAAAACATTTGTGAGATTTTAACATATCTAAAAAAAAACTGATAATTTTTCCACAATTACTTAAGTGAATTTCTGTTTTTAAACCCTAACGAAAAAAAGGATGTTTTAAGTTTGAGATGTCTGTCCGTGTATCTGTCTATGCCATCATCATCCCAAACGGATGAATTTAAAATGATGGTGATAGGAAATCGGTCCAAGATGGCGGCCGCCACAAAATATCTTAGTTCATAATTTTGCACACAACTCTCTTATGAAGAAAATAGCTTAAGTTGTATTTTACATATGAAACATTTCAAATATAAGACGTGCTATTATCAAAATATGTTTTTTTTATTATAATTTGTATGGCTGTAAATAGTGTTGGAAAAAAATAATTAAATTTAAATTAATGCACCAAAAAAACTGCAATGCAAACCAATGAAAGTGCATTTTCTAGTCTTTAAAATAACTCGAAAGTTCTTTTGAAATATGTTAAGTTTCGGAGACCGAAATCGTATTTTTTATGTGTAATTTCACCTTTATTTGCTTCAGTATGAAATGTGTCGTACGAAATATTTCATTAAAAGTTAAAGTGAGCTCTACGCTATGCTCAACCGTGGGACGTGGAAGCTATTTTTCCTGCCGACTGCCTTCACAATGAAGATAAAAGCCATCGTCATTTATTTGAGGGATACTACAATAAAGTGTGCGTCAGACAGTTATTTCCCTCTAAACGGAATTGTTAAATTGATTGTATCGGCTGCATACAATTTATTGCCGGCATTTCGGAGGAAGTCTTTCGTAATCCATTCGGAGATGCTCATGGAGGCTGATTTGAATACACAAATGTTGATTGCATCTCAACTGCAGTACAATTAGGAGCCGGGACGGTCCGCATCGGTGCGGCAGTCGTATGCGCGTCCCACGCGGCACGCGCCGACATCGGGCCGGTATTGCGCTGGTATCGGGTCGGCATCGGGCGATCATACCGACACGACGCGGCGGCCGACAATGGCCGCTGCATTAACATTTTATCTCCACCGATACCGACGTGAATTCGGCCGCAGCGCGGGTGGCCGAGCGCCTCCGCAGTATTTATCTATCATTTACATATTTATTTTGTATTTCATAAATGTTAATTTTGAGAAAACACACACGCTCGGCTGTTGTTACGCGGGTCTAAAGTAAACGCGTATTTAAGGTTTTGCCGTAAATTGTGTGTTGACAGGAGCGGGCCGGTAATTGTTCAACGCGTGTGCTTAGGGCGATACCCGCGAGGTTTGTTTTGACTAGTTTCGGGGACTGCGTAGAGATTAGAGCGGGAATGAGTAGTTAGTAAGCGCATTGCGTGTGTTGACCGTTCAGCTCACAGTGCGATGTCAGATGTTGATACGAGCTCGCGGTTTTGTAATTTCAGTAGGTATAATTTTAACAGCAATTTTCATTAGAATTCAGATCTGAGTTTTTAAAAATCCTGATTTGTTGTTAATTAGTTTAGTGGTGAGTACTAAATAAATTAACTTTTAAAATAAAACGCATTCAAAACCGCATCGATAATAAAGCTATTTGTCCACGTCTCATTACTTTAGACCTGATTGTGTCTTTAAAAAAGCTTAAATTGGATTGTTTGCCTCCACATAATTCTATAAAAAAAAACTCCATATTCTTTCTAGACATTATGGTAATTATTACCCGATGTGAAAGACAGTTCAGAAATGCAATAGCTTGCTCTAAAGAATAATAAAAAATGTAAAGTGTCGGAACGGATACTCTTCGCAAAAACAAATGCAAATATAAGTCTAATCGCAGCGAGACGAGCGATTTGTAGGGTCTCGTAGCTGATGAGTGGCGCGAGCGCGCGGCGTGTCGTGCCGGGGCGCCGTTACCGCGCGCGTCACTCGCCGCGAGTTGCGACGCACGCGTCCCATGACACCACCCGTCATATTTGTAGGGTCTCGTAGCTGATGAGTGGCGCGAGCGCGGCGTGTCGTGCCGGGGCGCCGTTACCGCGCGCGTCACTCGCCGCGAGTTGCGACGCACGCGTCCCATGACACCACCCGTCATATTTGTAGGGTCTCGTAGCTGATGAGTGGCGCGAGCGCGGCGTGTCGTGCCGGGGCGCCGTTACCGCGCGCGTCACTCGCCGCGAGTTGCGACGCACGCGTCCCATGACACCACCCGTCATATTTGTAGGGTCTCGTAGCTGATGAGTGGCGCGAGCGCGGCGTGTCGTGCCGGGGCGCCGTTACCGCGCGCGTCACTCGCCGCGAGTTGCGACGCACGCGTCCCATGACACCACCCGTCATATTTGGCTGCGGTCGGACTACGTGGCGTGCGGTCACGCATCGGAACTACGGAACTAGAACAAATTTGAATACTTTTGCAGCGTCAATAAATGTTTTCAAGACTTTTCAATTTATTAATGAATACTTCATTTCAAACTAGTTTAGTAAGAATAGTACTTATAAGTTTTGTCCGTTTTATTTGAACAATTACCTGACGGTTAAAAGTTTAACATTGGAAAGTATTTTAAATCAAAAGCTGTTTTTCTTTTAACCATAAGCAATTTTAAAAATGTTAACGTTTGCAAGCATCCAAAATGTACGTAATTATTTTTGACAGCCATAAACTTGATGGTAGATATCATTTATAAAGACTAGGTAAGTTTTCTTTCTTCCTTACTATTATGTTTGCAATATCACGTATGCTCTTATTGGTAAACGGAGTTATAGGCACTTAAAAAATAATTCAAAAAGGTCATAAGACTCAGGAAATCAGACACAAACCAGGAAAGATAATTTGTTTTGTTTGGAATTTTAAAAGTTCGGCATTCGGTTTTAGGAGGTTAGATTTGAAATCTTGTTAGTATGTACATTACGTCACTAACATTTATGAAGCTTTTGTAGAAAAGATGCAATCACAGGCCGTAAATTGTTTTACCAGCAGCCCGCTAGTCAGCCACAGTTCATTGTTTGCATCGTACATATTTGATCTTTGTTCTAAGTACGTTGACCACCGGAGCATTTCTAAGTTTGTATCAGCCGCGTCTTGCATGTTTGCGAGTATTGTATGAGGTCAAGCAATCCGTGGAAGAGATCGGCACAAGCGAGGCGCCGCCGCCCACGCCGCCTACCTCTTCTACGGAATACGTAATGTAATACACATGAAAGTGTTCGTGCTTCCTGCGCGACAACCATTCCGGGCATCAATCGAGTAAAAAAGTAAAAATTACACGATACTTTGTTTGAAAGTGAAAGTATGGATGTAGAGATGCTTAATTTGATTAATAGTCATATTAGATACTAGAATAACATATCCATATTGTATTTTTTTATTGCAAAATAAAGCAAACGAAGTCGCGCGCAACACCTAGATTATCCTTAAAGAGGAAGGAATGGACATCATCTACACCTGTGAAGCCGGGACGGACCGCTAGTATTACACAAAGCGGATAGCCGTTACCTCTGTTAAAAGCGACAAAATGTCTGGTTTTCAATTAAACCGAACGTGGTATGCCCAAATATTCTATGTAAGTGCTGTCTCACCAAAATCGTACTATCACTGGAGTTATCTACTCGAATTGGACCGAGAAGTCGAATGCAATCAGAGCTGATTCTTCACTTCGCCATCGGGTATTAAGGACGTGCGCAGTCAGGGCCTATGCACCGAACTGAATACTACCTTATAAGAGTGGGGGCAATTTGAATACTGTTCAATAATTGAATGTAAATAAACTGAACTACGTCATAAGCTCTTCGGACGCGGCGATATCCGATGTATGCATGCATCATGATAGTACTATCACTACTGCCAATAATAGTATCAATTAATGAATAGACAGAACAGTTTCAACCCATATTCCAAATTCTCATTATCAACCCATGAATATAGAATATATCGACAGATCCATTATCTCAATACAATGTTGTTTGAATTGACAAAACAAATCGTTTACTTTTATTACACTACTCGAATAGATACGTATTAAGTATCAAATAGATATTTAAATCTTGTAGGAATTACTATTTATGGTTTGTAATAAAATAAAGAACATTCTTATCAATTGCCCGTCATGAAAAATACAAAATAGCTTAAATAAGTATCAAACACGGGCGAGAAAGCATTTTACGGTGATTGTTAGGTCATTTTGTTTCATGGTCTCATAAATAAATAGATAAAATGCTCCAAACTATTCGTCTTTGAATGTTTTGGATATGAACTAGAATGCGTCGGCTATCTTTAAAGTACTCATTTACAAGTTAATGTGTTCGTTTCACAACATTATTGTACAGGTAACACATGAATATAATCAATTAAATCAATATTGGGGCAGTTAAGCTGTCTCATACGTGCTTAGGTACTAACGAAGATACAATTTCATACACAGCGGACGTAGTCATTCGACGTTAAATAATCTTCGTTTGATTGTTGCTCTTGAAAATCTTTTTACAAGTTAGTCCCAAATTTTGTTTTGCTAGGGTGTTTTCTTAAACGAATTTGTCACATAACGACAACAACAAACATAGTCAAATTTTTATAGCTATCATGACCATTTTTTGGACTCTTACTCTAGGAGTATCATTGGTCCGACCACATGGCAGTCAAGTCAATAATACCTCAAAGCGCTTAATCGCTGCATCGAGTCTGTTTCACGGCAAGGCGAGTGGGAAGGGCTGTTCATCATATAATGTTCGGCTTTCGGCGGCGGGTTCACACCGGCCGGCATTGAGCCGTGATTTAATATCGCGGCGGGTCGCCGGCCGCGGCTTACGCGCGGGGACACCAATAAACTCGTTTCCAAACAGTTTGATACCTAATATATATCGGTCGGTGTACACTTACACGAGGGAGCCGATAGATACACAGATTATTATGATATATTGTTTTAGGTACGACTGTTAAACACCCAGGTGAAATCGTTGTTGTTGGGTATGGTAAAGAAACGTACAATTGAATGCATTTCCGTGTTGTTACATTTATTTTTTTAATTTTTGAGAGGTAAGCAGTAGCAGAGCGGTGCCCAAAGTGACACCTGTACATAGATTGGGACATTTATTTGATTCCAAATAAACTCATGAAATGAATGTTTTTATTGGGTAGGGATTAAACTGAAGTCATAGTCATCACATCATAAGTCATAAACTACTGTGTATCATCAAACTACAAGACTACAGCTTGTGTTCAACTCATTACCGCATTAGTTACTTTGGATCTAGACATACAGTTTTACTGATACCGAAATATCCTATCAGTTAGCATCGCCATACTGGCCCGCAAGATGTTTCTTCACGCTCTACTCTTATAGAGGTAAAACGGGCTTTAGAATCATGTGTAAAAATCCTATGTGGTGGAAGGTGTGGGTGAGTTCTAATTATGTTTGTACGGTGAATTACAGATAAAATAAACTTGCAGATTTTAGTCCTAATGCCCGCTACATAAGGCCGGTACAGAGTTCAAAGTGTTTAGCCTGACGTGCTTTTCGACCGTTAGAAATCAACCCACTTTAGGGCTTAAAACAGGGAGTGTTATGACACATAGGTAATTAGGGAATTTTACTCCCTGAAAAAGGCTGAATTGGTATTTCCAATGGTTAAGAAAAAAGGAGTGTTAGTTTGTATAATAGTATGTTATAGAACTTTAAATGTGCAAGTAACTACCGGGCAGGCACAAGTGAATAAATAAATGAGAGCATTCGTATTAGTCGCGCCACAGCGGCGCGTGTGTCGCGCGTCTCAGCCGCAAGACCTACACCCACTACACGCGGCAGCAAGTGATCCCGAGGTTGGTTGCTATTCCCGCCTCGCGCTCAGTTTCGCGTTTCTTTATTAGCTCCGCGAGAGGTTTCGACTTTCGCACTTGTTACGTAATGTCGGGAATTTTGTGTTTTCTTGAAGCATGGTATTAGCACAAGTAGGTAAATAATGTCGTCTATGTGTCTACGCTGAATAAAATATCATGTTAGTGTAAAACGTTTTTCAAATATGCAATTATACACTTATGCAAGTATTCAAATAAACACTTGAAAATATGTTAAAATTAAAAAAAAAGACTTTAACTGGCAGATGGTAAAATAACTTAATAAAATTAAAGCATCCGCTTATTTTAATGCCCTACTGCAGGGCTAAGTTCTTCACGATGGATATAAACCATCGTTATAACAATTTATCCCTACTAGCCAAGTGTGTAAACAGAAACCAACCCGAGCTATATACTTTACCCGATCCATAAATCGAATTATTTTGTACATCGTACTCATTAGGTACTTGGGCGCTTGCACGACGTTCTCTAGAGGCGTGTAATCTCAGCGGCGCGCCGCGACGATCCGGTTACACAAACAACGCATCTTAGCAATCCTGCACTCCCAATATTGGGAGCAAACAGATGCACAATTGGCCGCTGTTTTCCTTTCATTTCGTCGCGCAAACAACCAAAATACGAACATTTTGATTGGATATAAATAATGTTTGCTTTATTTTATTTCTTTTCTTCATAAGTTAGGAGCTGACTGCCCGAATAAATCACAGACTAGGTTTATGTAAAAACTTGTTTCATAATGTGTTTTTCTATGAAATTGTGTTGTTTATAAAGCTAAACTGCTGCGAAACAAACTACTAAATTTACACCCGTCAGTTTTTGACGAAATTGGACTAGACTATTGGAACTATTGTTAGCGCTGCTAGCTGTGGAGTCATTGGTTAGATTCCCACCTAGTACAAACATTCCTCTGATGATAACTTAAGTCAGTTCTTTGTCTGGGTGTTTATAATTCTCTCTGTTGGTTCTGATTGCCACAAACATAACACAAGCTTAAGCTTCTTATTTAGGGATTAGGACCAACGTATTTGGTGCAACGTATGTGGTGCTGTATGATATTTACTTATTTGATACAAATACTAAACAACATTACAAGTGAGAACTAAATTTAGGCACATATCTCTCTATAGGAGAAAAATCAGCCTCATGTATGTTCGATTGGTGAAAAAATATAAAGCTCCTTGGTTACGAGCGAGCAACAGGGCGGGAATCATAATTCGAAAAACAAACGAAGATCGGGGATCGCGAACGCATAAAGGGACATGAGAAGTTTCGGTAATTCGAGAGACAATAAAAAGGTCGCAGTTCGGGTCGGGTGATTGGGATGAGGGCGAAGGGGGGGGGGGGGGGGGGAAGAGTCGCGGGAGGGAGAGGGAATCGCAGGTTGAATACAAGACGGCTCATTAGCGGCAGGTGCTCAACTTTGCGCAACATGTGAGCCCTTGATGCCGACGGAAACGAGGATTCCTTACGCTTACTTAGGACTTTTACAAAAGTCGAATAACAAGCATGAAACGTTAAGAGAGTTAGTTTTTCGTGACAACGACATTGAGAGCGCGGAGTTTTGTTTCTAGGGTTGAAGTGCCATTAGAAGTTAGATGTTTGTTGTAGACATGCTTTTTTAGAATATTTTGTTACCTATTCAAGAAAGTCCTGTCTTTGAAATATTTCGTTACTTAAAGTATTAACGGAGTTTTCATCTCTTACTTTTTATTTTTTTTCTGTATTGCATTACAGACATTGTTCTACAGATAAACTATAGTAATTAAGGTCGTCTTATCGCTAATTGTTAAACCCGTTCTGAAAGCATTTGAGCGTGGAATTTTTTTATGAAAAATAATAAAACGGTGTCAAAGAAACATCGTCTAAAAGTAGTTCTTATTGATTGAGTGTGAATTATTAAGAGTAGCAGCTAGTTCTTTGTATCTCAAATGCTAATGGATATAGGTTCCAGGAAAAAGAGAGAGCATACTGAGTAGCCGTTACAAATGTACGATTCCAGCAATCAATGAAACAGCTTGGCGTGAATGAATAATGATTTGAGGTTCTAGAATTCATTCTAATTGAGTATCTTCTACTGGAAACAGCTACGCATTTGATTGTCGTCGAGTAAATACGAGCAGCACAAAAGTAATAAGGTAGAACTTTCCAGACTTGTTAAAACTGATACTATTTCCGAATGTCCTTTTCAACTTAGCCCAAAGAAAGTCGTAAGTCCAAGAAGGCAATCACATTAGCTGGCGAGTTTGTAGGCCGGCACACCGGTCGGGCCAGGCAGCTAAGCCAGCTTAGCCGGGTTGGCAACTGCTCAGGACAGTTTCACGGCACTGAGACCACGGCTACTATATCGCGTGACTGTTCAATGACGGAATTAAATGACATTTTAATACTATCATATTAAGGAACTTCTACTAATGAAATAAAATGATTTATTTCTGCAAGTGGATTTACAATAAATTCTTTTGCACGTCAATTATTTTTTTCTACCAGCCCCTCGACATTGTTAGTTCTGTTGAGTAGAAGCGCCGCAACAAACTCAATAGGGCGTCTACTCTTGAAAACGAAACGAACAAACGAAAGGTTTCGTTTTTGAAGATTGATCAAAAGTTAGGGAATTAAAACGTGATTTTTGATTTGTATAAATAATATTTTGTTTTTCGATAACGCTTTATTCGCATTCGAAGTGTGTTAGTTGCGATAATGAGCAATAAAAAATACTAAACGTCATCGGATCCGACATATTTCGTTTTCAAGAGTAGACACCCAGATATCCTCTTTTAAAATAAATTACAAACATCACAACATGGCATTAAAAGATTTGAATTAATAATATAGATTATTATCTAGGTGCAGATGCAAATTTTAACTATTCCACATTTTTTATCATTAAAAAAATCTTGTACAGTGTAATAAGCCTTTTTCATAAGCCATGTTTTGATTTGAGTCTTAAATCTATGCATGGGCAAGTCAATAATGCTTTGCGGTAACTACACCCTTGGTGTTGATGGGGAAGAATCAAACGATTGTGCTGAATGAAGTAAGTTTGTGGTTAAAAAACTTATGTATAGTCGACACACATTAGTTAGTATTGCTTTCTATGGATGATTTTGATTATTGCTGCGATCCTAAGGTTAATACCAGAATTTAAAAGTAACCAAGATATTGTACGCTTACTCACGTATTAGTATTTCAAGTCAATTCTTATTGACCTTGTGCTAGGAATATTTCGAAAGTTTAGGAATTGTCTGTCTATGCATCCAATAAGAATTCCCCATAAAATCCTGGCAAGAAGGTACTGTACTTATATTTGTATTTTCAGGATTATGATACCCGTATCAGACGAAAACCTTAAGATTGCATCCCGGGCGGGATCCGGGAAAAAGACAAACAATAAAAAGATGATACAAGAGGACGAACGAGCACTTCGTTCCGGACAATATCTGAACAATCCCGGACGATTCGATATAAACGATCGCGCTCCAATCCGGCGGCATTGGCTCGTAAAGCCGCGGTGCTTCGGGAATACGGACACGAAGCTACGGGGCGACGCAACCGAACTGACGTTTTCATTTGTTTTAAAACCGAAACTTATTGTGTTGGTCTTTCTTTTACAATGACATTCCGTTGATTATTTAATCAAGTTATCTTTATGTGCATGCGTCAGGCTCACGCGATATTCAGTCATGATGGCATGTTTTGAAAGTGCGCATCTACTTGATTGATATGTTTGTGCGTTATTTTCCGTCTCCATTAGACGAATTAATAAATGAATAAGTATATTGCACAAACTTAATGTTTAAAATGAAATAAACCCGCCCGATTTATGTATGCAATTTATTTATTTTTCTTTAGAAAACTATATGACTCTTTAGCAAACAGCCTGTATAAAGCTGCGGTTCGTTTGAGGCCGGGTTATTATTGCGTCTACTGGATTCAGAAGCTATAACACACTATAAATATCATTCCAGCCTAGACAAACTTATGGTTATGTGTTAACTAATGTAAAAAAAAATTAAAATACAGTAGAGTCGTTTGGTTTGGAAGGACCAATACATCGGCAATTAACTGATAAAGAAAAGTTTTTGATGAGTTAAAGCAGATTTGAGTTGGAGTTGAACCAAATTAATCTCGTAAACAGTTACTGGCGCTTTTAAATTGTATCGAATCAGTTTATATTAATAAAAACTGACAAAGCTGACCTTAACTAATAATATGAGTTTACTTTTAAGCTGCAAATTATCAATGTGCAACGACCCGTGGCTGCCAAGGAGTATTATTTCGGCCATTCCTAGTTAGCTACCAGACGAGGTATTTGCATTCATGGATATGTTTGATCAGAGCGCACATTACTAAGGATTTGTCAGTAACGGCCGGCTTTAGTAGGGCACGTGCTGTCAAACTGTGCAGCTGCCCCATGGTCGGCTGATGCTTCCGCGGACGATAATCGTGTTGAAACAGCAGACAAATGGTGCATGTGGATGCATCCGAGCGCAGTGAATGTGAGATGTTGTGACATGAAATTTCGACTGGAGTGGAATGACTTATAAAGTAGTGGGTATTGGGCGACTTCCACAATCAATTGATTAGTTATTAAGGCTGAATATTTACATTCGGTAGAAGCCTAAAATTGCTGTCTTTTAATGATTTTTGTTAAAAGTTATGAATTTTTACCTTCAAGATAACATTTTGATCTTGGCTGCATTGCATGTTGCCGAACATTGCAGCGTGCTGCGGCCAGCAGTGCTGCCATAGCACAACTTTTTTCGTTATTATCATAGAAACATTCCGAGCTCCGCAGCAATGCTGTGGCTGCAATGCAGCAGCAACATTGCTGCGCGGCAGTGTCGCCCCGCCGCCGCGACATATCAATAGAGGCGCGTTCGCAGCAGCCATGCTACGTAATTACGTACGTGAATGAATGATGAAGTTGCTTCTGACATTAAAACCTTTTTGTATTACAGAAGAGATCTATCCGATCTATATACGGCCTCAGATCGCGTGATTAACATAAAGAATTATAAACAGAGTTTTAACACTATAACTATGATATAACAGTATTTTGACGCCTTCTATAGATATATATGTAGTAATATTTTTACATTATATTTAAATGTAGTTTGGGAGCCACTGCACTTGACCAACAAGGGTCTTTTATCGGCGGCGTTAACCGCTCACGCTGCGCTGATGATTGGGCGATGCATCACTTGAGGATATAGCGCCGCGGATACACTCGCGATGTATCCACCCGCTAAGCCTGGTTAGGGTTGCGGGCCTCAATACAAATGCTGGAATCTTTTTTAACTATATATTGAGTTTAGCCAAAGATTGCAGTCGTTCAATTTTATTGCTACTCGCCTCTAGGCTTTAAAGTCGACATTGTTAGGATTTATATTTGTGAATTCCCTCTATTGTTCGCTCGTATAGAGTTTGAAAGATCGCTAGTGCTAGTCTTTTTCTATTACGCCCCCTGCTACTCACTACTAAGTATGCGTATACTGTAGTACCAAATGTGTGTGTGTGATCTTTTTGAACATATGTAATTTAGAAATCAGTAACTATTTTTATTGATTTTTAACTCTGCACCTATCGATAGTACATTTATCGAGGAAGGCTTTATGCTGTTTAACTACACGCTGTTACCAACAGGAGAGAAGAGCTCGTGGAAAATATGGAAAACAGGAAGAGTAAGAGCGCTAGCGGCTAGTGCCTAATAATTACTCGAGGTTCTTAAATATTTATCCGAATACGTCTAGAAACAAATTAACTCGTACGTTTAGTCACAAGCAAAAAACGTAAACGAGCTCATAATTAATTTACTTTAGTATTCGGTTATGTTATAGAAGTGTCTGTTGACTGAAACCAAAATAAGACGCTTGGTAATCCTAAGCGCGGCAACCGACGCTCCCAATATATCGCAGGAGATTGCTCCGGTATCGCGCTCCTTAGTAAAGAAATTAGAGGAAATGTGGCTGTAAACCCGAGAGCGATGAGATCATTACATAATTGAGCTTCTATCCTACGTTTACAAGCAGATTGTCTATTGATTTTAGGGTTTTACTCAACGATCTGTTTATGTAGGAGCGTGTGTTAAGGGGATGTATCATCACATGCTAAACATTTTGACGACTTATCTTGCTGAGAGGCGAGCATCGCGCTGTCCCGGGTTCGATTTGCGGTTGGGTCCACATAGAAACACTTTACTTTTCTACCCTTTATTTTTCTCGGGTCCGGGTACCTACTGTAGTTATTTCAGATTTCTGTATTCAAGTGCCATAGATACTCGTCGCACTCGGAGCTGATTAATTGTCTTTAACAATATGTATTTGTAGTTTTTAATCGACTTGAAAGTTTCCAAAAAATACTACTAACCCTAATCTAAGAGTTTACTATGGATATGTATTTCATGTTTTTGTATGAGAGCACTGCTGAATGAAAAAGACGTCGAAAACATTATCCCTACTTAAAATATTTTTTGGATACTATTAAACATTACGGGATATATATCATCTCATTAATTTGTAATATATTTATAAGAAGCTGATGATAATGTTATGTGTAAAAAAACGATTGATCAGCTCGATTGTTAGTATACAAAAAAATATATCTTGCTTATGGTTGAAATTGTTAAAAACCAAATATTGAAGAAATACTGCGTATCCACGAAAAGTTTATTTACATAAAAATGCAGCTAAGTGAAAACATTTTTACCCAAAGTACAGGTAAGTTTGTACAAGCAAGCGCTCCATTTAGTGGTGGAAGTAAAACCTAAGTTCGTCAGGTAATAAAGTCAGGTAGCAACGGGTCGGCTGCAGACGAGTTTTTACTGCTACTTACAACACAAAGCAGGCGCTTGACTAGTACTGAGGAGTGTATGTAGCTCGAATTAGCTCCTAATCTGCTTTACAATATAGGAGCAAGTAGTTGCTGGACTGCCGCTGACAATTTGGGGAAACTGGGCCACCGAGGACCACAGGCAGCCGAGATGTGGGGAGTGAGTTAGCAAACAGTTCATTGTAACTAATATTGCTCGTACACGTGATAAACTCGTGTTTATTATCACATAAATACAAAGTCGAATGGTTCAAATGGTGTATCTGTAGTTCGTTTTATTACATTTAACTAATAACCTATTTGTTCATGTAATATATTTAACTTTCATATCTTTTAATATTTTGGGAATCATCTACTAAGGCTTATATTGGCTTTCTTAAGGTTCATTACGGTTATTTCTCTGAGTTCATTACGGTACTTATTTTAATAAACATACTCATATCTCAATTAAACAGTGACGTCTTGTCATCGAATAATATTAATGACATAACTTTCTGAAATGCATGAAAAACTTTTATCGTTGAACTTATTTATGGCAGAATACGTAAAATATTATTATTTCTATTATAACGCTAAAAAAAATATTTTTTTTTTCTAGTTTATATGTATAAAAAAATGTATTATTTCGTATTCATGTACGCGTAACTGACATCGTAACAACTGACGTCACAGTTCAATTAAAGACTCTGTCTTACTTAAAACTTTGAGACATTATTCTTCTATTAATTTTGGCAATAGCAAACATTTTAAATTTTATATTATGCTTACATTGCGCTGTAAAATTTTTATAAAATGTAAGGAAAAAATATCTTACTTGTTTTTAATTGGGCTTAACAATCACAATGCATATTTATTTCCATTAACATCAATGATATATATAAATTATAGAGTTCTTGAACTTAACTTAGTATCAATTTACTTAACCGCTTATGTGTATTTATTAACAAAGGTGAGTATGAAGCAAACTCAAGTCGAGACTATTTCTAAAATCCTTTCCTTTAATGAAATCAACAGTTAATAATTTAACATTAGTTACCCATTAAGGTGACCATTACGTTACCACATATCGCATTCCAACCACAAACCAAAACTCCTCAAGATACTCTAAAAAGCTTTCCGAAAGAGCTCAACTACTCCACTTCATAAAATCCAAGTTGCAAGCGCGTACAAAGAGCGGAACACTTTTACCTCTCTCCTCCGAGATCCAGCCACAATAGTGTTTGTGGCTGCTACGGCGAGGCCTTGATTTGAAATGTTTGCGGCAACCCTATCATCAAAGCAAGTTTTGCATCTTTATGTTCCAGAATTTACTTTGCTAGTTTGACACTTTTATGCTTCAAACATTTTTCGGTCAAACTGTTGAGTTTGATAAGAGTCGGACGTTGGACAATTTATGCGTGCGATTAAATCGCAAAAGTAAACCAAACTTATCGAAACCAAGTGAAAAAGTTTTATATAGCACATGGAGCAGTTACTTTTATAGGAAAATTGCAAATCCAATTCTACTTTTCAAATTAAATAAAAAACAGTGTGAAACCAAATAATAAAACTTTTTAAGTGGATCCCGATGATGTTATTTCCCTTTTAAAGTTTATTCATGTATCATAATTTAATGTTATCCTAAAGTTGACTAAAGAAATTACAAAGTGTAAGCTGTAAGTAACCTGTGTACGATATTTTGTAATTTCACCAAAATCTTCATAATCTTATCTTTAGTTGTGTAATCTATGTTACAATATACAATATAATATATATTATAGATATATTTATTCATATTTTATTAAATTTCTCACATTTCACCTCGGTAAATTGCTTAACTCATCTCAATCTATCTCCACGTGACTGGCACCAACACACTTTTTACTTTTTTTTACTTTTTACCTACATCATACCTCTCGATTAACAAAATGTCTAATTTACGTAAGCCATGTTGTGGTATCCTGTTATTGGCTTAGATTTATGTATCATGTTTGGTTTTTTTATGTAAATTCATGGTATTGCTGTTGGATATCCTAATAAATAAATAAATAAATAAATCTCTATTTATCCCTTTTAGCTTTAGAGCTCCTGGAGGGGGTGCTACCTCAATAGCAGGGGTCAAGCCTTCAAGGTAAGGGCGACAAGTCCCCAGGGGGGGAGGTGATACCCCTACCTGGCGCGTCCCCCGGCCGGCGGATAGGGGAAGCCGTCGGCTGCCGTCCGGAGGGTACTCCCGCTTACAGGGATGCCCTGCGGGCGGCGGTCGGCGGTCGGAGCGTAGCTCCCGCGGACCAAACACACTGGGGGGGGGTGGGGTAGGCGGGTTGGGGTTGGGGAATACCGTCCTCCCTGCTATTCTCGGTTTGAGAAGAGCAGTGGAGGGCGAGGCGTGTGGGTGCTGGCTCGGTGGGTCAAACTGGCCAAAGTGGCTGGGGAGACGCGGTCCTTTTCAGGACCACCACCGGGCAAACCTGTTCCTTCCCTCTGTAGCCCAGGTAGGCCTGGGGAGGGGGGAGGGGTAGGGGGCTTGCCTTAATTGGCCGGCCCAAGAGGAAGGATACCTCATTAAAAACCCCCTAAGCCCGACGTTGGGAGTGGCACGAGACGTCGGGGCCATCTCTCCTTCGGAGGGATGGTGAGGAGATGAGTCAAAGCTCCTCCTATCGACCCCACCGCCCGGCACCGGCCGACACCGGGTGTGTAATAGGCTTCCCCGTGCAACTGGCTCTGCACGGGGTGACCTTTGTTTCCAGCAGAACTCGTGGGAACAGTTATGGACTCATCACAATTTAAAAAATCGGGGAAAATAGTAGTCGGGGGGGAAATGGATTCAGACGACGTGTCTGACGCGTCTGATATTAGTTTGTCTGACACGGAGACAACTTGCTCAACACCACGGCGCTCTGGTCGCGCCGTTGCTCGAAGCCGCAGCAGCAGCTGCACGTCTATAGACGGAGCGGGTTCGTTGGCTGGGCGAAAACGGCCGAGTCAAGAAGCTAAGGAAGGGGATGTTGTCTTTCGTAAGGGACAACAAGCAAAGAGAGGCCGCGGACGTCCGCCTACCACGGGCGAATATGTGGGTGTGGCGGAAGCCAAAAGGGAGTACAGGAAGGAGATGGAAAAGCTGGAGAAAATGAAGGCCGCAGAAACCTGGGACCAGACCATCTCCACTCACATCGAGAAAGTACAGCGCACGGCAGAGGAGATCGTCTACGGCGAGAGGACTCTCTCGCCAGAGACACTAGCGCGGGAGGAGGCATCGAAAAACCTCGAAGACCGGCCTTCGTTCCTCCTCGTCACCCAGTCAATGAGGACAGCGGACCTTGTCCGCAATATAGCTAAGGGGTCCGGCAACTTGAAGGGCACATACGTAAAGGCCCTCAAATTGGCAGCCGACAAATGGGAGAAAGTGGCTGCCAAGATGTATGAGCGCAACTCCACCCAGGAGATGAGAGCGCTAGAGGTGACGGCCAGGCGGGTCACAGACGAGAATGATCGGCTTAGGGAGCGTCTGACCCGCCAAGACAAGGAACTGGCGGAAGTGCGGGCAGAGATCGCCGAGTTAAGGGCGAAAATGGTGGCGCAGGGAACCCCCGAGCACCAGAGTGAGGCCAAGCTGCTCAACTACCTCGACTCCAGATTCCGGGAGTTTGAGAAGCGGCTGCCACCGGTCACAGAGCAGCAGGGTGGGACGCAACCGTCGTCGCGTCCGACGCCAGAGAAGGGTCCGGCCGCTGGGCCAAAACCACGGACTCCCGCAAGCAGCACTCCTGCGATGCGGAACCCCGTTGCCCCAGCGCCTCCGTCGAAACTCCAAGATAAGGGAAAGAAGGGGAAAAAGGGGGGAGCTAAACAGCCACCCCCTCCTAGGGACCCCCGCCCTCTGCCACCTCCACCCGCGTCTATGGAAGCGGCATGGTCAACGGTGGCTAAGAGGGGGACGAGAAGGGCAACAAGGGCTACGGAAGCCCCACCGCCTCTGCCCAAACCGCCACAGACGAAGCAGACGAGGCGGCCAAAACTGCTGAACCTCCGCCCCTCCCAATCGGCGGCGTGATACTCACACTGCTGCCAGAGGCCGTTGAGCGGGGGATGACGCTGCTGGCGGCATTAACAAAGGCCAGGTCCCTTATATCAGTGGGGGACCTAGGCATCACGGGGATCCAGTGCCGTCGGGCCATTACCGGCGGCCTGATCATAATGATATCAGGCGGCTCGGAAGGGGAGAACCGGGAAAAAGCCGAGGTATTTGCCGGTAAATTAAGGGAAGTTCTCGCGGCGGACGGAGTCCTGATCTCCCGCCCGGAAAAGTGCGCGGAGCTAGCCTGTCCGGGCTGGATGACTCCGTCACCGTGACCGATGTTGTTGCCGCGATCGCGGCGAGTGGGGAATGTCCGGCGTCGTCGGTTAAGATTGGGGAGATTCGCCGCGTTGGTCGAGGGCTGGGCTCCTGCTGGGTGCGCTGCCCCACAGCAGTTGCGAAGAAATTAGTGGTTGGCCGCAGACTAAGAGTTGGCTGGTCTTCAGCGCAAGTGCAATTGCTGGAGACCAGAGACCTGAACTGCTTCCGGTGCCTCGAGAAGGGGCACGTCAGGATGCAGTGCGGGTCGGAGACGGATAGGAGCGCCACGTGTTACAGATGTGGCGCTCCTGGCCACCTTGCCCGTGCGTGCGAGGCAGCGCCGCACTGCACGGTCTGTGCCGCGGCCGGCAAGAAGGCCAACCACATAGGTGGGGGTCCAGCGTGCAAGGCCCCCAAGAGAGCCCAGAGGCGGGCCACCGGAGCGACTCAGTCGCAGTCGCAGCCGGCCCGCCCCGCCCCTGACGTCCAGATGACGGGGGAGTAGGCCCGAAAGGCCATGAGTCCCGAAGGCGCCAGAACGGGGAATTCTGGCGTCGCTCGAGGTGACGGGGCATGCTGGGTGGTCCGGCATGCCCCGTGGTGCGGCAATTCCACCTGCCGCACCGAGACGCGCTGCGCCATGCGCGGCAATTGCGTTTAGGGGGGGGATTGTGTAATGCTTTAATGGCGAATCCCGGCCCCCCCCGCCACTGCGCATAGTAGGACCACCCCAGGGGTTTTAGTCGGTTCGAGTCCGACACACCACTCTCTGTCTCCCCGTGGCAGAGAGTGACGGTGCGTGGGCATTTCCCCTGGGAATCAAAAAAAAAAAAAAAGGGCGACAAGTCCAGTAACAGATTTATTATGCTGTACTTGTCGCCCTTAAGCTAGGACCTGATTACCACTTACATATCATCAGGTGGGATGAGGTCAATCTTGAAGTGTAATATGAAAAAAAATCTTTCATGAATCTTGTTTGAATAGACAACGAAAGATTAACTAAAACGATTTAAAATGATACCGTTTTTAATTGGATGAGTCGCAAGCAGTACGCGAGTGAAGCCACGGGCAGTCGTAGTTCATAGGTATCTGTAAAGTGTCCGTCTCTCAGCCGTCGCGAGCGCCAACGAAGCGCGCCGTAAAGAAGTACGGATCAATTTCCACGTGTTTGCTGACACTCGAGAGGTGCTCTACACAGGGTTGCCGCACACACGTATACGAATTGCTTAAAATTAAAGGGGTGAGAGCCATATGTGCTCCCCGAACGCTCGGTGAAGATGATAAGGCTTCGCAGCTATCATCGATAGTCAGGTAGGTAAAAAAAAACGTATACGAACTGCTTGGAAAAATATAGTTTATATCAGGTAGTGGTTCACAGACTTACAAAACAAAGACATTATGTTATTTATTTTCTATTTTTATACATAACCTACATATTGTTATTTATTTGTGCAAGATTCACCAAAAATTTTTACAAAATTAATCTACACAGATCATTTAGTAAAATACATAGTAAACTTTAAAGCATTTTACAGCTTACGTTAGTAAAATAAAAATATAACAACTAGTTGATGTTGGAGGAAGAAAAGTTATACTTTTGTAACTTAGGCCTGTCCTCTCACTTTTGCTAACAACAAAAAGAGAGATGGTGCACCAGGTAATTTGAACTGAGGTGATGTAAATACAAGAAATATAATTGTTTGTGTTGTAAGTATATTAAAATAGTGTTATGTAGGTATAAAGCTAATAATATAACTTTACTATGAGATATTATAAACTCATAATAAAGTGACACGCGATTACACTTCATTTTAACTGTATATTTGATATCGTATGTTAAATTTTGAGGTTGCTATGTGTTAAAATATGTACAAACAGCCCTAGCATGTGTTCACGGGATGCATTTGTATTCGTTGCACGCGGCGCACAAGGGCCGAGAATGGTCTGCGGCGCCGATAATGCAAGCCACTTCATTCCGATTTACTGCAAACACTCCTGCCTCCTGAGGGCGCCAACTAGACAAGAAGCTGCCATATAGAGTGTTATTCTGCTGCGCTGCGACATTGCGTTAACTCAGTGCACTGTGTCGATGTATGTTGGCGCACAGCTCAGAACAAGGAAGTTTGAATTCAAAATCAAAAGGTTGAGTTACCCAACAATCGAAAGTAGTTTCATTTAATGCTTATACGAACTTTGTTTTGCTATTATATTTTCTATGTTTAGATATACTGCAACTTCGTGAAATGTAAAAAAAGGCTAGGTAATTGTTAGGGGTGAGATCTTTTCATTTAGAGATTAAAGTCATCCGGCTATGATCAATAGTTAAGTCCAAACTAGCCACGAGGTTTAATTTCGATCATATGACTTCATTTCAAAAAACTCAAAACTCAAATATTTCTTTATTCAAGTAGGTTACATGTAACACTTTTGAATCGTCATTGAATACAATGCAAAGTCATTCTACTTCCGGTTTGGAACCTATATCTACCGAGAAGACACCGGTAAGAAACTCAGCAGATAAGTTACAGTAGCAGTATCTAACTTATAGCTATGTGTAGAACACTTTGGACCAAGTCATATAGTTTTATTTTGATGAGTGAAAAAAGCATGAAGTATTATTTTATTTTAAGAGGTAAGCTGGAGCAGACCAGTCCCCAAAGGTGGCACCTGTTCACAAGCATGACGTATGTGCCAGCCATCGCTTTACTCAACCATATTGAAGGGAATGTAACGACCCGCCACATAGCGCCACCACCCCAGTGACATTTTAGTGAGCTGAACTCCCTTTGGAAAGTAATTACAATTTAAGTCATCAAACCAACTATAGGACCCGGAGCACGAAGTAGTAACCTACCTACATCTTATTCTGTTAATTTGAGACTACTTAATAATTCGTGATAGCCATGTCTATCGTACAAAATTACCAATAACAATGTCGTTTTGTCAAATGAAAAATAAAAATATCGACATGTCACATAATTAAAATAAAAGAAAATAATAATTTATGTCTACTTATAGTATAAAATTAAAATTAACAATGTCATTTTGTGAAAAAATAAATTAAATTATCGAAACTGGCGCTTAATTAAAAAGACAAAAAAACGTTTCAAAACATGTGTTGTCACGTTAATTAATATCAGGCCAAATATCTTTATCATTGAGATAATCATTTATGTGTTGTCACGTTAATTAATATCAGGCCAAATATCTTTATCATTGAGATAATCATTTACTGTATAATAGCCTTTTTTCATAAGTTAATTTTTAACATAGAACTTAAACTTGTGCGTAGGTAAGTTAACAATAGTTTGCGGTAATTTATTGAACATTTTTATGCTTAACCCAACGAATGAATTTCCAATTTTATGGAGTCTACGATTTGGAACAGCAAGTTTATGTTTATTTCGGGTGTTAAATCGATGAATGTCTAATTTTTTAGGAATTTTGTGCAGGTTTTTGTGAACGTGCAATAGACAGTCGAGTATATATTACGATGCGACTGTTAGTATGTTAATATCCTTAAATCGCATTCGCAGCGAGTCGCGGGATCCAAGCCTGTAAATGGCTCTAATAGCCCTCTTCTGTAAGATGAAAATAGACTGAATATCGGCTGCAGACCCCCACAAGAGTAGACCATATGACATTATACTGTGAAAATAACTAAAATAAACTAATCTCGCTGTTTCCTCATCAGTCAGATGTCTAATTTTCCTTACTGCATATGCGGCTGAGCTTAGTCTTCCTGCCAGAGCAACAATGTGAGGAGACCATTGCAGTTTTGAGTCCAAGGTAATACCAAGGAATACTGTCGAGTTGATGACCTTAATAGGCTCATCACTCATTTTAATTACAGTGTTCACTTGTTTAACATTAGGCATTGTAAACTTTACACATTTAGTTTTTTTGGCATTAAGTAACAGATTATTTGTCGTAAACCATTGCGTTACTTCAGAAAGAGCATAATTAATATCATCAAAAGTTTGTTGGTGCCTATTAATTTTAAAAATCAAAGATGTATCGTCCGCAAATAAAACTGTATCACACAAGTTTTTTGTGAAAAAAGGGAGGTCATTTATATAAATTAAAAACAATAAAGGTCCTAATATCGAGCCTTGAGGTACTCCCATACATAGAGGAGCATCGGATGAATTAACTCCATTTACACTAACTTTCTGAGTTCTGTCAGATAGGTATGATTGTATCAGATTTAATGGATTTTTCGAAACACCATAATGCTGTAGCTTCATTATCAACGTTTGGTGATTAACACAATCAAACGCTTTTGATAAGTCGCAGAAAACCCCAACCACATCCCGTTTGCTCTCCCACGCATCAAACACATGCTTAATGAGTGCTACTCCTGCATCAGTAGTGGATTTGCCTTTTGTAAATCCATATTGATTTTTGTGCAGTAAATCATTTTGTGTAAAATGAAATAGGAGTTGCTTGAATATAACTTTTTCAAAGATTTTACTAAAAGCAGGTAGTATTGAAATTGGCCTGTAATTAGATGGGTTACTTTTATCACCGGATTTAAATAATGGAATAATTTTACTGAACTTCATCATGTTCGGAAAACAACCTTCATCAATGCATTTATTGAAAATTATAGCTAAGTGTGGGGCAGTACAGTTTATGATGTGTTTTAATATATCTGTAGAAAGACCCCACAAATCTTCGGTCTTTGTCAGATCTAACTCTTTGAAAGCCTTAATAATAGTCTGATAGTTAATATATTCAAAACGAAAAGAAGTTTTACATTCTTCTACATGTGATTTAAGGAGGGCTTCAGCAAGACATGGGTTTGAAGATAAACTGCTTGTTGTCGTGATAGGTACACTTGAAAAAAAATTTTCAAATGCCATTGCCACATCAGTATCAGAGTTAATAATAACTTCGTCGATTTTCAGAGAGAACTTGTGGTCTAGTGTTTTATTTTTACAAGTCTCTTTATTGATTACTTGCCATGTGGCTTTACTTTTATTTGTAGCTTTTATTATTTTTTCTTTTAAGAAGTTAGACTTAGCAACAGAACAAATCTTTTTAAATAACTTTGAATAATTTTTTACGTATTCTATCTTTGAAGGGTCATTGGAATCAAATTTATAAATAAAAAAGAGTTATAAAATAATTGACGGCATATATTTGAAAGTAAAATCAAATGAACATAGTAAACATTAAAAGAACATCATGGTTGATCTGTTTCTGTAATTTTGTTTTAGAGTAAGTATACGTTTTGTGTGTTTTATGCTAACTGGGTATGTTCCATCTTGTTGCGCCGAGTCAACCCAAATACTCAAAAAGTTAACTGATAACCCTATATTATAGAGGCGGAGCGCGATGGAGCCGGGCGGCGGGCGAGGGAGCGGTGAGTGTCGTCTCGTCCTACATAAATAAAACATTTTTTAACATTCGGACTGTGGCCTCGAGATATCTCTAGTGTCAAGTGTAATACAAACATATGTGATGTCATCATGGATTTGACAATCATAAAAAACAGTTCAAATATTATCTTTTTTTTGTTTAATGACAATAATGTAAAATAATACAATTGTATGTTAATTTAGCATAATTACTTAGATACTAACCATTAAAATTATGTTATTCACCTCTAAGGTGAATCATAGCTGCACCTAACTATATTTTATGTGACATCTTCTAATACCCATGTTTATGAATTAATAAATGCTTGATTGATTGATAATTTCCATTTACATGATGAAGCATGTAAGTCCTACAGTTAATTTAATGTAATTTACAAATACTTTTGATTTTTTTTAATTATTGATTTTTAATTTATATTTTACAATTGACAAAGTAACTGTGTGTCTTAGTGCAAAATTAGTAATAACTTTAGCTTTTATTTGTAAAAAAAAAACTACTGACTTTCTTGCCGGTATCTTCTTTGTTATAGGTTCCGAACCGGAGGTAGCTTAACTTGCTTTATATAGTGACTATTCATAAGTATTACTAATGTAATCTATGTGAATAAAAAAGATTGACTTTGACAGAAAGATCATTTATAAAAACGGTATTAAAGAGTAGACGAAGAGGAACATAAAATAACTATTGCATGATTTTTTTATCTCTCAACAAACTGAAGCTTATGTATCTATCTTCTATCTTCTATATTATATAAAGCTAAATTACCACTCACTCACTCACTCACTCATCGGGGGTTTTTTTGGGGGTGTTCGGGTTGTTTTACCCCTTTGGCATGTTCCAACGGGGTGGGTTATTTTTTAATCAAAGCAGGTTTTTTTATTTTTTTTTCCAAAAATCCAAGATGGCGGCCGATTTTGCTGAATTGAAATAAAAAAAATGTATAGAGTGCCCAGGCGGTTTCTACTTTTTTAGAGAATTGTAGTGAAGAAAAGTACATTAAAAAAGTAAAATGTCAAAAAAACAAGATGTCCGCGCCGCCATCTTGGATCGAAAATTCGATTTAGAGCTGTTTTTGCGGGGTCGTGGTGGAGAGGTTTTCACAGATAATTGAAAAATTTTTTTTAAACTCTGCCGGCAGTATAGTCAACTTGCAAACCTCATCCATAGATAATAGAGTTTGGCCATAGAGACGCCGCTGGCGGCAGTTTTGTAGGGACCAAAAATTTTGTCATTTTCAAAGTCGATTTTGAGGGGGATGGCAACACCGGGTCGAACCGGTTTGTATAGAACAGTGGTAGGTTAGTTATCTGTCTATTGTTATGAGAAATAAATTCTACCAAATTCATGGTAGTTTTTGCCCCATGGCCCCGAATGGTAGAAAAAAAATTTAGCCTTGTCGAAAAAAAATAAATATGCAGTGGGATGGCCATGGAGGGCCGAAGTGACAAAAAAGTAGTTTTTCGGAAAAATCCTGGCAACCCTGGAAATGGCGGGGAAAATCATTTTTTCGACATGGTTTTTTCAAAAAGTTCTTTTGAAGACTGGGTGGGAGCGAGAAAAAAAATAAAAATTAGGTTCGGTGCGTTATATAACCTAAAATACGGGAAAAATACGGCCGATCCAAAATCCAAGATGGCCGACCCCCTTTCGGCCATTTAAAATTTTTCACGATTTTCAAAACAGTTTTTCAGGCACATGGCAACATTTGAGCGAGTCGCAATGTATGGAGCGGTTGCATGTTTAGTTCATATGTGTTGCTAGGTTTAATAAAATTTCTACCATTTTTGGTAGTTTTTGACTTTTGCCCAAAAAACGAAAAAAAAATTTTTTGACATTTGGTCTAAATGTCTACCACGTTATTATGGCAACCTTATGGCCGAATGATATTTTACTAATTTTAGCTCAATCACCTGGCCACACTGGGAGCCAGAGCGAAATATATATTTTGTGACTTGGTCATTTTCCAAAAAATAATATGGCGATCGGGTGAAAGCGAGAAAAACAATGAAAATGAGGTTCGATGCCAAATATAGTCTAGATTACAGGAAAACTATAGACTGTTTGTTAAACAAGATGGCCGACGCGCTGGCGGCCATTTTGTGAAAATTATGTGTTTTCGAAAACGTTAAATCCTAATTTGCATGTATATGGCGACATCAGAGCGAGTCGCAATGTACCAAGGGATTATGAGTTTTGGTTGTGTGTGTTGCCAGGTGTAATAAAAATTCTACTATTTTTGGTAGTTTTTGACTCAGGTCCCGGCGAAAGTCGAAAATAGAAATAATGACATTTCGCGCAAACCATTACCATGTGCCTATGAAACATCCCCATTAAAATGACATTTGACTATTTTTATCTCTGTGACCTGGCAACACCGGGAGCTGTTGGGACAAATGTGCAAAAATCATGGTCACCTTCCAGAAGTCCTGTAGGTCGCAGGATATAAAATTTGAAAAATATAAAAATGGGGTTTGTTGCAGTATATAACCTAGATGAGATGTTATATTATAGACTTTTCGATAAACAAAATGGCGGATGCGCTGGCGGCCATTTTAAAAAACCTGCAGAATTCAAAATGTATTCCCTAAATTTCGGGGTAGAAGGAGGGGTCGTAGGGAAAAAATGCTCGGAGCTTTATTGGAGGTTTTTATGATGCCCCTGTGATGGTTCAAAAATTTACCCGATTTTCGGGGTAATTTCGGAGATTTTGGGCCTGACAGAAAATGCTCGAATTTAAAAAAAATAAGTATGAGGTCCTGTCAAAAATGTCTATCCGTGGTCGCTCGACCTAAAAAAAAGCGTGTAAGTACAAAATTTTAGGAAAAATTGGAAAATCATATTTCTATGGAGTACTTGGTTCCCCATACATTTTGTACTGAAATTGACCTTAGTAAGAAAATGTATGGGGAAATTGTTGCATAGTAATATAGTACCGTATTGAGTGCTATTAAAACTTGGAACTGGTAACTTTGCGAGGCCGGAGGCCGAGCTGCGTTGCGAGACCATAGGTCGAGCGCCGCGTAGGGCGAAGCCCGCAGCGGCTATATTCTGTGTAACTTTCGCGAGGCCGAAGGCCGAGCTTCGAATGTGAGGGCAAAGGCCGAGCGCCCGCGTAGAGCGAAGCTCGAAGCGGCTTCCGTCGAACACTTTGGCCATTTTATTAAAGTGCAATCCAAGTCACCCTAGGCGCGAGGCCGCAGGCCGAGCTGCGCCGCGCAGGGCGGAGCCCGGAGCGGAAAGGCTCCTTAGGCCACAGTTGCAAAACTCTAGCGCCGTACATAAAAAGCACTAGGCCCCCATTGCGGACGGTCAAACACCAAAGGTCACACCCGCGAGGCCGCAGGCCGAGCTGCGTATGCGAGGCCGAAGGCCGAGCGCCGCGGGAGGGCGAAGCCCGGGAGCGGCCAGCGCCGCAGGCCTAGCTTTTAGCAGACACGCGCAAAGCGCGTGCTGCAAAAGCTAGTCTTCTATCTATATTATATAAAGCTAAATTACCACTCACTCACTGACTGACTCATCGGGGGTTTTTTTGGGGGTGTTCGGGTTGTTTTACCCCTTTGGCATGTTCCAACGGGGTGGGTTATTTTTCAATCAAAGCAGGTTTTTCGTTTTTTTTTTCCGAAAATCCAAGATGGCGGCCGTTTTTGCCAAATTGAAATTAAAAAAATGTATAGAGTGCCCAAGCTGCGTAGACTTTTTTGGGAACATTTTTTACTGTTTACTATATCGAAAAAGTAAAATGTCAAAAAAACAAGATGTCCGCGCCGCCATCTTGGATCGAAAATTCGGTTTAGAGCTGTTTTTGCGGGGCCGTGGTGGAGAGGTTTCCACAGATAATTGAAAAATTTTTTTTGAACTTTGCTGGCAATATAGTCAAATTTAAAACCTTATCCATAGATTATAGAGTTTTGTCATAGAGACGCCGCTGGCGGCAGTTTTGTAGGGACCAAAAATTTTGCCATTTTTTAAGTCAATTTTGACAGGGATGGCAACACCAGGTCGAATCGGTTTGTATGGGGCGGTGGTAGGTTAGTTATCTGTCTATTGTTTTGAGAAATAAATTCTACCAAATTCATGGTAGTTTTTACCCCATGGCCCCAAATGGTAGGAAAAAAAAATTACCTTGTAGAAGAAAAATAAATACGCTGTGGGGTGGCAATGGAGGTCCGAAATGACAAAAAGGTAGTTTTTCGGAAAAATCCTGGCAACCCTGGAAATGGCGGGGAAAAACATTTTTTCGACATGGTCATTTTCCAAAAGCTCTAGGGGCGACTGGGTGAGAGCGAGAAAAAAAATAAAAATTAGGTCTGATGCAATATATAACCTAGAATACAGGAAAAATATGGCCGTTGGAAAATCCAAGATGGCGGACCCCCTTTCGGCCATTTTGAATTTTGCACGATTTTCAAAACGGTTTTTTTGGCACTTGGCAACATTTGAGCGAGTCGCAATGTACCGAGCGGTTGCATGTTTTGTTTATATGTGTTGCCAGGTCAAATAAAATTTCTACCATTTTTGGTAGTTTTTGACTCGTGCCCAAAAAACGAAAAAAAATTTTTTTGACATTTGGTTGAAACGTCTACCACTTAATTGTGTATAGCCTTTAGCCGAATGATATTTTGTAGCTTTTGGTCAGATCACCTGGCAACACTGGGAGCTACGGTGAAAAATATTTTTTCGACATGGTCATTTTCCAAAAGTTCTGAGGGCGACTGGGTGGGAGCGAGAAAAAAAATGAAAATGAGGTTCGCTGTCAAATATAGTCTAGATTATGGGAAAACTATAGACTTTTTGATTAACAAGATGGCCGACGCGCTGGTGGCCATTTTGTGATTTTTTCGTGTTTTTGAAAACTTAAAATTCAAATTTCGGTTATTTTTTTTTATTTGAGCGACTCGCAATGTACTAGGCGGTTATGTGTTTTGTCATTGTGTGTTGCCAGGTGGAAAAATATTTCTACCATTTTTGGTAGTTTTTGGCTCAGGTCCCGAAAAGGTCGAGAATAGAAATAATGACAATTTGCACAAATCGTTTCCATGTGCCTATGAGGCATCTTGGTAGTAATGACATTTGACTATTTTTATTTTCTTAATTGGGCAACACCGATCGCTGTTGAGGAAAAAGTGCAAAAAACATGGTCACCTACCGGAGGCTCTGTGGGCCACAGGATATAAAATTCGAAAAAAGTAAAAATGAGGTTTGATGCCGTATATAACCTAGATTACAGGAAAACTATAGGCTTTTCGATAAACAAAATGGCGGATGCGCTGGCGGCCATTATGTAAAAATCTGCAGGATTCAAAATGTATTCATCAACTTTCGGGGTAGAAGGAGGGGCTGTAGGGAAAAAATGCTCGGAGCTTTATTGGAGGTTTTTATGATGCCCCAGTGATGGTTCAAAAATTTACCCGATTTTCGGGGTAATTTCGGAAATTTTGGGCCCGACAGAAAATGCTCGAATTTAAAAAAAATAACTATGAGGTCCTGTCAAAAATGTCCATCCGTGGTCAATTGACCCAAAAAAAAGCGAGTAAGTACGAAATTTTGAGAAAAATTTTAAAATCAAATTTCTATGGAGTACTTGGTTCCCCATACATTTTGTACTGAAATTGACCTTAGTAAGAAAATGTATGGAGAAATTCTTGCATATTAATGTAGTATCGTATTGAGTGCTATTACAACTTGGAAACGGTAACATTGCGAGGCCGGAGGCCGAGCTGCGTTGCGAGACCGTAGGTCGAGCGCCGCGTAGGGCGAAGCCCGAAGCGGCTATATTCTGTGTAACTTTTGCGAGGCCGAAGGCCGAGCTTCGAATGCGAGGCCAAAGGCCGAGCGCCCGCGTAGAGCGAAGCTCGAAGCGGCTGCCATCGAACACTTTGGGCAGATATAGACGAGGCAATTGATTAAGTAACCTACGCGAGGCCGTAGGCCGAGCTGCGATGCGAGACCAAAGGTCGAGCGCCGCGTAGGGCGAAGCCCGAAGCGGCTATATTCTGTGTAACTTTCGCGAGGCCGAAGGCCGAGCTTCGAATGCGAGGCCAAAGGCCGAGCGCCCGCGTAGAGCGAAGCTCGAAGCGGCTTCCGTCAAACACTTAGACCATTTTATTAAGTGCAACAAAAGTCACCCTAGGCGCGAGGCCGCAGGCCGAGCTGCGCCGCGCAGGGCGGAGCCCGGAGCGGAAAGGCTCCTTAGGCCACAGTTGCTAAACTCTTGCGCCGTACAAAAAATGCACTAGGCCCCCATTGCGGACGGTCAAACACCAAGAGTCACACCCGCGAGGCCGCAGGCCGAGCTGCGTATGCGAGGCCGAAGGCCGAGCGCCGCGGGAGGGCGAAGCCCGGGAGCGGCCAGCGCCGCAGGCCTAGCTTTTAGCAGACTCGCGCGAAGCGCGTGCTGCAAAAGCTAGTCTATATTATATAAAGCTAAATTACCACTCACTGACTCACTCACTCATCGGGGGTTTTTTTGGGGGTGTTCCCGTTTTTCTACCTCTTTGGCATGTTCTACCGGGGTGGATTATTTTTCAATCAAAGCAGGTTTTTTTATTTTTTTTTCCAAAAATCCAAGATGGCGGCCGATTTTAGGGAATCAACTTTTTTCTTGTCTATGGAATGGCTAGGCGGTTTTTACTTTTTTAGAGAATAGTGTTGAAGTGAAGTAGACTGAAAAAGTAAAATGTCAAATAAACAAGATGTCCGCGCCGCCATCTTGGATCGAAAATTCGGTTTAGAGGTGTTTTTGCGGGCTCGTGGTGGAGAGGTTTCCATAGATAATTGAAAAATTTTTTTTGGACCTTGCTGGCAGTATAGCCTTCTTTTGAATGTTGGTCATAGATTATAGAGTTTTGCCAAAGAGACGGCGCTGGCGGCAGTTTTGTAGGGAACAAAAATTTTGTCATTTTCAAAGTAGATTTTGACAAGGATGGCAACACTGGGTCGAATCAGTTTGTATGGAGCAGTGGTAGGTTAGTTATCTGTCTATTGTTTTAAGAAATAAATTCTACCAAATTCATGGTAGTTTTTTCCTCATGACCCCAAATGGTAGAATAAAAAAATACCCTTGTAGAAAAAAAATAAATATGCAGTGGGGTGGCTATGGAGGTCCGAAGTGACAAAAAAGTAGTTTTTCAGAAAAATCCTGGCAACCCTGGAAATGGCGGGGAAAATCATTTTTTCGACATGGTTTTTTCCAAAAGTTCTTTTGAAGACTGGGTGGGAGCGATAAAAAAAATAAAAATCAGGTTCGGTGCGTTATATAACCAAGAATACGGGAAAAATACGGCCGATCCAAAATCCAAGATGGCCGACCCCCTTTCGGCCATTTTGAATCTTTCACGATTTTCAAAACGGTTTTTCAGGCACATGGCAACATTTGAGCCAGTCGCAATGTATCGAGCGGTCGCATGTTTGGTTGATGTGTGTTGCCAGGTGAAATAAAATTTCTACCATTTTTGGTAGTTTTTGATTTATGTCCAAAAAACGAAATAAAAATTTTTTGACATTTAGTCTAAATGTCTACCACGTTATTATGGCAAGCTTATGGCCGAATGATATTTTACTAATTTTAGCCCAATCACCTGGCCACACTGGGTGCCAGAGCGAAATATATATTTTGTGACTTGGTCATTTTCCAAAAAATAATATGGCGATTGGGTGAGAGCGAGAAAAAAAATGAAAATGAGGTTCGATGTCAAATATAGCCTAGATTACAGGAAAACTATAGACTGTTTGTTAAACAAGATGGCCGACGCGCTGGCGGCCATTTTGTGAAAGTTATGTGTTTTCGAAAACGTTAAATTTTAATTTTCATGTATATGGCCATCTCTGAGCGAGTTGCAATGTACTAGGTGATTGTGAGTTTGACTTGTGTGTGTTGCCAGGTGAAATAAAAATTCTACTATTTTTGGTAGTTTTTGACTCAGGTCCCGGCGAAGGTCGAAAATAGAAATAATGACATTTTGCGCAAACCATTCCCATGTGCCTATGAAACATCCCCATTGAAATGACATTTGACTATTTTTATCTCTGTGACCTGGCAACACCGGGAGCTGTTGGGACAAATGTGCAAAAAACATGGTCACCTTCCCGAAGTCCTGTAGGCCGCAGGATATAAAATTTGAAAAATGTAAAAATGAGGTTTGATGCAGTATATAACCTAGATGAGATGTTATATTATAGACTTTTCGATAAACAAAATGGCGGATGCGCTGGCGGCCATTATGTAAAAATCTGCAGGATTCAAAATGTATTCACTTAATTTCGGGGTAGAAGGAGGGGACGTAGGGAAAATATGCTCGGAGCTTTATTGGAGGTTTACATGATGCCCCCGTGATGGTTCAAAAATTTACCCGATTTTCGGGGTAATTTCGGAAATTTTGGGCCCGACAGAAAATGCTCGAATTTAAAAAAAATAAGTATGAGGTCCTGTCAAAAATGTCTATCCGTGGACGATTGACCAAAAAAAAAGCGAGTAAGTACGAAATTTTAGGAAAAATTGGAAAATCAATTTTCTATGGAGTACTTGGTTCCCCATACATTTTGTACTGAAATTGAGCTTAGTAAGAAAATGTATGGGGAAATTGTTGCATATTAATGTAATGCTGTAAATACTTGGAAATGGTAACTTTGCGAGGCCGGAGGCCGAGCTGCGTTGCGAGACCATAGGTCGAGCGCCGCGTAGGGCGAAGCCCGAAGCGGCTATATTCTGTGTAACTTTCGCGAGGCCGAAGGCCGAGCTTCGAATGCGAGGCCAAAGGCCGAGCGCCCGCGTAGAGCGAAGCTCGAAGCGGCTGCCATCGAACACTTTGGGCCGATATAGACGAGACAATTGATCGAGTAACCTACGCGAGGCCGTAGGCCGAGCGGCGATGCGAGACCATAGGTCGAGCGCCGCGTAGGGCGAAGCCCGAAGCGGCTATGTTCTGTGTAACTTTCGCGAGGCCAAAGGCCGAGCTTCGAATGCGAGGCCGTAGGCCGAGCGCCCGCGTAGAGCGAAGCTCGAAGCGGCTTCCGTCGAACACTTTGGCCATTTTATTAAAGTGCAATCCAAGTCACCCTAGGGGCGAGGCCGCAGGCCGAGCTGCGCCGCGCAGGGCGGAGCCCGGAGCGGAAAGGCTCCTTAGGCCACAGTTGAAAAACTCTTGCGCCGTACAAAAAAAGCACTAGGCCCCCAATGCGGACGGTCAAACACCAAAAGTCACACCCGCGAGGCCGCAGGCCGAGCTGCGTATGCGAGGCCGAAGGCCGAGCGCCGCGGGAGGGCGAAGCCCGGGAGCGGCCAGCGCCGCAGGCCTAGCTTTTAGCAGACTCGCGCGAAGCGCGTGCTGCAAAAGCTAGTCTATATTATATAAAGCTAAATTACCACTGACTCACTCACTGACTCATCGGGGGTTTTTTTGGGGGGTTTCTCGTTTTTCTACCGCTTTGGAATGTTCTAAGGGGGTGAGTTATTTTTTAATCAAAGCAGGTTTTTCCATTTTTTTTTTCAAAAATCCAAGATGGCGGCTGATTTTGGGGAATCAACTTTTTTCTTGTCTATGGAATGGCCAGGCGGTTTTTACTTTTTTAGAGAATAGTGTTAAAGTGAAGTAGACTGAAAAAGTAAAATGTCAAAAAAACAAGATGTCCGCGCCGCCATCTTGGATCGAAAATCCGATTTAGAGGTGTTTTTGCGGGGCAGTGGTGGAGAGGTTTCCACAGATAATTGAAAAATTTTTTTTGAACTCTGCCGGCAGTATAGCCTTCTTTTGAATGTTGGTCATAGATTATAGAGTTTGGCCATAGAGACGGCGCTGGCGGCAGTTTTGTAGGGAGCAAAAAATTTGTCATTTTCAAAGTCGATTTTGAGGGGGATGGCAACACCATGTCGAATCGATTTGTATGGAGCGGTGGTAGGTTAGTTATCCGTCTATTGTTTTGAGTAATAAATTCTACCAAATTCATGGTAGTTTTTACCCCATGGCCCCAAATGGTAGGAAAAAAAAATTACCTTGTAGAAAAAAAATAAATACGCTGTGGGGTGGTTATAGAGGTCCGAAGTGACAAAATAGTAGTTTTTTGGAAAAATCCTGGCAACCCTAGAAATGGCGGGGAAAAACATTTTTTCGACATGGTCATTTTCCAAAAGCTCTAGGGGCGACTGGGGGGGAGCGAAAAAAAAAATAAAAATTAGGTCTGAAGCGATATATAACCTAGACTACAGGAAAAATACGGCCGTTCGAAAATCCAAGATGGCGGACCCCCTTTCGGCCATTTTGAATTTTTCACGATTTTTAAAACGGTTTTTCTGGCACTTGGCAACATTTGAGCGAGTCGCAATGTATAGAGCGGTTGCATGTTTGGTTTATATGTGTTGCTAGGTACAATAAAATTTCTACCATTTTTGGTAGTTTTTGACTTTTGCCCAAAAAACGAAAAAAAATTTTTTTGACATTTGGTTGAAACGTCTACCATTTAATTGTGTATAGCCCATAGCCGAATGATATTTTGTGGCTTTTGGTCAGATCACCTGGCAACACTGGGAGCTACGGTGAAAAATATTTTTTCGACATGGTCATTTTCCAAAAGTTCTGAGGACGACTGGGTGGGAGCAAGAAAAAAAATAAAAATGAGGTTCGCTGTCAAATATAGTCTAGATTATGGGAAAACTATAGACTTTTTGATTAACAAGATGGCCGACGCGCTGGCGGCCATTTTGTGATTTTTTCGTGTTTTTGAAAAATTAAAATTAAAATATCGGTTATTTTTTTTTATTTGAGCAACTCGCAATGTACTAGGCGGTTATGTGTTTTGTTATCCTGTATTGCCAGGTGAAAAAATATTTCTACCATTTTTGGTAGTTTTTGGCTCAGGCCCCGAAAAAGTCGAGAATAGAAATAATGACATTTCGCGCAAATCATTCCCATGTGCCTATGAGGCATCTTAGTAGTAATGACATTTGACTATTTTTATTTCCTTAATTGGGCAACACCGAGAGCTGGTGAGGAAAAAGTGCAAAAAACATGGTCACCTACCGGAGGCTCTGTGGGCCACAGGATATAAAATTCGAAAAAAGTAAAAATGAGGTTTGATGCCGTATATAACCTAGATTACAGGAAAACTATAGGCTTTTCGATAAACAAAATGGCGGATGCGCTGGCGGCCATTATGTAAAAATCTGCAGGATTCAAAATGTATTCATTAACTTTCGGGGTAGAAGGAGGGGTTGTAGGGAAAATATGCTCGGAGCTTTATTGGAGGTCTATATGATGCCCCCGTCATGGTTCAAAAATTTACCCGATTTTCGGGGTAATTTCGGAAATTTTGGGCCCGACAGAAAATGCTCGAATTTAAAAAAAATAACTATGAGGTCCTGTCCAAAATGTCCATCCGTGGTCGATTGACCCAAAAAAAAGCGAGTAAGTACGAAATTTTAGGAAAAATTGGAAAATCAATTTTCTATGGAGTACTTGGTTCCCCATACATTTTGTACTGAAATTGACCTTAGTAAGAAAATGTATGGAGAAATTGTTGTTTATGAATGTAGTACCGTATTGAGTGCTATTAAAACTTGGAAATGGTAACATTGCGAGGCCGGAGGCCGAGCTGCGTTGCGAGACCGTAGGTCGAGCGCCGCGTAGGGCGAAGCCCGAAGCGGCTATATTCTGTGTAACTTTCGCGAGGCCGGAGGCCGAGCTTCGAATGCGAGGCCAAAGGCCGAGCGCCCGCGTAGAGCGAAGCTCGAAGCGGCTGCCATCAAACACTTTGGGCCCATATAGACGAGACAATTGATCATGTAACCTACGCGAGGCCGTAGGCCGAGCTGCGTTGCGAGACTATAGGTCGAGCGCCGCGTAGGGCGAAGCCCGAAGCGGCTATATTCTGTGTAACTTTCGCGAGGCCGAAGGCCGAGCGCCCGCGTAGAGCGAAGCTCGAAGCGGCTGCCATCAAACACTTTGGACCAATATAGACGAGACAATTGATCAGATCAAGTAACCTACGCGAGGCCGTAGGCCGAGCTGCGATGCGAGACCACAGGTCGAGCGCCGCGTAGGGCGAAGCCCGAAGCGGCTATGTTCTGTGTAACTTTCGCGAGGCCGAAGGCCGAGCTTCGAATGCGAGGCCAAAGGCCGAGCGCCCGCGTAGAGCGAAGCTCGAAGCGGCTTCCGTCGAACACTTTGGCCATTTTATTAAAGTGCACCCAAGTCACCCTAGGCGCGAGGCCGCAGGCCGAGCTGCGCCGCGCAGGGCGGAGCCCGGAGCGGAAAGGCTCCTTAGGCCACAGTTGAGAAACTCTTGCGCCGTACAAAAAAGCACTAGGCCCCAATTGCGGACGGTCTAACACCAAAAGTCACACCCGCGAGGCCGCAGGCCGAGCTGCGTATGCGAGGCCGAAGGCCGAGCGCCGCGGGAGGGCGAAGCCCGGGAGCGGCCAGCGCCGCAGGCCTAGCTTTTAGCAGACTCGCGCGAAGCGCGTGCTGCAAAAGCTAGTCTATATTTAGCAGACTCGCGCGAAGCGCGTGCTGCAAAAGCTAGTCTATATTATATAAAGCTAAATTACCACTCACTCACTGACTGACTCATCGGGGGTTTTTTTGGGGGTGTTCGGGTTGTTTTACCCCTTTGGCATGTTCCAACGGGGTGGGTTATTTTTCAATCAAAGCAGGTTTTTCGTTTTTTTTTTCCGAAAATCCAAGATGGCGGCCGTTTTTGCCAAATTGAAATTAAAAAAATGTATAGAGTGCCCAAGCTGCGTAGACTTTTTTGGGAACATTTTTTACTGTTTACTATATCGAAAAAGTAAAATGTCAAAAAAACAAGATGTCCGCGCCGCCATCTTGGATCGAAAATTCGGTTTAGAGCTGTTTTTGCGGGGCCGTGGTGGAGAGGTTTCCACAGATAATTGAAAAATTTTTTTTGAACTTTGCTGGCAATATAGTCAAATTTAAAACCTTATCCATAGATTATAGAGTTTTGTCATAGAGACGCCGCTGGCGGCAGTTTTGTAGGGACCAAAAATTTTGCCATTTTTTAAGTCAATTTTGACAGGGATGGCAACACCAGGTCGAATCGGTTTGTATGGGGCGGTGGTAGGTTAGTTATCTGTCTATTGTTTTGAGAAATAAATTCTACCAAATTCATGGTAGTTTTTACCCCATGGCCCCAAATGGTAGGAAAAAAAAATTACCTTGTAGAAGAAAAATAAATACGCTGTGGGGTGGCAATGGAGGTCCGAAATGACAAAAAGGTAGTTTTTCGGAAAAATCCTGGCAACCCTGGAAATGGCGGGGAAAAACATTTTTTCGACATGGTCATTTTCCAAAAGCTCTAGGGGCGACTGGGTGAGAGCGAGAAAAAAAATAAAAATTAGGTCTGATGCAATATATAACCTAGAATACAGGAAAAATATGGCCGTTGGAAAATCCAAGATGGCGGACCCCCTTTCGGCCATTTTGAATTTTGCACGATTTTCAAAACGGTTTTTTTGGCACTTGGCAACATTTGAGCGAGTCGCAATGTACCGAGCGGTTGCATGTTTTGTTTATATGTGTTGCCAGGTCAAATAAAATTTCTACCATTTTTGGTAGTTTTTGACTCGTGCCCAAAAAACGAAAAAAAATTTTTTTGACATTTGGTTGAAACGTCTACCACTTAATTGTGTATAGCCTTTAGCCGAATGATATTTTGTAGCTTTTGGTCAGATCACCTGGCAACACTGGGAGCTACGGTGAAAAATATTTTTTCGACATGGTCATTTTCCAAAAGTTCTGAGGGCGACTGGGTGGGAGCGAGAAAAAAAATGAAAATGAGGTTCGCTGTCAAATATAGTCTAGATTATGGGAAAACTATAGACTTTTTGATTAACAAGATGGCCGACGCGCTGGTGGCCATTTTGTGATTTTTTCGTGTTTTTGAAAACTTAAAATTCAAATTTCGGTTATTTTTTTTTATTTGAGCGACTCGCAATGTACTAGGCGGTTATGTGTTTTGTCATTGTGTGTTGCCAGGTGGAAAAATATTTCTACCATTTTTGGTAGTTTTTGGCTCAGGTCCCGAAAAGGTCGAGAATAGAAATAATGACAATTTGCACAAATCGTTTCCATGTGCCTATGAGGCATCTTGGTAGTAATGACATTTGACTATTTTTATTTTCTTAATTGGGCAACACCGATCGCTGTTGAGGAAAAAGTGCAAAAAACATGGTCACCTACCGGAGGCTCTGTGGGCCACAGGATATAAAATTCGAAAAAAGTAAAAATGAGGTTTGATGCCGTATATAACCTAGATTACAGGAAAACTATAGGCTTTTCGATAAACAAAATGGCGGATGCGCTGGCGGCCATTATGTAAAAATCTGCAGGATTCAAAATGTATTCATCAACTTTCGGGGTAGAAGGAGGGGCTGTAGGGAAAAAATGCTCGGAGCTTTATTGGAGGTTTTTATGATGCCCCAGTGATGGTTCAAAAATTTACCCGATTTTCGGGGTAATTTCGGAAATTTTGGGCCCGACAGAAAATGCTCGAATTTAAAAAAAATAACTATGAGGTCCTGTCAAAAATGTCCATCCGTGGTCAATTGACCCAAAAAAAAGCGAGTAAGTACGAAATTTTGAGAAAAATTTTAAAATCAAATTTCTATGGAGTACTTGGTTCCCCATACATTTTGTACTGAAATTGACCTTAGTAAGAAAATGTATGGAGAAATTCTTGCATATTAATGTAGTATCGTATTGAGTGCTATTACAACTTGGAAACGGTAACATTGCGAGGCCGGAGGCCGAGCTGCGTTGCGAGACCGTAGGTCGAGCGCCGCGTAGGGCGAAGCCCGAAGCGGCTATATTCTGTGTAACTTTTGCGAGGCCGAAGGCCGAGCTTCGAATGCGAGGCCAAAGGCCGAGCGCCCGCGTAGAGCGAAGCTCGAAGCGGCTGCCATCGAACACTTTGGGCAGATATAGACGAGGCAATTGATTAAGTAACCTACGCGAGGCCGTAGGCCGAGCTGCGATGCGAGACCAAAGGTCGAGCGCCGCGTAGGGCGAAGCCCGAAGCGGCTATATTCTGTGTAACTTTCGCGAGGCCGAAGGCCGAGCTTCGAATGCGAGGCCAAAGGCCGAGCGCCCGCGTAGAGCGAAGCTCGAAGCGGCTTCCGTCAAACACTTAGACCATTTTATTAAGTGCAACAAAAGTCACCCTAGGCGCGAGGCCGCAGGCCGAGCTGCGCCGCGCAGGGCGGAGCCCGGAGCGGAAAGGCTCCTTAGGCCACAGTTGCTAAACTCTTGCGCCGTACAAAAAATGCACTAGGCCCCCATTGCGGACGGTCAAACACCAAGAGTCACACCCGCGAGGCCGCAGGCCGAGCTGCGTATGCGAGGCCGAAGGCCGAGCGCCGCGGGAGGGCGAAGCCCGGGAGCGGCCAGCGCCGCAGGCCTAGCTTTTAGCAGACTCGCGCGAAGCGCGTGCTGCAAAAGCTAGTCTATATTATATAAAGCTAAATTACCACTCACTGACTCACTCACTCATCGGGGGTTTTTTTGGGGGTGTTCCCGTTTTTCTACCTCTTTGGCATGTTCTACCGGGGTGGATTATTTTTCAATCAAAGCAGGTTTTTTTATTTTTTTTTCCAAAAATCCAAGATGGCGGCCGATTTTAGGGAATCAACTTTTTTCTTGTCTATGGAATGGCTAGGCGGTTTTTACTTTTTTAGAGAATAGTGTTGAAGTGAAGTAGACTGAAAAAGTAAAATGTCAAATAAACAAGATGTCCGCGCCGCCATCTTGGATCGAAAATTCGGTTTAGAGGTGTTTTTGCGGGCTCGTGGTGGAGAGGTTTCCATAGATAATTGAAAAATTTTTTTTGGACCTTGCTGGCAGTATAGTCAACTTGCAAACCTCATCCATAGATAAAAGAGTTTGGCCATAGAGACGCCGCTGGCGGCCGTTTTGTGGGGACCAAAAATTTTGTCATTTTCAAAGTCGATTTTGAGGGGGATGGCAACACCGGGTCGAATCGGTTTGTATAGAGCAGTGGTAGGTTAGTTATCTGTCTATTGTTTTAAGAAATAAATTCTACCAAATTCATGGTAGTTTTTTCCTCATGACCCAAAATGGTAGAAAAAAAAATTACCCTTGTAGAAAAAAAATAAATATGCAGTGGGGTGGCCATGGAAGTCCGAAGTGACAAAAAGGTAGTTTTTCGGAAAAATCCTGGCAACCCTGAAAATGGCGGGGAAAATAATTTTTTCGACATGGTTTTTTCCAAAAGTTCTTTTGAAGACTGGGTGGGAGTGAGAAAAAAAATAAAAATTAGGTTCGGTGCGTTATATAACGGAGAATACGGGAAAAATACGGCCAATCTAAAATCCAAGATGGCCGACCCCCTTTCGGCCATTTTAAATTTTTCACGATTTTCAAAACCGTTTTTCAGGCTCATGGCAACATTTGAGCGAGTTGCAATGTATAGAGCGGTTGCATGTTTGGTTGATGTGTGTTGCCAGGTGAAATAAAATTTCTACCATTTTTGGTAGTTTTTTATTTAAGTCCAAAAAACAAAAAAAAATTTTTTTGACATTTGGTCAAAAGGTCTACCACGTTATTATGGCAAGCTTATGGCCGTATGATATTTTACTAATTTTAGCCGAATCACCTGGCCACACTGGGTGCCAGAGCGAAATATATATTTTGTGACTTGGTCATTTTCCAAAAAATAATATGGCGATTGGGTGAGAGCGAGAAAAAAAATGAAAATGAGGTTCCATGTCAAATATAATCTAGATTACAGGAAAACTATAGACTGTTTGATTTACAAGATGGCTGACCCGCTGGCGGCCATTTTGTGAAAATTATGTGTTTTCGAAAACGTTAAATCCTAATTTTCATGTATATGGCGACATCTGAGCGAGTCACAATGTATTAAGCGGTTACGTATTTTGTCATTGTGTGTTGCCAGGTGAAATAAAAATCCTACTATTTTTGGTAGTTTTTGACTCAGGTCCCGGCGAAAGTCGAAAATAGAAATAATGACATTTCGCGCAAACCATTACCATGTGCCTATGAAACATCTCCATCAAAATGACATTTGACTATTTTTATCTCTGTGACCTGGCAACACCGGGAGCTGTTGGGACAAATGTGCAAAAAACATGGTCACCTTCCAGAAGTCCTGTAGGCCGCAGGATATAAAATTTTAAAAATGTAAATATGAGGTTTGATGCAGTATATAACCTAGATGAGATATTACATAATAGACTTTTCGATAAACAAAATGGCGGATGCGCTGGCGGCCATTATAAAAAATCTGCAGAATTCAAAATGTATTCATTAAGTTTCGGGGTAGAAGGAGGGGTCGTAAGGAAAATATGCTCGGAGCTTTATTGGAAGTTTACATGATGCCCCTATGATGGTGCAAAATTTTACCCGATTTTCGGGGTAATTTCGGAGATTTTGGGCCCGACAGAAAAAGCTCGAATTTAAAAAAAAAAGTATGAGGTCCTGTCAAAGATGTCAATCCGTGGTCGCTCGACCTAAAAAAAAGCGAGTTAGTACGAAATTTTAGGAAAAATTGAAAAATCAATTTTCTATGGAGGACTTGGTTCCCCATACATTTTGTACTGAAATTGACCTTAGTAAGAAAATGTATGGAGAAATTGTTGCATATTAATGTAGTGCCGTATTGAGTGCTATTAAGACTTGGAAATGGTAACATTGCGAGGCCGGAGGCCGAGCTGGGTTGCGAGACCATAGGTCGAGCGCCGCGTAGGGCGAAGCCCGAAGCGGCTATATTCTGTGTAACTTTCGCGAGGCCGAAGGCCGAACTTCGAATGCGAGGCCAAAGGCCGAGCGCCCGCGTAGAGCGAAGCTCGAAGCGGCTGCCATCGAACACTTTGGGCCGATATAGACGATACAATTTATCAAGTAACCTACGCGAGGCCGTAGGCCGAGCTGCGATGCGAGACCATAGGTCGAGCGCCGCGTAGGGCGAAGCCCGAAGCGGCTATGTTCTGTGTAACTTTCGCGAGGCCGAAGGCCGAGCTTCGAATGCGAGGCCGTAGGCCGAGCGCCCGCGTAGAGCGAAGCTCGAAGCGGCTTCCGTCGAACACTTTGGCCATTTTATTAAAGTGCAATCCAAGTCACCCTAGGCGCGAGGCCGCAGGCCGAGCTGCGCCGCGCAGGGCGGAGCCCGGAGCGGAAAGGCTCCTTAGGCCACAGTTGCAAAACTCTAGCGCCGTACATAAAAAGCACTAGGCCCCCATTGCGGACGGTCAAACACCAAAAGTCACACCCGCGAGGCCGCAGGCCGAGCTGCGTATGCGAGGCCGAAGGCCGAGCGCCGCGGGAGGGCGAAGCCCGGGAGCGGCCAGCGCCGCAGGCCTAGCTTTTAGCAGACTCGCGCGAAGCGCGTGCTGCAAAAGCTAGTCTTATATATAAAATGTCTCGTTGACACCAAACTGGGGGCCGTTGTTACACTCCTATGCAGGTGTATGGGTATATCCGTTACTAAGTAAAACGATCTTGTATGTTGAGTAACATAAGATGTAAGAGTTTACATCTCATAAACATATCTTAAATTTTTTAATCAAATAAAAATATACATGCGTCCACATGCATTAAGATTTTATTCTGTTTTTTTTTTGCTTTTATCATAGCGCTACTCGATAAAGACGCTTATTAGCTTCCGTAGCGAGTCGGAAATCGTTAAAGTTTAATATCTCTTCAGCTCATTGTTCCATTTGCCAAACACTTTGGAAGTCGCACTCGCACTAATAACGACAATGGAGCGAGTGGCGGTGGCGGCAGGAAGTGCATTAGCATGCGAATGCGACCTGCGAGTTGCGAGGTGCGGCCTGCGAGTTGCGGCCTGCGGGCTGCGGGCTGCGCCTCATGCGGGATTTACTGCTCCGAACTAGAACCTCGCCTCCGAACTACTTGGACCAAAGTGTAGCCACCCAATAATCTTGGTATTACGAGTAGAATATGAATAATGGATAATATTTGCAATAACTATTTTCTGGATACAAACAAACGCCTGGCACGCTAGTATCCAGTTGAGCTAGTGTATTATTTCTACTTATTTAGGTAGTTATTACTAAATCTGGTTTATTGGTAAAAGTGTGAAAATTTAGGTGGCAGTTTTTAATGCCGCAATATTAAACAATATAATAAAATGACAGAGTAATAAAAATAAAAATTGAGGAATTTGGAGAAGTATCATATGGCAAATACTTCGGAAACACGAGATTTTTATGATTACCGATTTATTTATTTATTTATTTATAATAAAATTTATTTAATGTTTGTGAAGTGTATGGTAGTACAAAATTGCTAAAGCCGTAGGAAACCAATTTAAAGCATAAGTTCAATGAATTTCTTTAAAACACAACTCGATTCAGTCGCAATCAATCTATAAGAATTTTATTTCTCGTTCTAATATCGATCAAATAATTTTCTATTGTCTTACTTCCAATTTTATTGCTAAAGTTTATTTCAGAATCGTTTATTTCGAGCTACAAGATGGGAAACATTTGCCCAAAGTATATTCTTGAATCAAAACAAAAGCAGATACAGTCGCATCTCTCCCCTGCCCTGCTACCCTGTTACATGAGCGCGTAATGCAAATAGAAAATTGCTTAAAGTCCTAAACTGAGTTACCTCCCCCTACCGGTTGCGCAGGCTCGTGCATTAAAAGATCTGTTCTGCAAAGTACAGTTCATTCCTTGAAAAGTTTAGTTCACTGCAATGACATTATCATTAGTTGGTTCATTATTAAACTATAACTATTACATTTATATGAATTAAATAGCGCGAGGCCTGTTGATTAGTCGTTTTAATTACTGTTTTTGGAAATCTCAAATTACGGTATTTATGAAGATTTGACTTAAATTTGCCATTTTAATATAAAATAACTACGTATTTTTATCATATTATATGTCTAAAGGAATCCAACGATATTATTGTATTGAAATAGTATCAGTCTTATGCAATTGATATTTTACTGAGCATGTCATACAGAAAATGTGGATCTGTGCATTTTCAAAGGATCCTAAATAAATGTTTCGTTCATTTGAAGATCAGTTCCCAACAGTTCACCATTCACGCATGCCACAACCCGATCGTACCCCAGGAGACGCTTCCCCGCGCCCCTGCATGCTGATTGCAAATAAATACCATTCACACACCCTCGAGGATAATTTCTTTAGCCGGCGCGTTTTTACACATTTGAGCTCGCGATTGGAGAAGCTTGCGGAGCTGCGGCCGGGGCTACACGATTTACTTTCTCGTTTCAGTTTACACAGGGCAGAGAATAAACTTTACCAGAACTGTCTGATTGTGATAGTCAAGTTTTGACTTAATTCGAAAGAACATAAAGACTATAATTATATATATATATATAATATTAATTGGATTTTTATAGAGATTTAGTAGATGTGCTTTAGTTCTTTTGGGGTTGTAAGCAAAGTTCTATATCGATTAATGTTAAGACCACGAATATTTATTTGCGACCAAATTATAGCTCATAATATTAGGGTTATTTTTACTGTGGGTTTAAAAAGTTGGATTATTCTATAACATAGTTTAATATTTAATGAAATATAGCCTATTTGTTAACAGATTACTGAAAACTTTTGTATTTTCGGTGTCTTGCTTCGCAAAAAAAAACTAGTAACTTTTCGATGCAATTTTTTATTAAAAATAAGTAAGCGGTAGCAACTGGAACAATTCTCACCAATTAAAACTAAAGATCGCAAACACGGCTTTATCTTCGCGTAACGGGCCTGTAAAGCAAAGTTTAGGAACTAAGTCGTGTTAAAGTGAACGGAACTACAAACAGACTGTTTGGCCACGTGCTCACCGCCTGCTCTCTAATGAAAGCCGCTAGGATTGTGAAGAGGTCAATTTATTACTCGAACATTGCCAGGTCGACAAAGAGTCGTAAATATTGCGCTCTACACTACATTAACATATACATATATAAGATTCATTTTATCCCGACACTAGCGACGCGCCGCGGCTTCGCACGGGGACTGTACCCGCTTTTCTACATTTTCCACTGTTTCTTCTACTATTGGTTGCAGTGTGATGTTATATAGCCTCGATAAATGGACTAATCAACCCAGCAATATTTTTTTTCAATTCGAATCAATAGTTCCTGAGAATACCGCGTTCAAACAAACAAACGAACTCTTCGCCTTTATAATATTAGTATAATTTACGCGATCGAAGTCGCAGGATAGCCTGTAGTCACAAGCTATAGAGCTAGTATGTAAAATCTTCTGAACCGATTATTAATTTAGATGCGAATAGTTAGTTTACTTAAAGCAAATTACTGATGACATATTTTTGTCAAAAGCTTTGAAAATGAAAATATGGGTCTCACACAAATTTCCGCAAAATCTTACCTTACAGAATTAATTTACACACTTTTGTTAAATGCATAACGTTTACTTTTTGCTTTTTTTTAATGCAATGGATTCAAGCATGTAGTTTAAAGAATAAAACATTGAAAAGTCGATTACTGTCCTTATTCTTCGTTAATTCTTTAGTCTCTTGAAGTAAGAGAATATGGCTATCTTGCGGTGCCAAATGGCTATAACGTGGTTCGAGTAAACGTATGTTCAGACCGACAATGAGGGCGGGTACCTCCTCGGAGGCAAGTTTGTGAGGCGCGTCTACTCGCTCCGAGCTGACGACAGTTCTATGAGGCGAGTTTGCACCACGCCTGGACGTGCATGCCATGAGATAGTCGCTACGAGCGGGTCAGGGCTAGCGAACAGTTTCATATGCACATTATATAGACAATATGCATGAAACATATTATAGACATGCAGTTTATTATGTGAACGTAGTCACATGACACCTCTGTAGGCCTATTGCCAAATACGAAACGAACAAATGAATGGTTTTGTCTTGGATGAATTGGATAAATATTTTGTGTTTTGTTAGAAAGCTTTATACACATACTAAGTTGGTTATATTATGGTTCTGAGAATTAAACATTGTCATCCGTCATCGAATCGAACTCATTTCGTTTTTTGTATTGTCCGCCTGATCTCTATTTCTAACCATTAACTTTAAGTTACCTATTATATTACACTTTACCGAATTATATTCGACCGATGCTACGTTTAATCGAAAATCATTTCCCCGAATAATATAACTTTGTATGATTCGGCAAAACGTTGTTCGGTGAAGCGCAGCATTGGTCAAAAATAATTCGTTTAAATGATAGGTAACCTTGACTTTAGGATAGTTCACAAAAAATATGATACTTCTCTGTAAATAATTATGAAATTTAAATAATATATCTCAGCCACACTAGCGAACTAAAGTAAAAAATATAAATAACGCTGTGAAAGATGTATTTTTAAACATTCGTTAAGCAAGCGGACGTGTCACCGCGGCACCGGTGCGCCGCCCCTGCCCAGACGCGGCACAAGCGGTCGTTACGAGGCGATTGACACTCGTGCGCTCAAACACCTATCACGGGACGACTAGCGCCGGTAATTGCTCATCTGCATGTCTCACTTCGCGACGACGCCACCGACTGATCGCGCGGGAAAGTCGCACCACCTCTAATGATGGGAAAGTGGGAAACGACCTCGCGGCGACAGAACGAAAGGCGCTCAGATAATTTCTCAACGAAATAATATTACATACATTGAGAACTTGATGCCAAATTAGCTTATGCATTCTTGTAATAGAAACCGAAACCAACGGTGGTACCACAATAAATGCGTTTAGAAACACCCAGTCGCAAACTGACACAGATGTTATTTCTGATAAAGCCAGTTTTGACTGCTGTATTATTTTTCAATTACTCGTTAAAGAAATGGTTTGGACTTTGCTCAAATGGGATTGAATCCATATCTTCGGATTTAGTTGTAGGGAGCGTATTAGGAGATCAATTTAAACAACGACTGCATAATCAAGACTGGATATTTATTATAATATTAAGTTGTTAAATAGGATTAAAATGAGGTTACACGTGTTATAACATACTCTTACTTATTACACTACATTTCCCATCCAAATGGAAAAAAAAATACTTTATTAGATGTATTTTTTTTTGTACATCTATTAAGAAATACAGAAACATTTTTGATTAAGATTGAATCAATAATGATTATTGATTAACATTATTATTACTAAACAAAACAATTATCATTATTATCTTATATAAATAAATAATATTTCTTTATGTTTGTTTATAATCGATATTAGTTACATAGTTTTATGATATAATTTAGTTCTATTCATGTGAATAATATCAACTTTACCATTTTTCATTACTTCTACGTTAGGAGGCAATACATTTACTATTTGATAAGGACCCGTATACAATGAATCTAATTTATTTCCAGTTTCATTTTTTATTAAAATCAAATTATTAACCTTATAATTAACAGAGTTTACATATTTATCATAGTACAATTTTCTATTTATTTTGCTTTTAAGTAAATTATCTCTCGCTTCTTTTTGCGACAATTGTAATCGATATTTTAGTTCACATGGATAGTTTCCATAATTATAAATTGGTTCTACTATTTTACACAAATTACTTGGAAGAATACATTTCTTTCCAAAAACTAACTCGTAAGGCGTAAATTGCGTTTCTGAATGAACTGATGTATTGTATGCGAAACACCAGAATGGTAACCATTGGCTCCACGTTTCAGGATGATTGTCTGTGTGTATTCTCAAAAAACTATTTAAATTTTTATGAGTTACTTCCAAAGCACCAATGCTTTGATGATGATAGGCAGTGGAATTTAGTTGTTTAATTTTTAATAATTTACACATTTCTTGAAACGTAGAGGATATAAATTCCTTACCTCTGTCTGTTGCTATCTCCACAGGCACTCCATATCTCAGTATAAAATTATCAACAAAAGTTTTCGCAACTTCCTCTGTTCTCTTGGAAACTAACGGATAGGCTTCGACATATTTGCTTAACTCACATTGCAAAGTAAGTATATATGTATGATTTTCATTATCGGTTTCTAAAGGACCTACTAAATCTAGAAATATTTTTTCAAACGCCGATTTGGCTGTCGTTGTAATAACCATTGGTTCCTTAGTGGGTGTGGAATGCTTTTGCCGTTGACATTTGTCGCATCGCTTAACAAATTGCCTTATATCATTATCAAGACCAGGCCAATAATAATATTTCCTTATGTTATTGAACATCCGTCTCATACCAGCATGGCCACTACTAGGTAGGAGATGGAAGTCGTTTAAGATAACTCTTCTATCATCTTTATTATCAACTCTTTCTACATCTTTTAAAATACATATACGAAACGTAGCTACGCGTTTTTTGTTATTCTTTAATTCTTCTAATAATTTATCTATGAAATCCATATTTTCGTTATTCTTTATTATACATATTTCTTCTATTTTTATTTTTTCACATAAATTATCTAATTCTCTCACGAATTCAGCTCGTGAAATTCGAGATCGAGAATGTAGATATTTAATATAAATCGTATTTTTACTTGGTACATAACATAAAACTTCATTTTCGTCATTTACCATATTAAGATTCTTTATTCTTGTATAATTTTTCTTGTCAATAAACGTTAATTGTACTGAACGTTTCGGTTTGATATTAGTTCCTACGATTTTTGGTTGATCAGACCAGCCATCTGAGGACGTAATATCCACCGAAGGATCAGACGTAGGGTCTTTAATTTTCCTAGCCTGCGCACGTGTCATGACATTTATGACAGTTTCGTGCATTTCTTTTAGTTCGCTTATAGAGATTCTTGACAATGCATCTGCAGCCGCATTGTTTGAACCTTTTACGTACTCTATGCTAAAGTCATATTCCTCTAAAGCAAGTCGAAATTTCATTAACCTACTTGATGGATCTCTCATATTGAAAAGATAAACCAAAGGTCTATGGTCTGTTCGTATTATAAAATACCTTCCGTATAGGTACGGTCGGAAATATTTGACTGCCCAAACGATGGCCAATAATTCTTTTTCTATCACTGGATAATTTTTCTCGGCTTTATTAAGACTTCTACTGGCATATGCTATTGGACGTCCGTCTTTGTTAGATAAAATAGCTCCCACAGCATAATTTGACGCATCTGTTTGTACTATAAAATGATTTTGGTCACAAAAATTTGGATACTGTAGAACAGGTGGTGATATAATTTTTTTCTTAAGGGTTTCAAACGCTTTCTGACATGTTTCATCCCAAATAAAAGGTACATTTTTCTTAGATAGCGCGTTTAATGGATGAGCTATATTGGCAAAGTTATTAATGAATTTCCTGTAATAATTTACAAAAGCTACAAATCTCTTTAATTCGTCACTATTGTTTGGACGTGGGTAATTCTGAACAGTTTTAATTTTTTCAGGATCTGGAAGAATACCCTCACTAGAAATCACATGACCTAAATACAATATTTCTTTTTTTAGAAAATCGCATTTAGCAGGATTTAACTTTAAGTTAACTTGTCTTATTCTTTCAAACACATCTAGTAAGTTTTTATTATGAATTTGTAAATTTCTCCCAAAAATTATTAAGTCATCCAAATAAACGAGACACTTTTCGTAATTTAATCCTGATAAAGCTATATTCATCATACGAGAGAATGAGCTAGGGCTAGTCTTTAATCCCATAGCCATTCTTGTCATTTGATATTGACCAGAATTAAATGCTGTATATTTCCGACTTTCCTTGTCCAAATTGACATTATAATAACCTTGATGTAAATCCAAATGACTAAAATAAATGCTACCTGATAATGATTCTAAAATCTCTGTTATGTCCGGTAAAGGGAATTTATCATTTTCTATGCAATCGTTTAATTTTCTGTAGTCAATTACTAACCGCCATTTCTTTTTACCATTATTATCTATTTTCTTCGGAACTAAAAGCACAGGACTTGACCAATCGCTTTTACTTGGTTCAATTATACCTTCTTCAAGCATTTGGTCTATTTGCTTCTTAATTTCAGAATTCTGAGATTGCGGTAATCTATAGGGTTTAGAAAAAATTGGCGTTGTTCCCGGTTTTACAGATATAGTGTCGGTATAAGTGTTAGTTGTAGTCAATTTATCTCCCGGTAAATAAAATATATCAGCATATTTGGCACAAATGTTTTGAATAGACTGCTGCTCCTCCTCATTCAAGTGAGATAAATTCATAAAGGAAAATAATTGTTTTACTCTATCCGCATTATTGCTACTTTTGTCAAAAATGCAAATATTGTAGTCACTAAGTTTATGAAAATCAATTTTAAACTTTGGCAATAATAAATCCTTTTCCGTTGTGTTCATAATTTTAATAGGTATAAGACCTTTTAAGGGCGTTACGATTGAGCTAGCTAGAAACACTCCTTCTTGTATCTCTTGTGAACATACTAAACAATCTTCCTGTATATTAGTCTCAATGTAATGAATAGACTCGCATCGCGCCGATACGTCCAACAAAATATCACATTTACTTGTGATTGGTAAACTGACCGATTGATTTAAATCAATTTGTAAATTTAAATAATTATTATCAAAGTCTAACACTGATCTATATTTTCTTAGAAAATCTCGTCCGATAATACCGTTCGCACTAATAGGTAATGAATTAAAAACATAAAACTTATGATTCATTAATGAATCGTCAACTCCTAATTGTAAATACACGTATCCTATTGCACGGACTTTGCCCCCGAGGCCGTTGATCTCTATATTGTCGTCATAAATCGGTAGGTTTTGCTCTTCCACATATTTATATTTAACAGCACAAAGAGAAGCTCCTGAATCTATTAAGAATGATAATGAATTTCCATTTATGGAAAATGATGCAAGACAATCACTATCGCATGAAAGTATACAATGTTCGGTTTTAGTCTCGAAAAAATGATTCGCTTAAATTTGAAGACGAACTTTCTTGTCTATTTTGATTTATTTGTCTAGACTCGTTCATGACATTTACATTAGGTTGAAGCCGTATCCCTTGGTTTCCTCGAAAACCCCTATAATAATTATTACCTTTAGCATGATGACCTCTAGAAAAATGACCTCGCATTGACACTCCTCGTGAATTTGTCTGGTGATGCCATCCACGTTGTTGCTGTTGGTTTCCGTGAAAACCGCGTCCTGGAACCCTATTCGAGAAATATCTATTTTGGAACTGGTTTGGAGCACCCCTGGACCTGTTGCTTCTTGCCCTATAGTATGAATTGGAATTATAAATATTTTTGGACATACCCAATATGTCGCCCGAAGGTGAAGAACTCGTCTCCTCCTCGTCCTGAGCTGCCTGGATCGCGTCTTTCATGGAGCTGTAATCTCGCGCTGCAATGATAGTGCTTATCCTGCGATTTCTCAAGCCGTCTGAAAATTTTTTTTGTAGAGTCACCATCGGCTTGCGAAATCGTAAGATTCACAAATAACTCGGACAAATAGCTACCAAACTCGGAAATCGACATATTATTTTGTTTGGTGTTTTCTAATTTTTTTGAAATCGCAGTTGCAGCCTTGCGCGGTAAGAGTTCTTTCCGCATGTCTTTAATTAATTCGTTAACGGAAGAATAATTCGAATTTAATCTCAATTTAGCAGACTGAGACAGCCTACTTTTTAAAATAAAATTAATTAAATTCTGCTTACAGGTTGCACTTCCTAACAAAGAGTCGTAATATTCAATGTTGTCAATTAATTGCTTTGTATCTGCCTCTGTATCTCTCATACAAGGTAATAGGCTCAAGGCCGTCTTTAAGTCAAAAGTCGACATGGTTAAAGATACACTTTGACACAAATTAACAATTTCTTTATACAATGATATTATATTGTTACAATATTCTAAAACAGTAGAATCTTTCCCATCATAATAATTATTTGCCCAACAATTATATTTTCCATATATTATATTCGCCTCATTTAATTTGTTTATTAAAATATTACCTGTCCTTCTTGACGGACCTATCTTTATTAAATATGTTCTTACTTCTTTTAACTCATTATATAATTCTTGCAAAATAATAACTGACATACTTTCAGCCTCATCATACCTTAACGTAGTCAACCACACTTACAGTTTATATGTAGATACACAGATGCACTTATTTTCAATTTTTATCATGATATATATTTATATGAGATTAAAATAAATTTACTTTGAAAAAAGAAATATCATAATTACTTCCCGCACTATTCACATCACATAAACACTTCACACAGCACTGGGATAAAGTTTATCTGGTGCGCGGCATCTCTGGTTGGCACCGCCGTCAGTCAATTCGGGAATTGGGGGTCGCCGAAACATCGAATTCCTCAGAGCCACTGCTCTATTAATTTGCTGCGTAATCCATTGATGGTGGCACTTTTTATATAATTTGTACCCCACGTACAAACTACCAATCAATATTATGGCAAATATGCATATAAGCATAGTATTTGTTCTGGACATATGATGCTTTATTTCACCAGACGCCTCGTTGGTTCCTCCTGCGGCATTCTGTGCAATTATAACTTCCTCCTTGGAACTGGATTTACCCACGGTGCTGATGAAAAAGTTTCTCCGTAGCACAGTAAAGACGTATCAAACAGGACCGTGTCCGACACGTAAATATCTTTCTTCGATACAGCCATAGTGAACTTACAAAAATTGAACTTTGCACTTTGCAAAAAGAGACTTAGCCCGGTATGGAAGTCGCCGTGTCAAGTTAACGAACCGCACGAACCCGAAGCGCTCTGGCAGGGTCGCCATGTAGGGAGCGTATTAGGAGATCAATTTAAACAACGACTGCATAATCAAGACTGGATATTTATTATAATATTAAGTTGTTAAATAGGATTAAAATGAGGTTACACGTGTTATAACATACTCTTACTTATTACACTACATAGTATTTTTTGGTACACACCATGTGACCTTCATACCTGTATCAATTAAAAGGAGAAAACAGCTCGTTAACTTCACTGAGAATCTAGATGACATAATTCAGTGGGTACTCAAAACGACAGGCGTTTATGACACCCTTTTTCTAGCCCGTCTTATTTAAAAAAGTTTTATTCGAACCGAAAACAGAAACGTCTCTCAGTAGTTATGCGTAAAGTTCATCTGTCAGAGACAACACTTTTTACGCAGACCGAGTCGCGCGAATTAATTAGCCGAGTTCCAGACATCTTATTAGATAGAGACCGCTGCGGCCTCGAGCTCGTCTTCAAATTAATATTTTCCAATAGCCCAAGGACACGAGAGCAGAAGTTGGCCAGTCTTGGGACCTTATTAGCCGCGCCTGTGGTCAGCCGGGGCGGATGCTCGCGCAGTTTTAAACTTTGTATTTATACGAAGAATATTTTAAATTAAGTTTGAGTTTAAGTGTGCATCTGTCGCGTGTTTTAGGGTTGCTACTCAGTAATTTAAATAGTTTAATTAACATGCAAATAAAAAGCATGTATGTATGTACCTATACTCATTTCATTTTATAAAGTCAGCAATGTTAATCAGTATAACATTTGAAAATAATGAGGGCATCAACACTTTTGTTTAGGTATATTATACAATAAAAAGAAACTGGCAAGGAGTTGAGTAGATATTTTACAATACTGATGTACAAGTATTATTATGCTTCAAGTACTTTGTAACAAATCATACAGATGAGGTTTGATGAGTGTAGTGAAGTTTGTAAGTATGTATTAAGGATGAGTTATCTATTTAAGTATTTTAGGGTAGCTGGAGTAGATCCAAAGGTGGTACCAGTTCACAAGCATATGACGTAGTATATGCCATCTTAATTAACACTTTTATTAATTTTTCACCATACTCTTAAGATAACGAACTAAAACAAGTATTTTTCTTTCTCTAGGTTTTATAAAAATAAAATGCAATTTTTTTTTAATTTGAGTAGATATGGTCGTAACGCCCTAAAAACTTTTAAAAGAACAACCAGCCGTACGAGCAGTTAAATAAACAAAATAGCGTACAGTGGAATGCAGTTCTTCACGATTTATGAAAAACTGTCGATAGCTTAAATTACCTCACTTAAAACATGCACTGTTAGGTGAAGAGAGTGTGTAACCAACCCTAAGTTAGAATTCTGTAATGTAGTGAAACTTCCCGCCGGTTCGGGACGCGACGAATTATCTGCACCTCGCAGTGCAGCTCCAAATACAGGTCTCCTACGTAGTTTCGAATGCTGCTGTTACGATTTTTTTCCACTGCCTCATAAGTTGTAAAGCTTATGAACTCGAATGATATAGTCGCAAAAGATGCAGGGCAAATGCATTGATCATTTCATTCATTCATTCAAACTTGTGTTATGAAACGGGTTGGTGACTGGAAAAAAACGATACTTATTAGTCCGTCAGTTAGATTTTGAAATAAAGTGCAAAAGTATTTTGAGTTTTAAAAAATAAACAAAATATTTTATGATGATACGGCGGCATCAAAGTCCAGTAGAGGGGTGTGTGTTCGTCACTAATTCGTAATAGGTATACCTATAATAAAACTGTGCGGAAACTCACGTTGTGAAAAATATAACACAAGTATTTACAATACTCCATTAGATTAATGTATGTGATGCTCTAAAATATATAAATCCTCCCAGCCTGATGGTAAGCAAGAAATATAACTAATCGTGTACCTAATACAAACGTACGTATACTTCACGCAGCAGCTTCAGTAGCATGTCTTCTAATGTGGTTGCTTTTAAAATTCTCCAATAGATGTCGCTTACATAATTAGGTACCTAACCAAGGTTTTTTTTCAAAATAAGTGGTAGTTCTTAATTATTCTTATTGTTTTTAAGATTTCTGTTTAATAAGTTATTATACTTTATTAATAAATTTATTATACTTTTGGTGAGTCTTAAACTCGTTGATAATTGTTACGATAGCTAGCAAATATTATTAGAAGGTAACTGGCATCTTCCGTCGTCTGTTCGGGTGACATTGTTAATTTTCATCAGCCCTCCTTATTTTATAAGTAATTAAAATGGGTCTCGAAAGTCTTAAAGTAGTCAAGTAGTACTTACAAAATGCGCTTATTCTGTCCAACTTATAATCACGCTTGCTTAAACTAGTATCAAACGTAATTGACGATTTGTGTTCTCCGTAAATCGATCGCATTCGTTAATGACTGTTACTTCTCAAACAACTTAAGATTCTGCGGCACCTCGCAGTCAAGAAGTAATTTCTGAAGTTAATTTGACCTACTAATGGCGCCTAACAACTCGGCGCACGATCGGCCGACTTTGTAAACTTTTCAAATAACACCAGCGTTGTCTATTAGGCGGCAACCTTACGTTACGCAACAGCCCACTTGCAACTTTATTGTGAACAGGCAAGGTCCAATTTGGAAAAGTTATGAGTTAAAAGAAGAAGGTAACGAGCCGAACACCTTTCTTGGTAATTTCAAAAATTCCGCAACAAACTTGCGCCTTAGTCATATTGCGAGCCAGTTGGTACTGTACTGCAGGCGCGGTTTAAATGGAAAGACTTTCAGATCACAATCAAGGAGGTGACGAGCTTTGAAACCAATTTTGAATTTAAGTTGAGACTGTTTCTAGTTTTTAATACTTTTTCATTTTTTTATTTAAGTCGTCTATTAAGTTCTCAAAGTCAAAGTCAAATATTTTTATTCATATAGAATACATTCGTAACACTTATGTTAGTCTATATAAAAATGTGTTGCTTGCCCCGGTTCGGAGTTCGGCTATTTTTTTCCTATCGTTGCTAACAGATCTGATCACCCTGTTGGTATGCAGTTGTTTAGCAGCAGGCTTAGAGTATCCAGTTTTAATTGAATTATATATTTTGTCCTATCAAATCGGGGTTCACTTCTGGCGCTAACCTCACACGCTTTTTGAATCTGACTAAATGGAACCTACTTATTTTTTTTTAGTTTTCCTACAGATTAGGTTTTGTTTTAGTTTGACGATAGTATGCTGAACTCTTTGCACTTCGTTTGTTGTTATATGTAGTTTTACTTTTAATATTATACGTCAATATTGAGTTTTTATTGTGGTAAATTTGAAGATAACACGGATACAGGACTAATTCAGTTTTATTGAATATTTTTAAAACTGCTTGAAATAGATAGTTTTAGAAGTATGTGATAACGAAAAGTCATTAATATAAGAGAAGTACACGATTACAGAAATGTAAAATGCTTGTTTGTCTTTAAGCTAAATAAAGGTGGAGTGTTTGTAGTCGGAGGGTGAAAATCCCGTCCATTGGAGCGAGTTCCGGAAGTACCGGTTACGCTGCAGGATATCGCAACGCGCAGGAAATTGTACATCCCCGTTGTTACCTGCAATCGGAACGACGACGGCGACCGAGATGAATATAATATGCACTTAGCCGTCCGCTCCTCATAACTTACTCGATTACTTCTCTTGTCTGCTACACCCGAGAATCAGTTCATTGTACTGAATTCAGTTTCAGTTATGAATGGGATATAGTACAAGTCGTAACTAGCTATGTTTACAACAGTTATCTGGGCGTCTACTCTTGAAAACGAAACGAACAAACGAAAGGTTTCGTTTTTGAAGATTGATCAAAAGTTAGGGAATTGAAACGTGATTTTTGATTTGTATAAATAATATTTTGTTTTTTGATAACGCTTTATTCGCATTCGAAGTGTGTTAGTTGCGATAATGAGCAATAAAAAATACTAAACGTCATCGGATCCGACATATTTCGTTTTCAAGAGTAGACGCCCTGTTATCAACAAACTTTTTACTGCTCATATTTTTAACACACTTATAAAAATATACACAGTCGAATTGAGAATCCTCGTTTTTTTTTGAAGTCGGTTCTGAAACTATATTATTAGGTTTTTAGCCGCTAATCAAAAAAGTGGAGTTACTTATATCATATATAGCGGCCATTCTGATTTATTCATTGTTTACACGGATATTTTACTATTGATACTTGATAGTAAAGTTTTCTCTTAATTTTTCCACTAACTAATCTATGAAGGCTGTTACAATGGTGAAATTGGCTTTTTTGATTTTCCTTTGAAACACGAAAATAAGAATGAACATTTAAATATTCATGATAACGTAGATGAGTTTGCTGAAGATAGTATTGAGCGAGTAGTAGCAGTACCTACTAGAGCATTAATGCTAAACGCCATACTTCAGAGGCGCGCAGACAAAGCACAATAAAGATAACGGCGGGACGCCGCGCGTTTCCTTGTGTTTTCTTTACGCATAAATCTTGCGAGAACAGTTACCATTCTGTACATCTAATATGATCTCTCTTTATTGTTCCTTCGTAGAATAAAGAGGGCATCTTTATATACAGTCCGAAGATGAAAGCTATGTGTGCACTAAAGTGAATATTTGAAGAACAACACGTCAGACTATACATTATGACCATTATTGAACTGCAAGTGTTAACCTCGCCTTGCTGTCGAACGTTCTTATGTAAAACTGCATCATTCTGGCTGTCTTCGTTAATTTTTTAAATTTGACTATGTCACACTTCCATCATCATCATCATTTCAGCCTGTTACTGTCCACTGCTGAACATAGGCCTCTCCAACCGATTTCCAGCGCGACCGGTCCATTACCACCTGCATCCAACGAGACCCAGCAATTTTCACTAGGTCGTCAGTCCATCTGGTAGGTGGCCATCCCACACTGCGCTTGGTGGTACGTGGTCTCCACTAAAGAACCTTTTTGCCCCATCGACCGTCCGATGTTCGTGCTATGTGGCCAGCCCATTGCCACTTCAGCTTACTAATCCTACGGGCAATGTCAGCAACTTTAGTTCGTCTACGGATTTCCTCATTCCTGATTCGGTCACGTAGAGAAATGCCAAGAATAGACCTCTCCATAGCTCGCTGAGCGACTTTGAGCCTTCTAAAAAGTTCTTTTGTGAAGCACCACGTCTCAGAGCCGTAAGTCATCACTGGTAACATACACTGGTTGTACACCTTTGTTTTAAGGCACTGAGGGATGTTGGACGAGAAGACATTTCGTAGTTTACCGAACGCTGCCCAGCCGAGTTGGATCCCTCTACTGACCTCTCTCTCAAAATTGGACTTACCACACACACTATTGCTCTGATTATGTTGTACGTAACTAAATCGAATCTAATTTTGTTTCGGAAGTGAGAAACATCGATGGTAGCTACGGAAAGAGCATGTCAAGGTAAAAACTTTCAGTTCGAAATTATTTATTTTTCCGGCTTCATAAGGGCGGTGCAAAGTCCTAAGTATAGTCATACGTGCTTTTGAGTGTATTACATCACCCAGATTTACGTTTCAGAAATACAGTTTTTCATATCGGCCCGACAACCGTGAATATAACCTGGGATTTCAGAGACGGCGCGACTCCAAAGTCCGGCCCGCTCGCCTCTCGGCTACGGAGGTGTCGGTTATTAAGTAGTTATTAGCTTTTCATAAAGCTTTATATAAAATACACTAATAATCCATTTCCCAAGAGATTTTACGTAACAAAGCTTAGTGAATAAAAAACCGGCCAAGTGCGAGTCGGACTCGCGCACCGAGGGTTCCGTACAAACCTGCAAGGTTTACAAAGTTCGTTCATTACGACAATCGAGTCATAACTATGGTATTTTTATTGCAAAATGAAATTCATAACATTACAATGGGGAAAGATGGAGGAGCATAAATATTTTGTAATGTAACTAAAAATTTAAGGTTTTCGGAATTTTCCCTTTATGTGTGCTATAAAACGTTGCTTCATGCCAAATTTCAAGATTCTAGGTCGACTGGAAGTACCCTTTAGGTTTTGATTCCCTTGCGAGTACTTGCGAGTTTCAAAATATGCAGCTTAAATTGCTGTTTCTTTTGATTGCGTTGACATAGAAGTTTGATTTTGTTACAGCTTAAAGGTATTATAGACCTGAGTATTTGGTATGAATTTCAATTTAATACCTCTACGCGTTTATGAGGAAATGGGTAGTAAGTTTAAAATTATTAAAAAAATATATATTATGTGATGTAACAAAAAATTTATGGTTTTCGTAATTTTTCCTTTATATATGCTATAAGACGTTGCTCCGTACCAAATTTCAAGATTCTGAGTTCACGGGAAGCACCCTGTAGGTTTTGATTCCCTTGCAAGTGTCGAAAATTTGCGGCATAAACGGCTGTATCTTTTGATTGCGTTGGCTTAGAAGTTTGATTTTTTCACAGCTTCAAGGGACAGTAGACCTGAGTAATTGATATAAATTTCAGCTTCATACCTCCACGCGTTCCTGAGAAAAAGGGTCTTGACAGACGGACTGACAGACGAACAACAAAGTGATCCTATAAGGGTTCCGTTTTTTCTTTTTGAGGTACGTAAAAATAATAAATTTTATAAGTAGATCAAGTAAATGAATTTGTGCGGTCAAACCTCTATTTTAATTTAGATATTTATTCGTTAACTGACAAATCTAATTTTGTAAAATAAGTCTGCGGTAGTGTTGACTGCTTGGTCCTAAGCTATTACCGTTCTTTTAATACATATCATTGTGGCATGTGGTCAAAGACTTTTATAGGTTGGTGTTAGTTAGTGAGATTAACCACAAATTTATCACTATCTTGATTTTTGTACGGCCGATAGCACGTCAAACACTTGCAGTTCATATAAGATCTTATACTTGCAACGTAAAAGCGGTTCAATGCGGTCCAAAACGTGTACTCTATGCTTTTGTGTGTACCAACCCCGTTAAGCCAAACACAAAACGCCAAATTAAACCTTGAATAGGCATTTGAAAAACTTTTCAAATGCCTATTCAAGGTTTGACGATCAACTGATCGTCAGCACAAATGGATTTGCATGAAGTATGATCCTAAGAACGAATGCTAAATCCGAATGATACATCAGTGGCGTCACTGAGCGGCTGGTAGCTCCTCGCGCGCCCGGCTCGTTTACCCGGCAGCCCTCGACTCCGAGGCGGTTCATCCACAATCAGCCTAATGAAAAACTGCTTCGCGAGATTTATGGCGACGCGCGAACCTAACTCCCCTCCCGGAACGGTTATTATGTGTTTTGTATCTTTATTATCTTTGCGAGACGCTTAGTATGGAGGGTATAAAAAGCTGTCTTGAAGATTGCTTCAGAAAATAACACTAAAGACTACCATGAAAACAATATTTGGTTGAATATGATATTCGTAGCACGAGTGATGAATATTTACATGTAACACTTTTTAATCAACATTGGGCAAAGTAAAAACCAATTTATAAACTAATTCGTGATCATTTTTACAGACCATACATATATCTCCAAATATAAAAGGAAATTGACCGAGGCATTAATAGTAAGAGCTATATCAAGAACAGAATAGAGGAGGACTGGTGAAAATTCTCATGCCTACAACTTTCAAGCCATTAACTTTCTAAAACACTGTTAGGTAAGAATTCCGTAGCTGTTGAACATCATAACGAAAGAAAACGACGATCAACTATCCTGTCAACGACTCGTCATTTCTTCAGCTTGTAGTCGTCTGTTATTGGATTGGCTTCTTTTATGGGATTTATTGTTAAGTTTTGCGGTTCCATACATTTGGAATGATTTACTTCTTACAATTTCTATGATACCGTAATTATTAATACGTAATACCGCATTAAGCAAGGGTGAGCTGTCTTCCGGTCTCGCGTTTCCATGTTTTCACTCATCAACCTAAGCGACCCGTCTCCACTTTGAAGGGAATACTTTAAGGCCTGTTATCACATATAAAATTACGCTTAAGCATTTCTGAAGAAGTGATATGGCATAGATACCTATTTGGGATGATTCAAGACATCGTTCGCACTCTGCGGAAGTGACGGCGTGAACCTCGGGAGGAGTGGGCGCTACATGTGAGAACTAGACGCGAGCGAGCCGCCTCGACCAGCGAACGTATTATTTTATGCAAATGCGAGCGCCCTCGAACTTCTCAATTTGTCCAAACAGATTGTTTTCATCGAAAATTCAATTCAAATTTATCTGAGCGTCGACGGGCGCACATAATGAAAGGGGCTTAATACGGTATCGGTAAACATTAGCATAAAGTATTCGCAAAAATTGCGTTCCGGGGCTGACAGGCGGTGAGGAATCTTAATATTATCCCCCCGGCGCCCCCTGCGGTTGTACTGAGCACCGAGCCCCCGCCCCCGCCCCAGCCCCCGTCGCGCCCCGAGAGAGCGGTTGCGATTATGTGCAATTTTGTCAACGGGTTTTGAATGCCGGGACGTGACATTCATGGGAGAGCGTCGCTCTTCGTTCGGCTGTGGTACCTACTTGCGGTTTTAGCCGAGTTTCTTCACCTTTTTAAGCGTTTGGTTGCGCGCGAATACGTGAAGCCATTCACATAACATTTCTAGTGCCGTCAAGATTTTATCGTGTAGAAACCGAGAAACTAACTTAATTTTAGGATAAGAGTTAATAAGTAATTTGGTCTCAACATTAGAATACGTTGCTTTATTTATGAATACCATGGTCAGTTGTTAGCCTTATCAATGCTGAGAATTATTTCGATAAAGGAGCAATTACTTGTGCAATATCTATCATCACCTTTCTCTATTCAAAACAGAGAAAAGAGCTTTGTAGTCAATTATTGCAAGGATAGTGAAAAACTTCACTGTTCATCGCACTGGACTTCTTGCTCTTGGTTTTCTGTACTGAATCTTAACTCCAACTTTTGTATCATTGAAAACATACATTTTCCAAATTAAAGCAGTGTTTGATCCTTCATAATACTCTTACAAAATGTTTGGATGCTCAAGCTACAACACAAATCTCTCGCCAAACTTAATCCTCGTGAAGAGCTTGTAAAAATCCCAAAGTTGGTCCCCACTTGAAATATGCATAATGAGGTTTTGTTGTTGAAGTCAACCCCTTACTGCCTTCGTTATATTTGCAGATGAATCCCCCGAGACCGTAGTGCCGGGAGATTAAACACTTATTTACGCGTCAATTTAGTGCGCGGACACACTCTTGGATAATATTCACTGGGGTAGGGGAGAAGGCACACCGAGCGAAACTACCTATGACATTTAAGAAACACAAAGACAATAGATGAGGTTTTATGAATCGGGTAGTTAATTAAAGACGTTATGTGTGAGACGATATCATGTACATTGCGTAAAAGCTGTTGCTCAGTGGAATGGTGTTAACAAGGCTGGCCGTGTTCTTTTTTTGTTTTAGCTTGTTAGTGAATAATTTAAAGGTTTTACTAATTGCATTTACAGTTAAATAATAATTTGCAATTGTTCCCACAGCTATTGTAGTATTAGGTCAATAAAAAACACCAGCTAAAATAAAAGTAAATTGCACACTCAAATGTGATTTGAGTTCAACACTTAAGGTAAAGATAATCACTGCCACATTTTGTTATGGTAAAAATATAGTTTTATTAGGTATGGCTTTTCACTATGATTGATATTTCAGAAAACTCACGTTTTATAATCCCTAAAACTTTTCATAAAGTAAAGTTCAGAACCGTACCCCGTACACGGGGAGCGGCTGCCGCTCTCTGAACTACGGTCGCTGTAACTTGTCCCCGAGGGCGCGGGCAGAACGCAATCACCGCGAGGGGAGGACATTGTTTCCAACAGTTTAAGAAAATGTAAATGTATGGTAATCGCGGAGAAGATCTGTTTGTCGTGCGCGTGACGCGGGAGCCGCCGCGACGTTAAGGCGCTGTCACATCGGGAACATTTGCTCTGAATGTTAAATCCAAAACTCTAAGGAAAGCATTCTTAAACTGCCTCACTGGAAATAATCTGCTACCAAAGCATTTTCATGAACTGGATCACAGCTAGCTGCGCCCGTGATTTTGTACGCATGGGTAATGAACAGCAAGATTATATGGGTCATATAATTTGTGTAGGTATCACATGCATTTAGTAAAAAAACTGTTAATTTCTACTAGCAGCCCACCTCGCACGCGCACTATATCCGTTTTTTTACACATTTTCCATTAGTTCCTCGCTCCTACTGGTCGCGTATAGCCTATAGCCTAAATTTCTTCTCAATAAATGTGCTTTTCAACACAAAAATAGTTTTTTAATTCGAACCAGCAGTTCTGGAGATTAGTACGTTCAAACAAACAAACTCTTAAGCTTTATAATATTAGTATAGATTGCAAACAGATTCTCCAAAGTTATTAATCTCAATGATAGATGTCAAAGCGACGCCAGAAGTAAAAACGCGCAAATCCTATCGCTCAAGGCATTACATAGTGTAAATTACTGTTCTTATCCTTAAGCGTTTGAAACCTGCTTTATAACCGAATTTTACAATCGTGTGAAAGGTGTTTCTGCAGTTTTTGCAGTGCAGGATTTTATCGCAGTATCGAGTCAGTAAAAGTTAGAGTCGAGTTAAGGGAAGGTAATGTAATGTAAAATGTAATGAAGGTGTGTAATGTAATGTAATGTTTAATACGTATATTTATTGTATAGAAAATCCTTAATTGCATCCGTGCAAAGACGGGGCGGGTAAATAATAATATAAATACAGCAGACTAAAGTAAATAGGTAAGAGTCCTTGTGGAACTAAGAAACAGAAAACCCTTAAAGGCGGTGAACTAATCTAAAACAAAAACAGCAAATGGAAATGGAAATCGAACTCTTGACACGGGGCCTGAATAACAAGCAGGAAGTGCCTCCTAACGCAGCCAGACCTTGGACATACAGCGACCAATCTATGATTTTTATATAAACGGACTAGAGTGACATTAAGAATGACCCCAACTTAACGAGACATAAAAAATAGTGTCGCACTCTTACCCAATTAATTGTTCAGTGGATCAGATCCATCACGAAATTGATGATGTAACAGAAAGATTTATAATAACTATGTTTTTCTTTTCTGTTTACTTATTTCATTCATAAATTGACGAAAATATGTAATTTAGCACCTCACTTGTTGTACCTCATTCTAGGTCACAAATTCAATTTTTTTTTAATAGTAACTAAAGTGATAGGCAATGTAGTGTCCTATAATTAAAAAATAAAAAGGTTACTCGCGGACTAAATTGTTTGATTTAAAACTTAAATAGTAATCATTTTTTTAGTAATTATTCAATGACGTTTACGACACAATAATTTAATTTAAACAGTAAAATTACAAAACTTTGCTTTCAGTTGACAACATGAAAAAAGTCAAGTGTTGCACTTGACAGCTGTCACTTTAGTCCTTCTAATTAAAATAAAAGCGTGTTAAAAAAATCAAGGTATACATGTTTCTATAACGATATAAAAGTAATAATTTTTCCGACAGAAATATATTCAGCATTCCGAAAAACGGATTCAAAGTAAACTAAGGCAATTGTCTGGACACAGGCCCGGCACGCGAAGTCGTTGCACGGGACAAAAAGTGCATCTAGATGATAATTAGTTGGCGGAGTGTATGACACGCCTGCAGCAGACGCGCACGTCCCGCGCATGCACGTGCATGCACGCTCCTGCACGAATCGGCTCGTTGACCTAACGAAGCGATACGGGAGCGGATTTGCGTTTCAAACGAGGCTTGATTGGGACGAAATAATAGTTGCGACGAAAAATATTGCAAACTTATTTATATTCGGTGAGCCTAAACTACTAGATACACTTTTTTGGCAATCTCTATTATTTTACTGGATTCACTGCGGTGTATCGACAATTTGGGCGTGAATGTTGTTTTGGAAGTGAAATTCTTGTTATTTTTCGTCACTGGGATTTATGAAAATTTGGCGAGTTAACTAAATCAATATTGAAATCCTTACGGTTGTCATTACTATATGTGATTTATGCAAACATTGAGATTTTCATAAAATCATTAATTTTAGGTTACCATCCATCCGAAATTTATTGGAGAACATTCATTTAAGTATTCTTGGAAATCACGGATTTCGATGAACATGAACTGCACATGGCTGCGGCAGCTTATCACGCGTAATGCGGCCTAATGCCTGATTGTCCATGACTCCGGCCAGTCAGCTCTAGTGATTACGTATCATGCTACAGACCAGCGGGTGACAACTACACGACAGCGTTTGTTGGTAAGAAATAATTAATAAAGGGATTACTTTATTGCAATTTATTTATATTTCTGTAATCAAGTTACCACACACAAAATTCAATCTATCTGTATGACACAAGCATGACTGGTAGAGAATTCTCATAGCGTTAAGTCTACCTTTTATATTTTTTTTGTGCATTTAAGTTAGTAAGTAAATAAATAAGTTGACTGATAAAAAACAAATATTTATTTTAATTAAAGAATTTACGTAAAAATAAATAAATTGATCTCTTGTATTTGTATTGAGAATATTAATATATGTTTGCGTCAAAGGGCCTATGACGCAATTATATGTATGTTATCCATAACAAAAGCAAACAGTTCGATTACTCCACCGATTCGCGAAGTAACAACAGCCTGCGTTTACTGAGAAAACGAACCCCAGCTGAGGAGACACGAGACAATCTGAGTTTAACCAGTCCGGAAGCTAGGAAGATATTACCAAGTTGATGGTTACAAGAACAACGGTTTGATCAAAATACACCTTCAATACCAACATAAATTCATGGCGTGAAACAAGCACCAAGTATTTGAGTATTCAAACAAATTGTTACAAAAAAAGCACTTAGGCCGTGATGACAAATACAAGTCATGATGAGTCTGCCGTTGTATTTCAGCACAGAAAACAGTTGCATATTGCTTACGTGGTTAATCAAATAAAAAAACAAGTTTTATTCATATACATTACGTCAACAAAAACATAATTTTGCAAATTATGCTACTGCCGGTTCGGAACATGTTACTTCTTACAATATGCCGGCAAGAAAGACTGTAGTTTGCTTCATTGCAATAGTAATCTACACTTGATCTAGTTTTTTTTGTTGTTTGTACTAATAATAATATAATTGTTTTTTTTAAGTGTTAAGATTACCACCAATAATGATAAGGCATTTTGTTTGGTTTACTTAGGCCATAGGACGTTCCGTACCGTATATATTTATGTTGTGCCACCGACGCGCCCCGCGATCGGAATAACCGAATTATTGCTGTTTGTTCGTAATTAAGTGCCGGGAGTCGTCACAAGCACCGATTTATTACAACGGCCCGCCCCAAGTATCCACGGACCACAGTGCAGTTTTAAACAATATTTTAATTTTAGAAGCATTTAAATTCGTTAAATAATTTTAAGTTCTGTAACACAAGTGCTTAAGCTACTTACGACAGTATCAGAGAAATGTATGTGATTTTGTTCAATATTAGAAAATGTTAATTATCATGAAATAATAATGTAAACGCGTAGTTGGTGTAGCTAAATTATTTGTAATGTGCCTGTCACCGTAAGATTGTAAAAATCGTTAGATTACAATCTATCTCGCGAGATTGTAAACTGTTGACAGATTGTGAAAATTTTGAGTGTTTGAAGAATAAATATTTCGGTACAATTATTTCTCAACGTATGTCAGGATTATTGATTACCTAGTAAATAGTAAATAAATACTTGAAGATTTGTTGAAGTGCATTTATTTTATTTAAACGACATCTCTATTTCTTTAAATAAAAGAAATGATTTGAATTGAATTTCATTCCTAACTTTACGGGAACATAGAAAGGCTGGTCGTGATTGGTCGCTCATACAATAAACCGACCAATCAGGAAGAGCTTTCGGACAGTTGACAGTTTGACGCCTAACAGATTGTAATTTAACGATTTCACTTCGATAGATTACAATAAAGCGAAAAATAATCCGTTGAATTGCAATCCCCAGTTACGGTTCACAATCTGTCGACAGTTTACAATCTCGCGAGTTAGATTGTAATCTAACGATTTTTACAATCTTACGGTGACATGTCCACTACAAGCAATTAAAAACTGTAAAATTTACGTCTAAATTACTTACGAAAATAAGGTTACTAAGGCATACCTACTCGCAATAGTATGCTGACATCACCATTATGATAATGAATCAAAACATAATAAACCACATTTTGCTAAAGAGGAATTCGGAGTGTATTCGCATATGTTTGTTTCATATATAAGCAATTTGTCGTCATTGCTTTATTAGTATATTCCACCATCACCATGCTGTGTCCATGCGTAGATATGATTATGGAGACCAGACTCTCCTTACTGTACTTTATTTTACTACAAAGGCATCACCTTATTTGCTTGTTTCAACGTCCTGATTAAATAAACGAACAAATAGCCAAAATTAAACGCGCACCCCGAGACCGTCTCACAAACACAGAAATGGTTTTGAAAACTGTAAACAGGGACACCGGATAGGCTTCGAGTAACGTTTGATATCAAAGCAGGAAAAATATTGCCTGTACAAATTAGGTAATATTTATATTTTGCATATTTTGCTCAACTGCTTTCAGAAATAATTAGATTTTTTCCTACGAAATTCCACTTTGAGATGGGCCTGTTTATTTGTTTGAACTGCCAAAAAGAATATGTAATCACCAATTTACTTTTTGTTGAGTAAAAATAATATTATGTATACACCTAGAAACGAATTGTCTTCCTTTCTAATTTCATTTGTTTCAAATTTTTTAAACTGTTGAGGAACAGACATAAACACTACAGATTACAGGGTCTGGGGCTTCATCGATGTGAAAGCCAATTGTTACGTCAATAACTATATCTTTTGCGACCTTGACGTAACTTGAGTTACGTCAAGGTCGCTTATGCAACAAAAAAGTAGCATATTCCTTTCTAATTGCTCACCTACTGTAACTAATCTTCAAACTTCTTACCGGTTTCTTCTCGGTAGATATAGGTTTCGAAACGGAAGTAGAATCACTCTGCACTGTATTCAATGACGATTCAAAGGTCTTACATGTCAACTTCTTGAATAAAGAAATATTTGATATATTTGCTATTGTATTTTACTTTTGCCAAGGAAGCATTCAAATCTCATCTCACATGCGGAGTGTTCTTTCATGCTAAAGGTGGAAGTGTATATTGGTTGGATCCCTCAGGGTCCTGGCACTCAGCTCTGCAGAGGCCTCTAGGCCGATAGCAAATCTGCTAGCTGAGGCCATACCGTACATATGTGTTATTTTCTTTCCTTGTTTTACTTTTGTCTCATTTACAGATGTAACTGAATGTGGTCAATCAATTTATTCCTTTCTTTCTTCTATCTTGGTAGGTAGTCTAGCTAATCTAGTTAAATTTTGCAATCTTGAACACCAATATGAGATCAAGTTGGTGGACAAAGTAATAGGATGTTATCAGCGCGCCGCTAGTCGTGAGCGACGCATTCTGGGTTAAGATAACATGTTGAGATAAGCGGAATTAATAAACGTCAAGTCGTATATCTCACTCGCCAGACCAGACTGCTCCGGTACAGACGGTATACGCTTCAGCACAAAGCGAATCCTATCATTATGAGGATCTTCTTTGATGGTCTAGTATTGCTTCGGATTTTTGAGTTAGTTGACATTAGAATTTGCATTAACCTACCGAAACAAGAATTAGTAGAATTCATGATTTTAGTTTCCAAGATAAGGGAAGTTAGCATTTTGATTATTTTGTCTTGTGCAATGGAGACTCCCTGGTTGAAAAAAAAACCTTTTACAAACTTTAAATATATTAGAACCGCTTACACATAACCGGCTCATCTGCAACTTTATATCACATGGTGCACCCATCATAAATATCAGATCAACTAGCCGTGCCGGTAATTAATGCCTTCTATAAACAAATCCAGCTATAAAGCACGCCGTAAGCCAAAACGAGCTTAATCTCCGAGCCATAAAACCGGAAGTCGGCTGTGTTTTGCTGGAGAAATGGCAACTTTTTGTCCGCGCGTTGTAAGGAGCGCTGGCGACGGGCCAGGCGGGCCGCATTTGGGCGGCAAAAAATAGCAAATCCTGAATTGGCGCGTGGTTTTGGCCGCGCGGGCTCCACGCTGACACAATGCCGATTGCGCTATAAAATCTAATTGCACTCGTTGGCTGCCGACTATGAGGAAGCTTTGTTTATTATATTGGTACCGGTTCGCTGCGGCATATGATGTCGCAACTGCATTTCCAGTTTCCACATCTAAGCCAACTTTTAAATTAAAATTGAGAAAAGTTGAAATTTAACACACGCAGATTAAGACTTACTAAAACTTAAATAAAAGCGTTATTGAGATAGTTTTGACTAACTAACAATTAACAACGAGCAATTGGTGGCGTGAGTTCGTATGATAAGATTAGAATAGAAGTAAAAACTGCTCAGTTAATTAAACACAAACCTATTCTTTCATATTGTGTTATATCTTCTCAATATTCCTTATAAAGTTCGTTTAATTCGACAATATCATATTTACATTGGTCAGAACTTTTTCCAACATATTGTACACAAAATCCACCATTTTGATTTTGTAGACAATTGAATAAACCTGGTGTCACTCACAAGATTATGAACAGTCATAGGATATCTCATATGTCAAAATATGTCCAGCCATTCAGGCTGTAGGGCTTACCAAAGAAATTGAACTTTTGAAATATACATACCAATTTGTTTACTTTCTAAGATCAATCGATTAAGTATACCAAGAGATCAGACATGAGAACCATTACCGCGTGCCTATTGAACACGCGCCACATTTGCGGGTGTAATTTTAGCAGCAAACAGCAGTTAGCGGAACTGTCTCAGTTCGGACACAAAGTGAACAATAACGATCCCTCTAAGAATACCTACGTCACTCCGGTGTTCTGTTCTAAGCTCTTAATTAGTAATAACAATAGTCTAGGCTACAGGATGTCCAGTGCCGGCTATCAGGACCTGTACTAAATTTAGCGCACGGATTTCATAGGTCAAATACCAATTGTGCCGACCTACGACATTACCTACAAGTCGCCACAAACACGGCGTCACCAGAATTGGCATAGTAAACAACGCTCCATACGTACACCCAGACCCGAGCCTATGCACGATTAGCCAATTAATACATCGATCCTACATTGCGATGTCAGTTTTCGTCGCCACGAACTATATATACAACAAACCAAGATCAAAAATAACAGCTAAATAAAAGAAATTTCATGTATGCGTCTGACTTTTGTGAATTCATAAGTGATCAGATTTGAAACAAATAATTTTATTTTTGCAATAATGGAGTTTAGGTTTTCATTCGTAAATGCCTTTAAATAGATTTTTCGACAAATTCAAACATTGTAACATTCTTCCTAACTTTACATAATCTCATAAATCCCAAGCGTAAAGTCCCGAGTTCTCTCTAAATCTGGTTAAAGTCAATTTAATTAACGAAATTTACTAAATAGGCTGGGGTCTGGGTGTGCTGGGTTGACACCTCCTGTTGGTATGTCTAGTACAGTCAACAGCACCTCTAGGTAAACACTCGTAGTTCAATTTAAGGTCTTATGCGCACGACATAAAGGTAGTCCAAATACCAAAATGTGTAGACGTGCTTTTGTCTTTAAAGACAAAACCATAGCTCGAGATGTGAGTAAATGTCTGGCACATTTGTTTTCCAAGTTCCTAATTTGTGTCGATCCTTCATCTCCTCGGGCCACCCTGTAGTGGTAGACTGGTGACGAATAGGTGTCGCGTCCAATTATCATTCCTCGCGCGGCCCGTCCCTCGGCAGCGCGGCCTGGCCTCCTCGAGTCGACGCATTTAGAACGCGCCCGAGGACAGCCCTCCAAGACACTAAATCATAACGCGCACTCTCTAAATCAGAAACAAAAAACATCTCCTCCGCCTGCCGACTCGACGACAGGCGGAGAGACGTTTGAAATGAAAAAACACATTTTCTTATTAATCTGAACAGCTCTGGAGTTACTGATCGCTGACAGCCATAAAATTATTACGAGTTGCTATTGAATAGACCACTTTGAGGGCTGATTTATAAAAGACGATACCAACACACCCATTCTCGGGAAAATTATAGGAAAGTTCATTTTCTATGTTGACCAGTCCGGGACTCGAACTTAGGACCTCAGGGATGGATCGAGGTCACAACCGGCTCACTTTCCACTTGGCTAAGGATAAGTAAGATCTGGTAGTGTTGCTGAAGCTTAGACAGTTTAATAAAATTAACAAAACGCGGATAGTACGCACGCGATGTTGCGGATTGCGAATAGAAAATAAACAGCTAGTTATGAACAATCCGTCATGAAACAAATCTTAGGCCTTGGCTTGAAATAGACTTAACTACATCTGTCACCTGATAATGTAAAAGAAGTAGATACGTATGGCCGAAGCAGTAGGCAATTAATTGTAAAGCATAAATATGTGGTTTGGAACTTTGTACAAAAAGTACATAGTACGGGATGCGAATTGCAGCCTGTACGAGGGTTTTGCTGGCTTTGAGAATGCAGCCCGCATACCGGCGTGTCGCGCGGCATGCAGTCAGCGGAAGTGAATACCTTTTAATCGATTTCATTTTGAAGCAATTTGACATGAATGTGCAAATTAAATGAGGGATGGAAAAAATGGAATGGCTTTTACAAGTTTCCATTATTTTATAAATAAATCTCCTTCATACTATGATCATGAACACTGATCCTGTTTTATATTGCACTTAAAGATTGACCTCATGCCACCTGATGTTAGGTGGTACTATGGTCGTAGCTTTAAGGCGACAACATTTAACAGCATAATAAAGCTGTTACTAGACTTATCGCCCTCACCTTGAAGGCTTGACTCCTGCTACTGATGTACACGCAGCAACACAAAAACACCGAAGTTATTGCTATTTGCTGCGGTCTCCTGTAAGGATCCAGTTCGAGCTATAAGTCGCTATGCCCTACCTCTCTTAATACATTTGTGTTTTTAAGAATGGTGAAATAGTTATGTACATATTGGAAAAAAATAATACTGGTTTTATTACCCGTAAGGTCGTATGCCCCGTAGTCGGCCGTGTGCCGAGGTCTAAATCACCGGTGCGACGCATCCTGACGCATCGGTCGTCTCCTGGACCGCACACCTGATATATGAGAGCCGGAGGAATGCAAGAGATTTGCGACCCTGCTGCGGAATTCATTCTTGCAGATTATATATTTTAACTTTGTGTTTGTTACTTACGTTTTTATAAAAATTTGCGTCTATAATATTAAAATACGATGAGGTCTTATTTACCTCAGGTTTTTTTTATCAATATGGGACAACAATTTTACTAATGTTGATGAGTCTGTTTCTATTGAGAATTGGCTGGTCGTAATTATATAATAGTAAATAAAATTTCGATGGCGACTTAGTAGTTTAAAATGTGCACCAGTTTCAAATCTCTTGCAACTGAAATAATATTTTAGACCAATGCAATGTTTTACCCAACATTTTAATTAATAAATGAATTTACCTATTCATCTAAATTTACGAAGCCATACATCAAGTCCCGAAAACCATTTTTGTATAATTTGTTCTCATTGGTTCATCATAAATAGTTCAAAATTGTAAAATTCGAACAAGTGAATAAAAGTATGCGAAAATATACGCAAATGCTTATAAGCACCTAAGTACAGTCAGTGTAGATAGACCGACGGATCGATAGATGCACTTTGTTGCACAGACATATTATAGTACAATTTTGATTGTCATATTGTTCGAAAGCTGTCTCTTCCAGACAACCATCAGGTTAAGGAAATAGTAGATATCAAGAAACCAGTCGGGCCGTGCAAAATATAAATTCAGAAAATATTAAGAGCCATGATTTACACCTACAGTAGCTCCCTCGTACAGCAAGAATGTTTTAACTCCCTGCACATTGATAATCACATCAAGCACCCGTTCTCATTGCTACTTCCCGGATGAATGATTTGTATTTTAATGGTATTAGCTAATATCACTATTAAACACGCCACCCTTCCCCATCACTCAGCGGAGGAGCCCTCCACTCGCGACAGCCGGATTAAGGTCGCTTTAGTGCCACACTGAATCATAAGATGCACTCTTGAAATGAAAAACAAAACACAGTTGTTTATTAACGCTAAAATAAGAGGCGATCAGACGCGAAGCCGTTACTTGCAGAGACAAACGGTTGAAGACGACTCGGGATCGTGGATTTCTTTCTTTATTCTGCTAATGTGTCATCTGTTGTTGTTTTCATCGTTTTAGTTCAAATTGCAGACAGGCGAATTAAGTGAAGAAATTGATAATGGAGTAGAGGAGTAAAAATACTTTCACGGATTAACAAAATTAAAATGTTAAAAACATCCAAAATTGCCAGTTAGTATTAAAATGTGTGTTACCATTGTATATGATATTTAAGATTACGAAATTGAAAGAATGTCTTGTCCAAAATACTTATATAAATTTATGCGTTTAACGTTGTGCAAAATGTAGTAACGTTTGGTATTTTTTTTTGTTAATTGTTATTAACATTTTCTATATTACCTACTACTTAAATATATCTAACCAGTTTCAGTCTCAGGGGTGGCCTATTTTCGCCAGAAGAAGAAGACGTCTTTCGACTAGATATAGGTCACTTAAATGATTTGAGGCAAATTAAAAAAAACGTTCGACTTGAATTGTAAAAGTTAGCATTTGCGTAAAAGCAATCGATAGTGACGTATATTTTTATCTCTTTACATACTCTATTTCATTTCTTCACAATTTTGGAAAGACTACCTTGATATATATGGATGAAATATTTTAAATCCAATTGGTTTTATCAATCAAAGTCAAAGTCAAAGTCAAAGTCAAAGTCAAAGTCAAAGTCAATTCATTTATTCATGTAGGTTACAAGTAACACTTATGCATCGTCAGAATGAATACAAACCAAAATTGAAGCTATAGCCGGTTCGGAACCTAATCCTACCGAGAAGAATCCGGCAAGAAACTCAGTAGTTATCCTAATCTTTACAATGTTTAGAGCTAGAGAACTTAAAAACTATGGTGTGCGAGCGAACAGACAATCATGTCCATATATGTTTATCGTTTAAATATTCATCAAGTTTATAGTATCCTTTTCGCATTAAACATGATTTAATATGGATCTTAAATCTATGCATAGGTAAATCAACAATACATTGCGGTAACTTGTTGAATATTTTTATACTTAATCCCACGAATGTTCTACTGGTTTTACGAAGCCTATGGTTTGAAATAGCGAGCTTATGTTTATTTCTTGTGTTAAAATTATGTGTGTCGGATTTCTTATAGAACAAATGAAGATTTTTACGTACATACATGATGCAATCAAAGATGAATTGGGAGGCTACAGTTAAAATATTAATTTCTTTAAATAATTCTTTAAGTGAATCACGCGATCTAAGGCCGTAAATAGATCGAATAGCTCTCTTCTGTAATACAAATATAGTTTGTATGTCAGAAGCTGAGCCCCACAGCAATAGACCGTATGACATTAAACTATGAAAATAGCTGAAATAAACTAGTCTCGCCGTTTCAACATCAGTAAGATGCCTAATTTTTCTAACTGCATATGCGGCAGAACTAAGTCTTCCTGCCAGAGCACATATATGAGGACCCCATTGTAGCCTCGAATCTATAGTGATTCCTAAAAAAGTTGTTGTATTTATGACTTCGATTTGTTTATTATTCATAACTATATCAGTTTTTATTTGCCTTACATTTGGCATTGTAAATTTAATGCATTTAGTCTTTTTTGCATTGAGGACGAGGTTATTTGTAGTAAACCAATGCAAAACTTGTGAGAGCGTATTATTTACATCGTCATAGGATTGCTTATGCCTGTCAATCCAATGTGACATGATACATAATGCCCAATAAAACGCCATCACGTTAAAGATAAAACCGCCCATAAGTAAGCAATGCAGCTTTAAGCGGTCCAGTCAGAATTCATCGCACAATTTAAAAGTATAACAGTCTCACGCGCACGCAAAAAGCGCGATCGTTTCCGCTGCGTAATTGGGCGGATGTAAAATGGAAGTGGCGGGTTCTGAGCGGGCGGTCGGGCGGAGTGTACGGGGCAGAGCGGTCAGCGCGGGGCGATTCTCTCCTGCGTAGGGCTGCCATAATATGAAGCCAAATATAATAATTATGTATTTTCGGCACCTTTTGATCTTTCAAGTCATGCCGAACGATTCGTAAAAATATCCCCCGATATAACCTTGAAGCTGTAAAAACAAGAACATTATACGTTTGTTATGTAAATTGTATTTGATTTAACAGACGTGCCTAATAAATACATGCTAATGTAACTGATAAGATTCTGATATCATGCAAACGTTTCGTTTCGTTCTAAACAGACTTAAAAAATGTAAAGATTTCTCAATTGTACTTGAATGGACTCCATCGTTTATAAACAAATATAATTACTCGTATTTTTTGTTAGAAAAGAGATATCACAATACCACGACAAGGAAGTCAAAATCTAATTGAGGAATCGAGGGCAAGTGGTTTCTGTTAAAAATATTTTTAAAACTTCATTTAAGATATGTGATTAAGATATGTGATTGTGTCCTCGTCTAAGTGGATTTATGTAATCTTTTATGATAAAACGTGTTTGTAACAAGCAAGCACTAGCCTGCTAGCCCTACTTTAGAACCTATATAGTGAAGTCCAACCTGGATACGGCACAAGTTGGAGCGCGCTGACAGTTTCAGCTTCACACCTGCGTCCGTGTGCCTGCATAAAGTTGCCGACTGCATCTATTAGTTGAATTATTCGGCGACCAAACTGGATAGAAACTGCCCATTCTATGGGAGTAACATAATAAAGAAGTCAACTAATATTATTAGCCACCGAGAGAAAGGTTTAGATATGATGACGCTTACTATGGTCTCGCAGCGCTCTGGCACTACTATTAAAGTACAGTGCCTGCTTCTTAATGCCCCTTTGTAGGGCGAATGCTTCCATCATTAAAATCAAGTCACCGTTACAACAACGGGCACGGACTTAGCCACCACGACTGCCATTTGCACATTTATTTATGTAAACTTTATTGCACATGTAAAAATAATATAATAGAAGACATTCAAAAGGTTTAATACGGGAATCTAATATGCCTAGTTTATTCCATACCAGTCAAGACTTAAGAGGATTGTGGATCAAAACCAGAGTAAGAATTGAAAAATCTATAACATACTTGACTTTGACCTTGACTGAACTTCGATCCTGGCAGGATCCGAAAGTGTAGGCCAGGACCTAAACCACTTAGATCATAGAAAGGAAACAAGTAAAATGCGGCTTATTTTATATATTGTTATAATATTTCCTCATCACACAGGTGAGGTAGTGATCAAATGCAATGCAATGTATGATTTATAAAAAAAGTAAAAATTTTGACAAACGTAAATATAATGGGACTGCAGATTACGTTTAAGTAAGCTTCATCCTAAGATGTGATGTGATATTGTGTAAATAGTATGCGGTATTATCAACTCGTTTAGAGTTTTGAGAGAGGTAGGGCATAGCGATTTATCGCTCGAACTGGAGCAGCCCGACTGGTGAAATACCTCCACCTTACAGAAGACTGCAGCCAAATGACAATCGCTACGGTGTTGTCGTGTTCCTGCGTGTGAGTAAGGTTTCCAGAGCTCATAGGGGGTGCTACATTAGAAGCAGGGTCAAGCCTTCAAAGGGCGACAAGTCCAGTAACGGCTTTATTATGCTGTACTTTTCACCCTTAAGCTAGGACCTCATTTCCACTTAACATCAGGTGGGATGAGGTCAATCTTGAAGTGATATATAAAAAAAAAGTACTTCAAAAGTAAGGTAGGCCTTAAAATTTAAAAGTAGTTTTAATATGTAAAGGTATCTCAAGGTAATCGTATTTAGAAGTCCAAGTTGTTCAAGTTTATGCTTAAGTCTTCAGATTTTCTTGTCAATTAATCTCTATTTAAAGTGTTCAGCAAAAAGATTTACTCTTACAACAGAACGCTGTAAATCCAAGTTAGTTACTGAAGATTTACACTGATTGAAACTTCTTAAAGCCTGAGCTAAATTAATGTTTAAATTGTATAGAGTTACTCTGAAAGGAATTGCTTATGTTGACAGTAATTTTTATTCAATATTATAAAACAATTGCTTAAATAAATTACAACGTATAATAATAATATGTTCTCATAGTTATTTTTTTTCCAAGACTTAAATAACCTTTGTCGCTCTTAAATCTTGGAGCTAAGTTTATTTATTCATTTTTAGAACGGTAACGACAAACAAATCATAACATATATTATATATACATACATCAAGCAAAAACGCATAGCATACTATATTCGCAATTTAGATTACAACCAATACATATTTAATTTTAAATATTATGCGATATTAGATTAAAATGCTCAACAATAAATAGATAGACAAAAATTCATTTTCACTATTAAAGCACCCATAGTCCCACATACAAACGTTCTGCATGAACCCACGGTTGACTGGTAGATAATGCCCCTGGCATTGAGTCCACCTGTTGTACTTTTTTGTGCAATATTTTTTTTAAATAAATAAATAATTAATTGCTTTACACAAAACAGTATATTACATACACAGCTACAAGTAAAAAAAATATTCAAAAATATTTTCTCGAGTCTTGCCTACTTCTATCAACTTAAGAGTTGCTATGAATCAGTATCTCTCGTTTATACGCCTAGGATAACTATTGTCTTTTCTGATGTAAGATTATAAACACAATTGATATTGAGTCTGTCAGTCAATTGGCGTATTTCAAACGAACCCATTAAATGATCCTTGTTCCTTACAAAGTGTTCGCGCATACAGGGGACAATTGAGGCTCTTCGCTAAACAGGCAACAAATTGTTCCCTCTCAGAGGTTTATCTACACAAGAGCGCGGTGTGTCGAGGGCCTCCTTGACTCAGACCCTTCTTCGTCCCTCCTCGCTTGTTCTCACGTAAGGAGATGCACTGTCGGCGGAGTCCTTTACGTCATTTCTTAAAGGGAAAACGTAATTTTCAAAGTATAAATGTAAGTAGGTTACATTCATACTCAGAGCCGAATGCGAATGTATATAATCAAGTGTGAGAAGAAATTTTAAGACACGGAACAACTCACGACACGGAAGAACCACAGACGTAAAAACGACGGGTTTAAAAATTTCACGTGTCTATCTGTCTGTAGCATTGTAGCTTCTTCACGAATGAATTGATTTTGATATTTTTTTGGTTTGAAAGGTGTATTCGTCGTCATCATCGTATATCCATGAACCATAAATAATTTTTGAAATTAATTAAACATGATTTATGTTCTGGTCTCTATAATGCAGATTCTTAAGCTAGTACCTTTGGAACCAGAACAGTGATGTTTAATTGAAGTTTATAATACAATTAAAGAAGTGCTTTGGAAACTATAAAAGTTGATCATTTTACTATTGTCAGAAACAAACTATAAATATTTTTCTTTGTCTTAAAGCTTATATTTTCCAATGCTATTACGAAGAAAATTATCCGTTAAGAGAATAAATTTGGAAAAACAGAAAGTTTACAACTCAATTCGTAGGATTGAGACATTGAAACTTATGCAAATAACAACATCAAGTTAGACTTCTAATTATGCAGCATTGAAGGCGGTCTCAGACAAACAGTTTTACGAAACAAACCCAGTTAACCGCTGCCGTCTTGAAACAAAGTCAATTAAGCTGAACGCAATTATAAGTCTAGACGACAATAAACTAGCGAAGAACAATAAAAACGTAACGGGCACTGAAGCGCGATCCTTTCATAAACTTTGATAACAACCGGACAAACGACGGGCTCGTCTGGACCGCGACCTCGCACTGCAATGCGCTTATTATTTCATACGAAGACGACATTGCAACTTAATCTTTACATATAGATAAATGACATAAAAGTGTCTGCGCTTTTACTCAATTGAAAACATCAACGTATAACCTGATGTTTATACAACGTGTAACGGAAAGGGTATAACAATATCAAAAATACCAAAGCAGTTAACGGTTACAAACTGTATGGGACCATTTGTAGCTGTGTACACGCATTTATTGATTCAATATTTTTTTTTGAAATATCAGTCAAATACAAGTCAAAATTTTGACTAAGTCACGCTTGCACAACACTATCACAGTATTGTTGAAATCGTCGAAAGACTTGGATGTACCTACCTATTATGCTATTAATTTAAATATCACAATGGTGGTTCATCTTTTAGTGTTTACTGAATCACATCTGAAATTTGTTGGTTTAGCGTTTCTCATTTTGACAATTCAGTTAAGTCATTGAGTTGTCGTCGCCGTGAGAACATCTTGTGTTTTTGCCTTTCTGGATTACCTACTTACTACGGATAGCCTAGTGATATTTCGTGATGTCTTTGAGCAATCAAGAATATTCGAGATGATTCTCTGTGTCGGAGCAACCGACGGCAGCGTGATGGCCGACCGAGTGCTAGAGAAAGAGATTTACGAAACCATCAAAACGCTCGTTTCCATCTGTGGATTGGGCGAGGAGGTCGTATCACATGGCCAGCTCGGTCACCAGACCTCACTCCGTTGGACTTCTTCTTGTGGGACTAATTTAAAAGGAAGGTGTACGCTGTAGCATGCTCGTCAAGGGAAGAGATGATAGAAAGCATCAAGGCCGCGTTCTGTACAGTGACACCACAAATGTTGCATAATGTTCGCGCATCTTCTAAGAAAGTACTAGGCGCGCATGTCGAGGAAGGAGGTGGAGAAATTCAGGATCGCAGTGATTGTCGTGAAGTGATAACGTGATTTGGGGTCGCTGACCTCAATAGTGTTGTGATGCGTTTGTTTACGTTTTAGTCAGTCATTATAGTTAATCATTTTTTATTTCATAAAAACAATAAAGTGTTTATTTTAACTCGGGATTTCGTATATAGAATCTATACAAGGTATAGTATCCACCTACTTTACATTGTTACCCCCTTTCCGTTACAGGTTGTATACCCGTGAGTACATTCATTATAAGTGAAAAATTAAAATTTTGGTTTGAATACCGCTATGTAACAATATACAAATTTGAGCAATTTATTTTTGAAAATTGAAAGGCCTGGCTAAGTTGACTTAAGATTACCTAACTTTGGTACAGAAAAATTGATGCCACGGACATTTCGGAAATAAATTAAAGAGGTAGGATTGTACATATCAATTTCAATTTGAAACGTTACACAAACAGTACGTCTAATTTTGGAGGGCAGTAAGGGCGGTTAAAATTGTACAGATTTTGGGCGGCAAACGTGTAATCTAGCATTGTCAACCACTGAAATCAAACCTTCGCGTAACCTTTACGTTTACGGAAGCGCACTTTATTTGGCGGCGGTCAAAACTTCTTGTCATTACATCAGCGAATTTAACTACTTTCATGAATCTGATTACGGAGTGTTCACACTGCACCGAGCGAGGACGCCGGTGCAGCCCGCGCATGCATTGTTCCGTTAATGGAGCAGATTGCGGCGCAACATTGTGGAGCCGTAAATCATACGGCGACGGCGGCTACCAACCAGTGACGCCCCTTTACCTCATTACGCTTTAAAAAAATTATTGAAGTAAAAAAAAGGATTCTTATATATATATTAAAGGAATTGTAACACTTCACTCAATCGATAGCTGCAATTCACCAAAAGCTGTCGACTTGAAAAAATATTTTTACTGTCAAAAAAAAAAGATATGTCCGACAATGCTAAAATCCTTACTAATCTAATTTGCAAAAATATTATCCTTATTGGTGATATTAATATCGATATCATAGCGAACAATAAAGATACTAATTCACCAAATTACCTGAACCTCTTGGCTTCCCATGGTCTTCTACCAGCTCACCAACTTCCAACCCACAATAAAACCTGTCTCGACCACGTCATGCTTAAATGTATGCATGCCGCTCACTGTCTTGTTGCGGAAACCTCAATAACGGACCATGATTCTTTAATAGTAATAATAATAATAATAATAATAATCTTTATTGATGCAAATAAAGGTACATATTTTAGCTTACGTAAATCACAATTAAAGGAGCCATTAAGTAAGAAGGAAACATTAACGTCTGCGCTAGTTTACATAGAAACTGTGTGACAGACGCCAATTATTCTTCCAGAGTTGAGACATGTTGTAATTTAACAGAGCCAAACACTTATTATATATGTTACTGATTATATACATATGTTTTAAAAATTAAACAAAAAATAAAAATATATAATAAAAAAAAAAAAAAAAGTTTTTTACAGTATTATGTGTGCGTGTGTGTGTGAGAGAGGTGTGTGTGTATGTGTGTGTGTGTGTGTGCGTGTGCGTGTGTGTGTGTGTGTTGGTGTGAGTGTGGGTGTGTGTGTGTGAGGTGTGTTTGTGTGTGAGTGTGTATGTGTGTGCGTATGTGCAATATGTGTATAAAAGTGACACATTATTGTATTTAACTTGTCTTCAGAAGATCTTCAGTTTCAATGTAGGTAAGGTTCTGTAACCAAGATTTTAGGATCTGCTTGACTTTTTTTATAGGATGTGTATAGATGGCCAGATTTTTATTTATTTTGTTATAGAGGTATGAACTACGAATGTAATATTGTCTACTCGCAAAAGACGTTCTATGAGATACACTCTGGCACACTCTGTATTTCGTGCGCTTGTGTAGCAGAGTTATATCCAGGGGAAGTGAGGAATGTTTGTTTAGGATTAGTTGCAATACATATAACTGTCTTATTGAGAGGACTTGGCAGTTGGCATACAGTTGAGTAGTGGGATAATAAATAGGTTTTTTTGTCATGACCTTCAACAGCGCCCTTTGGGCCCTCTCAAGTCTAAGAAAGTGTGTGACACCAGCACCGCCCCAAGCAGGGATGCAATATGTCACAATTGACTGCGCCAATGCATAATAAACCAGCCTGAGGGTGCTGATGTCTGCGGAATTTCTCAGCTTTCTCATAATGGGCATGACTTTACGCAGTCGTGAAGTCAAGCCATTAATATGGGTTGTCCAGCTGAGGGTACTGTCGAGGTGAACGCCAAGATATTTTGTTGTATTGGAGCGTGACAACGGCAAGCAGTGACAGGATCGCTCACCTTCATCACATATGTGAATTTTCACATCGAATGGTTCCTTTGGCTGTGAGATTGCCGAGGCGGAGAAAGTAATGTACGTAGTTTTACCCACATTTAAGGTGAGTAAGTTGGTGTTAAGCCATTTGGCAACAACTCGAAGCGCATCTTCAGTCAGGGTACGAGCATGTTCCCATGTATTCCCATTAACCAACAGAACCGTGTCATCTGCATATGTGATGATTTTGCAGTTAGGTAGTGTTGTTTGACACAGGCCATTGATGTAAATTAGAAACAGGGTAGGTCCGAGGATACTACCCTGAGGGACTCCGTAGCTCAGTGGTCTGTATTCGCTAGTGAGATTACCTAGCTTGACACACTGTTCACGCCCAGTTAGATAGTCTCGAAAAATGTCCAAAGCTGCGCCCCGTATACCAATTTCCTCCATCTTTTCAATCAGTTTAGGTACTGAGACCGTGTCAAAGGCTTTTGATAGGTCTAGGAACGTTCCAATCACTTTAGCTTTGTTGTCAATATTTTTGACAACAAACTCCGTCAGTTCCAAAACCCCATCCTCTGTAGACATGCCACCCCTAAACCCGAACTGATTAGGTGCTATTATATCAAACTTATCTAGATATCTTAGTAATCTTTTACTTAATATTTTCTCTAGAACCTTCGACATAGCTGTTAGAACGGATATGGGTCTGTAGTTGTTGATTTCATGTTTGTGACCACCTTTGTGAATAGGACTTACCAGCGCCTTTTTAAAAGCGTGAGGAAAAATCCCAGTGGAAAAACTGAGATTGCAAATATGCGTCATTAGAGGGACAAGTACTTTACTAGCAGATTTAAGAATGGTAGATGAAATACCATCATAACCTACAGAGCTGTCAGAACGGAGACCCATAATAATGCGGGAAACTTCTTCTTCGTCGGTTTTAAATAATGCCATGGACTTTCCCGTAGGGTCACCCATTGGGCGAGATCGAAAGAGCGAATTGCTAGGTACATGTTGATCAGATATAAATTTGGTAGCAAGATCAGTTCCTACGCTAATAAAATAGTCATTTATACGATTTAAGGAAGACATGGGTTCATCAGAGAGTTTTAACAGCTCCTCGGAAGGGTGCGATTTTGTTTGCATGTTGGTGATAGATTTGATAACTTTCCAAGTAGCTTTAGGGTTGCGCTTAGCTTTATGTAACTCATTTTGTTCGTATTGACGTTTTAACTTTTTTAATAGTTTGTTGCAGAAGTTACGGTATCTTATGTATGTAATTTTAATTATATTGTTGTTTGGAACACTCCTGGTTTTCCTATGTAATCGGTCACGATTCCGGATACATCGCAGGAGACCGGGGGTGATCCATGGCTTTATTATTTTTTTCCTACATTTAACTTTGATTGTAATTGTATTGTCTTTTATTATATTAGAGAGTTTGGATACCAAGAGGGCGGCAGCAGAGTTCGCATCATCTGAGTTTAGTACATCGGAAAAGTCTGTAAGCCCTATTTGGTCGCTGGCATTTTGGTAATTCACACGTGATATTAACATATTAGGACTAGGCAATTTCACTTGATCAATGCATGTAAGGATAGGTGCGTGATCTGTGAAGTAGGAATCAAATATCAATGTCATTATTTTTTTATTGGTTCGGAACATGACATGATCCAAACATCCGTCTTCACGTGTGGCAAAAGTATGCGCCGGTAGGAGTCCGTGTGATGCTAAAAGATTCAAATAAGGTTCCGGTTTGGGTTCACGATCTTCGGACAAAATATTGATGTTTATGTCTCCTATAACAGCTACCGTTTCATATGATGCTAGGGTGTGTAGTATGTTAGTTAAGGAGTTCAAGAAGTTATCAATATTTTTGTTAGAGGGAGATCGATAAGCAGCCAGAACCACAATTGATTTATTAATAGTTAGCAACAAACTACTGGAGTCGCTTAAACCAGCTACTGATACTGTACAGTCTAAATCTAATTTTGTGTAGACAGCTACACCATCATTTTGGTTATGAGAGTTAGACTTATGAGATTTGTAGCCTTGGAGCTCTGGAAGATTATCAACTTTACTTAGCCATGCTTCGGTCAGGATAACGATTTCTGGGTTAGTATTTATTCTTGATAAAAATATAAGGACTTCGTCAAAGTTTTTGTTTATGCTTCTGACATTCACATGAAATATTTTAAGAGGATTAGTATTAGAGTTTACATAAGATAGAATAGTAATCCTGAAATACCATGTAAATACTTGCAAAAATGTTATCTTCAAAAAAATTGATTACTCTGGTGTCGATACTGCCATGGACGGACTGTGCTTAAGCTCTATATATCATTTATCAAATCCAAATAAAGCCACATCACTACTTATTTCGGAATTAAACTCAATAATAAAAGCTAACACACTAACAATCCGTATCCCGAATCGCAAAAGAGTAAAAAAGCCTTGGATGACTCCAGGTCTTCTACGATGTGTAAAAAATCGGGATAAGCTCCACCAAAAGTCTAAGAAAAATCCTAATAACGAAATAATTCTACTTACCTATAAAAGGTACAGAAATTTTTGTAATTCGCTATTAAAAAAAATAAAAAATAATTATGAAAAAAACTTACTTGAAAAAGCTAAAAGCACTAGTAATAAAGCACTTTGGGACACAGTTAAACAGCTGACCTGCTCTAATAAAATCAACAACCCAGTACAAGACTTGATATCCCCAGCGCATCCGCTGGATTTGGTTAACGACATAAACCATTTTTTTGTATCCGTAGGGCAAAACCTTGCAGAAAAAGCTCTTAGCACAAAAACTTATAAAAACATGACCATCTCTCCCTCACAACATTCCTTTGTTTTGCTACCAACTGAAGAATCTGAGGTCCTATCATGTATTTTATCTCTAAAGAAAAGCAAATCCACTGGGAGAGACAATATTCCTGCAACCTTCCTTAAACGCTACCATCCGATTTTAGTCTCACCACTAACTCATATAATAAACCGAATTTTTACAACAGGCATTTTCCCAGATTCATTTAAGCTTGCTGAGGTAATCCCAATATACAAAAGTGGTGATAGGGGCTGTGTTGGTAACTTTAGACCTATATCAAAGCTATCAACACTATCTAAAATAACGGAAAAACTAATTAATAAGCGCCTCGTAAGTTATTTAGAATCCAAAAACCTACTTTCTATCTCCCAATTTGGTTTTAGGGCTGGAACTTCAACGAGTGATGCAGTTCATGAACTCATCGACTACATAGTACACAAATTGGATAAGAAAAAGAAGGTAATAGGGGTATTTCTAGATATAGCTAAGGCTTTCGATACGGTCTCTGTTCCACTACTGCTCAATAAGCTTGAACTAATGGGAATTCGCGGTGTTCAGCTAAGCCTTTTCAAAAACTACTTAAGTGGTAGATTCCAAAGGGTTAGGGTGGGCGAACATACAAGTAATGACCTACCCCTAGAATATGGTGTACCACAGGGTAGCGTATTAGGTCCTACGCTATTTCTGGCTTATATTAATGGACTCTGTGATCTACAACTTCAAAATGGAAAAGTCGTAACGTTTGCAGATGATACCGCTCTTATCTTCCATGGTGACAACTGGGAAGAGGCGTCCAACTTTGCTCAAATGGGATTTAATGTGGTCACTACTTGGCTCAAAAATAATGCCTTAACACTCAATGTGGAGAAAACTAAATTCGTACCCTTTTCTATGACCAAAGCCTCTATCTGTCACGAGTTATCTATCATAGCGCACTCTTGTACTGATGATCGTCCCTGTCATTGTAATGCTATCGCAGTCACTGATAAGATTAAATACCTGGGTGTAATAATTGATAGCACCCTTAGTTTTAACCATCATATAGACCTCCTCTCCTCAAGAACTCGTAAACTTATTTTTATCTTCAAAAACTTGCGTAAAATTGCTGAAAAGTCTGTAATTACGATGATATACCAATCTCTCTGCCAGTCGATCTTAGCCTACTGTATCACAGTATGGGGTGGATCTTGTAAGACTAACCTCATCAAACTAGAACGAACTCAACGAGTACTCTTGAAAGTGAGCTTATCTAAACCATATCTATACCCCACGAAAGATCTTTACCGTCTTGCTGACGTCTTGAGTATTCGCCAACTATTCGTTCTTAATACAGTGCTAAAACAACATGCGTTAACTAAATATGACCCAACATTAAATGCTAATAAGCGTCTCAAATACAAAGCTTGTGTACCTAACACACAATGGTCATCTAAGTTCTCGAGTAGGTTCTTTGGTTCCATAGGTAGCAAATTGTATAATAGGGTAAACAAAAGCATCAGTATTTACCCCTTAAACAAACGTGAATGCAAAAGTAACATTACTACGTGGTTAAAATCACTTGATTATGATGATACGGAGAAACTTTTGAAATCATCTCTTTAGATATGTACAGAGCAACATTTAGAGAAGAACAACTCCCACTGACAACTAACATACACACACGCATACACACACACTCACACACACATAAAAACCCACACACACAAACATCTAAAAAAAAAAAAAATATTATTGTGTACTTTGACCCGTTAATAAGTCTACTAATGATGTAATTACGTTCAATTTGGTCCGGATGTGGAGAGGCTGGTAATCTGTCATACAGGGTTTTCCTAGTACAGACACCAGTCTCTCACATAGAATTGTATGTATTAGCAGTATCTTAGGATAAGACTTTGTATCTGATTTTCTGTGTGAGAGAAAAAGCAATAAACTATTATTATTATTATTATTATTATTAATGCCACATTTAATAACGGCGATGATATTGAGGACTTACTGGATGACTAAGATGAAAAGCTTTCAATTTCATAGCCTTGATTGAAGTTCTACGTAAAAGGTTCTTAGTCAGGCTTACTTTTTTATTATAGCGATACCTCTTTACTAAACTTGTAGACCACCAATCAATATAGCAAGTGTCGCGCGACAAACGCCACGCGGTCCTGACGTCGCGCGGTTTATGCGATCAACGCCGTCGCCGCGACGCTAAGCACTGCGCCGCTAAGGTTTAAGGGATTTGCATGTTTATAAATCAGACGAGGAGAGATAACATCAAAGAGGGCTTCAGACTTCAGTTTTACAATGCATTACGTATTCGCAATACAGCTTGCACTGACGCCGTAGAAATATGAATGGGGAACGTAGGCGGCTTACGTGTGTCATGTCAAGAGAATTAACATCTTACTTTCTCGTGCAAAAAGTACAAAATCGTTTTAAACTTTAAAAAGCTGAAGGTTCTTCACCTTGGTTTGATGGAATTTTTTTGTGTAATAGAATCGTTAAACACCTATTTATTACCTCATTTTACTTTAATCACTGTAGGTTAACTATGAAATCTGAAGAAAAATATTTCAGCAGAATTTCTTTGAGTAAACTTACTCGTCCATAAAATACCAAATTTCACAAAATGTTTATTTTATTTTTAATTAATATTCACATCCAATAACTATACATTTTGGTAAGTTAAATGCTAGACCAATGTAGATAATATGTAAGAACATTACTATGAGTTAAACGGTTGTTTGTTTTGGGTTTCTTTTAAACATAATTAGTTCATTTAGTTTTGATTTTTACCACAATAGTTAAAAAAATGTCTAGAAAAGTTTTATGGTATTTAATGAAATAGACTAATGAATAACAGTAAAAAACAACTCCAGAAAAGCAAACAACAAACATCGGAGTCGCCGTCGAAATGAAAACTATCAAATAAGGAAACAGCAGCGCCCGCACGGACCCGCAAGAAAAATTCCCGGCAATATCCTCGAGTTCGTACCGGTATATTAAATTCCCGGGACAACAATTTACTCATTAGAGTGCACCGGAGTGTCGCGGGAGTGCGCACATTCGTCTCGGACACTGGTGTCCGGGTGTACGGGTGTCCGGGTGTCCGGAGGGAGGACGATTGCCCCACTTACCGCGCTAAGGGATCACCGGACATTTGTAACTGTTGAGTTGTTTGTGAAGCTCTGACGCGTTTAAGGAAGGTCAGAGACAAGGCAAATGTTTACTTCAACTTCACAGTTCTTTTGTTTACTTTACTCGAGGGCTATTACATTATAGTACACTTTAAAGGCAAGGTTTTGGGATAAGTTTCTGCCATCACAAAATTCACACAAAAATTCAAGATGAATTATTGGTTCCTCTATATCACCTCAAATTGAATTAATACATTTGAATGGATAGCTTTTATAAACCTCATTAAAATTAAGTTCAATACAGTATCGTTTTGGTTACTTATTTTTTTGATAGTTTGATTTGTCAGGAATACCTTTGTAAAACCACTTTTGACCACGCGTGAAGCCGTGGTAACCCTAATACGTATACATACATATATAATACGTATACATACAGTATAACGTACATGCATAATCAATTTCCCATTTAAATAACTAGAATAGAAATCAGATCTACATTATATACTTACAAGCTACGCCATTGTAAAGCGTTCAATTAGGGTTTACCTGGAAAATAAAAAAAAATATTATTAGAAATTGAACTATGCTCGTTTGATTACGAAATCCATTTTTTCCATATATCACAATAATAAATTCGGGAAAAATCTGATCTTAAATCAGCCTTAATTGAAGTCAACCAGGTGCCTGGTTGCGACTGCAAAACTTTTACACAACAATGCTAAAAACTAAGCAAAGGTTTGGACAGAATATTTGTTATTTCGAAAATTCTCCCAGTGACTTTCAGGAGTCAGTAAAAACTGGCTCTAAAAAGTATCTATGCACTCAAAGCTGCAGCCAATATCGCTGGTAGTAACTTCGAGCCGCCGATATTGGTGCAGCAATCAGTGGACCGAGCGCGTCCAAAAGAGATTTTGCTGAATCGGGAATAGCGCTGAACTAGGCTGTAGGTAATGTCGAAGGTAGCCGTGAGCTTTTGAATGTTTTGAGATAAATTCAACATACCGTTGAAAAAATCTCGCAACGCTATTTGAGAAAAGGCTAGGCAATGCTATAGCGAGATACCCATGGCACCACCGGGTAATGAATGGTGCGGAAGGGAGTATTTAGTAGGTAGTGTCTGCTCATAGTGTGGAAGTACTCTTCCGACACACTGCTCCTATGCAGTCAGGGGTACGTTGCGTCAAATATTTAATGAAAACGCAATGGCATCACGTTTATTTCGCGTAATATCGTCGTTGATATTTTATGGCAACCCAAATAAATATTTGTTCGATTATAAATATGTATGGTGACTATCATTTGAAGCAATTATACGTTTGCCGATTTATCTTTCAAGAATATGAGTAAAACAGAAACCGAACAGGTACTGAAGCTTATAAAAAATATAATTCGATGTCACTATTAAAATTTGAATGCTTTAACATATTCGGCTAACGTGGGCAATGCAAATCCTAAGAAAATATTGGTTTCATGTAGTAAAGTTGATAACTTAATACAGAGTATGGTCAGTAACTTAGTACAAGCCTGTAGTATGACATTCCCGCGTCCCGTGACAACGCAAAACTACCCAGACCCATTTAACTATGATTGTCAACTAACCACTACCGAATTGTCAATCAATTACAGGGCGAAAGTTAATAAAGGCTTGTCCACACTCGCGACGAGGGTCGCAGGAACTTTTTCAATTAGCGGCGGGCGAGGACGCGGCCGCCGACGCCGCAGCCCGCTTCATGCCCCGAATCGAATTAGTCTGCTCCTTGTGGTGCGGTTAGCTGGACCAACCGGCTGTCAACTTGCTTGTCGGGAAACATCAGGTCATTGGGTTGTGATTAAATGAACTGGTGGCTTGATAAAAGTCGCGAGGATAAGTTCTATGAAAGCTGCCTCCGATCTTGATAGAAATGGTCTTAAGTATTATTTAATTTAGCCTTTTTTTTGCGCCTATGCTATGTCCTTTTCCTAGTTCTAAGCGACCTCCCACCAATTTTCAGCAAAATCAGTTCAGCTATTCAGTTTATAATAGTTTTCACTAGAACGATTTTCTTTAATAAAATATTTATACTCGTACCTGTTTAAAAAAATGACATATTTTTTTGTAAAATAGTTAATCTCTATATTGCGTATCCTTTAAGGCCTTTTGATGTTATTTTCACCTAAAAGTTAAGAATACTCAAAAGCAAAAATATAGTTCAATTTATTTAATAATGATAGATGTGTATACCTTATTTACACAATTATTTCAAACGACGAACAAAAATTATTTCAATTGACATCGAATTACAAATTCAGTTTTGTTCCAAACAGCTTGAATTGATCTCTATGAGCTTTTGAAACCATGGCGACTGACTTTAGCACTAATAACTTTTAACGACGCAGCCCGTCTTCATTTCTCTTGGAATACTTAAATATAACCGAATGCCATCGAGGCCACATTGTAGCCGGTAATTAATGTTTAAAGCTTGCGTAAGAGTCTTCTTGGAGCGGGGACAATTTAGCAGATAAGTTTTCAATATAGCTTCATTGGAGAACGCATTAAGATTGTAATCGGCGCCTTTAATGCGTCAATTTGTATGCGCGTGTGATCACCTCCGCGGAGGGACGGCCTCCCACGCGCCTCCCAGCTCCGTACTCTCAAATAATTTCCTTACTTTCTTTGATACAAGCGACTAATAGTATGCGCAGACAATCACTCTAATCTACTGGTCTCAAAACTTTTCCCTTGTATTACGAGTACCAGATGATGAATAGTAACTGCGGGTATTAACCTAACAAATCTAAATGCAAGTCAATTTGGAAAAGTTCGTTTTTCCAAATAGACCGAACTGAGAATCGAATTCAGGTCCTTTTACGTTTCTGGCGCGCCTACCTTAGTAAGCCATCAAGGTCGGCATTCAATATCCTTAATTCTCAAAGTAACATTTTGAAGTAGATTGAATACTCGATTCCGAAAATGAGCATCAGTTTCTAAAGATTACAAAATACAGCCATTATTGAAAGTTGTTTATACTATTTGATTAACTGAGAAGGAGATACTCCATAGTCTCAATTGGGGTAGTTGGGGTATTTTTTTCAACATATCCTCAAATGTGGTGACATAAACCGCATTTGCAAGCGGGATAATTAAGCAAGTACCAATTACTACACATAACAATTACTTCGTTTCAGTTACGGATTGCTTTACTCTGCAGTAGAACATTCATTATACAGTAGATACATTGTACGTGTGGGTGGTATATTAAATATATGCGCCGGAAACTTCGTCGTTTGTGAACCGATTTTTATGTTTTTTTTGGAAAGTAGATATTTCTACGGTGGTACGATACCACCTGGTACGACTGAACATTCGTATCAAGGGATATGGAGATCAGGATCTGATGATGGCATCCCATACAAATGTAGAGGGAGGCTGTCTCCATATCGTCTTTAGCACGTGCAATAAACAGTACAAGACTATCTGTTAGTCCCGCCAATAAAACTGACTGTATCTTTTCCGGATTATCATAGTGGTCAATAAGTTTAATCCAAGATATTTCCGTAATAGTAGCCATTTAGATACGAAGTGAAATATGATATTAAGATGTAATCAATATACAAGAGCGCTATTATAGAGCTTATAAAGATTAATAGCTCGAGACGACCCAGCAATGGCCGTAGGACAGGCAATCTGCGCTGTAATGTTGTTTAATTTGATGGGACCACACTGACGAATTAATGCGTCCGTAATAACACGCCGCGTAACGTATACGCGTAATGAATTACAATACGTCATACGCCGTAAAAGCGGCCACTTCTTACATCCAGGGCCCTGCCGTACGAGGGAGCGCCGCGCACTGTCAGCTCAAAGGACACGACACGTCACGATCTGAAACGCGTAAAGCTTTTTTCCGAACATAAGGGCTTCCAGTATAAAATTAATGTGTTTTTGATATGCCTTTCATAGTTGTACAAGTCTTATCTTAGTAAACAAACACTTTTTAATAAAAAGTTCACTGTTTTAAATCTATTATTATTTCACAGTTACTATGTAAGACTTTTAAGATGTTTGAATATATGTAAAATAAATGAAATAAACAATAACATTTCTTGCCGGTTCATCTCGATCATCAACATTTCAAACACGGCGATAGAGTACTTTATTTGCGCTGACGATTCATAAGTGCTTTTGTAAAGCTTACACGAATAAAGATGTTTTCTATTTTATTCTGTTCTATTCTCGTATGTTATACTCTTGAATTTATATACACCAAGCCTTAAAACAAACCATAACATACGAATAGATGCTCAAACATTAATAATAGATACATACTAGTTAAAGTGTCACAGTGTCACAGAGCCCTAATACCGGCTCCTCGTGATCGTCCCGCCCAGGGTCCGACGTGGCGCGCTTCACTACGGCCACTAAACGTGCTATTAGGCACAGTTCCTGACAAATTGATGATCAGTGCTCTATGTAAATAAACTGGACACAATTATACAGCTTGCTTGATAGCTCAATAGTTCCTGGAAGAATTGGACGTGAAGTTTGAAATCAAAACAATCGCAAATTTATCTCGTATGCCTCTCATGATCTTACTAATATTAAGATGCGAATATTCATTTTAGGTAGGTATGTATGGATGATAAGATAAGATAACTTTATTTTTCATAAATTTTTGTACACTGCATACCAGTTACATATACTTTTTTTTTTATATAAATATAAAGTAAATAAGATGAACTAGCTCGTTCCCGTGATTTTCTTTGTGTTTTTTTAGGATAAAAAAGTCTGTTATTTTAATTTTAATAGAGAATATCATCTTTATTTTTACCGAAATTCATCCAAATTCATTCATTTTTGCATGAAAGACACACATATATACATTTATAAATTCTTACAAATTAACACATTTATTACAGTAGTAGGCCATCCTACCGGGCCACCCAACAAACGTACATGCATATTTCTGGATGTATGTTTGTTATTCTTTCACGCAAAAACTACTGAACAGATTTGATTCAAATTTGGTAGAAAGAGAGAAGAGAAGAAGTACTAGATTAACGTATTAAATACCTTTATTCCGAAAATACGCGGGTGAAGTTGCAGTCAACAACTAGTAAATTAACTTCCTCTACGACTGTAACTTTAATTAATCAAGTAATGATTTCTTAAAGCATTTTTTTACAATAAAATATACATTTACGAAAAATAAAGAATAATGTGTCGGGTCCAGAGATAAATGGGAGGAATGTGATCGTTCCAGGCGCTGCGTCTGCTGCCGGGCCTAAGGCGGCCGTTGACAAATTAACAGCTATTTGGAGAAGACAAGACATATAACAAAACGGCCACATTTCACAGAATGGTCTCTAAATAACGCATTTGTAAAATTGATACAAAATTATCAGGCACTAACTAACATATTTTCAGCAGAATTAAAAATCAAGGACGCTTTGGCCATTAAAACGCAGTCGATTCATTTATTCATGTAGGTTACTAGTAACACTAATACACAAGCCTTATGCTTATTTAACTTAATTTAAATCATGAGTTAATAATTAAAAATATACATATATCTTAGCTAGTATAAGTTGAACCACAAAAGTGACGTTATTGATTAATATGGGAAACAAGTGATGTCAGGTGGAACATGATTTGAAACTATACGAAAACATCTACGCTTTACATAGACGGGAAAATGGTACACTATCTCGTATTAATTAAACGTAATTTGTAATTTTAAGGCGCAAAATAATAGAATAAAGTAATTGTTTAAAATAAAATCTTTATTTAATTCGTAATTTTAATATAAAGGAAATGTGAAATGTTACGACATTTTAGTTTCAGTAAAGGCAGTTTTCAGTTAAGTAATACTACTGTATTACTCATTATAATATAATAAAAATGAAGAATTTGTTTATTTGAACATGCTAATATCTGTAAAAACTGGTTCAAATTGTAAAATTATTGAGGAAGGCTTCAGGCTTTAAAACAGATTAAGAAAGACAATATTTTGTCTCTTTTGATTCGCTGAAGTTAAGAATGAGAAATGAAACATGAATCGGTGGCAGAGCTACGAGTAAGACAAATAACTGGAATGTTATCGCAAGGTTAAGCGTCTGCTGCTTTAGCCAAGCTCGTTGACAAATTTAACGCAATTTAGACAAGTAAGTGCGACTAGTAAACAAAAACAGCCTCTCAAAATACATTCGGAGTCTCAGTTCTTAAAGTTGATAAAAACGAAACTAGAAATAAATAATTCTTAGGTGTTGAGTAGGAACTATCAAATATGAGCAATTTTATGTGGCGCAAGAGATTGCTCTATACCCTATTCGTAAACGAAACTGGAACATATTTATTTCAAAGTGATTGATACATTTGCAAATTTTGTGAAAGTTCAATATTTTTTTTAATGAAATAGCTAGGTATGTGATAACATATTAACACTTTAGAACCGCCATTGAACACATCAAGAAGTGCCTCTACTCGTTCAACTGATCAAAACATATTCCTACCGGTAAGAAACTCATCAGATGTGCTTGTAGTGACTTTCAACTTTAGAGTATTTTTTTGTAATGCGTAAAGTACTTTGAAACAAGTACTACCGCTTTAATTGGGTTACTGAAAAGGTGTTTAAAGTAAGGTGATGAGGATCATTTCCCAAAAAATTGAAACGTTGAATCAGAAAAAATATCTAAATTATCGGGAACATTAAAATCACATTGCTAACTCTTTTTGCAATTCTAAAGCATGCATTTAAAGCAGCAAACCGAAGTGCATCGTCCAAGCAGGTGTCGAGCGAACACCAACCGGTCCCGCGCGAGATCAAAGCTACCGATTACGCCGCATGAAGCCGTGAATCATAATTGGTTCATTTAAGATAAAAATAAAAGTACTTTAAATTGCCCACTTTGCACGCGTCGGCTGTAAAAAAGCGCTAATGTATCATAATTCCAATTAGATTATAAGAAGACAGAATAAGTTAAAACACAAAATTAAAAAACTTACCAAGATCGTCTTATATACTATAACATGCAAAGTCTGTGTAAAAGAAGGCAGTTGCTTGATCAGGTATTCTTACATAAAGTTATAAATGGTGTTTTAGACTGCCCTGATCTTTTGGCTAGAGTGAACTTTAATGCTCCACGTAAGCTTGTTAGAACCACGCGTTTTAAACTGTTTGTACCAAATTTTTTCAAAAGTAAATTAGGCCACTTCTCTACTACTAATAGAATGCAAAGTCAGTTTGTAAAATATGCTAAAGACTCGGAACTTGATATAAATTCTAATTTCAATATATTTAAATCGCGTTTACGAGATATTATCAAAAAGCTGTAAATTATATCATACACATTTGCATGTATTTTGTTAACAGTCTTCTAGTCTTTAAGTTTTAAAGACAAGTTAAGATGTTAAATTGGGAACTGATTCTAATGAGACTCAAGTCGCACTTGTTATGGCATAGTGAGGTTTTAATCATTAATTTAAATATCATCACAGTTAAATTCTGAAATACAAACAAATATTCAGCCTAACGCCCCATTATCATTAATATTGTAACTTTTTTCGAGCTCATTTTTGATTTTCTGTTTTTTATTATTACGGTGAACATAATGTACTGTGGACGGATACGAGCTCTCATCTTTGTGGCATTATCGCTCATTACTAAGCGTCTCAAGAATTAGTTCTGCTTGTTCCTGTCTGTGCATTATGTTATACTTTCTACACTGCTCCCACAAATAATTATGCATGTCGTGGCAGCTTTTAATTAAGGCAACACTGTACACTTTAGTTGTAACTGAATGTGTTATGCGTATTTATTGGTGTATGTCTTGTTAGCTGTCCTTAAATAAATAAATAAATAAATAAATCAGGTGCAGGTGTAAATGCGATAGAACGTGTAAAATCAAATAAAGTACTTTTTCTCTAATTACACAAATTAAATTTCCAAGCAGCCCTATGTACAAAGTTACTTATTAACTATTAAAAGTGAGGGCGAACAGACGACCTACACGTATTGCGCATGCTCTTCTAACTGAGCGGAACGCAGGTTATTGCAGCCAGCAAATTTTTCTGTAGTTTTTTTGTTCCATTAAAATATTCAAAGTGCGCTAGTGCACCGTGTGCACTAACAAGCCGTAAAAATGTACTTACTGTTTTACTGATACAATAATATAATAACTTTATATTATTATATGTATATTTTATATCTTTACTAATAATGCTGAAGAGTTTGTTTGTTTGAACGCGCTAATCAAAGGAGATGAAATAATATTTTTGTATTGGATAGTTTATCGATGAATGCTTTAGTTTATACAACATTACTCTGTGACTAATAAGAGCGAGGAATTAATGAAAAATTAAAAAAAAAACTGTCGCGTAGCAGCGCTGGGCCGCTGTGTGTTATAATATAATTTATATCAATCCGTCTGTTTGGACTACTAGACATTTTTTTTAACGCACTTCAAGATTGACCTCATCCCACCTGATGTTAAGTGGTAATGAGATCCAAGCTTAAGGGCGAAAAGTATAGCATAGTAAAACTGTTACTAGACTTGTCGCCCTTGCCTTGAAGGCTTGACCTCTGCTACAAATGTAGCACCTCCCAAGAGCTCAGGAAACCTTACTCATACGCAGGAACACAACAACACCGGAGTGATTGTGTAATATTTGCTAATATTTGACTATGGCAACACACTTATTTACTGTTAATAATCTTTATTGCTAGTGAATAAGTACCGATTACAGACAAGAACTACTTGGGATCTAAAATCGATCTAAATCGATTATTTATTCAGTATAAAGAATAATGTACAAACTATATTTTATGTTCATTAATATTTATATTATAGTTGTCAAATAAATATTTATCCACTAGCCGTAATCGAGTCATATTGATTTATAATCGAATATAATTTCTAAACGTTTTTATTGTGACATATGCTAAGTATAGTTTCTGAACGTTTTTCCCGGTTTAAACTGGTATTTTTTTCACTAACCGGCAAGTGTTAAAGACTGTTTTGGAAAACTTTGGCTTAAAAGTTAAAATAAAGTATTGTAACTTAGTAAAAGTGTTTTATATCACCACACGACTAAAAGTTGAAGCTTTTAATTGTTATTTGGCTGCGGTCTTCTGTAAGGTAGAGGTATTTCACCAGTCGGGCTGCTTCAGTTCGAGCGATAAATCGCTTTGCCCTGCCTCTCTTAAAAAATGATACTATTTGGACAATAGTTTTGATAAAACTCGTTCATATCTGATCAATGAGTTTCCAAAATATAGATTCACTTATTTAGAACATTGCGGTGGACAAGAGGCGATGATTTGCCGATGTCGAACAACGACGATTTCTTCTGAATTTCAGGAAAACATGCGGGGTCAGGTTTCTTCAGTATACACCATTTGTGTCAGTATCAGATCAGATTGAACAAACCTGTGCCAACAATATATATTATTATGTATGCATACATACTACAAAGTATATATGTGAGTACATGCACTAAATCGCGGTTATTTCAAAATTACAAATATACATTACAATTTTTTTTTTTAATATAAATTTTTTATAATATAGGCAAGGAACCGTTGACAAATAAATCGTCTAGCCTGTATGGCTTTCCATGCGTTAGTTTGTATCATTTGAGGAACGTCGGATGTATCCAATACAAAACAGTGCTAGTGAGTTCATAGCTGTTGGTCTGAAAATGAAACGTTGCAATAAAGATACAAAGTTCGATTATTCCATAAAAAATTCACCAAAAACAAAGGTTGCCAGTAAAGTTTTGAAATCGGAATCTGCAATCAACAGACCAATCAACGGTCTCAATTTAAAACCACAGCCCATTGTGCTATATTTAGCGCATTAGAAACGAATTGATTTTTAAAATTCCCGTAAAATGATTGATACCTCGGTCGGCGGAGGCGTCGGCACTACACGGAGGGTGTGGGCTCCGCGGCGTGTAATTAAGATTGATTAGCGAACGTGTGCTACGTGGGAGGCCGACGGAGGCTCCGCTGGGCCGGGCGCCGCATGGTGAGCCGGCTCCATGTTTGCACGTGTTTTATGATCTTGCATAACAGGTAGCGCGATATAGGAATTGGGTTCATCGGTCATGTAACAGTTCAATGGCAACTATCGGTACCATTGAAGAGAGGTAGCGCATAGCGATTTATCGCTCGAACTGGAGCAGCCCAACTGGTGAAATACCAGTTGGGCTGTTCCAGTTTACTTTATAGAAGACCCCAATCCAATAACTTCGGTGTTGTTGTGTTCCTGCGTGAGTAAGGTTTTCAGAGCTCCTGGGGGGTGCTACATTAGCAGCAGGGGTCAAGCCTTCAAGGTAAGGGCGACCAGTCCAGTAACAGCTTTATTATGCTGTACTTGTCGCATTTAAGCTTCCTAGCTTAAACACAACAAGTACAGCCTCATTACCACTTAACATCAGATGGGGTGAGGCCAATCTTAAAATGCAATATAATAAAAAAAACCAATTCGAACCAGTAGTTCTGACGATAAGCGCTGCCATACAAACAACAAACAAACTCTTCTGATATTTACTAAAATATGATTTAAAATTGCGCATGTGTCTGGTATGTATTTCAAATCGATAACTTAACCCAATCAGCTAAGTGTTCGCGAGAGGCGGAGCGCCGCACTCCGGTAATGATCTACCGTGTTAATTTCGTTCGAACACTCAGGGACAGGTCGCCTATCACGCTTCAATACCTTAAATATTAAAAAGGATAATTAAGATATTTCCAATTTATAAATAATTAATTATAACGGAGAAAAAACTGAAGTCGTTTTTATTAAGGACAAAAAATGTAATGACATTTACAAAAAGCCTGAACTTAAGACCACCGCACCTACTGTATTTTTTCGAGGAGACTTTCTTGAGATTGCATTTTTAATAAAAAACTGATCTCACAAGACCACCGACTTTACAATATTTATTTAAAAACAAAGCTTTCCCCAAGTGATTTTTACTTTTGAGGAAAAAGCTTAGTTTGCGAACACTTAATTGGTGTAATTGTCTAGTTGCGTATACTTATTTTTTATTGCATATATTTTGTGTACATTCTCGATGATATCGAAATTCAATCATGCGTTTATGGTATCAAAAATCTTATTGTTCGAGCTTCATTAGCGGTTAGAGTACATTATACAGCCTCCCCAATTAGCGCGCGCCTCGCGAGGTATTCCGCGGTGCGGAATCCGACGCCCAAGACTAGATTAGGAGGTAGTAGTAAAAGTTAGGCTATGGAAACGATCAATATACCTAATGTCGATGAACCAACATTTTTAATAATTGAATTAATTTTTTTTATTATTAATTTTATTTTTATTAATTAAGTGAACCTCCTGAAAACTTACTTTCCTGCAAAGTGAAGTTATAGAAGTGATATTTTCCGAGTTAAAACATTAAGAAGTGCTAGAGCAATTAATTGACAAAATGTGATTCATTTAATATATCTTGTAACTTTCTAGTATTGAGGTAGTCCGCAAGTCGTGTTATTTATAGCCCGACCGTTTAACTCGCGTATCGCCTGCGCGGTATTTGTCAATCAAGTCAATTAAGGAATTGAGAATTAATAAAGTCCGAGAATCAAGTGACCTAATTTGGATCCAAATCTCAAACAGCAACTACAAACGACGCTATTCTCTTAACTTCTATCCTAAAAAATATTAATAATGTGCAGTTATCACCAAATCATGTTATCGCCTCTCGTACTATTTGCATATTTTGGTTTAGCTGCAACATAGCTGCACAGCCGCAAATATGCAGCGGCTATGCGGCGGTTATGCAGCGGTTAGTCAGCGGTTAGGCAGCGGTTAGGCAGCGTTTATGCATAGCTTAGGTCGCCGTTGCCTCTGTTCTAGAATTAATGCAGTCAGGTATAAATAGCTGTTAACGTGTCGTGCGGTAAACGCATGGGCGTTATTTAAGCATTCGCTTCGAGCTCGCGAGGAATGTACTCGTGGCCTCCGCGGCAGATTGTGTCAGTTATTCGGGCTCTAACAAAGTTCAATAAATCAAAGCGTCAAAGTGTTCTGTTTGCCCATCAGGTGTAATGAATATAGGCGCGCAGGAGTCAAAAGTTCGCTGGATGGCTGGAAATCGAATTGCCTACCTCTTAGGTGAGGTTAGATTCTAAACTGAGATGTTGTAGGTGAATGACTAAACCAACAAAGTATTTTAAAAATAATTCTTCAGCCTTTAGGTCGTTGTTTTGTACTGCATAAAATACCCAAGTGTCGTCATTCATTCTGTGGCGTTCTCATCAAAATGGCCACACCATCAATAAGTGTAAGGTAACAACCAACTCGCCTGAAAATAAAGAGTAATCAAAAATTCAAGCGCAACCTTTACCCAATTACAGGCAGCACGAACACAGGTTCCGCGTAATTACGCATTCGAGCTTAGTACACCGTGATACAATCCAACTTCCTAGTTCGCATCAGTCCGGCAATCGCCGCCAGAGCCACAGGTCCCCATTAGAGTACTCGTAATGACAGCTGCTATTAAGACGGGTTCAGGCGCGCTTGACTCTTGACATCTGGAGATCAGCTCGTGGTCTGCCTCCACAGATAATACTGCAGTACCGGACTTTCTTTAATTGGGAAACCGACAGGGTCGAAACTACCAGATTGTCTTTAGTTCGTTAAATAGATATTGAAAAAAATATTAGACACGTATTTTTAATTTGCCAAATTTATAAAAAATTTTAAAATGTTGCGAGATAGGGGCTTGTTGCGCCCATGTTAGTTGAAAAAAAAACCCACTAAAGATTGATAACAATGCATCATGTGACAATTTAATGCAATGCAGTCTACACATTATTATTCAGTTAGTGATTGTTGCAATTTATTGACTTAGCTGACGATAAGCGGGCAGCGGGCGGGATAACTGTTTGTCACACTCAATGGTCGAATCGGATGACAAATTGCACTCAACTATAAATGAGTGAGATAAAAGGAACACATTCTATGATTTATTCATCATATCAGACGTAAATATTTACACAAACCTGATTCAAAAGTAAGTAACGCAAGTCTTTGTGTATAAAAACTACAACTATAATGTACTTAAATAAATATTAACCTTCCAGGAGCACGATTAATACTGACAAGTATTTATAATAATACGTAAATCTTAAAGTCATAAGACGTAACTATAAGATTCACTGCAGAACTTTGTATGCAAATTAGTGCCCTTGACTATCATGTGTTATCATGAGTTATCATAGTAAACACACCATGATAACTGTTAATTCTGATTAGATTTAAACCCATGATTCCAGATGGAGAGTGCAGAGAACTATTAAATGTGCTCATAAACTAATTATTGATAGGAACCATAAGGTACGTCCTATAAATAAAAAAAATGAGAAGAAATGACACTATGTACAAACAGCTCGCAAAAAGACAAAGAAAAGAGATTTGATGACGCATGACTCTTTGTCAGTCTCAATTGAGACCTTTGAAGACTGATCGAATCTGGATCTGACGGTCCCAGTATACTTAACACGTCACATATATTTAACGGCCATCTTCGAATAGATTTGTCATAAAACTAAATGTTTAATTGTTCAAGCTTCTTAATCTCAATGTTCGAACATAAAATTCTTACATTCGTTGTACATGCTTTAAATTTGATGAAATTTGACAACATCTCGTACATTGTTTGTTGTGATTCGAAAATAAGTAGCTTAAGCACTTGTTATGTGTTATGGAAACCTGAGCCAATGATGATATCACAAAACACACTTAAACATATTTATAATCACCCAGATACAGAACAAACACCAATCTTTAACACACGAATGATTATTTAGGTTGGGGGTAGAACCCACAAACAATGGTTCAACTTGACTCACCTATTGCCACTAAGTGTTATTCAACCGGACCAGTAAAAAGGTTACTTACTAAACTACCTCTACCTCCGTCTTCTATTATCTTTCAAGTATAGTTTTGTATCCAAACTGAGATAAAGTGAAACTGCTATACAGAAAGTTACCCTAAAATATTATTTCGCCTTTTTGTTACACCCTGTATAAAGAACATAATAATCGATAAAACCGCTTAAAACAATCGAGTCAAATGCCCTGTATTGAGGCGATTACAGGATAGGTCGTCGGAAAGTTGGCAATCTGTTTGTCATGTGAATAATTCATGAAAGATTGCGGAGGCAGCCGCGGTAACGGCTACGACAATAACGATTACAGTTGAAGAGGTGATTATAATGCAAATGCCGCATTAACTGAAGGGTCGAATGCTCGATACAAGGAAATGAACATAACTACGAAAATTGCCTTGAATTGGATTGGAGCACTTTTAGTGTTAATATGATTTTGTTTTTATCTCGTTTTCTTGAAGAATGCTATGCTTGTAAACTGACAATGATGTACCTTAGTTTCAGATTTCACATAAAATTTATTATGGTTTTATTTTTTTTCGATAAATAAATGCAAACCTTTAATATGCTACCTACAGTATGCCAAAGGCAAAACTACAAATACAGGGAAAAAAAGTGTGAACCCAGTACCAATATACGAAAATATCTGAGTCTTCAATTTGAAGGGAAGCGATAAGGGTCAGGAAAAATAGTTTCCCAAACAGCTCGAAGGATTTGGTTTTTACATAATAGGTATGCGTTTACATTTTGCCGGCGTCTGTCGCTCGGAGTCCACCCACACTAGCAGTTATGAACTTGTCAAACGTTTGGATGTGGTATCGTGGCACATATTAAGGATTTTGAATTTATTCCTTACAGAGGCTTACACTTTGGGAGGCCTTAAGTCAGCTTCCCAGTATTTTTTTGGAAACCGGTCATTTATATAAGCGTACCTACTAAACGCTACTGCTAATTATGAATATAATGCAGATGAGATATTCCTTTATGCTTTAAAAGTTCTATTTTCGTTTCAATAATTTGTGTACTTGAAAAATTAAAATACCCAAGCATGTGGTCAATTAAAAAATAATAAATAGTTGTTATAATATACGATAGGCCTGCTGAAATAAAGAAGTGTCATTTATAAATGATTGTTTATTTGATGAGACTGTGTTTCCTATCTGATTTGATAATAATGGCTGCAAAACCTTATAAGGTGTTAAAGCTTTTAGAAGAGCATTCGATCAATTGGGAGTCGCAATAAATATATTGAGATTTCAACTTATTATAACTTAACAATTAGTCATAAATAAATGCTAAGACCTCCTATAACTTAAATAGAATCATGATTCACAGTGCTGGTATCTGTGTATATCGGAGTCACGTACTAAAATATCTGTCAACTGAACGACTACCAAAATTAAGCCACACCGAAATGTATTTTTAAGTCGGCAAATTATACAATTTTAAAGCTCCCACTCCATTACCATAATTTCCTAATATTTAAGTCTTATCGGAGTATTCATTGCTATTACTCGTATTTACATTTGGAGTCCGCTCGCGAAACAAGTCATGTTTCCGCAATTTGCTGGGACGCGTTTTCACGACATAAGCCCGTTATCTTGCGCGCGCCGCCATTTTTCTGGCTCAGCGTGCCCAAAATATTGTCCGTCGCTTAGCGCATCCACCCTCGCATTTGCATATATTTACATTATAATCCTTGTTGTTTGGTGGCCCTGTCACCAGAGATGATGTTCTTGGAGATTCTGGAGATATTTGGCTGTAAGCCGCTAGCTTAAGTACGCACTGGTGCAGAGCAAGCTCTTCGGAAGACCATAAGCCTACGCCCCCATTAGACATTCGATGAGTTACTGGATGGAACAGTTAACTATTTGTGTTCTATTTAAAGGTAACGTCTAGACAGCGCGTGATGTATGCAGTCGTAACAGATGCGCTGCTGAGTCAGCCTGCTGGCAGTTAGCTGCTCACTGTTTACTTAATGTAGACTCAAGCTTTAATTATTTTTCTTCAAGTGCTGTCATGTCATGTTTTATAGCGTTATTTTTAGATTATAAAATGAATGTTTGTAAAAGTTTAAGGATGTCTCATCGAGTTATACACCCATCGGGGTGTATGTCACTCTTTCACGCAATAACTATGAATGGATTTGTATGATATTGGGGCCAACCCTGTTCATAATATATATAAACGACCTGTGCCAAACCTCTATTCCAAACTGTGAAATTTTTACATATGCGGATGATACAGCTCTGGTCGTATATGATAGAACCTGGGAAGGCTCCAAGCTTTGTGCGGAACGTGCTTTGAGCCTCGTGATGGAGTGGTTATCAGAAAACCTTTTAACCCTTAATTTGGACAAGGCCAAAATTGTTCGTTTTTCTATCCCAAACAGTTCCCAACCCTCACCTGCATTCAATAGCATTAAAGCTCACAGATGTGCTAACACAATGCCCCCTTGTAGTTGCCCCAGTGTAGCAGTTGTCTCATGCGTCAGGTTCTTGGGTATCATCATTGACGAGAGGCTTGATTGGCGAACCCAAATTGAAACTCTCTGTTCTAGGGTTCGTCGTCTTATTTATATTTTTAAGCTATTAAGGCACACCGCTGATCTCGACACCCTTAAGCTAGTTTATCTTAGCCTATGTCAATCCATCCTTACCTATTGCATCCCAGTGTGGGGAGGGACCCACAAAACTACCATGCTTACTCTTGAGCGAGCACAACGTGCAATTTTAAAAGTTATATACTTTTTACGTAGAGACCACCCCACTATAAAATTATACGAAAAATCTAATGTCCTCACTGTGAGGCAACTGTATATACTACGCTCTATCCTTAGATGTCACTCCTCGATTCCTTTTAAGTCGAGTACATTATCGAGACGTCGAGGCATCCCCATATGTCAGCAAATTATGTGTCGTACATCATTTGCGCGAAGACAATTTAAAATATTGAGCTCTAAATTATACAATAAAATCAATAAAAGAATACTAGTTTTCAATAATAACAAATACGAGCTAAAGCACAAACTAATCTCTCTGCTGATAAATATGACATATGAGGAAACAGAAAGTCTACTTGTGACTGTAAAATAAATGATTTATGTAAAATTCGCATCTCACATCAAATTAGACTAATTCTCTTTTGTTTTTTTCTTTTCTTTTCAAAATTCAAATGTAATCCAACAAATATTTAGGTATCCTGTAACGCTCTACCCAAGTCTGTACAAGTTGTAACGTCTACCATGATGGAAGAGAATTGACGTCTATAACACAAGTTTTTAACTTAGCTTAGACGTCAGTTGTCCTCACTATAAAACCATTCCTCAAATGTACTAAAACTTATGTACAAGTGGTGTATTAAGGTTTGTGGTTTTTGTTGGACAATAAACATTATTATTATTATTATTATTATATTTGGTAAAAATAAAGATTACATATGGATTAACATACAAGTTACTTTTTATCCCGCAAAAATCATGTAAAAAGTCATAGAAAATAGCTAAAATTTACAATTAATAAAATGTGCAAATCTAACAAGGTTACGAAGAACCAGTTTCTAGTCATTATGATAAAATTTACCACAGTAAATACTGCTACAGTTTCCAATAGCAACGTACGCATACCGATTATTGTACGCACTCACTTCCCCACACATCGCGCCTATCTGTTCACATCAGGCCACAGACGTCGCAGTTTTTCCGGCCGAACGTGTCCGTAATACTGTCGGTAGCTTGGCGCGTCCCTGACATTTGCATGCATTTCCATTATATTCCTGGTCGTTTGTCGGTCCCGCGTCCACTCGCCGACGCGACGCGAATAGAAGCTCGCTCCGATTCCTCCCCAGAGTACGGTCAAACGTGTCGGTCCACGCTGTTTGTGGAAACAAAGGGTTTTTATTTTCTTCTAGGCCTATAAGAAGGTTGACATTAACTTCAAATGGAAAACTGTTATTGTGCTTAAGATCGTACCATTGATACTACATAAGACTGTTATTTTTCTTGTTTATCACACCGTGCCAGAGAAGTTTAAACATATAATTTTAAATATTTTACAAACCACAAAATGTTTGATATCTTATTTTATGACGTGATGCAAAGTTCTTGCTAAGATGTGCAGTAATGTAACGTTAGGTTATCCGCGTCTATGACCAATGGGTGTAGCTGCATAAATTCTAAATTGATAAGTCGCGATCAGCGCTGGCTATAACTTACGACTTACGGCAACAAGAACAATTTAGCTTTGTAGACACCGCTAAGTACCTATGCATTGAGCTGATACAAAATGGATGGAGTTTGAAGTCAAAAGCGTGACTAAACGTAGGATATCGTGTGATAACTCAAAGGTCTGGTAAAAAAGGTAAACGTGTGATTCCTACACCGCTACATGCTTTGTTAGTTGATGAAGCCACAAAGGTATTTTTGTATCTGATTTGGATTTTGGGAGTTTTTTCTGACATTTCGGTTTCCATAAGTCTGAAGATTTTCCATAATTCAAATAACAATCACTTTTGTGTTGTTGTGTTCCAGCGTATGAATAAGGTTTCCAGAGCGCTCTTGGGGGGTGCTACATTAGTAGCAGGGGTCAAGCCTTCAAGGTAAGGACGACAAGTCCAGTAACAGATTTATTATGCTGTACTTGTCACCCTTAAGCTAAGACCTCATTACCACTTAACATCAGGTGGGAGGAGGTCAATCTTGAAGTGCAATATAAAAAAAAGGCCCCAATATTTCCTATCTGCCCCACTAAATGAATAACACAGATTATTGCTTGATTGGCAATGAAACAATGTTTCAAACAAATTGCTAAAGGAGTTTCCATTAAACGCAAAAAAGAGCAGATCATCAATGATGATATTATTAGATTTGTGCCGATGCAACTTCTCACAGGAGAAATTACTCTCGGACACGATAAATTAAGATAATTATGACAACATTAGAATATTAAAATATTTAATTCTTTCCTTTCTTCCACAAGTTTATTAGTTTTGAATTTTGATTGGCAAACAGGCGTACAGTGCCACCGGCAAAAGTTTAACTAATTAGTGATTCTTATTTTAAACAGTTGGGCCATAGGTAAATTATTTGTTTTCAACAGATCAATCAGTTAAGTAGAAGGAAATCGAAAGTATCCACGGCTCAACCAGTTGAGCACCGTAGTTGTGCAGCAGGTCAGGCGGGTTAATGCTCATATGCAGTGAGCTAAGGACGTGGCTTCAACAATTCAAAGGGGCAAACAGTTGCATGTGCCAGTGTGTGTGACAGTAAAATTTATTGTGAGTGTCGACTTTGAAAAAAAAAAGGTTAACGTGTTAAGTCCTTCTTCGTTATGGTTTCCTGATTTTATTATTATACGAAAAAAAAAACGATTGCCTATCAATTTCAAGAAACAAAAATTGAAGCAACGTCTAGAGTTTAAACAAGCCTTGTCTACCGAGCCCTGCCCTCGGGGCGGGGTGACTCTCGCCGCGAGTGCATGGAGCCCTCTCCGGTTGATAGTTTAATTCATTGCCGGCGTGATTAATGCATCATCATTTGAGCCGGGTAGACACGGCCCTGCGACACGGAGGTACCAGCCATACATATGATGCAGAGAGCCGATGAGGGATTGGGGTTTTTCGTTTCCCGCGGTAACGGACAATCGCGCGCTGGACCGCGGTATCCTATACTTTTATTTAAAATTTAGCTCATGCTTCACATTTTGAACTCGAACTCAACCAAACTCCCTTATTTAAAGATCATACACTTAAATTCTTCAAGTCCTTCTTGTTTTGTATGTCTCCTGTTCCTGTTATAAATAACATATACTAGTACCTAAATATTTTTCTGACTGCTAAATATAATTGAATGACTATCCAGCTAACAGTTAAAATCACTATGTTTAAAAGCATCAGATTTTGTACAAATGAGTAAGGAAACGTTTGACTGTTACAATATTTACTGTCTAAGCATGAAACGTACCACGCGGAAGAAATCGCGGGCGTTCGCAAATAATTTTAAATTAGACTTCAAGCAAGCGTACATAAAATAAGGTAAATTAGGCGTGTAATGATGAAAATAGGCCCATGGAATACGCCTACGCAGGCAGTGTTCTAAAGCCAAAATTAGCAAATTTAATATCAATTTGTAATCTCTTTAATACAGTATCCAAGTGAAGCACCGTCCGCTTTGTCTTAATGACAAACAAAGGCATTTAATAACTTTTAAAAAGTTTATATATTTATCAAGCGCTAACGAGCCGAGTCCACTCGGATAGAACAATTAATCCTGCACTCGGCTTCATTAACATCTGCCGGGAATATGAATGTTTTAACTAACTTTTGAGGAGTTACTTTTATACAGAAAAAATACAGTAGCGAAGTAAAACTTGAGGGAAATGGAAAGTTTAGCCAATAGGCACGCGCAGAAAACATGCCATAAATATGCTCGAATATACTAACCGTTGAAGTTTCGGGATTTGTAAGCGTCGATTGCTTAGAAATTTCATTTTGGATAATTTCATTTTTTTTTTTGCCAAATCAAATGACAAAAAGGTGAATTAAAACCTGTTATGAAAGTCACCAGTTCTTTTATTTTATTAATACCTACTTATTGTGAGTTAATGTGTATTTAGTCAATATATTTCTTACAATATTGTTAATTATATTAATCTTTACTAGAAAGAAAGAAAGAAAATACATTTATTGACATCACAAAATACACATACAAACACAAGAGAAGGAGCTCAGTGATGGATTAAGAAGTCTGTAGCGTGTTATTAGACTCTCAAGTATCAACTCCCAGCCAGGATACTTTGGGCCAATCTCCGAACTATTACAAAATAAGAACAAAAATCAATTTGTTTTGATTGGTATAGCCCAACAATTAATATTATTTTTATAAGAAGAATTTTCAAAGAAAAGTTATCATTATTGGATGTATATGTCACCGTAAGATTGTAAAAATCGATAGATTACAATCTATCTCGCGAGATTGTAAACTGTCGACAGATTGTGAACCGTAACATTATGATTGCAATTTAACGCATTATTTTTCGTTATATTGTAATCTATCGATGGGAATCGGTCAAATTGTGAACTGATGTAGAACGAAATGCATCTCGCGCGCTGATTGGTTGAGAGTTATGTGCCCCCCGCCGCCTCGTCATTCGCCATATTTGTTTGTTATTTCGTTTGTTGTCTTTATACTATTAATTTATGGTATGTTTAAAGGACTAAATATTTGTTTATAAAAGTTTCTTAAAATTTTCCAATTTTAATTTGTGTTAAAAGACAAAATAATTGTTTCATTTATTGTAATTTTCAATTATAATTTCGAGTGTTTGAAGAATAAATATTTCGGTACAATTATTTCTCAACGTATGTCAGGATTATTGATTACCTAGTAAATAGTAAATAAATATGTACTTGAAGATTTTTTGAAGTGCATTTATTTTATTTAAACGACATCTCTATTTCTTTAAATAAAAGAAATTATTTGAATTGAATTTCATTCCTACTTTACGCGGACATACAAAGGCTGGTCGTGATTGGTCGCTCATACAATAAACCGACCAATCAGGAAGAGCTTTCGGACAGTTGACAGTTTGACGCCGGACAGATTGTAATTTAACGGTTTCACTTCGATAGATTACAATAAAGCGAAAAATAATCCGTTAAATTGCAATCCCCAGTTACGGTTCACAATCTGTCGACAGTTTACAATCTCGCGAGGTAGATTGTAATCTAACGATTTTTACAAACGGTGACATATACATACATCACTGCAATACTTATGCATAGATTTAAGTCTTTGTCACAAATTGTCTAATGAAAAAGGTTGTTGAAAATATAAGTTATATGTTTGGACTTGTTAGCATTAATTATGTACACTAGACATAAGCTATATTGTTTATATGTTTTTCCTGCATGTTACCATATTTGCAAGTTTTGAAAACAGTAACTATCGAGTTTCTTAGTAGGTCAGCCGCTTTGCCAACGCATTCATTCATAGTTGATTTCGGGCACTTTGTTGAAAGGGCGTTGACCTTTATCACAATTTGAATTTATTTTACAAATTGAACCCACACCTTGAAAATTGAGAATTAACTCAACGTCCCTTACTTATTCAAATAGTAATTGTTATGTTTCTTTGGTTCTTAAATGGCAAACTTTGGCATTTGATTTTGGAATCTGGACATTATCTCGTAATCAGTAACCTTTACGTCTGTCATGGAAATGTACAGGCAGTGTAAGAAGCCTGAGAATTAGGTAACCTAACGAAGATTTTGTAACACAATACAACACAGAGACCACACCTTTTGAAGGAAACAAATCAACTCAAGAACGTAATTATCTTCACCAAGAACTTTACGTATAAACAAATTTTACACTTAAAACAGCGTTGTTCCACTTTCAAAAAACAATTAAATTCCTTAAGCAAAGGAACAATAAATGAACCATAACTATTTTGGTAAGTTCAAAGTTTCAAGTTTGTTTCTATATTTGTTTTTATATGTGTGTAACAAGTAACTGTTACTTTTTATTCATGAAATAAGTGTTCCAGCACAAAAAAAGGCAACCACCATTAAAATTGTGACATCTTTGAAAAATTGTTACATTAAAGGCCACTCTTACAAATTCAAATCCGTTTGAAAAGCTACTGTATGTAACTGCATTTTAGTGCTGCAACTGAAAATAATCCAGCCAACCACTAGGACATATAAGCGTTTGAAAAAAGTTACGTTAAAAACGCAATTAGGCATACCACAGTCAACGCAGCTCGCATAGAAATCACATGAAACAAACCCATCACTTGTTTTATCTAAACCGTAGAGAGAAACAAACAATGTCAGCGGGCTGAGGCACCCAGTCATATGACGTATGATCATTGCGTGCTCCGAGACACAGGCACAGTGCCGGGGAGACGCGTGACGTGCGCTACGTGAGCAGATTGCGGCTACGGATTTATAACTCAGCGAGATGAATGGTAGCAGGTTCTTTAGTGAACATCTCCGACTCTAGGATTTAGATAAAGAACCAAACTAGTAAATAGAAAGCACAGATACTTGAGCTTGTTTGGGTCTTTAGGATTTCAATGCAGGATTAAGTAGCACAGTCATCATTTGTAGATCACTGTGCCTCTTATGAAGGTTAAGTTAAAAACAAACTGGGTATTACCAACCAATATAACCATTTTTACTTTTTTACCGTTCCCTGCAATAATGTAAAACTCATTACCTAGGTCATCCGGGATCTCATTACCGGCCATGGTTGGTAAGATCATGTATCCTAAAATAGTAGTATTATGAACTTTTCTTGCTACGGACTCCTTTGTAGGAGCTTTTTTATAAAAAAAAAGTATGTAAAACATATACTTCTTCTTCTGTCTGTCTTCTCTATTTTTTCCGGTTGGTCAAAATCTCTTTCTTCTATAATTATAAATTGTTATTATTTGCGTTATTATATTATGTACTAAATTAATCTGAGCTGTCTTAATATACAACGAATTTGGTAAAAACGTGCCATGAAAGAAAATGAATTAAACATTTATAAATACCCTGCACCTGTATATTTATCCTTAACTCCACACCAACCTGCAAAAACAAGTTGAGCGCCTCTGCACTCGTTGCGCGAGTTTCATTGTTCTGCCTAGAACTTGAACGAAGTATGTCCGGGACTCAGAAACTCACGAAGGCCCACGTCTTTTTGATAAGGTTCCCACTAACATTAGAAAAATAGACTCATTGTATATTTTTACTAGAAACTAGCACTCCACACATTCAAATTTCTAATACAGCATTTAGATACATAGTCAAATATTGTAGGTTACTGTGCCTATATTCAAGGTTAATTTTGTGTTATCTAGGGTTTGCTTAGCAACATTCTAATTCATTTTGACGATGCATAAGTGTTACTTGTAACCAACATGAATAAACGAATTGATTATGATTATTATGAAAAACATAAATTGGTAAATATAGATAGATAGATAGATACACTTTATTGCACCGAAAATTTACAGAAATTGGTTTTACAGACATATTTAAGTACAATATAAGATACGATTTAAATATAGAAAAATAATGTGATATGTCACATTCAAAAAGAGATTGTAAAAGCACATAATAATATGCAAGCGTGAAAAATTATATTAAATATAGTTTACTTATACAGTGATTCTAGAGTTTTATTTTGGTAACGGAGGGTAGTTGTTCAAAGTCTAATCCAGGGGGCCGCGGTCAGATCCGCCAGTTTACTCGGCCTCATCTCTTTGTGGCCTAATCTTCGTAAACGGAAATCCTTCTCTCAAGCTTTAGTGATGTCCCGCATAAGACAGTTAGCCGTAGATAGTTAGATAGATAAACCATTTAGTGGGATCTTCAAAGACGCAGAAATTGAGTTGTACCTAATATAATGCAGGAATTCATAGATTCACTTTGTATTCGTTTTGACCATGTGTGAGGAACACCTAATTAAATATTTTTGATTCTGATTCCATGAATTGCTTTTAAACGAAGAAAAAAATGGAGCAGGTTATCAAGTCGATGAGTATTTTTTATTATAAATATTCTTAATATATAATACAACTTTAATGCCTTGTTTATATACAAAATTATAATATGTGCAGTTGGTGAACATTTATTTATTTTATTAATTTATTTATTGGACAGCCTACAAAATGTAAAAATATTTTTAAGGCAGCCACACCATGCTTAAAAAATAATAATAAAATATGATTAAATTTTAACATGATTATACATATGTGTAAAAGAAAAAAATAATCCAAATATAATAATCTAACATCATTAAGTTAAATCCCAACACTAGTGATCATTGTTGGCTATTTGAAAAGGCATCAGCTGTAATGCATTCCTCGAAGATATTTGCTCACGGATTGATGCTAATGCAGCTATCTGTGCGCGCGGGCTGCCGGCAGATCAAACATTTGAACATTGGCTTAGATGCAGAGATTTACTTGAGATCTGTTAACCAAAATATTCATAGCTTGATTCAAATTTAGATCGGAATTCGATTGTTAAAGTTTAATTGACGTTTTAGTCTTGAATAGCTCTATGAATAGGTTTATAAATAGTCATTTTAGCAAAAAATATTACCAATTTCTTTGGAATACCATCGTCAGAATCATGTTTGGCGTTTCCATCGCCAAAACATTTTCATTCTAAAAAAAAATATTAAAACCGATTCACACAATTATGTTCATTGGTAAATAGTCGCATTAAGAAACCTCCTTTTCTTGAAGTCGGTTAACAATGAAGGGTAATTTGGTTAATTCTAAATACTAGTTAAAATTTAAGCTTGAACAAGTACTCGCAAGCTATATCCAAAAATAAACATCACTTCGACGCTGCGTTACTGAAAAGCTTTCTTATTGGACATATCAGTGGTCTGATATTAGAGATTTGAAAAATCTGACATTTTTAATTGTAGTCTATACAAATTCAAAATACGTAGTAGCATTAATACGAACAAAGAGAACGGAACGATGGTGCTAGTTTCTCAATTCATCTGTTATACTTTCATAACAAAATTTAAGTCCACTCCGCAAACATCACGATGCATACTCCAAGAAAATCTTGAACAGCCACCACTAAAAGTTTAAACATGGTGAAATAAAATATCCTCAATCCGCTTGCTAAAAGCATTTCTAGCTCTGCGCGGCGACTCAAAGTTTACTAAATTGGTTAACTTTCGCCACCGAGCCACAATCCACATAATAATGCAGCCTGGAAGTCGGAAACTGCGCACTCATTCAGCCACGTGCTAGGCAACGGTAGAATAGGTATATGCCATTTAATTACCTAGTTACTATAGCATTAAAATATAGAGAACTACCCGCGTACATTCTCACTGTGTGAATTTGTTAATGGATTTCACGAGTATTACAAAAAACAATATACTTTACTGATGCACATATTTATAGTTTTTAATGTTTACGAATTATTAATTTTCTAAAGAACAAAATCCTAAATACACAATTGTGAAGTAAAAATATATGGGTTACAAATAAAAAAAGAAAGTTGTATAGTATTTCACTCTTGAGAAAATTTATTTTAGATTGTAATTTTTTTTTTAGGAAAAATAACCAAATAAATTAACAGAAACTGCATGTTTTCCATATTAAAATTTTTCGATGTTTTCTAGTGAAACATGGTGCACTTGAAAAACATTTAAAATCTGAACAATTTTAGGAAATATTTGTAGTAAAGCGTTATTTTGTGACTCTTTTATTTTGCTTTATATATTTTTTGAGGCAATCATTTTTAGATTAGCACCTGTTCCTAGAGTTGTTGTTTCATATTATTTTTTGTTTCCTGACTATATTTACATTTGGATTGCGTCTGCGCGGTGTGCGATCGCTATAACAGCTACATGAGCAACATCTCGTTTTAGTTTAGGAAAAAGTTTAAAATTTATTTTATGAGTTGTTACCTCGAACGTGCGGTAGTATCCTATATCCTCCATGATTTTATCTTTTAAATAGCACAATCATAAACAAGATATCAAATATGGATATCCTTATCAATAAGTCTTTTTTAATTACTTATTAAATAAAAGTCCAAAATCTTTGCCACAATCTAACTTCAATAAATAAATGCGTAAGGCATTCTCTCGCATTATGTAGCAGACGATACTAACTGAGATGAGAACCCGGCACATCAGGAGCTAAGCCAATTTAGAAAAGCTTTCCCCCAAATTGCCATGTTTGAACGAAAATAGAACTCAAGAGTTTCGACCTTTGACGATTTAGGTGACTTAGCAACTATACCGCGCGATTGTGTAAATAAAATCACTTACGACATAAAACTCATTCTTGTCGCAGAATACAGATGATTATAGCCTTACCTGAAAATAATAAAGAGAGATTTTTAAATACATTCATTTAGATCCAAATTTTATTAATTTATCAATATTAGATTTGTATGTATATATAAACAAAACATTTATCATGAAACAATTGAATATGGGAATTTATGAACTAAAATTTTGAAGTTATCATTGGGTAAATTCGTTATTAAAAACATAGTAAGGGCCACCACACGTATCTGTCTTCCCCATTGTGTTATGCTTATGTGCCCCATATTCATAAACCAGAACTTAAAATAAATTGACTGACCACACTAAACATTTCCGCTCTTTAAGGACACGACTTCTCACTCTTAAATATTATCCCGTACAAAACGTTACGTCGCTACGATCTACAAACACGGTGTTACCGAGATACAGTTTAAAATGCAGATGAAGCATTCGCAGCGTTGTTGCTATTAAATTACTTGAAAGTTGACGTCCGGAGCCGGGAGATAGGAGTAATGGCTTCATGTGACCGCCGCAAGGGGGCGCCCCGGTCGTTACCGGTTAATACGGGCAACCGGAAGTCCGGCTGCAGCGTCCCGTTCGAGAACTGGTACCACGCCTGGGTCCGCGGCTTCATTTCGCTTCTTGTTCATCCGTGTTATATTGAAATCGTATTATTTCCTGCCGGTTGTCTAAAAGAGGTCAATCCTAGTAAAGCAATGTACAATTATTTTTTACTGATGGCTGACCTTCTACCTCACCTAATGGTAAGTGAAGATGAAACCGACCATGGCATTTAACGAATCAATAGCCCGAGTCTTTTTCTGTGTGGAATTTGGACTCCACTTCATTACCTTTAGGGGTTACTTTTTGAAAATAAATAAATAAGCGTGGACTGAATCACATCCATTTCTCTAATCCTGTGGTAAGTAGTCTAAGCACTTATTTTATAGAAATCAGAAACAACGACGGTACCACAAAACCCAGATCCGTAACAATAAAAAAGTTTGTCTTCCACATTGACCCGATCTGGAATTGAACCCGGGGACCGCAGAGGAGAAAATGACATGCCAATGTTCGGTTCATCAGTTCCCCTTTAGCTTTGTTTTAAAAAAAAATATTGCCGTTACTTTGGTAATTAAGTCAATCAGCAACCTTCTTTTCTAAACAAAACAAAGCTGATTTATCTTGATCACGTATAATTTGTTAATATACATATAAGAATTTTAAATTAGAGAACCGGTCTCGCTGTTGATAAAAAGGTTGCTGAAAAAAGCTCGTTGTATAAAAATAAAATTTGAGCAAAATGTATTTTCAATTATATCTAGTTCTATTGTGCTTCAACCTAGCGTTGGAACGGTATTTTGCGCGGAATGCACCCATTTTAACACCGCACGCATTTAATCGTCGGCCACGTGAAGAAAAGAATTGCGAACAAAATACCGGTAACGTCCGGTCGCTCGTAACCCTACATTCGGTACGCAATGCAGTGTCGCAATGCGCTTTGTCTGGTGCACTCGATCGCATGAGCACGGTTTATGCTCCGCCGTCAGCCGAGAGTAACCTGAGGATTGCTGAGAATGCTGTTTTAAAGCGTTCCTGAAAACAAGGACCACGACACGCGACTGTAAATGTTGCGGATTGCAGAGGTAAAAAAATTGTTGGGGAAGAAAAGTGACTTAAAATCATTTCGGGCAGGACCATGGTTCGTATATGAAACCTAATATTTAGCTCAGGTCAGTATTTTAGAGGTGACCAGTATGACTAAACCTTTTTTTTTTTTTTTTTTTTTTTTTTTTTTCTTTTTTTTTTTTTTTTCTTTCCCAGGGGAAATGCCCACGCACCGTCACTCTCTGCCACGGGGAGACAGAGAGTGGTGTGTCGGACTCGAACCGACTAAAACCCCTGGGGTGGTCCTACTCAGCGCAGTGGCGGGGGGGGGCCGGGAAGCGCCATTAAAGCATTACGCAATCCCCCCCCTAAGCGCAAATTGCCGCGCATGGCGCAGCGCGTCTCGGTGCGGCAGGTGGAATTGCCGCACCACGGGGCATGCCGGACCACCCAGCATGCCCCGTCTCCTCGAGCGACGCCAGAATTCCCCGTTCTGGCGCCTTCGGAATACACGGCCGCTTGGGCCTTTTGGGCCTCTAAGGCCTCATTCCCCCGTCATTCCGACGTCAGGGGCGGGACGGGTCGGCTGCGACTGCTGAGTCGCTCCAGCGGCCCGCCTCTGGGCTCTCTTGGGGGCCTTGCACGCTGGACCCCCACCTATATGGTTGGCCTTCTTGCCGGCCGCGGCACAGACCGTGCAGTGCGGCGCTGCCTCGCACGCACGGGCAAGGTGGCCAGGAGCACCACATCTGTAGCACGTGGTGCTCCTATCCGTCTCCGATCCGCACTGCATCCTGACGTGCCCCTTCTCGAGGCACCGGAAGCAGCGCAGGTCTCTGGTCTCCAGCAGTTTGACTTGCGCTGAAGACCAGCCAACTCTCAGTGTTTGGCCAACCACCAGCTTCTTCGCGACTGCGGTGGGGCAGCGCACCCAGCAGGACCCCAGTCCGCGTCCTGCTCGCCGGATCTCGCCGATCTTGATTGCCGACGCTGGACATTCTCCAATTGCCGCGATCGCGGCGACGACCTCTGTGACTGTGACGGAGTCGTCCAGCCCGGACAGGCGCAGCTCCGCGCACTTTTCCGGGCGGGAGACCAGGACTCCGTCCGCCGCGAGAACCTCTCTCAGCCTCCCCGCAAATACTTCGGCCCTCTCCCGATTCTCCCCCTCCGAGCCGCCGGACACCATCACGATGAGGCCGCCGGTAATTGCCCGGCGGCATTGGACCTTTGTGATGCCCAATTCCCCCACATTTATTTGGGCCCTGGCCTTTGTCAGCGCCGCCAACAGCGTCATCCCCCGCTCGACGGCCTCTGGCAGCAGTGTGAGTATCACTGCCGCCGACTGGGGGGAGCGGAGGTTTGGCAGGTTGGGCCGTCGCTGCTGCCGCGGCGCCTTTACCGAAGGCTGAGGCAGCTGGGGTGTCGTTGCCGGCGCACCCTTCTTCTTTTTCCCCCCCTTTCGGACCACCGTGGCCCACGTCGTGGGAGGGGGTGGGGGTGGGGGAGGCATAAGTTGGGAATCCTTAAGTTGCTGGGCCGTGGACTGTGGTGTGGGCTGGGTCACCGGCTTTTTCCTTCTTGTGCCTTTCGAAGGAGGCACGGGGGCGTCAGGCCTCTGCGTCGTCGCTGGAGTGCTGCTCGTGGTTGCTCCTCTGTTAGCTCCAGTGTTGGGTCTCACCACCTTCGCCGCATTCTCCTGGCGTCCTACCGCCGACTCCAGCCGCCTCTCTATCGCCTGGAAGCGGGAGTCCAGGTAATTGAGGAGCGTTTCCTCACTCTCCCTACTTTTTGCAGCTGGGAGGGGCACTTGCTTCTCTACGCTAAGCTGGAGAAGAGCGACTTCTTTGCGGACTTCGGCCAATTGCTTGGTCTGCCGCTCCACCTCTTCGCGAAGTCGCTCGTTCTCCAGCTTGACCGCCCTTACTTCAGCGGCCCCGTCCTCTTTGGCCCGCTTGACCGCCTCTTCAAGTATTCGGTGCTCGTCGGAGGACGTCCTCTTGTACATCATGGCAGCCACCTTGTCCCACTCGTTGGCTGCCATGACCAGGGCCTTCACGTAGGTGACCTTGAGATTCCCCGATCCCCTCGCCACCCTCCGGACGAGGTCCGCCGTCGCCATCGCCTGTGCTGCCAGGAGGAAGGAGGGCCGGTCACTCAGGTTTTCCGACGCCTCCTGTCGTGCGTACGTTTGAGGCGAGAGAGTGCGCGAGACATACTCTATCTCGCTCGCGTGCTGCTCCACCTCTTGGGCCGCTTTGGAGATGGTCTTCTCTCTTTCCAGTTTTCTTTGCGCCTCTGCGGCTTCCCGCTCCTCCCGACGATGTTGTTCTTTGGCCGCCGCCAGTCCCACATATTCCCCCGTGGTTGGCGGTCGGCCACGCCCCCTTTTGGCCCCAGTCTTCTTCCGGAGGATGACTTCCCCCTCCGTTTCTTCTTGGTTGGGCCGTTTACGCCCAGCAATAAACGCTCCCTCGTCTGAAACAGACGAGCAGCTAACCCCGCGGCTCAGGCCCCCGATGCGCTGTGATCGCCGCACTGACCGGACCACACTTACATCCGACAAGCTCACGCTCATCTCCGACACGTCCGACACGTCGTCCGAGTCTATCTCACTCTCAATCTCCACTGTCTTCTTAGGTTTGTTTGTTTGAGATTCCATTTTGATTCCCACGAAACATGCTGGGATTAAGTGGTCACCCCGTACAGAGCCAGTTGTACGGGGAAGCCTATTACACGCCCGGTGTCGGCCGGTGCCGGGCGGTGGGGTCGATAGGAGGAGCTTTGCCCATCTCCTCACCATCCCTCCGAGGGAGAGATGGCCCCGACGTCTCGTGCCACTCCCAACGTCGGGCTTAGGGGGTTTTTTATGGAGGTGTCCTTCCTCTTGGGCCGGCCAATGAAGGCAAGCCCCCTACCCCTCCCCCCTCCCCAGGCCTACCTGGGCTACAAGGAGGAGAAGCAGGTTTGCCGGTGGTGGTCCTGAAAAGGACCGCGTCTCCCCAGCCACTTTGGCCAGTTTGACCCACCGAGCCCTAACGCCTACACGCCTCGCCCTCAACTGCTCTTCTCAAACCGAGAATAGCAGAGAGGACGGTATTCCCCACCCCCCCAAATTCCCCACCCCCCCATTCCCCATCCCCAACCCGCCTACCCCACCCCCCCAGTGTGTTTGGTCCGCGGGAGCTAATCTCCGACCGCCGACTGCCGTCCGCAGGGCATCCCTGTAAGCGGGAATACCCTTCGGGCGGCAGCCGACGGCTTCCCCTATCCACCGGCCGGGGGACGCGCCAGGTAGGGGTATCACCTCCCCCCCTGGAGTATGACTAAACCTAGTGATAATTATCAAAAGCATCTCCATATTTCGGTAGAGGAGGCCTTGACAGAGGTCATTTGCGGTGGTTTAAAATATCAACCTTACGCGAAATTCCTCCACCAATATGTACTAGTTCAGCATTATTTTTTCTGTCTGACTAGTGATGATGGCTTCAGATAGCCTTTTCATCTTCATCAAGCTTGCGGCAGGGACGGGGCAGAAATGACAGCTCTAAACTAAGTCCGTGTGATGGAGTGTAGGTTATTCCATCCCGTAGTTGCAAAAATTAAATACATCTTTTGCTACAAATAAATAAATAAAATTCATTGCCGTATATTGATTTATTCTAGTACCAGTGATATTATTTGATTACTTCGGAAACTAAATCTTGCCGATCAGTCAATTAGCCTATCGCAGAACATTTCTATGATCCTTGTTATAGAGCGGTATAAAGTCCAAAATGTACAGTTGTATATATGAGCCAACCAAGATGGCTCTATTTCCCTAGACTAACGCTTTAAAACGCAACGAGCACTTTAATTTCCTTGTCCGCAGGAGGTGTCAAGGTTTCCCTGGCGCCGGGTCCAGCGCGCGCCATTCCCGAGCGGTCGCGAGACGGTGAGGCGCTGGCACCAGCCCAACGATGCGCGGCGGCTGTCCGCGGAGATAAGAGGACGCCGGGATTGATGTCGTGGACCATTAAATACTTTCGGCTTCTTAAATGCTTTCTTTGATTCTAGCTTGACGTATTTGAAAGTGAACAATCACTTGTTTTATCTTTAAATTAGCAATTGAACTTTTTGACGACGCGTTATGTGATAAAAGTATCCTTAATATTTTTAAGAAGCAAAAATATTTCATCTCCCCATGTGGTATGAGATAAGAACCCATGACCTCCACGTATCACGTGTGCTGCTCTGCCAACTGATTCCACACCGCAAGGGGAGATGATATTTTTCTGCATCTTTGAAATATTTTGCTTTCAGAAAATGTTTAGTTTTATAATAGACCAACTACCCTGCCTGTCTTGGTACAAAATTAGTTTAAATGCTGACCTTTGTAATTTTTTCGTAATGAAAACTACAGATTTTCTTGTTGATTTCTTCTCTGAAGAAATAGGTTCCGGATTTGGTAGTTACTTTATTTATTGTATTCAACTATCAAAAACTGCATAGATATAACAGCAGTATGTATCTAATTTACTACTTTGAGTGAATTACTTTTTTTACACTGTATTATTCCCGACAAATTTGGACAAAAACATGCATTTCCAAAACAAAAATTAAAGATCAAGATTAAATCTAACTAATTATAAAATAATACAACTTCATCCAACATCTCCTGGTTTTCTTGGTATTTGAACTGCTGACCCACTTTGCAAAGAAGTGCCTTGCTACAGTCAATCTTAGTGCAAGCTCATCCAACAAGTTGAAAGAACAAGCAAGGATTTATTTTCAGAACAAGTGTTCTTCAGTCTTTAATCTCCAGATCTTGTTTCTCCTAATAAATTAATTCAATGAAACACGAAGCTAAAATGTTACTAGAATCCATGCTAATTTTATCTGCGAGAGCGCGGCAGAGAGCAAGCGGGAGTATCTAGCTAGCAACAAAAACGTAGGAACACTGATTCCTTTGTTGCAAGTTTCAAGAGCAAAAGTAGATTAGTAAGACGATAATGAGAGGAATTCTTTACGTCGGTGACAGTGACCGTTGGCGGCGCGCCAGCCGCGCACGCAGACGGCTCTTTACTACCGAGCAATGCTGATTTACGCGTCACGGTAATAACCCTAAAGGGATCATTGGTTTATCTTCACAGACACGCGACGCACCGGCGACATCCATCACTCCCAACTCGCCTTTTCTCAGATTTTATGACCGAAATATTTTCGGACCGCGCTCAGCTGCGACTGCAAGCGCAATTTATGGCGATTCCTCGAGCGCCATGTTTATTAACGGGAATCGCGAGCAAAAATAAAGGTCGAGGCGTCGGTGAGCGATGATTTCGTTAGCGGCGGTGATGTATAATCGGTCTGAATGCGATCCATTAGTCTTCTCGTCGGACTGTCGACCCGAATTATTTGTAGCGAAAATACTCACCGGAACGAATCAATTTGAGTATGCTCGGGGTGTTCCGATTCGAAAGAACTCGATGAATCGCTCGATAAAGCGGCGGAATAAAAGTTTTTCCGCCGAATGGTTTTCGCTGTATCGAAGGAGGGACTCGAGGAATGCTCGTGGGTTGGAAAATTACGGAGGCTGATCGTTGCGGCTGACCTACTTCGCTTCTTATGAATAAAGATTGGATCGTATTGTTGTAGTTTTGTGGCGTGTGAGATTCAGCCAGCTAAGTGGATGAACGTGGCTAGAGAAAAAAGAATTGATGAAATATACTTAGATCAGATGTTTACTTCCGGTCAGTTAATTCAATAATTAAAAAAACATCATCATCTTACTAATATTATAAATGTGAAAAATTTCTACATGGAAATGTAAGTGTACAATGGACAGTCTCACAAAACTATAGACGCTAGTTACACTGTAACGCAAAAACTAATAGACAAGACAACAGAATATATAGAATATAATATAGGTACTACAATAACGTAAAGGATACCTTCCATCCCGATAATGATAATACGCACAAAGTAAATAAGGTTACCTATAATTGCGCAAATGGAACTTGATATATTAATTTCATCTCAATATTTTTTCATATCCTCAGCGGGAGCATTTGCATGTAATGTTGCATTGCTTTAAGCATTATATTACAATCCCTGACTGACGAATTTCGGCTTATAATGTAAAATTTAGTCAAATTTGCGAGCATTCTAATCTAGTTGTTTCCATAATGTCAAAGGAAGCGGTCATTGTGCTGAGTGCGGCAATATTGATTCGATCCTCGATTGTCCTTTCACTACTAAATCACATTTTGCATCATTAAAAAGTGCGCACTGTAACGCTCGGTTCTCCTCCTTCATGTTGTAATGCTTGAGTCTGCAACGTTACATTACACGCGAATGCTCTCGCACGCAAAGGCTCCCTAAGACAATCTATGTAGATATTTACTCGAGTCCGAAGCACGTCGTCAACAGTTTACGGACAGTTTTAAAAACAAATGCGCAGTCACAGAGCGAGCTCCTTGCACAATTTCACGGCTTAGCTAAACGAATCAGTCGCCGGCAGAGTTTAACAAAGTTACGTCACCGCTCGCCACGCGGGTGAAAATTAACTGTTGTTAAATATTCAGCCTGTCCAAGAGGCAGGGCCGGCCCTACGTGCCTCGCCTGCAGATCCCGCCGAAATAAAGACGCGTTATTTACTCGAGTGACCCCCATAAAAGAAGCGCTCCTACAGGATTGTGCGCGTCTCATGCTTGAATTTAAAACAACCCCGCGCAAACGCCGCTCTTTTACTGATTTCGGAACTAAGGAGAATGCCTAATGCGGGCCGATGGATTTTTTTCCATATGGTGATGTCCCCTTTGAAGTGTTGTGCAGGTGAGGAATGCCGGCTATCAAAGGTACTTGTACTTTTGAATCCGTAATTCGGCTCACATGAAGAGGGATGATGCAAACAATTTTGATTCGAGTTCGAATTACAGGGACAAGGAAAGCTTTTCGTAGCGTTGATTGAAAATGACACGAGGCATTGCTTTGAAACTTATTGTAAAATTTTAAAGTATCGACAAGATTGTAAAATAATGTGACGTAAAAACTTACGTACTATTTTAGTGACACAAACATATTAGTATTCGTTATTGTTCCTTGGAGATGTCTCTCACTAGATACTTTTATCACAAAGCAGCATAAATGTTCATAATGTAAAATTTTCTGTAAAAGTGACAGGTGAGCGGGCCGGAATTCGATGTCGAGCCATCACTAAGGTCCCGGGTTCGATTTCTGATCGGGTCGACATAGAACTTTTCTATGTCCCGGGGTGTTGTGGCACCTCAGTTATTTCTTTTTGTTACACTATTGCTTCAGCTAAAAACAATAGAATCAGAGCAATGTATGTGATGTCCAATATTAATGTATTATTACGTTTGTTTCTCAACAAACAACTGCGAAGATTTGGATGTTTGACCCAGTAGCTGTAGATACTAAAATAATTTAAAGGATACTTTTTATGCCAAAATAATTCAAACAGAGCTAGAGAACAAATAAACTGAGCCATGTTCTTCGTTGGACTGAACAGTAAGTCAAAATGCGTGAACGAATTGTTATTGGTGCGGGCGCGGCTTCCGCAGCACCGGTCCCTACACGCTGGCTCGTCACCGACCGCGTCTCATGAATTCAGAGCAGCTCGCTTCTGTTTGATTTCAGATTACCGTTTGCCTCCGAGACCCGATAAAGTTGCCGTCTTCCTACACTGGTTCAATATTAACCGAGCATCTGGGCTCACTGTTATGGACACATTTATTCATATTGATGCCATGTTCGAGAACGAATATTAACCATACATCTGTGAATGTAACTGTACAGTAGATATGTTCTTGACTTTTACTTTTGGGTTCAGTTTACGATATAGATATTTGACAGGCTCGATTGAGCATTTGGTAGTACCCTCTGTGCAAGGAATCTTGGATTCGATACCCATCAAGGACAAATATTTATGGTAATTCTGTGTCAGTCAGCACTTTTCTTTGGTTTTTGGTAGGTTGCTATATTTTAGGTAAAGGCTAATCGAATTGGCATTCGATCACTTGCCGTTATAAAGTATCTGACGCTCACACACTTCCTTTTTTATTTTTCAGTTGTTGAAGATTTCGATTGTAGTAGATACTATTTTAATGTTTGACTTACCACCAAGTGCGATGAATTTCATGTCTCAGAATTCCAAATGTTTAGCTTTTCAAAAAATACAGCCACAATTTTTTTATGGTCGATGTCTGTTCTGTGATCTTTTTTAATGATACGGGTTTTCATTAAACATTAACCTGACACAATAGACGTCACCTCGTATTGTGATGTGACGAGTGCCAGTGTAAATCTCGCGGTTGTGTCGCGGCATTGTCGGGTCGTCACCTGTCGGCTCAGTTGCCACAGAGAACAATTAGCATAACCGTCGATTCGTTATTCGCAGTCACGACCCGCTCATTACAGTTAGTCATCGCTCTGCAGTTCTGCACTTTGAGCAGGATATGGACTGCGGTAGATATGTGGAGATATGGGAAACAAGGCTGGAGCTGTATAAGAGCAAGTATCGTATAGTATTTTATATTAAGATCGAACATTTGTATTAAAGAAACCATATCCACCGATGAGGTTAAAATATGTACTCAAATACATTTATAACACCCATACATAGATCAAACAGAAGTGTTTATTACAAGAACTTTTGTCCTGGGAGGTGATAAAAGCTACGAACCTTTGCTCTAAAGAAATGATTAAGTTCTCAACTTAGTTCCAACAAGCCAATCGTCAAAAGGTTGCCAATTGTAAACAACCACATCACCGGTACCTGTCCAGATACGCTAAATGGCACTTTGTAATGAAGACGCGTATGAAGACGTACCTTTGTTAAGACTCATTAGCTAATTACACCTTTCCGTGTGTACACAGCTGTTCTAAGAGGGCTCAGTTCCCGATATATGTAAACAAATTGATAAGCCACGCGCCGGCCGCGCGTGTCGCATGCGCATCGCCGCGCGCCGTGCTTGAACGACACCAGACGTGCTCGAGTCATCTCGGGATTGAGCATGGAACGATTCGTGAACTCATTGGAACTAGTTCCACTTATGTATCAGGAAGTATTAAACAACTTTGTATAATATTGAACCTTTGCAATTAACTTAGAAAATTAATACATTGGTCGCAAGCTTTAAGGCTAATAGGAACAACCCCTATATTTCTAAATACTTTATAAGTACTCTTATGGACGGAACTAGGTAGTCATTGTAAATAAAATTCTATTCAAAATGTGGGACAGAGGCAATGTTTTGCATGTTTTAATGCTAAACGTTCTTCAGATGTTTGGCAGACATTAGTTCCTCCGTTCTTAGTTATACTCGATTGACAAACTTGCATAGTTTTAGTACATATTGACTTACGTTAGTTATGACTAACGTAAGTCAATATTCTATACCTGCGATCACATAGTTACGATCTAGTGTAAATCAGACTTGCATACTTTTGAATCTCCATACATCGATATTCCATACATCACGATTTTGTTCAACCGAGCTTACGTCGACTTTTCATTTTCCGAAATCTCATGGCACCGCTCTTTCGTCATAATGGTCTTTAGAGAATGATCGTTCCTTGTAATCTGCTTAGAAGCGGCATGCATACAATCTACACGTTCGGAAATATGAACCCGTTAAACTAAAGACCTCATATTGGAACGACGTCGCTGAGCACCGGGCATAGTTCCAGGAACTAACAGTCCGGTACATCCCGCGCGCGCGGCACGCGGCCCGCTGTCGACGACGCGCCAAACATTTGCCAGCATCGAGAGCAAGCACGCATTAACATAACTGAATAATTAACAAGCGAATGACTCGGCTCCGACGAGAAACTTGACTCATTCCCTTTACGATAGTTTTAACTGCTTCCAGTTAATAAAAGTTGCTCCGACTTGATAAAAACTGCTGCCGCTTAATAAAAGATGGGAACGGGCGCGGGGAGTAAGAAAGTTGTTGTCGTACTAAAAGATTACGTCTTTATCGTAAAAATTTAGCGTTTTAGTAGTAAGTTCTTATATTTCTGTTAGACTATTGGTAGATAAGTATCTGATTTTTTTAAGTTTCACGATATATTTTCTTATCTGCTATGTTAACAAAGATCAGACAACTTCATATCTTGGTAAGTAAAAAAATTAAAACTTATCAGATTGTTAAGAGTTTCTATTCACAGAACTAATCTAAGGATGCTTGAATTTAGCTTCGTGTAGCGATACAAACTATCACCTAATTTTATTAACAACACAATAACTACTGGATTGCAGTATTACGATAGTATCGCGATTGTATGGCTTCTTTTAGTTCTAGTTTGCATGGCATGTAACATATTCCGGAGGATATGACATTACGCTGTGAAAAATGTACATAACCTGTATTGATTTGAGACCTTTGCGTTACTTAAATCATGTATAAAATGTCACATTAAAAAAAATCATAAACGACCTAAAGCAGGTATCTTTCGAGTAATTACAATAAGAGGCGAGGCGTGAACGTCATGTGTCAGCTATCGCTGCAACCGCCCACCGCGCATTTGCATCCGTTGTCGCCGCGGCAAGTCTCAACCAGAGATAGTACGGAGCTTTGACAGCCGGTCCGAAAGGTTAACACTTACGATTCATGCATCAACGATTATTAACAATAGAATCAGAGCAACGTATGTGATGTTGCACAATATTATTTTTTTTTTAAATCAAATGAATTTATATCAATCAAATTGGACCTGTTTAATGTTCTTCTTAACCTCATAGATAGACTTTTTTCGAATACGGCCTTAAAATACTTCTGTTCTACCACTGAAAGAGACATATAATCTGCATATGCAGGCTCCAAAACTACAAATCCGATTGGAAACAAAAGTAATTGACTTTGTTGATTTGGTTCATTTACAAACATCCTATTTTGAATTTATATCTCTAGCCTACCTCTCAAACGTAAATACTTATTGTTTTTTAATTCATCAAAACAATCTATATGACTTGGCCCATAGCATTGTCATATAGCAATAAGTTAAATACTGCTACTGTAACCAATTTACTGAACTCATTACCGGTAATTTCTCGGTTCTGAACCGGCAGTAGTGTCATATTGCATTGTATTCAATGACAGTTTAAACGTGTTATATATAATATTGGGCTTAGTTCGGATTTGTTACAGTTTCGTATAACCGGCTCAGTAACATCCCCGGTTTGACTGCCATCTCACCAGCCGGCGTAGCCGTGTATAATTGGACTTGTCTAACGCCGGTGACGAGCGGAGGCGTCACCAGATGACGGCTGTCAGATGTGACATGGCAAGTGACGTGACGTGGGCCCGCCGTCAAATGATACCGAGACGATCATTATGAAAATATTGTGAAGTGATTTACACGTTGGGAAAGATGCTAAGCGTAGAATTGCTGTTACTGTTATGAGCTCGTGTTATTGAGAAACCCAGTGCAGTGAGAATTTTACATACTTTTTTTTTAGTTTTCAACGCTTACTTCAGATTATTTTTATGTCCGAATTGGTATTTTTCAAACAAATAAATTATTTTTCACTCGTAATAAAAATGTTTAAGCCATCATTATGATCTACATCTAATTATAGTATTGTTTCCATGAAAAAAGAGCAAATGTAATAAGTCATTTGAATTTGAACGAGGAAGACTTCGAAACATAACAAACATATTATTAAAACCACCGGAGCTCTGAGGGATTATAAAAAAAATTGCGCATAACATTCTCATCTAAAAATCAAATCGATGTTTGCTAATTTTTCTCAATAAATCATTGTTGGCCAGGCCCCGTCCTAGCCGATTAAAAGTATTAATTGATCGACGCGGTAAGCTGTCGAAAAGCGTCCTGTCATCGGTCCACACCCACACCGGATCATCGTAAAAAGTAAATAAATAAAAGCTACGGCCCTCGGCGTTTACGACGCGCCGAGCGACGGACGACAAATAAATCAATCCACTGACGACCAAAAACAATAGGTTTAGTACTAAATCTGTACACTGAATCCTGATTTCACGATTTTTAGCGTTCTGTACGTTAAGCAAATGAGGAACTTTGATTGGATCACTTGTTGTTCCTGTCCGCCCATATACTTTCTTTAAGATTCATTCCTACGAGTAGTATTTATTAAAAGTAAGAAAAAACAATTTAAGTTATTCAAAGTTTATTTAAAAAAATGTATTGAAAATAATAATAATATTATTACACTTGAGACTCTCAACGAATTTAATCTTTTTAAAACTCGGAAAATGTTGACTAAATCTTAAAATTGAGACAGCGAAGTTTCTGTTATAATCCCCTGCTTTCGGTTGTTGCTCTTTGCTGGATGAGCGTTGAACTACATACTTACTGCATTGTGTTTTTTAACCCGGCGTCGATGACGTGAAAATAATTACACAGACAGTGACGCTGGGTCATCAGGACCCAAATTTCAGCAATGGTTTGTAATACAAATAAAAGGATTATCTTGATTTTCAAAATTATTTATGATATATGGGTTCTTTGTGCATAACGAAAAACATAAATAATGCAAGTATATTTCATAAATATTTTTTTGTTGACTTTAAAAAAGCATATGTAGGAAGAGAGTCAGCCATGCTGAATTATAAGTCAGGAATTACAATGTAATACAACCTTTTATTAAATTATCAGTTATTTACAAGTAATCTAATGTAATCTAATCACAAAATTCCTCAATTATCACTTATGGCAAGTACCTAGGGTATTACCATAAGTAATGATAGGTTGGTTGATTATAAAGTGCACCAGGCAGGGCAATTTTATAATCAACGAATAATAATTAATTTAAAATTAATTATCCGAGAGCGTCTTAGGATAAGCAAGCTTAGTACAACTAGTGCACCGAGTCACGCCAGAGCCAAGACTGCCCGCTCCGTCGCTGCGCGGTCGCTTTTATACCCGGTGCAAAACAAGTTGAGTCAGACGGCGGGGGAAACTGAAGGACGTTTTCGCGGTGACGCGATGATGGCGTGATCGGTGCACGTATTGTTTACAGTTTTAAGCTATGCCGGCGTATGACGATGTCGCCGTCATGCCGATACATATGCAAAATCGACTATGAAAACATAACTACCGTATTTATGTCAGTTTTTCTTCATGTATTCTTAATAATGTTTATATTTTTCAATGTTACATGGAAAAAGCTATGTTATTTGAACATTTAGTAATAATAATAATAAATGAAAAGCCTTTAAACTCCTCTATCTGAGACTTGGAATTGTTGCAATTATTGGAAATTAAAATGACATGGTCTGGACATTATGTTGATTTGGTATGATGCATAGGTGTGAAAAAAAATATTTTCCTTTTTAAACGGACATAACTTATATGTCCTGCGAGTTCTAGGAACCTTTTTTGGAGGTTTATCAACCAATTTGCCTGTATAATCTAGTATGTAAATTGACATCTGTCTTAGGAAGTCGTAAATAATCTTGAATCTATTCAAGCCCGAGGTTTTTCAGAAACTGTCACCATTTGGTGCGAGTATCAGTATTGTTAGCTAGATATATTATGTTTGTTTTTATGCCTGATTTATTTAGCACTGCAAAAAAGTCGTCAGAGGCCATTCTTTTGAATTTCTGCTCACATCATTAGTTGCTCTAAGTTTGTATGACACATAATTTGTAATTATTTCGATTAATATGTTTTTTTTAAATTGCAAACCAGTATCAAATACGCGTTCAGACATGTAGCCTATAAGCCTACATTGTTGACATCCGAAGCGTCATCTTTTCCTTGTTCAGATTGAGATTCCTCTAACACCGCTAAAATTCTCCCTAGATAGTTATTTAATGCCATTTTCAACAAAAAAAAACTAAGAAAGAACCAAATATAATACATTTTATGACTAAACTATACATATTTATGATAAAAACAGCAAATAAATGAAAATAAGCTAAATCATGAAAACACTGCGCCGTCGATGACGCCGGGTCATATTTACCCGTTTTGACTTTACGCAAGTGTATCTCCTTCCGTGAACGTCGTCGCACTTCGCAAACTTGATATATAGGTAAAAGAAGATTGTATCTCCAGCTACATAAACAATCAAATCAAACAGTTGGCGGAGAAAAAACATATACCCATTTTAAATCGCCCCGGGTCATTTTAACCCAGCGTCAATGACGCCGGGTTAATAAAATAATTTCAACAAAATAACATTTAAACTTGCTTGGTGAATAAAATTAGTACATATTTTACTCTTTGCACATATTTTCGTAGTCGGGGTTAAAACCATTTTTATTTAAACTTCATTTAAATCCACTTACACTTCATAAGGCCCAAAATATAAAGCATCCCATATGTTCCGGAAAAATCTGATACTCGCGTTATTTGACTAACTTTAACTAAAAATGTTACCAAATTCTTCAATTACCTTAATCTTCTCCGACCTGAACGATTGTGCGTGCTCGACAGTGTATTTGTTTTTGTAGATTTCAAGACTCGGCACGTAAATCAATCCGCGAGTTATTGTTGTGTCAACTGGTCAACTTTTTGCGAGCTCCTTTTTGATGTTTTTCTGGAAATAAGTGCTCAAGATTCCGAGATTCGAAGACGGCTGCAAGCAAAAAATGTAGAGATCGGAATTCGATAATTTGAATTTCACTTTTTATAATGTTCAAACAAATGAATTGGACTGTGGTAGGTAGATCCTATTTTTTTTTGTATTTTTTTGGCCTTTTTCTGTACTAAGAAACATACTTTCTCGACGAACTCCGACATCTCTGAGGTCCCGGGTTCGATTCCTGATCGGGTCAATATGGGAAACGCACTTTTCTATATTATCTTGGGTCTGGGTGATGTGGTACCGTCGTGGTTTCTGATTTATGTGGCACAAGTGCTACAACTACTTACCACAGAATCAGAGCAATGTATGTGTCCAATATTTATTTATTTATACTTGTAAACTTGAAGAGATATAACTTTTTGTTGGAGATTGGTTTTGGCTTTTATTGCGCCCGGATCTAATTACTACGATACAGATTATTTGGCCCGCAACAATATACTACAGTATTTTGTACATTATGTTGCGTTCAATTCGTAACGTCCAAATAAAAATTTGTAGATTAGTTAAACAAAAGGTAGACAACTAGTAGTCGTAATGGTTTTTTGTTGCCGAGATTATAATCCAGTACCAAAATTACTTCACCAGCGATATGTCTAATATAAATAAAATAGTAAATAATTTTCAACCTCTTCGAGTTTAATCTAGTCGCTACCCAACTTCTTATTAGATTAGCTTCAAGCTTAAACTAAATTGTTCACACGCATGAGCCCCCGATCACCCGGCGCACGCGCACTACGGCATGCGCGCGCGCCTACCGACTGTCGGCTTCAGTTCACTGCTTCCAATGGTCCAGTTGGGTGGCTTTGAATAAATATAATATACTAGCTGTGCAATATTCACGCAGTGGAACAGTGACTTTGAGTAGCATTTCTAATTTATCTATGCTAGTTACCATAAAAAATATGACACATTAGTGTAAATAGCTTGCTAAGCTCTTTGTAGTACTGCACTGCCAACAATTCATTAAATGTTTTGTTTATGAAGATCGTCGCGCCACGCTACTATATCCCCCCCTATACCACGCAACGATACCCGTCTTCCCCTACTTTCACATTAAATATGTATGTATAGTAGGCACATACATTGAACCGATCCCGAAGTGTTATTAAAACCAGAACCATCTGTGGATCCACAATACATACTTACAAAAACAGAATTAACACAAATGTTCATCACACGAATGCTTGTTCTGTACGGAGATCGAACCCAACGCCGTCATAGTAACTACATTTAAAAATGGCACCTGATTACCGGGTCACAAATCATATTCTTTGTTACGAGAGACAGATTTAAGGATTCTAAGGGCCTTCCCGAAAGTGTTCCCCTCAGGCGCATCGCTTGAGTGCATTAGTTGCAGCAGAGAGGTGAGCGCGCCGGCCGGGGCAGGTGAGAGCCGAGACGCGCTAAAACAATTATCGCGCCACACTCGCACCACTTCCGCGATAGGGCTGCCAACTGATGATATAAATTACAGAATTATCTAGGAATATCATGCTTAGTCATGTTGATATTAAATTGCTGTATAATTAAAGTAGATATGATCTGGCCAACATGCGTCTCTTATGAACTTTAATTAAAGTTTACTGCATACCTATTTACAAAACGCTTGAATTCAATTTAAATTCGGTTTGACTCTCCGGTTGTGACTTTCCGAATCCGAATCGATTCTGGCATTTGTGAATTAGTTCCCTGGTCTATGTTCTAGTAAAATAAATAGTTAATTTATTTGTTAGCTCAGTTGACCAAAAATTATACTAATACGGATAACATTATAATAGTCCATACTTTATTTTAGCTACATGCAATTTTGATATAGGTTGATACGGGAAGCAAAACTGACAGTATAGCAATGTATTTACTGGCTGCATTGTTGTTGACTTCGACGGCAAAACAGTGCTAAAGTCAATGGTCTTTGTCAAATTTATTGTACAAGGTAAAAAAAAGGCACAGTATTCGAGCTCAAATTAGTTTCCGAAGTTTTTTAAAGATTTATTGAAGCGGTTTGAACTTGGCGAAAAGATCGCTTTCAATTATAATCAATGGCATTAATTGACAAATGAACCGGCAACCCTGCGTGCAGTGATAAACGCATTACCCTCTCGACAGCGAGCAGGACGTTGGACGCCAATCAGCCTGCGAGCTGTCGCGCTGCAGTCGCGCGACTGATAGACTTGTCACTGGCCACGGCTTCAGTTGATGCACTGCTCTGTTTGTACATATCCTATATAGATTTTTAAGCTAAACTATCAACAAACACTAGTTGATAGTTTTCCTTTTGTATTAGTATGGCAACTAGGGTTTATAAATGTGTATGTTAATCTATTCTAGCCAATTTCTGTGAAATAAAATTTAAAATAGTGACTTATCACGAGTTTTAATACTCTTAAATCTTGAGATGAATTTCGACCAGATCAAATAATGTGAAGTGATTGCCACACGAAAAAAAACATTCGCAACAAAAGCAAATGGTACTTTTAAAACTAATTGAAACTGTCCCTTTCAAATACTTAGTTCATAAACGAAATTGTTTGAGACTTATTACAGATTAACAGATCCATTTCCAGCGGCATTGTTAAAACTTATAATAATTTGCTTTGCTTAGACTATTTATAATTCGACGAGTCTGGATATTATAGTAGAGCAATTGCTGTCTGACCTCAGCAACCTTCATAAGGAAAACCAAACCTATATGTATCATAGCTAAAGTGCCTTCGGAAGCACAAAATCATTATTCTTGTCTTCGGAATCACGCACCCGGTATTTCAAGCGTGTAACGCCTGAACCAAACTGGGAAGTTCATAGTGTTTCCCGTTGATTTGAGCTTAACGCTCTAACCACTACATCATGACGGCTGTCAAATTCGGCGGAATAGTCACCAATAAATATCGAACTGCGGCGTGCATAACATATCTTTTGTTTGGTACAAGTATCATTTCCGTACCGTCTGCCTCCATCACGAGCACGTAACTGACATATTCGCATTGACATAAGAAATCAATTAGATTAGAGTAAAGGAAGTTTTAATTACAAATGTATTTAATTCCGGCACATCTCGCGACGGTGCAATCCCGCCTCGAACGAGTCATATTTCCGCACTATTACGTTTAATCCGCGCGCGGCGGAGTAATGAAGTGTGGAATTACATCGCTATTAGAGTAGCGTCGCGCGAGGTGAGGCGATACCAGCGGCTGCACCTGTAGGGTGCAAGCTATAAAATAGTAGTGGCTTAACAAATTACATGAAAATCGTAATTACATCGCTATTAGAGTAGCGTCGCGCGAGGTGAGGCGATACCAGCGGCTGCACCTGTGGGGTGCAAGCTATAAAATAGTAGTGGCTTAACAAATTACATGAAAATCGTAATTACATCGCTATTAGAGTAGCGTCGCGCGAGGTGAGGCGATACCAGCGGCTGCACCTGTGGGGTGCAAGCTATAAAATAGTAGTGGCTTAACAAATTACATGAAAATCGTAATTACATCGCTATTAGAGTAGCGTCGCGCGAGGTGAGGCGATACCAGCGGCTGCACCTGTGGGGTGCAAGCTATAAAATAGTAGTGGCTTAACAAATTACATGAAAACCGTAATTACATCGCTATTAGAGTAGCGTCGCGCGAGGTGAGGCGATACCAGCGGCTGCACCTGTGGGGTGCAAGCTATAAAATAGTAGTGGCTTAACAAATTACATGAAAACCGTAATTACATCGCTATTAGAGTAGCGTCGCGCGAGGTGAGGCGATACCAGCGGCTGCACCTGTGGGGTGCAAGCTATAAAATAGTAGTGGCTTAACAAATTACATGAAAACCGTAATTTCTGAAAAATAAATAAAATACTCCTAAAGGTAAATTGTATGCATGTATACTTACAAAAATTACTATAAAATATCAAACTTTTTGAAGACAAAATTAAATAATGATTCTTTCTTTATTGCGCAATCTAAATCGATAAAATATAATTATTATTTTATTATTTTAGGTTTATTTAAATAATATCAATATAATACCTATCTAGTTATAATAAGTGTTTTCCTTTTATAAGTACATTATATAATAATAATTGCAACGCTCTCTTACCGCTATACGAGAGCTTAACATGTGCTTTAATCTTAAACTTGTATGTTGACATACTCCATGTGAAATTCAATAAAGATATATAATTGAAAAAAAAAAACATACTACGATAGCAAACTAAACATGAGGTAGGTAAGGCAAACTAAAGTTGAATCTAAGATAAGTACCTTCTTTCTGACGGCTGATTTTTTTACCAGAAATAAAGAAATATTTAAAAGTAGGTATCAAGTGGTTGGGTGGGTAAAAATCGCTTTTCGTCGACAACTCAAGCGATATCACCGCGTGTCGTTCACAGCATTGTCCCGTTCGCGCTAATAACGGCTCGCATCACACCATGCCTGCAACCGCGCCTATAGGAGCCTTTGAGAAACCTCCCACATAACTGATGTGATTACTGATTAGGTTTCTTTCGTAGATAAACACAGGAATTCTAAAAATAGCATCACCAAAAAGAACTGTAGAAAACTGGATAAAACTGGTTAAAAAATTATATTTAATAAGAACTCTTTTAAAAAACAGTGCAATATATGCAATAAGCATACTCATTGCCAATTGATACCATGTAATGTCGAGTCGTTGCTCTGCTATAGGATATGTGTTATATACGCAGAGTCGTGTAGAGCGTCTGACTCGTAGCTGAGGCAGGTGGATTCTCAATTACGCCCATCTAGTACAAGAGCTCTACGTTCATGTACAGCTTCGGGTGGGAATTGATATGTTCTCTCGATGTCTTGTAGAGTGTGCGCCGAACTCACACTATTTAATTTAGTTACCTCCTTTCTAGCACTTATATATTTTAAAAACACACGCAATAAATTTATACTCAATATCTGATATCAAAGTATGAAGAACACTAATGGAAGCCAGAAACAATAGTATTTTTTCTTATTTTGTTTCTAATATTTTTGTGAAAGTTTGGCCAAAAAAGCATTTCATGCTAGTAAGCTTACAAATGTATTGTTCGAGCTTTTGTAACGACGGCGAAAACCAAAAGTTTTGTTCTGCGATCCAATATTTATGGTGCATCGATAGCTTTAAGCGATAATGTATTACATCGTAGGCATAAAATTTGGTTTGTATTCAAAGCTCATTTATATTAGGTAATTCCTTATATGTGATGTGATACATGAAATACTGTTAAATAATGCAACAAACAATATATTAACAATATAGCTTATGTCTAGTGTACATATATAATGCTATTAAGTCCAAACATCTTTGTCATAAATATAATCCTCTATTCAAAATGACTGACATCTGATTATTGGCTCAAGGAACTTGATTTTTAAACTTATTTTCCACAGACGAGGTGAGGTGACGAGGTATATGTCGTTTCATAATTACTTTGTGCCAATTTGTTGGTCAATGTCTAATAAAATACATGACTGTCTTACTTAAAACAGTTTGCTTGTTTTACGACCAATACTATTTTACATTAGGTTCTAGACGTCAAATCGCCAGCTGTAATTTCAATAATTCTATTTAAATGTTAATTAGTGTTAGTATTAATTAAGAAGACGTTTATTTATTAGTTAACTGACAATAAGAATCCTACGGAATAATGTTTGCAAAGCTCTAAGTGCAATACTTATTGTGTAATCAATAAACAAATTCGCCTTCGCCGGCCGGCTGTCAAAGTGTCACCATTACCAAGCAATTTTGATCGGACAGCGGATTTTACCGGGGGAGTATCTGTTTCCATAATTCTGATTCACTTTTAAAAATCGTACATACTATCCACATAACGACTTAAACGTAGCTACACTAAAATCAAGTGCAAAACTTATCTTTTGTGGGTTATTTTGAATCTGTTGACATTCATTCATTTAACACATTATCTTCAATTTACACTAATAACTAATTTTACGCTTCTTAAACTTAAGATTTGTTAAAATTATAACGCATGCCAACTTGTTGGGTCTCACTTTGCTTGTAAAAGAAAGCAACAGTTGATGATAAGCAACACCAGGCCACTCACTCACAAACCTTCTACTCACATTACATAAACTACATTAAAGGGGATAATTCTTTGTTTTTGTTTTGTGTCTGTATATTCAAATCATTAATTATCTAATTTACTACATGAGAATTACAGTTACATTAAATATCAAAAGTACCCCCAGGATAAATAAATCTTTTGTTATATTCCAGTTAATCCTAATTAATTCATGAAATTGAGTATTCACTATTAGATTAAAATATTGATAATTTTAATATATACACATCTCTTAGTTTGCATAATAAATAATAAAAATAAACTCTTGATAAATTCTGTGCATACATCTGTTGTACACATATTTGTAAATACTTCCAGGTATGAATCGCTATCCATCAAAAATGATGACACGTAAAGCCACTACTCAGGACCTTGACCTTAAACTGAAACGGGCATTGGAGGAAATAAAAGGACTGAAGAATGACAATAGCCAACTCCTTACAGAACGCGATGCGAATGAAGATGAGTCATTGAGGATAATTAAACACAACACTCAACTGAAGTGTGAACTGTCGGAACTACATGCTCAGCTTGTGGATGTGCTTGGACAGCGGGATCAGCTTCTTGTCATGGTTAAAAACTTTGATGAATGTAGCAGCACCTACGAGCGGGCCTTGGCTCGCATTCAAGAACTTGAAGTGGAGCTGCGTGATGCCAACACCATCATACAACAGTACGAGGAAGACAAACGGTGTCAAGAGACCTTACATCTACACAGCCTGTACGAGGAGTTGATCGAGTCACCGGGTGGGCATGTGGAGCCTCAGTATCGCATTTCTGGTTTGAATAGAAACAATGTTAGTGGTAGGAACAGAATTAAAAAGTATGTTAAAATTAGCAAATTTATCAAAAAAACAGAAAAATTAATCAAAAGACAAAAATGTCACCGCAAAAATCTCTTCTTAAGAAAGCAACGTTTAGATTTGTTTGATACTTTAGAACTGTATAGTGAAAAACTAGACAAAAGTAGGCTTCAGCACCAAAAAGATATTTTTGAGTTGCAGGCTGACATCACACGGCTCCATGAATCCCTGGAGAGCATGACTGATAATTACAACTCTGCCCAGGCTCAAGTCTGTGAGTATATCCGGGCATTAGATTCTGGCAAATATAATTTGAATGAATGCTTTCCAGACCGAGCCGATGACAGCCCGCAGCTTATGGCCTCTAGTAATAATAATCTGATATCAAATAATAATGAAAATAATGTTTTATTGTTCTCTGACAATATAGGAGTTGGCTATGGTTCTCTTCTGAACAGAAAATTAGACTGCAATGTTGTTAATCATTGCTTACCAGGGGCACCGTTTTTAGAAATTTGTAAACATGTACATAAGTTCAACTACAATAAAAATACTATTTTGATAATCATGATAGGACATGGATTGGATATTTCTAAAAAAGATATTTTAAAAGGGACTTCAATGTTATTAGGACTTGACATAAAGAAACTTATTTTGTGTGCCTTACCTTTCTCTAAATATTACAGTTCTGGCCAAAATGATAGTATTCACAAGTTGAATACTTTACTATACAACTTGACATGCAATTATAAAAATAACTTTGTGTTTTTTGACACAAATAAATTTATAAATAAAAATTTACTATTGACTGGCAAAAGTTTTCATTTGCCTAATAAAATAAAAAAACAATTAGCTAGTTTACTAGCCTATAATATTAAGACTATATTTAGTCAGACGTTGGAACTTGTTCCAAATCATTTAAATGTAATTCTAGGACAATAGAGGATCACTCTAGCAAGTCAAAGAAGGAAGACCTTAATTGCTTCAAGGTCATTCATCAAAATATTCAGGGACTTTCTGGCAAGGAATTAGAACTTGAATTATTTCTAGAAAAAAATTATGTTCATGTATTATGTATTACTGAACACTGGTTAAAACAGTATGAATCAATTATCAGTATTCCCAATTATACACTCAGTAGCTCATTTTACAGAGGTTCTGCCATTAGAGGTGGATCCCTCATCTTATTACATAATACCCTCAAGTTTAAAGAACGTACAGATGTTGTCTCACTCTCAGTAGAAAGAACTATTGAATTAGCATGTGTAGAATTAGAACAACATATCATTATATCTGTGTACAGACCCCCTTCATCGAATTACCTAAACTTTGAATCTGTCATGGAAGATGTGTTAAGAAAAGTTTTTTCATCCAATAAAAAAGTAATTGTATGTGGCGATTTTAATGTAAATATATTAGAAACAGCACCACAAACTATTAGATTTCTGAATCTTTTTAAATCCTTCAATTTACAACAGCTTTTTAATGAACCAACAAGAGTTACTGCCACAACAGCTACATGCTTGGATAATGTTTTTTGTAATTGTGTTGCTTTAGAAAATTCAATTATAAATTTTATAAATTCAGACCATAGCGGACAGATGGCTATATTTGAGCGCCGATTTGTCCCGGCTTTGTCAAGCATTGTTTTTAGACCAATCACTGCGTCACAAATAAATAAATTTAAGAATAACGTTGGTACTAAATTACCTCATCTTAGTTTTATTGGTAAGGGAGTTGATCAACTTTATGGAGATTTATTCAATTTAGTTGAAAAAGAATTTAACAGTACATTTATGAAAAAAACTGTGAAAATTAATCACAACAAGAAATCCAAATTTAGTAACTGGGCTACCCCAGGCATTTTTAAAAGTAGAAGAAGACTATTTGAATTATACGAAATTAAGGCTAATTCAAATGATCCTTCCGTTATAGAATATGTTAGAAAATATTCTAAGCTATTTAAGCAGGTATGTGCATCTGCAAAGTCGAAATATTTAAAGGGAAAGATTTTATCTGCTTCTAACAAAAGTAAAGCCACGTGGAAAATTATTAACATAGAGACTTGCAAAAATAAATTACACGATAACAAGATCTCTCTCAAGATAGACAACACCAAGATTGATAACGACTCTGACGTGGCAAATGCATTTGAGTCTTTCTTCTCTAAAATCCCAGTCTCAACAACATGTAGTTTAAACTCCAACCCCCATCTTGCTGAGTCGATCCTGAAATCGCGAGTGGATGCTTGTCAAAACGTCTTTTGTTTTACATATGTCTGTCCTGCTGAAATTTTAAAGAACTTTAAGAATCTTAGCATGAAAAAAACTGAAGATTTATGGGGAATTTCTGTAGATATTCTTAAAAATATAATCCACGAAATAGCACCCCATTTAGCATATATATTTAATAAATGTATTGATGCTGGTCAGTTTCCTAATTTGATGAAATTGAGTAAAATAATCCCATTATTTAAATCAGGCGATAATAATGATCCCTCGAATTTTAGGCCGATTTCCATACTACCAGCACTTAGCAAAATTTTCGAAAAAATTATATTCTCCCAGTTGTTATCATATTTTACTACCAATAGTCTCCTCCACAGTAAGCAGTACGGTTTTACGAAAGGCAAGTCCACTACCGATGCGGGAGTCGCACTAGTCAAGCATATTTTTGACGCGTGGAAAAACAAACAGGATGCAATAGGAGTTTTTTGTGACTTATCTAAAGCATTTGATTGCGTTAATCATGAAACATTGCTGATGAAGTTGCGACATTATGGTGTTACGAACAATTCACTTAGTTTACTACATTCATACTTGCATGACAGAATTCAAAAAGTAAGCGTTAATGGAACTAACTCTTCTGGTGCCCCTTTATCTATGGGAGTACCCCAGGGTTCAATATTGGGACCTTTACTTTTTCTTATTTATATAAATGATCTTCCGTACTTTTCGGAAGACCTCTGTGAGATAGTATTATTTGCTGATGACACCTCACTCATTTTCAAAGTTGACAGACAAAAAAAAACATTTGACGATGTAAATAATAGCCTATCTCAAATACTAGAATGGTTCACAATAAATAATCTCTTACTTAATACTAAGAAAACTAAATGTGTAAAATTTTCAATGCCAAATGTCAAACAAGAGAAAACAAATGTAGTTATTAGCGGTGTGCCCCTAGAAATTACAAATTCTACAGTATTTCTGGGCATTACTATTGATTCAAAATTACAGTGGGGTTCTCATATTGCTACCCAGGCAGGGAGACTTAGTTCAGCTGCATATGCGGTCAGGAAAATACGTAGTTTGACTGATGTTGAAACGGCAAGATTGGTTTATTTTAGTTACTTTCATAGCGTCATGTCGTATGGTATTTTACTATGGGGGTCTGCAGCCGATGTGCAGACTATATTCGTTTTGCAAAAGAGAGCCATACGCGCTATATACGGTCTTAAAACAAGGGACTCTCTCAAAGAATTATTTAAAAAAATTAACATTTTAACAGTAGCTTCACAATACATTTTTGATTGTATTGTATATGTACGCAAAAACTTACATTCCTTCGTTAAGAAGTCAGAATGTCATAAATTTAACACGAGAAATAAACACAAACTTGCTGTTCCACATCTAAGACTTCACAAAATTAGCAATTCTTTTGTGGGGTTAAGTCTGAAGATCTTTAATAAGCTGCCAGAAAAGATCACTGCATTACCTATGCATAGATTTAAGTCTCTGATCAAAAATTGTCTAATGAAGAAAGGATATTATAAAATAGAAGATTATATTAACGACAAAAATGTTTGGAATTGATAGTCATACGCTATGTTGTTTATATGTATTTTTATTTTTTTTGCATGTTACCATTTTTGTAAGTTTTTGAAAAGAGTAACTATCGAGTTTCTTGCCGGTTCTTCTCGATAGAAGCAACATTCCGAACACGGTGGTAGTATAATCTGACGATTCATAAATGCTTTTGTAAAAGTTTACATGAATAAAGACATTTTCTATTTTCTATTTTCTATTTTCATTGCAGTGAATACAATACAATATTTGACGAGTTCCAGTCTCACTAACGAAGCACGTGTTACAGCAAGCTTATAAGGAAATAAGTCGTGATTTTGTTGTCAAATAGTATTTCACTTATTTTAACCCTCTTGTCTGACAATAAATATGGTAGTTTTATCGAATGTTAGAACTATATTCCTTTTAATGGAAACTAGAGATTTAAGCTAGTATCTTCTCTGGAGTTATAGGCTCCGAGCCGGTGGAAGCTTCGTTTGGTTTATATAGATGATTCATAAATAGTACTGATGTAATTAACATGAATCATAATATTTATAATCTGATTTTAAGTTTCCTGAGTTCAAGATAAACTATATGGCTTGGTTCAAAGTAATCTACACAAAGCAATAAGTAAGATACTGTCACTGTAACTAATATACTGAGTTTCATACCGGTATCTTATTCTTATTCTTCTATATATGTTTCAAAGCGGCAGTAGAGTTACTCTGCATTTTATTGAATGAAGCTCCAAAAGTAGTTTATATAACTTTTGTACTTGAGAAATTAGATTTGTGATTTAAAATGAAAATAATTCCAAATGCACTTGGGTTTACGCGGATTTTTAGGGTATCGCAAACAAATCATTCCTCAATTATTTTCAGCTTTGATAACGTGATAAGCTTTTGACGAATGTTTGTCGTGTTTATTCATCTGAACTAAGTGTAGAAGAACAAAAAAAATATTCAAAATGTGTTTTCTTGTCTCATATTTAAAGTTCGCTTTCGCTTCTTGCATTTACTTCTTGCTAAAGATGAAAGGCTTGCGCTAGTAACATTACTAATGAACGTTTACAGCACATGTCTATGCGTTTTCAACTTTCACTCTTGCCTTTCTTTCGTAACCACAATTGCATTCATCAAATTCGAGTTGCACGATTCAATTATCGCATTATACGTCAAACAATTTGCGTGCAATGAATCGCTAACCGTATATTCCATCATTCCCAACTCGGCGTGGATCGGTGGGCGGAGGACATCCACATCCAGTTGATGAGTTGCAACAATTGGTGCAATCCGCATTCCGCGATAGCCTAGGACCCCTGAGCCATCAGGACAACGACATTGCAGACCCAAACTTTGTCGTGTATAAAAAAAAGTAAAGAATTCGCTTTGAAATGGTATGTGAGGTCTTGGCCTCGATCATTAGAAATCAAAAAATCTAAAAAAACTCGTTTCAATTCATTAGGCACTGATTTCCTCGCTACACTAGCGGAATCTCTACTGTAGCTCAGGTTTGTGATTACTAACCTGAGCTACGAGTTCGATAAATTTGACCCGGCAATCGAACCCAGGACCCCAAGATCGTAACTCGGTATTTAAGTAACTACACCATCTCTTCATCTTCGTTACTCGTATAATGTGTGTGTATTCATACCTGTACTAATGACTGTGTTAATATTGAAAATAGACGTCATAATATCTTGTGAACTGTGGAGGTGTAAACAGACTGTCAGAGCAAAAGTTCTTACTTCATTTTAAATCACTGAACCCATGGCTGTCTTTAATAATAGCAGTTTCTAGGTAAAGCAATTTATCGGATTGAGCACCAGATTCTGGATTTTTTTCGGCGTTAAAGTAAAATGCTTGTGATACCCCAAAACGAAAGGCCAAAGATCCCAAAACATCAGATTTTTAAACCAAAATGGAGTTCTTGATAAACCTTATGGGACTAGGAGTAATGACTCCATTTTGGGTAACTTTTGTAGCTAAATTTCAAATGCAGCCTTCTTCTGATTTTAACTTGGTGTTAGAGTTAAAAATTACAGAAGCTTTGTTGTATTTTTAGTATGAAAAGTAATTACTTTGTTATCCTACTACTATTATAAAGGCGAAAGTTTGTAAGTATGGATGTATGAATGTTTGTTACTCTTTCACGCAAAAACTACAGAACGGATTTGGATACAATTTGGTAGGAAGACAGATGACGTACTAGATTAACATATAGGATACTTTTTATCCCGAAATAACGCGGGCGAAGTCGCGGGCAACAGCTAGTTTTAAGTATAATATTGTAGTTCGATGTTCAAGACTGTCAAAAAATTGTTTTGTTTGACAGACATTGGTCTCGTGTCTCCAGGACCTTGGAGCAGAGGCAGCGAGGTGGGGTGTTCGGCGCGCGAACTGACGCATTGTTCCTGCATGACTCACTGGCTGCAGCCGCGTCGATGGGTACGAATACGGAAATGCATCTATTGTCCGCCGAAATTGGACCGTTCATCTGGTTGAAAATCTGCACTGATTAATGAAATATCAACTGACTGATTAGCCTGATGGAACTCCTGGCTGATGACCCGATGTATGCAGGTTTGATTCCATGCCAGGATAGACATTCAATGTGATCCATATGTGCATGGTTCTGTATCTGTTTTTTATGAAATAATGTATATTTTAATTGGATATTGTGATACCACCGCTGGTTCTCGTTTTCAGTTCAAATCTTTACTCTTCATTTTATTAGTGTAGTTTAAATGATATATCAAGCAAAAGAATATGAATTTCATGCACCGCTACTATATTTTCCGCTCAAAGCTGTGGGATTAACTGGTAAAGAATGCCACTAAGTATAAAGTCTGCAGTTTTCTAACTTTGTTTAAATAAATAAATAATAACGTGGCTGTCAGTTAGCTATTCCTTAAATTTTCATTTTAACAGTTATATTAGAACTGTTTTTCAATGAAGTTTATTAATTTATTCAGCTTCTAAAATTTTAAAACGGTTTTTCATCACACTCACAATTTTTAAATACGTAGATAATCATTAAACTGTAAGGTGCTGGAAATTTCCCCTTTAGTTAATACTTGAATTAATTTAGTGATGAAAATTAAACTCGCTTTTATGTCTTCATTATTTATAATGTTCATAAAGTAAATGTTTGTATTGACCATTCTTCCTCAATACATTCCATAGACAGTACAATCCTTAATTTACTCCCGGCGCAATTCACCCAGGAAAGTTGTATAGGGCTGTAAACTTTTACAACAAAACATTCATAAATAACATTTCGCGTATTTTCTTGTAACTATTTGTTTAGAGGATCGTAAAATACGGAGTTCCAGGTAAGAGATGTAATTACTTCGGAGGCTTTATCTATGGTAGTGGAACTATAGTGAGAACGGAGTGTTTGAAATTGCGGGCACAGGATTACGGAATGATTGGCAAAAAATTCCGGAGACAACTAATCTTTTCTAACTGTTCATTTGATTTTGACTTATAATTATATTTAAATGCAGATAGTATTTATGTAAAACAAAAATACACAAATACCTAACCTACCTGGTTGCGAATGAGGTAAAGCACTAGCAATGAGATAAAAGTCTACAAACCGTTTTGCAACCAAACATCTACCGGTGCGAGTATGTCTTATGCATTTGCAGTACTAAAGTAATGTAATATATAATCAAATATAAATAACTGCTGACTTGATACAATTCTCAGTCAAATTTCCGACTGGCTCCGAACATACGAAGACGGATAGCGGCCAGCATGTTAGTAAATTTAAGCAGGACTCAAATCTAACTTGTTGCTATGCGTGTCACGTCGCCTGTTCTAATGAATAAAGAAATAAGTATGGACTCGAGTAAGATATTAAGTTTCCAGAAGTGAACTGAAGCAGGAGTTACTTAGTTCAGATGTCAGTTCATATTGTCTTGAAAATTTAAATATTTGAAAAACGATTCGTTTTAGTTACGAAAAGTAATAATTTATACGAGGTGTAAGCTAAAAACGACCGACAGACGACTGATTTCAACTGATATGGAAATAAATTAAAAATTAGAATAAACGACTCGTAGTCGGTTGGAGAAAAACGGATTACATTACGAATCGTAAAATTTTGGAACCAGGCATTAATTGTTTATGTTTAATCAAATTTATTGCCTAGGACTTTTAATATAGTTACCTAGCAGCACTATGCAGGTACAATAAGGCGCTGACGCGGTATTGCCGGCGCATCCATTGTCTGCTGCTAATTAGCAAGTCCGGGATATTTCATCACTTCTGACGCTTTACTGCACTGTTTTATTGCGCAATATGCAACAAAATGAACCTGAATTTATATTGTTTGTAATTACTTGTCATAAAACTCAGTCAATTAGATACTTAATTGAAAAACTTGTATTGTGGAGTATTGCGTTAATGAAAACGAACGTACCGTCGCCTTTTTTATCTTTTCTTATCCGGCTTGCAGGGCCATTTTGTGATTCTTTATAATTATTAAAAATAACAATCCTTATTTCCTCTATACATATCATTTTAAAGTTTCAAGTGTTTGTAGCATTTCATTTGCATTGCAATTTTAATTATTATGTTAAGTATTTATAATAGTATTCATAATTTTACAGTTAATATATAATAGAATGGAGTAGGCGCAATATATACGAATAAGCGCGTGTGCGTTATGCGTGTGCGTGTTTGTCTCCTAATGTTGAAATACATTACATGCCCATTAAATAAGTGTACAATTACTGATCCTGAAATACAACTGACAAGTGAAACTACAAATACAAAGCATGACGTGCAATCATGAAAGCCATCCGTCATAATAATACGTGTGATCATTATGAAAATAATTCTTACTCACCCAGGAAAAAGAGTAAGCCGTCGGCTCTCAATGCACAGGGTCAAAATAAGCTGGTACCTACTTAAAAGATAATCATTTTAATGCAACAAAATGACGTAACAACTTAGTTAACACATTTTCTAGCGAACCAATTTTCGAACCGTCTGTTCTTTTAATGCCAGTTATCATTAAAAACACATCGGAGGCGTATTGCGGTATTAAAGTGAGGGATTGCGTCGATTAGGCGAGACTCGAAGCGTTAATTGCGTGCGATCAGAGCCCACTGTGGGTAGATGGGCTCACACAACTCGGGGGAAGTTAAGGGTCTATGTTTTAAACTAGAGTTTATTTTTAAACAGAAAATTTAGTCGTTAAAGTGGGGTCTGATAAGTTTTAGTCGATAGATATGCTTTTAATTGCATATAACATTTCTAGGTATAGTCATATTATAATTCAACTAATGCGAATAATGTTCTAGTTAAACTATTTTGTGATACCTTTATGGTATTTTGTTGTTAAGTCGTACCTCCGAACTATTAACGCCATGTCGACCAGTCTGTAAGTTATAACCACACTAAACAATGTGTGTATTTTAAGCGTTTGTGCTAAGTTTATCAGAAACTATTCGTTGGTCTAGTAACGTCTCGACGTTTTTAGACCATTGAACGTTTAGTGTTAGTACCAGGTTATAGTCTCAAGATCCTTTGTTCGATTCCCGTGCGGGATAGGTGTTAAGCGCGGTCCAAAAGTAAAGGAAAAAAAGTAAAGTAATTAAAGGAATAAAAAAATAAAAATGTCGTTAGACATAGCAAAAATATTTTGTACTTAAATATGTCTGTAAAACAAACCTATCTATCTAAAAAGAGAGTTAAGTGAAAGATTTAAAAAAAAGTACAAAATAGTAAACTAAGATTCCCACCAAAAAGTCCGTAACAATGTGTTTTAGATTTCTTAAACACTGATTTGTGATTAGAAATCCACATTTTAAAAGTAGTACCCAATTATTGAAACGATTCACTTGAGTGCTATGATAGGGGCCCTAGTCGCAATTACTTTGCTTACTCTTTCATAATTTTCTTATCAGTCTAAAACTTTTGAACCTTTAACCTTTTGTATATAGCTCGAATCATTTCTAACTGGTATCCCGAGAGGCTTACTTACACACGTGTCACTTTGAGCGAGTGTCAGTTCCGAACGCTTGTCGCCAGATATCGGGCGAGATAAATATCTTTCGCGTTAGAGCGGGTGATGCGCCCGTAATTGCGTGTCGCGTTTTGTAGCAAAAACGTTTTCAGAATGTTAACGGGTTTAGCACTTAACACCGTCTGCTTTCCTCCGTGATCTATGAAAGATACCATCTGGAGCGAGAGGATGAGAAGATTAGGGCTACTTAGTTTAAATAGAAAGGCCAGTAATAGTTTACTTTATATATTATACAAATACATCAGACATATACATATATATGATAAATATATGATATACATATGAATCGTCTCGATATAAAACTAAGATAATATCAAACCATTTTGCGTTGACACTTTCGAGTTCCGTTAAAATGTAATATGTATGTAGTAAATGAAGTCAAAAGAACAACTAAAAGAAAACCTCCTCGTATTAATAAATAGACTGTGAACTAATGTATTTTACTTCACAATTACGACTCCAAAATGTGAATGAAAAGAGTGCCAAACTGAATGTAAGGATTAAACGAAGATATTTCTCTAGCTGCTGGAGGAAACACGACCAGTTAGGTAAGACGTCAGTAAAAAGATCCTTAAAAATCGTGATTGTACTTTTTGTGTATACTATATCTTTGTAAAAACTATTTGCGCAATTTGACTTAATAAAAAAATACGTCTGTCACTAAAATGCTAATAAGTTAGTTTCAGAATAAATCCTGAAATCCTTATTTTTTATTTCATTTTTGCCTTTACCAAAAGTTTATCACCTTCAACTTTATTAAGCTATCATTGCTGCAATGATGACTGGATTTAAATGATGGATGCGTTTATAGTGCAGTATTAAAAAGGTACAAGTGTCTGACATTACCATTAGGCAAATGTAATGCCGTGTTAAGTGTTCCAGCCACAATAAAGCTGTTACAACAATAGTTCCATTCATACGTTTCGTGTGAACAAAGTACGCTCAAAAGCACGTACAATACACATTTTGCATTGCACCGCCCTTATCTCGTGGGCATAAGAACTAATACAGAATGACAAGTCTTTACCTTGACCGTACATCAATAGGCAATACCGTAAACACAGCTCACCCGTCGCAGAAGGCGCCGAGGAGTGGGGGGAGGCTGTGGAGGGGGAGGGGGAGTGTAACACGTCACGCGTGTAATCGGCTCGTAAATCACCGGCGAAAGTATTAAAGTCGCCCGCGACACATAGCCTCCCGACGTGCAGGCCTAATCTATTGGGCAAAGTACTTAGCCTGGTTAAGTACTTGGCTCCGGTAATGAGATCCTTTCATTACTTGCACAAGTTGGAGTTATGAAAGCAAACGCAATACAATCATGTGACTGTTTTGGTTTCAGGTTTAGCACACATTTGTTATGAGCGTCAAGTACATTATGTAATTAAGAACATATTTTACTTGGCTAATAATACAAGTTATGCTTGACATAGTCCTCGTGTATGTGACTTAGGGTAGCATAGAAAAGGTCTTATAATTTTCGCACACTCAAAAACATCCAAATTAAACTGACATATTTCCATACAAACTATCATCCTAGATTTGTTGTTGTTATTTTACACACACGAAGGTAACATTTTTACAAACTTTTAAAAGGTGTCATATTTGTAGCTTTCAAAATAATGAATTCTTATAAAACCAATTCAGTCGTTATGGCATGAAAGCGGTACAGACAAAGTTATTTACACAATTTTAATAATAGGTTCAAACCAAGATTTTTTTCTTTGCTTTAAAAAGCAAGAAAATCTTCATTTGGATCGCAGAATTCGATTCGACCCAAACGCAAAGAAATATACAAACTCACACAAACTTTTTACATACAGTAGGTTCAAAATTATTTAAATGATAATGTGCCAATAAGGTCTCAGCCTCAGCATGAGCTGCTGCAGCACAGTGCCACATTAGCGCTAATATCTAAATATCTTCCGTCGGGAATCAAACTGACAACCTCAGACTTTTGGAGAACAACGCTCTAATCACTACACATATGAGGCAGTCGTTGCTTATATTGAATTGCAGTTATTGTGGCACAAAAAAACGGATTTACCGCGTTAAACTTTTTACAGCATTTGAATTTGTAAAAACATTTATGACTTCTTAAAACATGTGACTGTTAATATAATTATTTTTATTGCGTTTAACTTTATTCACTAGGTGATTAATGGTTTCCTTTTAAATTCCATGTGCGCTCATTTACTTCCCACGAAATCAAGCATGAACGATCATTAGTTACGACTTTTTGTACTAATGAATTATGATTGTTCCTTACTCCATAACTTTGAGCTCGAATCTGAAGTGACAAACAATTTATTTTATCAAGGTTAAGAGGGCAAGCTTTAGTGCTCTGAATGTTATAAATATTTCTCATTAGGAACCAATACAGATCACGACAAAAAACAATAAAATCTTATTTTACAAATTAAATAAGTAAAAAGTTTGCTGTTCAGATACTGCGTATGAAACCACAAGTTTTCAAGATGTCACATTACAATTTTGTTTATAGGTATAGGTTAACTACTTCATCAGATGTGTATCTGAAAGAGAATCGAACTCGAGACCTTTCGCGCTTAAAGGGGTGATGCTTTAGCGCACTCGGAGAAGGCAGTAGCCGGGGATCTGTGACACCACCGCACTAAGAAGAGCGGGGACTACCCACTTAACTCTCCCCACGCCTTTCATCGCCTAGTGACGGTCTCATGTATAATATAGACTAGCGACTTCGTAGGCGCGGAGTTAGTTAAAACTTTCATCCCCTATTTTACCTCCTTGGTGGTAGAATTGCCCAAAGGATTTTTTCCAAATTAAGCTCGATCTATCCAGTGGTTTGCACTGTGCGTTGATAGATAACTATGTCGGTCAGTCAGTCACCATTGAAATATACATATTTAGATAATCTATAGCGGGTATGGCGTTATCATGATATTCAATTATAGTGCATCGCATCTAAGAAATAGATCGAAATTAAATTAAAATCCTTCTAGTACAGGCCTAATTGGATTGTCTGGCAAACCATCGCCAATCAAAACAAATAACTTAATCACAAATAGCAGTATAACTTATTCTGTTTGCTTCCTGCTCCCATTTAGCTTCCAAGAGGCTAATGTTGTTCTAATCATACTAAAAGTAATTAGAAAATACACGGTTGAAAGTAATGAGCAGAACTAAGCGAGACTCTACTTTATGTCTGGGCAGTCTTGTTTTAACTGCTAACTGCTTATTGAGACTACATTTTCGCGCAAAGAAAATTATTTCAAATTAAATAAAAATGTTTTAATCCCTTGCTTTTTCGGTGCCAAATTTAAAAAAAAAACATTGTTAAAATAGTTAATTAACGACATTGATTAATAAAGAAATAATATAAAGATTTTAATGCGATAAAAGACGTTTAGAGTTAAAAAGAGGTTATATATCTGCAAGAAAACAAATTCAACCACAATCTTACTGTGAATTAAAATAAATTACAGTCTACGTACCACAGAATATATAAATAAATAATCGACAACCGCACATACATTAATTGGATTTTGTGGTAAGTAGCTTAAGCACTTGTGTAACAGAAATCAGAAACAGCGACAGTTCGACAACACCCAGACCCGAGACAATATAGAAAAGTTCGTTTTACATATTGACCGGGAATAGAACCCGGGACCATAGAGATGACGCGACACAAGTCCTGTCTGCTCGCCTCATGGTTATGCAGGTCGTCAATGGAGAACAAAGGTAATGTATGTAATGTCGTCTTATGTTTATACTTATTATTATAACGCAGTTACAAATTGGCTCAGTGTTACTCCATTAATAATAAAAGTAATTAGAGAAAGCAATAAGAGTATTGCAGCTACTGCTCTACCGCCTGCAGTTACTGCTAACTGCCTCACATTATTACGATGGCTCTCTTCATATTGCGTTGCGGATACAATTTTATTATTTTAACTGTGCATTGTTCATTTCATACTTGGGGGAGATCCTAAGGTTACTAATGGAGTCATTTTGTTATTGTGTTCTTAGGAACAGGTTTAGTTCCAATACCATATTGTGTAATAAGATAATACTAACTGGGGGCGTCATCCCAGCACACCTAGACCCAAGTCAAATTAGAATACTTTGTTTTCCGCATTGACCTGACGGGGAATCGAACCTTTCACCTTAGCCACTGCGCCACCGAGGTCGTCAAGTAATTTTAACGCTAGTAAAGTTTTTTTCTATATAACCTAAGGATACAAAAATTGTTGAGAGATATAAGAGCTGACAAAACCGTAAGAAGCGTGTTACATTGAAAATAATGAAAGTGAATAATGTGAAATGTTTTATCCAATACCTTTTATCACATAAAGCGAAGTAACGCAAACATTATTTTATATATTAGCCTCGCACTATGGTCGGTGCATGCATGCATCTGTGCAGGGTGCAGCACTCGCGCGCGCACTTAGAGTGCATATTGCAGCTGCGAACGACTTGCATTCCCCGCTTTGTCTTTACACGCAGCTCGTTCAGAACTAGCGAAATAACTTTAAACGATGCAGGCACTATTACAATTTAAAGATTTCTTAGGTAAAACATAATAAACTTTACCTGCATAGAAATAACGTCACTATTTGATAGTTCAAAACGATAAATGGGGTACAGTTTTGACCATATTATACACATAGCAATAAGTGAAATCCTGCTACTGTAGCTAATCTACTGAATTTGTTACAGGTACTTTCTCGGTGGAAAGAGGTTCGGAACCGGAAGTAGAGTCACTTTGTATTTAGTGACGATTCAAAAGTGTTACAAACAATAGAGAAATACATGAGTATTTCATTTGATGTTTGTTTTTAAGGTTTTAAATTTATTGTTGTAACTAGTGTCGATTGTTAATAAAATTACCATATAGATAGGTAAATAATAAGATTAATTAATTTAAGTCAATTGTGTTTACAATATGGGTCGGATGTTTTGTGGTGTGATGCTTGAACTATGTAAGAGCTTTAAATACTTTGAAATCCATCCTCCGCAAAAACGGCATCCTGGAAATTTAGTCACAGAAACAAAAAAATAGGTCCTCGCAAACAAAATTCCCGTCGGTAAACAATTCCAAGACATAGTTGGTAACGTTGAACATTACCGTTCCGAGCTCAAGAGTAATGTACTCCAGCGGACGCGGCCGGACGCGGCCGGACGCGGCCGTAAACAGGTCCGGACGAGCGGACAGGTAGCCGGACGCGCGGCGACCGCGCTTAATTGCCCGTAAATCGCTCGTTCGCAACACGCGGACAGAATAACTACAGGCAGAATCGTCACTTCCTAAAACCCAAAAAACCTACATTGAAATCAACTTATTGGGGACATGAACTTATCACTTATAATGTTATACAATACAATACAAATTGACTCCACTGCTGTTTCGAAATCTACATCTACCGAGACGACACCGGTAAATAAAGTGGTTACAGTAGCAGTATCTAACAGTTATATGTAGACCACTTTAGACAGAGTCCGAGCGAAGAAACCTTTAGTATATACAATTATAACTGTTGTGTAAGCTGGAGCAGACTAAAATCATATATTAAAGGTGGCACCTGTTTGAAAGTATGGCGTATGTGCCAGCCATCGTTTCACTCAAATGGAAATGGAATTAATTAGGAATCATAGCAAAATGGGACCGTAACATTTTCTTTGATTTACGTAATACATTTAGTGATCTAATAGATTTTGTGCATGAGTGAATGATTTTTTTATTATTCTGCTGTTTTTCGATCGCCTGGTCCTGAAAGAGTGAATTCTAATGCTTTAACCCACTAGCATCGCTCTTCTAGATTCTCGACTTGCGCTTGAGCCGCGGGTGTTGCACGCGGGACAAGCTACCGGGGATCTCTTGATTGCGCTCTCAAGCACGCGAACATGATAAGAAGCTGAACAACTTATAAACTGAGGTTATTCGTCTGACAATACTTTGGAGTACATCCTAATACTACCTCCGCTTTAAAATTCAACAGTCGTAGGTTTTTAGGATAGAGCATGATGAACGTTGATGTTTATTATAGAGAAATCAACGAACACAACCAGGTACGGCTGTGAACAGCTGTGGACATCAAATAATCAACTAGACCCATTGCGACCGCACTTACGTAATTGCCTGTAAATAGCGCGCTTCGAATGCGGTCCAAATAAAAAGCAGATGTTTCTTTGAAGACAAATACTTGTTGTAAAAGGCAGTAGTAAATACTAAACCGGACACAATTTGCTAAGCGCGGCCATTAACTGGTTTGAACTAGGAATATCTCATATAAACTAAAATTTCGTGTTCTTAAAAAAGATCGACCGAGTAGGTCATAACCCTTCTGCATCATTTTCAGCCGTGGCGTCGGCCACACCGAGCGCGGCGATATTTTTAGTCGCCGACTAATAAAGACATTAGGTCATTTATCCCTTTGATTTACGACAAACAATCTGTATGTAAAGTTCAATTAGTTCACTTCAAAGATGCGTCTCGTATTCACAAAAGAGCACAGATGCAACTCCTCTGAGCGGGGCGTTTGACTTTTATTATTTTGTTGAGAGATCGGCTCGCAAGTTAAATCAGTTGAATTTGATTGAATTAAGTAAACCCAAATGAAGGCGTCAGCTCAATCTATCAAAGATGCGTTAATTGAGTACTTTATCGATAGATAATGTTCTAATAGCACAGAACATTAACGGGACTTTATAATATTCCTTTTTAACATATTTAATAAATGTTTCTACAACATTTTGAAGGCAATTAATTTGCTGCTTGAATATAAATATAAAATATTGGACAACATTGCATACATTGCTTTGATTATGTGGTAAGTAGATTAAGGACTTGTGTTACAGAAATCCACAACACCCAGACCCGAGACAATATGGAAAAGTGAGTTTCCCATATTGACCCGACCAGGGATCGAACCCGGGACCTCAGAGATACCGCGACGCCAAAGTCCGGCCAGCTTGCCTCTCGGCTACGGAGGTCGTCAAATAGTATATAATATGATTATATGTAGTTTCGTGGCGTGTGGCGTGGGTAATTAGTTTCTTTGTGAAATAATTAGCAAACTGAAGTGAAAGTGTACAAGTTACATCTGTCTTAGAACTGACAGCCGTTAGATGAGACGTCTTTTAAAGTAAAGCGGATGCCACAAGAGATATTGAATACACTTTATTCAAAAAGTAGACGATATTTGAAAGTCCATTCCAGTGAAAGCTAAACAGATATTTGTACTGCGTAACTGAATAAGGTTTGTCTACTTTGATACAACAATGAGTTGTTATCCAAAAGATCTAGCGACGCGTGGGCAACGCCGCCATTAAACTTGGCCAACTTGCTCCCGTCACAGGCTGGCCTTTGTCCCCAAACGGGGCACCTTCTACTCAAACCTGTCTATTGACGAATTCACAAAGTTCATTTTCGTGTTTCGAAGTTATCAAACGCTACTTTGAGTTACGAAATACAAATAAGATTAGAATTTCAACAGACGCCGGAGTAAGGAGTAAGTTTTAGGCAGATATTGTTGATTGTTATCAAGTTGATTTAACTTTTCAATTAAGCTTTAATTCAATTAATAGATTAATAGTTTCACTGTGTAAAGAATAAATAAATAAAAAAAGCATGAAGAATATTTTACCCATTAATTTATTCACAATTAATAAAATAAAATAGCGGACCACGGGCTCCAGTTTTGGGTTCCTTACCCAAAGGGTAAAAACAGGATTGAATACTAAGACTTTGCTGTCAGTCCGTCTGTTTACCCGCACGTCCTTCTATTTACCCGTTCTTCCTTCTGTCTGTCTGTCACCAGGCTGCATGTAAGAACCGGAATAACTAGGTAGTTGAAATTTTCACAAATTATATTTTCGTGAAAGTTCAAATACTAGAAACATCAAAATGTTTAAGAGAGCTGCCATACAAACAATGCAATTTTCGGACTTTTTTTGCCCGATATCAATAACGGCAATAGGCACTTGAAATATTGACACATAACTCGTTTAAGTATAATCTTCATTTAAAAGAAGTAAGAAATTCCAAACAAATTAATACTTGAAAGGGGCTCCCATATGAAAAAAAGACATTTATGGCCTTTTTTGCTAGATATCAACAAACGTAACATGTAGTTACTTGAAATATTCAATAAAATGTTTGTACCTTGTCAATGATACAGAATCCTTCGTTCACTCATGCGAGTCGAACTTTACAGGTTTTAAATACAATTTCTGTTAAATATAAACAAGAGATCACAGAGCAAACTTGTTCGCATATCAAAGAGTGCCCGCAGCAGATATTGTACTAGATCCCGCAACGTTTCTGCCCCGGGCGCTGAAACATCTAGCCAGGTTTTATTGTTCTGAAAACGTTTGAGTTTAGAATTAACGCTACAAATGTCAGTAACACGCTTTTATATTTGTTATTTTATTTTTGACTCATAAAGGTTATAGAGTGAAAACAGATCCTTATTTGTTGTAATTACATACCACGTCTATGACTTTGGACAGCTTCACACACAAGTTGACGTCTAAATTTCTACATAGATCACGGTTAGGCTTAGATAACTTTCCCAGAAACATAAATCTTAAACACAAGAATATAATAATGGGTGGGTACTGAACCTAATAAGTCTCTGGCACTTAGAGCAAGACTGCTAAAGATGCCAAAAGCCCGTACACGTCATTAATATTATTTTCTTTCCCAAACTTTTCCAGTCAAGACAGATCAAGACCAGATATTAAATAAAAGTAACTCCCAAATCTACCTAAACAGTGTTCCGAGAATTTGTCTCCATTTTTCGATCCGGCTCGGATCAAACGTAATAGTGTATTACTACATCGACCAAATATTATTGGTTTGAGGGAAATAAGAAAATAACCAATTCGCAGTAAATAAACTGTTATTGGTTTTATCGGTAACGGCTGTAAACGCAAGGGAATCGGCAGTTCTGTTATTCTGTGTAATGGGATAGATATCTTGTACCGGAAAAATGTTTTCAATTCAATATTGGGTTGTAAATTGTAATACTATAAGTCGATTCATCGATGTCAGTGGATGGCACAACAGATAAATAGAATAAAAAAAATATTAACTTTCAGTATCACAAAGGGCAGCATGAATGTAACTCAGCAAAAAAATATGTAATCTATTAAATCCTTTTGAAGTCTAGTCTCAAATCCCTATCGAAACGTCAATGCCATAGACATGAGTAAAAAAGCTTCCCTATGTAAGGGCGAGCGGATAATCAATGTAACGTCTTGTGCTGCGTGAGCCTTGGTAAGGGCCTCCCCGGAGACTGGGGCCCCTGCGCAGTGTCGCAGGGCTGCCGCACATCCAGATATTACAATTGATATATTTAATACCAACTATGCAACAGATTTAATACGAAGAGTGTAAGTCAATGGATTGGAAAAGGAAGGCACAGAAAAACAAGCCACAAAATCGGAGACCATCTGGAAAATAGACAGCTCAAGAGTACTCTAACTCTAAGAGCCAGCAGAAGAAGCTTGATGAAAGTCCAATGACAGAAAGACTAATCCCATGAGATTAAATAGAACAAAATAACCTGCAAGGAGACGTGATTGTATGTCTGCGCTACGCTGTGTCATCATTAATATTTTTATTTGTTCAAGCAAAACATTATGTTTTAGTAACATTCTAAAATCTAACAGACTGACTGCCGTTTTTTTTTACCGACTCATCACCCCTATTTCCAATTTCTCTTTCAATTTAACCGCAACTTCCTAGCGCCAACCCTAACCTCCGGGACATGTCCTGATTTGTAATTTCGCCCTGGCTGCCCCTGGGACGGCGTAATTGGCCCACGAGTGGCCCGCTTAATTTTAGCCCAACTCCGCCATAAGTGTGATTGGTTTGTTAACTGCGGAGACAATGGACTGATAGATGTGGCCTGGCAGTGGTCCGCGCGCAACTTTGGACAGACTTTGGGAACCGATTAGAGAGTAATTGCGTTATGGTTGAGGGTAGGACCCGTCGCAGTTGAATGGAGGGCAAAAGCGTTATAATTGTTTTAATTCAAAAGTTTCGGTTTGAACTAAAATACATGGATTAACAGCGACAGATTGCTTGTAACAAAAAAAAGGGTACATTGGGCATACCCCATGTACCCTTTTTTTGCTGTATGCAGCAATAGCATTAAATCTGTTATAGGCCGAAAATATGGCGCTAGATCTACTCGTACTATCGCTTTCTGATAGATACATAAAAGATGCCCAAACTATACTTTACACAGTAGTATAATCGTAGCAATTAAATTAAGTACTATTAAATCTATTACATAAAAATGATTCGCAAAATGTTTTGGTAAGCGTGTAACTCGACAATGCTTGGACCAATTTTGACATTTTTTTTTAATGTTTGTTGAAGCCCAAGGATGGTTTCTACGGCGAGAAAAATTCCAATAATTGTCGGGAAATCTCTAAAGACAGCCCTTTTCTTTTTATAAAGGACATGTGATGATGGCCTCAGATGGCCTTTTCATCTTCACCGAACTTGCGGGGGAGCGAAAGGCTCTCACCCTTAATAAACGTTTTCTAACTAAAATTTAGATTCAAGCCACATTTCAAATCTTTTTGACAGAACGATGTCTGTCGGGTCCGCTAGTTTCAATAAAAACATGAAATGTATCTGTTTCTTTGTAATATTAAAAATTGATGATGAAACAGCGCAACAACGTTAAGTGGAGGAGTGAACTTAAAGTCATGAATTCGTGAAAATGCGCGATTAGATGACGTCACGTTGAATTATAACACATAATATCTAAATATTAATGAATTTTGGTTGAAATTATTAAATAAATAAAATTTTATATTTTTGGGTATCTAACTTTTGGACGAAACAGAAAATTAAGTTGTCTATTGGAAATGTTTTAAAAATACTTCCACACTCCACAACGAATACAGTTTCATATTGAATGTTTTTCTTAAGAGTGCGAAAGAAATTGATGGGGAGTCGCAACGTCCCACGTAGTCGCCACTCGAGTGATGGATCGGCGCGCGCGTCGATAGCGATCGCGACTTTATTGAGCGTCCGATAAATCGCCCACGTGCGCTCGCCGATACTGATTGAGAACCAGTGGAAAGTAGCCGAAACGTTTACATGGCTTTAAGTCGAGTTATTAATGCGATAAGGTTAAAATTTCTTACTTTTTCATCTCTACAGCGGATACCATCCCGAGAAACGCTTATAATTAGGTGAAATAGAAGACAATTATAATTCAAATTTGATATAAAACAATCGTTTTTCGTGTCACAAATAACTTATTCAAGTGGAGGACTTACCAAAGTATGTTTATGAGCATTAACTGCCTCCGCTGCCAACTTCATCATTTGTTTTTTATTGTATGTTAGGTCTTATACTTATACTTATTTCAGTAAAATAACGTCACGTTGATCTTGATTTGAATGAAACCTTACCTGTAACAAATAGAAAAACAAACATATAACTAAATCTTTCTAAGTTAAGTGAACAGTGTTAAATTAAAATAAAAGGACAAGTAACAGGAAATGGGCCATGAAAGTAACAGAAAAAGGGCCATGAAATCAAACTGGCTACAACCTGAAACTTTTGTAGATATTTCTAAAATAAAAACTTGTACGCATTTATCCAAAACACCTTATATTTTTCTGTAAATTGTTTGTGCAATACAGTATATATACCATCTAATGATCATAAAAAGGGTCTGAGACCCCAACAAATGACAATATTAATGACCAACCAGAGAATTGGCGCAACAAAAATCTGTTTCCTAAACATAGGTATCTGCTTTTCAGAAAAAAACTCAAGTCCAAACATTTTTCCGGCTCTCAAACTTTAAGGAGGCTTTACTGAATTTCCTTAGGTTAGGTACACGAAACAAAAATTGGAAACAAACATAATTACGCGTCTTGAGACAGTGCGAGGTCTCTGCTGACAAAAAGCACTGTAATAGAAACATTTAATCCCTTACAATCTCCTTTGCTCCTACTTTGTCGCGGTCCCCTAATTGCGCCGGCAAAAAGCACCTCAAAGTCTAGATTAAAATGTGCATCCGCAGTCTGCACCGAGGGAAAGTCAACCCTAATTGCATCGAAGGAGAATTCACTTTGAGATAATAGTGTAAAAGTTGAGATGTCCCCTCAATGTGAGGCTTCTAAGAGCAATTAAACGAAAGGTCATATTCTACGGCGGTTTCAAAAAACCGGACAAATGGCAAAGAGACTTGCGTATTAGAGATTTTATGATTGAAAAGCGAAGTTTGTCGCAAAATTCAATGATTCGTTCGAAAAAGGAAGATTTTATTTATTTAATTAGATTTTTCAAATAAAATGAAAGCATATTTTTTACTTCGAAAAATAAATAAAAACAGTGAAACAACATCAAAGTTCAATTGTGAGAAGAAGTGGCGCCACGCTCAATATTAAGGCAATGTACAGTCGAAAGCACAACAGACTGTACACTTTGAACTTAGCACCATGCTTATGACGTGGGCATAAGAATTAATATAGAACTGGTGTTAACATTGATATGATATTGCTCGTACTTTGTTCAATTCTTGTTTACACGATATAGAGAAAAAAAAACTCATATTGTTTGCTACTATAACATAGTCAAGATTTAGAGTCTTAAATCATTTCTAACTTAAATTACCCCTTTGAAACTAAAGTATGACTAACTTTAATTCACAGTATTTAACAAACTACAACCAGTTACAATTTACATAAAGCCGGGGCAGACATACGTCGTCCGGATCTGATTATTTCGTGTCGTTGTTTGTGTTATTTGCGACGCGGCGTAATTAAACGACCTTTTCAGTCGCAACCGTCCTATAGCACGCTCAACGGACCCTTTTCACTGCAATCAAATGTTAATTTAACATAAACAAAACTCTGATAATTTTTGACCAAGCAGTTTAATTGAATATTTGTGTCTTTTTCCTTGTGTATGTGCCAGCAGCATTAGAGTGAGACATGACCACAATCCTGTCTATAATATTGACGCGATTGCCATCTCACACCCGCAACTCGTACAAAAGATTTGATGACCTATTTGGATCATATCAGATCATACAGGACACCAAGCAGTTTAATGTGCCTTCCAAAACACATCATAATAATTTTCGGGTGTTATAACCCTGCAGTGTTTTTGTTGAAGAAGAGATCGTACACGATAAAACTGATTTGAACCTATCTAAGTTAATCACATGACGAAGGCTTACGAGCGGAAGTCTAAAACCGATCTGAATTGCCGCAACTTTAAAGAATTCACAGATGCTTTGAAAAATAAGTAGGATAGCTTTTAAATATTCCCTAAGCCACATCAGACAGAACGTAATAACAAGTAAATTCAAGGTAAGAAAAAACACGGAAAGAAATGTAGAAAAATTATAAAAGAAACTTCCTAACAATGATCACACCCGTAATAGAGAAAAAACCCCGGTCAAGTGCGAGTCAGACTCGTGCACGAATGGTTCTGTATATTGAGACTAAGTAAGTAATATTACACTATTTTATCATCAATATTCTTGCTCAAAAATCAAAAAACATTGATTGCAAGAATAAAAATCTAATTTGCCAAAAAATATAATATTTTAATATTGTCAAAAATTAATAAAATAAGTGTATAAATTAATGTATGGTATATTTCAAGTGTCATCTGTTGCCGTTACCAATATCAGGTAAAAAGAATCATAATTTATTTGGTTTTTAGTATGAATATGTTGAATAAAAATACATGATTTGTTAAAAAATCAACAGTTTAGCTATCGCGGTTCTGGAGATACGGCCTAATAACAGACGGACAGACAGCCAAGTCTTAGTCCCGTTGTACCCTGGTAAAGTAACCCAATAAATTGATTGTTTTAATATCACCGATTACCTATATAACTGTTTCAATATATTATGAGTAGGCGCATCCCTAACGGAAGCTAGGAAGTGAGTGTTTTGGTTGCCGTTCGGCGTATTAAGGGATCCGGTAACCGGATTACGCGCCGTCGGATCAGAGGTCGTGTTTAATTAGGATGTGTCGCAAACGACGCTCTGTATTTATTTTGATGATAAGGGGCATTATTTTGTAGGATACTTTTAGAGTGAAAGGGGTCCATTGGTGTTACTGCTTTCGACATAACTATTGGATACTAGCGGTTCGCCCCGGCTTTTCTAGGTTTCAATGTAATAATGAATGAAATGAAGAAAATAATGTTTTCATATAGATAAGTAAATTTTTCAAATCAGGCCTGTACTTTAGTGACGCCTTCATCGCACAAGGCACTGCGTAGCTTGCCCAGCGAAGCCTAGTTGAAATTCTTTTTACATTTATCGATACTAAAGTAACATTATTTTACTACCTGGGCCCTTACTTATACAATAAATTAAATGCAGGAATACTTATTTATAATCTTACTTCCTATGAATGAAAAAAAAGTGTACGCTCCTTACTTCTGAACAAAGATTATGATCAAACTGAAAACTATCTATTTACAATTACATAAAAAAACACAAATACCTACTGAACCTACTATTATACACACACACACACACTCTCACAAACACTCTCACGCATGCACATACTTTTTAGTCCATTTAACTTAAGCCTTACTAACTCTAAATTTACGAAATCTTTTATTCCTAGGTGGTGGGAGCCTGATGACCTGTATGTACTACAGATATTACATATCTATCACGGGCATCAGTCTCACACAATCCATATTTTATACTTTTCTCTCATTATATACATATTCATTATATTTGTCACCTAAAAATTGTATATGTGTGAATTGTGATGAGGATAATAAAGATTTATATTTTATTTATTATTAATAATCCCCGATAAATGTGATTGATTTCTTACCTCAACTTTTGGTAATTATTTCAAGTGCGGATTGTATGGAATAAAATTTGTTGTTCAAATATGAAAAGTTACGAAGAGCGTGCAAGTAGGCAATAGTTATTTTCTTAAATAATATTGTTATGAAATGAGGTTTGCATATAGCCGGCCTGCAGTCAAAAATAAATATTTACAGCTTTATATTATTACTACCAAATTTGTCTAGTTAGTCTAATCAGGATAATTTCTGATAAGGTTGAATTTTGAGGGAACGTTCATTGGTAGGTAGCTGATGTTACAAGGAAGAAGAGAAAGAGACGTTTCTATTGACCACGAACACAATAGACATCCTACTTCCTCTTAATACTATTAAAGGGAAAGTTTGGGAGAATATATGGATGTATGGATCCCTGGATGTAGCTTGGTTTGTAACATTTCACAGAAAAACTACGGAAGGATTTTAATGAAATAAAAATAAACAACATCAACATTGACGACCTCGGTGGCGCAGTGGCTAATGTAGGCGCCCAAAGCGCGTAAGGTCCCGGGTTCGATAAATTAACTTGGGTCTAAGTGTGTTCTGGGATGACGCCCCCAGTTAGTATCTGGTACTCATAGTACAAGGGAAAACCTTAGTTTGAGACCAGGTGATTGGTGTGTTTGTCTGGCGCAGTTATTTATTAATTTAACCATTTCTTTACTAAATAAAAGCGTCTCCTACATATCGGGGAGAATAAAGCTATTTTGCAACTATGATGTATTACTATTTTGTACAAAAATGTATTCCTCGACGGTGCTATGCATAAATAACGCAAATGATTTTATTGTCGGTGGCTGAAAAGTTGGTGTCATAAAGTTTAATGGTCGTTGAAATGTATTCTACGATGGGAAGGAAGGGCCATAAAGTGACGTCACGGGCTCCCCCGCCCTTAGGGGAAGTTTAGACGCAAAAAAATCGGCAAAGCGGGAGTTGGATTTGCACACCGATGTTTCACTCATAAGTTATTGAAGACTAGCTAGCGTATACTTCTGCACGTCTACGGTCAACATTAGCTTGCATGGATTTCAAACACCTACTTGCCCGTACAAGAAGGTTCATGTGCGACAAAACTCGCCTGAGTTGGAAAAGATAGCCTAAACGCGTTCAAAAAAATAGTTTACACGCGCGTATTAAACGTTAGTATAAATCCACACTAAAGGTGGTCACGGATCTCTTCTGAAGAATTTACTTCTCTCTCGCTAACCTTTTCAGAACATTAAAAAATAATTCTAACACATTATTTTAACTATTTTTACTTAGCACGGCTTGACTCTTTTCAAAGCTGACGTTTCAGTCATTTAAATCGTGAAAGTTGTTTATGTTACATTTATTCGTGAACGTAAGTTTGAACCTCTGAAGAACTTGATAAAAAACCGGTAATTTTCTAATCACTTATTATTACTACTTTCAGTACTGTTTTTTGCCACCTTAAAGAGACCGGGTGTGAAAGAAGATCGGGCATATTTGATTGACAAGTTTCCAATATAATAAACCAATAGCGCTACGTTTGGAGTATTTGTTTGAGATACCGCAGATTTACGTGGACATGCCATGCGGCTTTAATTTTAACCCCACTGCCGAAGTAAGGAGGCTAATATTATTGAGAGAGTATGTATTTGAGTGATGTCCATTTATTTAGCACAGCCTACCGCCTAACGACGACGGATTTTGACATGCGAGGTATTATTTGATAATGAATGTGTGATCACACCAGGTATATTAAAATTTCAAATTGACGGAAAATAAGAATGGCGGATTATCAGTGCTAAAATAAAAACCTTGAAAATTTAATTTGCAGCTCTGCAGTAGGATTTGTTGTTTTCTCAATTATTAAGTTTTTATACTAATTTCCACTCAGTACACCGCGTTCCTAAGCGTTTTGACCTATCATCAAAGCTCCAAACAAAAAAAATATTTTCCGAAAACAAAGTTCTATGAAGGTTCAACGTTTGTCAATTCTGCGGTACGGGCCCCTAAAAAGAGGCGAGTAGAGATAACACGCGCTTGTCTAGTCCCGATGCCGGGCTGATTCAAGATAGCGGATTTATCGTCGGTGCCTTTACGTATTGCTTCCGTTATTCAAATTGATGGATGTCGTGTCGTGTTGCCCTAAAGACGACTCCTGTCTTACAACTCTACTTTAGTTCGCAATCGGTACGGAGCTACTCTTGCGGAAGCTAACTTGGATTTATGACAAAACTAGCTGCTGCCAGCTACTTTGATCACGTTCTTTTTGAATAAAAAGTATCATTTTAATCTCATCCATCTTTGTACTAAATTTCATCTAAATCCATTCAGTGCTGTTTGCGTAAAAGATTAACAAACATATATGTAACTTTTTTTTATCAACTTTTGCATTTTTAAATTAGCAGGATTATTTGGCATTGATATAGTTTTAACATGTCGCTTAAAAGCGAGATGTTCGTAATATACAAAATTATGAAGATAATTATAAAAGTGCAAAAGTAGATTGTGCATAATGGTTTGTACTTGTAAACATAACCAAAAAATTATTGTTTCTCATGAAATGTTTGTAATATTTTTTTAAGACAGGCAGGCCATAGTGAGTTATCGCTTAACTGGAGCAGCCCGATTGGTGAAATACGTCCACCTTACAGAAGAACGTAGCCAAATAACAATCACTCCGGTGTTGTTGTGTTCCTGCGTGTGAGTAAGGTTTCCAGAGTTCTTGAGGGGTGTTACATTAGTAGCAGGGGTCAAGCCTTCAAGGAAGTGGTGACAAGTATAGTAACAATTTTTACTATGCTATACTTTTCACCCTTAAGCTAAGAACTCATTACCACTTAACATCAGGTGGGATGGGGTCAATCTTGAAGTGCGTTTTATAAAAAAAAATGAATGAAAATCGTACTTATTATACAGGCTGACAGCTCATGACACATCAGAGCTTTGTATAGAACCGATATTAGGGGTTCCAATTTTTTTTAATCAAATCCGCGATTACCTAAATCAGTCCAGCCGGACACTAACAAACCATGACTAATAGAAGTTAACAGTTAATAACCACAACAAAGTAGTTATTCATAGTTCCCACTCTCTTTCCCTTCTAATCGTTAAAAGCGTCCCCTGATCATTTTCTATCTTATCTATCGTGACCGACCACCAAGGGATTACGAGAGTAGTTCCTTTGAACACAAAATGTGAACCGGCACAATAAATTGTGCTACAAGATCGTTGTTTATGAATCCGAGCAGCGGTTGTATTTCATTCCTAATGAAGCGCGTCATAACAGCGGTAATGGGGCCGTTAATTTGACACCAATAAAAATATGTGACTCGCCGTCGTTGGCTAAGCCCGCATAATGGCTGCCGGTTAGCCGTTTACCCTACCAAGCCGCGGGTTTACAGGAGCCTGTGAGGGCAAAATTAATCTAACAGAATGATGCTACGTACTAATCAATTATCTTACTATCTGATTTGACGATGCTAGTGATTCCATTGGAGCGATTTCATATGCGTACCTATTCACAAAACGTCATATCAAATTCAGATATTTTGATTCATATAAATAGAATATAAATATTCTATAAATATAAAAATTTGACACCAATGTCATTGCTCTTACTCTGTGGTAAGTAGCTTAAGCATTTATGTTACAGAAATCATAAACAACGACGGTACCACAACACCCCGACCCGAGATAATGTACAAAAGTTCGTTTCCCATATTTACCCGACCGGGGATCGAACCAGTGCCTAAGTCCGACCCACTCGCCTCTCGCCTTTTTATACTAAGTCCCAATCAGCGAAAACATACTGTTTTCGGTTAAAGTGTACCCCGCTGGATCTGAAACCAGAAATCGTTTTTTTTTTCATAATAACCTCGTCCGAAGGTATTTTTCGTTAATTGTTATGGTATTTTTTGTGTCTGGGTGTAACTGAAACCCTAGCTAGTTAATTTCACGCGGCTCTGCCCGCACCCGAAATAATCCTACAAGATTACTGTAATTTATTGCCATTCAGTGTTAGTTAACGTGGCTTGTGCTGTCACTTTGTCACAATTATATCTACTACTAGTCGCCGGGATTAGCCGTGGGAGGGACCTTGTTCATTATACACCATTATTTTGTTTATTTTCGAGGGAGGGAAATGATCTTATCTATAGAATTTGACGACTCAATTTGTCCTTTTACAAAGGAAGTCGTGAAGTTACGATCATAACTTTGAAGGTCGCACGTGAGCAATAAACGTTGTAATGTTTATCTAATGAACTAAGAGTTTCTTGTCACGTCACGGCAGGCATTTCAACATTAAGGTACATGAAAGTCTCGAATGATAACGAAATAATATTTAACTGTAAGCGAAGACATTATGGTTTCATAATTAATATTTTTATATAAATTTACTTAATTGAAAGGAATTTCTTGTTTTATTACCTTTTCTTGTGTTACCATTTTATCTTAAGTTTGTTTGTTGTTTTATTTTATTTATAGATACGATCATTAAAACCTAGAACTTTAAAATCAGTTGAGGCACAAGATAATAAAGTTCCGATAAATATCAACAGATGGCGCTGACAAAAGAATACTATGTTAATCTTAGTACACCATACAAAAGCGAATGAATCCTACAACTCGAAATCAAAGTTCTTAATTTCAGTATCAACACAAGTTTCACGTAGGTATATAATTTGAAAATAAAGAGTAATATTTTTTTAGTAATTGTTTTCAGAAAACAGGTGTCAACGCGAGGTCAAAAATACATACGAATTTAAATAAATGTTACACTTATGGTATGCACTGTTGCAGACAAAACATTTCACCTGTTTTTGTGCAATGAGTTAAGAGAATCCCTTTTAATTGGCAGCGACTGTCAGCGAGCAGTAAAAGGGCTAGTTCCGTCTCCGAGCTGCTGTCAGCCAGGAGTCGTACTAATGGTCAATTTGAGACTTGCAAGAAACAGACAGTTATATTGAGCCACCCGCTGAGGCACCGGAATACAATAGGGATGTTAACTGCCCAGTCAACTGAGATACTCTTGAATACCTAAACACGATTCCTTTCATTTATCAGAAAACAGACAAAAAAGAATCCCTATTTTCCTTGGTGACGCCATAACGCATAATTGGCTGGACCCATTTCACTTTTTTTTTGGTTTTCAAAAACGCTTTTATTAACTCGGGATGTATGTATATATGTATGTATGAATGTATGTAACAAAATCTTTGAGCACGATTTTCAACGGTTTCTAAACAACAAATCAACTTGGAACTTTGCATACGTCTCAAGGATCGATGACAATACAATAATTTGATAAAAAATATATTTTCTAGTTTTCAGTTCGGTTTGCTATAAAAGCGTGTTTTTTTGTTTTTATGTTTGTTATTGTCAGAATGTTCTTATCCATATCCATACTAATATTATAAATGCGAAAGTAACTCTGTCTGTCTGTTACTCTTTCACGCCTAAAGGGCTGAATGGATTTTGATGAAATTTGTTATGGTGATAGATGATAACCTGGAAATGGTCATAGGCTATAAAGAATTCCACGCGGGCGAAGCCGCGGGCGGAAAGCAAGTGAAAAATAAAATAAAAAAATGGCGCAAGAAATAAGAAAATTTAAGAATACTATTTGTCGTCGTGGGTGAAAACCAATTCGAACTAAATAGTCGTCGGTAAGACAAGACAGCGTCTGTCGGGTCAACTAGTAGATTTTATAAATGATGGTCGTACACTATGACGTCATAATTTACTGTTGATCAACACAGACTATTAAATAGTTTCAGAGGATTAAAAATAGCAACTTGAAAAAATCAATATGTCCGATGAAACATAAAGTTATCTTTTATCTTTTACGGAATTGAGACTTGACAATTATTTATGGATAGTGTCAACTACCCACTTGCTTATGTTCTTTCTGACCTACGACAAAGTTTTCAGAGAGGGTTATGAATTTAAAAAATTAAAAAATATATTAGACAATAAGTGCACCAGATTGACATAATCTTAAAGGTATTCCAGTCAACACTTGTATATTGCAGATTTTTTTATGGGACACTAACAATGTGGCCTTTGCTTTGATTTAAGCTGTTGAATATCAAATGAATCATCTAGAAAAAGTAAAATTTATGTTTGATTTATTAATAATTGTAAAAAGCTACTTTATGTTTGGATCAATATTATATAAGCAGGGTCTCAAAGTCTATTTGCTTTGATATTGATTTGTGAATAGTGTTGTACCTGTTCGGTTATGTTAATTAAACAGTACTACTGTTCGCGCTAAGAACTAGACATTGAACAAAAAAAAACGATCCGGTAAGATGAAAGACATAATAGTGACGCATTTTAATTGATTTGTATAATTTTTATATAGTGATTCACGCCGCACTAGCGAGCTTGCTGCTCTTCCAACTGACCTGACCGCAAGTTATCGTAGGCGATGAATTTTTCTGTTGTATCAACCCGTTAGCCTCCGGTAAGTGCATGTCGAAAACGTCTAGAGCTACATACTTATTTTTCTGTTTCTTTAAAACATTATAATTTGAGTTAATGACTTTTCGCTTTAAAAAATATTATCTCATATTCTGAGGTATTGATTGTTTAACGCTCCTACCTGTTAATTCAAGGGCAAAGGGTTCAATTCCTGATCCGATTTCCGAGTCAGGGTGTTATTATTGCGGTATCATCTTGTCTTATACAGTTAACATAAACATTAAAAACAATTGTTAAATAACAGTAGGGATAAACCATGAACTGAAAATGATTAATCGTTGTTTATCAATAGCTCTATTTTTACTATTATCATTTAGAATAACAGCGTTAGATTTTAATTTTGTCTGAAAAGTTTCGAGTGAGATAGTTCGGTCACTTGAACGATTCGTAACCGTTCGCTGATCACAAACCTACGACAGAATCAGTCCTGACCTCCGCCTCGGGATCTATTGTGTAACCCGATACGTTTATTAAAGGAGCCGGTCTAGCTCTGAAGGTCAATATCACGTCGAGATGTACGAAATTACTCGAGGAAAACCGACACAATATCGTATTCGTTGTATTAAATATTATAGTTCTATTACTTTCTCTTATGCACGTCTTTGAATTAGGGTAGACTGATCATATTAGTGGCAAGCTTATCGTTAATGAAATTTTATAAAAATGTTGGTGGTTTTAAATATGTAATTAATTATACTTGATGGAGGAGCTTTCAGCAACAATAAATTAGGTTATGCAAATAAAAAATGACAGATAACATCGTATGCATTATTCTGATGATGACACAGTAATTAAAAGTAGCGAAAACACTACCGCTATGGAAACTAAAAACATCGTTACTATCACATAATTATAAACACCCAGACACAGAACACACTCAAATATTAATCACAGGTTGTTTGCCCTGGGTGAGTACCGAACCTACGACCCTTGGCTAACCATCTACGAACGCTAACTGTTATTCCACTGGGCCAGTCAAAAGTAATATAATTGCCTTTTGTATGTAAACCTTACTCTGAAACAACAACTAGTCAAAATGATATAAAAGCTTTGTTGGCACAGCGCGGCATACGTCAGTCAGATCTGCGCACCGGCGGTAACTTATAAACCTGTAGTTGTATAAATAATATTTTTTATACCTCTACGCGTACACGACCCATGGTGGTTAGTCAGTTCAAATTAATAAAAAAACATTTTTATTTTATTTTATTATGTTGAAGTTTTTGTTTATTCTGAGTTCACGGGAAGTGCTTTGTAGGTGTAAAATTTGCGGTTTCATGTTTTGTTTTCTTGGAAGTTTGATTGTTTCAAAGCTGCAAAGGACAGTAGGTCTGGACTGAATTTAAGTTTTAAGCCAATTACATTAAAGCTTATGAAGTAGACTTAAGCTTATACTCAGTACGCAACTAAGCCACGGATAAACATGTTATGTATTTCCACTGGCTTAGGAAGTTACACAAACGGTCCTCACCAAACACACCAAATCTTCAAAACAATAACAACGCATAACCGACGCAATAAAGATATCATCAAAGTAAACTCCCCGAAGCCTTTAATCCCCGAAACTCGCTCGCGAGTGCCATAAAACAAATGCCCATCACCCTTCAGGCTCGCATCGCTACAATTAGCACAATACCGTTTTAATTACACACTCGATCCCTGAGAACTCCGGATGGTCTCGTAATGTGTCTGCTCCAGCACTCAAAGACCGCCATCTTTCACCGCCGGCAACAGAGCCTCCCCGCTCCCCGCTCCCCCGGCCCTGCACTTAATTGCTGTTAAAAGCGCCACTTGATAATAAGCAGTGACGGACAAAAGACGCGGTTTCCACCCGATTATGAGGCGGCGGCGAGTCACAGACGGACGAGTGTGGGAGAATATCTCCGGGACATGTTTGCGGGGGACATGGAGTGGTCATCTAGGCGGATTGGTCACTAACGACTGAGTGGAAGAAACGTCCGATTCTGATAGTTTGTGTGGCTCGTTTTCTTCGTTATGAAAAGCGTTTAGCCCATTATATCGCCAATCGTCCGTTCTTCTTCTAAAGGTTCGGTGACCAAAATGCAGGCAATTACCTTGGCTAACAGCTCAGTCTGCCTATTGAAAGAGATAAATATATTATCTTTTATAACTCTAGGGCCATACATAATAACTAACATGATAAATGTTTCAATATTTATACGTATATTTCATATAACATGCAAAAACTACCAAATGGATTTCAATAAAATTTCGTAGAAAGATAAAAAGAAGAAATACTGGGTTAACATTTAAAAAAATCTCATCATTTAAATAAAAATACGTATAAAGAAACAAAACTGCATACTATGTCATGTTTGTATATATATATACATGACATAATAAATGCATGTATAATATCCAGGAAAACGAATAATCAGGTCTCTCGAAACTTATGAGTTATGGTTACACTTATTTTAGAATTTAATTATAATCTCTTTATATGATGTTTAAGATAAACTATAACATATTGATCGTGTATAAAGTCAGCTTTTCGCTAAAGCGTATATCTTGAAGTGTCACCCGCCTGGCTTACGTCGCTTTCCATTGTGAAGTGATGTCGGCAAGGATTTAATTATTAAATTATTTACTGTACAATCGCGCCCACGACGAGTCGACTCGAGACAACGGCTCTTGCGATGAGCGCTCTCAAATTTTATTAACTTGTAATTTCGTGATTTAAGATTGTATGGCGGCGCCTGGGGCGACAGATCGTCGGGGTGAAAGGAAATGCCTCGGCCGACTTTCTGGATCCACGCTATTGTATTCTTTCAGAATTTTAGGATTTTTTATATCAAAAAGCTTTTGCCTTAGGTTTAACTTGTTTTTTATATACTGAATTGAATTGATTAAAATTTGGTGGTTAGATTGATTAAATACTAAAACAACAAATAGGACACATTTTGATCCCAAAATTAAGTGAACAGACTCGTGGGCTATAAAAATATTAACGCGAAAGTTTGCAAAAATATAATGGATGTATGTTTGTTGCTCTTTCACACAAAAACTACTGAAAGGGTTTGAAAAAACAATTTACAAAATAGTAGATAAGATACTAGATTAATACATAAGATATAAAAGGGATAAAATCCCAAAATAATGCAAACTTTGTCGCGAGTATTAGATAGTTTAAAATAAATACAATAGAAAATCAACATTTAAGCAACTGGTCTAAATTAAGGCTTTCATGCGTACCTACTAGGAGTAGGATATTAGTCCACCCCAGACCCGATACATTACAATAGTCAAAAGTCAAATCGTTTTTTTTCTAAGTGTTAAAAGTCACCATAAAACAATAACTACGAAAAATATAAGACACAAACATTCACACATCTGTATTCAAGTCAAGCTTTTATTGATGACGCAATCGGTTCGAGGACAGCTCTCCCTCGGAAATAAGCTTCCAACAGCCCCTTGAGTATAATTCCATCCGACGAATCTCCCATAAAGCACCGTGAAATAAAGTATCTCGCCCCCGCTGCTGAGGTGATGCCAGGCCCACGTCATCGTCTCTGATGTACGCCCCCAGTGAGCTGTGGGTGAAAAAATTTAAACCCATACGACCATGAAATTGAACAAGATGAGGCAGAGACTATTTGCCAAAAAGGTTTCAGGCGGAGATTTATGAACTTAACGTTGGCGATGAATTACAAATCATCGTTTGTATGACTTGATCCGTGAATGTTGTTACTCTTAATAATACTTAGTGTATATTTAAAAAATATATATTGAAAAATATCAAAAAATATTTGATTCTGTGGTAAGTGCACTTGTGTTACATTCCCTACAATATGGTTGAGTGAAGCGATGGCTGGCACATACGTCATGCTTGTGAACAGGTGCCACCTTTGGGGACTGGTCTGTTCCTCGAAAGTAAAAACTTACTTGAGTACTTATTTGTTTCATCACTCATCAAAACCAAAACTATATGACTTGATCCAAAGTGAGCTACACATAGCAATAACTTAGATACTGATACTGTAAATGATCTGCTGAGTTTCTTACCGGTGTCTTCTCGGTAGATATAGGTTCCGAACCGGAAGTAGAATCACTTTGCATTGTATTCAATGACGATTCAAAAGTGTTATATGTAACCTACTTGAATAAAGAAATATTTGAATTTGAATTTGTGTTGCAAACATCAAAAACCATGCCAGTATCACAATAACCTGACGCGAGACAAAATAGACAACTTTGTCATCTTCACGAATCACGCGTGTGGTGCGATGTGATGCACTATAAAAATTGTAAAAATCTTATTCAAACCAACCTCTGTTTCTGTTGTTTTCATTAAATATTTTTGTTTTTGATGCACTCGAGAAACAAATATTTGTGTTTGTTTTAGCCTCGTTGCTGGGCTAGGTTTTTTGATATTTGCAAGATGCCTGGCTGAGTGGCAGTGATTTTAATTTGATATTCGAACCCATGGTTTTCAAGTTTCAGAGCTCAAACTCTTACCACCAAATTTATTTTAATTTAACAGAAATTTCAATATTCAATCCAAAACATCTAAGTAATACTCAAATAACTAAGTCAATTAAAGTACAAACGTTTCGTTCTTGCGGGATTCGAACCCATGATCTTTTCAGAACCCAAGCTCTCACTACGGAGGCAGTTTTAACTGAAACTACAATGGAACGGAATACACAAATAGCCAAGTCTATAGTAGTACAAACATAGTATTCCGTTCTCTATTCTGGGAACATAAACTATTCCCCATAAAATAGGTAAAACAATCGGAGTTCTGTCGCTCTACCGGACATGATGTCATACGGGTAATTCACACACTACATTGTAAGGGTAGCAAAGCTGTTAGAAATAATTTTATAAAAATAAGTTATGACTTAATAATGTTAATTTTGAACTAATTTTGGGAATCAAAGTTGTGACTTCGAAATGTTAAAAAAACTAAAGAATTAAAGACTTTTGTATTTACGATCGCATCATATCGTATGATCAGCTTATCGTTTTTTGTTTAACCTAATGAAACGCTTATTTTTTGCAGCATAAAAATATCGTTCCCCACACCCAAACTAAAACTAACTTTGAAAATGACACGATTTTTCTTAAGACTTGGTAGGTACATATTAGGTTTTAAGTTAAACTTTTGAAGTTTAAAAGATATATGGCTTATGACTTTGCCTCAAAGTAGGCCAACTGGCACATTCTCGAAGTTTTACATGACGTAAAAGTGAACGTTTTTTGGTTGAAATTTTAACAAGCTATATTATTAATGCTTCGACTGTCTTTTTTTAATGAAAAAAACGTTAAATTGAATTGAAACATCACTATTAAGAATGATAAAACCATTAATTGGTTTCTAGCTGAGGTTTTCCTTTGTATATTCGGACAACACCGCGTTAAGGCATACAATTGAAGTTCGATATTAGTTCTTAGGCGCATGACATAAGGGCGATGCAAAGTCCAGAGTGCAGAGTCTGACTTGCTTTTGATTATACCAATAATACCTACTAGACGACGAATATAAACCAATATTATGGATTATGGTACGCATTATCAAAACCATGTTTTAAACTATAGAAAGACTTTTTTTACCGTCTGAAAGACGTTGATGATATTGCTCGTTGTGCATGAGAATAAATTCATCATCTATCATGATTTACCCATAACGACATATTCAGCCCCAATAAATGCTACATCCATCTACTGATAGCAACTTGTGTATATCAAGATTGGAATAAATCATTTGTCAAGATTATGTTAAAGCAGGCGCAGTTGAGGAGATTTGATAACTTTTGTTATTTTTACAAATTCTTAAACTGAGTTTTAAATTTTTTGGACATATTCTTAAGCAATACAGTTTTATCAACAGATTAAACAAAAAAGAAGAACAAGGAGTAAAAAGAAATGAAGATTTTTGTTGGAAAATATGCTGCTGTCATCAGCATGGTTGTCGATGCAAACATTTTTACGATTTTATTTGTGTTATAATCTTTTAACATTTGTCATAATAAAACAGAAAAATATTTATAAATTTATAAGTGCTTTTCCAAATGTTTGTGTTTTTAATATTCCTATGTGCGCAAAAAGTATGTTATGTCTACGATTGAATTCGATTTTAATTATTGCTTAAGATTTGAATTGTTGGTATCTTTTAATTTTTATCAAAAACGAGAAAATAAGTTACTGATATAATTAGATAATCAGACAACCATTCAAACACAACAAAGCAAGCAAAGAACATAGCAAGAAATGGCATTCTAAAATGCGTATTTCATTTCTCGTTGGCAACATTTCAAACCGTACTTAAACGGGAAACATCAAAAATGGCAGCTCATTCCGAAAGTCGGGCCTTGATACAGCATAACCCTGAATCGTTCATGAGCCGTAATCACGGGGTGAGAACGTTCCTCGTAGACTCTGCTCCATTATTAACGGGAGTTCGCCAACTCGGCCCAAGGCAACTTTAACCCCACTTATATTTGGTTTTCAAATCACGTAAGCCGATTAACATCAATATTGGAAATCGCACGTCCCCCCACAGCGCTCTGAATTATGAAGAACATCACTACACACACGTGTTACTGCGCTGTATATGTCGTATTTGAAGTACGGGGATGTATTATTTAAATTCCATGTTTTATTCTGAATTTCATGACAGTGGATTCAAGCGTGTGTTATGCGAGGAAATCCTAATGAACAATTTGAAAATATACGCTGAAAAAATAAAATAATAATTGGTTTGTGAATTTTTAATAAACTTCAAATGAAATAGGCCTGACTAAATAAATTTGCATTTGCACAAAATGATTAAAACTCTTCATTCAGTTAAAATAAAACGTAGTTTGCGTTCACGATGTGTTTACTTTATTACGATGATTGTGGATAAATTTGATTAAGTACTACTAGTTGCCTGCAATTTCGTTCGCGTGGACTAGAGGATTTAGAATTTATTGTTTTTCTGAAAAAAAGTAGCTTAAAGCCACGCGGTATGGCATCCGCCGTTGACCAGCGTCTTGCTTGCGCGTCACTAGATGAACCCGATTAACCTATTTTAGTGCAGTTATTTTAATAGTACACAGTAGCCTAAGTAACTCTTTAATATATCAGCTACCTGTCAACAAAAGTCTCGTTAAATCGGTCAAGTTGTTTCATAAAAGCAGACAAAATTAGTAAAAAAATATATTTTGGTGTCTGTATCGTACATACCTATATTGATAATATGTATACATGTAGTAAAAAGCGTTTAAATCAATTTTACAAATGAAACAGCAATTCCAATTTAATTTATACTATGAATAGATGTAATTATAGAGCGACGCATCGCGCTACACACGCGCTGCATCGCGATTTATCGGCGCGGTCAATCGCGCTGCAGAGGGAAGTTGTAAAAGTTTATCGCGGCGATTTGTCAACGCGCCGCGACCGACGAGCTTTTATATTTTTATTGCGTTGCGTTCTGACACTATCGGATGTGTATTTGGAAATTAATGCTCTAGGATGCTTTTTTATAGATTTTTTTATTGGATGAGAACAAGATTCATTTATTTGTATTAATCGTTTCCGCGTGGCGCTTCATCCGCTATTTTTATCTGCTACAAGTTACAATTTTTATTTTTCAAATTTATCATACTATTTTCGTAAGTAGATATATGTAAAAGTATTGATGTGAAAAAGAAATATTGCCTTGATAATATGTGGCAACAATGTTAATTACTATGAATGAAATTAGATCGTGATATTTGACCTCAAAATTGTAAATCTATGAATTCAATGTTCAGATCATTTCAAACTGATTATTTGAAGGAATAAATTAATGTAAACACTTTAAAACGCGACTGCGAAATAACATATTAACACAATATATATTTACCTTGTAATATAAACCATCATTTGCTCGTTTATCTGGACAGATATACAACAGGTAGCCAAAACCTTTCATTGCCTAAAAACGTAGAACACGACACGCCGGTATTAAGCCGGCTCTCATAAAGAAGGATCGTCTTAACAAAGCAATGAATGCTACATCCTCTCCGCACCTCAACAAAACGCCGAATAAAAGAAGGTAAAATAAAGGGGCCACATCCGTGTCGGATTTTGATACACATCTAACAGACTCTCGGCTAATTCACACATCTTGTTGGAGGCCCGTAGTCGAATAAATAAGACAGCATAAAGAGAGCTCTGGAAACCTTACTCACACGCAGGAACACAGAAGTGATTGTTATTTGGCTGCGGTCTACTGTAAGGTGGAGAAATTGCCCGGTTGCAATATTTGAAAAACAATCCGTTCTAGTTAATTATATTAATAAATTATACGAGACGCAAGCTAAAAACGACTGATGGCAGCTGATGTGGAAAGTAAATTTGAAATTAGAATTAAAGACTCGTAGTCGGGTGGAGAAAAACGGATACATTACAAATCGTGAAATAGCAGAACCGGACATAAGACAATAATATTGTCGACCTCGGTGGCGCAGTGGCTAAGGTAGGCGCCCAAAAGTCCCGGGTTCGATTCAATTTGGAAAACGAACTTTTCTCAATTGACTTAGGTCTAGGTGTGCTAGGATGACGCCCCCAGTTAGTATCCGTCGTCTGGTGCTCATAGTGCAAGAGAAAATCTTAGTTTGAGACCAGGTGATTGGTGTGATTGTCTGGCGCATTTATTTATTTATTTATATATTTTATGTCTATGACTGCCGTGTTAAAACATATCAAATTGTTCAAATAAAAAAGATTCAAGCAAACCGGCCCGTCTTAATCAGGATCAAAGTTTTATTTTTTGTGTTTTTTTTTCTTAACTAAACATAGATGATGACCGCAGATGGCCTTCTCGTCTTCACCTAACTTGCAGGGAAGCGGAAGGTTTTCATCTCTCGCAGAATCTTAGTACGTTCGACATCATGACAGACTAAACACTTACAGCCAGCCTTTATATCGGATTAGCTCTTATACGCCTTTTACTTGACACGCTGTTACCCGTATATGAACTTAAATGTTTTTGATGGGCATCAGGTAAAATGTCAGCGTTGAAAAATGTCGTATAAAACTTGAAACTCTTATTCAATAAATGAAAAATGTAAAGAAACAGTAAAATTTCATCACATATCTGCAACGGACAAAGAGTAAACCTGCTACGGGCTGATTCAGAGGGAACCAAACGACGGCTTAGAAGTTTTGATAACAGAAAAAAATGGTCGCCTTCAAAAACTTGCGGTCAGTTCAGACAAAAGCACAGATTACTTTTTAAAATTGAGTTAGAAGATTGTAGCGTCAGCCTAAACTTTGATCACTAGGTGAACGTCGTATTTATAGTCAAGTCCCATACCGTGAAAGGATTTTTTATACTTTTCCTCCAAATTCTGTTAGAGCACTTTGAAATAAAACGGAGTAATCCTGTGAATTTATTAAAGGATCACAGTAAGCATCTTAAAAATTTACAAGTAAAAACACCTTTCACCGGCTTTAACCTAAAATTTTTGCTAGAAAAAGAGGAAAAAAATTAACGTCCCCAAGAAATTACGAGGACAGTAATCCGAAACGTACGGATCACTTCCCAAGCATTTTCGTAGTCACCGTTCGCGTACGTTTTTTGTGTCGTACACAAAAGACACATGAGAGGGAGCACCCTTCACACGGCACAAAGGGAGATTAGGTTCCCGGCACCTATGTGCGGAGCTAATCCCGTAGGTTATAACCTCCGCTAAGAACACGACGTGCGTATTTGTTTGTATAAAGCAATTTAGGTGAACGACTTATTCGGGAAAAGACTATCCTTGTAGCATTGTAAATGTCGTTGTTGATTTGAAAGAAAGAAGAAAAGAAAGGAAACACATTTATTGCGCTGGGATGACGTCCCCAGTTAGTATCCGTCGTCTGGTGCTCATAGTACAAGGGAAACCCTTAGTTTGAGACCAGGTGATTGGTGAGACTGTCTGGCGCATTTATTTATTTAACACTGAACAAAACAAATAAAATAAAAACAAAAAGAAATAAAAGCTTGTAAAAAAAAATCAAACATAAAGTAATGACAGACACCAATTAAACAGGTAAGTGAATCAACTAGGCCAAACTGCAGCGACCCTGGTATTCAAGATGCGACTGCACCTTGATATTATGTTCCCTTAAACCCTTCTCGATATTTGAAAATTTTACATGTTCACCAAAAACAGGCCAGGTATTCAACAGTAAAATATTTTTTCAAATCGGTCAAGTAGTTTTTGGAGCCTATTTAATGGAAACAAAGAAAAAAAATGATCAAATCTTTTCTCTTTATGATATTAGTGTAGATTAATTAACAAGTTAACTGTATGCGATGACATTTTTAGATGCAAATTGCAAACTATTTGCCTGACGATTCGCAATTAATTATCGCGTGTTAACTTTATTTAGAACTAGCTGTGCCCGCGACTTCGTTCGCGTGGACTACATCCTTTCATGGTCGGTTTTACCCCTATCTCCCCTAATATTCGAAACAAAATAAGTCTATATTTAAATAGAGCTATATTTGTGCCAACATTCATATCTCTAACTTCAAAAATAAAAATTTTCCCATATAAACTTAAAAATGTGGCATTACCCCCCCCCCCCCCCCCCCTTACTTTCTAACAAAAAGTAGCCTATGTCCGTTCTTGGTGTTCAACGTATACCTATGCCAAATTTCATCAAAATCAGTTGAGAGGTTTAAGCGGGAAAGCGTAACAGACAGAGTTACTTTCGCATTTATAATATTAGTAGGGATAAGTAGGGATAGTAGGAAAGTAGGGATGTTTAAAGCGGAAGCGAACATATTAAAATACAAAAAAAGCTTTTAATTAAAGTTAATATAGGCAGAAAACATTGTGAGTAATGTTGATAGCATTCATATTTATTATTTATTACTATGATTATTACTATACACGTAATTTAGTAAAAATAAATAGGTATGTACTGCATATAAACATCTTCAATACAGGGGTGAAACTTCTTGCCGCACCTAGTCATATCGTAGCTTAACGCTTAATACTAAGATATTATCAGTTAAGCTGTCGGTTTATTATAGATTAAATAATAACAAGCTAGCAACAAAGTAATGGTTGTTTACACGCATTAGGCGTGTTCGTTGCTGTAACAGTTCAGTCAATGATTCAATTAGCAAAAACGACCGGGAATTAGCATAATATTGGCGCTGCGTTATTTATGTACGTGGAGCCTGCGGAGCTTGGTCACTGGTTGAGGGTTGCTTATTGGCCTTAAATCTCTTTAAATATTTTGTAATCGATAAACTAAAATAGTTATTTAGATAAGATTTGTCATAATGTATATGGGTACAGAGAAACCAGGGCTTTCTTCGGTAATACACTTTATTTTATTTTTTTACAAACAGACAGCCACGTTTAACTTAACACTATATGACATGTTTATAAATAAAATCCAGTCTATTTTAATCGTGATCGTCAATGTGGTTGTAAAATATCATTTCAATAACAGAAATAAAGTATTAGCATTGGTGTCTGTTTTACGTATATTTTATCTAAGTTTCAATAAATCCCATCTTTAGCATAATGTTTTTCATATTTTTTTTAATGAAAGAATAACTATAAACGTATAAACAGAAATGCGAATTAATTGTTAAATTTAATTTGACGAAATTTCTGCTCTTGATTAAATAAATCTCATTAAGGCCGACGACGCTAAAGCACGCGCGACAAGGCAGATATACGCGCTGCCTGTCGCGACGGCCATCGATAAAGTTTTTACGCGACCGCGGAGCCGATCGTAAAATATTTTCATTCGCTGGACAACCATCGGGAGGTACACCGAGCGAAATATCGAGAAACGAATAAACCAAATAATAAAACGTATTTAATAATTGCTAAACTTACATAAATACTACGTAACACATTAATTCATAATAATTCTAACAACACTAGCAGAAAAAATGACACCATGTCGTCACAACGGCTCAGACAAGGACGTGGTTATGTAATGGGAAACGAACATGGAAATAGCCTCTTTGACCATTTATTATGACGGAGTTAATCTACGGTCTGTATCTTTAGTTTGTGTACGACTCAGTACTTTGTCACATTGAATTAACAGTCTAACTGACGTACCTATTACTAGAAAGTAATAGGTACGTCATAGAAATGAGGTTTGATGTGATAAAATACTGAGGTATATTTAAACTAATAATGCTGACTATACTTAACATATGCTATATTAAACTAAAAATAAAAAAATACTTAAGAACAAAGACAAAAATTGGAAAGTTTTAAAAAGTCACATAAAATATTTTTTTACATATTGTTTATTTTCTCTCGGTACACTGTCGCCCTTCTTTTCATACAGACATTAACCGAGGATGCACATTGCATGACTCTGATATACGACAGACGAACGGACATAAAAGCACACAATGTGTTCAGTCTATTCGCAACGATATGTCTGACATCTTCTCAGAAACATGATGGCATGCCATAGTATGTTCAATTGATCAGATATAGTACGATAAAACGACAAGAAATTGACAGGATATAATTTCAAAGACTTGTTCCAAAATTTATTATATTAAATTATTCAGTATTTTAAACATAAGAAACAACATTTCAACGCAAATAACCCCGTTTTATATACTTAAATATAATCAATTGAAGAATGGAGTTCAAATCGAATAATATTAAGATTTTATTTTACTATGGAATTAGATGGAGTTTAATACCAAATTCGTTCGGTTTAGTAAACAACCAAACCAGTAAGTGGTTGAAATTACATAAAGAAAGCGTAAACAAACGAGGCAACTAATCCAAATCAGTGAATTAATTTTAGAAATAATTGTACAGGCACCTTTTTATTAATTTGGGCGACAGAAATACTGACTGAGCCACAAGTCGCCGAAACCCAAGTGGCTTGCTCATTAAATTTGTGCCCAACCTTTAATTTAGGTAAGATTAGGCTAGTACTTTTTAATGATTGATTAAATATAACCTACATCATTTTAAATCCCATATTATACTCAACGAATACTCTAACTAGATGCCAGTCAGCTAACTCAATCTGACCGCTATTAATTACGTGATTTTAACAGTCCAAATCTGCTTCGCGACGAATCGAATCTTTCCGCTGCCTTTTCACGGAGCGACATTGAAGCCAAGCGGCAGGCGGAGGTCATTAATCTGCCGCTAAAATGAGGAATTCCCTAAATCGTCGCGCCCAAAATTCTGGATTTATCAAACTTGAAAACGTTAGAAGTTTAAATGACATTTTGAGTGACCGTAATGCGGGGTGGCTGGAGTCACTTAATGTTTAAACGCGAAAAGTTGACGCTGAAACTAAAAAGTTACGAGACGTTGTGACGTTATTGCCTATGTTACGATTCACAATTAGCTGTTAAATACATATTAGAATTGTTCACAAGATAATCATTTTTGGCAAAAAACCGACTTAATCTCGATGTCTCTGGGATACCAGTGTCAGATTCTGGTTTTCGAATTATGCCACCACCGTAGGGATATTCCCTTTCCTACCAAAACGTCGGCTCAAAACGGTAAGTTATTGGCGAACATATAAAAAAAAAAGAATTCTTGTAGTCTTGTTATCTAAGTGGATCAAGTATCCATCATCATAAGACATCATTGTTATCAAATCTAAATTTAAAATAAATATTTGGGGTCCGAAAAAAAATAACACTAATAAGACCTTTTCGCTATTGGTCTCTCTCCTTCAAGTTAATTTTTAGAAACACATGTTACGGAGACCTTTCTTTTTTCTTGCTCTTTCCGGTGACCCAGAAACGTTAAGTTAGATCAAAAGCCAGGTTGGGAAAAAGTAGGGAAAAGCCTAAAAGCGCTTTTGAAGTTTTTTAATGAAAAATTCACTGGTTAGTTTTTCTTATCACAGAATAGTTTAACATGGAGGAAAGTAGTTTACGGAACCTCTGGTGCAAATCCAACTAGTATTTGGTCGGTTTTATTCTGAAACTTGTTTTTAATAATAATACATAAAAGAAATGTACCTTGACTAAAACAACGTAGTATTCACGGTATCCACCAAAGTATGGCAAATCCGTAAGTGTGGCAAATGGGAGAAAGGGGAAACATGCTCAACATTAAACATCAAGTGCATTAGAGCAGCTTTCAATGCGATGTGATCATTACGGATCGGATCCGCGCATCGGTTCCGTTCTCCACGATAAGGCCAGGGCTTGTAATTAGGCGGGCGGGCGTGGGCGCGCTATATTTCACGCGCGATACGGCGAGTTATGTGACCACTATCACCTGAGTGCCGAGTGGTGCAAGGCAAATGAGTTTAGCGAGAACTTGGGGCAAAAGATAAAAATGGTGGCTTATTAGTGAGATAACTTTTACCAATATTGAAAAAAAATGGTTTAATGCTTCGAAGCTGTTGAAAGTAAAAATAGCCATAGAAGATATTAAAAATATATTTCAACATTCTTCGGCTTACAAGTAAATTTGTTCATTTGTTACACAAATAGAAAAAAAGAAAGAAAAAATTAAAGAGGTAGCTAATTTAAAAACATGATAAAAATAAGAATCCACTGTATGGATATGAGAACAGACGAAAGAGAAGAGAGAAGAGCCTGTGTAGAATACGCAAGGGATTCCGACTCCCAGAACTGAAAGTCAGTACGAGCTCGTGACATCACACTATATTACCTGCAGAGAGTAGACAGCGCTGTAGGCTTCTTCCCCGAAAGGTACAAAAAAAGGTTGACTAGATTTTCCACAACGCCTTTATAAGACGATGTCTAATCGGGTGTTTAAATGGGTTGTACTACCATTATCAGAGCAGAGATTCCCACATACGCGACGGCGTATGTGGGAATCTCTGCTCTGATAATGACGGGTGACGACCCGTCACCTCACTCGGGTGATGATATAGTACATCAATGTATCACCTCTTGACAAAAAAAAACTTACATTGGGGACCTTTACTTGTAAAGTCATTCAAATGACGCTTGGGCCAAACCCCGTCAGTTCCGTTCTAAGCTTTGATCAGCGCACGTGTGGCTCGGCTGCGAGTGGATACGTTCCGATTGATTCATCGCCGCTCCACAGTACAGGATCGACCCACCCCCTTCGCCTACCTCATACTCGTTACAGCAATGTGTAACGTTTACAATCCAGAAGCAGTTAGAGTCCAAATAAATCTCAGTCAACAATATCAACATATTTTTTTTTATATTTGCACCATTTTAAAATTCCAGTTCAAAAATGTTTTTTTTTTAGGGTATAATGTTGTGCCATGTAATTTAAGATGATAAATTTAAATTGAATTTATTTGATTACCATATTTTATAGCAAGTTTCAGATAAAAGTATGGTTTAAATTAGATATTGCTCAATATAGAAACGTGAACACATTCAACTTTTACAAGCTAAGCTAAATCAGTCAACATTTTATCAAGGAAATATAAATAAAGTTTTAGATTTAGACACCATTTGATTAATTATAATAAATATTTCTAATGCAATTGACATGAAAAAACTATTTTTCATTCTCTCACAGTACGTATCTTTTGTAGTAACACGAGAAATAAATTTTATTTGTACTTGCCGGAAGTTGATTACCCCAGCAAATTGATACAATAAATAATAATACCCAGTTTTAATCCATCTGTTTATATAACCCGTTAATTTGTATTTCATAACATTTCATTGTTATTTTTATATAAATTACTGATGGGCGTGATAATGGCGTGCAGACTTTGGCGAAATTTTAATTTAAGAACAAAATAGTGATGCGTTTCCAAAGTAGATTAACGAAAATTAATTAACCTAAACTCCCGGTCCATACAAAGCCAGCATTACTTCGAGTATTCCCCGAGACGTGCGGGAGCGCATCACGCAGGTAAGGCTTGCTTTCAATACAATCTAAATTAAAACAGTCAGGAAGCTTGGAAAACATGCCTAAAACTAGACGGTAACATGGATACACTGCACTAATTTTAATAAAACGATCTAATCGTTAGCAGAAATCTTTTAAGATACACAGTGCAAAATGACTTGTAGTATATAACGCGCCACGCCTTACATAAAATGTAGTAAGTCAGGTACTATATGTAAGTATTGTTATTTTCAAAAGGTACGTTATGAAGACATCATCAAAGACACATACTTGAACATCTTTTATATTCCACATTGCAGACTCTACTTCTGGTTTATATTCCACATTGCAGACTCTACTTCTGGTTTTGAACTCATATCTACCGTCAAGCAAAAAAAACGAGTAGTAAACAGTAACACCATGTAACTTATCGTAAAGGGTAATTTACTTTGATCGTAAGTTATTTAGGTTTGAAGAGTGAAAGCCAATTTCATGAAGAAACAAAGTAAAAATGTAATTTTCAAGCTAGAGCCTGCTTCTTTCACCTAATTAAAGGGAATGTAATGGTCTGACACATAACACTACACCCCCCCTTCCCCACCGAGCCCAAGAATTAAATTGACTATTACTCGTTTGTTGAAGTTTCTGTTAGCGTGTGTCGTTTTGACCACATCTTCCTCCCAGACTTCAGCTATGTATACAGTGTGTTATCAGTAAGCGCGCCTCGTAATTAATAAGGCGGAAAACGTTCGCGTCTCCTCGTTCCGGTATTGTACCATGGGACGTGACGAATTCTAAAATATTTTGCAGTATTTCTTTATGAATTAAGCTCTTGAGTTCAGTAAAAACAACCGAATGACATTTATATAACTCACTAATATAGTTTGTACGAGGTTTCATTTGGTATGAAGAGCTGATTGAAACGTTCGAGTTAATAATTGCAGACTGCAGGAAAGAAGTGAACGACCAAATATATCACAAAGTAAAAACATCAAGAAATCCACACTTGAAAATGCAATACAAATAAATAAATGTGCCAGGCAATCACACCAATCACCCGGTCTCAAACTAAGGTTTGACTAAGATAATGAGTACCAGACGACGGATACTAACTGGGGGCGTCAGCCCAGCACACACAGACCCAAGTCAATTTAGAAAAGTTTGTTTTCCAAATTGACCCGACCGGGAATCGAACCCGCTTTCACGCTTTGGCCGCCTACCTTAGCCACTGCGCCACCGAAATCGTAGTATTAGAAAACAAATATTTTTAACGTCTGACGTAAAAAAGAGGTATAAGTTCGAACGCTATTTAATTGTGTATGTTTGCTAGCTAGCTAGGTCTTTAATGGTTAAAACGTTTTATTACGGTTTTATTATTTAAAAATCGTTTTTCTATCGTTTATTCTGTAAGAAATTATGATTGTCTAAAGAGTTATAATTATTTAAATTGTAAGAAGTTATAATTATAGTAATTTGAATTTATGCAACTTTTAAAAGTATTTGTATTGACCCGCGTCCGAGCGCGTGGCTTGCAATGTCGGTAAAACTTGATTGGAGTGGGGACTAAAAACCGGTGTTGTAAGTCGTGCGCTCGGCCCGCTGGGAGGACATTCGAAGCTTACCTTTCGTCAAGTAAGGTTGTCCGACGAATGAAAACCAAGAAACTTAAATGTGAATATTGATGTATAGTGAAGTTATTGAATATAGTCCGATTTTACAAGATTCGAGAGTTTTCTTTTAATACCGCTAACAGTTCAGAAAGCGGGATTATATCGAGTGTACACAAACTTGATTAAGGACTTTGCGCCCAGATACAGGTATGTAAACACTTAAGAGTTTTCTTTATTTACCTTTTTTTTTCTTTTGCCTTAAATTGTGTGGTCTAAGTGTCAATATAAACTCTTATTAGTGAGAAAAATTATTTTCTAATCTATACATGATAATCGGTCGGTCGGATTATACGGCATAAATGTTAAAAATTAAGTATTATGCAGTAAACCATTATTGCAACTCAAATGGCTAAATAAGTTTTAAGAGGTGTGACAACATATTTCGCGTAAAGGTAATTTTATATTTGAACGTTTACTTTTTCTTTTATTTTTTTATTTCTCAGTTGTAATGGGTAACAAAAGAGAGTCCAGAAAAAGAAAAAGAGATAAGCATCCTTGTGACAGAAATAAATCCTCGTCGTCAGAAAGTGAACATGAGATAATGCAGCATAAACATCAAGAACGCATCTGTCGTGATCGGAGTGACTCTCGTCATAGTAAGCGAAAGAGACACGGACCACGTAGTAGATCGAAATACAATGATGGCCCAGAGTTACGTCGACGACACTCATCGAAACGGAGATCTACACAACGAGATACATTTCGATCATCTTCTCGAGAAACTAAGACTCCGCCGATACAAGGACGAAGACAAGAATCTGCAGCAACATGTGAAGGTACGACTACCAATCAACAGGATCCTACCGCAAGTACATCTACTTCTAATAATTTTGTAGAAACTTTTAGAGATTTAATTAATGCTCTTAAATTCAATAGTAGCGGTAATTCTAGTCATTTTCCATCCATAAATGTTATCCCTGAATTTGACCCTTCCCTACGAAATCAGACAATAAATACGTGGCTTTTGAAAGTAAATGAGTGTCGGACTATTTATGGATGGAATGAAACGCAAACCATTCATTATGTTCTCCCAAAATTAGTCGGATTAGGAAAGAAATGGCTGCAAGGTTTACCTAGTCTTAAATTTACATGGTCAGAATGGCAGGATCAATTAAAAGAGGTTTTTCCTAGCGATGAAAATTATGGCCAGTTGTTGACGGAAATGCTTGCTTGTAGGGCACGTTTTGGGGATTCTTTAGAGGAATATTATTATGAAAAAATGGTTTTGTTAAATAGATGTTTAATAACAGGAAAGAATGCAACTGATTGCATACTTCATGGAATCGAAGATAAATCCATTCGTACCAGTGCAGAAGCAGCACAATTTTCAGACCCTAATAAGTTGTTAGTTTTTCTAAGGAATGTAAGGTCTAGTAAAAAAATCGAAAAACCGATGATGCCCTTTACATCCAACATTTCCGATAACAAGCGACCAAAACCGAATAGACTTATACACACGACATCTGAAAATAAACCGAATTTAAAATGTTATAATTGCGGTGGAGACGGACATTCTTATTATAAATGTAAACAGCCTATAAAGAGATGTGACATATGTCATAAAGTTGGTCATTTGTCAGTAGAATGTTTAACAAAAAAAGATTCTAATAACAATAAAACTGTAATGCGTATTTCAAAAGAAAACGATACTGAAATCAAATATTTTAAATCAGCCAAGGTTAACGGTCAACAAATGGATTGTTTCGTGGATTTTGGGAGTCAGTGTACTATGTAAAAGGAATCTGTTGCAAAACGGTTGGTCAAGAATTGGTCTATTTCAGACTTGCCAACTTTAAAGGGCTTTGGTAACTCTGAGGTCAATTGTTTAGGAAAATGTCACGTGACTATTGAAATTGACTCTGTTCAGGCGTACTTAGAAGTTCTTATCATACCTGACAATTTACTGCGCGTTCCTTTGCTCTTAGGACAAAGTTTTACTGAACAAGATCATATTATTGTTTACAAAAATAAAGACAGCTTAAGGTTAATATCGAATCAGCCACTAAACAATAGGATTTCTATTTATTCATCGGAAGATAGGTTTATTTCGTATGGATGCACCATAATTGACATATAATCAGACCCGAAATACAACGGATGTGTATTGATAGAACCCAGTTGGTGTCAACAACTCTGTTCAGAGTACGAAATCTTACAGGGTGTAACAGAATTAACTGATGGCCGAGGGCAAATTATGATTAAATGTTTCACTAGGCCAGGGTTTCAATTAAACAGGACTACTTTAATAATACGTGCTCTTCCTATTAGAGAAATTGAACCGATGTACATTAATATAATAGAAGCAGGTAGGGATGTCGTTCCCATTGATGTCATTGATGAATCTATGGTTAATATGAATGATACGTTAGACCATGCTAGCAAGAAACAAATACTAGATCCTCTTAATGAATTTAGAGATTGCTTTGCATTTAATATCAAGGAAATAGGTTGCGTTAATGGTTCGGAAATGAAAATAAAGCTTAATGATGATACTCCAGTAGTTTACAGACCGTATCGCTTGTCTCAAATGGAACGCGAACGGGTTAGGTCAATAGTTGGGGACTTGGAAGAATCGGGCGTAGTCAGGCCATCTACATCGGAGTATGCTTCACCAATTTTGCTTGTAAAAAAAAAAGTCAGGTGACTATCGGCTATGTATTGACTACAGAGCTTTAAATAAATAAAAAAACAATAAAAGATCACTATCCTCTCCCAAGGATAGATGATCAAATTGATAATCTCTCAGGGTGTAAATATTACACTTCTTTAGATTTAGCATCTGGGTGTTACCAGATCCCTATGGCTGAGTCTTCTAAGCATTGGCATTTTGAATTCAATAGGATGCCGTTTGGTCTGGCAAACGCTCCATCAATGTTTCAAAGAACTATTAATAACATTTTAGGGAATGCTAGGTTCAAAGAGGCATTTGCTTATGTGGATGACGTAATTATACCATCACAAACGATGCAGGACGGTTTCAAAAGACTAAGAGAAACATTGGAGTTATTCCGGCACGCAGGGTTGACTCTCAATTTATCGAAACGCAATTTCTTCCAAGAATCCATCGACCACCTAGGTCCATTTGTAAAAAGTAAAAAGAAAAATTCTTACCTACTTCTGATAATAGACGCTTTTACTAAATTTATTGTTCTAGTACCCGTAAAAAGCACTAAAAGCGTTCATTCGATCAAAGCTATTAAAGATTATTTTCACACTTTTAGTGTACCAAAACGATTAGTTTCTGACAGAGGGACATCTTTTAAATCTGCACGTTTCAAAAGTTATTTAGATACCCTTGGAGTTAAGCATATCATGAACGCAGTCGCTACGCCGCGTGCCAACGGCCAAATAGAGAGGTACAATAGAACTGTGCTAGCAGCGCTTACAGCAAAAAAAAATTACAATAAATCTGAACAAGTCTGGGACGAATGTGTTAGTCAAATGCAGTGGGGCCTCAACAACACATTAAACAAAGGCACTAATAAGACCCCATCTGAAGCGCTATTTGGCATAAAATCTGTTGGTACTCCTGATGCTTTAATTCAATTAAATATTAACACTGACATAGAAAATGCGGGAGAGAACCTACATACTATCAGGAACGAAATATCTAAACATATAGAGAAGACGCAAGAAAAACAGAAATCAATTTTTGACCAGCGTCGAAAGAAAGTAACATACAATATTGGTGATTTAGTTCGTGTAGAACGAGAAGTTCCTTCCACGGGTAAAAGTAGAAAGCTGATTCCCAAACTCCGTGGGCTTTATCGTATCTGCAATGTACTAGATAACGACCGTTACGTTATAGAGGATACGCCTATATCTCGAAAGGGGAATCGATCATTTAGTGGAATATTCTCGGTGGATAAAATACACCCTTGGCTGGTTTATACTAAAAATAATGATAGTTCTGATTCGGACACTGAACAGGAATAATTTGATTAATTATAAGATCCATCATAATTGATCGTTCGTTAACGTATAACGTAAAAGCTGTAATGATGATATGTATCTTAACAGAATAAAATAATTAATTATAACTAAATGAACAGTAAAACTGATTAATTAGAAAGTTAATAATGTCATGTAATGTAAAGTCTTTTGAATAAATTGCCGTGGATATGAAGAGGCCACGAGATTTGTTCAGCCAGTGTTTATAAATCGCCGTGGATATGAAGAGGCCACGAGATTTATAGAACAAAATCTTGTGATTATAAAGACGTTATAATTGTCGGTGAATAAATCGCCGTGGATATGAAGAGGCCACGAGATTTATTCAACCGATTGTTGGAATTTTGGAGAAGTTATAGTTGTCGGTTGATAAATTGCCGTGGATATGTAGAGGCCACGAGATTTATTCAACCAATTTTCATGATCATGTCTCTAAATAGTCGTCGTGGATATGTAGAGGCTACGAGGCTCATTTAGTTTGTATCTTTCTATTATATTATTCCCAAATGAACTGCCGTGGATATGAAGAGGCCACGAGATTTGTTCAGCCAGTGTTTATAAATCGCCGTGGATATGAAGAGGCCACGAGATTTATAGAACAAAATCTTGTGATTATAAAGACGTTATAATTGTCGGTGAATAAATCGCCGTGGATATGAAGAGGCCACGAGATTTATTCAACCGATTGTTGGAATTTTGGAGAAGTTATAATTGTCGGTTGATAAATTGCCGTGGATAAGTAGAGGCCACGAGATTTATTCAACCAATATTCATGATCATGTCTCTAAATAGTCGCCGTGGATATGTAGAGGCTACGAGGCTCATTTAGTTTGTATCTTTCTATTATATTATTCCCAAATGAACTGCCGTGGATATGCAGAGGCCACGAAGTTTACTAAATTAACATTATTAATTATGAAAAACTAAAAAAATATATATATATATCCTTGAATAAATCGCCGTGGATTTGTAGAGGCCACGAGGTTAATTCAATTAGTACTTATAATAACACACTAAAGGAAAATTCAGTTATATTTGATTTCAAATAATTTAATGTTTTAGTATTGGTTTAACTTTACGATTATTGTTATTATAATTGTCTAAATGGATGTTTGTGTAAAAATTTTATTAACATTAGGAAAAGCATTCTCGGGACGTGAATGTATCAGGAAGGGCCGACTGTAAGAAATTATGATTGTCTAAAGAGTTATAATTATTTAAATTGTAAGAAGTTATAATTATAGTAATTTGAATTTATGCAACTTTTAAAAGTATTTGTATTGACCCGCGTCCGAGCGCGTGGCTTGCAATGTCGGTAAAACTTGATTGGAGTGGGGACTAAAAACCGGTGTTGTAAGTCGTGCGCTCGGCCCGCTGGGAGGACATTCGAAGCTTACCTTTCGTCAAGTAAGGTTGTCCGACGAATGAAAACCAAGAAACTTAAATGTGAATATTGATGTATAGTGAAGTTATTGAATATAGTCCGATTTTACAAGATTCGAGAGTTTTCTTTTAATACCGCTAACAATTCAGTTTATCAGTTTTCCATTTTATTGCTATTTTGTAAAACCTTAATAAATTGATACATTGCTTTCAATTTATCAGCTCAGAACGTTTTACAAACAGTGAGTAATTGCTATTAAACTGATGATACTGAAATGATAGCTCAATTAATTTCGCATTATTAAACCACAGCCATTGGTAAATCCGATTTAATCTATGAAACAAATTAACGGTGAGCACTAATTCAGTCATGTTGAAACAGCTGTAGTCATTAATATTTGGCTAGATGTTAAATTAACATGACAAAACGTAAAGGGACATACTGTACTGGGACTCTTTCAGAGGGTATTTTCTTGTTTTTTTTTAAAGGCTGCGACAAGCGATTGTTTTATTTCTCACCAGTTGATAAGTGGCCATGAAGCGAAGCAGAAATAAGGTCTATTTTCTCTTTACTCTTGATTTAAAGGTTTCTTTGTTATAAACACTAATCAGGTAAAGAAATTTTGAGAACAACGCGTTAAAAATTATAAAACGAATCATGTCAGTACCCATATCCAATTATATCATTTTAATCATAATATTTGTTGAAACTTTTGTGCTTATATCATTGTAAGCGTCAAAATTTATACAGATGTAGATTAAAGATAATTGCAATTTTGTTGCCCTTTCACTCAAACACTACTGAATGGGTATAAATGAAAAGTAGATGGATGAAGAACTTATAATTGAAATATTATAATTGTACATTTAAAATGTACAATTTATTTAATTATTATGGGAAGTAAATTTATCCGAATATAACCAAACAATTGCTTACTCTTTTGTATGTTAACTGATATTTAATTAGCAGTCTTTAGTACTTAAGTCTCTCTAAACTTTAGATGTTGATTAAGTTCATTAATATTCAAATACCCAACTTTACCAATATTTATTTATATTCCTAAAGTTGGGTATATAACCAATTATTATATTATTTGTGCTGACCGTACCATCAACTACGTTGTATATAGTTTTCATTAGGACAAGTTATCTGACCGTGGTAATCTATAGAAAATTAAGTGAACTCTCACTCTGCTGGTGAAATAAGACCTCGGCGTGCTTAATTTAAACTGTTATCTGAATTAACGGAGACTTGTTAAGGGCTACTGCCACAGTTTACGTGAACGGCAGTGAATACTTTAGATCTAATCTTCAAATGAACGTGAAAGTAATAAAAAATATTCAATTTGGTAGAACTTGTAGCGTCTAAGCTCTTTTTAGAAGATTTAAGTCATGCAGGTGCATAAAAGACTGCCAAAGAAAATTAACGAAAACTTTCTACTATTTGTACAGATTCTAAAATTAAAAGAAAACGTTCTTCTTGATCTACTTTTGAAGTTGCACAATTATAACCTATTGATGTGAACATTAATTGCTTCTGATAGAAAGTATGATAAATGAATTGTTTTATTTGCCAGTCAAGGTATAAGGAGATAGAACTAACTTGTGATTACACTTAGAAAAATATATTTCGATGAGAAATGCTATCAGTCTATTAGGGGAAGTTCTATATGACGTCAGTATTTACCTTAAATGCCAACGGTTCTTACTCTTGTCTTATAAATATACTTTTCATAGCATACTATAACTGTCTTATTGATGCAATATTAAAAAAAGATAAAATTTTAAAATTTATTTTTACTGTGCTATTACAAAGGACTGCCGTAAGCAAGCCTAAGATTAAACTTAATTGAAATAGCCACAATAAGTCCTGCGTCGAATAAACGTAAACCAGTTAGCACACTTCTCGTCCGACGTGCCTCATTTATCTGCACTATTAGCATTGCCTCTGGCTTTCCCTGATATACAACACATTCAAAATTAACAAGTGCACTTACTCAAAATAACCCACTCTGCTTTGTATTAAGTACTGGTGTTCATAAACTGTGTTGAGATTCGTTTTGTAATTGTAAGGAGTGGAGCGGATGAAACAGTTTATGCCTATGAATGAAAAAATATGTTTGTCTTGGCTTCCAAACCGTGGGCTTTTTGATTCCAAGGGACAAGACATGTATAGGATTCATGTTGACTTTTTTATTGAAATTCACTACCAATAAAAATATCCAATAGTCTTTATTGAATGCCCTTGGAAGAGAGTTCTGATCAATCATATTACCGATCGTGATGATTCTTGGTGAGTTCACTTTTCTTAAGATGAGTTGGTGCCCACTGTTTGTTTTATTCATCTGGCACTCATAGTATAGAGAAAGCTCAGTTGGTGACCAGTTGCTTGCCTGGTGCATTTAGATTTGGGATTTGTAAGCAATATCTCAAAGCATATGTACACTACATCTACATAATTAAAACTCAATCACAATATTTCACTAATTCAATGATTTCGTATCAAAACACTTTGTGTGGTTTAGAGACGTAAAATTAATAACAATTTAAGAAACAGTTTACCTTTAATTGGTTCAATAGCCGTAGTAGTACGCTCGTAATAAGTTCCGCCTTACCTGAAAACAAAAGAATCTTCATCAGTCAAAGTTAATATTATACTTTCCCTGATGGCACCATGATCTAAAATGAATCTTAATTTCTAACAATAAAAGACGTCATTGGTCTATACGACACCGCCATTTCTTAGCATTTTTTTTGACTGATCAACCTTATCAAATCAAAAAGTGAACAATCAATGATCATGCCTATAAATGCGGATCTTGATTTTGCACTTCGTCACTCCAAAGGTAGGCAGGAACCAACCTCCACTCACATACTCCCGATGTGACCTAGCCAGCAAAATCTTTGTGTTTTTACCTTTTTTATCAAAGTCTATCTTCACCAAGTTTTCTGTTAAATGATCCAAAAATCACAATTATCGGTTTTATGACTGCTATTTTAAAATCTTTCAATAAAATTTTCCCCAAACCAACATCAGCTTCAAACCCAAAACTTATTTTTTTTGACTTCAGCCACAGTAATAAAAGTCATTTTAGAATTTGATTTTTTTCTCAGCTGCACCGAACATTTTGGAAGTACAGTCAGCAGCAATTTGACACCGTGGAGGGGGGATCGCTGTATGCTCAGTTAATTAGCTCCCCTAGAGGTAAGGATAGTTGACGAGCGTAAAAGCTTTGCCAATAATGGGGAGTTTTGGATCGTGTTTCGCTGCATATTTTATGGGCAGGGTAAATTATTGATTTATTTTATCGAGGAGACACAATAAAAATGTTCAGATATATATAAAAAAAAATTCAAACTAACTAGTACCGGAACTTATAACTGACGAGAGACCGGAAAGAAACTCAGTTGTTTTCATCACAAAAGAAGCTGTAGTTGTATTACGAATATTTTTTTGTTTATTTTTGTATCCAGCTTTTAAGCCAGACGTCTTTATTACCTACAGCTACCAATCCCATAATTACGAACAGATTTTCATGCCTTCAATACCGTTTGCAAAACCGCTTAATAATTCACAGGCACACACTTCAGAACGCGCCGCGGCCACAAGCTGTGTTTAAACAATCAATAACTTGATAACAACTTAATTAAGGCTTTCGCGACGCTCGGTATGAAACCAACGTGACGATCGGCGTATCTGTACAATATAAAAATGTATACAGTCAGGAAGGTTAGATAAGTCATCAGGATCCATGCGATGCTATAAAAAAAAACAGATCAACAAAATGTTTACTTTACCACGAAAAAACTACAAAATGGATACGAATAAAAGTAAGCAAATATTAAAATTACGTATAGTCGAAAATATAGAGTCAGACTCCATACACCCTTTGGCCTTTGTACAGATCTTATGTGGCGGTTATAAGAACTAAAATCGAATTACAAGTTTTTACCTTGATGTGCTGTTCACCGAACATTATGGTTTTTATCATAAATACATATTGAAGCATACGAGACTTGTTCATAGTTATCATAATGCATTATACAATTAATAAGATACGGCAGAATAGCATTTTTGAAAACGAGAGATTTCTTTATCTAACTAATTAATATAGTGTTTTCAAAAATTGTATTTAATTTTTTTTTTTCATTTGCAGAGACATAGGCAGAGACAGCAGAGGCATGTTTTGTAGATATTCAGATTGAGGAACCGAGTTTTACTATTAAGAAATAAGCTGCATTGATAATTATGCTTTGGATACAAGATGTTTAGTATGTCGTTTCTTCCTTGCTTCCGTACTTAATTTCCTTATATATTGTGGTATCTGTCTCGAATGTCAGATACGCTAAGTTCCGGAGATGACAATCCGGAAAGAAGATATATCCGATCGAAGTCACGCCCCGGTAGTGAAATGAGTAATTGCCGAAAAGCGGAGGACCGAAACGAAAGCTGGCGTGATTTTGTTTGACGAGATTCGTCATTAACATTTCAGCATTAGTCTTAATTCAAACAGATTTTGTTATACTGTCTTTGTAGAAAATTAGGGAAAGTAAAAGTTCACTGTTCACGAGACTTTCAATAAATGTTTTGAAATTACAATGGACCAAAATCATAATCGAAAAAAAAAAGGAGATTAAATTAAAACATTGCACTTGCGAGTAGTGATAAGAATGACGAGAGACATTTAAATGCATATTTAAACATGTATATTACACAAAGTAGGTCCGCTTAGCCACAATATTCAGTTTAATCATTATCTCTAAAACAAAAATTGTTATTTATGTCATCTATTTTTAGTAAAGAGTTTTGAATGGTAATAAAAATTTAAGAACGAAACTAAACTTAAGAGGTTTTCGTCGTCAGATAACCATACTTATCTATCTTCAAATTTAATGCTACTACAATTTTATATATAATAATTTTCCCGATCAGTTTTTGTTTCCATGTACAGGTTGTCTAACCAAAACTATTAATAGTAGAAAATAAACTCAGGCTAAAATGGAACGCTGTGTTTCTAATATGGACTTTACTTCATTTAACATCCGTTGAAACCGCCCGCTTATTTATATTTCAATCGAACGAAAGCTGCAATTACGGCGCAAGAAAGCAGCTATTACCGCGAGCGTGACCACAGTAGGGAACATAGCAGCTGGTCAGGTACAAAGTTTGTAGTCGGTTTTACTTATTTTCTTTTACGTACGGCGATTGAAAACTTTTTGTTTCAGGCGACTAAGTTTGAAATGGTTTTAGTTCAAGAAAAAATAAGTTACTTTTTCTTCGTTGATTTAAAACAAACGTTATCATATAAAGGTATCTGCCCGTGAGAATTTCGTTAAAACGGTCCACCTATTTCAGAGAATAATTAGACAGCAGCTATACATAGATTATTATACATAATATTAGTTTTATATATATGCCGCATATACATCCGTACATATTCAATAAAATGCGGTATTTTTTTATTTCTTTACACATATCCAATATAAATTTTATTTTAAAATACATTTACATATAGAGTTAAAGAGTATTTAATAAAAATCGGTAGAAAGTGCATATTCAATATTATATAATATGTTGATGCTAGTCTTTTAGAGGGACCCCACACTAGCATCTTTCGAGCGTCAGCGTCTTGCCGGCGACCTCCCCATACTAGCGTTGTTGGTTGGGCGTTGCGTCGACGCGGCGCCCGCTCAGCGTCGACGCGGCGCCCGCAAAACGTCGGCGCGGCGTTTGAGCGGCGCTTGCGCTGGGCTTCCTCTGCACATCGCGTTCGAGCGTCGCGCCGCGCTGACGTCATGTACAGTTATTTCGAAAATGGAAATGTAAGATTTGAATAACGCACAATATTATGTTTTATATTGCAGTGATAAATTAATGCTTTCAACTTGTATAGGAAAAAATATATTTTACCTATTTGACACATGGCCCGATTAGGCAACTTTAGCATTTATTTTCTCGATAGCTAAAAGTACTTAATTGACAAGGGGTTTCTTCGGCAATATGAGTTAGTATTTTAAGCTACATCCATATTTGCTATCAGCTAAAAAGTCTTCTACCTACTGATTCTAAAACAAGGGCGGGCCGAAACAATTGTGTTGATTATTGTACTGGTGACAAAATAAACGCTGCGCAGGCGTCGGGCCGGCGCGGCGCCTGTGGAGCGCAGTTCTGGCGTTCGTTATTTCGACCGCGCCGCTGCGCAAGCGTTGCGTCGGCGTTGCGTCGACGTTGCGTCGACGTTGCGTCGACGTTGCGTCGACGTCGCGTCGGCGTCGCGTCGGCGTTGCGTGGGCGTCGACGCTCAAAGAACGCTAGTGTGGGGTTACGCTTAAAGTAAATGGTAGTGCATTATAAAGTCAATGGTACTTGGCACCTTCCAAAGTTATAAATATGTGCAATTGAATTCAGGTCAGTTTTTAAAATAAACTCGCAGCTTTAATTAAACTTGTAGTTATTGGTGCTTACATTTTAATATTACAAATAGGTAATGTAATGTTAGTTGTTTCTGATTTCTGTAACACAAGTGCTTAAGCTATCATAGGATCAGAGCAATGAAATGATGTTGTCCAATATTCATTTTTATTTTATGTGTGTGTATCCTGCAGCCTCACATGGCTATTAATCGCGCCGCTGTCCGCGCACTCATAATGATATCTTAGTGGAAGTCGCCTCCTCGCCACGCCTCCGACTGACTCGAAGTAAATACTAACATCTGCGACTTTAATTATAGCCCCATACCTCTGCGTATTTACTCGGCAAACTTACTTGAAATCAACTGCACATATTTATAAATATTCCCACGACATTCGTATAATGACATTAACTTCTAAGCAACTAATCAAAGCTTTTGTTTCGGCTATTGAATAACGAATAAAAAATAAGGATATTAAACGCTAAAATAATTTAAATAAAAACTCATTCTTAACCTAACCTTACCACAAAGCTAATTTGTTAATCAAAACGTAACGATAAAAAATGTAATCCTGCAGTTTTTAGTATGTTCGTCCTAAATCTTCTTGTTAAAATGAAATAGCCAACAATCCGTACAATTAAACGCGAAAGGAAACTAACCATGAAGTTAGATTTCAGATATTTTACACGTCTGCTTGTACCTGACACTATTCATGTCACAAACAAGTACAATAACAATTATATTGTAGGCTTTGTACGTCATTTTCAGGCCCCTTTCACACTGTGACTTTTAGCAGCGATTCAAACACATTGCAGCATCGCTATTGTCGCAAAACGTCAAACTTTACACATACGCGCTACTCAAAGCGACACAATCGTGATTCAGTAGCTATTTTGCCCATATTTAATGGATTGAAAGGCGCGTTTGCATCGACACAAATGATCAATCAATACAAACACCTATATAAAATAATTTAAAGGGTCAAAACGGGACTATATTTTTAGTACCGTAAAATGCTGTAACTTTGCCACATAGGCTCAATTTTGCCTATTTCGTATGGATTACAATATATTGTATTTGCCTGGTTGTTTCTTGTTTTCCTACCATTCAGTAGAATCTTTGATTATTCTGGCAACATATTTTCCATTTTTTATAACAGCAACTCCACTATTACCCCGTCAGTTGCGTATCACAAGTCAAAACGAAAAACACGCTATTTTTAGTGTATCACAACTTTTAAAATTTTAGCTGCAAGAAAGGAGTTTTTGAGAAGTGAAAACGTACCAAGGTAAGATGAGAATGTCTATTATCCATACCGTATATTAATATAAAGAAAAGGATACGATTTCAATAAAATAACGTAGTAGGCAATGTTGTGTAGTATTTTGAAAACTTGAGTGACACAACTTTACCTGTATCTAGGGTTGTCAACAGCCATGCTATATTTATTTTTAATAAAGTTTTGAAATTTACGAATTCAAAAATAACAAATTTTTTAGAAATATTTCATTTAGTTTGTTTTTCCACTGCTGTAAAAAGACGTGCTTGATGTTTAAAGGGTATATATAATAAGGTGGATCATCTCGCATGTGGCGGACAATTTGAAATTTTTCCCTTTGTAGACTAGAATTTCTAAACTATTTAGTGATTCGCGCACGTAGTAGGCCATTCAACACACTGAATTGAAAGTGATATCAGCCATGTTAAATGTTTGCCCCATAAACAACTATTACCTCTTTTTAAAAACTAAAATTGAATATGGTTCACATTGTGTAAAAATTATAAATTCTACAATGTGTTAAATGGTCGACTACTAGGGCGGATCACTGAAAGATTTAGAAATTTTAGTGTACTTAGAGATAAAGTAATAAAAACGTAAAAATTTAAATCAAGTCTCATACAAGACGATCCGCCTAAATCAGTCGCATTTTAATTACTGACGTTGAAATTATAGCAAAAAGTATTCAGGAAATCTTAATCTGTTACAGTTATTTAAAAAAAATGGAAAAAGCTAAAAAGCGAAGCCGAAGAAAACCAGGAGCTCGTAAATACGCTGATTATTCAGTGGAAATGTTGGAAGTTGCTGCAGATCTCGTACGTAACAAAGCTATTTCATCATATGATGCGGAAAAGCAGTTTGGAATCCCGCGTCGGACGATTGTCAATAAATCAAAAAACATTCATACCAAACCATTTGGTCGCCCTACAGAGTTGTCAACGGAGGAAGAAGCTCACATCGCAGACGTAGTCAATATTTCAGCCGAATTTGGCTGTCCACTTACTTTACTAGATTTGCGCGTTGTAGTTCATAACTATTTAGAAAAAGTTGGAAAATCTTGTCTTTTTAATGGGAAAATACCAGGTGAACGTTGGGCTCGAGCTTTTTTAGATCGACATAATTTTTCTCAAAGGGCAACACAAAATATAAAAAGAAGTCGAGCTGCAAAAACAGTTGAAGAAATGGATGCATATTATAAGAACCTTGAAACTTCACTCAAAGATGTACCCGCCAGCAATATTCTAAATTTTGATGAAACCAATTTGAGTGACGACCCCGGATCCAAAAAGTGTATTTTTAAAAGGGGTATAAAACACCCTGAAAGGGTAATTAACGCCAGCAAAAGTGCAGTATCAATAATGTTCAGTGGAACTGCTAGTGGGCATTGCTTACCTCCCTACGTTGTCTATAAAGCTGATAATTTATGGTCCAAATGGTGTGAAAATGGTCCAAAAGGTGCTCGATATAATCGCACTAAATCGGGGTGGTTTGACATGATGTGTTTCGATGATTGGTTTAAGACTATAGTTTTGCCATGGGCAAACTCTCTAGATGGCGTAAAACTAATCATTGGTGACAACTTAGCGTCACACTTAAGCGTCGAAACGATACAAATTTGTCAGAGCCAAAATATTAGATTTGTTTTTCTTCCGAAAAATTCAACCCACCTGACTCAACCATTGGACATTGCATTTTTCGGCCCAATGAAACGGAAATGGCGTGAAATATTAACAAATTATAAAGTAACATACACTTCTGCAAGTGCAATTAACAAATGCCATTTCCCACAATTATTACAGGAGCTAATGGCTAAAATAGATATGACAAACAATTCCAATATATGTAAAGGATTTCTAGGATCTGGAATATTTCCTTTCAACCCCTTCAAGGTGATAGCAAAAATACCAACAGTACAAGAAGAAAATAATCTCCGATTTGATACCAGCCTTCTAGAGTATTTACAGCGAAACCGAAGATCACAACCAATAAAAACGGGCCAAAACAGCAAGCTTACAGTCATACCTGGTAAATCTATATCGACTGAAGAGGTAGAAGAGCTAGCAAAAGCTAAAAATATGAAGAATAAAAAAACAACTAAACAAAAAGAGAAAAATGACACAAATTTACCAGAACGGTCAAAATTAAAGATTGTAAAGAAAACTAAAACAAAGCACACTGAAAATAAAAAGTCCGGATTAGAAAAAATATTGTCACCGACAATTGAAACCTACGAGCCAGATACATTGGAAGTTAGTTCATCGGTAATGGTCTATAACCCTGACAGCCTAAGTAGACTTTGCATTAATATTATAAACATTTACCTACAACCTTTATCAACTTTCAATGAATCGGAGCATTACCTGAAAGATTTACCAGTAAATCATCCTCTCAATACCCCATTTTACGAAGATTTACCAAAATGTCTGCAGGTAGATGGATGGAATGTCATGGATCCTATTATCAACACACCTAAGAGTAAAATAATCATAACGTCTAATATACTCGTGAAAGCAGCTTCCCCTGAAAATACAAATCTTTTACGCGATATAAACACACGAAAAAATAAAATAAGAAATATACAAGGCAGTACTTTTCAAGGACAGTCATCAAATATAAAAAGAAAGAAAAAAGTAGTGTACAATAGCGACTCCAGCCTGACTTCGGAAATTTCTTTTCATGCCGCAGATGACTCCGACCACGAAAATTTAGATAATTTTATAGCATCATGTTTGCAAGAAGAGGACCTCGGACAAGAAAATATATGCCCTTTCGAACTAAGTAACATTAACTCTTATGTGGAAGATTCTCTACAGCTTCAAGTAGATAGCTGGTTATTAGCTAAATTTACATCGAGAAAAAGTGTAAAACACTTTGTAGGGAAGGTTTTATCAATAAAGAATAAAATTCCTACCGTAAAATTTGCACGAAAAGTCAAAAATTCTAAGTGTGATAAAGGAATAATCTTCACCTATCCTAATATTGAAGATGTATGCGCTGTTAAAGATTTAAATGATGTCGTTGCGGTATTACCTGACCCCCAAATTTCTCGACGGGGACATTTTATATTTAGTTTAAATTTTGATAAGTACAACATACAGTAAAAATATTAAATCCAGTAATAAGCTCTAATATCTTCCATCTTATAGTAATTAATCGAATTCTGATATTTCGTTGAATTTGAATTTTTGCAGTTTTGTATTTTGTTCAAATATTATTATGGGTACATACCTAAATGAATATTCGTTTTTAATGACGGCTGATAGATGGCTTCTTATTTACATACACAAATGTGTTAAAATTCCTCAATGACATTAAACTCTAAGTTATCTTGTTGAAAATTGATTGAAGAAATTTTTCCTATTTGGATAGGTTGATTTGTTATCATGTGTACTTTTTATGTTGTCAAATTCTTAATATAATAATCTCGATGTTATTAAATAGTTTTTCAAGATATCGTTTTGCAATACCAAAAGAAATTTTGCTAAAAATATTAAGTATTTGATAAAAAGTCTGATTATTAAAGAACAGTTTTATGTTTGTTACTTTATTTTTAGTAATTGGTAATTAGGTGTTTCTAGGTGAAAAAATAAGATTTTTGAGTTGGTTTTATCAAAAAAGCTTGGTGTGATAAGTATATTTTGACAGATGACTGTCCAAAACCAAAGTTATAATTTAAAAAAATTAAAAAGTTCCTGATATTAATTATATAATTTTAGACATATGTTGCTTTGAATTTTTGCAGTTTTGTATTTTGTTCAAATATTATTATGGGTACATACCTAAATGAATATTCGTTTTTAATGACGGCTGATAGATGGCTCCTTATTTACATACACAAATGTGTTAAAATTCCTCAATGACATTAAACTCTAAGTTATCTTGTTGAAAATTGATTGAAGAAATTTTTCCTATTTGGATAGGTTGATTTGTTATCATGTGTACTTTTTATGTTGTCAAATTCTTAATATAATAATCTCGATGTTATTAAATAGTTTTTCAAGATATCGTTTTGCAATACCAAAAGAAATTTTGCTAAAAATATTAAGTATTTGATAAAAAGTCTGATTATTAAAGAACAGTTTTATGTTTGTTACTTTATTTTTAGTAATTGGTAATTAGGTGTTTCTAGGTGGAAAAATAAGATAAGAATAAGAATAAAAATAAGAGTTGGTTTTATCAAAAAAGCTTGGTGTGATAAGTATATTTTGACAGATGACTGTCCAATACCAAAGTTATAATTTAAAAAAATTAAAAAGTTCCTGATATTAATTATATAATTTTAGACATATGTAGCGTATGTACAATATATTAAATTCCAAATCTTTTTATATAACTGTATTGTAATATAGTCTCTGTGATTGCCAACAATTAGTTATTTCCATTATAAAGATCAGTTGTTATGTGGGAAGAACAGCGTATTCTTAACTCCAATTTTTTAAAAGATGACAATAATGTTATCTTCTAAAAAGTTAGAGTATTACACAATTAAATTATTTAAGTTTTATAATTTTAGTATGTTTGCCATAACATACGTACTTATTTTTTTCTAAGCCATATCATAAATTTTGGTACTAACTGGTTTATTTACTATTTTGTATCCATTAAAAATGGTTGTAATAAAAATATGAAAATAATTATCTGTATATTTTTGGCTCAACCCTAAAGTTAACGATATTTTTGTATAGAAAGTTTGTGGAACCTGTTACAACTTTGCCTATGGGCCGTGGGAAAAAAATTATTAACTTTATTGCAAAAATTTGACAGCCAGGGACAAGCACAATGTCTCACGCACACAACAATAAAAAACCACACATAGTAACACATTAGTTATTGAGATATCCGTCTAGGTAAAGTTGCGTCTTTTGCCTACAACTATGCCTATGAGTTTGGCTGTTTATATTCTGGGAACACTGTCAGATTAATGAGATTTTGAATCCTACCTGGTAAGGCATAAGGTTTGTTTTCCGAATTATACTCAAAAAAAGCCATAGTTACAAATATGTTTACAGATATATACAAAACATGTCAAATTTCAGGCAAAGTTGCATCATTTTACGGTAGTTAATTCGAACTACTTACTGCCTGACGTTTCGGCAAATTGCACCAACGGTGGTCACAAACAGACTGGTTTTGCTCGCCTTCGTCTGTTCGCCGGAGCTTGCAAATCTTCATCCACCCACATTCTCGCATAACAAAATGTTATTGAAATGACTTCAAAACACTATACTGACAGTACCCGGTATTGTTGTCGATCGTTCTAACCGTGGTAAAAAATGTTGACCCGTTAACTGTTTAAAATGGAACGCGAAAGTGTTAGATTCTATGTAACGAATGGTGATATCTCCCGATGCAGTCAGGCTGTCAAACGCGCGATTGTATCGCTGCAAAAAGTCTCAATGTGCAACGCCCTAAGTAAGTGCGCGTGCTAGTACTGGAGTATTGTGTTCACAAGAGGCGGGCGGCGCATTTGTGCAGTTGCAGCTATGCAAGTGTCACGGACACGTGCGCACAGCGTTTGCCGCACTCTTGTTATTGTTACTAAAATGTAATCATTATTTCTTGGACTTTTCCCTCAGACATTTATGCTGTTGTGAGGGAGACAATATTTAATGAGTCTTGTTTCTATTTACAATGTATTTTGCTATACAGTTTACGTAACATTGAGTAAATAAATAATCGAATTGCTTGCATGGTTTCATTCTCTTTGGATAATATAAAACATCCGATTTGTCTGGGGAATGGATGGTGGCTCGAGGTATCGCGAAGTCTTGTGTTATTTTTCGAGATCAATTTCAAAATTTGATGAGTTCTCATAAAATATTAACGACTTTGACCAGTATTAGTAATAATGCTACACAAGATTTCGAATTTGCAACCTTCACCTGCGTTCTAACTGTAATATAATGTTCTACCATCTTTTTTTTTCTTATTATTCTTTAAGGTTATTACTTTGGCATCATTTTTTATGACAGCTTGACAGTTTTACACTTTTTTTAAACGCAGATAGTATTTTCGTGGACTAATTCAAGAGCATCAACCAGCAATAAATGATGACAGTGTGTCAAAGTATTATTTAACCACCCGCTCTCAAGTATAAGACCTCATCCATCTCCCAGTAAACAGCGCAAAAGTGTCCATCCCTCGACGTGCAGCCGATAAATCACGCTGCACCGCAGACTGCATAAACATTCACTTGCATCGACAACTTATGCACGACTTAATAACTCGACCGATGATTAACGGACTCGGGAACTGGAACGTTTTCATGTATATTTTAACTTCGTTCGTCGTTTAGTCCGGTTCAATCAGTGTTTCGAAGGTGTTTATGATCTGGATTGGAATTAAACATTGTAACTCTTATTAGAAAAGCAGTCTAGATACATTTGGTTATGAATGATTTATTTCTAGGTTTTACTGTGACGACCTCCGTGGCCGAGAGGCGAGCGTGCCGGACTTTGGCGTCCCGCCATGTCAGAGGTTCCGGGTTCGATCCCCGGTCGGGTCAATATGGGAAACGAACTTTTCTATATTGTCTCGGGTCTGGGTGTTGTGGTACCGTCGTTGTTTCTGATTTCTGTAACAAGTGCTTTAGCTACTTACCACAGAATCAGAGCAATGTATGTGATGTTGTCCAATATTTATTTATTTATTATTTATTTATTTACTGTCATAGAAAAAAACAAACCCCTTTCTATATCTCTACCTTACTATTTCATCTACCTTAAAGTTGTCTGAATGAGATCGCTTCGTAGCGATAAGACCGCCTAAATTGTATTATAATTAATCTATGAAACCTACTCTGAAAATATATCTATCTTTGTATGGTAAGATCGATAAAACGTCGCAACGTACTTTGCTAAAGCACTTTTTGAACAGTAAAAACTACGAGGGTACCTCACCACACCCAGAAGTGACCATATAGAAAACTTTTCCATATTGACCCGGTCGTGAATCGAACCTAGGACTTCGAAGAAGCCGTGACGCCAGTCCATCCCAATCACCTCTCAGCTGTGATAACCGACACAACTATTAAAAGCTTATCGAAAGAAGTAGGATATATATAATAGCTAAGTGTACAAATCAGAAATACTATTCCAATTAGAGCTGCTAATTTCTTATACTAACATCCCCTTCAAAACAGTATACAAAGAAGTTCGAGCTCATTCAAAAGACTCGACAAAATAACATGCTCAATCTCTTTTATCTTCGTATAATTAAGGAGTCGAAATACTAACAAAGTGTGAACCTTGGGCGCAATAAAACTTAATTGAGACGGGCCCTTCGTAATTACGGACCCCCGCTGTCTTGACTAGCAATGGTACGGAGGGCCCAGGGCCCTGTGAATGTATGGCATGCCAATATTGACTTGCCCTAGTAATTTAAGCCAGAAAATAGCAACACACCCAAAATTAAATGTGAAAAATACGGTTATAAATACTGTATAGAGTTATAAAAGTAGTAAATTCTACTAATACTTTATATGCAAAAGTTTGTAAGTATGTATGTACGAATGTCTGAAAGAGATATTACGTACTATATCAACGTATAAGATACTTTTTATGCAAAGATAACGCTGAAGATATCACCGGCAACAGATAAATAAATGACGACACTTACTTTAATCTACAGACTTTGGCAGTAAAAATGTGTTGCCATTGCATCGTTTTTTTTTGTTGATTTGAAAATAAAAACGAAACTCATAAGTTGTGATATGTATTTTTATGTTATATGGAAGAGATATTTTAGTTTGTAGTTAATAGAATTAAAAATCAGTCCGATTTTAAATTTATTCTTTAATCAATTTGAAGTAACATCTCTTAATAAAGGTAAGAAGATTATTTTTTATTTGTTTTTAATTTATTATTCCAGTAAAATTAGACTGTTAGTAAAATAAAGAAGAATTTTGCATAACGAAACGTTACTTCATTTATTCGCCTCAGATTTACGCCTGAAATCAATATCACCTTATACAAAGAAAATGGATTCCGGGATGTAGGTAATATCTACTCATATTTCATGGACAAAATGATGATCCGCAAATGCGATCGGACCGATGTTAGAGGATCATTCGGAAGATACCTCAATCATAATTTAATAATAGACGCCTGTGGTGGTGGATATGCGATACAATCTGCCTTAAGCTCACTATATTTGATGTGATATACTTGTTCGCATGTTCGGGTCTTGAGAGCAATGTTATTTAGAAAGTATCACGTTTCACAGACATTATAACGAGGTGTGATATTAACTCACTTAACTAGGCGTATTTGTGTCTATTGATCTACTATAATTGTGTTATTTAGTAGACACTCAAAGCTAAGGGTCGACAAAGTCCCCTTCAAAATAGTAAAATTAATGTACACTCTTTTTACAATGTTTGTGCTGCAATAGCTATCTTCAAATATTATAAAGAAGTAGAAAATGTTTATATCCTACTGCGATGCAATTGGAATTCACGACCTTCACGTAAAGCGCGTGCTGCTCTTCCAACTGAGCTAACTACTAAAAATAGTAGACAAGTTTTTATGAAAAAAAAATAAAAATTACCTAAGCAGTTTCCCACGACTAGTTAATTTCAGAATATAAGTGAGTATTGTTAAAATAGTTTGGATTGATCGGGACGTCAAAAATGGAACCCTTCCTATTACTGATAAAGCTTCAAACCACTGAGCGGAACGGGTAGTAGTGTTTTAAGTGAACAGACAGAGACTAGAATCTTGCAATTCAAGAAAATCAGTCCATTACACTCGCCGGAGCGAAATGAACAAGTTGAATTTAGTTATTTCAGCGAGCACACAGCCCTCAGCGTTGTAACAGAGCCGCCGCTTCTTGGGCGAGTCGCTCTCAAATATTTGTCAGACAATTCAATTACGACACATAATACATGATGTAGCCGCCTGTAGACGAGGCCACTTCGGCACGATTGTTTGTGTGTCGTCTGGGTAACAGTGAACATATAAATATTAAACTAGTACCCTTCCTACATATATGTACTTTTACAAACAATATTCTACCATAATTATTAGACAACATTATATACATTGCTCTGATTCTGTGGTAAGTAGCTTAAGCACTTGTGTTACAGTAATCAGAAACAACGACGGTACCACAACACCCAGACCCGAGACAATATAGAAAAGTTCGTTTTTTCATATTGACCCGACCGGGGATTACACCCAGGAACTCAAAGAAGGCGCCAAAAAGCCAAAGTCCGGCCCGCTCGCCTCGGAGGTCGTCAGAGGAATTAACAGTAGCCTAATGAATAGAACCTGTCTGTTTTATTTTCAAAGAAAAATGAAGTTATAATTTTCAAAGATTTAACAAAAAAAATAAACTATAAAAAAATATAGTAAATACCTTTAAACCTGGCGGACCGCTTGTTTGATCTTGAACGAATTATAATTTGACTTGACTTTAACTTTGACTGTTATTATTTAACCACCTTCCACATTAGTTTACTTGAGAAATCAAATAATTGTTTAATAAAAGTATTTACAAAGTTTATTTGCTTCAAAAGTGTATGTCACGTTTTTTATTTGACAGCTTAACTTTTTTATTATAATAAACGTTATGTTTACTCCGTAGAGGTTGCATACTTTTTGTAACTATTAGACTATATATATATAGCGCTAGTTATTTATATAAATAGTCAATTCACCTAACAACGCTACTCCTTTTGCTCTTAATGGTCTGCAAAACTTCTGAATTGAAAAAACAAAGGATCAACACAAAGAAAAGTAGCATGTCTGAGTTTTTGAGACTTGTTAAGGGTAAATTGAAGAAAGTTGAAAATTGAAATTTTAAGTTAACTGACATGATTGATGAGAAGACGGAGTGAGCAAACTTCATCCATTTTGCACTTGATAAATTAACGCATCGGTATTTCATTGTTTTGTTTTTGTTAATACGAATTTAAAATGTGCCTTACTACAAATAAATTTAAGATTTAAATGATTAATGTTTAGAAACTAAAACCAGATTACTGAAAAATTTTAAAGAAAATATGCATGTAATGTCAACAAACTCACTGACGAGTGGATAAAAAGGATTATGCATTTTTTATTGTTTTGATCTTTCTTCCCGCTGGAGTGTCTTGTTGGACTCTCCAAGGGGCCCACGACTTTTCTTAGCAGACAAGCAGGTAGAATCCTTTTCATGATTTTCCAGGATTTTCCCCCCAAACGTACGTTAGGTTACCAAGTCCCAGTAGCAGCCCGAGGCGAGGTTCGAGCTCCGCTTGGGGCGCTCTCTGGTTGTTGCATAAATTAAATAGGGGTAAGGTTCTTCTGCACTCCCTCGAAAGTTTGGTGAAGATGAAGAAGGCTTGGTAGCCATCATCAATGGTCGGGTAGAAAATAATCTGATTCTGGGTCTTATTATATATGTTACGGCGTTTCATTTGGTATTAAGTATTAAGCAAATCAATGCGAGGTAAAGTTTTTCAGTTAATCTTTAGGGGTTATAGAAGATGTGGTATTTTCATTTGTGGTATTATGATGATGGCTTAGGATGTTATATTTTCATTTATGGTGGTTTTACGTTAGTTAAAACAATACTAAAAATTCCTCATAAAATGTTTAAATGATAAGAGACATTTAGGAGCTATGAAGGAACCCATGAACACTTGCAGATGAATATAATACTCCTTCTTTTTTCCAAGACTTTGTCACGTCAAAATGATACTTTTCTGGAATTCACTGCTTTCTGAGTTTCTTAAGCTAACGTTGAAAAATCTTAGTTATACTATTCTCGGCCAAATGTTTTGTATTAGATATTTGTTAGTCTTTAAAACAAAAATGACTGAATACATTTGAATGATATATGCGTACGATAGCTAGACAGATACAATAATAACATAAAATACTTTACAAGGCAAACATATCAGTGGCACAGATAGATGAGGATACGTCTACAAGTACGGCAATTAGACATTTCGTTGATATCCTATTCTTCTTGTAAACCAAACAATGAAAACAAAAATAACATCCCAAATCCCCTAAACAATTAAGAGAGATACAACAAAAAAGGCGCTCAATAACGCGAGATACACTAATACCCATTTATTACAGATGAACGAGTGAGCGGGACACAGCTACAGCACTCGCTGCAGGAGGGACAGAGACGGTGGTAATTGATATATAAAGGGAGGTTTAGCTCGGCCCGGCTTTGGAAGATACCGTAATGAACCCACTGATATAGTTAGTTATTAACGTTATAATTATGGATGAAGCTGTTTCTTGCTGGAATTCGTAAAATAAATTGCGTGAAATTAATTTACGGAACGAATTTTCAATGGAATTTTGATACATAATGTTAAAGTTTAGTTACTAGACTTCTTGGTAGTTTAAACATAAGCCAAAAAATTCGGAATCCGTTGGGAACACTTTCGCTTGATGAGCTTTTTCCTAGTTTGGTTACAATACGAATGATGATTCCGTGCTTCGGAAGGTACGTTAAGTCATTGGTCCCCTTCTAATCTAGTACCTCTTGTGAGGGTTGCAGAGATCGGACGACAATCACTTCAATGTAATAACCAGGTTCACCAAATTAAAATGATACTTAGTTAACAGACCCTGGGCTCCGCAATGGGTGCACAACCGGGGTACAAGCTACGAGAAAGATTATGGTTTAGGTAGGTAGTTTACTCAAAGCGTGATTTATAAATTTTTTTACCACATCGAATGACCAAAATTAAGTTAAAAGCCGGAAGCCAAATCAGTCGCAAGAGCATCACTTGCATAATGTAAAAGCCATAGTAGTCTCTTTAAAAACCTGTTTCTTTAAAATTGTATCGATCGATCAAATAAAAACGTATTCTTTTTTAATTTTAACTAAAGTGTCCCATTAGTCATCGCACACAACATGTTAAAAATCCGAAAATGACTCGACTCGACTGGGAATCGAATCCAATACCAAAGCCGTTAAGCGCGGAATTGACTGTAAAATAATAATAATTAGGAAGATTATTTTATCTTTTTTAATAAACAATTTGTTGGTGTATATTTGAAATGTAATCGTGTATTGACTTTATTGTATAAATTACTAGCATTCAACCAAACTTTACAACTGCAAATACCAGGAACTCAGACTTTACAAGAAGTTAGAGATTGCTCAGTAACTTGCACAAGAACTTATATGCAGCTTATACACAAGAATTTCTCCTTACTTGAGTATATCGAAGGCAATATATTGTGCACTATGAGACAGTTAGCTGTGCAGTTTGGGGATAGGATTTCATATCCCGTTACGGGAATCAGATTCAATGGGGTTACACTAAGAGCGAGAATTCTACAGCAGTGTAGCAAGAGAAAATTACTTTACTGAATAGATAAAGATCGATCGAAAATAATGAATCAGATAGTGAGACTTTTGCTCATTTTTCTCATTAGTACTGAATTCCAAAACAGTAGTTAATACTTATTTTCTTTGTAGGTATAAAGACGCTCAAGTGTTGTTTTGTAACCCATCTTAATTAATGAGTTTGACTGTGTTAAACATTTCTGAATTGTCAATTATACTATTATATTCGTGTATGTACAGTCGCCGTCAGATATATTGGGCAAGACAAAGTTACCTGAACTGTTAAAAATTTCAATAAGTTCCATACACAACAAGCTACCATTAATATCTGAACAATAATACAATTCGAAATTTTCGGAAGAAAAACAGTTCAAATCATTGTTAGAAGAACCGACCGTTTAAAGTCGCATTGCTGTTTTTAAACGACTTAAATATAAAGGAAGAGGTTCTATGTTCATCTGTCTGTTTTTTGTCTCTGACACTTAACGCCATTTTGAAAAAAACGACCAGCACTCTGTTCTATCGCTTTCATTCAGGCCCTCCTTGCAGAATAACAAGTGCAGTTATGTTATCCTATGCGGCACCCCCTCTCGGCTTGTGTTCACCAAAGCTTTACTGGCTTACCGGCTACGGCTGGCTTAGCAACGACCATTCGGTTACACCATAAATGCTACTGGTCAACGTGAGGTACTGGCTGCAAAAGTTTACATATAAAAAAATATTGCACCATAGGTTAGCAGATTAAAAATAAGATTTTTGTGATTATGATTTTGGAATATTCAAAAGTATTTCAACTCAGATGATGATAATTTTCATTTGTTACTTTGTTCATGTTTTATGGATACTTAACTTCTTTACTAAAGTTTGCATGTCACGTGTGAATTAACAAATTTACGATAAAACATGGCCAATTTTTTTTTCTTTTTATATTATTTAAGGGGATTTTATCTATAGGGGACAAAAGATATGCAAGCCTTATTGTATTTTCTTAGACATAAACATTTCACTATAACTTACCTACTTAATATATTATTGAAAGTTATAATAATAAATAAAAGTTTTAGTGACATTTTCAAGTACCTAAAGTGGGTTACTGCAGATATTTTTGCTCAACATGTTTTATTTAAAAAAAAAGAGACGATTTTCCTTATAAATCGTCAATTAAATCATGCCCTGGCTTTCATATTACAAATAAAGCTGAACTTATAACTAATTTTGTAACTAGGCATTTCGATATGGAACATATGGCTACTAGAAATACTAAAAAACAAAACTCAAAGTTACTTGTAAAAACTAAAGATCACATCTCGCAGTGTGCTGCGATCCTGGTACACAATGTTTGCGTTTCCGAAATTCTGACAAAGTTTTTAATAAAAATTATCTTGTTACCATGAGTGAGCTATACATTAAAGTTGAATAATAAAGTTACGAGTGATTAATGACTTCTAATAAAACAATGGCCGCTGCAGAACAATTTCCAGGTGAATTCTATCAAACTTTCTTTTGTTGTTAGTTGAATGTTTGCTGCAAGCGTAGTTGCGGAGCAGTTATTAACTAAGATCGAGCGATCGCGCTTTGTTGCACACGGCTAGCTCCCGCTGAGGTAATTTGATTTCCTTAGGATAATTACCTTTTATCAATGTTAATACCATCCTTTCCTGGTAAGCATTAAAATATATTGAAAATGACTTACTTGAATATAGCACAAAGCGTTTATTTTGAAAGGTTATAAACTGAGGTCAGAAATTAAAAAAAATAGAATCCAAAAACTTCCACTGTCTAGTAGTTTAAGTACCGAATTACCTTGATGTCTTGGAATTATGCGTTTCAATTTTTTTATAACTCATTTGATCATAGTGATAAATAAAAAAATGGAACACATTGAAAAGTTTCATAGGTTGAACGGCTCGACGGATTTTAACATTCGAGATGTCATTTCATTCGACGCAAGTGTTAGTGACACCAGGTATATGAATTTTAAATATTTTTTGCTTTTCACTCAAATATATACTTTGCAGTCCAATTTTTAGATTTCTGAATGATTATATTTATCTGAACACAGCTTGGGTTTGAGCTCACGCTTTTATGGTAAGCGAGGTGATTAACCTTAGTATCCATTGTGGCTTTATTTCATTAATGGATCTTAGACCTGCAATGGCACTCTAAATAGGGAGGTAAATTTAGTTACAAAAAACTCACAGTGCCAAATTTTTTAAATACACTGAAGATATTGGTAGGAATACCTTGATCCGAGCAATCTTATCAATTTACTCAACTAAAACGCCTATAATTTTCCTACTATTATTTTCCTTTACGTTTAGACTGAAGACTAACTAAAAAGCCGACATACTCGTATAGCGTTGGTTTATAACGCACCCACCGAAACAAGCCGAGTTATGGGGCACAATGCACCCTCCACCGTCGTTGCCGTATGCCTTTATCAGCCGAACGAAAACACGAGCATCTTAGAACAACGGTGAGAAAACTACGGACATGAGACAATAATGTATTTGTCTTCCATGCCCACTCAATAGCTTAGCTGAGGCTAAAATAAATGATACGAAATAAGATTATTTAAAAATTATGCTTTAAATTAATTTGATATGTTTCCTAACGCGTCAATAAACGTATAAAAAAAATTCGTAGTTTTATTAGCTTAAACAGACATGAGAACTTATCCTGCAGTAGAACTGTTTTGCGGGGCATAATTTAGTTTATTTGTCTTAGTTTTGTACTTAATGAAATAATGTAATACGAGAACATCTGACCGTTTTGAGTATTCTTTGGACTTTGGATCGCACTTATGTCGCGGGTTAAGTCCACTAATATCGAACTCTCAGTGTCGCGACATGTTAGTGATCGTACAGTTAGTGGCTGCTTGCTCTTTTGACAAGGACTAGAGACAAGAACCTTTGTTTAATTCACAACTATTGTATAGTCACACAAGACATTCGGGAGGGTGAAAATCTATTTTCGTAGACAATGCTAGTTTATAATATTGCGAAACTTTTCTCATCTTTACGCTTTTCCATTCCCAAATAACAAAACACCGACCAGTTAAATAATACATCGTTACCAAAACTTTACATTAGCCCAAACTAACACCAACACATTTATCACGCTCTTCTAGGCTCATATTCAAATGAGGCAACTTTGAAAAGTCTTTAATCGTCAAGTACGACCCACAACTCTTCTAAGTCCCGAGCGCCGGTAGCCGCATTGTACACCCAACAATAAGGTCCAGCGGGTTGGATTACCCGACTTAGACCCGAGTGGCCCGCAATATGTTTAGTTACACCCCCCTCCCACCCCCCCCTCCCACGCAAATTGTCTACGTCTTGAGCTCGTAATTGAATTTATAATGGGTTAGTTTAAGAGGTATTTAGTGTTTTCGGCTGGCGTAATGTGCCGGATTACGTTGGGCACTTTGCGCCTGTCTCCGGGACCATTCGGATGTGCTTTGCATTCCGATGGTGTATTAACACCTTAAGCTGGACCCGTTTCAACCAAATCTTTGTTAGAAACGGACCCTTGGACCCAACAAGACGTTGATAAAGACGTCATTGGACTCTTACTTCGAGGCGACGGAACGAAATATGGGTTTACTCGCTGTTGCATGCAACTTAATTTGCGTTAATTCAGAATCCTACCAAAAACATTTTTTTAAAAAACTAGCCAAGTCTTGATATAGCTTTTTTAACTCTGAAAAGTAATGAAATATAGACAAAGTCCTCGCAAGTGTAAGGTTCCTTTCTGCGATTTCTTTATCATTATAGTTAATGTTGTGTGACATGGCCGTTGAAGGGTACACTAGGGTACAAAATCAGGTGCTCCATGACACCATTGCATCAATCTGTTGCCTGAATTGCTACCCATTGATGTCGTCTCTCTTCCTGACAATTTTAATTCAAGCTTTTAACCAGATAAACATACATCCTGACAGCTATACATTCAGGCTTCCATTCATTGTGACATACTTTCGCTTTAATACTATAAGTAAGATCTGGCACAAAACTGGTTTGCTAAAACTGCCTCCGTCGTGTTGCAGTTAGTGTTGGGCTCCGAAATCCGGAGATCGTGGGTTCGCTTCTCGCTGAAAATACTTTCTATTTGTGTGATTTTGCCAGTTTGTTTAGGACGCATGTATTGGTTTGATGCATAGTCCATGTGGGCAATAATGTATCAAACTGGTTGAACGACTTTTAATTTATATTGGAGATTTGACCAATGATTTATTTTACTTGTATGCCTTTGTGAAAAATTTTAAATAAGTTTAACTCTTTTGTCAAAAAAGCAATGAAAGTTTTTTGCCGGTATCTTTTCGGTAGTTATAGGTTCCGAACTGGAGGTAGAAACATAATTTGGTTTATATAGAGACGATGCACAGGTGTTACTGATGTAATCTTAAAAAAAAGGGTTTTGGCTTTGACTTTGACAAAATCAGCCAACCGCAAGATATAAACGTATAGTTTAAAGTACTTGTCCGCACTACATCAAGACTAATGAATTCATTAATCGTGTCTGCAAGGTAATAATTTAGTTAGCTAGTTTAAAACTAGTGCGCCGATGGGCATCGTGTAATGAGTTAAGCTAACTGGGTTACTTGTAGCTGTTATGAATAATACCCCTGCTGTGGACTCAGCCATATTGTGTTTTACAGACTAACCGAGATTTAGCAAATTAAAAATCACCACGTACAGTTTACCTAGGTCTATCAATATTCATATTCTAGAACACCCTTTCGTTCGCAAACAAATGACAATCAATACGAATATTATAAGCTGAAGATTTTGTTTTTTTGTTTGAATGCACGTATTGAAACATGCAAATTTGTCCGAAAATATCCAAACTTCTACACACAACGCAAAGATAACCCTGCCACTTACCATTTGCGCCACAGAAATAAACTTAACTTGCCAACCTCACGAATGACTCTCTACTCTAATAGCCCTTTTGTAATGTCGGATCAAAATACACAATAAACTACCTAAAACTATCAAAAAAGAAATAAATAACAAAAAAATTATAAACACATTAAAACAATTCCTAATTAAAAAATCGTACTATACAATAAGTGAATACCTATCGGATATTATTTAAACTAGAGTAGCACTAACACATAAATATAATTAATAATGTAATAATTAAAACTATAATAACTTTCAATGTATAAATTCTTTTCGTTTTCTTTCTGTTTATTGTGTTTATATCAAAGATCGTGTTAGCTTTGTTAAAGAGTGAGCGTCCTCTCTCTAATTGCAGTGCCCTTATTTAGTGATCTAATTTTAAGTTACCACCTTGTAAACACTAAAGATGCAATAAAAATATTGAGTATTGAAAAAATATGTTTGCGTTGTTTATTTCATTTATCGAGAGAGGCTTTAAGATATTTACTATCATGCTCCGACCAAAAAGATCCAAAATAGAAGTTACGTGCGAGTCGTTAGTAATACGGCAGGCCGCTGGTGTTATATGAAGTTATATACCATTAAGTCACATTGCCTCGTTTAGAATAATTATGATTCGATAATTTGTTAATACTAATTGGCTTACCGTTGATTTCTGTAAATTCGTCAAATTATTAATTACATTACCAAAAAATCCTTTAAAAACCTCTTTTCTGTTCTCTTATTGAACAAACATCGGCGCTGAATACAACTTACCGGTTCCAGAAGCCAATCTCAATGTTATTGCGACAACTCATTACCCAGTTAGCGGCTGCAGCGCTGGCGCTAACTCGGTTACAGCGGTTATGAATATCTCAGCGGCAGCGCACTCAGCGGATTAGTGAGCTCTCTCTACAGTCGCTATACAACTAACTTGATTAAATATTGCAACTTGTCCATCAGATGCTTTCGACTTAGCGACGGGAGCGAATCTGAAGATATGAGTTATCAATTGAGATCATCTCTTGTTGCAAAAAAACAAAATTTCATCGAATACATATTTTTTATTTTTTAAAATAATGATACAAGTGGTTGCTGTCGTACAATGTGATGCATGCGATGATGACATACGAAAGGTCCTCTGCGAAAATAATGAACGCCCTTTGTTTTTTGGAGATTACGTTTATAAACGTTGTACAAAACTCAGCCTTATTGCCGTGATTACCCGGGACACTGCGCGTTTTAGGCGTGTAGTCAAATATCAGAAACGTATCATATCAGAACTGGAAGCGACAGTACCTTGTTTGTTAACGATGTTACTAGCTGCGTATATTGATCACATTAATTTAAATATTTTGGACTTTCATCATTATTGCCATAGACCCTTCATACAGTGCTCTGCTTTTGTGGTTTGAGCACTTGTGTGGTATAAACGGAAAGAAATGACGGTGCCACAACACCCAGGCCCGAGAGAATATAGAAAAGTTCATTTTTTATATTAACTCGACCGGGTATCGGATCTGGGACCTTAGAGATGAAGCGACGCCAATGTCGGGTCCGCTCATCGGCTATGGAAATTGTTTACTAAGATTTGAACAAGGCCTACATTATTTTGAAAAATATTAAGACTTCAATAAGTAAATTTGCTATTATCTATACTAATATTATAAAGAGGAAAGATTTGTACCTATTTTTGTATGTTTGTTGTGAATAGGCTCAAAAAGTACTGGGCCCGATTAAAAAAAATATTTCACCAATATAATGCTATATTCTTCCAATTTGACATAGCAATGAAAACTCGTTTCCAATTGTAGCATGTAGGTGAAAAGAAAAAAAAATGTTAAGAATAAAGTACCAAAAATACAGAAAGCATCATAAGTACCGAAAGGCGCGTCGTCACAATACCATTAGCGGAATTGTCAATTATTTACGAGTAAAAACTCGATTTGCGAATAAAATGCCATAGGTAAACGTGTTCGTTACCGTAACAGGATCGAGTCGAGTGAACGCGACTCGCCGAGCCTATAAATAAAAAATAAATACGTTTAGGGTCACAGCGGGAGCGGATTGTGTCCAATTGGCGAGAGCCACCAACAGTTATGGGGCAAAAAGTGCGGGAAATTAAATAGGAATGGTGGTCTGTTTCGAAACTTTGTATTTTTAATGAAGCACAATCGTTTTTGTTAAATGTAAGTACCATTCTTTCCGTACCACTACAATTTACAATTTGCTAACAAAACAATACGGGCGCCATAAAATTTAGTAAATTTTTATTTGCATAGATTATTTATTAGAATTATATATGTAGGAAGGGGGTCAGCCATGCTGAATTATAAGTCAGGAATTACAATGTAGTACAACCTTTTATTAAATTATCAGTTATTTACACGTAATCTAATTTAATCTAATCACAAAATTCCCCAATTATCACTTATGGCAAGTACCTAGGGTATTACCATAAGTAATGATATGTTGGTTGATTATAAAGTGCACCAGGCAGGGCAATTTTATAATCAACGAATAATAATTAATTTAAAATTAATTATCCGAGAGCGTCTTAGGATAAGCAAGCTTAGTACAACTAGTGCACCGAGTCACGCCAGAGCCAAGACTGCCTGCTCCGTCGCTGCGCGGTCGCTTTTATACCCGGTGGAAAACAAGTTGAGTCAGACGGCGGGGGAAACTGAAGGACGCTTTCGCGGGTGACGCGATGATGGCGTGATCGGTGCACGTATTGTTTACAGTTTTAAGCTATGCCGGCGTATGACGATGTCGCCGTCATGCCGATACGGCCATGCTGACATGCGGACGTCCTCGTACGCCGCCACAAAATCAGTAAGGTTCTGAAACAATAAGTACAGCTCGATTATCCTGACAAACACTTATCTTCTCATATTTAACAATGTATTCTGGTCCGGTGTACAATCACCCTGCAGATTAATAACAATTACAATTAGCTGTTCTGGTCCGGTTATCATTAACCCTTCAGATACGTAATAATTAGTTCTGGTCCGGTTCACATCAACCCTTCAGATTAATTTGCTCTGGTCCGGTCTATCGACCCTTCAGACAAATTTGCTCTGGTCCGGTCTATCGACCCTTCAGACAAATTTGCTCTGGTCCGGTCTATCGACCCTTCAGATAGTAAGTATTGGTCCAGTTCCTTCGAACCCTTCAATACTACTCTAGTTTTGGTCCGGCGATGTGCCCTTCAAAACTCTGCTTTTTTTTTTCTCTCTTTTTTTTCTATTTTTTTTTCCATTGGCCCGGCTAAGCCCTACAATGGCACACAAATCAGTTAATCACTATCATTAGATCTATGATGATCAGCTACTACAACATTCGGATTTTCTTAGATTCTACTTCTAATAAAACAGACTCATCATAACTTCTTTTTAGTGAAAATCCCCGTAAAATACGGAAAAGTTGATATCTATCATTCACAACAACGGAATTTAACTCACGACGCATTTTGTCGTCACATTGAGACAAAACTGAGATCGTTAACCCTGTGATAACGTGTTCAGGTAGGTTGGAATCAGGGATTTTTTCGATCAGTTGCCATAGACGTAGGCCTGCCTCAGCTGGACTATCTTTATTACCAAGGCGAAACTTGATTATTTGATCAAAATGTTCATGCATCATCATGGGTTTAGAAAAATTAGAAATAAGCATGTCCTTAATGGTGGGCCAAGAAATTTGGTCAGGTTGAATTTTTGTCAAGCAAGTAGCAGCGCGTCCCTTCAGGCAATGAGTTAGTGCAATAATTAAATCAACGCCTTTTAATTTCCTGTTCTCTATAATAATTTTGCTTAATGCGCACCAATTAGTGATATCAGACTCGGGAGAATCAGGATCAAAAGATACTAATAGTGTTTGTATGGCAGATGGAGAATTCTGCCGGGAGTTCACGTTACCAGCAATTTGTTTAAACATAGCTTCCATTTGGGAAAAGAATGACAGTGGTGGTTCTGCCAGGACATTATGGGGTGGGAGTGGGTCTGATCCCACTTCTGATGTAGGAAGGGGGTCAGCCATGCTGAATTATAAGTCAGGAATTACAATGTAGTACAACCTTTTATTAAATTATCAGTTATTTACACGTAATCTAATTTAATCTAATCACAAAATTCCCCAATTATCACTTATGGCAAGTACCTAGGGTATTACCATAAGTAATGATATGTTGGTTGATTATAAAGTGCACCAGGCAGGGCAATTTTATAATCAACGAATAATAATTAATTTAAAATTAATTATCCGAGAGCGTCTTAGGATAAGCAAGCTTAGTACAACTAGTGCACCGAGTCACGCCAGAGCCAAGACTGCCTGCTCCGTCGCTGCGCGGTCGCTTTTATACCCGGTGGAAAACAAGTTGAGTCAGACGGCGGGGGAAACTGAAGGACGCTTTCGCGGGTGACGCGATGATGGCGTGATCGGTGCACGTATTGTTTACAGTTTTAAGCTATGCCGGCGTATGACGATGTCGCCGTCATGCCGATATATACTTAAAAAACTCCTGGTTGCTGAACAAAAATCTATCTATTAAAACTGGTGTTTCTCTGTGTCTGGGTGTTGAAATTTCCATACCACTAGTTTTTAAGCTACCTGCCTACTTTGGGCCAATGTATTTGATGCTCATAATATTTTTGTTCTTTTCCTCTCTTTCCTTCTCTCTTTTTGTCATTATTTTTCTGTTCTCTTACGTTCTTTATTTTTTATCACCGCGCCACTCAGATAAAGGTTCCGCTAGAATACCAGCGCTCCTGCGGCATCCAATGTCGTGGCAGCTTATGCTGAGGCTAGGACCTTATTAGCTGCGCAATCACAATGTTTTTTTATTTTTTTCTTTGTTTGCTAATTTACTTTTACTTTACCTTTTATCTGTTTGTGTCACTTTTTTGTCTGTGTATTGTTCATTGATTGTACCTAAAGTACTTGTGTTACAGATATCAGAAACAACGACGGTACCACAATACCCAGACTCGAGACAATACAGAAAATATCGCTTGCCATATTTAACTAACCGTGGTCAAATCTGGGATGGCACATTCGCCTCTCGGATTCGGAGGTCGACATTACCTCTTATGACCAGAACTAAACGTACACAAAGCCAAATTCACCGATCGAGTCCAAACATTCTCCCGAATTCCCGACGCGTGGTCGCCCACCCGGTCGCAATCACGCTAATGGGCGGCGTAAAGCAGACGGAATAATAAAATTGTCCACGCCATGTAATCCGACACCAGGTGAACTATCACTACGGGCTGGTGATTAACAGGATAGGGCGCCATTGCCGCCATTACTAATAAGTTAAAAAGGTCGCGCTGCGAGAGTTGACGCGAACACGGTACTTACAGAGGTTTAATTCACATGCATGATGTGTTATTCTTGTTCGTTTTTTATAGTACTTTACGCCGTACTAGCGAATTTTAAATATTAGAAACAGAAAAAAAATATTAAATTTTTACCGAAGGCTAACGGGTTGAACAGCAGAAAAATTTTATCGCCTACGATAACTTGCGGTTAGCTCAGTTGGAAGAGCAGCACGCGCGATACGTGAAGGTCGTGGGTTCGATTCCCGCACCGCAAGGGGAGATAATTTTTTTCTGTTTCTAATATTGTTATTCTTGTTATATTTATTGTATTAGTTTTATGTATACTTATGTAGCAAACATTTAGACGGTACCTAACTAAACATAAAATTTTGCCAAATTGAAAATGTAGGTATTGATAATAACATACATTGCAAATCAAAATATCGATCTTTCTTGCTTAATAGAACTAACTAACGTCCCACCGTGTTTCGTTTCTTAGGCGTGTTGTACCTGTTTTTTCTCCTTTTTCTACAAATTCTATCATATTGGTCGCAGTGTGTTCCTCAATAAGTGGACTGTTTAACACAAAATCAAATTTTCAATTAGAACCAGTCATTCCAACGCAAGAAAACTGAGATTAATGCGTTTAAACAAACAAATTCAGGTCTTTAATATTAGCGTTATGAATAAAACCTGACTTACCTACATGTATACTAAAAACATATACATTTACATTTAAATAGTTGCCTGTAATGATGGCCTCAACTCTCACTGCGCAGACTATACCTGCTTTTGTTCACTCTAACTCGCAAACGTAGCTCGTTTACGCTGTGTCCAAGTAACGTACCTGGAAATAAAGAAAATAAGCTTTTAGTAATGGATACGAGGAACAAAAACAAAGGTGATAATTTAAAATTAACTATCTCAAAAAAGACAACAAAAGATGCACAGAAGATTGAATAAATTGGAATGCAAATGTTATAATTAATCTTAGTATTTCACGCACTCACAAGTAAAAGACGTATTTTAGAAATAGATATAATTATCTACTGCCTTATTAGTAAGAACCTACATCACGAAATTAAAGCGTTGAGCTCTTTTTATCATATTTTTAATTTTAAAAAATATTGGGATGATGACTTCGTAAAAAAAGAATAATCGGTCCGTCAGTAATAGTTTCAAATTGTATTTATATTTTTTGTTACAAATAAATAAAAATGTAATATATTACATTACATTCAAGTCCAGTTACGTCACTAATTTGCGAAAACTGTGCAAAGTGATGGCATGCTTAAGCTTAACACAACGCATCTACGTATTATTTTACACGATAAAAGAACAAATATGAATGTGTTTTTGTAAAGTAATATTGAACCGAGGATAAAGTTTGAGTCTACCATATTATACATTAATGTCCAAATGTTACTTGTGTGCCTATGCGTAATACAATTACGTTAGACCCCACATTATCTACTTCATCATGACTCATTAGCACCACATACAAAGTAAAAGCTCGTCCGCTACGACCGCAAGCAAGATAATAAATTCGGCAAGGTCGCTAACTCAAGGAGACAGGCTGGCTCCTAATCTCGTTGGCTAGAGGATCCCTTTTTAATTAAAAAGGTTAATTTAATTTGGTACCTCTGCACACGGAAAAATGCGAGGGGCCGACGACCCACTATTGATCAGGTACGTTTTATTCCTTAAGCTTTGTAGTCCGTGACTTAAGCGGAGTTTGAACATAAACGGGGGATTTAGCAATTAATTTTAAGATTTATTTTCTTATGTTACGTAGGAATTAACCAACTAATCAAAATATTTATGAAGTTATGTAGGTTACAAGTACTAACTCTTTTGAATCGTCATTGAATACAATACAAAGTGAGTCATCATTAGTTACAAATATTAATCTACCGAGAAGATACCGGAAAGACCCTTAGTACATTTGTTACAGTAGCAATATCTTACAAAATGATAAGTATATTTCACTTTGGACCAAGTCATATAATTTTGTTTTGATGAGTAAAGAAGCAATTTTGTATACATTTCTGAGCGGCAAACTTTAGCAGACCAGTTCCCAAAGGTCACGACACAGGGTCCAAGTGAGAGGTATGTAAGAGAGGTAGGCATAACGATTTTAAGGGCCACAAGTGCAGTAACAGATTTATTATGCTGTCCATGTCGCTCTTAAGCTAGGATCTCATTACCACTTCTTTATTTATACTCATTAGATTCTCATTAACATCAGGTGGGATGCAGTCAATCTTAAAGTGCAATATAAAAAAAAAAGAAAAAAAATGTACCAGCTGCCGCTTTAATCAATCTATAATCATATCAAAAATCTAAGGAGTTTGTTTGTTTGATCACGCTAATCTTAGAAACTATCGGTTCCATTTACCCAAGAATGTTTTATGCTATTTAGTATCTCACTGCAATGAATACTTGTAGACTTCTACGATTCTCAACTTGGAGAATCAGTGGAAAAGTGAAGATAGCACGCGCGATGGGCTATTTGCATAAATCACCCTATAGGTATTCCCCAAAGAATAATTATTTAGTGAAAAATTACCATATGATTCTGCCATTTCTTTAATAAATTTATGCGTTAAGTTCAAAGCACAGTGCTTGTCCTTCCACATAACCTCACCGCAGGCGCTATTTAACAATGCAGGCTTTAATAAACGACCCGAAACAATGTCGCATCATGGTCGTCTGCGCTGCATCAGGAGTATCCCATACATAATGCCCCCCACTCCATTGGAAGTGCAAGGCGGCTGTGTGAATAAGTAATCGAGCGGGAACGCAGTTGCGACGCCAATCATGTTAATGCGTCTCTAACGCGTTTACTGTGCGTTTACTATGCGTCCCTCATTATGAATATGTAAGGTGAGAGCGGACTGTGCGGTTCAAACGACGACATCAATACGACGTACTGCCAACAGTCCATTATAATACTTATGACGACCACCATAGCCGAGAGACGAGCGTGCCGGACTTTAACGGCACGACATCTCTTAGGTCCCTAGTTCGATTCCTGGTCGTGTTAATATGGAAAACGTAAATATAATTTTATTACCATATAATCGGAGCAATGTATGTTATGTTGTGTTATATGGTGGTTAGTACTACCATCGTTGATTTTGGTTTCCAACAGTAAACAAGTGCTTAAACCTTTGTTTTTTTCTTATATTTTACAAATAATATTAAATTAAACATGACAGAATTACGTCTTTACCGCTAACTAATTAAAGATAAAGGCCTGTCTCCACGCGCTAGATTCACGTTTACTTGCAAATGTGTGGGTACTCAAGCTCATAACTTTATTAAAAAGCGTAATGTACAACAAAATTCCTTAAGATCCGTTCCCCGGCAGTTTCAAAAGAACCGTTAACAGCTTTGACATGATCTTATTAAATATTCGTGAGTACTTCATCTCGGGTAATTACAAATATTACAGAAGGCGTTTGGCCCCTAAACTCTCGGGCCCTCAGCGATCCCTCACATACCTAAAGACTCTTTCGGTTTTACTTCACCGAGGTACTTTAAAGTTACATTCAATTACCAATTCTTTAGATGTCTCGCTAATACTATTAAATTTCAGAATCACATAGAGATATTTATTTGTTCAACCTGACATTGCCTCAGTACCGGCAACAATCGCATATTCAGTGGCTATTGTATTGTCTCATTATTATGATATTTCCTACCTCGGCTTTGAAAACTATGTAAAGGATTTTGAAGGGTCTTGTTGAAACCAGTGCAGTTATATGACCAAAAAGCAAGAAAATTTAACTGTTGTATTTTTTTTAAATGAATTTGTATTTTATAAGTAAACAAATTTATCCTATTAAACTTAATTGAAACACCCTACATCTATCAAAGCATCTTAGTACCGCCTGCTCTGAAGAAGCGTACGTTAGAAAGGCAAGGATAACTTAACCTGTCTTGAAAAGGCCTGGTAAGCTGAATAATTTATTCATCTTAACGAGCATTAATACGCGGGCTGAGGCATCAGAGACTGGCGGCGGCTCAGCCTGCACCATGGGGAGATGTGCTGAATACGTACCGAGTTTGTGCACAAGTTTAATGCCAACAATTTTTGGGGTTCCTCAGGGATGAATACTGGATCCGTCTAGTTAACTATTCTTAACTTTTCACTACAAGCTCTTAGGTATACTACAAATAGATAGCGATTACGCTAACATGGACTTAGTATTCGTGAGGATAAAATATATTCACTATTTCACAAAATATATTAAAAAACTCTCCAATATTGCAACCGTTGTTAAAATGTTAAGAAACATTTAGATTCGTATGGCTAAGAATGAGTATTAATCATACTATTTGTTAAATTTCAGTATGAATAAAAAATAATGTAAAATGAAATATTTAAATACTAGCTGTTACGATTGGAGATTGATCGTAAGATAACGTATTTGGTCATAAAATAATAGAGAAAAAAATTTGTAAAACCAAAACAGGAACGTTACTATGTAAATATGACTAATTTAGAAATAATTAAATTCACAGACAAAAACATCAAGCAGGTTCGGTTGGTAATTTACTTCTTGCGTTCAGTAATATTATCACAAACGACAACAATTATTGCGTCATCTCACCTATCAACAGGTTTTGAATTAACTGTCTTCTTGTTATAAGAATTTGTGTTAACTAACTGACAAAGGACACTTAGAGCGTCAATCCAGGATACCCACACCGAAATTTATTTAGAAAAAGTTATTTCCAAAACTAACCCGACTAAATTTAAAGCCCGGAAACTTTCGTACTTTGGGTACTGATCCACTATGCTACCAGAGTCAAATACCAGAGTAATTGAAATACAAATCAACGATTCATCTCGAACAGATTGAAGAATCATTTGTTTAACGTTCAAAGGGATAATATAAACTTTAATCTTCTAACCCATTGAAATACCCGAATCATACTTCTTCCTAGCACTTTTTTTCCATAAACTGCCAAATTGAAATCTCAAACGGGAGGCTGTTTACACTGACAGATTCTCGTCAGGAGGAGATCAAAGAGCCCTCTCGCAGGCTTCAAGGAAGCCCGTAATTTACGCCCAGGGCTCAGGCGATAAAACAATAACCTTATAAGCGGGTTCTTACCGCTAATAATAACACTGGTCAACAAAAAAACATTTTTGGCGTGTAACATGAGAACTTTTGTCTAGTTATGTTAGGGGCAACGATAAGGATACTAGAGATAAAATGAAAATGCTTCAAATACGAATAGTTTTTTTGTAATACCATTTTATAACATTTTGGAAATTTTAAATTGTTACAAACAAAAAAAAGTTATTTTGATTTATTGCTACATTAATATAAATTTATTTTTATGATTTTTGTCTGTATTTTGCTTCGTTTTAATGTCCAACAGTAATCCGCTAACATACGTGGACTCTCCTTGGCCTGATATATTTTTTTGATACTAAAGATGTCTTGATGGAATCTTTCACCGTGTTCATCGCTGACGATGCCCAAATTTCCAGGAAAGATATCAAAATGTGAATGGAGGAAATGTATTTTCAATGACATATTACAGCCCAAAGCTTTATATGTCGATAAAAGCTCCGTGAAAACATATATAGTCACTTGATCGCTGATTCCCCAGAAAATTTAAAGTTACTATCATGTAAGATTCCCAAGCTGATTTTTCAAAATTACTAAACTTTTTTTTAAATATATTATCTTTGATTAATTGCCTGATTTGGGGCCAACAAATATGCCTTCTTTCTCTTTCTTTAGGAAGTTTCTTGAAATTCAGGATCCAATGTCTCTTTTTTCGACTTGTGGCGTAAGGGACAGATCGCTAGTCTGAGGTGTTTCTGGTATCTTCTATATGAGGGATTGGTCATTTAGCTGATCAGGATACTTGATTTTACTTTTTGTTTTAATTGTAATATCTTTTGTATCAGTAAGACAAAAATAACGATCATATGAGTGGTTCGTTGGTTCCGTTCAAATCATAGGGATTGCAAAAGGCATAGATCGAGATCTTTTCGCCCATCCAGTGAGAAGACCCACCCATGTAACACACAGATGTGTGGAACCTATGCTTTGTCTTGTTGTCTGATGGCAAAACCAAAATACTGATGATATAACTCAGTTACGAAAATGGTGTTAAATTCATTCGCTTAGTTTTAAAAGTAATGTCACCACAAATGTAAAAAAATGTCAGGATCATTTTTACACTTTCTTGACATTATTTAAGAATTACTTCACTCTAAAAACAGAACAAACCACTATGCTCTTCAAATAAAAAAATTCTGTGAATGCGAAAGTAAAACAAAAACGGTTAACTTTTAATTTTGTGGGTAGTAGCTGTAACACGAAAACTAGATCTGATGGAATCAAAATACATATGGTTATAAAATGAGGATAGGTAGGTGATTTAAAATTAGCCAGCACCTTTCTTGTTACAAAGTTTTGTTGACCAGTGTAATGGCTGCGTAAACTGAATTGGGGCTTCCCGGAAGTTGCGAGAAAATATGAGTAAGGTGGAGCTTGGTAGCTTCGTCTTGACGGGATGGAACGAAAATTATGTTCGTTAGTAAATAAATAATAACACTTTACATAAAATTTAGATTAAAAATTAAAAAACCTTCCACGCAAAAATACAAGGTCACTTCTTAATATCGAAAAGTCATACGCCGAAAATGCCTTACTTCATTTTGACAAAGCTCTGACACTCTTGCACTATGGGCTCGATATTAACCAAATAGTTAAAAACCATCGCAAAGAAACTTTCTTTCAAATGAAAAACCCCGCATCAAAATTGGTTCCTTTGTTTGAGAGTTATTGGTTACAATTTGATTAGTTATTATCAACTTAGTTTTTTGCCGGTGTCTTCTCGGTAGATATCCTAGTAGATTCCAAACTGACAGTAGAATCACTTTGCACTGTATTTAATAACGATTCAAAAGTGTTTGAATTAAAAATATTTGACTTGGATTTTATATCATCCATTTACATTCAACAAAAACCTTAGGAAAAGAGCTTTAAGGAAAATTAGTAAGAAAAGCAGACACCTCACTTAAAACACGCTCGCTTCAGAGAATTTAAACGAATTTCCAATCCATGTGGAAAAAGTTCCGACCGAGACCGCTCAGCCGATTGAACGAGTAGATTCACTTACGAGGATCTTTCACTCCCTAAGCGGAGGTGCACGAGAAAGCGGAGGAGGTATACCCGTATATCACGCCACTAAGGGTGGCAGTTTGAGCGTCCGCCTGTAGCTAGCTGCTTAGGTGGGATCTGAGTCAATTGCACTGCAGTAATTGGTGAAATAAAGTTACATTCGTAGGAAGTATCATTAAGGAAGTTTAATGTCATCGCACTTTGTAATCGTTCATTAGAGATGAGCTGTAATAGCTGTGTGATGAGATGATATGCCGTTGTGGGAGTGGTAGGAGTAACTAGTATTTAGTTAGACACAATGAAATTAATTGTATATTTGTAAACCGTGCAAAGGCCTAAATAATGGCGTCAAAATAGGAGAGCTATGATTATTTCCATGTTCATGAAACGCAAAGTATTGTTTTGTTTTAAATTGTGTTTATTTTATTTTAATATGAATTTATGTTTGTTTGTCATCACAAAAATAAATAAAATTTAAATTTATTTGTATCCACAATAAAATTATAGGCCGTACTCATCTCATCATCTAATGTTTCCTCTACCAATGGTTCTCTGGATAAGATCGCTTTCTAGTGATACACCATAATCCTGTAAAACAAATTTCTGTAATATTTGGTGCAATAAAGTATATTCATCTATCAAAATAACTCTTTGATGAGAAGGAAAGACAACAAATGACCAATGATAAAAATCGAACTAAAACTAAAAACCCGACGTGTGTTTTGACAAGGCAACCATTATTGTAGACGAAATCAGTCTTTACATGCGAAAGTGTAGTAAAAATTCCAAAGGAAGTGACGTGGCACGCTAGTCCCATGCGTGACGCTGCCGACTCAACAGTTCCGAGAACGAATCGTGAACTGTGGACCTTTGTGATACCTCTAGGGGAGAAAACATAAATGCATTTATTTTTAGTAGTGGGGAATACGATGACAAACGGATTCATGCGTTCTATATTTTTTTTTTATACTTCGATTTTATACAGGCGATTCAATAGTTTTACTTATGTAATTACATGAACAAAAGTCTCATTCTTATTTTTAACTAATGAAATTGGTATTTGAGGTCTTTTGACTCAACTCGTATCTTTTAACATTTTGACAGTTTTAAGTTCTTTGCACCGTTGTTTAAATAATCTTAGCCAAAAAATTGTGTGTCCTCTCTTGAACATAGACTACTTTCAAGATAATTCTCAGCTTTGCGCTGTATTTTTATATCCATCGCTTATTTGCCTTTTCTTTCCTATAGGTAAACTTACTCCTTCTGAACCAAAGCCAGTAACAATTATTCTACAGACATTACGACGATTCATAACAATCTAATGTCACAAATCAAAGCCACAATCTTGCATAGCCTATTACTATAAATTCCAATTTAAACAGTATTATCGATCATCGAAATTGCCTAAAACACGATTTAATCGACACACAAAATAGCCCACATTCCACTTACATCAAATCACCACATTCGTGTCCTGGCAACCAGGTTACACAGATAGACAACGTTACAAAATATCATGTTTGACTCAATAGCTTATTGTACCTTTTGTGAAGCGAGCCAGATTGTTTGACCAACCCAAAAGCGATGGGCGACACATTCTTGTAGGCACAGGTGGAAATTCAACTGCCAGATTATGTAAGATACTTTTTGTGGTAAAAAGACATAACAATAAACGATAAATATTTTCTAAGCTACGATCAATTGTAAACATGTTGGACTGAACATTGTTGAACACTTTTATGAAAAGATAGTGAAAATAAACTTGACAAGGAATGCGTAAACATTTGAATGCTTTAGTTTGTTTCGCTATTCAAAAGCATCCTAATAAAATAAAAATGAAAATGTTTATATGGCGTGAAAAACTCAATATGTTAATTTAAATTCTACTTTTTATGCCGAAATAACACGAGAAAAGTTGATTTAAAAGCAACAATTATCTGTCTTTTGAGACACAAGTTTATTTCAAAAGAGTTTATTTTAAAGGTAAAATAAAGTAAACTTTTCGGTTTCAATTTCAAAGCATGCAATAAAAGGAAATATCTGAAAATAAGGGCAATAAAAGTAGAATTAAATTTTATCTGACATGGAGCGTAATAGGTGTAATCCTATTAAGACCTTCTCTTTTTTAAATCTTGAAAGAGGGGATATTTGTGTCGACAAAATATATCCGTCAAATACAAACACTCATATTTCAGAGCCATTTTTTGACTAAAACCGGACTCTACGTTAATAGCCCAACAAAAGGTAGCAGAACATTTTTATTGAGCCAAGATCAATAAAGGCTCTCGCAGCTAAAATCTCAGATCCTGTCGATCGGCAGATGTGTGGACCACGATAAAATTTTACGACCTTCGAAATCGCTGACACGGGAGCTCGCCACTTCAGGGCACCAGCCCCCTCACACTCCTCAAATAAACACCTATTAAGACTAAAAATACGTGCGAACTTGCCTGCTAAGAGGGTGGGAACGTTTGCTTTGGGGCGACTTCATTTCGGTTCGGGGTTGCTGTTCGTTTTGTAAATAATAGAAGAGGACACGTAAAGAAAGCAACCAACTTTGATTAGGGCGGATGCGTTTAAGCGGAGCGGATTGAGTAAGCATTTGCTTAATTTATGTTGTAATGAAGTGACTTAATGTCAAAACTGTTGTTAAGCTAAAGTCAATAGAGGCTATCACACTTAAAAAATTAGCGTGATGTTCGACATAATATTGACAGATATATTGAAAATCACATAACACGAAGCAGTTAGACTTTACGCTTGTGTTTTGCCATCTAGCAAATCACACTGATCTGATTCAAGATACTGCATTGATATGAAACTTAAGATGAAAATAATTATTTCTGATATAGTAATAGTTTTGGTGCTCCTTCAGTATTAATTGGGTATCGCGAATGGAAGATTAAACGCGCTAACAAACATTTTAATAATCTTACGGAAGAAGCTTAAATCATTACAAATTAACTCAAAGATCAATAGAAAAGAGAAACATTTATGAGTGACCAAGAACTCAAAGAGTCAACGCTAAAACATTACTGTAAAACTTATTAACATTTACAACCTTTGGGTGTTTTGTTCCACAGAATGATCACGACCCCACTCATTCGAGTATACGACTACAGAGACAGACGTCTATAAACCAGGTGATAAACTGTAAAAGCCACAAAAGCCCGTATTGCTCACGATAACACTTCCAAAATTAATTACCTCCAAACGTTATCAAAGCGCTGGAGAGGCGAGTGGCCCGCTTGAACGAGCCTCCATATTGAACTGACAGCCAAGTGGCAGTAAAGATTTTAGGGCTAATTTGGAAGAAGTTATAGGCCCTTACCCTAGTCATATTTTTACATACGAAACCGACTATATTGCTTTGTAAGCAAGCCCTGAACAGCTATCAAACGCCGCCTAAAGGAAAACCCTTTTTAGATTGAACAGGTATTTTGTTATTAAGCGATTTCGGCGAAAGGGTACTTCTCGATCGAGCTGCTTTAGAGGATAAAGATAAATCTCGCAATGTTATCTGTTTATTTGCAGTTCTTTCTGTTCGCGTTTTACCAAACCTTTTGGAGCAGTAACTTTTAACGATTCGGCAAAATCAGGAAAACTTCCTCACTTAGGATGTAATTTCGAATTTCATGCTTCAACAGTTTTGCGGGAAAAAGCGTTCATCGTTTATGATTTCTTCTTGCCAATTTATTCAAATTTTGTACTTTGTTCGTTTCAGTTTTGTGGCGTAATTGTGCGGGCGGAAAAAAGGAATCAAAGAAATCTCTTAGGTCAATATCTCTTGGGTCAAAAGATCTATTTCAGTAATCCCTACACTAATTGGGAAGATCATAGTCTATTTTTGTGTTATTTTCTACGACAAGAGCATAAAAGCTCTTGACAAAATGAAAATAATATTGTTTCTCAATATTTTTAAACGAAAACGCTTACACTTTTGACTGAAGATCAAACTTCAAATTGGTTTTACTTGTTACGTGGCGTTGACAGTCTCGCCATTTTGCAATAGTAAAATTTGTAAGTTTAGTCTACTACACTCAAGCCCATCTATTTGATATTGAGTTGTGTCAAAATATGTTATCCTACATTTTGTGGCGGCGGTCACCCTTGACCTATGCTATGCCAATCAAACGTAGCTTACTCGGACTGCCAATTACATTTTTCAAACAAAAATAAAATCGGTTCATCTGTTCGAAAGTTACAAGAACTTGCATAGTTTATGCGTGTCAGTAATATCAAAATAGAGAAAAACATACAAATAGCCAGATATGTCAAACTTATAAAACCTCGTCTTTTTTGCGTTGTGGATTAAAAGCGATATACAATAAACTGGTTTACCATTCGTAGCACTTGTCTTGCCCCATTTAGACTGAATTACTGTTATTGTTTTCGCAAGTTACCTTATCGCCATGTGGCCGGGTCCAAAAATATCTCCAACACCTCGCACACGTGGGCACGCTCAGAGGACCCCCCGCTCGACGCGACGATGTATGTAATTTCAGACTGTTCACAAAAAGCGTAAGTGCCGTCATCGGTTGTTTTGTCACGGCCATAGACTACAGAGTTGGAAATACTGAGTTTTACGTAAAACTAGCTTTTGCTTCCAAAAGAAACTAGTAAAATATTATTTGGTTTCCGTGAGTGTGGCCCGACACGCTTTTGGCCGGTTTTATTGCATAGAGTAAAACTTTATTTTATTATTCATTTAACGCACATGTCTATTTAGTTAGCAGCTCTATGCGAGTGCCTGATTTGCCGCGTCACAGCGCTGGAGCCCGCACCTGGGCTGATGCTATCTAATGCACTTCTCCTTTCAAAACGTGTGAACATTTCCAGAGAGTTTCGTTCTGTTGCGATTTAATCGATGCCCCATTATATTTTGAAAATTATAATAGTTCTTTTATACACATTCAAAAAATATTTCGAAAAGTATTTGTTTGATAAACACAAAAGACCTTTACATATTTAACAGTGGTTGCGAAACCTATTTAGTTTCAAATAGGGTACGTTTCATACAGATTTGTACTGGTTTGAATTATAAAATAATGTCGTCAGTTCTTGAATTGTTTAGTTCTGTACGAGGCTATTGGCGCATAAAAAATCTGCTAGATATTCCTTTTCCTTTTTGAAGACCTTCGTAGCCGAAGGGCGAGCGTGCCGGACTTTGGTAGCGCGGCATCTCTGAGGTCCGGGTTCGATTCCTGATCGGCTTAATATGGGAAACAAACTTTTTTATAAAATCTCGTGTCTGGTGTTGTGGTGCTGTCGTTGTTTCTGATTTCTGTAACACAAGTGCTTTAGTCACTTACTACAGAATCAGAGCAATATATGTGATGATATTTAATATTGTCGAATATTATACATCAAAGAAACATTTACCCTGTATCACTCTGCGACTAAATACCCGTGTGTATATACAACGAACACACACAGACAGATAGTATCGTTACAAAGCAGTGAAGCGCGTAACGAGTATCGCGCGGGACTCAGACAGATACGAGCTTTGTTCCATTCCGCTTTTATAGGACATTGTGATATTGGATCGGTAGATTAGGCAATGGGTAAAATGGAGGTAGGAAGCTAAATCTTTGACTGGCGCAGGGCACGTTTGGTCTTCTTGACGACGTTTTAAAGAATAAGGATCCAATAAGCATCCAGTTCCAAAGGATAAGGATCTTGTTTGCTTTTATTTCTATGAAAATGATTGGATTGAAATTGAAACACTATACTTAAACTTTTTTTCTCTAAATCGAATAATACCAACATTCGAAATCATACCAAAACACAAGTATAAGAATATATCGGTCGGTCCTCAATACTCATAAAGTGCACCCAGCATAGCATTCAGTGCAGTCACTCCGGGACGCGCGCGGGTTCGCCCCGGGCTGGAATAACCGAGAGTCTAGATAGCCTTACAAAATGAGCTGCCTTTGAGATTTGAATAAGCGAGTTGTCTCAAAAATCCCTAGAATTCTGGTTTGAGATTATTATATGAACAGATTTGGAGTGAGATACGTGGTTCGAATTTATCGAGGTTGAATGTGCGCTTGTCGGGATTTTGACTTGGAATATTTGTTTGTTTCTAGTTTTTCGTTATTTGAAATAGTTTTAAAGTTCAAATAAATAAATGCACCAATCAACTACTTTAAAACTATGGTTTTTCTTCATGCTATCCAATTTTTAATAAAAAACTAAATGGTATAAAAATCATTTGTTTCATTTATTTAAATAAATTATTATGTACGTCTTTAGCGAATAATCGGGATGTTGACTGAATAGTCACATGAGATACTTTTATGTACCTGTAAAAGCACGATTCATAACAGATTTTTTAAGAAGAAAGCAATCTTTGACGTCACAATTCTATTTATCAACACACTGACTATTGTTATTAATTAGAAGCATTTTAAAATAGGATTTTAATAATAATTTCCATAGAATAAATATGGCAGATGTTACAAAAAGTTTTCTTTTACTGCATGATACAACAAAATTGTTTGTAATTAGTGCCTAGTAAAACATTTTTACAATTTTCTTTAGTGCTTCACGCCGCATTAGCAAATATAAAATATTCTAAAGAAACAGAAAAATTTAATCTTCCTTAGTCTGTATATATAAAGTATCTAGTATCAATATCTCAATTATGTTTTGATTGCGTGCATCTACCGTGGTTCACGAGTTGATTTCAGGTCTAAATGCAATTCCTGATGTTCATTAGTGCATAGTTTTTTCTGTATTGTATGCCTTTTAAAATGTCACTTAATAGCACTCCACTACATTCTAAAACAAATATACCACACACGTATCCAGTAAACTAAACGGCAGCAGCAGTAAAAATAAAGAACGTCGACACTACTCGCATCACCACTAGTTAGTGATTGGAAATTGGTATACCCGAAACCGACACCGGAACCGAATGGTGTCAATTATTGCTTTAAATCGTAAACATATATAGTTTTATAATAAAAAGTTTTTGCATACAAAATTACAACAGGAGAGCTTAATGGTCTTAAGGTATTTTCTACCAATCAACCTAGTACCATGCTTATTGTATATGGGTTTTAGGTTCTAGGTTTGGTGTTTTATGCTGAGGTTGGGCTTTAATATAAGCCCGAAATTGTTTTGGGTTATAAATTGGGATCCAAAATATGATCTGAACTGCACTATAATATTATATTATCTTCTAAAGAATTTTGTAAATAAATATATTTTTGTGTCTGCTATCTATACTCTTAATGAATTATGTCATTAAGACATCTCATAAATATTCAATAGATAGATCAAACCACAAAACCCACACAAGGCCCATCCCAAAAACTCAAGCTTTCGTACAACAAATCGCGCCGAAATAAAACCGAAACACGATTTCCGAATCACCCTCACGCCACTAAAGCTAGTCGTAGATTGAGCGCCAACGTAAACAAAGTTTGTCAGCGAGTGACGGCTTGTCGCGGTCGCGTCGATCTGTCGCGCTAATTTACAGCTGTCGCACGCGACACGCGACGCGCGACGTGCGACGTACGACGTGTGACGCGCGACGTGCGACACGACGCGACGCGTGACTAGTGATGAAAGAGACTCTGGCTTCATATTCTTTTATTAAAGACTCGCCCGCTTAATGACACCTTATCGCTGACTCACTCTTTTAGTCTCCAACCTTTAGGCGTAAGACTAGCCTTATTAGTCGAAGTATTTTTTACGTAATCCGTTCAGCTGTTAATGTAACAGCTTAAAGGCCTTAAATACTTTTAAAAAAAAATGGTGTTCATCGCCTGAAAAGTAAGGTCTTAAACGTTTATTGACTGAGTCGTATTATTTGAAACGCTTAAAGTCTTGATTTCAATACAAAGTTGTGTGAAAAGAGGCTAGTCTTATTTTAAATGACTTATGTCCGGTATCTATATTTGAAAAAAAAACGGATAGTAATCAATTATTTAAGGCGTAAGATAAAAACGACCGACGGGCGACTGATGACAGCTTTTATGGAAATTAAATGATGTTCGGTAAGAACGACCCATGGTCGGTTGGAGAAATACGGATAGTCTATTTTGACACATAACGACTCGTAACATATTGGAACTGGGCATTAAAAGACTTAGTCTTTTTCATCACTACGCGTGACGGACTCACGTGGAATGGAATACGCTTCCGATCGGTGTCTCTTTTCTTTTGTGACGTCACACGCCCTTCAATTCTCGACGGAGATTTGTGAACGGGTAGACTGGTCTGTCGCGGTGTGTTTTTAGAAATGACAATAGCTTCGGGAGGTACGAATATAAAAGTAGATCTCTTGTAATATTTTGTCTTTCGAAGTGCTTGACAACATATGAATATCTTTTGTACAAATTTAAACACACGAATGTTTTAAAATAATCAGTCTTCTACTATACTGCGCATAGAAATTATAAATATTAATTTTGACCTTCTGCAAATTATATCACCAATAATTTTGGACAACAACTTAAGAGAGACAACAACTTAATTTACTTTTAAGAGAGGTACGGCATAGCGATTTATCGCTCAATCTGGAGCATCCCGACTGGTGAAATACCTCCACCTTACAGAAGACCGCAGCCAAATAACAATCACTTCTGTGTTGTTGTGTTCCTGCATGTGAGTAAGGTTTCTAGAGCTCCTGGGGGGTGCTACATCAGTAGCAGGGGCAAGCCTTCAAGGTAAGGGCGACAAGTCCAGTAACAGATTTATTATGCTGTACTTGTCACCCTTAAGCTAGAACCTCATTACACTTAACATCAGGTGGGATGAGGTCAATCTTGAAGTGCAATATAAAAAAAAACACAGGCATCACTGTATTTGTAGTAAGTAACTAAAGCATTTGTGTTAATAGGAATAAAAAACAACGACGATACCACAACACCCAGACCCGAATTCATTTGTAAAGTTAGATTGTAATATTATCCCAACCGGGAATCAAATCGGGACTTTACACTAGGATACAATTTTAAATCGTCAATAATTATTTATAATTTATTCCATAATAAACGTAAATTCTCATGTGATCGGTGATACCCACCGGGCCGTTAAAGCCTAATTTGTTTATTCTTTTGTCTCGATTTGTCCCCAAATGTCATCTAACCTTATCCAGTATTATTCACTCCTATACTGATTTAACACTTACACTGACCTTCCCGTTGGCGGCTTCGTTACGACTTCTAAGCCGCGGCAGTTAAATTTTAACTGTCTTTGTTACGGACCGGTTATTACTGTAACTAAATTCAGTTTGTTACATTACGGACGATTGAGGAGGTTACGACCCCTTCATAACTATGTAATGCATGGCAATTAAAGAGACAGTTCGATACCAAGTAAACGTTTGTCTAGAGATCACCCTCGTAGCTGAGAGGTGAGTGGACTTTGTCGTTACGCCATCTTTGAAGTTCCGGGTTCGAATCCCCAACGGGTTAGTTTAGAGAATTTCTATATTATGTAAATAAATATTGGAAAACATCACATACATTGCTCTGATCAGAAATTATGACGGTACCACAACACCCAAACTCGAGACAATATAGAAAAGGTCCTTTCCCATATTGACCCAACCGGGGATCGAACCCGGGTATATTGTCTCGGGTCTGAATGTTGTGGTGCCGTCGTAGTTTCTGATTTCTGTAACACAAGTCTTTAAGGTGCCATTTTTGAGGACTGGTCTGCTCCAGCCTATCTCTTAAAACAAAATAAAACTTATACTTTTTACACTCATCAAAATAAAACTATATGACTTGGTCCAAAGTGTTCTACACATAGCTATAAGTTAGATACTGCTACTGTAACTAATCTGCTGAGTTTCTTACCGGTGTCTTCTAAGTAGATATAGGTTCTGAACCGGAAGTAGAATCACTTTGCATTGTATTCAATGACGATTCAAAAGTGTTACATGTAACCCACTTGAATAAAGAAATATTTGAGTTTGAGTTTGAGTAACCACAAAATCAGATCAGGAATAAATACAATAAACAATTTATTAACAATATTAATTTTGATAAATTATAAGCGTGTAATTAGAAAGTTATACTTTGTATCTACCATTTTTTTGAAGATTGTACATATTTGTTAATGTATTATGTTGTATGTTATCGGCGTTGTAACTATTTTAAAAGCTTAACAAATGCAAAGCCAGTCCCACTCTCATCTCAAAAGTTGTATAAATACCGCTTTTTTCCGACTGTCGTGAAGCTAAAAAAGGAGAGTTGATTTTACTGGTAGGGCCATTAAAACCTATCAAAACGCGTTGTGCATTTAAACAAAGTTTGTGACTATTAAGGGCTTCACGTGAGAGAATGCACTAGTTGCCTGACATGTATTAAAGTACGTATCTTGCATTCAATAAATCGTATATTCTGAATTAACATGTACAATGAACACAGTTAATTATATCAGACCGTGAGTACATGGGAGCCTAGTTAATTTTAAAGAATGGTTGAAAAGAAACCTAAACCGATTAATAAGTTGTTTATTGAGCGAACTGGAGCAGCCCGACTGGTGAAATACCTCCACCTTACAGAAGACCGCAGCCAAATAACAATCACTCCGATGTTGTTGTGTTCCTGCGTGTGAGTAAGGTTTCCAGAGCTCTTGGGTGGTGCTACATTAGTAGCAGGGGTCAAGCCTTCAAGGTAAGGGCGACAAGACTAGTAACAGTTGTACTATGCTATACTTTTCGCCTTTAAGCTAGGAACTCATTACCACTTAACATCAGGTGGGATGAGGTCAATCTAGGAGAGCATAATAAAAAATAAAAATAATTAAAAACAAACTTGGCTCGAACACTACCATGCAGCCGGGCTTGTAAATAAAAGTCGTAGCTCTTATGAACATATTGTTGATACGGACTAGTTTACATTCGATACTTTAATTGTAGTAGTTTGCTTGAATTTTGTATCAGTGTGCTCTTTCCCCATTATCCGCCTAAGGGCATTCAGCTTCACGTAACTTTGCATTTTTATACAACTGTCGAGGTAATTTAGTGACAAAGCCTATGGAATTGTAAGGGTTTTCTGATAGTAATCGAAATGAAACCTTATTATCTTATTATAGAGTTACTTTCATTATAATTCCTAGCCGACTCTAGCTGGATACATTTTGCACACAATTGCAATTTCAACTTTTATTTAATTTGTGTTGTTTAGTTTTTAGAAGTATTTGGACACATATATTCAAGTTATGCAAAATATTTGTAATGATTCTTAATCTTGCACCATATTGCGGTCCTAACCTGTATTTATTTTAGTAATCGACGTTTTTACTCACTTCATTAGATATATATTTTGTTGCAAAATTAAATAAACAGGTTCAGCTTCCTTTATAATGAAAACTACGATACTATTGCGGGTATCTCATCTCAGTAGTTATAAGCTTTAAATTGGTTACTTCGCATTTGATTAATATAGACGTCTCATAAATGTTACTGATGTAATAAACAATTATAAAAAGATTTTGACGATGATAATTAAAGTTAAGAGCAGTCCTATCAAATATACATTATAATTGAATACAAAATCTAGGTAAATGCTACTGTATTTAAATATTGACCACACTGTGGTGACTATAAGTACAACGTTTATTACTAAACTGATCGTGTAATGGCCACTTATCGACAGAAGTGTGCATTAAGCAACATTCATCGTATAATATTGAAAAACGTAATTACAGACTTGGAGGATCAAAATGATGCATGAGATGGATTTCGCGGTATACAAAATTAATGAAGTTGACGAGGTTTTATATGCCTTGCCTAATTTTCAGCAGCACGCTTATTATAAAAAGATTGCATACTTCTAATATTTTTAAAATAATTAAGTGATTTTTTAAAGAAGATTTAAATTTGTATCCACGGCTAATGTAGTACAAAAAATCAGTCAGCCATTGCATTTTTACCAACTAAACACACAAAACAGTGAAATGTGCTTTCAATGTTACAATTACATAATTTTAAATGCATTTTTTTTTAAATTCATCCTATTTTAAAGAAACAGTTGTAAATCTCCAACTCCCCTTGAGTGCGATTCGAAAATATTAAAAGTTGCCTAATTTTGCATACAGAATTCTTAAATATTTTACCCATCCCCTTTAAATAACAATATTTTTACTCGTATATGTTAAAGTTCAAATTCTATGGTAAGTAATTCGGTCTTATGACAAATGGCAGCCACATAAAATAACACTAAGTTTTCAACCACGTTCTTCTTGTCATCACAGCCTGTATCATTTATATCACAAAGACACTCATTGAATGCATAATGCATTCGTACCCAGAGGTATCACCATAAGTTATGATCGCTTGTATTGTTTCAAAAACTGCTTTGTCCGCTAGTTTTTTTATTATTCGTAATATCTCGGGCGTTACTGTTGAATCTTTCATGTGAATAACAATGTGATAGAAAACATTACACCTTCTTAAAACAGCTTCTCTCACAAAAATGCTTATTTTAAACATTTAAAACAAGTTAACAGATCAAAACGCGACATTTTTGATAGTTAATACAAAGTACTTACTGCCCGACGTTTCGGTTAAGTTGCACCAACCGTGGTCACGAGCTGACTGGTCTCGCTCGTCTTCGTCTGTTCAGGGAGCTTGGACATCTTCATCCACCCTCACATTATGCCATAAAAAAATGTTATTGAAATCACTTCGACACAAACCACTGATAGTATGCGGATTTTTTTAATTAAAATGGAACGGAATAGTCCTAAATTGTATAAAATGCTTATTTATTTAACGTTTTAATTTTTTTTATTGCCGATAAAAAACAAGCTCGTTTACTTTAAATTATTTTACGGGCATGTCATTACTTTACATGGGTACGAATTAATATGGATAATGTTGGCGATAAAATTCCGTATTGATTGAAAGTTATCAACCTCTCATAAAGTATGATTGCTTTTTGAGCCTGAGTACGTACTTCTATAAGTAATTACGCTAGATTAGAGTCAGATGTTCCTGATTTTGTGTTCTTGTTGAACAAACCCAAAAAAAAATGTGCAAAATAAGTTTACCACGAACGTAAAAGTAGGTAGTGAGTACATAGTTGGTTTTAACTACTAAAAATAGTGCCGTGTTTGACCCGTTAACTTATTTTAAATGTTAAAAAGGATTACGAAAGTTTAAACTCGCAATATTTTCCAAACCTGTAGATTAAGGAAATTTAATATTCTACCATTTTTATTTTACTAAAAATTCTTTTTTAATACTTATTTCACTTATTAATGTCGCATGCAAAATGGCAGATAACAAATCTTTACCGACGAAACTTCGTTGGAAATAGCGGCTCATGTTTTCTCCAATTCGGAGAAGCTCAAAACTTTTCTTCTCGGATTTAATCAGTATATCAGCTTACCTAATAGGAAAACATTTTAAGCAACTTCCGATTGTTAAACTTCGAGCCGTGAAATAAACACGTAAACATAACCACGGAATACGTAAATACTGTATAAACCGAATAAGGGCGCATGTTCACAAACAATTCCCGCAGCAGATTAAGCCGGGGAAATATAATAGTTTTATCTTGAAAGGGAAAATATCCCCTTATGGAGTTTGCAACGGACTGTACCCGGACGACTAGCGTGACCAACCTGTTTGAAAAATAAGGACGTCCACCATTCTTGTAAATTCCTTTACCATAGATTTCTTCAAAAGGAAGGTGATGAAACATCTTGCGGGCCAGTATGGCGATGTTAAGGGATAGGATATAACGGTATTAAGTCCGTTGTCATCGCGATGTGGGGTTATCTCTTGCTTATAATCAGGCTACTTCCAAAATTAATCAGGCTGGGAGGAGCCAATATACTGGGTCTAGATTAAATTTGTCAAGTTTTTAAAAACAATCTATATGTAGCAAAGTAAATACGCGTAAACTATTGCCAGTTAGTAATACATCGTTTCTGATTACCCGATAACAAATTGTAAAATGTCAATATTTAACAACACATCACGCAATATCAGTAAAATATGTTCATTTTTAACACAATTTTGTTCTTCTCTGGTTATTGTTTCACAACAAGTTTTGCGGTCCTTTTGTTGCATTCAAGTTTCACCTCGACTACAAAATGGAACAACACATACTCTTTTAGTGGAACCGTGGGCGTAGGACACAAGATCAACCTTATTGTAATACTCAATATTTTAGTTTTAGTTTCTGGCATTCATTACATATCTGACATTTTAATCCAACGCCATGTTTTTTACAACTAAAACTTACTATATTTTTTCCACCTCAAACTCCCCGCTGCGGAGACAAGATAATACAATATTACCACAATAACATTTCGAATTTGCAAGACTTTTAGCACGATCTGTCGGGCACCATGCGGTTTAAGTGTGTTCTTTTAATAGGACTTCTGCCTTTTGCTTTGTTGTTCGTCTGTTTGACAAACAAAGACATATTTTTCAATGGTCATATGTTTAAACATGTCTTGTTTATAGCTTTTAAATGTTTATCTGGCAACTGCACGCTCTCTAGCGATATCATCTTGAGTAATCTTATGACAGTTTTTATTTCTATACAATTATTACATGAAGGCTTCATGGCTGCTAGAGAGCTTCTAAAACTGTCAGATTATTTAGAGAATAACGCCGATCATATTGTAATATTTCTATGAATACATGATATATTCTATAGTAACGGACAGAAACTGAAGAGAAGGCTATTAACCAATCATGTCTATAATCTTATTTTAGACTGACGTGGGCTTTTACGACGCCTACGTACGACTACAAGGAGTATACAATAGATGTATAATGATATTAAACCTGAAAAGTATTATTTTGTGATCTGAGACTGAGAGTAATTTAACGCAATTTATTAACCTTAAACGTGAAAGTGCTCTGCAAACCGCTAGACTGAGTTTATGTTATTTTAAACAGAGATATACCAGATTTGATAGGTGTTACTTATTCATGCAAGAAAAAAGACTTAAACATTTTGAGATAGGGGAGAGAGATTTGAGAACAAACTACTGGGATGTAACCCGGTATGTATCCCGGTAGTTTGTTAGTTAAAATAATCTTTTATTTGTCGTTTTATTGAAAAAAAAAACATGAAACTTTGTATTTAGGTACGTCTTTAAATAAAACATGTTTATTCTTTCGTTTTTAGATATAAATGAGGAAAGAATAGGACTTTCAATTTGGAAACCAATATTGTCAAATGACTAAGGTTCATGTTGTGTCACTTTTCTACCCAAAAAATAGGCTTTGGGCCTTAGGAAAGTCTGTGACGTTACACCAGGGTGGTCACCCTCCGGATAACGGCAATAGTGGGTGTTATAAAAAGTTTTCTTTGTTTTATCCTCTCCCGCGTCTGCCTCCAAATCGTTTTCCGATACCGTCGCGTGTCGTGCTGTCTGCGGCACGCGTCCGAAACTTCGAATGCTCTGATGCTGCCTACTTGATGACGTCATTGGGTCAAAAAATTTAATTATGTTCCGGAATCTATGTATTTGAACATTGAGCTCTTTTGTTTCTTTTTTATTATTTTTATTTTGAAAACTGCTATATTCGAAAATTGAGCTGTATTTTTTTTTCTTTATTTTAAATGGCGATTAGACTTCTTAAGAAAAGCCTTTATTTTCTAAGATGATAAGAGACAATGAATGTGAAATTTTGCCACGCTACACGTTATATTTAGCTTGCCAAGGTGCCTGTTAAGTGCAATGGTTAAGTTTAAACTTCTTTCAAAGCACAATAGAGTATCTTGTTAGATACCTACGTGGGCAAGTCGCTTAACACTAGATGCGCTTTTGAATGCGATCTACTTTATAGATTCCTAATGACAAACCCCGTATTTGCACGAGTGCAATTTATAATTATTTTGCATTACTGTACCTACCTTAAACCTTCGTCTGAAATAAATTTATCTATAAACTGCTACAAAATCCGTTGTGTAGTTAATATCTGAGCATACATAGAGACCGACGAGCGGGAAGCGAGTTTGTATTGAACTATGTGGTGATTTTATTTATCACTAACTTCTGAACATTCGGAATCATTCAACACCAAACTTTCATACTAAAATTTACTAATTTTGCATTTATCATACAGAACAAGTAATTTGTGAGATGTATTTGTATAACCAAGCCACAACAATAAAAATTTAATTGAATTTATTGAGCCAATAACATAACATCTCCACATTACCTTAATTAAAGTTAGGTCTTAAAATTAGCTGTCTAGTAAGCGGATGCAACCTACCCACTTATACTTCAAGCCAGCTCATAAAAATTTCTGCACAGTAAACGAAACGCGATTTCCAAACACTCAAAGCAGACCGTTTCATAGAGAAACTATTTCCCCGACATTTTTAAAATCCATCCGGGGCCATTATAAAATTTTATACCGCATTTGACGCTTCGGAAATTGGTCTGTCTGTCAGCGCAGAGTGAATGCGTGGAGCCAGTCTATTTATAACGAATACCTATACAGGGTGGAATATAACTTTACGATTGGAGTCATATCCTGAGAATTTTTAAGTCGATATTATGGAAACGCTTTGGATTCTAGTTCATACTTTTACTTAACTTTTACTTACTTATAGTGGGTTTGATAAAGAACCCATTAGACAGGCAGGCAAGTAGTATTTGCATCGATATCACATGAATAAAAAAATGCGCCAGAAAGTTACACAAATCAACAGGCGTCAAACTATGGTTCTCCCTTGTAAGTATGAGTACCAGACTGAATACTGAGTCATTCAACCCGTACACAAAACCAATTTACAAAAGTTAATCTCCCAAATTGACAAACTAAGCATCGAACCCGGGACTTTTTATGCTTGGGGCGTCTAGTGTGTCTGCTGTGCCACTTAGATCAACTATTAACTTTAGTTGGGATGTTGAGACCATTCACAAATAATATTCAGGTATAAATACCGTAAAAGAGGACTTAATTTTTACTCTTACGATACATTTTTACTTATAGGCGACCTCCGTAGCTGAGAGGTGAGCGGGCTGGACTTTAAATCGCGTTATTTCTGATGTTCGATTCCTGGTTGGGTTAATATGGAAAATAAACTTTTATTAAATCTTGGTTCTGGGTGTGGAAGTCTTACTTTTGTAGATAGATAATTTCTGCAACAAGTGCATAACTTACTAAACAACGATCAATGTATGTGTTTAATCATTACTGTTGATGCAATCAAATCAATAGATCGTAGCAATAGAAAATCCTTTTAACACAGGCGACGATGTTAATAAACTGACATGACTAACAACAAACCGACACGTTCAATATATCACTATTCCACTTGCAATCCTATCATGGAAGCATAAATAATAAAACTTAATCGAATCCTGGTTACACACTTTAGATTGTCCATAAACCAGAGTCTAATAGGCCTCTTAGGCCAAGGCAGTGCAGCCTTATATGAATCAAACGTAGTAGATGAAACCGATTAGCAAGATGTTTTACCTTTTCCGCTCACAAACCTACAGCTAAGCGCATAAACAAAAAACCGGTCAAGTGTGAGTGGGACTGGCGCACGAAAGGTTCCGTAGCATTGAGCAGGTAAACCAAAGTATACAAATTGCATTGAATATTTCAAGCGCCTACCTAATATGCCTATTATTGGTATCGAACAAAAATAGGCAAATAATGGCATTTTTTTATATGAGCCCCCGTAGATATTTATTTATTTTAAAATGTATTGTTTATTATTAAAATTAAATACAACTGAATATTCAGTGATTATTTCAAGTGCTTAGTCAGCTGTTGCCATTATTGATATCAGGTAAAAAAGGGCAAAAAATCGTTTTTTTTATATGTCAGCCCCTGTTAGGTACATATATCTATTTTCTTTTATTTTTAGTATTTTATATTATAGCAGCTACAAAAATACATGTGTCAACGATTAGTTTTCGCGGTTTCGAGGTAAGCCCTGGTTGAAAGACGAACGGACGGACGGAGCGCTATGTGGCGGGTCGTTACATTCCCTACAATATGGTTGAGTGAAGCGATGGCTGGCACATACGTCATGCTTGTGAAGAGGTGCCACCTTTGGGGACTGGTCTGCTCCAGCTTACCTCTTGAAAGTAAATACTTACTTGAGTACTTATTTGTTTCATCACTCATTAAAACCAAAACTATATGACTTGATCCAAAGTGAGCTACACATAGCAATAAGTTAGATACTGATACTGTAAATGATCTGCTGAGTTTCTTACCGGAAGTAGAATCACTTTGCATTGTATTCAATGACGATTCAAAAGTGTTATATGTAACCTACTTGAATAAAAACATATTTGAGTTTGAGTTTGGACGGACAGTAACAGGGATAAATTTTTACTTTTTGGAACGAAACCCTAATAAACTGACCAAGATTGAATAGATTTAAGTCGCTTATACAATTAGCCTTTAAAATTTTAGTAGGATTGATGGGTGAATTTTAATAAGTGATCATTTAAGACCTAATTTGATGAAATTAATTACGAGTATCTTTGTACTTCGGAAGCACGTTAACTGACTGCTGGTCGTAACTGACATCTAAGTATTAGTCATCAAACTTAATCAGATGCTATTTTGTGGATTGAGAACATTTGACAATAATATCATTTGTTGTACACACTTATCTTCAGTAATTCGCACGAAGAGTTCCTGAATAATATTTATTTTATTAAATAATTAATTTTAGAGTGATTATATAAGTCAATATTTGGAATATTCCCAATCTCCTTCCACCTATTACAAAAAATCCTATAATATTGTAACACCGGCAATTGTAATTCACATCATCTGAAATTATTGCAACTCTTAAATTATCAGGGAGCTACGGCTTGTTGACAGACGGAAAGACAGATAGGAAGATAGACGGAAAGCGGAATCTTACTAATAGGGTTCGGTTAATCCCTTTGGGTACGGAACCTTAAACCAATACGTTTAAACAGGCCACATGGTGACAGCGAAAGGGTTTAGTTTTAAATTAAAGTTTAGAGCTCTATAAACCACAACATTGGCTCTCCGCTCACTTGAAAATTATTCAGTGGAAAACTTTAAAAATATCGTACAGATTGACGTGGTCATATCGAGTAAAAGCGTCGAGTACTTAACTTTAAAGTGCTAGAGGCGGGACTTGAATTACATGTATTCGAATGATGAATTAAAACTCGATTTGAATGAGATTTTTTTTGTTGATTCAAAACATCGCTTGATTTGAACGTGCAAGCTATAAATCATTTTTTTTATACAAATCCTTATTTTACGACAAACTTGTCTACTTGACTAAAGACACTGCAAGGATTTTTTGTAATAAATTGGCCTTTTAATGTGAAGCGTATCGAGTTCATAACATTATTTAGACAGATTCACATATACCTAATGTCAATTTAAAACCTACTACTTATAAGTTAGTTATTTTATTTAGGAACCTGTCCGTGTTACTGTCGGCATTAATTGAAATAATCATTATGAAAAAATAGGATCAAATATTTTAACTAAAATTAGCTTACATTTTACCCCTATTTGGCTTAATGAAAGGCGTAAATGTGGCCATAGATTATACACGTACCCACACAACAGATTAAGAATTAATTCAATACTAACTTTTTTGCTTGCGAATCGAATATTTATTTTCGACTCCCATCACTATATAGACTCACCCTGTACACGGCCATCGCTCTACAAATAGCACCAACAAGCGTGAGGGAAGCCAATACAAGTCAGAGTTGTTTAGGTCAATGTGGATTTTTGGCTTTCAGTTCACACAAATGAGCGGAATTCCGCCGTCAAACGTTCCTGAAGAACAAATTATTTGGTGAATTATAAATCGAGTAGGGGACTTGGTTACAAGAACTTTGTAGCCATTAGACGGAGGTTCATGGCGACATACATACTTACTACTTTCCACCTTATGATACAAATGAAAATACATTGTGTATTATTACTGAATTAAGTGGCAATAGTTTTTTGACAGTTTAATTAAAGATAATGTGAGCAATGAATATGTATGCCAACTGTCCTTTACAATTAGCTTTAGACTAGAATAACTTATATTTTCTTAATTATATTGTAGGTAAATGGATTATATAATACATCTATCTAGTCCGAGTAGATGCTAAATGCAACATAGTAATATTATAATAAATATTATATTTATGATAAATTTAATCTAAGCTGTGATTAAGTTACATAAGCTATCAATTTAAGCATCAGTATGCCAATATAGTAGTAAGTTGGAATATTACGTTGTATCATATAGGGTCATGTTTTATGATAAATAGTATGCTTCTCCACAATTTTTCATGTGATTGACTTTCCCCAAAATCTTATTCAAATTAAAGTAGAAGCAACAAATCTTTTTAAATACGCGTCCATCCGTGAAAACATCCCTGTGCGTCAACATACTTGGTTCTTGAGGTTCCGCAGTCACGCCATGCGCCATATTAAGTGGTCACAGAACGGTTACGTAATACAAACATGTCAATTTGCCTGCGTCGCGGCCATCAATCAAGGCACTCTTTTGCTTTGCTTTAGTAATTGACGGCGTTCACTTTTCAGAATCGCTTTGTTAACGTTAAATGTAACAAGTTTTTGTGTAACGAAATACAAATCAAATCACAAATATAGATTTTGTTGGATTTTTCCTTTCTTATTAAAAAATCGCCAAAATCGGTGTCTAATGCTAATTACAGAGTTATCAGATAACACGGCTTTCTAGCTTAGGTAGCTTCACATCCCTACTAATCCCTACTAATATTATAAATGCGAAAGTAATTCTGTCTGTCTGTTTGTCTGTTACGCTTTCCCGCTTAAACCTCTCAACCGATTTTGATGAAATTTGGCATAGGTGTACGTTGAACCTCAAGAACGGACATAGGCTAATTTTTGTAAGAAAGTAAGGGGGGGGGGGGGGGGGGGGTAATGCCACCTTTGAAAGTTTATATAGGAAAATATTTATTTTTAAGTTAGAGATATGAAAGTTGGCACAAATATAGCTCTATTAAAATATATACTACTTTTTGTTTCGAATATTAGGGGAGATAAGGGTAAAACCGACCATGAAAGGGTGTAGTCCACGCGAACGAAGTCGCGGGCACAGCTAGTGGTTTATATGCCAATGCAATATTATAATCAATTCATTTATTTTCAAGGACATGATACTAAATAAAATTTAGCATAAAGCTGCCACACCGGCTCGGGTATGTTCTGGATGAAATTTACAATAAGAAAAAATAGTTTCGAACTTCTTCATGAATAGAAACAAACGTCTGTCTTGATATAGTGCAATACTTTGCTAGCAACACCGACATAGCCCTCGGCGATCAATTTTGTAATGCAGTTAACGTCAAAAGTGGCCGGCTCGCGTGCCGGCGTGCCGCGCCGCGCGCTGGCTGCGAGTTAAACTTTCAGCGGGCCCTTTGCGGCCGTCACAGGGACTGACGTGGCTGCCGCTACCCGGAATGATTGAAAAGGAAACTAGACACATGGTTCGTTAAATTCTTTGTAACAATTTTTCTACAAAAAATGTACTGGACACAAGCCTTTCCCATGATTTCCATAACTATCGGTTTTTTGGCACTTGCACATCTTGGGATTGCATTTTCCGGTACGTGGTCGCCATTTTGGAACTTACTTTTTTAAACTATGTTAACTAAGTTCCATTAATTTAGGGGACGAGCCAAAACGGATGATGCTTAAGTTACATTTTCCAATTCCAATCAGAAAGTGAGGCTGTTAACCGCCTGATTAGCTTAGACATATATCGAAAGGTTACCCTCTATCTATCTATATCTATATATCTATCTATATGTGTATTGAGTTCACAAATTTGATGAAAGATTACGACGTAGATGTAAATGCATAGTTGTGACCTAAAATGGCACCGGAATAAGGTTTCAATCACCGTAATTAGTCTTTTTTACGCTCATTCATGTTAATTAAGTAAAAATTGTTGTTTTCTTCAGCCACGTGACGTTTACAATAGGTTAGATTTAAGGCACTTTAGACGTTATTTGTGATGCTTGCGTTGATATGCAGATACCTGTGTGCATTATAACGCGGGTACAACAATTGGTTTGTGTTTTGCGTGCATCTACAAAATGTGTAATGAAATGTTTCCAAAGACGGCTCTCAAAATATCAAAACAAAGTCTTAACTAATAAACTGACACAGATTTTCCTAGTCGACCAAGTCAGCACCTTTGCGTTCGTCCATTTTTAGAAACTAAAGCATAAACCAACTTCCCTGTTTTCCCTACACCGCGAAAAAGTAAAGTTATTATTCTTGAACCATTCGCTTTTCCAATTTTGGTAAAGTATACGAAATGAAGTTTCGAATCCGAAATAATAAATCCCTCCACAGCTTTGCGGGTCGGGATTTTTAACAACTTTTTACCCGCATCGGCGGGAGTAACTTGGGCCGTTTTAACAAGTTTGGGCTGTTTCGCTTTCACACCCGGCTACTGGTGCCATTGGAATTTTCCAATCACCGTTTCCAGATAGACGTTCATCAATGCCACCATAAAAGTTACTGTCCGTCCGTTTATTTGTTTCTACTGAGTTGTTTCAACTTGCGTCTTAGGGTGTACGCACACGGTGTTCTTGTACGGCGACTACGTGCGATTCAGGAACGCGCGCTCATGGCATGAATTACCAAAAAGTCGAACATGGTATTTGTATCAATTCAAACGGGATACTAACGCGCGCGAAATGTGCGTTCAGAAATGTTTGAATCGCGTTTGTAACGTTTGTGTGTTTTTCATGCTTAGAACATGCTTACGAGAATAGTCTTTTGATGTTAATTTATCCTACATATTCTACCGATAAATATATGAGCAAATATAAAATTATTATTTCTGACGCATAAGAAATTAAACTATTGATAGTTTATAAATGTACAGTAAATACAGCTACCATTAAATTAATTTAAATTTGAGAAATCATTTACATAATTTACGTATATAATTAAGTTAGTAATTAACAAGGAATCTAAATTAGCAGAGATAAGTCAATATTCAATAATAACCAGATTGTTTTTATGAATGTTAAATTTCGTTAAAAATAAAAAAGAAATGTAAACTAAATATAATAATGTAGGTACGTGCGTGAACTCTACATTATCTGTTTGTATCGATACAAATGCGCTATTGCAGCGCTACAAAAGTATGAAAGGTGCCCAAAAATACGCCGTGTACGTACGGCTTTATTGGAAGGGTCGGCTGAGCCGCGGTTCTGGCTCGATTTAATGACAATACGGAGAATGTACATTAATGCTTTCTTTAATTTACTGCTCACTCTCGCCGTTAACGACAGCTGTAACTTGCTGATCATAATTACGTGAAGAAATACTTCTCAATGTTAAGCATTGTCATTCGATCGTAAAATGGATTAACTTTGATTTATGACTAAAAATTTAAAATACCTTTAAGTGCTAATTTTAATTACAAGGGGCAATTAGCGTTGTAGCTATTAATGTGGTGCTTGACCGAAATGTACGGGGGTACATTAGTAGCAAGAGTCAAACCTTCAAGGTAATGGTGACAAGTCCAGTAACAGCTTTATTATGCTGTTTGTATCGCCCTTAGGCTAGTGCCTCATTACCACTTAACATCAGGTGGGATGAGTTAATCTTGACGTGCAATATAAAAAAAAACTGGCACGACAAGGCATTGTTAGCCTTTCGTTCTCAGCATCCTACACAAGTACCTATCAAAATACTTAAAAAAATAGTGCCTCCGTTCATATTTACAAGCGGCAGCGTCGTTCAAACGCGGTTAATTTATGTGTCGCAAGCCATAAAATCAGTTCCGCTCCACGGGCGCCGGTGGCCGCGCCAGGGCTGCCAAATATGGTTACGTTACGTTACTGTTATTTTTGATGTTAACATAAAATCCGGTAGCAGCGCCAACACATATCAGTTTTTAAACGCATCACGTACGGTATGGGCCATTTGCGTAGGTTTAATAGAAGCCGTGTTCAGGAATTTCATCTGCGTCCATGTGTCCTTGAAACACTGCAGATAAGATTAAGTGGTTTCTTGGGGAGCGTGTCTCTTCTATTAAAAATTATTTATTGATGGATGCAGTTTTAGTTCGAGTTTAAGTTTTACTTTTTCCAATATGCCTGTCATGGGCATTTTCCAGATTTCCTGAAATATTTTTAAAATTTGAAACATATTACATATAAACCTATTTCAATTAAAAGGTCAGTCAAGGGCATCAAGTCCCGGTGTAGTTATTTTTTTTGTAGTTATTTGTTTTATAATCGGGGAAAAGTATTTCATATGTTAATCTAGTATGTCTTCTCTCTTTTTACCAAATTTCATCTAAATCCGTTCGGTACCTAGTATACACATGAAAGAGAAACAAACATGTATTTAGACACTATTAAAGACTTTCGCACTTTTGTCTGCATTATTCCGGGCTAAAAACTAATATGTTAATCTAGTAGGTATTTCATCTTTTTCCCTACTAAAATACATGCATATCCGTTCGGAACTTTTTTTCAGAAAGAGCCACAAACTTCCATACATTCTTGCAAACCTTTGCGTTTATAATATAAGAAGGATTAGTAAAAAAAAATGTTAGGAACTTAAACATAAGTACCCAAACTCCAGTGCCAAGGCATCGGCTAGACTGCCCCGATCTTCCGCCACAAAACACAACGAACAAAACCTAGCGCACCGTGTTACACTCGCAAAAGTTTCCCGGAACAAGTTCCACAGATCACGGGACGTAGGGCATATCCTCCGCGGGTGATCGCGATCGATCGAAGAGGGAGCTCCCTCCTGCACGACACGTGAGGACTACTGTGTGTGCCGACTTGGTCACTGATATGGGAATATCGGCAAATAAAATAAGGAAAGCAAAATATCTAAGACTAGCGGTCCCGGCGAACTTCGTTTCGCCTTAGAGAATTGTTCCCGCTTTTCTGTTGATTTTTTTCAAATTTTACCAAGGATTCCTAATTTTGTAGCCTATGTCAAATTGGAAGAATGTAGCATTCTATTGGTGAAAGATTTTTTTAAATCGGCCCAGTACTTTTTGAGCATATCCATTACAAACATACAAAAATACAAATCTTTCCTCTTTATAATATTAGTATAGATATATATTTTTATTTTTATACATGACCACTTCTAGCTATATCTAATATAGCGACCCGCCCCGGCTTCGCACGGGTGCAATAGCTACTTAAATATGTACGTATTATACATATAAATATTGCAATTTATTTTATTACATTGACTCCTCCCTTACCCCAGTGACGCTTGGAGCCTACATCGCATGCTGGCTAGCTGAGCGCGGTGAGCGGCAACCAAGCGACTTTTTTCTAATACTTGCATTATTAAACTCATGATATCTTTCGAATTAAATGTCCGAATTGAATAATTCAAAAAGTTATATAAAGTAATTGAAGCTATCTTGAATATAAAGTAATTTATTTTGATAAGGATTAATACCAAGGTACAAATAAAGAGCCTTTAAAAGAGGCGGCATATTAATAAATTTTTTAGATTAAAAAACCGCTTATTGTGACATAACTATAATATTTAGTCATATGCTATCCCGACACTTTTTGTAGATAATGATGAGTTCTGCAAAGTCGTAGTGCATGACTTTGTTCTATCATCAATAGTTTTCGCAGCGCACGCGATGTAAGGAATTTTTCAGGTCACCTTTAATTACATTATTGAAGTTTTAGTAAGGATCACTAATTTTTTTGAAAATATAATATAGCCTATGTCACCCGTAGATAGTGTAGCTTCCCACCGGTGAAAGAATTTTTCAAATCTGCCAAGTAGTTTCGGAGCCTATTCAATTCATACAAACAAACAAACAAACAAAAAATCAAACCTTTCCTCTTTATAATATTATATTAGTATAGATAGTATAGAAGTATAGACAACGCTGAGATCAAGAATGGCGACTCTTAATAGCGATTTCGTTTCGGTTCTTGGTCAGGTCAATTTCGAAATCAAAAAACTGACGCCCCCAGCTTTCCATCTTGAAATAAAGAAAATTATTGATTTATTTATGGATTCATAATTAGGACAAAAAATCTTGTTACACGTCCATCACGTCAATACTACTGCGTGTGCCAACTTGGTAATTCCGGTAAATGAGCAATTTTTATCGAGCACCTATCCCTATTAATGATTTAAATGATAAGCAAAGAGACTTGATAGCCCGAGAAAGCTGTACAATACTCGTAAATTAATAAAGAGACGATAAAAACAGACCTCAAAGTTGATAGAATAAAAAACAAAAATAAAAAAGTTATTAGCTTAGACCACCATACTATTTAAAAACAATAACTTAGCAATAATTACTTAGATTTGGTTTTTCCAACGAACAAGTCAGGTACTAATACTGCAAATGACAGTACAGAATATAAAAAAATCACGGTCGAACCCCAAATCGCACCCTCAAAATAGCCGCCGAACTCCACAGCATACCCGGTCCCCCCCACGTTTGTCCACACGGGCGGCGGCGCGATCGTTTATTGACGATAAATTACGCGAACGCTTTTTATCTCGCGATACAATCGTAACTGTCGATGGAGCCCTAAGTAACGAGCCCCCTGCGCCCCGCGAACACGTCCCGAACTTCTTGCGCGTGAAATATACCCGAGATATGACCGAGGATTTCGCCAATAATTTTATCGTACTGCCCTTTTATTACAATCATAAAATTGGTTAAACTGATGGTAATATATTACAACAAGTCGTTTAATGGGTTTTAGAAATTGCCAATGTTCATCGTAAAATTATTGTACAAGATACAAAATGAATTAAAATGTGCTTTCGGCTGTAATATATGCAGGAAATAATTTTTATTAATAACACAACTAAAACAGGGACACTACGAAGCCCCTAATTATACATGACAGTAATGCACTAAAATTAAATTGTTCACACAAATAATAAAAACCTTTTAGATTTTTTAATGTGGACCTATTATACCTATCACTAAAATGTATTTAGATCCAAGTCCGTTATTGTAACAGATAATATAAAATCCCATAACCATAATTTGTTGACATTAAGAAAACCGTGAAGGGAAAGGTAGAAAGATAGAAACTATCCTTTCATTGGCATTCATTAAAATAATAAAAAAGATAATAAAACTTTTATTCGTCTACACAATTAAGCGTAAGTTGCTTTTACGAGTCATTATCTAATCAATTCATTAATTACCAAGATTAAATAAATTATGAGCAAAGTAACGACAAAGTAGGATATAAAATCTGACAAAAGTGATAGAGATAAAATTTATCATTACAAATAACTAGATATGGAAGAAAACTACTAAAAAGGGTAGTTAATTAAAAAGTGTTGCAACACCAACTTAACAGCCTTTATAGTTTTAAAGAGCCAGTAGTACCAGAGAAACTTCTGGTTTATTTAAAATTTACAGCTTATTATAGCCCTTCAAATTTAAAAGCTATCAGACGTGGGCAATCACACTTTATGACAGTTAACACATCCATAATTTAAGTGTGAAATAAACCAGCAGTAAAAGTTTAGATCGGAGTTCCTCAAGGGGGCAGCCTGGGTCCACGCTTTATGACATGACATAACGCCGCATCTTAATACTGTCTCATCACCGGTCACCTTCGGCTTCTCGAAATAAAATTTTATTACGTGTATAAGTATATCGATTGCCTCACACTAGATAAGATCTCAAATATCGCGTATAATGAATGTCTTAAAATTGCCGTCGAATTAATTTTAAAATTTAAGCGCTGCAATCTTAACGTGCTCTGCATAATGTAATTTTATGCACAATTACCATCATCACACCAGAAGCAGAATTATAAATGACTAAGTTGATAAAATCGAATATAAGTTTTTTTCTTGGCATATCTTTTTGGTAATAATGACGCCAGTGTAATGCTACCTCTAAAGGCACTATATAAATGTTTGATGAAGTCACTCAAGTTTCATTTTGAAGTTCTAGCAGATTATGGTGAAAATTAGTGAAGCGTTATCAGAAGGGTTTTCTGATTTTATCACCAAATATTTATTGACGGTTTTAATACACAACAGCGTGAAAACGAAACCAGATTTCAACAAATCTAAAGCCAACTTGCTACTTAAAACATTGACTGAAAACAGAAATCATTTCTCCCTCTTACAGCGTTCAGCAGACATTTACATAATGAAGTTTAATAATAGATTAAAAAACGAAAGGAGTCTTTTAAATGTAAGACAGATGATGAGAGATGCTAGCAGAGTATATGAATAACCAATATCTGAATTCAGCTGATCTGCGTCAGCGTAAAAAAAAAACAATAACACTCTGCTAAATCTTCTATGCTTTTTAAAAATAATTGTCTCAGTCTTCACCTTTAATTTATTAACAGACCAGAGAATTCCAGCCAAGTTCTCACAAGTTGCTGCAAGTTGTTCCATCTACATTACACGAATAACGTCTTCGAGATCGTAATGAAACACGAGGAAGCAGAGCCGGCTAAACTTTCTTTTGTGAGGAAAAAGTGAAGTGAGGTCGAGGCGTTTATAGACAAAGTTCGCGGCGAGGCGCCGCTCCAATACAGGATATTGATTTTATTGTATGTAAGCCGTATTAGATACTTACCGGATGTATTATGTGGAAAGCTATTCATGGACGGATGGTGGAGAGAAAAGTTTTCTGAAGGTAGGTATTAATAAGGCGGCAATAAATGCAAACTTTTTTTTTATTCATGCGTGTTTTTAATAATTGCTTTCTACATAGATATTAAAACCCAAAAGTTTATATTAATGTATAGATGTCTAGATATAAGAGTATGTTCGTTATGCTATCATGTAAAACCTCGATACGAATTTGGATAAACTTTGGTATCTCCCTAAAAAAATTCATCTAAATCGATTTAGTAGTATGGAGGTAGCAGATGACTCACTAGATAAATACAAAGAGTAATCTTTTATTTTATTTCAAGAAATATGTATTAAATTGAGTCACATCATGTTCATTTGCTCTGATGCCGTAGAAAGTGACTGACCACAGCATCAGACACGGAGATCAGAAGCAACGCCGGTACCACAATACCCTGACCCGAGAGAAAAGTAAGTTTCCATATTGACCTGACCAATAATCGAAACTCGTAGTCGTACTCGTACTCGTAGTCGTCGTAGGTTACTAGCTGTTGCCCGCAACTTTGTCTGCATTGTTTTGGGATATTATAGTATCCTTTATGATAATTTTGTGTTTCCCCTCATTTTTACGAAGTTTTTTTTTTGCGTGAAGATAAATCTAGTAGACCTTTTAAAAATATTTCCAGTTTATCAAACTTTGACAGGCAAAATGCGTCAGTCGCTGACCCAGTAAACAATCTGATGATTCGCGATTCGATGTCACCGAGAGGCACGCGACGCCTATCCGTCTTCTTGGCGTTTACTAATCGCTGAGAATTTAAAGTTTCCATGATAAATGTGCGCGATTACGTTGAACAGCCTTCTAACAGTAGCGGAATAGCAAAATTAGCAGCATATAACGATACCAGTAAAGTTCTACGTCCATAAATGATGGAGCTGAATCGTAACAACACTATTTGCAATCCAGAATGGCCCAATACTTGCAGATTAAACTTTAACTTCTAAATGTTCAAAATGAAAATGAATAAACACACACGGTGCAAATTTGATAATCATTTGTTTTTTATTGCAATTTTAAGCATTGAAATCTTGTTGATTGTTTTTATTGACACGTAAGATTTAACAGCAATCAGTGTTATTTATGTATGTGGCTTGTATGTATTCAAAGATACAACATGATCTAGGTAATGTTTACTCTTCTATTTTATTCTATTCTATTCTTATTTGACTTGCACTGTGTGTATGTACAGTCAAAAGCACCTCCAAACTACCGGACTTTATGTCATAGACTTAAGAACTAATACCAAACTGCATGCATTTATCTTGACGTGTTATTGATCGTACGTGTGTTAGAGTACAAAATTCATGCTCAGTGATGTAAAATGTAGGCTGTGTTCAAACGCGCATTAGTGTGGTGCTGTTTGTCTAAGTGGACAACCTACCTTTGATTAATTTTATTCTAAAACGATCAAATATTAGTCGTCAAAACCCTTGGCAATCAATAGGCTACAAAACGTTAGTGTTCTATCGTAATATAATTCCTTCCAGAAATACCCGAGATTTTCGCAAAATAGTAATTCCCATTTAACATAACAAAGACATTAAACAAATGTTCAACCATAAGCAATAGCAAGAATTTGGTCGACGTAACTTCCACTTAAATAAGATCTTTAATTAGAATAAGCCAGACATGTTCTTTGTTTTTTAGGAATAATTCTTCACATTTAAATTTCCTTTATATAAGTGCCAGATTATTTTGTTATCTAATTTGCAAAGTCTTATTAAGAACAAGTATGCTCCACCGTCCATCCTTCCTTTATTAAATTACACCCAACTTCTAATGTATTACTCTTAAATTTTAGATAATCTAATTTCTGAGCATTCGGAAGCAGCGTGGGTTTTTATTAGTATTAAGTTATTTTGCTTGCGTGTAGATAAGCGAAATTTAAGTACAAGCATCGCGTGTTCGCACCTTTGGACTGTAATTGAATTATTTTTTCACATAAATCTGGTTTCGTTTAACAGCAGTATGGCGTGAGCGGCCCCACAAAATCGCTTGGTGTCGAACATTTTTTCTGACGGCGAACTGCTTATTTATTCATGGTTCAAACGTCTTGTTCGGTGCGTTCCGCTTGTTGACTACCCACCCTATAACAAAGACTCCAAATAAAACTCGATAAAACAATATTAAATGCCAAATAAGGGTGAGGTACACTGAAATAAATCAAACTGTAAATAATAAAACACAGAAGTTAATGAAAGAACCAGATAATAAGCTAGGTATTTTTTTCTCTTGTTTGAGTTTCCGTCTTGAAATTTGAAATGTTCGGCGTCTGTCACAGCGTACTATTTTTCACTTCTTTCATGAACAGGCCGAATTCAGTTTTAAAAACATAACATACTCATGGAGCCTAGTTATCTAAATTATATGCTTATTACTTTATTTTCATTTTAATACTCTAATATTGCAGCGAAAACATTTTATTTGGTTATTAACAGGAATTAGTTAGTAAATTCGTTCTCTTTTCTTACTCCTTATTTTCTAGCGAGAAGTTACGTAATTCAAATAACTGAACCACTCAAAACGAAATTGGAACAGACCTGTAGAAACAGCACCCATAAAAGAACGCTGACTCATCGGCAAGATGATAAAAGCAAATAAACTAGACGTCAAAATTCTAGGTGTCGACCATACGTGCGAGCGGAACGCGCCGGATCTTGCTATACGACTTTTGTTTCTTTCTCTTCGAATTTATTTGTGCCTTATTTCGTCGAAGCAGAGATCACAGATGCGCAATGCATCTTGAATAATGATGAGATTAGATCAACTACTGTGAACTTGCCACCTGCGACTGTATGTAAAATATAAGGGGATTTAAAAAAGGACTTAAACGTGATATGGGATGAACGCGGCTACGCTCGCCATTTCTTTTTAATGTGCCTCGTATACTGGGATATATGGAGAGCACATGACTCCGGTGTTCTTACGTTTAAGCAGACGATAAAGCCACTACGTGACTTATATGATAAATTGCGGTTTCGTACCTCATATATTTTGTGCGAAAACATGTAAAAAATATTATTCGAACGATATGTGGAATACTTTCGCAATTTTTGTTAATAGTTTATGATTTTTTTGTGTTCTTTTTTTCAGTGTACAAATAATTGTTTTCAAACTAAGTTAATAATGGCTAAGAATACTATTTGTTTTGTACCTACCCAAATTAAAACTTTTACAAAAAAAAACCTAAAATTTGTTATTGTAGTGAGGAAATTGAGTTATTTTCAAATTCAGAATTCTTTTTTGTGTTTGTTATTTTAAATAAAAACGGGGACTGTTTTTGTTAACACAAGCAATAATGTTAAGCGGCCTCCTTGCCGCTTCATTGCAATTGCAAGAAGACAATACGTGACGTTTACTTTTTATGAATAAATTGAAATTGTCAAATAAAACGTAAAATGCAATGGTTTTCATTAATTAAACTTACACACATTTCACATCGTATACATCGTCATAACATAATTTTGCACAGGATGACAAAAACATAGCATTTAATTTATTTGAAACGGTAACTACAGTGAACGATAAAAACCTAGAAGCATTTCAATGCTTGACAATGGCACCACGAAAAGTAAGGCATGGTGGGTGTGGTTTAAAAAGTGAGCTAGCTCCGGCACACATACCGTTGCCAAGGATGCAGCGAATCACAGGCGCGGACAATTACAGCGCTTGTTTCAGCCCATTCTATGAAATGACGTAACTATTGAACTCTCTATCTGGGTAACTACCATTCTTCAACGCAGTACAGACAAAGCATTCACACTTAAAATTAGCATCGCTTTTATGTCATACGAATAAGATCTAAATATCTAACAGCACGTGTTTACCTTGCCTTGCTGTCGACCGTACATTTCAATAAACTTAGCGTCAGAATCCAAATAATTGCACGATAAAACTTCCACGGTCCTTTATTATACAGTCCCCAGAAATACGCATTAACAAAAACAGAAACCACAAGATGATCTACTCTGATAAAGCCGCTCCCGTATAATTGTACTCCTTATCACACTGGAGCCATAACTGGCAAGTGACAAGAATGCCGCTATAATCGTTACTAAAACCCAAACTCTCAGCCGGCCAGGCCCAGTTCCTGCCGTATAAGTCGCGCGTCTCTCATAAAGCTCTCGTGTTACGTGCAGACAGTGTTTTTATCCGACCAGCCTATTTCTTGTCTCGACGCCTTATACAGATGGGTTCGTCCAAAAAGGAGTGAGGCAGGGATGGGAGTTGGTCTCTGAAATCGGTAGTTTTGTGTACATAGTCGAAATTGTATTTTGTTGCAGCGATAAAATATTTGATTTGAATTTGGAATCATAGTGGAACCTTTCAAACATAGATTCAAAAGTACGAAAAACAAATTAACCATTTTTAGTCTTTTGGAAAATGAAACTTCAATGTTTTATTTCAAAAATTTTAACATTTTTTATTGATGTTGCTATCTAAAATGTTAAAATTGTAGTCCTACTAATAGTATGAAAGCAAATTTTTTTAAGAATGTATTGATGTGCAAAAATCTTGATGTAATGTTTGTAACTCTTCCACGCAAAAACTTCTCAGTAGCTTTAGGTAGTCATTTGGTAAATGTAGAGATTCATAAATATGACTCGACGTCATTTACGCCACTAAAAAAAAAAACACGAACTACAGTTTCAAAAATGTGGACACATTTTACCACTTTGAAAGTGTCTCTCACGCAAATGATTTCATTTAGAAAAATATTATAATAGAAACCTCAAGATCATTTTTGAACACCTATCCATAGATACCCCAAACGTATAGATTTGAAAAAAAATATGAGTTTAAGTATTTAGTATGGGGGAGCATGTAATTTTGTTTTTTTTAGAAAATTTTTTTAATGCTCTTTACAGAATACATCTACATACCAAGTTTTAACAGTACAGGTAAAGTGGCTGTGATATACGGACGGACGGACAGACAGACAGACATGACGAATCCATAACGGTTCCATTTTTCACCATTTGGCTACGGAAACCTCAAAAGGACGCATATTTCCTCTTCGACTATGTAAGATAAAATGAGTTAATTTGTAATCGCAGCCCATCTCTAGTCCATCCTAATTGAAGGGGCTCTGTCGGCGCCCGCGCACGGCGCAGAGCGGCGCCCACGCACGTGTCGCGTGGGCGAAAGTAATGGGGTTCCGTTTTTTACGCGGCCTGTTAACTCCTTGTTCGTTAATTAGAACGCCATGACACCTCCGGGCGTGTCTAGTTTTCATTGTGCTTTGTATTTTTTTTTATTCAAGTTTGACCTCATACCACCTGATGTTAAGTGGTAATGAGGTCCTAGCTTATGGGCAACCAGTACAGCATAATTGTGAGTTCATTTCGTTCTAAAGAAGTTCATGCCCTTTTTAATCCTAGGCTGAAATAAAAATGATAGAACGTTTAAACATAAATGTACAATCTGCATGACCCAAGGTCTTGACTGGTAAAGAATGCTCTTAGCATTAAGTCCACCGTTTGTAGCTTAACAAAAAGTAGTCCATATTTCAATCCAAGCTTTCAAAAGCGATATTACTCCCATCTCCCATTATTTAAAAACAAAAATTTGCTTATGTCTTTTCTAAAGATTCAACGTATACCTACATCAAATTTCATCAATATCAGCTCAGATAGACAGACAGACATAATTACTTTCGCATTTACGGACCAACTAACTATTTACGGAACTCTGTTTGATTAACTTCACAAATTCGTTATTATAAGACGTTATTATGTACCAGTAAAACTTTAAGCATGGCCCAAAGACTTTCTTAAATAACTTAGTTACATAAGTTGTTCATTATTCTTCTCATTTATGTCGCATACAGATCCTGAGTTATGTTTTAAATGCGAGATGAATCCTCAAGGCGTACTAATCAATTTCTTTACCAAAATATACAAGCGTGAACATGTTTCTCACATAAACATTAAGTTGTGTAGCGTCATGAATTACAAATAGGAGTCGAGTCACAAATTCTTATCACGGAACACTAACACATTTGGTTAGCAGACACAAAATGCTATTGATTTTTTTTCGTGTAGTTAAATGTTTTGGTTTTTTAATTTAAAACCAAAATACTTGATGTTGTTAGGTAAGTCGTTTCAAATTAGTACGTATCTCGTATTGAATTGGGTTTTGTAGTTGAGGTACCGTCGTTTTTATATTTGTAACACAAGTTTTTTCTGTACTTACCATAATTTGAGGAATGTATGTAATGTTGCTCAATAATAAAAAAATGGTTAAACAGGAAGATTAAATAAATCAAAATACATTAAGATGAATATTTAACCAAAGTGTTTAAACAATATCATGGTATTCTAGTTTACACAAACATGCAAAATAACTTCCCAAAAATCGTATACATCTTTTTATGTCTCTTTCATAATTTACTAATACAATTGAAGGTCATTTTGAATGGTAAGTTGTTATTTTTCAAATAATTATGAACAAAGTCTCTACATCGTTCCTGCCTTCTACGTCATATGAAACCAAAAAATAATTATTTCATGTTTGAAAAAATAAGAATGAATGTAACAGAAAACATGCTTCAATATCTAAAATAGCTGGACATTTGTCAATCAAGATAAGTAAACAATGACCGACCTAATTGTTAGCTTTCAAAACTGTAACCACAAGCACTAAATATTCCGTAAACGCGAAGTGAAACTGGCTATGACTCAGTTAAGTGGCCTAATGCAGATTGATGGTTTGTTTCAGACACCGCTAGATCAGTACGGAGATAGTCGTTAGATCACAAATAACTATTCATTTGAACAGATGTATACGAGAGATATGTTAAAGAACCCGCATCGAATGCACTAGGTCTTCCCATATTTGTAACTCTCATTGACATTGAAGAAGAGAGGGCACACACCTCATATGTACATAAAGATTGTCATGAGTTGATATCAGTATGACGTGCTAATTAAAGGGGGAAAAACCCTGGCTTATGATTAAAACCTTCAAAAGGAGAGTGAAGAAGCATTGTTGCCGACGTTATAAACCCTACTTACAAGGGGGCCTTTAAGTAGCGTTTAAACTATTTTCATATTTAGAATGTGACGTTTGTTTGCTAGCGTGTTTTCTTGTTTTTTCATTAAGTCTGAAAATAAAGATGAGTGAGTGTGTGAGAGTCCATGCTATTTTATTTCTCAAATATACCTAAGTAATTTTACAATCATTCTTGCGGTCCAATATGTCGATGTCAACTGATAGGATATTGCGGTATCAAATCCGTTGTGGATTCCTCTCTTGCTTACCATCAGGTTGGGAGGAGCTGCTTGTCTGTAATTGACTGCGCTTTTATAAAAAATCAGTAAATAGAGTTTTTTGGGATACTTCACCTGAAGACCTTGAAAATGCAAATAAGTGCAGTTTGATGGTAGGTACAGTGTTTATTCCATTTTGAATATTTCTTTAAATAAAACAGCTAGCAAAATCAAATACACAAGATACGTTTAATTTCACTCACAACTAGTACAATAATTTATAACAATGCGTTAAGTCTTTACACTTCATAGTTTCGGTTCGGACCTAAGTTGAAACTTCTTTTGGGTACAAAATTTTAAAAGCCACACAACACGCAACGCTAAGTTATCGTGAAAGTGTTCACAAAATTGCAAATGTCAACACAAGCCAAGATGGAGATAAAAACATTTTAAACCAATCAGAAACTTTTATCAGTCGGTTACAATTTTCTGATAGCTTTTTGTATGTTTACATATGAATGTATTAAATAGCATCTTCAAAGCCCAAAGTCCTTCTTTATTATGTGCCGACCTACGACATGACCTAAAAGTCGACTCAAATACGGTGTCAGCAGAATTGGCATAGTAGACAATGCTCCATACGTAATGCACGATTAGCCAATACATCGATCCTACATCGCGATGTCAGAGTTTTCGTCGCTACTAACTATGTATACACACAACGAACCAAGATTGGTAGTTGGGCCTTGGTCCCCGAGCAGTTAACACCTAGCTCGGCGGAACTACTTACGCTTTCAATAAAAGAACATACGTTCCTTACAATTATTTGCATAGATTTATGGAGCAACTTAACTCCACCCTAACTCTTGCTCACGTCCCAGAGCGCACGGACTTATTCTATTTGCCGTCCCTTCGGAACTTGGTCGAAAGTTTAAGGCCCTGTTTACACGAATACAGAAAACTGTGCAAAAGTATTTTAGGAGAGCGCAAACACCCAAGCGGGTTACGTTGTGACCTTTTACTGGAAAACTGTGACGGGGCAGGGTTGCCTCACTATAATCCATACTAATATTATTAATGTGAAAGCTACTCTGTCTGCCTGTCTGGTTGTTTGTCCAACTTACGCCTTAGCCACTGAACCAATTTTGATGAAATTTTGTTTAGGTATACGTTGAATTTCTAGAACGGACTTTCATTAGTAGGATGAAAAAAAAGCCTTGTATTTTTTGGTACTCTCTCGCTGTAACTGATTTACCCTATTAAACAATTAAATAAATAAACATTGGACAACATCACATACATTGCTCTGATGTGATAAGTAGCTTGAGCACTTGTGTTACAGAAATCAGCAACAACGACGGTACCAGTTGTGGTACCGTCGTTGTTGCTGATTTCGTCGTTGTTGGTTGTTGGGTGTTGACCCAGATCCAAAACAGTATAGATAAGTTCGTTTCCCATATTAACAGCTCACCTCTCGGCTTCGGCCTCAACGTAGTTGAAATTCATTTTCAAACATGGTATCAAAAACCTGTATCTAATACTTATTTCCGGGATAATAATGAACACTAGCCTAACATTGGCATTGTAAAACAGCTAAAACAAAAATCAACTTGGAAAGCATAACCGCTGGTTATACCTTTTCAAAGAACTAATACACCGTTGCTCCAGAAAAATTACACGCGACATAATGAAATGACAGCGCGGAAATGCACAAAAATGTTCCCGGAAATGACGACATAAAACAAAGACACACTCACGGGAGCCAGGGACGGCACCGTCCGTGCCCGGTTATGGCGGAGTAAAGTTTAACAGCGAGTTGTTCGTTTAATACTGCTTTGTGCTGTTTAGTGCGGGAACCGCGTAAAGAGAGCTGTTAATGTACACCGCCGTCATACCAGATGCGGGAATATGCACTTTGAACCCCGTGTCCAAGGCTGATTATTGCAAATAGAAGCCTGGATCTGATCGTATTGGAGTTGGGAACGAAAGAGGCTACTATACTGAAATTTGTAACGGGCAAGGGAACATGCACTTTATTGTAATTACCTTAAGACTTAAAGTGTATTTTTAATGTTGGCATGTAGTATGAAATGGTTAAGGTTCACGGCTACTACGCTGAGTCCGATCAGGTGGATGCCCTCGTAAACGGTCTTCATTGATGAAATTTACGCCATCTGTGGACTCTCCTTGAATGAAATTTCATTTCACTGCGATTCTTTAAATATGTTTCACGGCTATTGTAACTAAAATACTTCAGAAAATTTACACGCACAAACAATACCGTCTTATATTGAGTTTAAAGCTAGTAAATAACACAAAATCAGGATAACATTGTAAAAACATCGAGCAGTAAGCCTACCTACTGCAAAAAATGAAACGAAAGAACAAAGTTTTTGAAGATCAAGCGTTTATTCGGGAGTTATAACATAGTTTCAGATTTTATTCCAATCAAAAACTTAACTTGTTACCCAAAATGGCAGCATGCTAGTCAAGACATATTATACAAGTAGTAGGTACATTAAACAATTATAGATATGGTAAAAGTAATTATAATAAAAGTCAAAATCAAGTTTACAGATGGTACAGATTGCATCTTTACGGTTATTACGGTTTAATTTAATAATCTAAATACTCTAAAAAATCAAAATCACGTCGAAACAAAATAATTACTTGGCTATTTCTAAACGGCAAGCCACATTACCACACAATTTCACAACAGGAGCGATTCTAATCGTTTTCTTGCTCGCAACAACGTTTAACTTAATTGACTAAAATGCTATAATTAGTTCGGATTGTATCTCAACTACCCCTGTAGATAGTAGCAATAAGTAAATACTTGCATTGGAATAATGCAATAACCGTGAGGAGAGTGAATGTTTCCGTTCACTTTATAAAGCGGAAACTATACTGGGAGAGCGTTATCTTCCTTCCGCGAATAGCTCATCAAATATTGGTATAAGAACGCCGTAACTATTAAAGCTCAATTTGAATTCAACAATTGGATTCAAAGATAGGTTTATCCGTTATAAAAAATCTTATATTTTATAGCTCAGTATTATAAAAAAGCTGTTTTTCACGACTGCTCACGTTATTTTGGTAAAAAGTATCTTGAATATTATTCTAGTATTTGATCTGTCTAGCTACTACCTAACAGTTACTTAAAGGTTTTTTGTGGGAGAAAGACCAAGCCAAGAAAGTGCAAGAGAGCTTTCACGCTCATAACATCCCAGCTTTCACACCTTTAATAAAATCCAGGGTTCTTAGCTGATGAGTATATCTACGGCATGCATTGGTCATTAAAAATCTGTTCTTTGATTATTTTATTGTTTGAAGTTTGATTAAGTTGTTTTGATAATTTTTATTTATTTCTACTTATCTTTACATTATAAGTATTTTTTTTTCTATTTTACATGGCCTTCTCATAAACATTATTTGATTTCACTCAAAATTATAAACATAAGTTACCACATACAAAAACTATCAATACAATTTTTGAGTGTCTCGTCCAATAGTGTGGCAATAATAATATAATCAAAGTGTTCAAGAATCACTGTTTTCAGCGAATCCGTGTGCGGTTAGTGGCGCGGAAACAGGGCTTCTACTTCCTTCCTTGTCACATTAAGGAACTAGCATTCTCAGGTTTATATTCGGCTAGCATTTGTCGTTCGATGTTAGACCATATATCCATGCCATAGGTGTACAGAGTACAGAGTGTGCTTTTGATTGTATTTCATTGGCGGTATTGGCGGTAATACACTTGTACTTACTCCACACTTGTGTTAAAACCAAAACAACAGCACTACCAGAACACCTAGAGCTGAGATAATACAGAAAAGTTCGTTTTCCATATTGACCTGACCGGGACTCAACCCAGTACCTCAAAGATGGCGAGACGCCGGATTCCGGCCCTCTCGCATCTCGGCTATAGAAGTCGTAAAAAAATATATAAAATAGAAATGCGGATGAGGAACTAAAAAAAATACCGTTGCATTGAAGCCCAAGGTACTTTAAATCGCGAACCATTTTAACTTTATACTGGACACGCGACAAAGACAACACCGCTGGATCGTAATTGGGTTGATGAAGCAATTAAGTAATAGTTGTTTGAATGAATACCACAAAGCTTATGCTAATGATTTCTTTGTATGTAAATCTCATGAAGTAATCACACATCCCTCTATACAGCGAAATAGGTTCTCCTAACTAATTACTAAAACACCTAATCCAACTGAGCTTAATACAACAGTCAAGTCTATTTAATCAAACATATAAGGAAAACAGGATATTAGGTGTCATTATGGTGTAGGTAATGGTAAGAGCTTCAAGATTAAAAATCCACTAACCCTCTTGGATTGAAGGCTAGCTTTATAAAAGGATCTAAGTTTTCTGAATATTCACATTGTTTCTTTCGAGGTATTTTTACTATTACCTATGAGGTTACTCAAATCTGTAAGGTTGGCTGGTAGAGAAAGCCGCAAGACATTTAATGCCGTTTGTATTTTTTAAATTCCTGCCTAAAAAAAGTTTAAATTAATAAAATTCTGGAGGTTGTGGATTTGAATACCGCGAAAGGTCCAATCGAATGCTCATATAGTGAAACACTTTCACTATAATTATGAGCTTTCCTCAGTTTGGTTAGGGCATAGGCGGCTTGAAACACCTGATTGTTCATTAAGAATGATTTTGTGCTGTAATTTTTTTTATAAATTTTAATAAAATCTACTCATGTAAAAGCAAAAGTAAGAAATGTGTGGAAGTCTAGATATATCTACGTTTGTTACTTTCTTACGCAAAACTACTGATTCACGAAGAAGAGAAATGACGTATTAAATAAATTAGATGAACGTTGAGTTTATTCATGCTGTGTAAATATTTGAATATTTCTATACACATGCTCTTATTAATCTAATAATGGCCTTCTCCACCTGACCTCAAGAGCTAAGGTGGTTAACTCGGACACTGGTAACGACAAATCCTTGGGCATCGCGTGCCGGAATCCCGTGCGCATTCCTGGCGCTGTGTCAGCGTGGCCGCCCACGCGTGGGCTAGTGGACGCCGCAGGAGGGCACTTCAACCTCCTTAAGACATTGTAAATTAAGGTTTGGTTACGGCCTTGATTATGAAATGCAAGCACTGAGATCATAATGTATTTTTTAAGCAATGGAGAAAAAGTAGCCGTGTTGGACTTCCCCGCTCTGACAAGAGCGGAGACTATCTACTAAAACCCCCCGAGTTAGTCCGTAAATGCGAAAGTAATTATGTCTGTCTGTCTATCTGAGCCGATATTGATGAAATTTGATGTAGGTATACGTTGAATCTTTAGAAAACACATAGGCTTATTTTTGTTTTTAAATAATGGGAAAAGGGAATAATATCGCTTTTGAAAGCTTGGATTGAAATATGTACTACTTTTTGTTAAGCTACAAAAGCGATATGACGCCTATTGCTAACGCTATACAAATATAACCTTATCGATCTAGGTGGATTGAACTGTATGCCTTCATTTCTTCAGTAATGCGTTCTCAGTCACACAAACAATAACTGTCTCGTTCACACCACATCAGTTGTACGAGAGTCACCGGCGAGTGTAGACGTGTTGGTAGTCTGCCTATAAAGGGCGTGTACGAGCCTGTGTGACATCCTACTATAGGACTGGTTTTACAGAGATGATATTGGAAAATCACAGTAGTAGACTTGTACTATTTGTTTTTGTTTTCTTTTTCCTAACGTGTATTCTGGTTGTCCATCTATTACAGAGCTCAAATCCACTAATATAACCTTGATTTGAAGAGTTGTTAATACACTAGAGCAATAGCTATCTGCGGTAACTCGGAACCATAGTTCAAAGTAGCTTTCAAAGCATATTTTTATATCACAAACGTGGTCGAGCCAGCAATCTGGGAAAACCTCATAACGTGAAAGTGATCCGAATCAACGGACCTCTGGATTTCGTATCCAAATTGTAGCCACTACACTACGGCTCTATTTGATTGAGACTCATCTCATCATCATCATTAAGACTGACTGTTGACAGCTTGAGGTACGCCTCTGAGATGTGAGTTAGCAATTCAGAAGACAACTGACTTGCAATAATAAAAGTTGAAGCAATTTCCTTGACAGTTTAGATTGTGTGAAATGCTAGCTTTAATTAATATTATGGTCATAAGAATAAGTCAAGATGCATCAAGCGCAATTAATATTGCACTACTTGCATACTAGAATAAAGCATTTAAACTTGTTGTTGGTCCTTTTTAAGTATTGCTCATTTGGCAAAAAACATACACTTTTTTTTGTCGCTTTCATGCTTGACCGAAAAAATTTTAGGTTTATTAGCAAACCCACAACACAAAACCTTAATGCCTACCTACTGACTCAAATGTAAGTTCTAATTTAATTAAAGTTGTTGACTCAAAATCAAATAACACACGTGTAAACTGCAATGTACGGTCAGCAGGATCACGATAAAAAATTTCAGTGCGAAATAAATTATTATGTCCAGGACAAGAAGTGTGTGTAATACAAAGTCCAAAATGTATCTATATTCTCATGTGCTTCTGATTTTATTAGTTTTTTACAGCTATGTTAAATGACAAGGAAATTCACATTGACACTCATGTAAAATATTAAACAGTTATGGTAGATTCAAAGACTTTGGTAGATTTGTCTCTCTCAACCGCAGATACGCTGAACAACTACCGACAACGAATACAAATCGGTTAATCTTGAGATCAATAAATCTTAGTCAACCTAATCAAAACTTGCCTTTGTGTTCTAATCTTGTAAAAGAACAAGTTATATCACAGAGTGACGCCTACGTAGCCAGTCCGATACTTCATTTCGCAAAACGCTCATTGTACATTCAAGTGCGCAATAATTTAATTAAACGTACAGCACTTTCGAGCTATCGCCCTGCGCAACAGTTCCTACAAACTAGCGGAATGGGAGATGATGAATTTGGAATGCATCTGGTCTAGAAAATATACCTAAAAAATAGACTTTTGGAGTTGGTCGCAAAATTAAGTGACTTGATTTAATTTCACAAAAATAAATACTATAAATACCTAAAGTTAAAAAACCCAAAAACCGAACTTGGTTTGCGAATCCGAAATCCGAGTGCCTTATAGAGTGAGGTCCGGTCCTGTCGGCGCCTCAGGCCTAGGTTTTGACAAGCATGTGCAAAGCGCGTTCTTATGAATATTGTAAGTCATTTTTAATTGCCTGTTAGTATTTTGGATCCCGTTTTTGTGCCAAGCAAAGGAGTGATTTATTATCACTCAGTAATACAAATAAAACTATCGAGTCAAATACAGAACCTCGTAAAAGAATCTCCCAATCCTAAAATGTTCATCAGTAAGCCTTACTTTTACATTTCTGAAATAAATGCGCCCCAATTTCACTAGCTTTTAATCTATAAGGGACAGTTTCAGGTGATTAATGAAGGCGACCCAGTTATTAGTTCAGTTGTTCGTACAACTACTTCTGTTTTGTAACTAGTTGACTATCAGATAAAAGCTAAAGCTTAGTTTGAATCGACTTAATTTTATATATTCTTTGCCATATGTTCAACTTATAATTTGTGAACAGAGCAACTATTGAGTTATTTCTCGATAGCATCAACATTAAAAAACGTCAGTTGTTTTACTTCCATCTGTTGATTCGTTAATGCATCTATAAAAATTAATATGAAAATAGCTTTGTTTTTAGCATTTCTTTTTTCTGCTTAATAGTGTTACAGGAATTAAACTAAATATTTTCTTTTTTAAAACTTCGACAAAAGAGTAAGTGTAGACGTATCTATACAACGTCGACCCACGCAAAGAGTTTAAGTTCAAAGGCCGTCCGATACCAAATAGGTTTCACGCAAACAACAAAACAACACGTTACCATAATAAATATGTCTTGTCACCTGCTGTCCAACACGTGTCGGACATCACGGGACAGTATCGGCTATTTGTACGGACGCAATCGACCAAAACACAACAGCACATTTTGTGTTACAATACTTGCCATACCATCGAACAACTTCGCGCACACTTCAAAAGAGACTTTCGTCTTCGATGATAAAGTTGAAATTGTGTACTTTGTTGGAAAATTGATCGTTTTGTATGAGATCATTTAAATTGTAGTCATGTATCGGAGTGCCGTTCGGAATAACTTACCAGAGTTTATTATCGGGGAACAATTTAGGTTTCAAAACAATGCTTTGTTGTATGGAGATGAGATCTCGAAGACATACCTGGAACGAATAAGAAAATTGGTTGGAATCGAATTTAACATGAATATATTTTTAACAAAGTAAGGTTGACAATCATTCGTTAAGATTTTGATTCACAGTAACTTAATATTCAGTTAGGGCACAGTATTACTCTATTTAATGCCCCACTTGGACCTCATTCATTAAAATAAGGTGATGGTTTCAATAATAGGTCCTATCCTACTGTTACCATCAACAAAATGCAGATTGCAGATCAGTGATTTATTTTTATTTATTTAAATCTTTATTGGCGGACTAAATGCTAGGAGCAAATTTGATATTTCCAAAACATACTTCGCTTGATCGAACCTAAGACCTGAACTTTGTAACCTAGTACTTAAACTCCTAGATAATAGAGTCGTAAGTTAGAGATAACGTCGCATACAAATATGTAGAAAATTTTTCACGCGTGTTTATAATGATATACCTTTTTAATAAAGACAAAAGGATATCAAAATGTCGTGCTTAATCCGCTTTATAAAATTTGCAAAAATGTGTAAGAGAAAGTTAGATGTCTAGCTTTTGCATTTTTTTATAGTAGCGCAGTATTTTGGCCCCTCCCAGCCTGATGGTAAGCAAGAGAAGAGCCCACATCGCGATGACAACGGATTTGATACCGGAATATCCTATCCGTTAGCATCGCCATACTGGCCCGCAAGATGATTCTTCATGCCATTTATCTATTGCATTTGTTACCAAGATTAATACATAATGGTACTTTGTATACCAAAATCCGCGAAAAACTCATCGGCGATATATTATGTAGGTAATATATCTAATGTAAGATTCTTTGCTCCGAAGCCGGCAACTATTTAAGTCCGTTAACCTCATATCTAGTTGAACGAGTAAGGAAAAAGCAAAGCGTTTTATTGTCCCGCTTGATTCAATGGGCCGTCTCAGTCTCTGCGCCGTGTCTCGGGCTCCGCGCAGACCGCGATCAATCAGGGTGGGGGCGCGACAATAATGAATGAGATCACTACGACACCGGCACGTCTGGGATACACAACCTTTACAATCTGAATTGGGCTGGTTATTTCTATGGCAAAGTCAAAGTTAAATGTTTCAAGTCAAAGTCAGCTTTTTTTCAAAGTCAAAGTCAAATATTAATTTCGATTTTTAATTAAATACAACGCAAAGTGTCTCTACTGCCGGTTCGGAGCCTATATCTACCGAAAGGACACCACAGTTAGAAAGTCGGCAGATAAGCTACCGTAGCAGTATCTAACTTGTTGAGTAGATCTCTTTGTACCAACCAAGTCATATGGTTTTGTTTTGATGAGTGCAGAAAGATTAAGTATTTAAATCAATCAAATGTCACCGTTCTGGATTCAGGATATTATAGCTTAAGCGCTCAAGCAATTTGGAAACATTTTTTCAAATCAAAGAACCGAATTTAAATTTAGATAATACAATTATTATACAAAAAAAAAAATTTTCTTCTATTTTTGGAACGCCATCAGATCCTAGAGAATTCGATATGGTAGAAATGTGGCATTTGTTTATCCTTTAAATATTCATCAGGTTTGTTGGTAACCTTTTCTTATTACACATGATTTACGATTTGACCCTAAATCTATGCATGATAATGTGCATAAAAATTGCAGTAGCTTGTTAACTATTATACTCAATTCAACGAAAGTTCTCCTAGTTTCACGAAGCCTATGATTTTTTAGTTTAACATTTTGGAGGAAAAACCTCAAGTCCCAGCGGTGGGCTACTCCTCCGAGTGGCCGTCCGTCCGTCAGGCGTCAGTGTCGCAGTGATTGAGGCCGCTACTGCATTATTCACGACGCCTCATCTCGCTAAAACCCAGCTGTAACTGTTCCGATCGTTGCTTCGGAACTCGTAACACTTGGACTCGACAAGTTGAAGTGAAAACTGTGCAATGGCAAAAAGTGATAAGTCACAACGTGGATTGCAGTTTCTAGACAATTAAGCGGCTTTCCTGTAAACTATATAAATATTTATCACTACTTTGGAAATATATACATGTATATTATAAAATAAATTCGTGTTAATTAGGTACACTATTTATAACTCCTGAACTGATTTGAACGGCTGAACTGATTTGGCTGAAAATTGGTGGGGAGGTAGTTTCGAACCAGGATATGGACAATTGGACATAGGATTTATCTTTATTTATTTTTTACTCTTTATTTATCGTTCGATGGTAAGGAATTCTAAGGGAAGGAAGTTCTCATTCCAAGAATCCTAAACAACATGACATGCCGTTTTAGTTAACGATTTCAATTTCCGACCCGACTTGCAATCGCCGTGAGCATATAAACATACTTCTCTGTGTTTTTTTATCAAATATAAAACTGAGTTCTACATTTTCCTTACTTTATTTATTGATAATATTTTTGGTTCATAAGTTCTCCGGTGTGGGTATTCGATGTGGTATGGTAACATACAGAAATAGCACTCTCAATATAAATACCTGTTTTATTTATGAAATGGTGTGGGCATAATAAAAGTAGTAATGTTGCCAGTTCATTTATTTCCGACTTTTCTGATCGGACCGCGTGCTATAAGCAGCAGGTAGGTACTAGGCAGTAGGTACAGTGAAAGTGACACGAGTAACGTGACACATATCAATTTCTCAAACGCACTGCAACGCATTCATGAATGAATTTGCATCGGTATCTTGCAATCGGACCGAGATACAGATTTAATAGTTTGTGTAGGGCTGTCATCTTATCCTGACTTTGGTATTTTTTATGTTTCGTGAAATATATTGTTACTAGATGTGCCGCGACTTCGTTTGCGTCGACTACTGGTTTTTTCCATTTATGCATTTACTTTCATGGTCAGTTATACCTATTTTTTTCCCTAATATTCGGAACAGAAACTAGTCCATATTTTGATCAAAGTTTCAAGCTGCATTTGTGCCAAATTTCATATCTTTAACTTAAAAAATAAACATTTTCCCATATAAATTTTAAAAGGGCGGTATTATCTCCAATCCCCCCTTATTTTCTAAACAAAAAGTATATTATGTCCGTTCTAGAGGATCTATACCAAATTTCAGGTGTGAAAGCCGGACAGACAAACAGACAGACAGACAGGAGCTACTTTCACATTTATAATATTAAGTATGGATACTTTTACAACAAAAGATGTACTAAGTCCAAAATGTATGATCTGATGTTTAGTAAATTAAACATTATTTTTATAATTCTAATAATTTTGGATGCTTTTTTAGAATCATTTTAAATTTTTAAGTGGTAAGAAATCAAGGACATAATGTTGTTTATAAAAGTATTTTTATCGAGTGACCAAAACACCTGAAATTATACCTAAATAAAAGGAGACGATTAAGATTTGTTGATAAATTTTAAAAGTATTTTATTACTTGAGGTGATATTTAGTTGAGAACCCTTAAACTATGTAACATTCTCAGAAGTATTAACTGGACTATAAAGACTTGTGGCCGAACGACAGTTAACTTGAAGCTGTTAATTATAAAGTTTAATAGCAGCGTGGGCGACTTATCTATCACTTCAATTACACAATGGAATAAAATCGTTGATCTTAGACTAATTGGTTTAAACCAGATTTTGCATTTTACAACTGGGATAAGAACTTGAGCCTGTAAACAAATGGTGCAGCAAATACCAATCACTTTATTTCAAACTAAGACTTTGTAAAACGCAAATAAAGATTGAGTTATATTTGAATCAATAATAGCAACTTTGGGAACTGGTGTGCTCCAGTCTCGGGGAGTCCTAGGCCTCCTAACACATGCTGAGTGCCTATGTTCCTTTTCACTGTTTCGTACCTATTAAATATTAGAAACAAAAAAAAATCTCCCCTTGCAGTGCGGGAATCAAACCCACGACCTTCAAGTATCGCGCGTGCTGCTCTTCCGATATTTTTTTTCTGTTTCTAATATTTAAAGTTCGCTAGTACGGCGTAAAGTACTATAAAAAAAAAAGATTTTGCACCTATTGGAATGTATTTTGCTTTCTCATGTAACTAATTTTATGTTTACACTGAATTAATATATTTCTTTTTCAAAAATAAATACTTGCTTCTTCACTCTATATGACTTGGTTCAAAGTTATATACACATAAGAATAAGTTAAGTATCGCTATTGTAAAATATTCACTGAGTTTCTTACCGGTATCTTCTCAGTTCTCGAGCCGGGTGTAGAGTTAATTTACATTGTATTCGATGACGATTCAAAAGTGTAACATGTAACCTACTTGAATAATAAAATATTTGACTTTGACTTTGAATGATAAGTTACAATAAGAAATGTATTTAAATGAGTTTTAGAGTACTAACTTCAAAAGTCTTATACTCGTATCTTAACATGTTAAAGTATAAGAAAAACACGTTAACTGCCCCATTACTTTTATACTCTTAGTCGTAGAAAACAATTTGCTTTGCGGATGCGCCGCCACTCAAGTGGAAAAGAAAAAACGATGCACCGGGACACCGAGTAATTGGCCTGGGATTTGTGAAGTCTTGTAGTCTTAGACATGACTAAGAGTAGGTACAGCTTACCTCATTAGTTCGTATACAACTCAGTACCTAGTCATACCAAATCTCCGGGTAACTAAGCAAGTCAGATAGACAGTGACTTAATGTAAAAAGGTACAGAGTTGTTCACGAACTAAAAAAGCTACTGACTTGGTATACTGAGTTTATATAATTAAAAAAAAATAATAATAATAAGTTGGTTAACCAGACGAGTTACGGTACAATATAGGCAGTCTTATTGTTGAAATGCAATCGTTTACGACCAAATTAAGGTAGAGGAATTAAAAGGAAATAAATGGGAAGAAATATAATCTATCTGTATATGAAACCAAGTGAAACCAAGCACAATACAATGTGACTTGACAAAGTGAGTGTGAATTGGAAGTAGTACCTACCAGTTCAGATCCTATATCTGCTGAGAAGATGCTGACAAGAAACTAAGTAAAAAATAATATTTTACACTAGTGTATACATTTTAGTATGTGAAAGTTATTGTGAACTAAGCCATATATAAACTTTAAGAATTTCACGTACCATTTTAATCATTAAAATAAGTTAACGGGTCAAACGCGACACCATTATACCACACACTAACTGTGGTTACGAGCTGACATATAGTTTCGTTTTGACGAGTTACGAAACTACTAAGTACTTAAGTAAGCATGCAGTTTTGCGAGGTAAATAAGAGCAGAGCAGATTAAAATAAGAACTCCTTTTGCAGTTACTGAAAACTGATTAAGTTTTTATTTACCCTTTTTATGAATCCATTTTAAATTTCAAAGTCAACAAGCCCTTAAAGGCCAGTTCTCTTGAATGGTGGCGGTATCAGATCGGCAGGGCAGGTGAAGGGCGCAAGGCGGGGGCCGCGCGTGTACGGACCCCCGCGGGGAGACCACCGACGTGGACGTATTGTGAGGGCGCCGTCACGATATGTGATTTGGGGAATAAAATATTTGTATACGACAATTTCGTCTGCATGATCGTTTTTTTTATAAAACATAAAAAACGAAAAATCTCAGAGAAGATGAAGCATGTCGACCTAATACTCAAAGTAAGAAGTTCGAGGAGTTTTGTTATTGAAACAACAACCAACAATGGTACCATAGTATGTACTTATAAATGTATGCTAATGTTTGAAGAGTTGGTATGTTTGTTTGGTTAAACGCGCTAATCTCAATAGCTACTAGTTCAAATTGAAACAATATTTTTGTATTGGGATAGTATACATTGAGAAAAGCTTTAGGCTTAGCATCACGCTGTGACTAATAGGAATGAGGAATCAGTGGAAAATATGAAAAAAAAAAACAGTATAGTACGAGTGCTACGTTGAGGCGCGGGCTACTAGTAGATTTAAAAACAGAATATTGATTACGCACCAACCACGATGGATGACGGACAAGCAGTCAAGCCCGATATCAACTGCAAAGTGCTTGCCTAATAAAAAAAAAAATGCAAATTAACATCAAATATTTTTTTGAATACCAAAAAGATACTCTTCGAATCTTCGTCCAAAAGATTCCAAACTCTTAACTTCTCTACTCTCTTGTTTTTAATTTTCATTTTACATCACTTACCTAATGTCTGCCTTAACCCAGTTCGGGTGGTCACCCACAAGACCGCTCGCAGCGCATCGCGTAACGGCCGTTGGAAGGGAACACTCTCATTTTTCACATAATGGAAAAAATAAATAACACAAATGCTTCGGGGACCCGTAATGAAAATGTGATTCCTGCCCAACGCAGTAAATAGACGGAACCGCTTAAGAAACTTGTCGAACATTTGTTACTAGATGGCCTATTCTCCCAAGATGTGCGCTTTTTTTACCCACGACGCTAAAACGGGTAATTTGATGTGTTTTTCTGTCTGAGCGTGTGTCGGTTAGAAACTCAGTAGATTGCTTCTCTACACTCTACTCAGTAGAGACAACCTCGGTGGCACAGTGGCTAAGCAGCGACCAAAGCGCAAAAAGTCCCAGGTTCGATTCCTAGTCTGTTTAATTTGGAAAACGAACTTTTCTAAATTGACTTGGGTCTGGGTGTGCTGGGATGACGCCGCCAATTAGTATCCGTCGACTGGACTCATAGTACTAGGGAAAACCTTAGTTTGAGTGTAGGTTATTGGTGTGGCTTCTGGCACATTATTTATTTATTAGGATTAGTTAGAGTAATATCTAAGTTATTGCTGTGAACCAAGTCATATAGTTTTGTTTTTATGAGTGAAGAAACACTAACTACCTATTTAGAGGTAAGGTGAAGCAGACCAGTTCCCAAAAGTGGCACCTGTTCACAAGCATGACATATATGCCAGTTCTATTAACAATCTAAAAAGCGAAATGTTTTATCATTTCCGACAGTCAAGAACTAAAATGGATGGTGCATATCCATCAGATCTGAGGAGATGGTATCTGAGTAGAGGCGGCTAATCTCCTCACTCGGATGTCGCGGTGACGCTTGGAATTATTCATGCTGGATCTATCATCTAAACGGCGAGGTAGGGCCGGCACTCCATCAGAACAACTAAGACTCTATAGACTTAAATAAATAAATCATAAATATATATATAAGACTATTTCTTTTAAAATCAGGAATTGTCGATTAAATAAACAATGGCGTTGCTCTGAAAACAAAGTTTATAATTTTTGTAACATACGTTCGTACACATGAGTAATAAATAGAACAATAACATTATCAACTTAAATAGGAATCTCACCTGAAAACAAAGAAACGACATTTAAAGTCTATTACTCTGAATTCCTGATTAAAATTACTTTTATTATCATTTTAATTTATTGAGCAACAATTATGCACGATCATGACACATGCCATTATATTTTAACATATGTCACTCTTCACCGGCCATAGAGCACTACAAAAAGTATTATTAAAGAAATATAGTTTCTTTATATATATTTGCATAAAACATGCTTCATAACAAGATTTTGTCTTATGAGAGAATTAGCATGTTTCATCGATATGCAAACATTTAATTGCCATGCAGTATTTTATTTTTAATTATTACGCATTAATTATGATAAATATTATTTGAATTACGAAATGAAATGTACATTCAATACAATAATTATACAAATACAGTTTCAAAAAAAATTGTAGGATGTCATAAAAATGTACAGTTAAATTTAAATATATATTATGTCAAAGGTGAAATAATCCACAACTCAATTTGTTATAATGTGACTTTGTTTCGCTCAAATACAAAAACGCTTGTGGAGCGAAAAAGAGCTCATTACGCGTTATGGTAATTAATGATCATTGTAATCACATCGTTTAATTCGCGTTAGAGGTCTCATGAAAACGAATATACTTGAACTAAAATACTATACTATACTTATATTATAAGTAAAGATAAACGTTTGTGAATGTTGCTTCTTCTTCATACAAGAACTGTTGATGATTTTAGATGAAATATTAGATTTTAAGGATAATATAATTAACGCTAATTAGGCTGTGGGCAATATAATCATACAGAAGAATAGAGTAAAGATTACCATCTTCAACTTTCAGATTGCATGCATTGCATTATGACGAATAATTAATTAAATAAAATCAATCTCTTTACTTAGTTGTAGGTTTTGAACATGAGGTAGCTTATTTTTTTCTTTCGTTAAAATAGATGCTTTATAAATATTAGTGATTAATTGACAAGAATCAAAATATTTCAAATTCCGATTCGGAAATAAAACTTTATAAATGTATTCTTTTTTTATAATATATTCCTTTGACAGCCCTACCGAAAAGACATTATGCGGTTTTCTCGTCCCGGAGTGAAATAAATAAATATGGAGCAGATTCCCGGGATGATCCCGGCTGATTGATGGGTCGCCGCGACACTTTCGCTGCATGCGCGATGCGGTAAAAAGTTGCTGTAGTATTCGATGCAATCGTTATGCATCAGACTTTTAGATGACTTGCTTAACTGCTTTCGGATGCTGAATCTATTTACTAGTTTGAACCTATGCCGTATTATTTAACTTATACATACATAAATATATATATTAGCCAACATCACATACATTAATGTACTGGTGTTTGAATGGTGTCTTTAAATATACAAAGAAAAGACCGACATATAGAAAAAACAAGTGCTAAGACCATCAACAGTAAACCAACTCTTATGCGATTCTAAATAGAACATGACTGTAAAAACAAGCTTTATATTATAATAATTTATAAGTGTCGCACTTACTTTGATCATGCAAGCACAAAGATAAACATTCCAACACAATAAACAAATTAATTAGCAAACTCCATAACGGAACAGTGAATAAAGGCACTAATGAGGCGTCCGTTGATCCCTGGCTAATTACAACGACTCTATTAGCTAAGACGTCCCGACTATTTGACCCCAAACAACCTGCCCTTATCTGAACACATCGGTTCTATTATCGACCCTATGTCGCTGCTCGTTAGGCTGGCAATCAATTAGCAATAGCACACCAATTATTGTCGCATTACGAATCTTGATGCGATGACAAAGTTCCATTGAGTCATAGTTCAGTTCATGCCAACTGCAATTTCTAGCGGCGCATAATTGTCTTCCTAACTGTCTATATAGATAAACGAAATAGGCGCGTCTGTTTAAAATATAAAATTAAATTCTATTTACGAAATGCATTTAATGTAAATTATGTGTGTGGCTCTCTTTAACTTCTAAAAAAAGATAATGTAAAAAAAAAATAGATGATGTACCAACATTAACATGCAAACTGCCACCGAAAATTGGTTTGAACGAGATCTAGTAAGTAGTTTTTTTTGTCATAATTCGTTAACCTCTATTTCGCTAAAGAGTTGTTTGTTTGTTTGTTTGCACTTATCTCTACTGGTTCGAATTGCGAAATTATTTTTGTGTAGTCCATTTATTGGAAAAGGTTATAGTCTAGGACCGAATAATCAGAGGAAAATGTGGAAAAAACGGGGTATTTAATTAAATGTTTAAAAAATTTAAGACCATGTGACAAACTTAATAAGAAAACTATTTCGTATTTTTATTGAAATCATATTTTAAATCTGTTAAATAAAACTGACTGGATTTTTACGATATCGAAATTCAATTTCGAAGCTATAAATCAATTTCTATCGTCCATTACAGACAGATGGCGGATACCTATTCATGAGAGTAACGGTTTCTAGGAAATCATTTCATCTATTATGGTTTCTAAATAACAATAAGCTGTCAATAGATTACAATATTCCGGCTTTGGTGGCTGGTCTTTAAGTATGCTAATAAGAATTTACAGTAGGCGACATTTCTAGTTTAAATACATAACATGCATAAAGATGTGGGAATGTTTTAAACATCATCGTCCAAAACTTTCAGTTTAATCTCAAAATTTGTGTTTAAAAATGCCTTAGTCTTTTTAGACAGGAATTTCATGTTCAGAAAAAGGTATTCTTCTATTCTTGAGTATTATTTGAATACGGAACGGTAGTTCATTTTTTAGATTTATTGAACGTTTTTTTTTATTACATGATGTCTTCAATTTTATTTTGGAAACTGTGTCATAACGTTAAAGAAGATATTATGCTACTGCCGTTGCTTCTGGTTTCCGGTCAAACAATTTTGTTTTAGCTACTTATTTTGGAATCAGAACGATGAATATGATGAATCTGAAATATACTATAGCGCAAAAGCGGTTAAAACTAAAATAAAACTACAAACCTATTTTTTTCCCAACGTTGAAATGCAAAATGTTTTGGTGAAATTAAGATTACTTAGTTATTGTTTACAAAATAATAATAAATGCGCCAGACAATCACACCAATCCCCGGGTCTCAAACTAAGGTTTTCCCTTGTACTATAAGCACCAGACGACGGATACTAACTGGGGGCGGATACTAACACCCAGACCCAAGCCAATTTGGAAAAGTTAGTTTTCCAAATTGAGCCGACCGGGAATCGAACCCGGAACCTTTCGCGCTTTGGCCACCTACCTTAGCCACTGCGCCACCGGGATCGTCATTCTCTAAGCCACATAGTACGTTTACGTTTAACTAATTTATTAGGTAGTACTTTTAGTTCACTTAGTATCTTATTAAATATGAATTTTATATATACGTAAGATTTTTACATGATTGTCGATTAACCGTTGATTCACTTCTACGTCAAAAAAAACAGATACACGCCCAAGTATTATCCCGATTAAGCCATCAAACGGATTCCAGGTCAGACCTCTACAAATGGTCGGAAGTGAGAGACGTTCTACTTCACACCTAGAGAATTTATTACGAAACGCGTCAAGTTTTTATGAAATAAACCGCTAGTAAACTAACCTATTCCTGTCATTCCGTCTAGGATCTCAAGTGAATAACGACTGCGTCGGAGCCGGTAGGGTTGGCGCTACAGGAGTTTACGATTGCAATAGCATTAATTACAAAAACCAATTAAAAATCAGTCTTTTCTATTTTTATTTTATATCATACTTCAAGATTAACCTCATCCCACCTGATGTTATGTGGTTATGAGGTCCTAGCTTAAGAGCAACATATACAACATAATAAATCTGTTACCGGACTTGTCGCCTTTACCTTGAAAGCTAACCCTGCTATTAATGTAGCACCCCCCCAAGAGCTCTAGAAACCTTATCCCCACGCAGGAACACAACTACATAGAAATGTTTGTTATTTGGCTACGGTCTTCTGTAAGGTAGGAGGTATTTCACCAGTCGGACTGCTCCAGTTAGAGCGATAAATCGCTGTGCCCTACCTCTCTTAAAAAGCCTTGTGCGAACTCGCACACGAAGGGTTCCGTCCCGCTAGGTAAACAACATTATACTATATCTATATTATGAGTGAGTCATATTATAACGCTGAAGAGTTTGATTGTTTGTTTGAACGCGTGAATCGTAAGAACTACTGGTTTGACTTGATTTCCTTGTGTTGGACAGTCGTTTTAGGCTATAAAGGTTTTAAACAACTGAAAGGAGCGAAGAATCATTGAAAAATGTGGGAAAAACGGGCAGAGTATATAAATACCTATTGGACAACATCCCATACATTTCTCTGATTCTGTGGTAAGTAGCTTAAGCACTTGTGTTACAGAAATCAGAAACAACGACGGTACCACAACACCCAGACCCGTGACAATATAGAAAAGTTAGTTTCCCATATTGACCCGATCGAGGATCGAACCCGTAACCTCAGAGATGGCACAACGCCAAAGTCCGGCACGCTTGCCTCTCGGCTACGGAGGTCGTCATTCGTCAGAGTATATAGAAGGATAGTCATCAAAATTATCGGCAAAGAATCGCATTCGTTGTATATAGAAAAAAGACTCGCCCTGATTTCTTTAAGATCTTATAAATAACTTTACAAACAAAAATCTTACTTTGCAATAAAAAAAATAATATTACGTCGCATTGGGGATCTCCTTCATTTTTAAAACTCGGAAATCAAAATTCCCAAACCTTTTGTTTCTATTATTCCGAAAACCTTTATTATTATCCAAAACTGGAACTTCGGGAACTACGAGTACATAATTAAAACTCTGAAAATCTGTTCAAGGTTGAACAAAGTATGCATATTTTACAAGTTTTAATTAAACTGGCCTTGTTTTACGGCGGAGGTAAGAAGCTAGAATTTGTACAAATTGTGTAATATATTTTTTACAGCAACAACAGGAGAACATTATTTTGTGCAGATATTTTTTGGAATGTTATGCGGTTGTGACATTGCTTATGGAACATGCTAATTAAAGTTAACGAGATCACTTACTTATTTTTAAACCAATTGTATGTCAACTTATACCCGTATTGCTTAAGTATGTTTTGAGTGCAGGTAAAATTTTAGCTTATGAAAAACTATAATATATATGTAAGTGGTTTTCATACTGAAAATGTAAGCTAATATTAAAATTGGTCATTAGGCAGTTTGAAGTAAATTTTTCACAAAAAAGTAGAATTTGAATGAAATTTAAAAGAAAAGTAGATATGATTTAATATGTCATGTCAGATATTTTTTTTTCGCTTATTAATGTTCAATAGCATAGTAGTGACGTCTCGGATAAAAACAATGGTTGTTATTTGACCGTCAGAAAAAAAAGTCCTAATGTAATGAAAATGTAATTTTGATTCAACATATAAATAAAAACAGATGGTGATACAACACATTATAGCTCAGTAGAGGGTTTGTGGAGAGGTATGTTGACGTTACGATTGCGTAAAAGCTGTACGTAGTCTTTGTAAAAGTGACGCTGTGCTAAATTTTAACCTAATGTATTTTGGTACATTTTGGTTTACACGATAAAAATATACAAGTGTCTTATATTTTTTTTGTAATCTGGCGAATGACCCAAACGTAGTTTTTTTACAACTAGATACCCTTTAGTACCGGACCATGTAACATAGATTCTTTTGCGTGGCGGCGAAAAATCTGTCTAAATATCTTAATCAATTTAAGACTGTATGTGTATGTCGGAAAAGGGGTAGACATCAGAAGTAAATGCAGACTTACAGGTTAATAAATAATATCAGTAACCTAATTTACTTAAAGTAACTAATTAATAATCTAATAATTTACAACGATTATGTAATATCTAGTCTCTGTATGTAGGCGAGCCTATGTTCAGAGTGGCTGGTAACAGTCCGGGTACTAAAGACCACAGTCCGTACACCAAGACGCATCCATTCGAAATGCGTGCCGATTGAGCGCTGCCGTGCCTTAATTTATAGGTAAGTAGTGGGGATTAAAGCAAAGTGGGAAGGCGATGACGTCTTGGTGCACGTGCTGCCGGCGTGAGTCACGCTGTCGTACCACTGTGCCGTCATGTATAAAAAGTAAGTGTCTAAACTTGAGTTTGTTAATTTTTTTTAATTTCTCCTTTTTGTCTGCTGCTATGCGCTCTCTTTATTGTTTTTCTTCTATCATCAAATAGGCAGTGTAAAGAAAGTGTTTTAGTTTATTATACACAGTTGGCTATAAACCCAACTCTATACATCGTTTCATTAACTTCACTGTCTATTTTACATCCGTTACGCTGATGTTAAATTTGACTAAGGTCTATACTAATTAATGATGCTGTGTATGTGCTTTGTGAGAAAAGACATCAGCTGTCAACCCTGAGGATGTCAAATGCAATTACAGGCCCAGCCATAACTTCTCCATGAATAGACACAATTAGTTAATTGGTCCCTCATACGCCACGCGTGCCGCGGAGCCGTTCTTTCTGTCCGTCTTGCTGTCTCGCTTTTTACATTGTGTTCTATTCAATAGAATTATCTGCAGGCAATTACCTTTAACCTACAGGAAGCAGCTATCGTTTAATTACGAAGTATGGAATAGATACGGTTTTACTTGAGGGAGTACAGCTATTTAATAATTTACCAAACGAATTGAAGGAGTTAAAATACCTTTCAATTCAATTACACATAATAACAGCAAGTACTAGCGATTAGTATCTTCTATAACATTTTTTTTTAATTATGTCATGTATCTTATTACCAAAATTTAAATTTCGTATGAGAATAAACGATCTTAAACTTAATTTGGTTTGAAAAAAATACTACGTAGTGATGCCCTAAATATATCTAGTTAAGGCAATCACTACGTAGTGATCTAGTTTAGTGTATCAAGATTTTGATAAATGCTACTTTTGTGTTTGAAAATAATTTAGAGCGAAACCTGAAATAAAATTAAACAATTCTATATATCTTGAAAATGTACATAATAAAAATATAATATAATAAATAATAATGCAAGTACTTTTTAATTTACTTCATGTTCATTAATTCAAAATTTAGCAAATAGGTCACTAATAAAAACGATAAAGAACGATAATTATTTTATTTTATTGAACCAGGAAAATGAAAAGTAGACGATATGACAGGTAGGTGAACAGTAAACCACAAAACTGATAAAAGCAATAAAGTCGGAAGTTGCCGAAGAAAGCCCACAAGTGGAATATGAACTCCATTCAGGCAGTTTAATAAATCAAACCGATATGCGTAGGTAATAAATAGAAGCCAACGCAAAATGAACAGGTAAAACCGAATAACAAGGAACTAGTCCAATATTGTAATTTCAAATATGTTTTATAGATGGCACAACGAATTTCAACCGTCGTTTAGTTGGCTTATTAGAATAATCATGATCGATGTATCAAATGCAAATTATTGTTAAGTCAAGAATACAAATTAAGAGAAAGTAGAACCAATTGTATTACAAAAATGTGGTGTCTGTTGAAGAATGTATAAGAGAGGTAAGGCATAGCAATTCATCGCTTGAACTGGAGCAGCCTGACTGGTGAAATGCCTCTACCCTACAGAAGACTGCAGCCAAATAACAATCACTTCGGTGTTGTTGTGTTTCTACGTGTGAGTAAGGTTACCAGAGCTCCTGGGATGTGCTACATTAGTAGCAGTGGTCAAGCCTTCAAGGTGCGAAAAGTCCAGTAACAGCTTTATAATGCTGTACTTGCCGCTCTTAACCTAAGAACTCATTACCACTTAACTTCAGGTGGGATGAGGTCAATCTTGAAGCAATAAAAAGAAAAGAGTGCATTGCATCGTCATCTACATTTCTATGTTTCATTTCTTTTAAAATTGATTAAAAAAAACAGAAAATAAACGTAACGCTTGTAAAGCTTATTTGAATAATTTCGTTTGAATCGAACGGTCATCTGATATCAGTTAAATGTGGTTATCTGCGCAGGAGTCGTTTTATTCGGTAATGGCCACTGGACGGGAGTGGGCACTCGCTCTGCACACTGAATCAGGGCAAAGTGACGTATTAGTTTATATCAGTGAACAAAAACTTTAATTTTAATTTATAAGTCAGACTTTAATTGCTACAATCTACATCGCCCCCTCACACTACATTATTACAATACATTAATATGTATTTCACTGGACATTTCGATTGTTTTATTTGAACAATACTCGATCTGCACATGCTCTTAACAACAAAAAGTGCGAGTCGCACTCGTGCCTAAGGGTTCCTCACCATGATGTTTAAGTATGGGAAAATAATTTGTTATATCTTCCATCTTATTATTTTAAGAAAATGCATTTTTAACTGTTTTATGTGTTGTGAGCGAATGAATACTAATCTCAGAAATGAATTAGCTCCACCACCGCGCAGTTTACGTAAAATAACGTGTCTCTCTAAACACTTGATATTGGCAGAAGCATCGCGTTTTCTACATATAATATTGGCGAGAGATTAAGTCTATTAAATTATAATTAAAGAAAACAAAACAGTCGAGTTAATTATATAAAAAGCCAGTTAAACAGACACTCAAATTGATAGAATAACAAACAGACGCCCGACAAACTAGCAAACAGATAGCAAAGTCAAAAAAATACGGATTACTGACACCGTATATATCCGTATGACTTTGCTATCTGTTTGAACTTTGGGTACGGAACCTTAAAAAGGCAAGTGCATTGCCCCGCACATTCCGAGGACACACGAGTCATGCAATGCAACCCTCTCAGAGCAAGCTGTTTGATTTATTCCCATTTTTTGCTTCAGTTCCGGGAGTCGATTGTGTTTTTATTGGCCCCCACTTTATTATGACAGGGGTGCAACAAAAAACGTCATTGTGAACACGTTTTTTTTGTCGCGTTTGCATGCAATCGGCGATGATTATTATTTATTTATTTTGTATTTTGTAACCGTGTCGAGCTGACGGAGTTTGATGGACTTAACGATTGATGTCGCGCTCGTTTGGAATAGTTAACTCGTGTTTGAATGGTATTTATTGTGGTTGGATGTTGTAAATACTGTATCGATTTATTTGTTAAACTTTTATCGTGTTTTAAATGCATTTTATTGCTAGTTTTAGGTTACGCATTTTGATTTCACACTAACCGGAGGCTAACGGTTGATACAGCAGAAAAATTTCATCGCCTACAATAACTTGCGGTTAGCTCAGTTGGAAGAGCAGCACGCGCGATACGTAAAGGTCGTGGGTTCGATTCCCGCACCGCAAGGGGAGATAATTTTTTCTGTTTCTAACATTGGATTTCACACGTTGGGTAATTTCGTCTCGATTATTGGCGTCAGTTTATATGCCCGTAACTCCCGAGCATGATTCACTTGCGTGGTTATTGGTCTATTACAAACAAACTTTTAGTAAAGACTATCTCTTGCCTGCGACTTTGCTCGCAATATTTTGGGAATACAAATGTCATAGTTTTTATCCTGTCCATGTCTACCAAATTCCGTCTTAATCATTTTAGTTGTTTTGACTTAAAAGAGTAAATACCATCCGTACATCTTTTGCGTTTATGATTAAGTAGGATTTAACCAATAATGACATGCCAGCCTTTGTCATTTTAAATTTATTGCACATAAAAAAGTATAAAAGGCGGTCTTAATGCCTACTACCATTATCTACCAGTGAGCCCCATAGATCCTTTGCGTTCGGCTATAATTTATTACTGATGACGTCAAACAATGATAACATTATATATAGACATTACCACCTACTGTTCCCAAAGATAGAAAATCTTATGTTAAAGAAACCAGTTACCAACGATAGATACTTACTTAGATATCTTTTATATACACCCAGATACAGAACAAATACAAATATTGAAACTACAAACGATTGCTTCGGTTGGGTGTCGAACCCACCACCTTAAATCAACTTGTTTCAGCCAGGCGTGCTAACCACTGGCGACAAAGCCTATCCAAGAACTTTGTCTGAAGAATTGACTATCAAAGTACATATTTCAAATGGAATGGAACAAACATTCAAATAACTTAATTCTCTGCTTCGTTGTTAGATAAATAATAAATTAATAAATAGATACTTGACAACATCACGTACATCGCTCTGATTCTGTGGAAAGTAGCTAAAACACTTGTGTTAGAGAACATAGAAACAACAGCGATACCACAACACCCAGACCCGAGACAATATAAAAAAGTCCCTTCTCCATGTTGACCTGACCGGTAATCGAATCCGGAACCTCAGAAATGGCACGACGCTAAGATCGCCTCTTGGCTAAGGAGGTAGAGGGGGAATGGAGCCGCTAAGAAAAGTGTCAGTAAGTTTTTACTTGTGAACTATATGTTTAACTCCAATAAATTTAATCTAAATGCTTTCATCGCTACAAAGACTTCTCTTATATTGTTTTTATTTCCCATCGTGAAACAGAACCAATATCAATAAGACGATTTAAACCTTCTCAATTGAGATAACTCGTTACATCGTCCAAATAAATCACTCTGATAAAGTCTTTCGTCGAATCCATTTATCGAATTTTATTACAAACATCTTCGGCCGTATGAGATACCTATCTCGTGAGCGAAACTGTGTTTACCCGCGGCTCGATAGCGGCTGTCGAAAAAAAGAGTGATTTGTTACTTCGATCGATAATGAAACAAAGGGACGTTTTATTAAAGATCCTTGTCTTGAGTTGTTCGTGTTTGGTTTTATAAATAAATGTATATTGGACAACAACACATACATTGCTCTGATTCTCTGATAAGTAGCTTAAGCAGTGTTACAGAAATTAGAAACAATGACAGTACCACAAGACCCGAGACAACATAGAAAAGTTTGTTTTCCAAATTGACCTCGGGACAATCGATAAATAGCCTAACCCTTTCTACCCCCTCTCCTCAAACCCAATATTTTTCAATTGGTACTAGTAGTTCTTGAGATATTTTACAGCCATAAAACACTTAAGTGCTTAGGATTATCTGCTTCAAATACAAATTTTGATAGGACTTAACAGTTCAATTTGTAAGCTTTGTCGTACAATTAAACGCGCGTAGATACTACATGCTTTTGATTTGCATCACCCTTATGTCTTTGACATAAAAACTAGTACTGAATTGATCCACGCACGAGCTGCTTATTACATCCACGTTAATAGTACTGGTGCCGTAGTGGTCAGTGCATCACCGGCAAGGGCCGCTCGCCCGACATACTTCAAGTTACCCTCTCAAATAAAAATCCAAGTGTGTTCGCCGTGGCAATAGTGTAATTTTGACGACCTTCATATCCGAGAGGCGAGCGTGCCGGATTTTGACGACGCGCCATCTTTGAGGTCCCGGGTTCGATCCCCGGTCGGGTCAATATGGGAAACGAACTTTTCTATATTGTCTCGGGTCTGGGTGTTGTGGTAACGTCGTTGTTTCTGATTTCTGTAACACAAGTGCTTAAGCTACCTACCACAGAATCAGAGCAATGTATCTGATGTTGTCCAATATTTATTTATATTTAATTTAATTAATCCAATGATTTGTAAATAATAGTGTTTTTCGTATATTCTTTTTGATATATAAATAAATATTTTACTTTGAATTGCAATTGATGCAAGTGATTTCCTTGACTTTACATTTTTCGGAAATCAAATCTAAATTTCAACAGCGTCATCGAACTGGTCTTAAACTGTAGTTCCATTATTTCCTGCCGAGCCAATGTACCTAATTTGGCCCTCTTTATTCTGGTCTGATAAATGGTCCCGCACTGACAGACGAACAGTAAATCATTACGGGCGACAACTGTATTATCTTTGGGCCTAATAATAAATCTGAGTGTAGTGTGACAGGTTTTTTTGGAACTGAACAATGTGGTTAGCGGTTTGCAAAAGGAAGGGCGTATGTGGTTATTTTTAGTTTTTTTATGTTTACGGTCTTGCCTATTAAATGTGAGATTTTACTATCCCTACTAATAAATGCGACAGTAACTCTAGTCTGTTACGCTTTCACGCTTAAAACTCTAAACCGATTTAGATGATATTTGGCACATACAATCTTTAGACCCTGAGAAAGGACTTAGGCTACCTTTTATTGGGAAAAAAAACCTGTAGTCCACGCGAACGAAGTCTGGCACAGCTATAATCAATAAATGTACAAATAAGAAATAAATAAAACATTTAAAATTCAATTGAAAATAGCTTTTTATTATCTTTTCCATTGTATCTATTGTATAATCTTTGTTTCTGTGTTTATGTTACGCAAGTGCTTTACCGACTTACCACGGAATCGGTATAATGTAGTGTCCAATATTTATATTTATTTAATAACAGTAACATTATTGAGTTTCCGGTATGTTCTTAGTAGATATAGGTAGGTTTTGAACCGGTAGTACAGCAACTTCGCATTGTATTAACGAGTTAAAAGTGTGATGTGTAAACCACAAGATTTGATGATTTATGAACTAATTTTTTCATTTGCATATTATTTATGGTGTCCATTTGTTCAAGCAAGTAAAAAATATTAACCAAATAATAGGTTGGGCATCAAATTAATAAGTACCACCCAAAATAATATAAATTTTAAATTATTTGACAAACTTCATCTTCCTACACAACTTTAAGCTGAAAAAAGTAGCGCAACTTCAACAACACAACAGAACATTTACCGTACAACTTTATAGTACTCTCCTGACCTCCGGTACTAACGTAAAATTATTTTAGTGCTAATCAGTAACCGAGCCTTGAACAGCAACGTGCCGAGTAAGGCGGTAATTCAATCAATTTGTTAGCGCAAGTTCCATTGCTCGTAAACAACCCTTACTGCGATCGCGTGCACGGTGGCTCAATGAAGATTAATAGCCGCTATCTCACAACATCTCTCTAATTAAATCTAATACAATTTCATAAGAGCCGCGCGGTAGATAAAACGAGCTAGTTAGGGTTGCAAGCGAGATAGCTGTTGCTACGACTATTAGGGCGATTACCTGGTTATAAGAGAGCACATATTTAACTTTCATGGTGTTTTTTTGGTTAAAAAACCGTGCTGAAAAGGTTAACATTGTATTGTGATTATTATACATATATAATTTTACCAGAACCTTTTTAATAATTTGGAACAGAAATACTGACTGAGCCACAAATCGCCAATGCCCAAGTGGCTCACTTATTAAATTTGTGGCCAACCTATTATTTAGGTTAGGTTAGGTTACCATTTTTTTATACTCGATTAAATAGAACTCTTTTATTTTATTAATGGGTGATCTTAGTAAATTTACTAAATTCCTCAGCTTTGACAAATTTATTGACATTTCTTACGACAATGTCCGAGTTTGCAAAGTAACGGTTCTGGTCATGACTCATATCTCGATGTTAATAGTTAAGTCTAGCCTTATTATTTTTTATTATTTTTGTTCCTAAATATCTAAAAATTGTACATGACTAATGCCCGGTACCAATACTTGAAAAAGGATCTGTTTTAGTTACGAGGCGTAAGTTAAATACGACCTACAGACGACTGATGAAAGCTGCTATGAAAAGTAAATTATGCACGGTGTTTACGGTTCGTAGTCGGTTGGAGAAAAACGAATAGTAATTTTTGACACATAACAAATCTTAAAATATAAGACGGGCATTAATCGACTGTAGTTCATACCAAAACCGTGCAACACTTTTATCTTGTAAGAAAAATGTTTCTTATATTTTAATTTTTTTTTGTAAATTCTAATCACGCACCAACCCTATCAGCATCGGATGAGCGCTCAAAGTTGATCGGATAGTATCGATATTGAATGGATTTTAATATAAATTGGTCCGCGATCTATATCGAGTTAAAGTTATTCCCAGTCAAAAGGCTTTTAAATGTCAAACGCTGGCGGACGCATGAGGCTAACAGATATTTTTTTAGTACGCGATGGATAAATTGATGAGTAACCAACGAACTGTTCAAACATATACTAGCTGTGCCCGCAACTTTGTTCGCGGGGACGACATATTTTCATGGTCTGTATTTCCCCTATCTCCCCTATTATTTGACTATTTTTTGTTTCGAATATATCGAAACAAAAAGTCCTTTTTTATCCAAGATTCGAGCTATATTTGTGCCAAATTTCATATCTCTAACTTAAAAACACACATTTACCCATATACACTTTCAAGGGCGGTATAACCCCCCCTCTCCCCTTATTTTCAATACAAAAAGTAGCCTATGTCCGTTCTAGAGTTTCAACATGCACCTGTATTAAAATTTCATCAAAATCAGTTCTGTAGTGTCCAGACAGTTTAAGAGACAGAGTTACTTTCGCATTCATAATATTAGGATAGATTATTGTAGAAAAAATGAAACTATTGTAAAAAAAGTGTGAGTCCGACTCGTGAACGGAGGGTTTCCTTCCTTCCTACTACCTATGATAAGTTTAAAAGTTAAAAAAAATGTCTGGATAGCTGTCTGTATACTCTTTCACGCAAAAACACATTTTAATGAAAGTTGGTAAAATGATACAAAAGATATTGTCGAATATTGAATTTTCTTATTCGTTACTAAAGGTGAAAGTATGTGTGTCTTAATGATTATTAATCCTTCACAAAAAGACTACAGAATAGGTAAAAATTAAATTTAGATTAGATAATAGATGAACAGTCGGACACATTTATACGATAGCTACTCATAACGTAATTCTGAATTCGCCTCGTAGCTACAGGATAACATTCCGATCCAGAAATTACTCAGATTCTAGGTCATGTAACAACGTAAACCCTATTTGTGGTTCCATAAATTTACTTTATAATATATTCAATATTACTCATGTAGCTATTTCTAATTATCAGGACTCGTGATGCGTTTTTTTCTGAATGTTTGTGTGGTAAAATGTAGCTAAGTTAAAAAATACTTTAGGACAAATTGTTTTCTTGGTTGTCAATCTTTTTTCCAAACAGCGACAATATTTAACAATGTTAATTACAAGTTAATTTTGTTAAACAATCCTTTTTCGAAAAAAAACAATAGTTTCCAACGTAAAAGCACTCTTAAAGAGATATAATTTTGGTTCAAAACCCCCACTACTTACACTCCACTGAACAGATACCCATTATCATGCGAGTACGATTCGAGCACTCGTGTTCATGTTGTTCTTTCGTATTATCATAGCAACAGAAGTACACAAGCAGCGGCGTAAAATAATTAAGCCTGAGCGTATCTGCGCTAAATAATTCATGAACCATCGGGAACTATTAACATTTTCATTAGCGCCCGCGGGAGCTCCTTGCTCCGCGCAATATCGCGCGTCATCTCGTCTAAGGTTCACTTCGGATATTCTCATTTAAACTCTTATAATAGCATCGAGAGCTATGCGGTGTTTGCGATGGGTGTGCATTTAACAGTAGAAGTGACTTTGTACGAATAAGGATTTAAATAGAGTGTGGTGACTAACAATAATACAAAATATTTTTTTGAAACCAACGCTTTCTTATATTTCAAACTCAAACTCAAATATTTCTTTATTCAAGTAGGTTACATATAACACTTTTGAATCGTCATTGAATACAATGTAAAGTGATTCTACTTCCGGTTCGGAACCTATATCTACCGATGAGACACCGGTAAGACACTTAGCAGATCAGTTTCAGTAGCAGTATCTGACTTATTGCTATGAGTAGCCCACTTTAGACCAAGTCATATAGTTTTGTTTTGATGAGTGATGAAACAATTAAGTACTCAAGTATAGCATTGTTCATTTTCAATATCGTAGACGCATAATTGTTCAAGGACAAAGATGCAAAAATATTGGACTAACCCAGAAACATAGCTCTAAGAACCTCAGGCGGTAGCTATTTAAAAAAAATGGATAAAACCTGTTAAGTGTGTTAATAAAAGGTAACAACCTTTTATTAACACACTTGACATTTCCATATCTATCTTATCCTAAAGGAAGCAAAAGATATGCCAAGGTTTAATCCGCCCTTCAACTTGACAACGAAAGTTCAAACAAGATGTGTGGGCAAATATAGCCGCGAGCATATGAAAAACAGACTGTAGCATTATTCTCAATAAAAAGCAAATAGGAACAAGAAATACTATTTGCTCACCACCCTTCCGGAGTGGTTGCCCGTGGCGGTCGGGTTCGAGTCCCGGGGCGCACCGCGGCAATATTTGCTGCCGCGAAGAAAAAATATTTCTTCAATTTCGCCCTTCGCGGTGGTATTTCGAAATTTGTTCCAAATAAAGTTAGTAGTGCTCCGCTTGGGGAAATGTGAGGAAAAACAATGGTTCGCTTGTAAACTTTATTTGAGACTAGCGACCCGCCCTGGCGGTATTTGAGCCGGTGAAATATTTCAAATCAATAATAATGGATAGATTTTTAATTTTTTTATAGTGCATCGAATTTCACGCTGCACTACCGATTAGAAAAAAAAATACTTGTGAAAAGAAATAAAAATAAACTAATATTTTATCCCCTTTGCGGTGTGCCCCACATTTTAAAGGCAGATCATTTTTTTCTGTTTCTTTTAAATAAATTATAATTAATGTCTGGATATATGTTTGTAACTCTACATATCTCGTAACTCAGACTAAACGAATTAAGATTAAGTTTAATTAGAAGAGTTATAACATAGTAGATTAGCATAAATTATACTTGTTATCCCAAAATAACACGGGCGTAGTCGCAGGCAACATCAATTTTGTTGCTTTGTTACGAACCCTTTCGTGGACTACAGTTTAAGAAACACTGATCTAATGAGAGCCACGTAATTATTTTTCAGTTCCGACTAAAGCTGTTCCTAGTTGTGAAGCTACTCATACTAGCAGCATAACACCGTTTTTATATTCAGCGAACGTAGGCCGGTCTGGGCACCGTCTAGACGAAGAGTAAGCATGCACAGATGCGCCACTGTATTCATTTTTTCATGTTTGCGATTTTCCGGTTTGAAAAGTGTATTTTATGTTGATGCAGTAATCTATCTTATGTCAAAATTTTAAATCTATAAAGTCATTTTTGCGTAAAAGAGTAACAAACGTCCTACTTATATGATAAACGCAAATTTTGTGAGAATGTATGAAAGTTTGTTATTTTTGCAGGCAATAACTACCGAGTTTTAAGAGAGGTAGGGCATAGCGATTTATCGCTCGAACTGGAGCAGCCCGACTGGTGAATTAACTCCACCTTACAGAAGACCGCAGCCAAATAACAATCACTTCTGTGTTGTTGTGTTCCTGCGTGTGAGTAAGGTTTCCAGAGCTCCTGGTGGGTGCTACATTAGTAGCAGGGGTCAAGCCTTCAAGGTAAGGGCGACAAGTCCAGTAAAGATTTATTATGCTGTACTTGTCACCCTTAAGCTAGGACCTCATTACCACTTAACATCAGGTGGGATGAGGTCAATCTTGAAGTACAATATAAAAAAAAAAGAGTAGATTTGAATGCAATTTGAGGAAGACCAAAAACTGCGTGATGGACATTTGTATTTTCTTTTGTGTCTAAGTTTTTATAAATGTATTTAAATAGGGACCATCAATGGTTTTTGTTACCATAACACAAGTGATTAAGATACTTATTTTGGGACCTGATCAATGCATGCGCCTAAGTTATATTAATTTATTTTACTTGGGAAATTACGTTCAATTATATAATCTTTAGACTAATTTCCCAGAATGGTTGCCATTCATTTATAGCTACTTACAGTTTTAATTAAAACTAAACTAAATCTAGTTGGCAGCAATTAGTAGTCTTTATTTACATTCAATACGAGTAGGCAAGTCTAAGTGTCGTCTAGACGAAGAGTAGACGTGGACAGACAACCGACTGATTTGTAATTAGATAATGACATTGTCTAACTAAGACCGTGCTTGTCAGCCAAGTTATAACTTCAATTGTTAGACGTGGTAAGTGTTAATTTCGCATTCCACCTACATTGGTGGTTTAACTACACTCTAGATAGACGTTGTAGTTAAATTAAATTAGTTTACCTTAATTTACAAAGTTTAGAGAACTCTTTGAGCAGAACCGTCCTAAATTAGTGTTACATCAATGCTCATATAAATAACTTCGAGGTACATATAGTATGTGAAAGGATTTAACTAAAAATAGCTCAAATTAACTTAAACAAATTTAGAATGTTTTGCATTGTTGGTATATAAAAAATTGATTACTAAAAGACTAGAAAAACCAATTTAATTTTACGATATTCACAAGGGTGTTTCGTGACCTAGAGTTTTCTATTAACGCCATCTAGGTGAATTGTCTTATTTAAGCTCGTTATTCATTTTATAATTGGGCCTAAATTATTTATTATTTGGCGTCACGCCATCTTTGAGGTTTCAGGTTTGATTTAAGACCAGGTCAAAATGGCAAACGAACTTTCCCTACTGAGCCTGGGTATTGTGGTACCGTTGTTGTTTATTATTTGCTGTAACTTAAGTACTCAAGCTACTTACAATGAAATCAGTTTTTTCTTTTTAATTCAGCAAATTAAAAGTACGTGTTTTATATTTTATAATTATTTATCTATTTAATGAACAAAAAACTGTGGTACTTTTGACACAAGGGAAACGGATTCTCTATTAGAAAAAGCGTTTAAATTTTTAGATTCTGTTATATTTCACTAAAATGTACAACGTTTTAAATAAAAACCAACAAATGGTATCGACCAAGCGTTTCCTTAATTAAGCTTTTCCAGGGCATTGACCCCACTTCCTCCCAATTAAGCTTTTGTACGAAGTATGCCATCTGCACTTGACTCTTTGGCCCGCTCTAGTGCTGTCACCTGGCCGCAGCGAGTCTCTGGCCGCGCGCCAGCCGCCATCGGCGAGTTCGCACTTGCCTGTTTTGGGAGTTAACCTACGTCCCACACGAGAAATGAAACATTTTAGAGGATTTACAATATTATTGCTCCAGTTTTACTCTATATACTTATTACTAGTCGTCGGCCGTATGCAGACTATTAACGTTTTTTCCATTATGCTTCGCTCCTATTAGCACCTCAAGCGTGATGTTATATTCCTCGATATTTTTTTTTATATTGCACTTCAAGATTGACCTCATCCCACCTGGTGTTAAGTGGTAATGAGGTCCTAGCTTAAGGGTGACAAGTACAGCATAATAAATCTGTTACTGGACTTGTCGCCCTTACCTTGAAGGCTTGACGCCTGCTACTAACGTAGCACCCCCCAGGAGCTCTGGAAACCTTACTCACACGCAGGAACACAACAACACAGAAGTGATTGTTATTTGGCTGCGGTCTTAAATAATTGGACTATCCAACACAATAACTATTTTCAAATTCGGAATAGTTCCTGAGATTAGGGCGTCCTAACAAACAAGCTCTTCAGCTTTATGGTATCAGTAAAGATTTACTTGAATAAATATAATAGAATTTTGGGATCATCAATGTTTGGGAAACATCATCTAAATAAATCATCAACTGTCTAGCTATAACCATTCTTGAGAAACAGCCTGATGTCAGCGACGACGAGTAATAGGGCCTCGTTTTTACCCTTTGGACCCTAAAAAGGTGTACAGTTCTAAATTCATCGGAGACCTTTAAATTCATTATTAGCAATCACTCGAAGATTTGGACCGAATTAAGAAATTATATGTTGTTGGATAGGGACTTTCCAAACGGTCCCTTCATCGAAAGTTTATCAATTTTTTAAATGCCTTATTGACCGACATTTAGTTATTAGAGAAGTAGGGCATAGCGATTTATCGCTCGAACTTGAGCAACCCGAAAAAAATCTAAAGTTCTTTCGTTCACATTTTCGACGTTACTCCTCTCACCGGAACCGATAAACGAACCGATCGTCAAATGTTTTCTCGGATACTACAATCAACGCTCTCGTGAAATATGAAAATTCGCGACCGAATCGCACGATGAATATAAAACGCTTCGGAGTGTGAACACTATCAGCCGTTGGCTGGCAGCCAACGGCGAGGCGAGCCAGGTGCCGGCGCTAGGTCAGGAAATAGCGGGGTGATTGTGTCCGAGGTATGTATTGTGTCTCAGATATGCGGTGGTAAGTCTTTGGTGTAAAGCTTGAGTATGAGACCGGATCAAGATGAGACTTTTGATCCTCCTTAGTTTAGTATATAATCGGGACATATAGCCGTTACTCTTGATTATAAGGTCGGATTAAGACGACTTTTTTTTGTTCTTCTGAGTTCAGCATATAATTGGGACACATAGCACTCACTCATTTATTTTCATTAATTTTATTTTTATTATTATTATAAGTTATTCAAAATCGTGATGGCCAGCTATTTACAGTGTATTTTTAAATGTATTACAGAAACAAAAAAAATTAGCATTCTCTGGCGGTGCGGGATTCGGACCCAAGACCTTCAGCAGATGCTCTTTTCCAACCGAGATAACCTCAGTTGGAAAAGCAGCAGCATGTTATTGCAGGCCACGAATGCTTCTATGCTTCTATTATAATAAGAATCTATATGTATAAATGTATCTTAGTAAATATTGGTTTACATAATAAAAGAAAAAAAAATGTTTGCTAAATCTATTCCCCCGGTCGGGTCAATATGGGACACGAACCTGTCTATATTGTCTCGGGTCTGGGTGTTGTGCTACCATCATTATTTTTGATTTCTGTATCACAAGTGTTTAAGCTTCTTACTATTGAACCAGAGCAGTGTACGTGATGTTGTCTAATATGAAATATTTTATATCTTTTGAACCAAAAAATAATTTTAATAACTATTGAGTGTTAAATTTCATGTAACATCTCTATATTTGAATCTGTGGGGATGATTGCGGAATATTCCATCTTAAGTACACAAATGAGACAGTTTATATAACTATACATAGTAAATGTGCTTCTGTATGTAAATCTCATTTCTCGTGGTTAGACAATAGCATGTACCTTCCGTCCTGTTTGAGTAAATCCCCCACTGGCCGTACAAGCCTCGCAAATAAACTCCTTGTTGATAATACAGCTGTTCGGTTGGTTACCATAAACACAAATTCATCTCGCGCAAACTTATTTAATCTATGCTAACACATTTAACTACATACGGGTTTTTTCATTTAGGCGAACATTTATAAAGAAAAAATTGGTTAAATATTATTTTAAATTCAGTAAGTCGAGCACTCATCTACACTATATATAATATTATAAAGAGCAAAGATTTGTACCTATTTTTGTATGTTTGTATGTTTTTAATGAATAGGCTCAAAAAGTACTAGGCCGATTTAAAAAAATATTTCACCAATAGAATGCTACATTCTTCCAATTTGACATAGGCTACAAAATTAGGGATCCTTGGTAAAATTTGAACAATGTAACCGAAGGTGTAGAAAAATGAGTCTTATAATGTCTTTCGTTGAATGCGCGGGAAAATCCTCTAAGGCGAAACGAAGTTCACCGGAACCGCTAGTACAGTATACAATGGGATGTAATTTTGACTCAATACCTTAATAGGGCAAATTTACTTAAACATTATAAAATTACTTATACTCACGTAATTGTTGTTGTGTGTTGGTTTAATTGAAACTGTAGAATCTTACCTGAAAATAAAAAAAAAACATTGTTAGCAGATGGTCACAAAAGATAATGAATGTCAATTAAAAATTGTGTTCCTTTTTCTCATTTTGAGGAAGTAATTTCAAGCCTGACTAATTGAGATGGTAGCATACTTCTCGAAGATATAAATTAGGCATCAGATTATATATAATTTTTTCACTACAAATAGAAAGATTAGTTCGTAATTGAGTCGATTAGAATCAAAAATTTTTTCATTCTAGTCGACTCAATTCCAAACTACCACGTTACACCAAACGTATACCCAAAAGAAACCAACAAATATGACATTAACACCTAACCTAATTGTAGTTCATATATCTTGTCTCACTTTGAGCTAAAACTAGTTTGCTCGGAGTTCCAGTGAGCCGTGTGTACAGTCCACCTGCACTTTCTCCGCAGTGCAATGCAAATGCACGCCTGTCGTTGTCACTTATCCAATTTGCACAGTCCGGCGCTCGCTCGGCGAATTAGCGTCCCGTGTGTCCCCGGGCCCGTAGTGCGAGGATCTTGCGTTTGTTTTCAATTTGTGTTTACTTTTATTACAGAGAGAGCTATGGCGGAAGCTATGTGCTAAGTACACGAATTTCGTTATTAGGAAAATAATAAATGTGAGTTTGTTTTGTGCACTGTCTGTACAGAGGTTTCTAGCAATTGAGACTATTAACTGAAACCGTTGTCTCATTTGCCGTATTATTTAATTATAATGCTTCCATTACCTATTCCATTACATAATCAATTACCGATACCGGTACAAACTCAGTAGTTGTAGAAATTATTTATATATTTTTGTGAAATAAAACATCATGCACTCTTATAAAACACACTAACGTCATGTATTTTCTGACAATCATAAAAAACAAGAAAACGCTGTCAAACAAACGACAATAAATGTGAAAAAGTTTAAACGCTACTTAAAGGCCACCTTGTAAGAAGGTTTAATACAAGGCCTTTAAGTAGGGTTTATAACGGCGGCCACAGTAGTACCTAGTTTATAAGTTCTGAGTCGGAAGTACCTATATTTGGTTTGTTTACACGATTAACAAATAATATTAAGCGTGCCGGAATTTGGCGTCGCGTCATCTCTGAGGTCCCCGGTCGTGTGAATATGGGAAACGATCTTTTCCATATTGTCTCGGGTCTGGGTGTTGTCGTACCGTCGCTGTTTCTGATTTCTGTAACACAATTGCTTAAGCTACTTACCGCAGAATCAGAGCAATGTATGTGATGTTTTCCAATATTTATTAATTTATTTATAAAATATATTTAAAATACTCATTAAAACCATATACACTATTGAAGAGTATACTCTTTTTTAATCTATGTAATTTGTTAACATTATCATAAGTTTCTAATAAATCAGCTTCGACCCACTGTGCAAAGTGACGAAACGTCGCAACGAATTCTCCCGACACCTGTTACTTGATATCCGAAGTCTCAAATAAATCACTCAGAGGATCAAGAAGTTTTGAGACCGACTGGTAACGTTTACGATTGAGTTTTCATTGTGATTTCATTGTTATGACTATAAAAATAAGCGAGAAAGATAATCTTATAGGACGACATACTTTAAAAATACGAATCCACATAAGTGTGAGTTTTTATTCCCTTTAAAGGAACTTAATTGCCTCGACAATCCTTGGACAGCTAAGAACATCAAGTAATTGTGTAATATAAATTTTTAAGCGATATTGGCAACAAATAACTTTAAGGAGTCTTGTTGCCACGCAGCATAAAAAGGTTTGTGAGACAGAGTTTAAATAGACAATGAACAGATACAGTGACAACATAAGTAAATTAGTACAGAAAAGCCGAGAAATTCATGCAAAGTTGCGATAGATCGCTAGTACTCAACAAATATAGCTTTTTTAGATCACTGCGTTCTTATAATTTCTCAAAAACAAAATCAACGGTTGCAACGTTTTTATTAAAGGATTCAAATTAAACTATAAACGTTTGCAAACTTTTTTAAAAGGGTCCACTAAATGCAACAGTTACACCCATTGGACATTCAAAACCGTTTTATTATTTTTTCCATTTCAATGAAAGTCGGTCGAGCGACCCAGTCGAAGAGTCCGCGCGAGCGAAACAGCGCAAATAACTCGAGCGAGCAAAAGTTCGCTCGCTTCGCTTGTTTCGCTCGTTCCACTCGCCCGAGCGCTGGCTGACATCTGCCGCTGAAGCTGTTTACACATAGAATAACAGCTAGGGAGGGTGGAGTGCACCGGTTACTTTATCCTGATTATTAAAAATTCTGAATATAATCATATTGGTGTACAATTTGGGAGTTGGTGAAATAATGTTCTCATTAGTAGCGTTTACTTGTAAAAGAGCTACATTATTTTTTTTGCTATTTCGCGATTTGGATCAACTTTCACAGAAAGTCCTTCTGCATAATGGCGCACTCCGATAAGTGATCAGCCATTTTGAATAGTGTCCTTCTAATCCAACAAGCACACGTTTGAAATATTTGACTCAAGACCCGTAAGCAAGATTATCGACTGATTAATTTCATTGGTCGATAGCACGGTCGGTATAATGCATGAGCGGAATTGTACCGAACGCGTATCGACTTGCAACTTTCATTGGTCGTTATCTCGCATGCGGGGAGTCCCCGCATGCTGTATACCGAACGAGTTATCGACTAATGAAAATTCGCTTTATGGCTGAAATTGATCACGAGTTATTCGTATTAGAAATCGCACAACCAGATTTTTTTCTCATATAAGATTTTGATCATCAATCTTTAGTTTTGCAAGCCTTTTAATTGTGAACTTCGTATCTTTGATATCATGCGAATAATAAATGGTTATTACCGGTAAACGCAATTGATCCAAATATAAATACAGTCTCACAAGTCCGAAATTTACCCATACTATTACCGATAAATTATATGTGAAACTAACCGGAGCAGAATAAAATAGAAAACATTTTTATTTGTGTAATTTTTATAATAGGCCTTATGAATCGCCAGTACAAATTAAGTATTCTACCGCCGTGTTCGGAATTCTGATCATGAAGCAATTGGCTTCATTATTGTCTGATGATAATCAATGACGAAACCGAGTATGATGGATGAGTTTGTTGGATCAGTTATAATCTATTTACTTGATAAAAATATCCAAGTTAAACTTATACAGACTTTTGGAGCTCATTATTAGTAATGCGACAATAATGATGAAGCGAAACTCTTAATATGAGTTACAGGAGTCTCAAACGCAAAAGGTCTAAGTCGTTTTCCACGCCTGGACAAGGGGCGAAAAGCATCTTTAGATATTTTTCAGTCTTTATGCAATGGGTGCACTCTCACTTCATCAACTCTTCATCCAGCATACCCTAGCTCCGTTACCGAGATATTTTTACCTTTAAAATAGGTTTTGTTGAGCGAATATTTGCTAACGAAATGCATGAAATGTTTTGTATTGGGGAAACGATAAGTGGATCGCGAATGTGGAGTGAATTTATGTGGTATTTTGCGTAAGCACTTAATAGTCATATTTAATATTATAATTCGTGCGTACAATACATACCATGTTTTGTGTTTATAACCATCTGTTTGTGTCGGTCTTGGCGTTTTCTACTAATTCAAAGTACGAGACATGAAAAGACAATTATTTAAGTATGTTTAGTAATGATAACTTATAGTATGCTTTGTCATAACTTAACAATGGTTAACCTATGACAAAGCATACTTAAATAACCCACCCAAACATAACATAAATCAACACAGAGTTTTCTATGCATTCTCAACTGCTCAAACATTTTTAAATAAACTTGTATGCAACTTTAAGAAAAGCCCTTTTCTTTCCAGTATAAACGTTTTCCTAACTAAAATTTAGAGTCAAGCCACATTCCAAATCTTTTAAAGGACGATGTCTGTCGGGTCCGCTAGTAAAAGTATAAAAATCTACCAAAATCTAAATATGTCAGATCCAATAATCGATATTAAATTTGTTTTGAATTCTCATTCCCGACCCTCTTTGATTGCGAATAAAACCTTAATATATTTTTATGCAAATAAAAAACCGTTATTACTCGAATTCGCGATTAATTATGAAAACAAAACCTTTCATTTTGATTAAACTGCATTCGTTTCGTATTTGGTAGTAGTATTAACAGGTTTGACAGACCTTTGAAATGTTGTATGAAATATTTAAATTAGGGTAAATACACCGCAAATAGACATCAACACGTTACATTTCCAATTCGACGCCGCATGTTCCAAAACCGCTACGCTGAGTGACAAAATCAATATCCGCGCAACGAGACCGAGCTAACCTCAATGCGTAGTAATTAATTGCGCGGCTCGCACGGTCCCGGGTTCATTTCCCGCGCTAATTCGGCCGCGATAAGGGCTCGTTAATTTCCGCTGCATCACCTGCCTGTGACGTCATTATCAAATGTACCCGCTCACTTCCGGTAGCGAGTGAGTGCCAGCAGGAAATGGGAGTGACCAACTTATTTTGTATGAAATAGACTCAACTCCAATTTAAGTAATGACGAAAACATTTTTAAAGGACGCAATAAGTTTTGTCGCTGAGTGGCTTGATACTTTACAAAGGAACTTTTTGTGTTAGAAATAGGCTTATATTTGACCTTGCTTGAAGGCTAAGATGGTATGGATTAGATGATATGAACTAGGTAGCTCTTTCGTGAGATTTTGGAATAAAAACTATCATAAAATCATAAAATCTGTTTATTTTGTATTATTTACGCACCTTATCTGAGATAGCGGATGTATCCAAACGTATTGCGTGAGTGATGATTGTACGTATCCGAATCCGAATGGAGAGAGTCACAGTTAGATTTGAATGATGACCGTTATGTAAGATGTATTTAATGTTATTTGGCTAATATATTTGGATTATTATCAAAAAGGTTCTTTTTATTGCCCATCCACTACACTTATTTGTATTAAAGGCCGACTTTTCAATTCTCAGATAAACTGTCAGATACTATTTACTTGATCAGTAGCAAGAATTTACAATTTTTAATTGTCAGATAGACATTACGATTAATAAAGTCCCTATTCGAAGAATTAACTTACCATTTAGTCGCTCTAATCAGGCAGATAACTTTTATTTGACGTTCGAAACGTCAAATCTAAATTTGTTATTTAGTACGTCATCTATCTTTCAGTCTTTTATCTAAATCCGTTCGGTAGTTTTAGCGTGAAAGAATAACAAATATACATCCAGATCCACATAAATTATTTAATACTTTTTCGTTTTTATTTTTATTGCCTCTATGATGTAAGCGACAGTTAGCTAATTATGGAAAAAATCAATGCTTGTAAAATCGACAACGACATATTCGTCTGTTATGCCCGGTTCCAATATTTAACGATTCGTAATGTGTCAAAAATTAGTAGGCATCCGTTTTTCACCAACCGACTACGAGTCGTTAATACCGTTCTATAGTTTACGTTCTATATCAGCTGTCGACAGTCGTCCCTGTGTCGTTTTAAGCTTACACCTCGTAAAATTACTATCTGTAGCTAGAACTGATCGTTTTTCAGTTATTGGAACCGGGCACTAACACTTAAATACCTTATCTGTACAGACACAAGCACGTGGACTTTGCACCGCCCTTATTTCGTGTACATAAGATACAATTTCGAATAGCGAGTGTTTACCTCAACGTTGTGTTGACCGTACAAAATCCCTTAATGTTACGTCAAGTACTATACATTAACGTGTAAAACGCCAGGTCAGATGATTGAGATCAGATGTTATGACTAATTACTCGTGACAAGCCAAATTACAGGCAACACGTGCGGCGTCATTACCGAATGATGGTCATTTCCGCGGCCGGTGCGACGGGGGGGTCACTCAATTAGCCGTCACTATTTTCGATAACAATCGTACCACTTAAATGTCACTGCAGTCCGGAAGCTAACGTAAGGCTTACATCTATGTATGTCTTTACCAATATTATAAGGACGAAAGTAACTCTGTCTGTCTGTTTGTCTATCCGGCTTTCACACCTAAATCACTGAATAGGTTTTGATGAAATTTGGTATAGGTATACGTTAAACCTCTAGAACGGGCATAGGCTACTTTTTGTGTTGAAAATATGGAAATACCCCTATATTTATAAATACCGCCCTTAAAAGTTTATGTGGATCAATTTATTTATGAAATAAAGTTAATGTTTCGAAACATGGATTAAGATATTATAAATAAATAAAATAAAAATAACGTTTATTTTCTACCACAAAATAGTGGCAATGAGCACCACTTTACAAACTTACTTAAACAAACTTATTTATGACTAAAATACATATGTTTCTTAGATCGGATTCAATTTAACAGCAGAGTAAATTAAAATACCATATCGTGCAACAACCACCACTCTGTGGAAGACTGGAGCTTGAACCTAACCCTACAAATAGGCTTGTTGAACGTTGATTAAGATATTGCCTCCTTTCTGTTTCGAATATAAGGGGTTAAAACCGACCACGGATGTATGTGGGCCACGCGAACGAAGTCGCAGGCACAGCTAGTTTTTTCATAATTGTAGTTGGTATTACGAGCACTAACCATGCGTGTAAGGCCGCGTCTCCATTAGGCAAACAGTGAGCGGGTGACTGTTGGCTAACAAAGTAGCGTGTCGGTCGCTAACTAATAATAAGGAACTGAGCGGCGAACTAGAGCGTTTTAGCCACAAAACGCTTGCAAATATTATAGTGATGCGGATTGAGAAAATATACCAGTAATGAAAAGATTATTAAATTAGTACATATAAGCCACGTATATTTTTCTTTGTCAATTAATAAAAAAATACTTGTATGATTATGTTTGGTCCACTGTCTAATAATAATTGGACTTATGAAAATAATATATTTTAGTTTGTTCATATAACTGCTAGAGAAAGTAATATCTAATGTGATCAAAGACATACATATTATTTGAAACTTGTGCCTTAATACAAGTGCACTGGAAACACAACCAACTCCGCAAAGCCCCGTCGTAGGAACGTACTAAGTTTAAGCAAACAAAGACGCATTGTAAAGGAGAGCAGATGATTTATTTCTCATTGTTCTAATGCAACGAAACGCAAGCATAGCGTTTAAATTTAAACTCTTCTTGATATATCTAGTAATATACATTTCCGCATTTTGCATTTACTAACTAACTTTGTAACACGATGAACATAAATTAACATAACATAACATAACATAACATAAATTAGATATCTTTTCATTTGACAAAGTATTTTTTACTATTTTACTTCATGTTTTGGTTCTTATCTTTTCAACAAGACTTTGAATAAGTTTTAAAATTCTGCTAAACGGGCATTGCACGGTATCAATTTAGTAATGAACTAACTATTCACAAAAACAGAAAAACTCCTTCATAATTTTAAAGGTAAAATCGTAAATTCTATCGCAACATATTTTGTAGAACAATTTTATTTAATTACCATCTAGTATTATAAATGCAAACAAAAAAAAACTTTCAAAATATGTATATCTCATTAATAATATTATGATAGACCAGTAGATTTTATTTTGAAACTCTGGTATTATAGTAATGTCACAATTTCAAAATGGATTTAATAGGTTAATCACATTTCTTGCAAAGTTCAAAACATCCAAATAAAACAACTACCTACCTACTATTGTAGGTGCTACTCAACCCTTCTCAATTAAGATTACTGCAGCAGAATCGTATACATGTCGCCGTGACTCCAAAAACAAAGGTCGTTATCACGCTCACACTTCTCACGTGTACAACAGTACAGCAAAAATAACAGTAAACCCGTGAGGATGGATCACAATAAGACTTACACATTACACAAATCCCCACTCCATGAGAAAACATCAATAAGTATGTTCTTTGTGTCGGCAATTAAAACTCTATTTCAAGGGTACATTTAAAACCATCAATTGTTTTAAACATTTAAAATAATTTAACGGGTCAAAACGCGACACCATTTTTATTTAGTAGTTAATACGAACTACTTACTGCCCGACGTTTCGGTTAGGTTGCACCAACCGTGGTCACGAGTTGACACAATGATGAGTCATTGTGTCAACTCGTGACCACGGTTTGTAGTTCGTATTAACTACTTAATAAAAATGGTGTCGCGTTTTGACCCGTTAAATTATTTTAAATGTTTAAAATGGAACGCGAAAGTCTTAAAATTTATATCAATTGTTTTCCCTTTTTTTGGAGGAGATGCATTAACTTTATCGTACCGTCAGTTGAGGTAGGGGACGGCGTATGCGGAACGCGGCGTTACGCGAGCAAGAATACCTACTAAAACCTTCCGGTGGACCTCATCGCTTTGATGGTGATGCCATGGGAACAGAAGATCTACCAAAGCCTAGACCCAAAACCTATCAATTATTCTAACTTGCCTATATATTTGTCATTGATATACCATGTATCACGAAAATCACAGACTAATTAAAAAAGCTCCCATATTACTTAAACCAGAATCACCTCCATGGTCTTTCTCTCTTCGTTTTACTACCTGGTCACTGTGCCAGTAAGGTCATTACTTTTACGTAAACTTATTAATTTCTACATACTACATATTAATACAACGTATCTCGTTCGCACAAGTAAAGCTTTAAGTACGATTAGAATGAAGTTGTATCTCTATTACTCGATATATTGTGTCCCTCGCACCAAGTCACACGTCCTACCCAAAGGGTTCCGCGGTAATAAACGTCTCAGCTAAGATACGGATCCCGTCTTCACACGCCTACCGCAATTAAAGTACCTTCGCTTACTTGTTATGTTTTGGTTTCTTGAGGAAATCTTACGAGCAGATGTTAAGTCCTTACTTTAAAGGTGCAAAATCACTTTTTATTTGTTTTTTTTTTACGTTGGTGTCAATTGGTATCAAAGGATTGCTCTAATCCAAAAAGATTTTTCATGCAAATACAGGCTATATAACATTTTTTTTATTGTTTTTATTGTTATTCATCAAATAATTTTACATAAAATAAGATTCACAAACATAGACGGAAAAAATACATTGATTGTGATTAAAAAATACTTAACGTAATGTAAAAGTAAATTCACTTAAAAACATACAAGTAAACTAATTTTAGAATCTCTGATCTCAAAAATCTTCATTAAAACATTCCGTCTTAGAAGGACATCACTCTTCCCAAGCATTAAAAAGCTAAGAAAAAAAAACTCGTCCGAAAAAATCGAGCCATCACAATATCTCGACACGGGGCATAAACAAAAGTAACGGCAGTTAAAAATAGCACCCGCTTCAAAAGCGCCTCGTAAAATTTCAATATCCGTTTGGGCGGCGTCTTTAATCTCGGGTACATTCGTCACAGTATAAATTTTATGCAGTCAAGAAGCTGCCAAAAACGGCTTAATTGCACAAACTTCGAATTAGTCTCTATTTTTTGTCCTGGTGTTGAATTGCTGGACGTACTAAAATGCGAGTCTAAAATACAATCCTGAGATTTTAAATACACATTTCTTAACTATGAAAACTGATTTGTAAACTAAAAAAATGAACCATGCCTACAATTTTATGCTTTTGTTTTACGAATTGTTATATTTAAAGACCCTTCAATAGAAAACCAACAATAAAAATGTATAGTTATCTAACGTTTTATCCGCGTTTTTATAAGTGACTGTAGAATGATTGACGCATGTTTTTTTTTGCTATCCTTAATTGGGCGAGCGAGATCTTAACTATGTATTTAACTTTTTACTTTTTAACTATGTTCAACGGGCATCAGTCCAAGATGACCGCTACTACAACATGTCAGGGCAGACTACGTATTTACACAACTTCCTTTATCAAATAAAAGAGCCTGAGTAGTTAAATACATCATGACATTTTTTTTAAATTACACCGTCTGAGTTTTATTGAATTTTAATTTTTAATTTGTCCAGACTGCTTTTTTATTCAGACTGTGTGACCGACTACAATCTGTCCCCTCAGGGCACGCGATGACTCGGGTGATTTGATTATTTAGATACCTTGGGATGGATCTGAGATTTTAAATACTTTGTTAGTTCAAACAAAGGTAGAAGAAACGATAAACAGACTGATGTTTCGACGACCTCCGTAGCCGAGAGGCGAGCGGGCCGGACTTTGGTGGGTTGGGGGTCCCGGGTTCTATCCCCGGTCGGGTCAATATAAGATATGTACTTTTATATATTGTCTAGGGTCTGGGTGTTGTGGTACCGTCGTTGCTTATGATTTCTGTAGCACAAGTGCTTAAGCTATCATAGAATCAAAGCAATGCATGTGATGTCGTACAATATTTATTTATTTATTAATATTCATTTATATTCGACTAGAATACGGTTATGCTGCTCCAGCTTACCTCTTAAAATAAAATAATACTTAATGCTTTCTTCATTCATCAAAATAACACTATAATATGGCTTAGCCCAAAAGGTTCTACACATAGCTATAAGTTAGATACTGCTACTGTAACTAATCTGCTGAGTTACTTCTCCGTGTCTTCTCGGTAGACATCGTTGCCGAACCGGAAGTAGAATCACTTTGCATTGTATTCAATGACGATTCAAAAGTGTGACATATAACCTAAGTACTTGAATAAAAACGTATTTGAATATTGGACAACATCGGACAACATCACATACATTGCTCTGATTCTGTGGTAAGTAGCTTAAGCACTTGTGTTACAGAAATCAGAAACAACGACGGTACCACAACACCCAGACCCGAGACAATATGGAAAAGTTCGTTTCCCATATTGACTCGACCGGGGATCGAACTCGGAACCTTAGAGATGGCGCTCGCCAAAGTCGGGCCCGCTCGCCTCTCGGCTACGGAGGTCGTCAAAAATATGAGTTTGAGTTAAAGGATATTTTGTAGACAAAGAATAAAGAGATCGTTTATTACTCTGAATACGAAAAACGCACGAAAGTATCTAATAAATTATCAATAAAGCGGAATACAGACTTAACAGCAAGCACTGTATTTACTAGAACAACAGCCTCAGCCTCCAAGAAAATTATCTCAGAGCGAAATATCGAGGACGGAAACAAAACAAAAACACTAGCAAAAACGCAGCAACAAAGCGACAAAGTAACATAGCAGGCGACATTATTGGAGGCAACATCTGTCCGCAGGCGAGATGAAATTTTAGACGTGATAACTACGACTTATTGTAGTAACAGGACTCTTTTGTCCCTCGATGGCACTTTTATCCCCTCGACACGGATTCGATGAGATTTTAACACTATTAGACGGGGTGAAAATTGACACGACGTTTTTATGTTAAAGCTTGGGTCTGTAATTCGAAACTTTACCAAACCCAGTTTACGAGTAGTGGATAAACGTGAAACACTAAGAATATATCGATTTATTTGTTACTTTTCAGCACGGTACACTAAAATTATAAAACCGAAGAACTTGTTTGAATGCGCTAATATCGGGAATTACTGGTTCGAATTTAACGATTTATATGTATTGTAGGGATAGACCAATTATCAAGGATGGCTTTCGGCGATGTAACATCTCGCTGCGACTAATGGCAGCGAATAATCAGTGGAAAGTGTTAAAAAAACACAGAAAGAATAGATGCTATGCCGCGGTGTGCCATATTATGACGACCTCCGTATCCGAGAGGCGAGCGGGCCGGACTTTGGCGTCGCGCCATATCTGAGGTTCCGGATTCGATCCCCGGTCGGGTCAATATGGGAAACGAATTTTTCTATAGTGTCTCGGATCTGGGACCTGGGTGTTATGGTACCGTCGTTGTTTCTGATTTCTGTAACACAAGTGCTTAAGCTACTTACCGTAGAATCAGAGCAATGTATGTGATGTAGTCCCGTTTTTATTTATTTATATTTTCAGCAATAACAAAATGCAAAAAAAGTACCTTAAATAATTATTTTGATAACAACTAAGCACAACTTTTTATTTGGCTTTTACATGTCCTGGCAAACGTTGTGCAACCATTTTTTTTATACCTTTTTGAATTTTTCTTCAAAAAACAGACCGAACCGTCGTAAAACAATACATTATTATTTATTATTGAAATGTCTGTATAAGCCAAATTAAGCTAATGATATACATTAATATAATAACAGGTTTTAAGACAAAAACATCACTTTTGATTGGATAACGTACCATGGCTTAAATTCGCATACATTACAAACACAATCTCGGCTAATAGTCCCGATTTCATGGGAAAGCCAACCCTCCGAATGGCAACATATCGAGCCGACCGGTTTATCTGCGTGTTTGTCCGTTTGTCTGTTTGGTCAGGACTTTGTGAGGAGACAATGACCCCATCACGCCCCGGGCTTGGGGTGTTGTTTAGGGATGGGATGCGTTGCGAAAATATCGATAATTACTTGTACATCCAGATACAATCTGTTACAACACATATAGTAATTTATTGAGTGTACCATAATATTGTATGCAAAGGTCCTAATACATATTAGTCGGTTTTCAAACATGTGTTTGAAAACCGACTGTAAATCTTAGGCCAATATAAGGAAATAAAAAAAATCTAATTTAACAAGTCTATATTTGTCTTTTACTTTAGGACGTTAGTTGCAATCCGTGGAATTACATTTAAACTCTAATAAGTTATTATTTAAATAATTTTATCTAAAGCAAATTTCTACACGACAGTAATGGGTGTGTTCTAGTTTGTCAAATAAAACAAAGTTGATTGTCATTTTAAGGTACATACAAGCAGGCGCTTTCGACTTTATCCGCATAAAATATATCTCTGAATGAACGTGAATTTTGGAATAAATAAAAAAAACCGTTGTTATTTCAATTTTATCAAATTATTAGTTAGCCACGGTTTTTAAAAATATTGTTAAGTATGAGTAGACTATTAAAACATCGACACTTCAACAGCAATATAATGGATCAACTCTACATTGCAGTCATGTAACCCTTTGTGTTTGAGTTCGATTATAAAATCGTTACTGCACCGGATTACTATCAACAGTTGTAAAGAGCATTCCATTCGATGCACAAATACAAATTATGCAATGTATTTGATGTTTTTGTTGCTGATACAAATAGGGGTGGGTATTTTTATGAACTATTTTGATGTAAATCTAGTTAAATTTCTTTTTATAATGTTTAAAACGCGGCTTGTCTTTTATTACTGTTGAACACATCTATTTTTACTTTATAAGGGGGAAATGACAAAGACAGTGCCTGGCTATACATCACTATTTTTCTTTTATTTAGCAGAATTCAAGCCGAAGATTAAAAATTAATAAACAAATTTTTACGCAAGACCTATTTATGAGTAAATCCGCGATGTCAAAGAGTCAGAGGGATTTAAAATTATGAAAAAAGCTCTTTGACAGTTCATAACGCTCATCTGAAAATGTCACAAGCAAAGCCTCTTTGTGTCACCGGGTTTATAAATTTAAGACCTTATTTCATGAAGATAAATTAGATTATCAGAGAGCTAACAAGTTAAAACAATATTTTAAAATTACCTTTTAAAATATTCGTTTTTGAAAATGCCTTTTAGTGAAGTACTTTTTTATTAATTTCTACCAGTAAAGTATTTTTGACTCCCATTCCTCGATTAATGTTGAGTGTTTGCCTTTATCATGATATAATTTTATATTTAAGTTGTTGTTTTTTATATAATTATTGTTTCATGTCACTCAATAAACGTTTCTTTGTTTATTTCTATTAACATTTTAGTATGTGAGTATGAAGTAAATTTAAGGCAAATGAGACAGGCTTGTTAAAGTCGAAGCTAGGTCTAGTAAAGTTTTTTTTTTAAATATATTTTTCGATTATAATTTTACATAACATACGCCCCTTTACTGAATTTAAATATTTTATTGAAACATAAAATTATGGTCTCCGTAGCTAATAGGCTAGCATGCCGGACTTTGGCATCGCACCATCTCTGACATCCCGGGTTCGATTCCCAGTTGGGTCTGTACGGGAAACGAACTTTCCTAAATTGTCCCCAGTCTAGGTATTGACGTGTGGGTTATATTTCTTGGTTTGCATAGCACTATTAAAGCAAAATGATCATATGTTTATTCAATATATTCCTTTCATCTTATCAAACCCTTTGTTGTTTTATAACATTTGCCCCTGTATATGCAAATGAAAAGGCACAAAAGAAACCTGGTCTCAATTGTTGGTCAGTGTAGGCGTTTCCATAACTTTCATTCATTCAAGGCTCCGTCCGGTCATCGTTCCAAATAGCCAATGACCGGCAACATATTATTTTTTAACGTCAGTTGTCGTATATTGAATGCCCTGTGTGTTTGTTTGTCCGCTCGTCTCGGCTCATTGGTCATTGCTGCAGCTGCTTTGTATTTAGTGCAAACTGCAACAGAGTCGCTATCGAAACAACAGCAGTGAGGCATCTCACTAACTTACTTTTAAAACGAACTTTCTTGCTGTCTCCGCAAATTTGGCATGTGTTGTTATTCAAATACTTTCACAGCGAAAAATACATTTCCAACATTGTTTGTTTCGGATTGTTTAAACGGTATTTTTTAATTAGAAATTGAACTGGAACTCGCAGTTAATATTAATGATGTTTTGTTTAGTTGTTTTAAATTTATTCTTTAATCTAATCCATACTAATATTATAAATGCGAAAGTGTCTCTGTTGTGTCTGTCTGTCTATCTGTTTATTTGTCCGGCTTTCACGCCTAAACCTCAAAACCGAAAGTTTATATGAGAAAATGGTAATTTTTTAAGGTAGAGGTATGAAATTTGGCACAAATGTAACTCGAAACTTGGATTAAAAAATTGACTATTTTTGTTTCGAATTTCAGGGGAGATCCATGAATGTAGTCCACACGAACAAAGTCGCGGGCACAGTTAGTTTAAATTAAAACGGCTACTTATGGCTACATACGAAGCACTATAGAAATATACACAAAATTAATGAACGAATTCATTATCAAAACCTCACTGCAAATGACCTTTCTACGTTGTGGCACGCCGCATCTTTTCAATTTACATAACAAAAACTCCAATATTTGTACACAAAACAGGCGGGTCCCTTTCAGAGCCCATTTGAATTTGCGCTGCTACTCTGTGCACTTTCTGGTGCATTTTTTGTGCATCTGAATGCACTTTAAGCCGGTCTGGCTTACTGTCTGCTTTTATTGTTGGCTAGTTTGCATTCTAGATTACTTTCTATGCAAGCGACGTCTTTTGTTTTGTTCGCGTTAACGTATTTTAAGTGGAGTCATGATCTCGAAATAAATTCGATCTTTTTTTTTGGGAGAGTTTATCTAGTTTTAATTTAAGGATCTTTGATACTAGGAAGGGTAATATTTTTTGTGAAATGTTTTGTCTTAGTTAATCAATTGATTAACTTATTTTGTTCATTAACTCTTACTAACATTATTTTTTAACATTTTACTTTTTTTTTATATTTAAAGTTCGCTAGTGTGGCAAGAAGAAATATTTAAAAAATTTTATATCGAACTCGTGACATGGTGCGACGCCAAAGTCCGGTACGCTCTACTAATAAAACTAAATACATGTAAATATGTAATCCTATCGAAACCAGATAAACTCTAAAAGATTCAGAACCGTATATAGCAGCGTAGTCTTGGAAAAAAACGATTACGAAAAGTCGAGTAGTGATTACACCATTCGTTACAACGCAACCGATCTCCTAATAAGACCATTTAATCACCGAATAGTTGTGATTAATAGCGCCCACATTGCAGGCGCCGTCGCTAACACACGTTTTATAGTTTAATAACGCTAATGGCTAAAGTATCTTTACCCTGTGCTAAGTCGACACGCGAGTTGTGTGTGACTGATTCGAGTTAGCTCCACAACTGTGGCAGATGAGACACAGGTCCAGGGGTGACAAAAGAATACACACAAGTTGCCAAAATTGTTGTTAAGCACAAACGCATTAGGACCTGCAGTTGGTTTATTAATCCTAAATATATTTATGTTTTTATATTCTCATAATTTCATTGAATTATTTTTACAATTTAAATGCCACACTGTTTATGTTAATGCAAAACTAGTTATAAGTTCAGCTTTATTTGTAATATAATAAATAAATAAATAAAAATTCGTTTATTCAAGAAAACACATAAACAGTGCATTTTGTGAACTGCTCTCATATAAGGTTGCCCTGTGTTATGAGAGTCAGGCTCTTCTAGTACAAAATTATAACAAGTGTGTTTTAAGAACAACGTTTTGTAATTTAAACCGTACATTAATGGACATTATAATGTCTTCTAGGTTGTGTGTGTATGCGTTCGTACGTGTGTGTGTGTGTATGTGTGTGTGTGTGTGTGTGTGTGTGTGTGTGTAGTTGTGACTGTGCAATTTATTATATGAGATAATAGATACAATCAATATAATTATGAGATATTTAGTCTACTACGTGGGATAGAGTTTAAGATACATTAATTATTTTATTAATAGTTTCTTCCAGGCTATCGTAATTGTATTGTTCTAACCAATCTACAACAATTTCTTTGAATTTAGTAAGGTTTTATTGTGGTAGATTTTTATGCCTCGCTAAGATGATATGAACGACAAAGTTTCTTGCCGGGATCTTCTCTGTAAGTTATAGGTTCCGAACCGGAGGTAGCGTCATTTGCATTATATAGACGTTTCATAAATATTACCATTGTTATTTACACGAATAAAATGTTTATGAAATTTTAAATATAGAAGAATATCACTTACTAAAATACAGGAGTTTTTAGGTCGTTTGTAAGATTATACAAAAACTAGCGGCTAGTTCCGACTGCGCACGTGCACTATTCCCGTTTCTAAACTTTTTCCACTTATTATTTGCTCCTATTGCTTGCAACGTGAGTAAGGCCTAAAACCTTTATCGATACAAAATATATTTTTTAATTCGAACCAGTACCTACTTTCTATGATAAGCGCGTTCAAACACACAAACAAACTCTTTAACATTATAATATTAGTAAAGATATAGGTCACGTGATACATTGAATCATCGCACGACGTCATAAGTGGGTACCAGTGACAAGTGACAGTGATGACAACTTGTCATCGTTTAATAAAATTATTTATTATTATTTTGGCTGTTTCAAAAATACGCATACCTAATTCATGCTGGATTCTTCTTGGTAAGATTTAATAAAAAATGGTAATAGCTTCAAACTTATAACCACAGAGCACATACCGGGAATAAACTCTGCAGTATTCATAACAAAAGAAGCTGAACCGGTTTCTCGATATCTACTATTTCCTCTACCTAAAGGTTGTCTGAAAGAGATTGCTTTCTAGCAATAAGACCGCCTAAATTGTAATTGATTATGTCTGTAAAACCAATTTCTGTAAATTTTTCTGTGCAATAAAGTGTATCTAACCAGATAGATCTAACTTTAAACAACGAAGAATAAAAATGTTGATGTGATATACATAGATCTTTGATTAAATAACAATAATTATGCGTGCAAAATACATTGTTCAATTAATTGATGACCTCCGTAGCCAAGAGGCAAGCGTGCCGGACTTTGGCGTCGCGCCATCTCTGAGGTTCCGGGTTCGATCCCCGGTCGGGTCAATATGGGAAACGAACTTTTCCATATTGTCTCGGGTCTGGGTGTTGTGGTACCTTCGTTGTTTCTGATTTCTGTAACACAAGTGCTTTAGCTACTTACCACAGAATCAGAGTAATGTATGTGATGTTGTCCAATATTTATTTATTTAATTATCAAATCTGGTTAAATGGGTATAAAAATAATTTTTCTTATAATTTTAATGCCAACTAGGAAGAAATATATCTTAGTTAATTTCAAGTGTAGGTATAAGTGCGCAGTACAAAATCAAATGTCGCTTTTCTCAACAACGGCGACCCTAAATTACACGTTTCATAGTACGGTGGAAAGCACGTCAGACTATAAACTATGGGCACAGTACACAACACACATCGTTCTTATGTCGTCTGTATAAGAACGAATATCGAACAGCTACTGTTTACCTTGACGTTCTACTGACCGTACGTTATGCGTATTTTGTTTGTTTACTCGGCTCGACAGTGGAACAAATTGTTCGCATTTTTATCAAATTTACTCAACACCGTTTAAACACGGAACTCATAGCGTGCGTGTCGCGCGGCCATATTTCTCTATTTTGAACTGTTATTTAAATACGGAATTTTTTATTGTTGGCTAATTAAAATGAAATGGTACAATTTGCTGTTCAAAGGCAACTAAATAGTACTCTTTTTAAAGTAATGTTATAACTAAAGCTAAGCAGGAAAGTTAATTCTAAATTTTTTTTTACGAAAATTCAGTAATATGAGTTCAAATTAGGGGATTCTTGTTTAGTTTAGTAAAACTAGTTATATTAAAAAAATATATGGAAATCAACTAAATCTAAATATGTAAAAACATTCTCAAAAATTTTAGAGATCTATGAATGTTTCTTTCTTTCAAATAATTGGTCATATGTTTGTTCGTTTGAATACGTTATTGCATTTCAGCAAGTCAACTAAGAAAACCAAATTTTTGAATTAATTTGATGAAACTGGTACAGTAAATAACATTCAGCTTATTAAAAGAAACGAAGTAGGATCAGTATATTGTTGTATGATAAAACTGTGTTCTCATTTCACAACCTACACGTTCTACTCAGTTGACTGAAAGTAAGTAAGAATAAAGATAGGCAATGTCCTCACAACAATACATTAAGGGAAGAGGAGCTTTTGAAGTTGGGGAGTGTCAATGACATTGTAGTTGAAAACTGGCTTGTAAATCTATATACATACATGAAAGTAATGTTAGTTATTCATAACTCAAGCAAAGCTGAACAAATTTAGCTGAAAATTTGTTGGGAGATAGCTTAGAGCCAGGACAAAGGATACTTTACTTTGTTATTTATTTTTTTCCCCTTTTTTTCCGGTATGGAAATTGATGAACAATATATTTACGCGACGATACCCAAATGAATATTTTAAGGTGAGAAAGTCCTCATTTCAAAGTCATAGTAATTCCACTAGATCTGGCTGCAAAATCAGTGCACTCATCGATTATCTGAGACCCTTCCCATTTTTAAACTCAGGGTTAAATCGTACTTCCTCTCACTTAATGAATGTTAATTTATGTTTTCTATCTATAATTCTAGCTGGGCATGTTGGTTGTCAGTAATTTTCATACACTTATCCTACTTATTAACATTATTATTGTTATTTTTTTTTGAGTCAAAACTCTTTACTTGATTTTATATATGTTAAATATGTTTATTGTATATATATATATATATATTTATAATGTTATATATTTATGAGTTTATGTATGTTTATCATGTTAAACTACGAAATAATTCTAAAATAAAAACTGTAGTTATGTTGCACGGCCGTACCCATTTCTCGCCATCTACTATTTCCTCTACCTTAAGGTTGTCTGGAAGAGATCGCATTCTAGCGATAAGACCGCCTAAATTGTACTATATTTTTTCTGTAAAACCTATTTCTGTAAAGATTTTGTGCAATAAAGTATATCTATCTATCTATCTATCTCATCGAGTATTTGCTAAAACCTAAATTTTTATACTTATTTATAATAAGGAGATTATACATATACCTATCTACCAAGTTCCCTTTCAAAATTTGGCCGCAAGTCCAAATTATAAAAGTTTTAGCAAATACTCGACGAGTGTACTGATTCTGCAGCCGGATCAATGGCTATAAATTTTGTGCTGTTGTATATAGTGTGACGTTGAATTTCGAAACTAACAAAATGGCAGCACCACATTGGCGCATTGGCGCACCAATTCCGCTGTCATGACATCGTTGCAAGCAACTTTTGATGAAGGAATCTATCCGCGCTCAAACTTCACCAGCCCTAATCTTCGAGTACAATAAAGCGCAGTAGCCCTGGACCAGTTTATGGAGTCCTGTATTGTCACCGCACAATAGCAGATCCGTCGGTTTTTGCGGTGAGACGCCTTCTCGAGGATAAACGTCGGATTTCCTTACAGCCAGTGTTATTACTTGATATTTCGCGCTAAGACCCTTTCACTTGCGGTCCCATTGTCTGCTGGAGCGATCATGATGCGGTACGTTGCAGATGGCCGGACGATTGAGGAACAGATGGCCGGGTGTGGTGTGATATTGTAATTAAGTTTGTTCGAAGATGGGTTTTGTTACTAAGGGGAAATAGAAAAATATGAGCAATATTATATGGTTGTTAATATGACGTAATAACTGCCTCCGTAGTGTACTGGGTAAGTTTTGGACTCTAATACAAAGGCCATGGGGTAGAGTCTCACTAAAACATTCTTCTTAACAAATAATCCCTACTAATACATATTATAAATGTGAAAGTAACTCTGTCTGTCTGTTACGCTTTCCCGCTAAAACATCTCAACTGATTTTGATGAAATTTGGTATAAGTATCAGTATAACACAACACACCGAAGTAATTGTGATTTAGCTGTAGTCTTCAGAGGTAGTTCACCAGTCTGGGCTGCTCCAGAATACAATAGAATAGAATCTTGTTTATTTGCGTAAAAAGTGGTGTAAAGATGGTACAAATAAAAATGAGCTCACATTTCACCAGAATCTGGCATGCTATTAGTTCAGTACAAGTCAGATACAAATTTAATACAAGTTACTATCATTTCATATTTTTTTTATAATTAATAAAAATTGCTATGGCCTACGTCTCTTGTACGCCTCTCACCCTACCTTAGACACAGCGTCATTGAGGTCATTAAATTGACATTTGCCTCATTCAACATTAACCACAAATCACTGGTACGCAATCGCTTCTCTAATACCGAAGATCAATAAAATCTTATTGCCAAAAAAGTTAGTCATATTTCAAGATCAAGTTAGGGCCTCCGTTCTATTACAAAAGTTGTTTGGTGAGCGGGTGCGGTCCCCCATCCCTCGCCCTCGCATTGTTCGTTTGTTTTGATTTCCCCACATCGATTGGCTACGTTTGTCGGAACGGAACTGTACTGAAGGTTTAGTGCAGGAGGTACCCGAAATAACTCGTACGTTTTAGTAGCGTCACAGCCGAAAAAAATACTCTACCTCATATCAATCATATATTTTATGCAAAATATTGAATAGATTAGATATTAATTACTAGCGCCTGCAACTTCTTTTACTGTTTGATTTTTTTTGCCCTGTAGAGTAAACTTTGAGAAATATACTTAACGGATGTTTCCGTCATACTAATTTAGCTGTGAGCAATTATTATGACGTAAACGGATATTTATGTATCCAAATTGCAGCTCAGTCAATCAGTTCTGAACAGTTAAAAATATTTTTACCCCTTGGCAAAAACTGCAACTGTGTTATATGCAAGTGTAACCCCACGAAGAGCAAACAATCTTTTTGTGATATTAGTATTATGAATATAATAAATATAATTTATCTTATCTGTTCAGTAAAAAATCTTATTAAAAACATTTAGTAGTGTTTGGTCAGATATACTTATGTACGATCAAAAGCACGTCAGACTTTAAACTTTGCATCTCCATTTTGTTGTCGGCATAAGAATTAATATCGAACTGCAACTGTTTATCTTGCTGCCCTGTCTTCCGTACTATGTATATTTTGCTGCTGCCTCTCGTACTACTCTATAGGTGTCAGTCAAAGCCGACAAAGCAAAACGCAAAACAGAACGTCACCGCGCCGGGCGCGAAAAACGATGCGCAAATAAAATTTTACTTCAATTGCTTTGATACAGTTTTGGTTTTTTGCACTCGGGCGTCTGTGTGTTTTTTTTGTTTCTGCCCGAGTTCCGGTGGTTTCGCCGAAATTGAAGAGCACAAACGGGGACTAACTAAAATAAGTTTTTCATTTGAAGTTTGCTAAATTTTATCATGCGTGTGCTGACTATTTTATTGTGCGCGAGATATTTTTACCAAAAATGATTTTGTCACTAAAACGACTTTCGATTTTTTTTTAGTAGATGAATCCAATTACTTTTACAATAATCTTATCCTGGTTGTGCATTTATTACGAAGCCCGGGGTCCGTAGTACCCACAATATATTGGACAACATTACATATATTGCTTTGATTCTGTAAGAATTAGCCAACTTGAGTTAAATCACAAACAACGACGGTATCACAAACTCCAGACCCTGATACGAGAATCGAACCCGGGATCTCGGACACTGCGCTACGCCAAAATTGGACCTGCTCGACTTTCGGCTACGTCAAAATGTGGACTAATACTGAAGTGAATGCTACCTGATCACCGTAACTTTTAAATAGTAACCAGACCCATTTGTTAAATCAAAACTAAATTAAACACTAATTTGGACTTACTTGATATGAACGGGTGCAAAGCCGGTGGTATACGATGATTTGTGTAGCTAATTGATTTTTTTATTTTGTAAATTCAAACTTGAAACCTAACCCCTTCAATATTCTGTTACAAAATAAGATGACCACAATCATAAAAACCCTCTTCATAAAAATACGACTTAAATCTCATAAACTTAGACAAGTAAAGAGACATTTAAAGAACTGATTAAAATCTTTAAAAACTCGAAATGCAAAACCATTAACTTTATAGTTAACAGCTCATTTTAAAAGTAAGTATTATGACTTATTTAGTTTAAATCTTATAGTGAGTCTTTTTGTCTTATTGCATAAATCCCCTTACTGTTCCTTTTTTTTCTGAAGTCAAGTCTGAAGATGTTAAATAAACTGCCAGAAAGGATTTGTGCATTACCGATGCATACATTTAAGTTTCTGATCAAAATTGTCTCATTAAAAAAGGCTATTACAACATAGAAGACTAATAAACGACAAAATTGTTTAGATTTAGTAGTATTTTTTGTATACACTAGATATAAGATATATTTTTTGCATGTTTATTTTACATGTATCCATATTTAAACATTTTTAAAAGTGTTACTATCTATTTTCTTGCTGGTTTTTCTCGTATCAACATTTCGAACACGGCTGTATTTTAATCAAACGATGTATAATTGCTTGCTTATGTAAAAGTATACTAATGTAAATGTAAAACACCGAGAGGACTCACATAAAATCAATTAAAATTTTATTGTTTATTTAGCAATATCTCTGTAACTAAACTAATTGTAATGCTGTGGCTTATAAATAATGTGTAATATTAACTCCGAGGCAAGAGGCGCTCAATGCTGAAATACGGGACTCACATCCCAGTTCGGCAGCAGATGCCATAATTTATACTAAAGCATTAGTTATAGGCTTAAAGTTATGCTAATATTGTACTACACTGTTTTTTTGAGCAATAAATATTATTATTATTATACACGAATAAAGACATTTCCAATACTTTATTCTTCACTCCACGCCAAGATAGTGACTCAATCGCAATCTCCATCTGAGGTAACTTCGTAACCGTCGGGAGCCGATAGAGTCATTAGCTGTGCGCTGTTGACATTAACAATTCGAGCCAGAGAGGCGTTAACTTACGGTAGTTTTACCGTCTAGCTCATTATCTGCTTCTGTTGAACCTCTAAAAGGGTTATAGTGGTTATACATACTTCTGATGTTGTAAGGTGTTGTTTGGTTTGCTTGATGTGCTTGGGAAATTGTGGATTTTAAGAATCACGCTATTTTTTTAATTGTGTTAACACCCACGACATTATGGCATAATGTAAAGTTTTAAAGAAACAATTATAACCTACAATAGATTACGGTTAGCTCAGTCGCGATACGTGAAGGTCGTGGGTTCGCATCCCACACCGCAAGTAGAGATGAAATAACACTACGAAACGCACCTGCCAGAGCATCAGAGCAATGAATGTGATCTTATATGTATATTGAAAGGCATGGTAAAGGTTCATTATTCACCATCATTAAAATGGAGGCTCAGTACTGACTTGCGTGCTAATCGTCGTACACAAATTGGCAATTACAAACCCAAGCTTATGTTAAAAAAAAATAACTTATTATAATCACTTGTAAACACTAAAGATGCAATAAAAATATTGAGCATATTGAGTATCATACAACATAATACTTTTTTACCAAGAAGATACTGGCAAGAAACTCGTTGCATCAAACTTGATACAAGTTTCATTTGTTTGTTTTCAATATGATTTTGGGCAAATGATAATGGAAAATTCCTTCCTCAAATTTCAGTTTGACAAACATCTCCTGAATTTCTTGTTGTCGACACACGTGGACCAAAATTACCAGCAGGGACTCCTCAGGGATCAATTCTAGCGCCCCCTTGACGAATGGCCTTCATTCGTTGTGTCAACGCGTTTACCGCACACCGCTGATCGCTATACGGATGACATTAGTGAAAGTAGTCTACACAAGTTTACAATCTTGCTGACGATTTGTTAAGCTACGCTTTTATTCTTGGCTAGACTGTGGCCTGGGCTCGTTTTATTTAATAATAATTGCTCTAAAAATGACTATGCCTTATAATTATTAGAAACAGAAAAATTTTATCTCCCCTTGCGATGCGGAATCGAACCCACGACCTTCACGTATCGCGCGTGCTGCTCTTGGTCGTGGGTTCGATTCCCGCATCGCAAGGGGAGATAAAATTTTTTTGTTTCTAATATTTAAAGTTCGCTAGCACGGCGTTTAGTACTAATACTACTATGCTAAAATCTACTATGCCTTATATTTAAAAATTCTATTTTTGACCCCTAACGCAAAAACGACGAGTTATTATAAGTTTGATGTGTCGCTTTGTCTGTCTGTCTGTGTGTCTCTCTAGCATTGCACCATAATTCCCAAAGGGATGAACAGATTTTTTTATAACCTAATATATATATATTGTTTTTATAGTACCTAAGCATATTGGTTCCTCCCAGCCAGATGGAAAGCAAGAGAGGAACCCACATAGCGACGACAACGGATTTGATTATCGTAGTATCCTATCCTTTATCATCGCCATTCTGGCCTGCAAGATGTATTTTCACGCTCCTTTTGATAGAATCCATATCAAAGGAAGAAAGAAACACATGAACCGGCAACGAGTTCCACTTCTTAAAGGTGATTTCGTTCCAAGATGGCCACCACCATAAAATTACCGATTACATGTTTTGACACAACTTTATTAAAATAGTTTCTTATAAAAGGACTTGAATAGTGGCCTTACTATTTAAACCATAAAAACAGGGTGCATAAATTGTACTTTAAGTTCTAAGCAACTATTATATGTAATACCTGTTTTACTTAAGGAGTGAAATAAAGAATATGAATATGCCCTTTTATTAGCCGTACGGCGCACCAATGCATATCCCCCCTCTAAAAAAAATAGCTAGAAATTTTCAAAAGTTAAAAAGCAAAGTTTGTGTATATGTTTTTCTCCTCAGTCCTCCATCAGCGGCATCTGTCGCAAGTACTCGTCCGAAGTCGTGATCTCCGGGAGGCAGAGCGCCCTCTTGACGGATGGCCTTCATTTGTTGTGTCAACGCACCGCAAGCCGCACTGATTGCTTTACCAACGACAGGAGCGGAACAAGTGTGGTCGGGAAAGAAAATTTATCTAAGTCGGGAAAAATTATGTGAACGAATGGGAAAATGAATTGATGATTGCAGCGTATGCGTGTGTGCGTTGGTGATGAAAGATGCTTTTATTTTAATTCACAGGTTTTTCATTAAGTATTAGCAGCCACCGCAGCTTCGCAAGCGTACTTTCGCCGTTTTTTCCACAAATTCTAGTGATTCATCGTTCCAATTAGTTACAGTTTTCATTTTATATAGCCTGTAACTTTTCCCAATTAATAGACTAGGTACTCTCTAATACAAAAAAATCAACTCTAAACATTAGGTAATTATTGAGATGTGCGCGTTTAAACAAACGTTTCATGTTTAATTGAAATGCGGACGATATTTCCATATTTTTTTTTCCAAATCTACGACTTTATGATTGTTACACTTTTGCGTGTATAATACGAGTATAAGCAGGTAGGATTATAGTGTATTAGTCCATTACTATGTCGACCTCAGTCACAGAGAGTCGAGCAGCCAGGACTTAGACATCGCAGCATCTCTGAGGTACCGGGCTCGACTCCCGGCCATGACTCCCGGAATTTAAAAAACGATCTTTTCTCTATTATATTGGGTCTGGATATTGTTATTCCTGAAACACAAGCTTTAGCTACTGACCACAGGACCAGCGCAATGTATGTGACGTCGTCAAATATTTATTATTAACTAGCGACCCCGGCGAACTTTGTTTCGCCTTAGAGAATTTTCCCGCTTTTCTGTTGAATTTTCTTTGCTATAAACGTCACGGAGCCCGAGACCTTTCCAGCGAATGCAAAACCGTGGAAATCGGTTCGTGTGTTCTGGAGTTATAGCGTCAGGGAGGAAAACCAGACTTATTTTAATATAGTAGATAGACCAATGCCCAAATACGGGCAGATTGAGTAAGCAAGTTAGTAATAAATTAAATCTTCCCAAGTAGGTACAAGAGCTAAATTGTTATCCTGTATCCGCTTTGTCCGATAATTCGATACGAGCGACAAACAAACGCTCCGACCGGCCACAAACACGTGCTAATTACCGCGTGTTTAATCAACACGACAGTTTGTTGAATATTCCGCGTATTCCGAGAACTAGGTTCAAAGGAACGGGTCGCAGACTTAATTGATAAACTAATGGAAAAAAATATTTTGAAATAAATACGGATTCGGTTTATTGTAATAATGTTAGGTTATCGTTGATTCGGAGAAAGTATATTACTGCGAATAAGCTGGTTTATTTGGAATTGTTGATCTATGAGTATCGTTTATTTGAAACGAGTTAATACAGATAAAAATCAATGCCCCTTTTCGTTGTAATTAGGCTTACCTATCCAAATTTTAGGATTTGTTCGGACTAATAAATACATATGAAGCTTGCACATAATCGGTCGAGAGAATCCTCAATAATCTTAAATATGCGTGCAAATCTGCCGGTCTGCTAATCCTTACTAATTACTAATATTACTAATAATATTATAAATCGGAAAGTGAGTTTGTTTGTTTGTTCCGCTTTCACGCAACTACTGAACCGATTGCTTTGAATTTTTTCAGACGTAAAGTTAGAAATCCACGCGGGCGAAGCCGCGGGCGGAAAGCTAGTCTATAAAATCAAAATAAATTTAAAAATGTATTGTTAAGCGCATAACTCGAAAACGCTTGGATCACTAACGTTTACCAATCCTTTTTTTTATGTTTGTTAAAGTCCAGGGATGGTTTTAGAAAATTTCGAATAATTGCCGGGAAACCCTTAATACAGCGTCTTTCTTTTTTCCAATACAAACGTTTTCTAACTAAAATTAAAGTTAAAAGAGTAAATTTGGACTTTGTTCCTGTTCAATAAAGTTTATATTAAAAACATTATAAATATTTTTGACAAAACGAAGTCTGTCGGGTCCGCTAGTAGGTACGTTATAAATTAACGGAATTATTTAAAACAGGTTAGAAGATTTGTGAATCAACTTTATTTATTGTTCTAAAATGAAATAAATACAAATTTAATGAGTATAGATGAACTGAAACAATTTTGTAAACAAAACAATATTTCGTGATGAAGTAAGTAAATAAAAGTAAAAAATCTATTTATCTCTCATTAATGTTATTTTTGTAAACTTACGTCAATACCAAGGCGTAATGAAATCACAATTTACCAACCGAAATGGACAGAATGACAATTCAAGCACCAGGTGAGCGATACCCCCGAAACGAGATTCAAATCCGAAAGTGCACTTTAGAGAGAAATAAAAATGTCAAGATTAACCTCACCTATCAACGACTTTCCTCAACGGAACGAGAAACGTTACTCACACAGGCAGTTAATAAATCCACGAGTCACCGCACCCTTGAGCTGAACTAATAAACATCTCTGCGCTTGAGTGAGGTGTTTTAAAAACAAACACTCGACGCGGTGACAGTGCGGGACACTCCGGCGCATCTACACGGCTGATTAGGGGATCCGTTAAATTTAGTTGCGTTAACGGAATTGGAGAGAGTGGATCGATATAATTAAAAGTAAATGGGACTGTTAAAATTTCGAATTTCAAATTCTAGTTTTATGTTGAATTTGCATAACAAAACTACAGTAATGATAAATCTACCGAGAAGATACTGACAAGAAACTCATTTAGTTGTAGTAGGTTCTTATCTACAAAATAGGAATAAGTTATCAAAACCAAGGAGCTTTAATGAAATCTTTAGTAGATGTACAGTTTCATGGAAAATACAAACAAATGATTGTCCTTTACGTTACTAATGAGGTTTATAAGTAGGTTTTAACAAATGTTTGAAGTATGGTGTTGCTGGTGTTATTTTTTAGGCCGCAACTGTGATCGACTCTTCGACCACGGTTGCAAAGTCATCGTTGGCAAAGTCATTTTATATAATTTAAGATTTTAGCGTTCTATTTTGAACATCCATACCTATTAATATTATAAATGCGAAAGTAACTCTGTCTGTTTGTCTAGCTTTCACGCCTAAACCACTGAACCGATTTTTAATGAAATTTGGAATAGGTATACATTGAACCTCTAGAACGAACATAGGCTACTTTTGGTTTTAATAATAAGGGGGGAGGGGGGTAATGCCGCCATGGAAAGTTAATATTAAAAAATGTTAATGTGATGCTGAGGGTAAAATGTGAAGCTCAAGCGAACGAAATCGCAAGCACGGCTAGTTTAAAATATGTTAACGGCTCAAAACGTCGCGTTTTCACCCTTTTACTTATTTTAAATGTTCAAAGTCAAATTGTTGTGTTTGATGAGCGAAGAAACAATTTAGTTGCTACCTTAGTAAGAAATTAATTTTGAAAGGTAAGTTGGAGTAGACCAATCCCAAAATTAGTGATTTAAACCAGCCGACAATTTGAATGTAAGAATTTCTGGCTTCCACTTGCATTCTTGTTGACCGAATCAATCCAAGCGCCTACATGTAGTTAATTGAATGCTCAACCCGACCTACGCGGAATGTGTTAATTAATAACGCTCATTGGATGCTGCGGATGCTTGCCTGCGCCTAATGAGCTGATGAAGCCGTTTGTACCATTACGTCAGATTACCTGAAGAATATTGACTCAGTAATACCGTTATAAAAACACCGTCCCGTAAGTAGCTGAAGTTATAACGTTCAACGCAAGTTATTTTAACGTTTTTCTATTATAATTCGTAAAAAAATTAAGTAAGTTTTTAAAACATAATTTTATTTACCCAAAACCAAACTTTACTTTCGCCGCCACTAAGCATTTATTTATCGACGTTAATGGGTTAAGTAAAAATGACGTTAAATTTAAGCTTACACTACTTAATTTGTATTATCAAATCCAAGTAGAATGTTTTTAAATATCTAGCCTAGAACTGCTGTGTTTTGTTTTACGATCGAAATAGATGAAACGAAGGAGAAATTATACTGCTAATTTTTAATAAATAAATTCGTAAGGAAATGCCAAAAATCAACAAATCTTAGACTAAAACCCCTAGATTACGTATACAACAGTCAAAAACAAGCAAGCCTTTGGACTTAGCTCCGTTCTTATTTCGTGTGCGTAAAAATTAATATTGAACAACAAGTATTTACTATGAAAACTACTGTTGAGTTGTCTACATCGATATAGATATGATTAAAAGAGGTCAATTCCCAGATGTGTGTGTTTATTTGAACGATTAATTTTCCTTATTTTCTTGGTGTTGGGTGTTATGGTACCGTCATTAATTCTGATTTCTGTTTCACAAGTAGTTTATCTACTTACCACATAATTAGAACAATGTATACGATGTTATCTAATACTTATTTATTTATTATATTTTGGTTTCAGGCCTTTTAAAAGGATAGTTCCAAACTGAAATTTGTTATAAACTTCACGCGGTCGGAAGTTTAATATTTCATTAACGTATTTACATCCAACCGTTGCCAGTTTTGTTCAATTCACGCTTTGGGACGCCGTTCAATAAAACATTATAAACAGATAAACTATAGTAGGGTTTAAATTATACTATATTCTTTACTAACTTTTGTCCGCGACTTCGTTTCGTTTATTTTGGGTGATCACACGAATATCAATACAGTTTTAGCGAAGTTTGTTTATTTATAATATTTAAAGTTCCCTAATGTGGCGTGATCAACAGTGGAACTTATTGAAAAATATTGGGAATGATGATTCGGTAAAAATATATTATATTTAGTATGTTGGTTAGATTTTAGAAATACAATTAAAATACATTTTTTGTTTTATTAATTAAATAGAGATAACAATAAATAATTTTGCACGTCAATTATTTTTTCATGTCAGCACCTCGTTACACGTTGGTTTTGTTGAGAATGAGCGCCGCAACAAACTCAACAGATATCCTCTTTTATATAAATAATATACATGACAACATAGCATGCAAATTCACAATAAAGATTACCTAGGTGCAGGTGGACAGTTTAATTATTCCTCATATTTACCATTTTAAAAGTTTTGTATACAGTGTAATAAGCTTTTTTCGTAAGACATATTTTGATTTGATTTTCAAAATTTACAAATACTTACACTTGTTTTATTTTTATTTCTTTTTTAATAATTGATTTTTAATTTTTATTTTACAATTGACAAACTAGATGTGTGTCTTAGTGCAAAATTAGTAATAAGTTTAGCTTTCATTTGTAAAAAAACTACTGAGTTTCTTGCCGGTATCTTCTCTTTAGTTATAGGTTCCGAACCGGAGGTTGCTTCATTTGCTTTATATACAGACTATTCACAAGTATTACTAATGTAATGTATGAATAAAAAATATTGACTTTGACTTTGAAAGCCCATATTGTAAATCGAAGTGCAGTGAAAGTAGTGAGGTCGCACTAAATTACAATTAGCGCTCTAAATGTTATATAAAAGAATTTTTCAAAGCAAAACAGCTTCAAATTATATTTATATTATATTTTATTTATAAACTTTAAATTATATTTATATTTCAAAGATATTTGCTCTAATATTTATTTTCCTAAACAAAAACTCTTAAACAATCTCAATCAATCAATACAAGATAATTTCTCAGGCGGCTTAACCAAATGTTTATGTGCCTCCATCGTAGGCGACTCTAGTCAAACAGTCAATTAGATCTCGGAGCTCCGAAAGCTTTTAAACGGCACAAAGGTTCGACAAACACTACTAATAAGGTTCGTTTAATGAACATTCGTTCTCGAAATTTCAACAGAGACGAATAATTGGAAAATAAACGAAAAGTCGTGTCTTTGGAATAGGACACGGGATGTGTGGACGTTTGTTGGAATTGTTTTATCTCGTTTTACCGTTTTGCTAGACGTTTTTCCGATTAAGAATTAAATTAATAGTAAAGTCGATCCAATATTTTTTGTTTCATGGCAACTATCAATCTTTAGCGAAGTTTTTTCCGCCGCCTAAATTGTACTTAATTATGTCTGTAACACCAATTTTTCTGTGCAACACCTTACTGCACAGAAATTGGTTTTAGATACACTTCTATCTATCTATCTTTGCTTCCAAATATTGCATGTAACTTACAATTATTTGACGGTAAAAAAATAGTTCAATGCTTCATTAATTAATATAAGACAACATCACATACTCTGATTCTGTGGTAAGTAGCTTAAGCACTAGTGTTACAGAAATCAGAAATAACGACGATAACATAACACCCAGACCCGGGACAATTTAGACATTTCGTTTCTCATATTTACCCGACCGGAGATTGAACCCGGGACCTGAGAGCCGGCGCGACGCCAAAGTCCAGCCAGCTCGCATCTCAGCTACGGAGGTCGTCAATTAATAAACAATGTCTACTAAGCCGAAGAATATACAGAATACCTAATGCAAGACAACATTTATGTATTACTAATAAATACACATACATTAAACTACTTCATCAATAGGTGAGGGCCTGGCAATCAGTCACACGGGGTACCCTAATATGGATACCAGTCTCTCACAAAAGTGTTCATTCAAAATGTTTATACATGGCAATTATATTTTGTGTTCTATTTGTAATATAATAAGAGTATGTATTTCGTTTTTAATACGCTAAAGCAGACCAGTCTCATCTGTTCACCAGAATGATCTATGTGCCAGCATTTGAAAATAAACAGCCAGTACTTCTGAAACCAAACGTAACTTATGTGAGGACTAAGAAGGAATAGATTATTGAGCAAGAAATGAAACTCGACAAGCCACGTAGGTCGCATATTTCAATCCACAACTCCAACAAAATTAATAGCATAATTTCCGAACATATCTCAGCAACTGCAGCGAACGCCGCAGGGCAGAACCTAGCTGTACTTAAGACGAGTACCTAAGCAAGTATTTGCGAAGTAAAATTGATGTTTGCCGAAGCTAATTCCAGAGTTATCAGGATGGACAACCGAAACTAGCGGTAGGGTTTACGATAATTCAAAACACGAACATTTACAGTAATATAATTGGAATTGTTTTTACCTAATTGTCATTAAGTCTAAACAGATTCAGTGGAGAGTCAGTAGTACAAAGAAAGTAGATCGATTGGTTTTTATTTGTCATTTATTGAATTTGAAAGCATAAATATGGAATTTAATTTGTTCAGCTGTAGTCAAAGTCAAATTTATTTATCTACACATGGATCAATCTTTTGCGTCTATTAATCAAAGCAATTAATTAATTTATGTTATATAATAGAAAATATGGAATATAATAGAAATATAATTCTTTATTTATGTAAATTTTTACAATCCATTTATGGATTGTCCAATTAAGTAAATACCGCCGTGTTTGGTCCCATCGAGAAGAACCGGCAAAAACTCGTTATTATTTTCAAAACTTACACATATGGTTTAAACAATGCAAAAAAAATAATAATCCACTTTGCCTGCGTAACAGCCTAAGCATGCTCGGCATGGATATCTGCTGCAATCTTAATCAAGGTCATTACATCGAGAGTCTCATCTCATTAGCATCCAAAAAACTGGGGATTCTGAACAGAGTGCGTCGGTTTTTCACGCCGGACCAGCTTTGTCTTTTATATAAGACTCAAGTCCGGTCTTGCCTGGAATACTGCTCGCATCTCTGGGACGGTTCCGCCAAATACCTCATGGATGCCCTTGATAGGTTGCAGCGACGGGCTGTGCGCATAATTAACGATGAAGAGATTACTGGGAACCTTGAACCTCTTCAACTACGTAGGGACGTTGGTTCATTAAGTGTCTTTTATCGGCTTTATCATGGGGAGTGTTCCGAGGAACTATTTTCCCTTATCCCACCCTCTCCTTTCCTACACAGAACCACAAGAGCCGGCCAACGATGTCATCGCTTCACCGTGGAAAATATTCCATCACGAACCAAAAAGTTCGGTAACTCTTATCTTTGCCGGACCATAAAGAAGTGGAACTCGTTGCCGGCTCATGTGTTTCCTCCTTCCTTTGACATGGATTCCTTCAAAAGGAGCGTGAAGAAACATCTTGCGGGCCAGTATGGCGATGCTAACGGATAGGATATTTTTAATATCAAATCCGTTGTCATCGCGATGTGGGTTCCTCTCTTGCTTACCATCAGGCTGGGAGGAGCCAATATACTGCGCTACTATAAAAAAAAAAAAAAAATAAAATAATAATAACAATATAGCTTACATATGTCTAGTGTACATATATGTTATTCTATCAAGTCCAAATGTTAATAAATATATAGTCCTCTTTTTTATAATAGCCTTTTTTCATTAAGCTATGTTTTATGCATAGGTAATGCAGTGATATTTTTGGCAGCTTATTAAAAATCTTTGGATTGAACCCCACAAAAGAATTACTAAGTTTATGAAGTTTTAGATGTGGAAAAATCCGGCAAATAAAAAAAAAATGTTTTATAAGAAATTAATTAACGAACTATTGAAGCCGGAAGCCCTATTGCAGTAACTCCAAACAATCCATGTTGAGCCAGAACTAAGTGGAAGCAGGAAGAGCGCCCTTTGAAAATTTGCAAGAGGCAAGTTTTGGGCCCACGAAGGGTTATTGCTGATTAGGGACTGGCTCAGCTAATACTGGGATTACGGACCAATTCAATTCTACTAAATAAACATGAAATTTTGTTTCTATAGGTAGATAAATAAATAATAAATAAATATTAGACAACATCTCATACACTGCTCTGATTCTGTAGTAAGTAGCTAAAGCACTTGTGTTACAGAAATCAGAAACAATGACGGTACCACAACACCTGGGTGTTGTCGGGTCTGGACCCGAGACAATACAGAAAAGTTCGTTTCCCATATTGACCCGACCGGGGACTGAACCCGGAGCCACAGAGATGGCACGACGCCAAAGTCCGGCACGCTCGCCTCTCGGCTACATTTTCACATACAATCACTGTAAGGATTTGCATCACACTTGATAGGCAGATTATATAAAAGAATAACATAAAACTATCGTTTATGACAAACATAGAACGACTTTTTTTAGGAAAAAAAGATCTATAAACCTAAATGATGCTATTTACTTCGAATTGACGTGAACAAAGTCCAATTTTGACCACGTGAAATTGTATTGTAATTGTGTTTAAAGTATTGAAAATAAAGAAAGTTTCTAAAACAAAAGTAGCCGAATGCAAAATTTTAAAAATTGCGTTACGTAATACTAGAACGTTGCTGTGGTTCTTTTAGTTTTTATCTACTTGTCATTACTCTGAAATATAGGCACTATAACCTACCGGCTTTTCATTAATATAAGTAAGTAAATTAAAAAAATAATTGCTTTAAATCTCTTTCGGTCCCTAACATTTAACTGGCCGCATGTATTTGAGGTAGTACCTATACACTGGAACGTTCTTTTTGAAGCTTGAATTATTCATGCAAGTATAAAGTTTTAACACTCGCTTGCTTAGAGTTGGCAAAAGCTAGCTTGCGCCCCGCGGCACCGAGTGCCGTTTATGTTAGTGTTCGTAATAAATGAAAATGATGGGTTTGCATAGATGACTTGGCATTATTGAAATCACGTACTGAACATGCCATCCTATCGATAAGTCTTAAGTATCTTATATATTGGGGCTTAGGAAAGTTCAAAGGTTAAAATTATGATAACACGAACTTACCTTATGTGAAGTTCTATCATAATATCAAAAAGTAACACAGTCAAAGTCAAAAATTTCTTTTAACACTTTTGAATCATCATTGCATACAATGCAAAGTGATTGTACTGCCGGTTCGGACTTACATCTACCGAGCAGACATCGGTAAGAATCTACTGGAATCATACAGTGGCAGTATCTTGCATATTGCTATGTATAGCTCTCTTTGGACCAAGTCATATTATCTTGTTTAATGCGCTCGTCAAAAATAACTAGGTAAGTACAATCTCACAGATTAATTAGTGACATGACGAAAACACGATAAGATTTGATCACAAGTATAAAGAAGTGCAATAAAAAAGTTTTGATGTTGGGCAATAGTATATGGGTCTGATTAAAAAAAAGAGATATGTATAAAAAAAAGAAGTATTTAAATTCCTTCAATCCCGGGCGAGGCCGGGTGGGTTGTTCGTCTCCAGTAATTAGTATTAACGATGGATTAAGATACAATTTGCCCCGAACACACATGGGACTAAACAGTCATTTCTTATCTCCCCTTGCGGTGCGGGAATTGAACCCACGACCTTCACGTATCGCGCTAATATTTAAAGTTTGCTAGTACGGCTTATAGTATTATAAAAATAATAAAGTCATTTCTTTCTTAATCCAGTTCCTTATTAAACAAAAATTTCAATAGAATTCAACGCACAGATGGCCGATGCAAATTAATAAATCACATTAAAATTCAGAACGTGCCTCTCCGCTCTCCGCTAATCGCAGCTGTAATGCCTCAATCCGCAGTAAGCGGTCGCAATATACTAAATCTGTTCATTATTACATTTGGTCCAAGACTTTACTAAAACTGTCAACCTCGAAAACACGTTAATAAGTTTATTGGTTGACTTGATTTTGTTCGTGATATTGGATATGTACTACGTTATTTTGAAAAGGACCTGTCAAATATTATAAAGTTGTCTGAGGACTAACAAACGAAATATATTTTTAACTTTTTAACTTAATTATTATAATTGTATTATATGTTTATTAAGTGACATTTTATTATTTATTCGTATTATTAATATTTTTAATTTTTGACATGTTTTTTGGATTTTAAATGATTTATAATGTATTCTGATTTTAGTTTTAATTTGATGTATATTTAATTTAATTGAGTTGTTGTTCTGTTTGATTTTATGGATGCTACTATCTGAAATAAAAGAAATTTATTTTAAATTTAATTTAATTTAATAGATAGTGATCAAACGTAAGCCTATACTATACTATACTAGTAGTTTGGATGCGCTTATCTCAGAAACGATGTACTAATTCGAATTGAGAAATGTTTTTTGTTTAATAGTCCTTTTATAGAGAAGGGCTATAAAACATCAAATTGCTATAGAAGCGATGAAATGTAAAATAAGAACAAAAACGAGAATATTACCCGTGTGAAGCCGTGACGGCTATACAAAAATAAGTACTATAAAAAATATGTATTCCTTCCTGACGCTATAACTCCAGAACACACGAACCGATGTCCACGGTTTTGCATTCGTTGAAAAGGTCTCGGGCTCCGTGAGGTTTATAGCAAAATTCAGGAAAAAATTCAACAGAAAAGCGGGAAAATCCTCTAAGACGAAACGAAGTTCGCCGGAACCGCTAGTTACATATCAACGTCAAAGTCAATATTTTTTATTCATGTAGATTACATTTGTAATACCTATGAATCATATCTATACAACAAAAATTAAGCTATATATAAAGCAAATACCATGGCTAAATAACTCCTGATCGTTTTAGCTGCAAATTAATAAATCACATTATAATTCGGAGCATGCTTCCTTGCAATAAAGCCGTAATCCGCAGCGAGCGGTTACCGTGAAAGAGCGCTCTATTCATTATCGGGTCTTATTTGAGTCTTAAATAAAAGTGTCACCCTCAGAGATACGCGTCGCACCATCGGGCGTTTATCATCTCGCCGATCAGGGCCGGGCAGGGGTGCCAACGTACGACGTATGTTACTATTGGGTGGCTGGAATTTCTATTAATATGGAATTAAACGAAGGGTATTCGTTTTTATTGTACAGACAAAAGCACGTTAAACGTTTTGAATTTTGCACCGCCATTTTATTGTGCACGTAAAATCTAAAATCGAACGGCTAGTGTCATGTTATGAATGTAAAAATGTGCGAGTGTGAATCCTACTAATTTTTAACTGTGAAATTTTTAAGAACGTTTGGCTTTTAACATTCAACAAAATCGATTTATGCCCGGTTCCTATAATTTACGATTCGTAATGCGTCAAAAATGACATTCTGTTTTTTACGACTCGTTGGTTCTAATTTCAAATTTGTTTTCCATATCTGTCATCAGTCGTCCGTCGGTCGTTATTAGCTTACGCCTTGTATAATTTATTACTATTTGTAACTAAGACGAACTGTTTTTCAAATATTGGAACCGGGCATTAATGGATTGCTGCACTATTTATTTTATCTTTTATGTTTATTTCACTAAATTATTTTACTAAACCACTTTAATTACAAACATGTAATTGCACTTTTGTGCCTGTATAGTTTTGTTTTAATAAAACATTTAAATAAATTAACAACTCAAAACGCGACAAAATTAAACCAATGGAAACTAATTAATAAATTAACGTTTTAGTTGGGTTAAACCAACAATGGTCAAACAGTAGTTCGCATTAACTACTAAAAATGTTAACGTATTATATTTTTAAATGATTGAAAATACGCGTAGTCATAAATACCATAAACATTATTCCATTCTTAAAATTTTATATTATTTTTCCAGACTTCATCTTCTCAACAAAAACTAAATAAATAATAGTGAAATAAACACACCATTCATCTTCGTCGGGGCAGTGTGTGAGTTGATTTATGAGTCTGAGATACTTGAGTCAATCTTCAATCACAAAAAAAGGTTTTGTCAGAATGAAACGTTTTCTGAAATGGGTACCTAATGTATTTGTGCAATATTTAAACTGAATTCCATCATCGGCTTGTCAAGATAAGTCTTGAAAAAGATCTCATGGAATAAATACAACAATATACCGATCTTGAAATGTTAAAAAAAAGAAACTGGATCATATGAAAATATTAAATTAACTGCTTTTTACTAAATGCATATGAAAGTATATATGATATATACCAAACTCACATTGGTTTTCTATTAAATTCGGTTTTGGCGAATCTATAAAATGAATGGAACAATTTTGTCAGGCCTGGATAGCTAATAACATTAATCACTCCACTTAGTCAACTTATGTTACTGCTATTGATTTTTATTTTGTATTATTAAAAAATATGAAAAGGAATTAAAATAAAAAAATATGTTATGGTATGTTTTGCGAACTGAACAATAGCTTTTTTTGTCAAATTCCTCGTGGAAAAAGTCGCTGTCACAACCAACGACGCATCATCAAAATGAATAGAAATCAAAATGGAAGCTAGGGCCGGCTCGGAACCTAATCCTATAGAGAAGAATCCGGCAAGAAACTCAGTAGTTACCGTAATCTTTATTAAGTTTGCTGTAGAATAAGCCGTGATCTTGGCCCCAACACAATGGTAGCAGCCCTACCTAAGGATATCCATGGGGTTAGTTGACAGCTTTCAACTCGGGATTAACTTCGTACCGCGGCCGTGGAGCGAGAAAAAATTTAATAGCTTTTTTGAGGACATCGTCCTTTGGGACCGTTTTGATATTAGAGGCGCGTGGACCTCTCAGATAGCGGCGTCATGACCCGGCTTACGTGATTTGATGTGCCAATGCGAATACATATTTATTATAAGGTCTAATACGCATTGACAGTTCGAAAAGATTTTTTTTTCAGCTCGTGACCACGGTTGGTGCAACCTAACCGAAACATCGAGCAGTAAGTATTTCGTATTAACTACTAAATAAAAATAGTGTCGCGTTCTGACCCGTTAAATTATTTTAAATGCTTAAAATGGAACGCGAAAGTCTTAAAGTTTATAAAAAAACTTGTAATCAACATTAAACTTTTGCACGACCGCACCCGTTTCTCGATATCTACTATTTCCTCTACCTAAAGGTTGTCTGGAAGAGATTGCTTTCTAGCAATAAGACCGCCTAAATTGTACTTGATTATGTCTGTAGAACCAATTTCTGTAAAATTCTCTGTGCAATAAATTGTATCTATCTATCTATTAATAAATGTTATTTCAAAGATATTTGCCTTTGCTAGATACCTATGTCTAATGTTATTCTCACAGATTTCATTTAGAATAGCGACAACTACATTTAAGACAAGATAAAGACGTTACAATCATTTTTATACACTGAAGCTTTACTATTATCTGTTTGTTGACGAAATATCGATTCATAGCTAAGCTAATCAAACCACATAATTATTTACCGACAAAATTACGTGGTGTGCTTGAACTTCTCCGACACAGTAACTTCAATACAAAATTCAGATAAAAAACCCGGATACTACCATCGAACAATACCCAAAAAAATTTAACCCTAACTCTCGAAGCGATAACAACGACTATTCTAACAAACGTTCCATTAGCTCTATTTACAAAGGCTAGTTAACACTGAATTGGATGATTACTCCCGATGTGTTATGTGGGAACGAAACACACAATCAATAAAATAAACGATCCGAGCTTGGAAGCGATAAAACTGACGCGTGTGTATGACGCGGTCACCCTTCGCTGTTTATTCGGATTATTGGAAATGGTTGAACACCGTTTTTTTTTATTTCAAATAATAGACTTTATGATGGGGCGGTAAGGGCTAATGTGCTGTTAATGATGGCCTGGTCGGTTGCGTGCATTGTAAAGTGGCGGCTTTACAACGACTAAAATGGGTGCTTTTTCAATAGATCTGCTTATTACGTCGTTGCTACGACAATTTATGTACGAAACATCACTTCACGTTGGACCATATGCATTTAAATCTAAGGGTCGGTATAATTATTTGGTTTAAATTATATCTATTGGAACAAAATAACTTAAAAAAAGCAACTTAAGTATTGGTTTCCTCAGTTTATTATAAGTAAAACAAATCTTTAGGATTTTAGTGACATGACCTCATGAAAAATAAAATATTGCTATTGGCTCATGGAAGACTATTAAAATTGTATATATATTTTTTCGTAAAAATTTTAAATAAATAAAAGCTCCAGTTTTCAGGTGGGACTCGCATATGAAGGGCTCCGTAACATTATCTCTTAAAACTTTAATAAAAACATGTATATTGTAATTGAGCATCCTTATATATTTATTTCTTTCTCTTAACTAAACGCGAACTTCTTTATCAAAGTTTTAAAATAAAGCTAAGCTTTTGTTGGTATTTAATCTGATTTCATTTGTTTATTCTATATGTTTGTTTAAACCGTAAATACTTTATGGATTTGTATATATATATATTTATTGATATTTATTTATGTATGTATTTTTTATTTATTTGTGTTTTATTTTTTTTATGTATTTATCATATTATGTTATTTATATTTCCGGTTATTTATTTATTTTTGTTTTCCTCAATAAATATTTTGCACGGGCGCACCCGTTTCTCAATATCTACTTTTTCCTCTACCTAAAGGTTGTCTGGAAGAGATTGCTTTCTAGCAATAAGACCGCCTAAATTGTACTTAATTATGTCTGTAAAGCCAATTTCTGTAAATTTTTCTGTGCAATAAAGTGTATCTATCTATCTATATAAATGTGAATAAATATAACTATTTTTTTACGTTAATATATACATTTCACAAAGTAAGCGTTAAAAGACTACAAAAAAACATATATTTTGTTGTATAGGCCCCTTAAGTATTTATTTTTGATGATTTTTAGCAAAAAAGTTAAATAATCTTAAATGTCTAAATATCACCGCTCAAGATATACAGTGTTTGACATATGTACGTACAGAGAAACTTTGGAGTCTTAGAAAGGTCCTTTTGTCCACCCTTCCCGGAACCCTTAAAATCAATGGTTACCATTTTCAGATCCCGTTTGAGTCGTTGTGATTGAGACCAAGATCTATAAATTCGGATTTCGATTTCCCGGTTCGATTAACATGGGCAGACAATAGCAATAGCCTCTTAGCCCCCATATAGGGCCGACGCCTCAAGTAAGATCGGTATCATTATTACTGCAATCGTTATTTGATTTAATCATAGAAGATTTGTTTAGACAATTCTCTACTTCCTCTTGCGGATTAGATTACGTCATTGAGGCTAACTAACTATAGGACTTTTCAATGTACCGATAAGGCAGACGACTAAAAGATAAGTCATAAAGATTAATTAATTAAAAAATATAACGATACATTTTTTGATAAAAAAATATACGTGTCGTTTCACTCTGTTGTTACACAGAAATTTAGTCGAGTGATGTGTTTACTTTAATCATTCTTAAAAACTTAGCGAGGAAATTCTAATGGATTAATCATATTAAACCGTTAACGGATTAATCCGTTAAAATGAAGCGTCAATTCTTCGCTTAGTTTTTAAGAAGATAAATAAACACACCCTTTGACTGAATATTGTTGCGCTGTACCATCATCAATTTAGTTTAAATATTGAAGCAAAAAATAGTTTACATTGTATTTTGAAACTCTAACTGACAGCCCATATTCATTTATCTTTTTCTAATAATTTAGCAATATTCATTTTGCTTCACTATATACAAGAGTTTTGGTTAGTTAAAATTATGGCTTGCATTTTTTTAAGATGATTTTGTTCGGTCATTTCATGTGATTACTAGTTATGAAATATAATCATTGGAGTTTGAATCATAACAAACAGTTTACAGTACTCAACCTTATGAATTTGAGGACCATAGGTAAAACTAAAAACCCTAGATAGACCTTATCACCTTGATGGTTGTGCCATGAGAACAGAAGAGCTACTACAACATCACCGGCGGAATGATCCCTAGCCAAGCAGCCCTGTCATCTCAACCCGGAATAATTCGCAGATACTCAATAATGCCTACTCATTATCCACGAGACCAACGTAAACAAAACTGGTAAAAGCAGATAATTAAACGTATCACAAAACAGTAAAATTAACGAAGACAATTGCAATTCCCCATCGGATACTGAACGGCAGAGCAAACGAAATTTCGGGACGTTCCGCAGTCGGCTCATCGGAGCCGCAGTCAACAGCGGCTGATGAACTTTTATCAATATTTGCTCAGCGCCGAACGTTTCGGCTCCAACGTTTTGTTACCGCCGCATTGTCTTTCGTATTCGGAATACGTTTGTTTTATTTTATTCAATTACTGCATGCGTGATTTGCTGTAGCAATATACTGATAACACACCAACTCTGGTAATTTAAATAGTCAGCAAACATTGTTAATCCGAACGCAGTTTAAAAATGTGAATACACTTTGGCCATTGAACTGGAATGGCAAGTCTTTGAAATAAATATTGGATGTGATAATCACATTCGTTTCTCTTATCATGTGGTCAGTAATGAAGAAAATCCTACTAATAAAATAGACGTAAGTTATAATAACCTTGATGAAATAAATATTGGACAACATTACATACATTGCTGTGATGTGTAAAGCCATTGCTTTAGCTACACTTTACTTTACTTTTATTTACCAATACAATGGTATTACAGAAATAAAAAAAAAGACAAAAAACACATACTTAATATAAATTTGACAATATAGACCTGACTAGAAATCGAATCTGGGAGCTCAGAGATGACGCTTTGACAAAGTCCCGCCCACTATCGCAGCTACGAAGGAATCAATAAAACCTTCTTCACAACTCTTTTTAATTTTCTTAACCTATTACAACAACATCATTAATACTTGACTTTAAAAATCAAATCGGCGGCGATAGTGCCATTCCGCGTATCTAGCGTTTGCTATAAAGATGATTTTTTTATATATTTTTTATTATTTCAATTCAAATTCTAACTACTTAAGTGGTATTTCACTATCCCCGACAAAATGTGAAGCTACTAGTACGGAACATAGAACTAATAAGTAGCAAAGCAATGATCTCACTTGGTTGTCATCTTTTGTGTTACGATCAGGACTTCTAGCAACACCCTATTTTCGTAAACAGCCCATTTCTATTTGAGCTTATTTCTCTAAACACACGTTTGTAATTTTGTACTTAGTAATTCCCTTTACCATTTATTATTCTTACTAAAACATTTGAGCTTAACATTCTTAGCCATGTTGGTATTGAAAATTGTTATTACTTTGCTAAAATTGCTAAATCAACAAAAGTTCTCATCTTAGGTGCTAAAGTCTTGCCACAAAATGATGCTGTAAAAGCGATGTAGCATTAATTTAGAAGTTTGCGTTAAGATAATTCGGTTTTATATAATTCGTATTTTTGCATCAAGGTTTCAATAATAGCAAATACTATCATTATGGCTTCGTGTTCTGAGGATAGTCGAATAAATAGCACGTTCTTGCTTTTTAGAGATTATTTATTGAATTTTACAGCAATACTAAATTTACATTTGGTGTTAATGTACACCTACAGTAATTAGATGATCTAGCAAATTTTTTGTTTAGTGAATTATCAATGGTGAGTGAACCATTTAAGTTTCCTTTTCAAGAAAAGTCAAAGAATACTTAACAACGGTGTTCAATTGTGAATCTATACCAATTTCAATGCGACATTGGCAGAAATAAAGTCACGACAAAAAATACTTGAAACACTATCAATTACTCATTTGTTGAAATTCGAATCGCCTTTCACGTCATTATCATAAATTCACAATTCAGGGAGTCAGATTATTCAATCATTCATGTGCGTTTATATCCGTCTATTTGATTTTGATAATATCGGCATCAATCGCGCTCCGGGTATTACTTATTATCGTAACAGTTTATCATTATTCGGTCATAAATGTTCAACGATCGCGGTTGGTGTGTGTAATCCGCGGTTTAATAGCATGGATAATGTATTATTTTATTCGTGCAATAGCTGTCCGGATATCTTACATTTCGATGAGGGTTTTATTTATTTTGAGTACATGATTTTTATTATTTTATAAAATTAGTAGGTAAGCAAGCTTAAACTTAAATGTGTTAGGAAAATGTGTTGTTCTTGTTTTAGTGTAGTAATCATCATGGTACTTTCATACTTTAAAGTTTCTCTGAGGAGGTTGATAATTTTATCTTAGGCAGTATGAAAGGCGATTACGATGCTACCAGTTGTACGAAATCATTAGTTATGGATGAGTAATTATAAAAACCAAAACCCGATGATAAGAAAATAGAGGTAAATGAATAAGGAACTTGATAAAGAGAAACGGCTTATGTTATTAGCCAGAATATAAATCCAAAACCTGAGTAGGTAGTAATTAACTGGATTTATAGGCAATAAATTACTCTATCGGGTTCTACTGACAAATCCCTACGGCGAATTTAACACCTACCCGCAAGTAACTTAGGTACTTAGGCAAAAGGTGAGCATGAGAAACTTTAGTGCTTAGATAGCGGAGTTGCTAGGTGTGGATATAACTTAAGTTTATATGCTAGTTGATATGGAAAACTTATAGACTAGAATTGTGGGTACCTAGAAACTGTATCGTTGGATTCAATTTAAAGGTTTTGCAATTGTAAAATAATTAATGAGTTCAACCCGAAGTGCGTCACTTGAATATTGAATAAATATAAAACTATTCAATTTAAAAAATTGATAAACAATGATTAATGATTGCCAAGCTTTCTTTTTGCTGAGGAAAGTAATAAATTGAAAAAAATAATTTCTTAAATTAGTTTACTTTTTTACATAAAAATATTGTGTAAAAATTTTAGCAGTTTTTGTAATTTAAATTAATATTGATAAGATTCAATTGAATTAAACTTTTGTATACAGATAAAATACGTAGAGGTATGTAAAACTTCACAGAATGCCATACATAACGAGGTAATATTAGATTAAACAAACTTATCTCCGGAAATGTTCGAACTACCGATTTTGAAAAGCACATCGTCAACCGATGCAACATTTTTAATGAATGACAGGATCTATTTTATCCACAAATTATACCACAGATAAAAGCTAGTCTACGAAAGAAACTAACCTGGTGGACAAACGCAGTCTCCATAATCCCTGATACTTCTCCTCGGTCTCCAGTAGCTCGGTGGAGGCCTGGACAACACTTCTCTCCGGAGCCTCTCTACCAGCGGCTGCTGCGGCTCCAAGACTGCACTCCTCAACGCGAGATGCTGTTCCTCCAACAGCGACAGTCTTTCCTGCAGCCCTTGCTGCTTGTAAAGGCTATACCCGCTCGAGATCAAGCTCATAGCACACGCACACCACAAAACTATACAGTACGCCCAAGGATCCCCCGGACATCTGTCCTCGCATTTCTCCCATTTCTTCTTCCCGTTCCGTCTCTCCTCTGTCCCCACATCGTTCTCAGCAGGGGCGACCTTAGCGCCAGTTGGCGCCTTTATCTTCAAAATCATCTTCCTTCAGGAAACAGCTCGTTCGAAGCACATCTCGGTAACTTAGTTGCGAATCCCGTGAATGGGCTGATACATCGTCGCACAACAGCCGGCTCGAGCTTTTCACGGCAAAGAAAAACACGCAACACAAAACGAAATCACTGAACAAACCAATTGAACTAAACAAAAGATGAATAAAGAAAAGGAGTGTGATGGGTTTTTGTTTTAAATGTGCAGGGAGTTTGGTTAAAATTTGATTTGAAACGTGGTATCGTGTTGGAGTTCGATATTTTCGCGCGCGGCGGTCGTACAGACGTGCTCTCGGCAGGGCAGGCGGAGCGCCACTGACGGAGCCACTAACCGCGCTACAACTCCACGATCAACTTTGATATGAGCTCGGGAACATTTGGGAATTCTCGTTTAAGGATACGCTGTTTATTCGTGTCCTTGTTTTCTTTATTGGAGTCGAGTAAACGTTTTTGGGAAAAAAATGTGTATTCAAGTGTGATCGAAAATACGTACATGTGTCTTGGAAAAAGGTGAATATTCTGTATGTTTGTTTGGTTGATGGAATACAAATTCCAAACAGGGAAGTTATTCGTTTCTTAAGAAAAAGCCACTTGTTTCATTCGCAAGGTTGAAACAAAAATTAAATTTTTGTTAATGGCGAACCGGCGCAAGGCTAAGTATAAATTAAGTGAATTTAAGATACAGCTTTTAGGAATTCATAGTTAGATACGTCTATGAAGTAGTTTTTCAGTTCGATCACTAAGTTCAGTTCTGTTTTTTAAGAATGGAAGACATTCGATACACTTTCCAAACGTTCTAAGCTTGTTATTCATGTTTTCAAATAAAATGATGATGCCTTTTTAGAATGACGGCCAAAACTTAATCCACTCGTAAAACTAAAAAATTAATTAGGAATAAAAAATGTATTTTAGCAAGAATTAAAGTAGATTTTAATTGTTTTGGAACCAAAATAACTGTACTACCATATATTAGGTAAAATATTATTCTCCTACAATGAGAGTGTTATTCTTCAAAATCTTTTCATTTCATAAAAAACAGATGAAGCCTATTTTTTCTACCAAACTATCATTTTGCAACCAAATTACACAAGAGAGTCTACGAAAAGTACCAAAGCGTAATTCCGCCAGCCCTGTCCCTTACAGATAGTGGTTCGCCCTTTAAGGGTGATTGCAAAAAGCTGCAGTATCCGCCAAATTTGGTGCCAGCTCACGCAAAAGGGTACATAGTTAGCCGGACAAGATGAGTTCGATACACGGATAATAAGTAAATGAGATATACCTAGTACAATATAATATTATGCTAAAGCTTGTATAGAGAATTAGAAGAAGTTGCTAAAAATGATTTTTTACTCGTACTAGCCGTTGTCCGCGACTTCATTCGCGTTATTCTGGGATAAAAGTATCTTGTGTGTTGATTTAGTGTTCCATCTAGCCATTCCATCTAGTCTAGCTAAGTTTATTCAAATCTTTTGAGTAGTTTTTGCGTGAAAGGGTAACAAACAGATAGATATACTTTGTCACACAAAAGCTTCACAGAAATTGGTTTTACAGATTAATTATAGTACAACTAGCTGTGCCCGCGACTTCGTTCGCGTGGACTACATCCTTTCATGGTTGGTTTTACCCCTTTCTCCCCTAATATTCGAAACAAAAAGTAGTCTATATTATAATCCAAGTTTCGAGCTATATTTGTGCCAAATTTCAAATCTCTAACTTTAAAAATAAACATTTTTCCATATAAAGTTTCAAAGGTGGTATTACGCCCCCCTTATTTTCTAATAAAAAGTAGCCTATGTCCGTTCTTGAGATTCAACGTTTACCTATACCAAATTTCATCAAAATCGGTTGAGAGGTTTAAGCAGGAAAGCGTAACAGACAGACAGACAGACAGACAGACAGACAGACTTACTTTCGCATTTAATATTAGTAGGGATTTAGGTAGTCTTATCGCTAGGAAGCGATCTCTTCCAGACAACCTTATGGTAGTGGAAATAGTAGACGATGAGTAATGGCTTCGCCATGCAACATACATCCAGACATTAATAAATATATATGAAGATAAATAATTATAGTTATACCCAATGTCAGAAATTCATCCACACTTTATAATACCGGTCTAACAAAAAGCATTTGAGCTTATTTTTAAATTCGTTTTTATAGACAACACTTTTAACTCTACAGGCAGTTTATTGAAAAACTTGGTTGCTTGACAGTGCGAACAATGCTTTGCTATTGTAAGATTAGGCTTAGGCCTAATTCATTAATAACTAATTAATAATTCATTGTGAAAATCTTTCCTTCTTTTGGTCTCCATTTTCTTCGTTTCCTCTATAGTATGTTTTAATTTGTTGATTGATTTCACAACACTATTAACAAAACAATAAATATGTCTAAGATGAGTCACGTCCATATTTATACTGATACCATCGGCATCTATTAGGTCTTCCCCTAGGGCTGGTAAATTGGGCGCCTGTTCACGCGGAAGATGGGGTCCGATCCAGTTAGCAATGAAATGGCTGGGGCGAACTTGTACCCGTTCAACAATAATATTCTTGTTCCTTAAAATGGCAACTACACTTACACCATGAAGTCTATATTTGACTATTTCACTTAAGTGTTGACATAATTCCATGATAGAATATACGTGTTTGGTATTATACAGCTTCCCAAGGATTTGTCAGGCAAACACACTTTACAGGCTTTTTTACAGGCATAATCGAATCAAAAGTAAATAATAATCATTTATTTCGGAAACATAAGTCCATAATGTGTTAGTGACAAAAGATCTTAAAAAACTATGTTAGTGAGTAATAATGATGTTGACTATAATTTATTTTTGTGTCTTTGGCGAGTTGGACCTGAGTCCAGTGTCGCATAATGACACTGTCCGTGTCCAGCCTCGCCGCGACCACCCTCAGAAGGCTGTTGGAGCTGGCCCGTACGCGCCGCCGCCCGTAAAATGTATACGGAAAATATTACTGGACAAAAAGCCCATGACGCACTAAAATCACTTAATATTTGAAGATTTGTTTTAAGAATATAGCATACAACGGATAAGTCTAATTTACAAAGTTAAAAAATCATGCCACTACTTCGTGTGTAAGGTCGGTAGCACATCAGACTACACATTTTGGAATTTTAACACCCTTATGTCGTAGGCATAAGAACTGAAATCGAACTGCAAGTTTTTATCTTGTGTTGTTCTTGATTACAGAAGGGGGGTTATTAAACATTATTTGAAAATGTACAAGTAGATAAGCTTACTTAATGACAAAAATATATTGATCTAGAATCTTGATAAAAATCTAACTTTGTTTTTTCATTTATAAGTACTTTAGTAAAGCTTACACGAATAAAGATATCTATTAAAAAAAACTTGGTGAAATCTTTTGAAACCTTCCAGAAGAGCGTAGCCAAATAAAGATTAAAACCTGGCAAGAAATTAGGTATTCTAACTGGATCAATAACTTAAAAGTAGTCAGTCCCAAACATATCTTCAGTACTATAAGTTACTATGAGATATATATTTTTTTTATTGTAGCGCAGTATATTGGCTCCTCCCAGCCTGATGGTAAGCAAGAGAGGAACCCACATCGCGATGACAACGGATTTGATATCAAAATATCCTACCAGTTAGCATCGCCATACTGGCCCGCAAGATGTTTCTTCACGCTCCTTTTTAAGGAATCCATGTCAAAGGAAGGAGGAAACACATAAGCCGGCAACGAGTTCCACTTCTTTATATAGTCTCAATTCAATCGTGTTTCATTTCACTTTGGTCAAAATGTTTATTACATGTTTTGTAAGTACATACATCGCTTAATGATTCACTTACCTATCTTGTATACCTATAGTTACCACTAGTAGACGTATCACAACAAATTATTTACCTGTAACCAAAGAAATACAAAATTAAAAACACTAAACACTACAATGTAATAACTTGTTTAATACCAAATGATTATGGCCAATAAAATTAAGATGGGGATCAGGTTTGATTTTTTGAAGATTTGGGTTCCGTGGCCAAATGGTAAAAAGAAACCATATTAATAAGACTTCGCAGTCTGTTGTTCCGTCTATCACCAGAGGGTATCAGGAGAACCACGATAGTAAAAAAATATAGATTTTTGTTGCCACAATAACAAAATGTTTTATATTGTACAATACAAAATAAGCATTTAAGGGCTTTCAAACAATAAATGTTATTTATCACCCTTTTGGCTGAAAATATTCACTAGACACTTTGTTGTGTATTAACTTTAATTTTAAAATAAACTTTAAAATTAAAAAAAAACAAAAGCTATTATAATATCGGAAAAAAATGCATTTTTTTCCGATATTAAAAAAAATCATCTTCAAATCTATTAAATTTGTGTACCTACTATTATTTACCTAGTCAATGGTACAGAACCCTTCGTGCTGTTGTGAGCTCAGCTTCAGGTGTCTTTAAATAAAAAGCGTTATCATTCTAAGGTTTATTGCTAAAACACAAGTACACGTTTAAACGCACTGACTGACTTCCTAGATTTACCGAAGCGATAATATTACAACGCGAATTACCAAACTTAACTGATTTATGCCCAAAATTTAATTAAAACAACTGTTTGTGGAAAATTACTAAATCGCAATAAATGCTTACTTTGCCACAATATGGAAAACTACGAGATAAGCAGAGCGGTGCCCCAAATCTAATTTTTTTTTTTATATTGCACTTCAAGTTTGACCTCATCCCACCTGATGTTAAGTGGTAATGAGGTCCTAGCTTAAGGGCGACATGTACAGCATAATACATCTGTTACTGGACTTGTCGCCCCTACCTTGAAGGCTACCCCTGCTACTAATGTAGCACCCCCCAGGAGCTCTGGAAACCTTACTCACACGCAGGAACACAACAACACAGAAGTGATTGTTATTTGGCTGCGGTCTTCTGTAAGGTGGAGGTATTTCACCAGTCGGGCTGCTCCAGTTCGAGCGATTTGGAGAGGTACACCAATAGCAAACGAACATAACACAAGATTACACACGGTTCACTTGTACATATACCAATTACAGGCGTACACAATATTTGCAAAGCGTCAAACAAGAATAGAGTAGAAAAAAAATTGAAAGAAAGAAAAACATATTAAATAAATGATTGAACCACACCAACATAAATACAAAACAAAAAAATTAACAGTTCAAGCCAAGAAGCCCCGGATAAAAACGTATCATCAATGAATTCCATCAGTCTCCATTTAAAGCCATACTTTATATTATCAGACTACACTATATAGGTACTAGGTCATAAAAATACACGAATCTGACTCGCACTTGACCAGTTTTAATTCCTCTGTCTAAGATACCGATACTAGCAGCGGAAGGTTAATTTTATGAGTAGTTTATTACAAAGGTTCATAATACAGGGCTGGAGTGGCGCGTTTTTTGTGGCGCTTGCGGCCGGCACTCCGTTTTTAATGACTCTATTAAAGAGATTAATAGGGTCTATCGCTTAAAAACATCCATGTTTTTTCGGGGCGTACAAATTTAATTAATGGCCGATAGAAATCTCTCGTAGGGTTAAGTCGGTGCTTGAGTTATCAGTATCTCTTACTTGAACAAGTATTTTGGTTTAATTACACACTGCTCAGATGTATTAATTAGTGACGTTGCATGCTTTCACACGCATGCTCACTTGTGAGTTTTAATTAAAAGGGTATGTCAATCGTAATGAGATAAACGAATAACAGTAATGAGGCGCACTTTCATCCTAGTCTTACGTAAATTAAATTAGAACCAGATTTTCATTTAAGGGTTGAATTGCAACGATGACTAAAAATGTTTGCTTTGTCCAACAATTAGAGTACCAAATGTAAGACATATAATTATCTATTATCGTGTAAACAAACATTTAAATAAATATTCGACAACATCACATACGTTGTTGTGGTAAGTAGCTTAATTACTTGTGTTACAGAAACCAACCGACGGTACCACAACACCCAGACCCGAGTCAATATAGAAAAGTTCGTTTCCCATATTGACCTAACCGGAGATCGAACATTTACTAAGATGCATTGGGGTAAAATTTAGCGCGATGTTACTTCTGCGTACAGATTATGTTAAGACAATATTTTTATGTACAAATCAATTGCTGTTCGTTCGTCTTGCCAAAATTTGAGAACGGTTGGGTCAATTTAGCTGATTTGAGTGAAATGTTTGTTGTATTCCAAGGAAGGCTTAAACGGTGAGGAAATATAAAAAATAGGCGGTACGATGTTACCCGGGACAGCTAGTCTTCTAATAAATAAAAATGAATCGCAAAATGTGTTGGTAAGCGCATAACTCGACAAGGCGTGGACCAATTTTGATAATTTCTTTTATAAAATATACGTTTCAAGTTCAAGGATGGTTTTTACGGAGAAAAATTCGAATAATTGCCGGGAGAACTCTAAAAACTGCCCGTTTCTTTTTCCAGTACAAACGTTTTCTCACTAAAATTTAGAGACAAGTCATTTCCAAATATTTTTGACAGGACGAAGTCTGTCGGGTCCGCAGGTTCTTAATAATTTTTTTTGTGTTTGAACGCGCTAATATTAGGCACCATTGGTTTGAATAAAAAAAAGATGTTTGTGCTAGATAGTCAATTTGTCGAGGAATGCTTTATGCTATGTAACGTTAGACTGCGACCATTAAGAGCGAAGTATTAATCGAAAATTTAAAAACGATAAAAGCGTTGTTATTTAAAACTTTATTTCACAAATATAGGTACAAAAGGTGGACTTAATGTTGGGAGCATTCTCTACCAGTCAACCATTGGGTCATGGGCATTACTAATGTAATCTATGTGAATAAAATAATATTGACTTTGACTTTGACATGCAGATAGTTAATTTATGGGTGCGGTAACAGTAAAAACCGGCCAAGTGCGAGCCAGACTCGCCCATGAAGGGTTCATAAATGACAGACAAAGCGGACCGACATGACGAATCAATAGGGTTCTGTTTTTTGCCATTCGGCTACGGAACCCTAAAAATCTGTGTATGAATCACAATAAATAATAATAATAACACCAAAATATAATATTCTTACGTACATCATAAAATAATAGAATAAAATAAAATAATAGGTATATTATTACGCGTGTGAAGCCATGGCGGGCCTGTCTGAGATAAAACGGCTATTGAACAATATAAAACTCTCTGCAAATTCAAACAAGACAGCGATCTGTGTATTTAATTAAACATAAAACAATTCACTGGACATTGCGCTGCATGCGGGGGGTTAATTAGACGCTAAGGGCACGGCTGCACCCTGCTAATCCTTGTAACTCTCTTCTGACAGAGGATGGGGTACCGCGCAGGGTCGCTCATTTGAATGGGGCTGTAATTCGATTTGGGTCAGTTCTACCCTTAAAACGATTTCGTTTAATTGTATATTTGCAACAAGCCTGAGATTTTTTTTTGTTTTCTTTGTTTTTTTTTTCTATAATAGGCTTTGCCCAGCATTTTGTATACTATAGTTTGGTAACCTCTTCTGTGTTTTAGTGGCATTAGGTCCCAAAATCAAGTAGTACTAGCCCTGCAGGGAACACTTTCACTTTGTAAGGTTTTCCAAGTTTGGTTCTGACAATGGTAATTTGAATCACCTGATTGTCTAATGAGAATGATCGTTCCGTGTTTCGAAATTAAAATACGAATATACCTAAATTTCAAATTCTAATACGGAAACTATGTTATGTTAATAAATAAATAAATAAATGTCTTCTTACCTTTAATGATTGGACAAAGACAAAATATGGGCTTTTTCTAATAATTTCTGATAAATGAGCCTCTGAGGTCGGTTTTCCGGAGAGTTCGGAGGGTTGCGAAGTTTAGATAACAATCACTCCAAAATAGGAACTAGCCTTGCACTAGGAGAATCAGTATTCAATGTCAGAAAAAAAGGGAATACTCAAACGAACTATTTATTTCTGCTTGTAAGAATATAAAAATATAATAATTATACCGACAAACTTCAATAACATCATAAAAATAAGAAGCCGAAGGCTTAATAAAAGAAAAAACGTATTTAGATAATTTATTTTGTTTGATCCAAACGAAAGTGTAAATGGAAATCAAATAACAGGGTATGGGTCCTGAAATATTCTTTTATCAATATAATCTTACCGTAATTAAAAATAGGCAAGAAATATTATTATTTATTTCTGTGAAGCTTATCAAACAAGATAATTTGAATTCGATTTTATAATATGAAAATATGTATATTTTCGTTTGTATTTTCTTTGCCAATATAGCTTATGTACAAATTATATACCGAATGTGTAAACGTATTTCCACTTTCATTACACGGTCCACCGATTTTTCCTCCTTCTAAACACGTTTGATAAGGAAATTCCATGAAGAATTTTTCTACGAAAGGTGAATATTTATAATACAAAATATATTTTTATATTCCGCTTATGTTATCTTTTCCTAATTATAAGGAAAAACGCCTTTGGTTTCTCATCTATCTATATAATATAAATAGCTTTATATAATATAGATAAATAGATATTGGACAACATCACACACATTGGTCTGATTCTGTGGTAAGTAGCTTAAGTGTGTTACAGAAATCAGATACAACGACGGTACCACAACACCCAGACCCGAGACAATATAGAAAAGTTCGTTTTCCATATTGTCCCCACCGGGGATCGAACCCGGGACCTCAGAGATGGCGCCAAATTCCGGCCCGCTCGCCTCTCGGCTATGGAGGTCGTCTATCTATATATGTATGTGGAGACATGGAATTGCTATTGAAATAAAAAAAGTTTAAATGTTCACGTATTTTTTTGGTTGCTCTCGTGAGGACTATTAAATGTTCTAACTGCACTTTTGAGTTTTTAATTTCTTGTTCTGCAATGAATGTGCAAAAAAACTTTTTTAAAATGTCTCAGGGTGTTGTATCTTCAAATGCCTGTTCGTGGAACGTCATGACCTTGTGCAGTGCTGTTTCGGCAGGAAAAAACCATTCATTAATTATGTCCATGTTAATACGGTATGGTAACCATTGCCATCTGTTATTTAATTATAATCATATGGTTTAAATCTTATTGAAAATTTGCTAATTATGTTATCATTTAAGGGTAATCAATTGTCTTTATCTAAATCTGGTTTTGATTTTTTTCTAAGATTCTTATTTCTTAACCATTGTTAAATTAGCTAAGGATTTGATATTTTAATAAAGAATAAAGACGCAATATTAAACCAACTCCAAAAAAAGAAGAGGTTCTCAATTGGATTGTAGGTATGTTTTTTTACTGTTATGGGAAATATCAGTCCTGCAACTGCACTTTTGAGTATTTTATTATTTCGTCTTGCAATGAATCTGCAGAGAAATTTCCAGCAAATATATCAACACACAGTAATATATCTTCAAAAACTCGTGCTTGTAACGCCATAAAAGCGTAGTTGCCGGTTCGGAAACAAGCGACCACACGCCGCTAATTCTGTTCAGAGATTTCCCCTGACAATCTCCGGGCGTAATCATTACGCGAACTTTTAGTTATTCCCAAGAATTTTCTATGAACACAGCAAGTTGGGGGATTTGTTCAATTATTCAAAGTACTGCAGTGGATTGGATTAAAAAAATGATCCAAGGGGAACTTTGCTTCATTTGCAGGGTTCTGTATAAGATTAAAAACTTTCATACACATTTTATTAATTTTTAGAAGAAAACAAACACGTCATTGAAAGGAGTATAAAAAAAGTAAGTGTTAGTCAAAACGAATCAAGATCTTTATTTTATACGATCAATCATCATAAAGGATGTGGTTTACATTACTATTCTTAAATTATGAATTCAATTTAAATTATTTTATTAATGTTATCTATGAAAAAAATATATACTTTTAAGACTTTCGTTTCCAAAAAATCTACTTTAGTGTATGTTTCTCACTTTGTATGAAAGATGCATGGAATTAAACTCTACCAACTTTCTACGTTTTTGATTAAAATTTAGTACAGAAGTAATGGACTAACCCGTTTGGAAAACACAACTGTTTCCCCTTTGTTAATAGAACTTTGCCTTGGTTTTAATCTAATCTAAGCCTTTTTTTCGGTGGGGGGAAATCCCTGACGCACCGTACCGTTACGTGTGGGACCTATCCTGCTAGTGCAAGCCTCTCCACCAAAACTCCCCGTGGAAACTAACAATAAAAGTGATTTCGTGAGAAACTCAAAACTACCACCACACCACCGACTGGATTGAACCTGCTATTTAAGCAGCCTCGTCTATTCTCCCTGAGATAGTCAGGAGAGAATCTAATTTACGATAACGATTGTAAACGGAATATTCAGGCTTAAATCAAGTCTCAACTTTTTCTAGGAAGCTGACAAGGGGCTACATTCCTTCCTTGTCCGCCGAACCCTATAAAGGCTAGACGTCAGCGGAGGGTGTCTCAGAGTCCACATTTGACGAAGCACGAAAGTTTAAATTAAATTTAGTCGGACAGCGAAGACGGATTGCCGCCGCGCACGTCCCCGCCTCTAAATAACGACAATCTAGTTTTAATTGCTGCTATTTGTCTGCAGATTGCGTCGCCAATGGACCACAGTGTTGCAGTTTAACATATTAATTAAGTAACTGCAGCGGGTGTTCATATTTTAGTTAGTTAACGGTACGATATTTCAATTGAGAGAGTTGTTGTTTCATAAATAGTGGTCTTGGTATCTCGAGCCATCATTAGAAACCTTGGAAAGATAATAAAATTTCTCAAATTCAGTTTATTAATTTGTGATATTGAGTTGAATAATATGATCGCATGTAAAATTTGTGAACAATGTGATTGTTATAACATTAAATATTATAACAATGTAAATTTTCTTCAAATCAATTTTAAATATGCTCGATGAAGAAAAAAGTCTACTAAATTTATTATCGATTGAGTTTTGCGTGAAACATTTTTTCAAATTTATGATATACCTACTGTAATGCGAGGAATTTAACAAATTTTATCAATTCCAATTGATAACTAGAAGAAAATACGTTGAATTAGGATGTACTATTTGAAAAACATTAAATTCCATCACAAATCAAACAAGGAGTGGAAATCAACAGGTATGGTGAAAAAAAAATATTACAACCTACTTGAATGCCTAAATAAATAAAATATTCAGAGTCTTGGTCTAGAATCAATCCAACACAAACACATTAAAATTATCTAAAATATGACAAATATTACGCAATGCTTCAATTAAGTAGCTCAACTCAGAATCAAATCCAAGTTTCAAGCATTAAAATTCTTTATTGTCATCAAAATATGTTTATGAAAGCCAATTAAGCGGTCGTTACGGCGGTGCGGCAGTAAATGTGTCCGATAAAGAACCGAATGGCCGTTTAGAATTGCTCAGATGCATCTCGCTTTGATAATGAGAGTGGAGCATTAGATTGGAATGCTCGATGCTTTCTATCGAGACAATCTTCAACCTTCTCCCTCCACTTAGAAAGGATCAAAACGATAGGTTCTATAGTACACGCGTCGCAGCCATTTTGAAAGATAACGCCGTTTTTCATGCGTCGTCAGTTCAAAAAAATCAAAAGCAAACTAGTTTATAATATGCCGAATGCAGAATTTATTTTTTATTTATTTATTTGGAAGATTTACAGTGTAAATAGATATTATAGCTACGTTTACTTTAAAAAGAGATCTAGAGATCTATACCAATTACAAATCTCGGCATACGGAATAATGTGCGTTCCTTTATCATTATATATTTTTCCTAATCATTTGGTCGACGATTTACACAAAGTTTTAAGTTTAGCTTAAAAGTATGAATCGCTAAGATGATTTTCAAACGACAACTGCATAAAATTATTGAAATTAATGAACCATTAATTTGATGGCTCAATTGAATAGCTTCAGAGCCGAATAAATCTTACTTTTTTTAAAAAGCTAGTAAAATCAAGTGAAAAAATCCAAATTTGTTGATATATTCAACTCACGAAATCTTTAAAAAAACCATTACACTCGGCAGAGGAATCCCATGAAAAGCCTTCTCAGTCTTTTGTTTCCAATGTCTAAGTACCCAACCATTCACTCAGATAATACGAATTCACTCATCCGATCAACGATTTACAACAGCAAATAAGTGATTAGTATGTAGATGGAAACAGTTTCCTCTCGAGCTGCGACAAACAAAAGTTTCAAAGTAAACAACGGAGTGGAATCAATCGGGTCGGACCCAAACCTGTTAATCTTCGATCGCGACACAGTCACAATTAGTCGGGCGGACGGCTATTAAAACGTCACGCGTCGGATGAAGGGACAACTATTCCGGACATTTGAAATTCAGATTGCGTTCTATTTGAACAAGGATTCATGGATTTTGTAATGGAATGGAGTTTGCTGCCGGTCCAGAGTAGCAACTCTTCTCGTTTCGTGAGTATCGTAGAAGGCGCAGAAGAGATATGCATCGTGTTGCTGAACTATCGATGGCGATACTAACCAATAGTTTCACTATCGATAGTTGATCTCGAGAATTAGTTAGAATATCGATAGGACTTTCAATACTATTGATACTGTCTATACTATCGATAGTATTGCTTTCATGCAATGGTGTGGATCTAGCAATCAATATTCTCGGTGGCGCAGTGGCTAAGGTGTGCTGTAAGGCTAACTGCGGCCAAATCACGAAAGGATCTGCGTTCGATTCCCGGTTGGGTCAATTTGAAAAACTAACTTTTATAAATTGACTTGGTTTTGGGTGTGCTAGGATGACGCCCCCCGTTAGTATCCGTCGTGTGGTACTCAAAGTACAAGGGAAAACCTTAATTTGAAACCGAGGTGATTGGTGTAATTGTCTGGCGCATTTATTTATTTATTTATGATCGAGATTACTGGTATGACGACAACAATCGATAGTCGAATATTGATCGAAAACACTAGATATGTATTTACCGAAGCGTCTTTCTGTGTATGTACTGGTTACATACTGCAATCACCACCTATCTGCCAAGCTTGGTGAAATTGGCCAAACGTCACTACACGCAATGACACCATGATTTGTGATGACTTTTGCAATCTCACCGATTTGCCCGTCAGTTTTACCACACTATCATTTCGGGCCGAAGCCGCATGCTACCGGCATTTGTAGATGAACCATAATACAACTTTACCACAGCTTCCAATTCCCGTTGGCTTTTCTAGCTGAGAGTTGTAAAAGTCTGGAGCTAAATAAATATGATGATGTAATGGAATCCGTTGAAGCCAAGGGTTCAGACGCTGGGTTTATGATAAGAGAGGATCAGTTACGTATGAACATGTGAATAAAGCACGCACATTTGGATCTGCTGATGCTGATGAAGTTGGATTTTTTCTTAAGTTTCTTTTGAGATAGAAATGCTAGAACAGTGTTAGCAACCACGGTCTAGAAATGATACTGAAAGCTCAGCTACAAAGCTATGATTTGGTGTTGGATGGTCTACCACTCCGACTTGATTAAGTGATATTTATCACAAATACCTCTGTACTTGGGGAGGAACGTTAAGCTATTAATACCAGTTGATATCTTGATATGAGTCGTTAAGCTTAGCTTGAGGCCATTTGGCAGCTTGAGAACACATGATTATCTTAGTAATATCATAAACGTGGCAGTATGTATAGATGTCTGGACCCTGTGTTTGTTACTTTTTCACGCAACAACTATTCAACTGATTTGAATGGGATTGAAGGAATGACATACTAGATTAAGAAAAAGATAGATAGATAGATACACTTTATTGCACAAAAACTTTACAGATATAGGTTTTACAGATTGATTATAGTACAATTGAGGCGGTCTTATCGCTCGAAAGCGATCTCTTCAAGACAACCTTAAGGCAGAGGAAATAGTAGATGGCGAGAAATGGGTACGGCCGTGCAACATAAATACAGTTTTATTTAAGAATTATATTCATAGTATAGCATGATATAGATACATAAAATCATAGATATATAATATAATATTTATACATACAAATAAACATGCCTATCAAATATAAAATCAAGTAAAGTATTTTTACTAAAAAAAAAATTGAATAAGTAATTAGTAAAAGGATATTGTTTATACCGAAATATCGCAGACAACACCTTATTCTCTTATAATTTTTCAGGTTTTCATTGACAGTCATCGACGTAATGAGCTGATTAATTAAATGAGCAAATGAACCTAGGTACATCATTTTAATATGTTAAACTCCTGATTTCGTAAGAACGTATGAATGTGTGTTTGTTTTGTTTTTACGCAAAAACATTTGAATAACATTTAGTTCCTACAAAGAAAGGTAGAATAATATATAACCATAATAGAAAAGTTTTAGTCCCAAAACTACGCAGGTGAAATCGCTGGCAACAGTTAATGAACAAATGAATGAAACAGTAGAAAATAGAGCGGGAAACATCAACAATAAGTTTCCTCAGAAAACCTCGCCTTAAAGGGACAGGGACAACTATTCGACCCAATTGATTCTGAATTCTGTTTACGTTCATTAGTCCAGTAGATTTAATTTGGTGCCCTGGATTTTGGAATCGATTAAACTCTAAGCACCTTTCTCAACTAAAGTCCGCTTTGACGACGCGAACAATCGCATAATTACTCGGATCAGTTGATTTGCCAGTGATTTGGTTCAAACATAAAAAATATAACATTAACGTCACAATTTATTGAATATGACAATTAAATAAAAAATTAGACAATAAATCACATAAATCAATCGGTAATATAAAAACTGGGGGAGTCACTCCATGCACAGAGCCAGTTAACAAAAGTTAATTTTCTAAATTGACCTGGGCGAAAATTGAACCCGGAATCTTTTGGTCTCACTCAGGTCATCTTGTATAAGCCATAGGGCTTGGTTATAGGCATTATTATACGAGTAGAATCATGACTAAATAATTACGTATGTATTACATCAAATGAATGACCCTTATTAGCATATTTAAAAATACGTTTAGAGTAAGTATGTGTCCACGACTTTGTTTGTTATATATGACGGAATAGAGCAGACATATCCCCGACAGACAGACCCCCCCCCCCCATGTGAATAAGGTTTCCAGAGCTTTTGGGGGTGCTAAATTAGTAGCAGGGGTCAAGCTTTCAAGGTAAGGGCGACCAGTCTAGTAACAGATTTATTATCCTGTTCTTGTCGCCCTTAAGCTAGGACCTAATTTTTCACTTAACATCAGGTGGGATGAAGTCAATCTTGAAGTGTAATATAAAAAAAAGACGCGTGCGGTCACGATTACCGTTCCTTCTTGATTGCCATTTTCCATCATGACTCCATAAGCCCTCTAACAGTCCAGCTTTTAGGTTTTAGTTTTGAATTTAAATGCTAGTTATTTTAGATATATGATTTAAAGCTCATTATTTATCACCGCCACTATAACACAGGTATGTAACAAAAAACACATCCTTTTTTAAATTACAAACGCAATAAAAATTAACAGTCACTGTATATGTTTATCAACCTACTGGTCATTAACGCGGTACCACAAATTTTTATTATGACACTAAAACTCAAACGTCCACATTATAAAAAGCTATCGTATGTCCTCGGCGATTCCTCCAAGCGTTAAGTGCGTGTACCTCAATAAAATCTGTAATAAATACTCCCATAACACGTTTATCTTGCAAGGATCCGAATAGGACTGCGGAACACTATTGACTAGTGTAGTTTGTGTCCATCGATATCGACAATATAATTTAAAGATGAGTAAGCAACCATCATCAACACTGCAGCAACACTGAATTATGTGAATGGTAATAATTTTAAATGGAAAAGTATGTAAAATTGCCTTAGTTGTCTATTTTTTATTTTTTTATAGTGCTTTGCGCCGCACTTGCGAAAATATGTCTCAGTTAATAGTCACATTTATTTTCATTTCATAATATAGAATTGTTACTATCCTGAAGTTCGAATGGCACATTCGATCAAAAGAACCGTAATTATGAATATTTATGAATGGAATGGTATACAGAGACAAAAAAATGGCTAAAGTGTTTTAAATATGATATGAATTAACGAAGCGTGAAAATAGCGATTTGACCTTATAATTTATTTTTAAAGACGGTAGACAAATTGAGCATTTTCAAGTGTGTTAAAAGTAACTTACTAGTAAAAAAATGTGTTACGATGATTGATTGAAAATCAGAGAACTACTAACTTTGATTCCTTTTTATAGCAGCATTATTTTTAATCACTTATTTGGCTATGGAGTTTATTATAGTAATCATGTCATACAATATCAGAGATAAAAATAAAACATTATATATATTTTATTCTCTTAGAGTTTTTTATAATTCACAGATACTCTTACGACGCTTAAAGACGAAATCCTTATCGACATGCCATTATCCTTTGTGGCCAACACTACAAGTTTCTAGCATTTCGGTATTAGTGATTTACAACGCGGCGTCCACTGCATTATTAGCTCCCTCGGGCTCAATATCTTCATTGGTATTATCTTCGGGTGTTTATCATTCATTGTTTTGATTACAGCCCGACATTTAGCTGCCTTTTATGAAGCTTGTAATTGTCAAAAATCATCAGGGCATTTGGAGATTGTATCGCGGTCGGATGCCGAGGATTCTCGTTTTTATGACCGCAGCCGGGGATAGCTTTAATTATGATTTGTAGAAATGTTAAGAATACCCAAGGTTTTTAGTTTAAAACCAGGGATCGTAAATTTTTATATAATTGGTCAAGCCAGTTTAAATTTAGGAGCTGTTATGTAAAGAAATACTGTTTATAGTTTTGAAATCTTTTAAACACATATAATTTAAATAGTAAGTTTAAGTTCCTATATTTTATACCTAATCAGTATGTTGAAACTAAGTGTTTAATAAATTTATTTTATTATTTTTTTTTTAATTGTGTACGCGCGCTAGCCACCGCCCGAGGTACAGTCATGAGCAATGACTGTACCATTAGAACACATGTAACATAGAACAATTAAGCTCTTATGATGTAATCATAAGGTTCGCTTTGGAATAAGCATATGTAATATTAGTGCACGTGACTGTGAGCGGAGAATCGGAAGGGGCGGCGATTGATACACACGATATATTTGATGGCAGATTAATCAGAAGACAAACATGTAGAATTTGTTGTAATGGATAAATCTTATATGTATTTTTTGCGAAGGTAAGGTGACTAGCGCTTCCGCACCTATGTATTTTAATAGTCCTAATTATAGAAAACTAGAACTTCGAAAATATGCATACTCTAAATAGATTCATCTGAATTCAAATCATAGAAGCCAATTTTTGTGCCAAAATCATACGCACCCAGGCTAAGTCCAAAACTAGGATAGATAGATTAGAGAACTAGGCAATAACGCTATGCGGCCGTGCTATATCTGCAGAGCTGTATCTATATTATATATCTTAATATAAATTCGCTTGGTCGGTAGCAATAAAGTGAGCAGTGGCCAGTGGGTGGTGAGTGGCACAATAAATACAAGTGAAGCGTACGTTTAGTTTCTCATGTTAGTACTAAATCTCCTTTTCTGTCCAATAGTAGCTTGAAACAAGATATATATAAAATAAATACACAGATTGGAAGCATTTGTGGTACAGAAATCAGAAACGCAGTGCACTAACACTCTCCCCCGAGACAATATAACAAAATTCGTTTCCCATTTTGATCCGACCGGGGATCGAACCCAGGACCTCAGAGATGGTGCAACGCCAACAAGGCTACGGAGGTCGTCGAAGAGAACTATTAATCTAAAAACGATTCTAGAACCTTTTATTTAAGTTCCAGCTCAATAATATTTACTAGGAGTTGCCCGCGACTTTGTACGCGTGGACTTAGTCTTTTAGTTATAAATATATATGTATAGTCGATTTTACCCCTATCTCACCTAATATTCGAAATACAATGAGATATATTTGTGCCAAATTTCTTTTAACATTTTCCCATAGAAATTTTCAAGTGTGATATTACGCTTATTTTCAAAACAAAAAGGAGCCTATGCCCGGTTTCAACGTAGGTATACCACGTATACCCATTCAAAATCGTTTCAGTGGTTTAGGTGTGAAAATCGAACAGACAAACAGACAGAGGTAGGGCATAACGATTTATCGCTCGAACTGGAGCAGCCCGACTGATGAAATACCTCCACCTTATAGAAGACCGCAGCCAAAAAACAATTATTACTACTTAACATCAGGTAGGATGAGGTCAATTTTAAAGTGTAAAAGAAAATATACTTGTAAAAGACAAAATCAGAGTTACTTTCGCACTTGTAATATTCGTATGGTTGTTGTGATTTTGAAGCCTATAACGGCCAGGCACACTCCGCCATGAATCTGCATTCATTTCATCTCATAGTACAGTTCTAACAGCCACGCTAAGATTTGCAGTTTTAATAGGAATTCGCTTAGTCAAGTCAGTAGCATTAAAGTCGGTGGTGACCCAGTGTTGGCGAACGATACAATAAATACAAGTAAGTAGAAGTAAGCTGCCCGTTTAGTTTCTCATACTCGTACACTGCGAGATTATTGCTGGCATTCCCACTGCAGTTGGAATTAGGAAAAATGCAAGCTCATGCACTACTGAAACAGTGTTTCTCAGGAGGAAATCGAATAACCTTCTTTGCTTTAAGTTACTTGTTAAGAACAATACAAACTGATACTGAGGTGACAATGAACAGAAAAGTTTATTACTCCACAAATAATAGATTTGAGCACACTTAACAAATAACAATTACTTCTGTGTTGTTGTGTTCCTGCGTGTGAGTAAGGTTTCCAGACCTCCTGGGGGGTGCTACATTAGTAGCAGGGGTCAAACCTTTAAGGTAAGGGCGACCAGTCCAGTAACAGATTTATTATGCTTCACTTGTCACCCTTAAGCTAGGACCGCATTACCACTTAACATTTGGTGGGATGAGGTCAATCTTGAAGTGCAATATAAAAAAATAACTTTTAAAATTTCAAAAAAGTTAATAATGGTAAAATTAATGGCTTTTAACTTACTTACTATGGGCTCTTTTAAGCCAATTTATTTACATATATTGATGTAGTATAGCTTTAAACAAGCACAAGTAAAAACAAAAATTAAACAGTATGTAAAACTTAAGACTTCAAAGCAGGCCGACAAAATTGGAAAGAGATTGTCCTCACTTGAGTGTAGGACCGACCATTGATATGTCCTTCCTTTAACATAGATCATTTTTAGTCATCAATCTGAAAATACCCTAACCAAACTGGAAACAACACACAAAGATGTTAGCCCACGGGAATTGAACCAACTACCTCCGGATCACGCCTAAGCTTGTTATCACTAGATCACAGAAGTAGCTAGGTAGATTTAGACGAAACAACAAACAAAGATAGGTATTAAGTAACGGCTGAGTAAAAGAAATGCCAGAATTTGCTAGACAGGTACTACTTCTATAGTAAAACTATTACTAAAAATGTTCGTCCATTTATTCTAGATACACTCAAAAGCGCCTTTGTTCAAAAATATATTTTTATCAGTTTTCGGACCAATCGAAATCAATAAAAGCACTCAAAGCTTGACATAACTCAATTACGCGACCCCCTTGTGTGAAGTTTTTTTTGATTCCTGGTCGCCATCAGATAAGTTCGCAAAGTTTAAGTGCACTCTTGGTGACCTATTTTCAGAAGTCAACGTCATTCAATAATATGATACTGATGATAATTTTTATACTTAGAACACTTATTAAGGTCAGTAACATTTTTAAGGTCGACCAGTAGTAGTTATTGATATCATATTAAATTTTCCTATAGCAATACTTGGTGCGTATTTTATTGGCCAGTAGGGCATTTAGTGGTCAGGATAAATAAACTCAAGTTGGCACTTAACTCCCTTGTAGTCGTACACTAAGCTTATTGCTGCACCGCCTTTCCATTGCAGTTTAGATTGGAAAAGTGCAAGTAAAGTAAGGAGTAACGACCAGTTCAGCGATTAAGAACATTTGCGACTAGAAGCTGGCTAAAGCTTGTTCCGGATGCTAGACCACGAAGGTGGCCCAAGTCATTGAAATGAAAACTGTAAACTGGAGTTTGTAGTGGTACGCAGAACAAGTTGTAGAAAGACTAAACAATATTATCCAGTTTTGGAGCAAAAAAAATGTTGGTATAATATTATAACAGGCTTGCAGACTTCAGACGGTGCATTACGGCTAAAGAAAAGCATCGGAAATACTTTTTAGCAGTTTCTGTTTAAAAAATGTGGAGAGTAAAAAAAAAAACAAGAAAACCCCGCCAGAGACACGCGGCGTGAAAAGCACACACGGAAAACAACAATCACTTAGCAACGGATCTACTAGATATGGCATCATTAAAATAATAAAAATATGTTAATTTGTAACTGATAGAACTGACATTGCATTAAACTTAACTATAAACTTAGAAACTGATCGTTTCTTGAAACTAGTTAAAAACAAATTAGATATCGGTCAGGAACACGAAATATAAAGTAAACATTAGTCGTAACACGAGCCTTGCTTAGCTTTTCATAGATACAACAAACAATTAAACTGCAAGACAAATTATCCGCGTCAGCTGTAACGAATTAGACAACGGTCGGGTCGTGAGATAAACTGATAAAGAAGTCGGTTGTAAACTTGTGTATAGTGCCTCCGCACACGAACGACAATTAACTGAGACTATAAAAAATAGAATAGAAAATATCTTCCGAATTCGAATCTCATTACAAGTGGAGAGTAGGTATGCAGTTATGTATTTTAGGGAAGTTCATTCTTCTGAGGGCTGATTCAAAAACGTAAAAAACAATTCTTTTAATTTAAGAAAGATATAAATCATAGTTTTTTAATTCGAATCCTATTCACATGCTTGGCATTTTAAGAAAATATGTTTTTCTCAATCGTTTTATTTAACAAACTTTGTAAACGTTCTTAACTTTGAGTTAACGTGAGAGTAGATTAATTTTGAATGGGAATAAAACGTTTTATGAAATGGTATGCAGATATCTTCATAAACATCAAAAAAGTAACATTTTATATCAGATATACAAAAACGCGATCTTTATGTTTGCTTTCCAAAATTTTTCCAAATTTGAACACGTGCAGGTTCTCAAATCGTATATTTATCTTTTGTTTTTCGCAGATTAAAACTCGATGACCATTAATGCTCAGTTGCAATATGAGCAAAACTACATCTCGCTAGTTACGGATAGTAAAAAATTATACGAGGTGCAAGCTAAAAACGTCCTACGGACGACTGATGACAGCTGATATGGAAAGTAAATTTGAAATTATAACTAACGACTCGTAGCAAAACGGATAGTTATTTTTGACTGCGTCACTTTGCTGAGTGTCTTCTCGTTAGATATAGGTTCCGAACCAGAAGTAGAATCACTTTGCATTGTATTCAATGACGATTCAAAAGTGTTATATATGTAACGTACTTGAATAAATAAATATTTGAGTTTGAGTTTGGCGCATTACAAATCGTAAAATATTGAAACCGGGCATTAATCGATCGTGTGCGTTGGAACTAAAGTGGGCCGCAAAACTCGTCGCAAAGTCGACGCGGACGGTTGCGTCGCTTCGGCGCGTAGACCGCGTACTGTGTGTTTAGGACGCTTTGCGGGGTCCGCGGTGGAGGGCCATTAGTAGGCCGACACTATTGTTACATATACTTGAATAACTAAAGAAATTAGGGACATGATCTTAGTGCCGTTTAATGAACAATGTTTCTTCAAGCTGAGGCTGGGACCTTATTGGCTGCACTGTCCCTGTTAAATGTTTTTCATGTGTTTGTAATTATCTCTTAATCTGTGTGCCAATAAATGTTTTCTCTTTCTTTCTCCATGACGTGGTTATTTTTGAGAAAAAAATGCCGCTATAATAAAACAAGTGAAAAATAAAAACGAGAAATGATTGATTACTCTCTGAATACATCGATCTGATCGTTGGAAAAAAAACTTAAAATTTAATATTTGTTTTCTGTCTATGAAGTATATTGGACAACAACATTGGACAACATCAACATCACAACAACAACAAAAAAAATCACATACATTGCTCTGATTCGGGATCGAACCCGGAACATCAGAGATGGTGCGACGCCAAAGTCCGGCACGCTCGCCTCTCGGCTATATTTAAACAAAAAAATTAAATTAAATTAACATGTTTTGCTCAAAAATTAGGGGAAGAAATCACCGTGTTCGGAGGTTAAATCAAATTTACAAGTTTTGTTTAAAAAAATTAATACAATACTTTTAAACAAGATTTAGCGCATTGTAGATACTATTTTATTCCAGATTTCCTTAGTTCCAAAGATCCTACTTAATGACTCTACTTTTGTAGACTATACAAAACTATATCAGAGGTATACTAATGCCCGGGTCCAATATTTTACGATTCGTAATGTGTCAAAAATTACAATCTGTTTTTTTCTCCAATTGACTACGAGTCTGGGACGGTTTTAGCTTACGATTCGTATGATTTATTACTATGCGTAACTAAAATGGATCGTTTTTCAAACATCGGAATCATTAAATATTAGAAACAGAAAAATTTTATCTCCCCTTGCGGTGCGGGAATTGAACCCATTAAGTATGTAGATATAAACATATTCGGCAGAGGGCACTCACCGAAAGGCTAACGGTTGATACAGCAGAAAAATTTCATCGCCTACAATAACTTGCGGTTAGCTCAGTTGGTAAGAGCAGCACGCGCGATACGTGAAGGTCGTGGGTTCAATTCCCGCACCGCAAGGGGAGATAAAAATTTTCTGTTTCTAATATTTAAAGTTCGCTAGTACGGCGTATAGTACTATAAAAATAATAAAATCGATCGGAATCATTAGTCTGTTCCTCATCAATGAGGCCAGTTTACTCGATAACTTGTTCCACCGCGTCTCGTACTTATCGCTCCAAACTATTGCGTACACAAGTTTTGTTGTTTGTTTGTACGGAATGGAGTTGCAAGTTTACGTTTATCATATCCTTCCACCTTCATAAACTAGTGGTAACTTTAGGCTCATGACCCAAAAGCCGTAAGTACGATTCCCGGAGCAACATCTTTATTACGAGTGTTTTTTTAATGATAATATTTGCAATCGGTTGTGTGACCATAAGCAAATGTATGTACTTAGATATTTAAACTCCTGGGGGTTTACTCCCGAAAACGAAACGAACAAACGAAAGGTTTCGTTTTTGAAGATTGATCAAAAGTTAGGGAATTAAAACGTGATTTTTGATATGTATAAATAATATTTTGTTTTTTGATAACGCTTTATTCGCATTCGAAGTGTGTTGGATGCGATTATGAGCAATAAAAATTGCTAAACGTCATCGGATTCGACATATTTCGTTTTTGGGAGTAAACGCCTAAGATGATAGTTGATGTCAGAAAAACATTTAAAAAATCTGTTCCTACGCATAACTTACTGGTGACTTGTCAGTAGAAATCGTTTACAAACCAGTAGTATGAATATAAGAACGGTGTTCAATTTTAGATTTTATGCCAGTGACATAAGGACAGTCCGAAGTGTGTAGTTAGACGTGGGTTCAACCGTACTTACATTGTGTTCAATAATTATTAAAATCTGTTTTATGTTACTAACATGATAACAATTTGGTAAAAGAAATTAACTTTATTGAATACATAACTTTACAATTAATAACACAAACTAAAAATACCAACTCCTAACATATACATAGTTACAAATAAAATTAGACACTAAACATTCCAAAAAATATAGATTAATTGACTCTTATGGCAAGTTATTGATGTCATTATAGGTATATATAGGTACATTATTAAAATAATAAAGGTTAATCATATGATTGGAAACCAATACTTCCCTATAATTTAGAACTCACGACTGTTCGCCGGTTTCACCTTTACAGTGTAATTAACATAATAATGAGTAATGTCGCTCGTCTATGCCGCGTTTTAACGTAATGTTAATTAATTAACGCAATTTAAAGTGACATTCGAATCCAAAGCGTCGGTTTAGCGAGATTTATGCGCGGATTACCAAACGAATAAACGCATTTGAATGAATACGAATTTAGCGTTTTGTTTTAATTAGTATAACTGTTTAACTGGTAAAGAGGTAGGCATAGCGACTTATCGCTCGAACTGGAGCAGCCCGACTGGTGAAATACCTCTACCTTACAGAAGACCGCAGCTAAATAACAATCACTTCTGCATTGTTGTGTTCCTGCGTGTGAGTAGTTTCCAGAGCTCCTGGGGGGTGCTACATAAGAAGCAGGGGTCAAGTCTTCAAGGTAAGGGCGACAAGTCTAATAACATATTAATTTAAGCTGTTCTTGTCGCCCTTAAGCTAGGACCTCATTACCACTTAACATCAGAAGGAATGAGGTCAATCTTGAAGTGTAATATAAAAAAAAACTGTTTTTTGGCAGAACTACATAAATGAATCAAAGTAAAAGTCAAACATTTTTTGTATTAAAGTAGGTTACATATAACTTTCGAATCGTATTTGAGTATAATGCAACATACACTGATTCTACTGCCGGTACGGAACCTATAACTCAAACTTAAACTCTTTATTGCATATTATGAATGTTATTACCGGGAAGACACTGGTAAAAACTCAGGTTCTTACGAGCCCCGATACCTATTATGCATCGGTGTTCGTCTATGTAGTATGAAAAACTAGATAATATGAAAGAATGTGAAGGTAAAGCAATTAAAAAGTTAAGAAGAAAGTTACCTAAAAGTAATTTTACAACAACATTGTCTTACTTATTGATCTGTGTGTCTTACTTTGGGCTTAGTCATATCGCTCTATTTTTGATGAGTGACAGTCGCCAGTTAAACGATTGGTAATCGATTATCGATATAGATACATCAGATTAAATAGTTTTAATAGTTTGGCAACCCCACTCATTATCATCGTCACGGGGTAAAAAAATTCATGGCATTGTATCTAACACAAATAAAAAAGTAATTTATTTTTTGGTGACCATTAAGATAATAAAACCATCTGTCCCATCACATTATATATTTGTATATATCATCATATTTATATGTATAGGTACGTCATTAAATAAAAACACAATATTTTCATCCACTCATTTAGGTACCTACTTGAGCATGAGAGCAAATTTTAACAAATGTTATCACAAATAGAATTATCTTTAATCTACAATAAACATTTCAATAAGCAATCTAATAAACTAACTAATAGAACATTATTATTTATGTGTCTAGACAGCTAGTGACGTACAGTCTAATCGCTTATAACTGCACTTAACCTTTAAAGAGTGCATCGACTATGACTCAAACTGGGATTTCGCGAAATCTGATCATTGACAATTATAATACCTGGGAGGTAAGTAATGTTCATTGCCAATGCTCAAACGCGATCGGTTGGATACATTTAAGGCCAAGTTTCAATTTTAATTTAACTAAATTAATAAAATAAAAGACGACATCCGAAGGCGAGAGGCGAACGGGCCCGAGTTCGATTTCCGGTCGGGTCAATGTGGGAAACGAACTTTTTTATATTGTCTCTGGGTGTTGTGATACCATCATTGTTTCTGATTTCCGTATTACAAGTGGTACTTCCTTGCGATTTAGTCAGAGTAATGTATGTGATGTTGTCCAATATTCGTGCAAGAATAACATAGTATGTATATTAGGGTTAATATTTTTATTAATTATACTATTAAGATGATTTCTAAATTGTGTTGGTCACTCTTTGGAGCTCTTATATTAGCAGTGGCTCTTTATTTCACTGTTTTTTAAGGTAACAGAACAGACTGTACTTTATATAATTCCACCTTTGTATCGCATTCATCAAATGCAATAAAATATTTTACTTTGACTTTGACTCCGCTTAATGCAATATTATTATTGCTTATTTTGTACATAACTTGTACCTCTCACTACCACGCTGATAAACTGTAAGCATTTGCCGCTATCTTTCCATTGATTCCATCGATTTCATCTATCACAGCGGTTTATTATCTCCGATACGATTGTATTTCATGATTATTTACTCTCATTGCTTTGTGAATTAATGCTGGAGCGTGGATCGAATATGAAGTACCTAAAACTTCTGCGAAAGAAAATTTGGTAAATATTATTATTATTCAGGTCAGCTGGAAGAGGTTAATACAAAAATATCAATCGGGTCCATTATATTATCAAACTTGATATAGAATAAGCAAATTCAGGTTCGACTGATGTGGGATTAATATCGTCAAAATACATAAAATTTACTATTAATTACTGAATTAGTTTGTACAATGTAAAAAAATATTTAAATATGTTTTTATGACAAGGACGTTTTTAAAATTTATCGTGGTTAAATTACTAATTATTAATTTCATTCTGAAAATATCATTAAAATCGGTTACGCCAAACGCTAGATAATCTCGTACAAACATATGTACAATATATACATACAAACAATGAGAATACCACTTCCATTCGATTATTCGATCCTAGTATAAACATCACAGTAGCAACATCTAAAATCTCCATTGAAAAAAATATAAATGATTGGCGAATACGCATAAAAAATATACCTACGTTATGGTTAATTTGATAATCTTCCTTTTGTTGGAGTCGGTTAAAAAGGCAGCGAAGCATAAGCTTGGACGGATGGCCATCCTATGGTCGTTTGATCTAAAGGTGACACCTGTTCACAAGCATGAAGTATGCTTCACTCAACAATATTTAAGGGAATAACGAAATATAAACGAAAGATTAGTAAATGAATGATGACGAGTAAAAACTCCATGTAGTTTAGTTTAGAATAGCTTTAAGTTTAATTACCATTTTATTTCAAATGGATGTCAATATTCAAACCAAACATAGCAAAATTATATTTTAAGCTCGTCAATACCATTGGTTGAACCCAATTGCAGTAGATAAGCCACATTTGTGCTAATACGAAATGCAAATGCCGGAAACATTGTGTAAATGTTTTACAATTAAAATTATAGTCCAATTCTGATTCCGGCTAAAAAGCTAAAAATATTTTCACAATCTGTGTTCAAATTTATTTAACAAATAACAAAAAAACTTAGAGTTTCAATGTTTTGATGCTGGTTGAAATCTATCAATAAACACCATATTAATAATATCAGTGACCCTATAAAAATAAATAATAAAATCAAAATAACATAATTCTATAAGGGGGCTCCCATGCAATAGACGTGATTTTTAGCCGTTTTTTGCTCGATATTAAATAACAGCAACAGGTAGACGCTTAAAATATTCACAGAATATTTAGTTGTATATTTACTTTTTAATAAATTATTGTGTCTAATGTTGAATAGATAATGGTATGGCACCTAGACTGCAAATTCTTAGTAATAGGGTCCCGTTTTTACCCTTTGACTACTGAACCCCAAAAAGGAACGCGACTGTTTGAAACATTCACGTATGTTTCAAAAGTTCTAAAGGAGAAATATCGTGATTGTTTTGTATGGATGTGCATACAACGCACTGAAAAGTTAGCTAGACAGATTAAACATTAAAAAGATAATCATTTAAAGTACTTTTATCCCGAAACTGTGCACGACGTAACATTCAATAAGTCAACCAATAAATATTATTAGGCCCGATCATGCAAATTTTCAAAACATCCAAACACCGAACAAGATCATCATTACGCATTGAAATAACTCACCCCAACGTTTTTGTATAATCACCGTTAGCAGATCAAAGTAAAAAGAAAATTACTCCCCAAATGAAACCAATTTACAAAGCGGGATGGTCCGGATGTGAAGAAATATAAACAGCGGGATGGGGGAGCTTGTATCTCTTCACACAGCTGAGTTGGTGCGAACAAAGAGTGGCCGTGCTGATATGGAATGGACTGGACTACCCCTGCCGGGAGTATGTGGCGACAGACGGCGCAGTGCTTGCAAACTAGACATGAGAAAAATGTTGCAGGCCAGTGTGGCGATGCTGACGGATAGGATATATCGGTATGAAATCCGTTGTCTTCGCGATGTGGGTTTCTCTCTTTCTTACCATCAGGCTGGGAGGGGCCAAAAAACTGTGCTTTTATAAAAAAAATAAGAATTTTATTTCCGTAGCCACGGCTGATACTGCTCAGCTGAAACGACAGGTAATATATAGTGCCTAAAATAAATATATCAATAAATCAACATAGAAAACGAACTGTTCTATGCTGTCTCTGGTCTGGGTGTTGTGGTACTGTCATTGTTTCTGATTTCTGTAACACAATTGTGTGATATATTGCTTTAGCTACTTACCACAGAATCAGATCAATGTATGTGTTATTGTTCAATATTTATTAATTAAATTAAATAAGAGTAAGTCAGTATAGGTACTTTTTTTTAGGAAAAAAAAGTAGTTTTTAATCTTAAACCCCCGAAGAAGGGCTTTACAATTTAATTCATCTAAATAATTAAAAGCAAATATAAAGATATATTATGGAAATAACTATCCCATGTTCTATTTTGTTATTTTTTTAAATAATTTAACAAATAAACTAAGACTAAACATTAAAGTGATTGTTGAAATAACCATGCTACCTAATCGTCAACTTATCGGTCGAAGTCTGGAGGTATTAAATCTATGACCGAACATTTTGTTCCTTCTGTACTGTTCTAATCACGTTCCTTCACTATACACGTCCCTGGCTTGTCGTGATTAATTTTCTAATAAATTTTTAGCTACACTACGCTACACTAAAGACGTTGGCGGTGAGGTTAACTCCGGATGTAATTAGGCTAAATATATACAGATATATTTGTAAACCCTACAGAGTAAATATGAGTATGAGACAACATCTCATGTTAACCTGGTTCCAAAGAAAAGAGCCAGAATATTGGTACTACAATACATAAACAAACTCAATATATTTTGTGCCTAGACGCTTAAATATAAATACAAAAATTCATCACACAAATGTAAAAAAATAAAAATAAAAAGAGAGAGTAGGTATACCACCAATTTTTTTTTCGGGAAGAAATTCCTTGACGAGTCGTACCACCATATGAAAGAAGATGATGGCGTGTGAGATTCCTCTGCCCCGAAAAAGGCAGAGACTACCCGCTAAAAACCCCCCCAGTTGGAATTCATCACCTTTTGGTGATGTTGCTGTGGGAAACTCGGCTCAGCGGAATAGCTGCAAATACGCAGTCGTCTCTCACCCCCGGGTTGGACAAGGAAGGGGGCTCAGGCAATTTAACCAAATCATTGATTAATCTTAGTTTTCGCAGAAGTCTTCACTACTGCTTAACCGCGCTAGTAAAAAAGAAATGAATTAAAATATAATATCTTAATCCAGAACAGTCCAACACTAAGAATTGTATTCAAGAAGGTCCTAGATAAATCCGGTTCCAATGGTATAGGTTAACTTTTAAACCACACTTTACCTAAATACATTTTGATGGAGAGGTCCTCCATCAAAATTTATATTCCATTTAAACCTAACTTGCAAACGAACTTATACAGGCATTTCTAACTACGTTTCTTACTATAATCGCAACAGATAAACCAAAGGTTATATTCTCATCATTGTAGAACTGTTCTCATAATAAATCAAAAATAGATACTGTGGGGGCAATGGACGAAAAACCTTGGTGGCTCTGATTTAGTGGTTTGTATTTATGGTTTTGTGAGCTCAAGTGTTTATACACTTGAGCCTTGATGTTGATTTGTAAAGTGAAATTAATAAATTAAAAAAAAAATAAAGTGGACCGCATTCAAACGCACCTTGAGTGACAAGCCACTTGTCCACGTAAACAATTTGCTTTAGACCCAATTGTCCCATAAAGTGAGCTTAAATATTTTACTGGCCTTACAAAATCCTCGGAAAGCTTTTATCGCTATCCGTCTATCGTAAATTATAAAAAATATTAACAAAAAGTAACTCTTAAGGTTTGTAATATTACTATAAATGTGAATTCTCCTGCAACACAGGCAAAAATGTACTTTATCAAAGAACTCTAGTTGCCATCAAACAAAAAAAAATCTTCAAAGTAAATTAAACTCCAAGAGACAAAGTGCGATATTAATACCGAACAAAGTCAGATCGCTCGTTAAGACAAAAATAATATCGTTTGAAATGAAAACTGCATCGCCAGCAATAACTGAGCGAGCAATTCTCAATGAGCAACGCCATCTATAAGACGCCCTGAATCATCTTTTTACCGTATTTTTAGTTATAAAACACACTTAGTTTCACCTGCAGCTTTGCCCGTAACGTATTAACTATTTTCTACTACCTGTACTTGTTGAATTACGAATAACGGACGACTATGAATAAATTACACTAATACCTTTGTAGCCGAGAAGCGTGCACGCCGGAGTCTAGCATCACGCTATCTTTAAGGACATCATCACATACATTGCTCTAATACCGTGGTATACTTACCACCTACTGGTTAAGCTCTTCTTTTACAAAAAACAAAAACGTTATCGGTACCACACACCTAGACCCGATGAAATATACAAAAAGTACTTTTCTGTATTGTCTCGGGCAATAAAGAAAAGTACTTTTTTCCATATTGACCCGACCGGGAATTGAACTCAGGACTTCAGAGATAGCGCGACGCCAAAATCTGGTCCGCTCACCTCTCGGCTACGAATGTTGTCAAATATAAGTTTAAATGTTACGTTGAGGAATATTTCTCTCGCTAAGCACTATCTATAGGAATCTCCCGTAGCTACGGAGGTTTTTAACTAAAACACTCTCATCATTGAAGGTTGAAAATAAAGAATACAATAACAGCACAGTATCCATTAGCGGATAAACATACAGACATCCGGATCCAACATAATAATAGTAACGATAGATAATAAACGAGCGAAGACTTCGCGTGAAGAATGGCCAGAAGCCACAGCCCCACGCGAATGAGGGTAGCTGATAAAAGAAATTCCTCAAGAGATCAAAACGGAGGGAAATAAATGGTCGGAGGCGGGCCCTCCCGACGCAAGCCATCCTCGTATTCTTCCATAGAAAGACTTAAGAAAAAAATCCAAGTGCGAGACAGATTCTCGCGAAAGGTTCCGTACCATTCAGTAGCATACTATTTGATTTTTTACCCTCGACGCAAAAACGACGCCGTGTTATAAGTTTGACGTGTCTGTGTGTGTATCTGTGTATGGCATCGTAGCTTCCAAACAAATGAACCAATTTTGATTTTGATTTTTTTGTTTGAAAGATGAATAAATCGGGAGTGTTCTTAGCTATGTTTGATAAAAATAGATGGCCGCCGTCTTTATTGATTGCATGTTTTAATACAACTCCCACAATATGTGTATCATATAAAAGGGCTTGACTATCAGAATATATTCATAATGACAAATTTCAAATACTAACCTTACCTTAATAATTGGTTGGGCATAAATTTAGTAAGTGAGCCACTTGGGCTTGGATCACTTGTGGCTTAGTAAGTATATCTGTCACCTAAATTAACAAAAAGGTGCATTTGAAATTATTTCTGATGAATAAATTGCAGCTTACGATTTATGGCATATTAAAAAAAACAACTTTCTAAATCTTGATTAAACTAAATATCTGTGGAAGCTTATATGACTTTGCACCAATGTGTTTTTTTTTGTATTATCATTTTCCTGTTTAAGAAGTTACAGACACACACATTTCACCACTCTGGAAATATCGCACGTGCAAACTATTAAAAAAACAATATCATTTTTGTAGACCTAAGCACATATGGTACACTTAAGGGTTTAATAATAAAAATGAGTTTCAGTTGTAAGTATAAGGAAACCCCAAAATTAATTATTTGTTTTTAAATTTTTGTGCCAAAATTTTAATGCAGTTGACAGAATGCCTACTTACACAATTTCATCTGTATAGTTCTTGTAGTTTCGGAAAAAGTGTTTGTAACATACGGACGGACAGACAGACAGAGAGAAATGACGAAACCATAAGGGTTCCGTTTTTTCCATTTGGCTACAGAACCCTTAAAACTTCACAGAAATATTATTGATGCCATTTTGTTACCGACCCGGTAAAAACTTGTTACAATTAAGTTTCTGGTCTTGGATTGTAACACGTATGATGATTTGATGATGTCTTTATTTGATCGTCTTCATTTGCGTTCGTTTACGTTATTTAAAAAAATAGTTATCCTTTACGTTATTGTAAAGTCAGCGTCAAATACAATACATACAAATTACAATAGTTACAAGATAACTCCAATACATCTTTTTTTTTTTGATAACCTCTTTATTATTTATTATATTAGAAGGTAATTTTATATATTCAATGCCTGTTTGCTAGAATATTTTTTTGTAATATCAATTAGAATCCAATTTTTTCAGACTATGCATGGGTTAAATTTTTTTTGATTTAAGCCTCAAATATTTCTATAAACTCGCACATTAATTACAACCACATTTTAGATTCCATAGTCTGTTTTCTAGCTTATATTAACATTTAACTATGAAATAAAAAAAATATACTTATCACACGTGTGAATTTAAGTCACCACTGACCCTTCCTACATTATCCCCCCCCAGGCAAATGTTTGCCGAAACCCGCACAGGGGACTGTCCTGAATTATTGAGACACCTCCCGGCCTTAACACCAGATGCTATTTAGATGTTCTCAAGTTTATTAGTTGGTCCCCAGTAATTTGTCATAGGACATGTTGATGGGCGTTATTTAGTACGGTACTGTGCTCACGTACTCTGATAGATTTATGTGTGAGATACGAGTGAGGAATGGGGCCTGAGCCGCTATTAAAGCACTGACATTACTGGCTTCGGGTTACCAAGTGTGATATTAAATATAGACCAGCGATGACGTGTTTGGAACAAGGAGTTGTTTTATCTTCTTCTTTTAATATGTAAAAATCAATCGTGTTTCGTTAGTCTGGCTAAAACTAAACTAAACCACGTCAGTTAATTTTAGTTTTGATATAATTGTGAAGGTCTTAAAGGTAAGAACATTTGAAACAAAATAGACGGCACGATGTGCTCCGGGATAGCTAGTGAGGAATATAATGAGGATGATCAAAGCAAAGAACTTGCGATCTTTTTAATGATACATATCATATACATACATACAAGTCGAAAAACATTTGTTTTAATGCATAGTTTGGGTATAGATGACTTGACTTCAATAGAGTTCAGTAGGTTGATACTTTTATACATATTACAAAGATGTCTGAATTTCTGTCCGTCTGTGTGTATGACCTTTAGTGATTGATAAGTAAGAATTAATTTAGTAATAACATCCCGCAAACTTGCAAACTGCGGTTGCCGAAGTACCGATTGCAATTTTCCAACTTGCGGGTTCAACGATCGCAAAAGAAAGAAACACTAAAAAACTCACGCCGTGACTCGAAAGTGAATTCTGATTAAAAACAACATTATGTATTCCATTTCCGATGCGAATGAAAATCAGTAAAGCAAAATAGACGCAAAAAAAGTAAATTCACTTAAACATTGAAACAAATTCAATCCACTCCCAGGAGGTAGTGCATAAGTGGATAGAAATACAAAAGGAAAAGAAACGTTGGCGGGAGTAAATGAGTTTCAGAATGTAAATTGAGTAAAAGGTACATTAACGCGTATTGAGTCAGCTGTGGAGGAATCGCGGTTAAATTATTGGATCGCTCCCTAGCGGCCTTGGGCGGGGCGAGCAAGAGCTCGCAGCGGAGGGAACTTATGAGGATTTGGTTTTTGGAGTCAATGTGCAGTGGAGATTTTTAGTGATCAATGAATGCGTTGTAAATTTTTTTTACAATTGATATACTAAACTGTATGTCTCAATGCAAAAGTCTCAGTTTTTATCTTTACGGAATTTTCAATTTTTACATTATCTGATTTATATAGTGACGATTTATAAGTGTTACTTTTGTAGTGTTAGTCTTTGAATTTTTATATGTTTTTGTAAACACTTGGCACTGTTTCATCAATATGACATGAACCGGCGATAAAGCAATGCTGAGTATCATTGCTTTATCAGGTAGCAAATTACCAACCTAAATATTATATGTTTTAAGCTCCATACGGCTCAAAATAAAGATCGTGAAATCTGCCAGGAACAACAAAGATTTAAAAACAAACCGCTAGAAACGATCCAGCGGAGATTCTTTAAGTTAAATTCAAAAATTAATTATTTATGTTCTTTAATTCGAAACATCTCTTAATAATCTTGTTTCTTACACAGGACTTGTTTTAAATTTAATGCCTAACATTGAACAATTAATATTTTATGTAAAATTGAAATAGAAATTATTTCGTGCTATTCTCCTAATCCTAATGTTAACATTTTACCTTTAGTTTTAGAAAATTTCTCAAATAAAGTCTGTAGTTTTATTCAACTTAAACAATGAAATAAAAAAAATATAATGAATTATTAAATAATCGAGTTTAAAAATTAGTTGTAAAAGTTCAAACACCATTAATAACAATAAACAATTTGTTTTGCATTAACGTAGAGAAACAATCTAATCGAACAATAACATTCCAAGTGCTTAAACCATCTGGCAATCGTGGCATGCAAATGAAAAACGGATCGGACCGTCGAAAGGGGCCAAAACTAATCCGAGTAACGCTCGGCGGGGCACCGAAGCCATTATCTCAACATTACATGTAGGTAACCAATCTCCGATGCCCCCATATCCTCATCAAACATACAATGAACCTCGACAAACAGAAGTAAATTGAGACGTTTGTCTCAAATATGCGTTACACCAAACATGAGACTTCAGCTCTGGCCGCGGTGAATTTGAGAATGTATTTACGAAATTGGGTTTGTTCTGGGGTAATATGAGCTGCGTAAGTATTGGTTTTGTAGTCAGTGGAGGAAAGGCTGTCAAATTTGAGAGGTAAAGTTTGTAAGGATTAAGTTCTGGTCGTATTCGATCTATTTGTTTGGTAATATTTCTTATGGATTAATATAAACTATCCCATGTCATATAATATCCAAATAAATAAAGGGTGACTAACTCATCGATTTAGAAGCTTCAAACTGGACACTGGCCAATCTAAATAAAGTGCTTATATATTTTTAAGCTTAAGTATTGTATTTGTTTTCTATTCTTGCCCTTCAGTTAGTTTTTTCTTTCAACTTATTATATTTATAATAAATTCCGTTCTTACAATTTTATTTATTAAAACTGAATGACATGTTATAAATAAGTCGGCATGCTTGGTGCATATCCTCCTATAATTATAAACAATAAAGTTTTTAAGAATGTTGGGATGCCAAGATATCTTGATGTATGTTTGTAACTCTTTCATCTTAAAAGTACCGAATACAATGAAATTTAGAAGTAAGTAAAAATACCGAATAGAGTCAAATTTGGAAGATAGATAAGTGCATCTAAGTCAAAGCTAGAACAAAAACATATAGAATAATGTTTATCAGGAAATAACGTGATCAAAATCGCAGGCGTTAACAATACACAACTTTGATATGTTTTTGTTCAAGTATTGTTTCTTCAAATGTAAAGATCTTTTTATCCTCCGTTTCATCACCTGGATTATAATCAGCAGCCTTAACTTGTTCATCCACTTCGAATTCAAATTTGACAATCTGTTCGCACGATTTGAAGTGAGGCATTTCGTGGTCTTTATCGGCAGATCTGCGGTAGTCAATAAGTTTGATTGTGTCACCGCAGTCAGATTTGCAAAGCGGCCGATACAAGCCGACAAACGATGGCCGCCGGCGATAGAGCACGCTCCGCCCGTTTGAGGTCCGACTAGCTTTGCTTACAGGTTCGGCTTGTGGTAAAATTAACATTTTTAATGTATTTGTCATGTGTTCAATAAATGTGTTCTTTTTACAATTTTATTAATCTAAAAAAAACTTTTTGTTTTATATTGCACTTCAAGATTGACCTCACCTCATCTGATGTCAAGTGGTGATGAGGTCCTAGATTAAGGGCGTCAAGTACAGCATAATAAATCTGTTACTGGACGTGTCATCCTTACCTTGAAGACTTGACCCCTGCTACTACATAGAGCTATTGAAAGTCAAAGTCAATCTTTTTTTATTCATGTAGATTACATTAGTAATACATAAGAATAGTCTCTATATAAAGTTGAGTACAATACATTACTGTAATGTACATTTATCAATCAATCATTCATCATTTGCAATACATAGGTACATCGCTCAAATAACAATTTTAAATCATACAATATTTTTTTGGTATCTAACTACGAGTATAATGCCCAATTACGAATGCGACAAGCAGCCCAAAGCTGGCTTCACGAGTTAATTCTATTGTGTAGATATACATCTCGGATAGCGATCGCTTCGTGATCGAATCCCCATCGACAGCTCACTCGATGCGGGTGTCGCCATTCTCAATCGTTATCTCGATTCGAATAAATTTGTTTACAATCGACAGATCGTCGATAAGCGAGTGTCTAGTTGTTCGACACCATTTTGTCGCTTCGGCCTCTCGTATATAAATTGCTACCATTTTCTCGGTACTGTCGTTTGTAATTTTGTACACAATTAGTCTCAATTGGTGAGGAGCGTGACTGTTTTCGGTAATTGATTTCATTGTTATGTTTAATCGATATAATAAAAACAGTTTGATGTTATAATGAGGTTGGAAATTGTTTGAAGGATATTTTACGTTTACCTTAGTGATCGGTTTTATAAATTTATACGTAACTGTGGATTTTCTATTAAAAAAAACCTGATGTGTGTTATTTGACTTTCGATTTTTTAGTGCAACAAAGCCACAACTATTAATGTTGCATCAAAAAAATTAAATATTATATTTGAAATTTTACAGGATATGATAAAAACAAAAGTTTTTCTTACTATTTTTGGCATTAGTAGACGATTATTAAGATATTGAAATACTTTCACGGCTGTCTTTGTTTACGACTTGTAGACAATTCTGGGTACCTAATTAGTTTTTAAATTTTGCCGATTTGTGCCTTTGTTGCACCGAAGAAGCGTTATGTAAATTGCCTTCAAACGAAACATGAAAATTTTTTTTTCGCATATTTGGAGATAAAATTAGGTAAAACACTCAAACCTCCCACACTTTTTTCCGGGCACAGACCTTGTGTTAGAGCATAAAGTTGGACTGCACCTCAATAGTGATCAATAAATAAATCGTTAAAGTTCGCATCCAAACGCTCGTCGGGTGTCCTATTCTCGTGGATAACTTACTTACTAAATAGGCTGAATTATGCCTTGACACGAACTTAATCTGGATTATTGGCTTTTACAAAGTTATACGCCAAAAATAGGTAGGTAATAAGACGCTCTACGCTAGTGTTATACCTTAAAATTATATTTATCTCACGCGTCATAGCCAGAAATATCCATCAATCAATGAAATATTTGGTTCAAGTAGTTTACACATAAATACTTCTGATTCTTCATTGAATAAAATGCAAAGTAAGTCTACTTACTACTTTAAGGTATGTTAATCCACTTTAAGGGTTGTAAGAGTTAACTTTAACTTGCACAATTTTTACATACAACTATCCTTTTTGACCATAAATTATGTGTGCATGTTAATTAAGTAGGTTATATATTTTTTTTAGTTTGGTCAATAATTTTCTTTCTTTCTTCCTTTCTTTTTTCCACCTCCATTTTCTGATCCTTTAAAAAACTCCATAGGAATGAAAATAATCCCAACATTTTCGTATTTCCGGTTTTAACTTAGAGACTTATTTTCCCCGATTTTGAAATTCATACAACAAACTACCTGCTGTATTTTTCGTCTGTGACTAATTTTACCCGTTGCCAAAATTTCAATCCTTAACAAATAATAATAATAATAATAATAACTATTGTGCCTATTGTAGTGTCTACCACTGGAGTCATCCCAAAACAACTCACACATAGCCTTAACATCTTAAAGTTACATAAATACACTTATGTTACCTTACAGAAAGCAGCCATCCTTAATACATGCAGTATTGTTCGAAAATTTTTACAGTTAGATTCAGATATATCTTAGTACCTAGCCATTTGCCAACCCTTCCCTCATTTTTGCTTGGCCAAAAGCCCGTGAAGATGAAAATAACCCCAAAATGGGAGAACAAAAAAGATAAATAAACAATAATAATCTTTATTCAGTGCCATGTTTACATAAACTTATATATGATTGGAATCTCCTTTTAAGTGCATAGGCACTTGTGTGTAGTGTAATAAGTAAGAGTATGTTATAACACGTGTAACCTAATTTAAATCCTATTTAACAACTTAATATTATAATAAATATCCAGTCTTGATTATGCAGTCGTTGTTTAAATTGATCTCCTAATACGCTCCCTACATGGCGACCCTGCCAGAGCGCTTCGGGTTCGTGCGGTTCGTTAACTTGACACGGCGACTTCCATACCGGGACTAAGTCTCTTTTTGCAAAGTGCAAAGTTCAATTTTTGTAAGTTCACTATGGCTGTATCGAAGAAAGATATTTACGTGTCGGACACGGTCCTGTTTGATACGTCTTTACTGTGCTACGGAGAAACTTTTTCATCAGCACCATGGGTAAATCCAGTTCCAAGGAGGAAGTTATAATTGCACAGAATGCCGCAGGAGGAACCAACGAGGCGTCTGGTGAAATAAAGCATCATATGTCCAGAACAAATACTATGCTTATATGCATATTTGCCATAATATTGATTGGTAGTTTGTACGTGGGGTACAAATTATATAAAAAGTGCCACCATCAATGGATTACGCAGCAAATTAATAGAGCAGTGGCTCTGAGGAATTCGATGTTTCGGCGACCCCCAATTCCCGAATTGACTGACGGCGGCGCCAACCAGAGATGTCGCGCACCAGATAAACTTTATCCCAGTGCTGTGTGAAGTGTTTATGTGATGTGAATAGTGCGGGAAGTAATTATGATATTTCTTTTTTCAAAGTAAATTTATTTTAATCTCATATAGATATATAGCATGATAAAAATTGAAAATAAGTGCATCTGTGTATCTACATATAAACTGTAAGTGTGGTTGACTACGTTAAGGTATGATGAGGCTGAAAGTATGTCAGTTATTATTTTGCAAGAATTATATAATGAGTTAAAAGAAGTAAGAACATATTTAATAAAAATAGGTCCGTCAAGAAGGACAGGTAATATTTTAATAAACAAATTAAATGAGGCGAATATAATATATGGAAAATATAATCGTTGGGCAAATAATTATTATGATGGGAAAGATTCTACTGTTTCAGAATATTGTAACAATATAATATCATTGTATAAAGAAATTGTTAATTTGTGTCAAAGTGTATCTTTAACCATGTCGACTTTTGACTTAAAGACGGCCTTGAGCCTATTACCTTGTATGAGAGATACAGAGGCAGATACAAAGCAATTAATTGACAACATTGAATATTACGACTCTTTATTAGGAAGTGCAACCTGTAAGCAGAATTTAATTAATTTTATTTTAAAAAGTAGGCTGTCTCAGTCTGCTAAATTGAGATTAAATTCGAATTATTCTTCCGTTAACGAATTAATTAAAGACATGCGGAAAGAACTCTTACCGCGCAAGGCTGCAACTGCGATTTCAAAAAAATTAGAAAACACCAAACAAAATAATATGTCGATTTCCGAGTTTGGTAGCTATTTGTCCGAGTTATTTGTGAATCTTACGATTTCGCAAGCCGATGGTGACTCTACAAAATACGATGTGCTAAAACAATTAAACGAGAAAATCGCGATTAAAAAATTTTCAGACGGCTTGAGAAATCGCAGGATAAGCACTATCATTGCAGCGCGAGATTACAGCTCCATGAAAGACGCGATCCAGGCAGCTCAGGACGAGGAGGAGACGAGTTCTTCACCTTCGGGCGACATATTGGGTATGTCCAAAAATATTTATAATTCCAATTCATACTATAGGGCAAGAAGCAACAGGTCCAGGGGTGCTCCAAACCAGTTCCAAAATAGATATTTCTCGAATAGGGTTCCAGGACGCGGTTTTCACGGAAACCAACAGCAACAACGTGGATGGCATCACCAGACAAATTCACGAGGAGTGTCAATGCGAGGTCATTTTTCTAGGGGTCATCATGCTAAAGGTAATAATTATTATAGGGGTTTTCGAGGAAACCAAGGGATACGGCTTCAACCTAATGTAAATGTCATGAACGAGTCTAGACAAATAAATCAAAATCGACAAGAAAGTTCGTCTTCAAATTTAAGCGAATCATTTTTTCGAGACTAAAACCGAACATTGTATACTTTCATGCGATAGTGATTGTCTTGCATCATTTTCCATAAATGGAAATTCATTATCATTCTTAATAGATTCAGGAGCTTCTCTTTGTGCTGTTAAATATAAATATGTGGAAGAGCAAAACCTACCGATTTATGACGACAATATAGAGATCAACGGCCTCGGGGGCAAAGTCCGTGCAATAGGATACGTGTATTTACAATTAGGAGTTGACGATTCATTAATGAATCATAAGTTTTATGTTTTTAATTCATTACCTATTAGTGCGAACGGTATTATCGGACGAGATTTTCTAAGAAAATATAGATCAGTGTTAGACTTTGATAATAATTATTTAAATTTACAAATTGATTTAAATCAATCGGTCAGTTTACCAATCACAAGTAAATGTGATATTTTGTTGGACGTATCGGCGCGATGCGAGTCTATTCATTACATTGAGACTAATATACAGGAAGATTGTTTAGTATGTTCGTTCACAAGAGATACAAGAAGGAGTGTTTCTAGCTAGCTCAATCGTAACGCCCTTAAAAGGTCTTATACCTATTAAAATTATGAACACAACGGAAAAGGATTTATTATTGCCAAAGTTTAAAATTGATTTTCATAAACTTAGTGACTACAATATTTGCATTTTTGACAAAAGTAGCAATAATGCGGATAGAGTAAAACAATTATTTTCCTTTATGAATTTATCTCACTTGAATGAGGAGGAGCAGCAGTCTATTCAAAACATTTGTGCCAAATATGCTGATATATTTTATTTACCGGGAGATAAATTGACTACAACTAACACTTTTACCCACACTATATCTGTAAAACCGGGAACAACGCCAATTTTTTCTAAACCCTATAGATTACCGCAATCTCAGAATTCTGAAATTAAGAAGCAAATAGACCAAATGCTTGAAGAAGGTATAATTGAACCAAGTAAAAGCGATTGGTCAAGTCCTGTGCTTTTAGTTCCGAAGAAAATAGATAATAATGGTAAAAAGAAATGGCGGTTAGTAATTGACTACAGAAAATTAAACGATTGCATAGAAAATGATAAATTCCCTTTACCGGACATAACAGAGATTTTAGAATCATTATCAGGTAGCATTTATTTTAGTCATTTGGATTTACATCAAGGTTATTATAATGTCAATTTGGACAAGGAAAGTCGGAAATATACAGCATTTAATTCTGGTCAATATCAAATGACAAGAATGGCTATGGGATTAAAGACTAGCCCTAGCTCATTCTCTCGTATGATGAATATAGCTTTATCAGGATTAAATTACGAAAAGTGTCTCGTTTATTTGGATGACTTAATAATTTTTGGGAGAAATTTACAAATTCATAATAAAAACTTACTAGATGTGTTTGAAAGAATAAGACAAGTTAACTTAAAGTTAAATCCTGCTAAATGCGATTTTCTAAAAAAAGAAATATTGTATTTAGGTCATGTGATTTCTAGTGAGGGTATTCTTCCAGATCCTGAAAAAATTAAAACTGTTCAGAATTACCCACGTCCAAACAATAGTGACGAATTAAAGAGATTTGTAGCTTTTGTAAATTATTACAGGAAATTCATTAATAACTTTGCCAATATAGCTCATCCATTAAACGCGCTATCTAAGAAAAATGTACCTTTTATTTGGGATGAAACATGTCAGAAAGCGTTTGAAACCCTTAAGGAAAAAATTATATCACCACCTGTTCTACAGTATCCAAATTTTTGTGACCAAAATCATTTTATAGTACAAACAGATGCGTCAAATTATGCTGTGGGAGCTATTTTATCTAACAAAGACGGACGTCCAATAGCATATGCCAGTAGAAGTCTTAATAAAGCCGAGAAAAATTATCCAGTGATAGAAAAAGAATTATTGGCCATCGTTTGGGCAGTCAAATATTTCCGACCGTACCTATACGGAAGGTATTTTATAATACGAACAGACCATAGACCTTTGGTTTATCTTTTCAATATGAGAGATCCATCAAGTAGGTTAATGAAATTTCGACTTGCTTTAGAGGAATATGACTTTAGCATAGAGTACGTAAAAGGTTCAAACAATGCGGCTGCAGATGCATTGTCAAGAATCTCTATAAGCGAGCTAAAAGAAATGCACGAAACTGTCATAAATGTCATGACACGTGCGCAGGCTAGGAAAATTAAAGACCCTACGTCTGATCCTTCGGTGGATATTACGTCCTCAGATGGCTGGTCTGATCAACCAAAAATCGTAGGAACTAATATCAAACCGAAACGTTCAGTACAATTAACGTTTATTGACAAGAAAAATTATACAAGAATAAAGAATCTTAATATGGTAAATGACGAAAATGAAGTTTTATGTTATGTACCAAGTAAAAATACGATTTATATTAAATATCTACATTCTCGATCTCGAATTTCACGAGCTGAATTCGTGAGAGAATTAGATAATTTATGTGAAAAAATAAAAATAGAAGAAATATGTATAATAAAGAATAACGAAAATATGGATTTCATAGATAAATTATTAGAAGAATTAAAGAATAACAAAAAACGCGTAGCTACGTTTCGTATATGTATTTTAAAAGATGTAGAAAGAGTTGATAATAAAGATGATAGAAGAGTTATCTTAAACGACTTCCATCTCCTACCTAGTAGTGGCCATGCTGGTATGAGACGGATGTTCAATAACATAAGGAAATATTATTATTGGCCTGGTCTTGATAATGATATAAGGCAATTTGTTAAGCGATGCGACAAATGTCAACGGCAAAAGCATTCCACACCCACTAAGGAACCAATGGTTATTACAACGACAGCCAAATCGGCGTTTGAAAAAATATTTCTAGATTTAGTAGGTCCTTTAGAAACCGATAATGAAAATCATACATATATACTTACTTTGCAATGTGAGTTAAGCAAATATGTCGAAGCCTATCCGTTAGTTTCCAAGAGAACAGAGGAAGTTGCGAAAACTTTTGTTGATAATTTTATACTGAGATATGGAGTGCCTGTGGAGATAGCAACAGACAGAGGTAAGGAATTTATATCCTCTACGTTTCAAGAAATGTGTAAATTATTAAAAATTAAACAACTAAATTCCACTGCCTATCATCATCAAAGCATTGGTGCCTTGGAAATAACTCATAAAAATTTAAATAGTTTTTTGAGAATACACACAGACAATCATCCTGAAACGTGGAGCCAATGGTTACCATTCTGGTGTTTCGCATACAATACATCAGTTCATTCAGAAACGCAATTTACGCCTTACGAGTTAGTTTTTGGAAAGAAATGTATTCTTCCAAGTAATTTGTGTAAAATAGTAGAACCAATTTATAATTATGGAAACTATCCATGTGAACTAAAATATCGATTACAATTGTCGCAAAAAGAAGCGAGAGATAATTTACTTATAAGCAAAATAAATAGAAAATTGTACTATGATAAATATGTAAACTCTGTTAATTATAAGGTTAATGATTTGATTTTAATAAAAAATGAAACTGGAAATAAATTAGATTCATTGTATACGGGTCCTTATCAAATAGTAAATGTATTGCCTCCTAACGTAGAAGTAATGAAAAATGGTAAAGTTGATGTTATTCACATGAATAGAACTAAATTATATCATAAAACTATGTAACTAATATCGATTATAAACAAACATAAAGAAATATTATTTATTTATATAAGATAATAATGATAATTGTTTAGTTTAGTAATAATAATGTTAATCAATAATCATTATTGATTCAATCTTAATCAAAAATGTTTCTGTATTTCTTAATAGATGTACAAAAAAAAATACATCTAATAAAGTATTTTTTTTTCCATTTGGATGGGAAATGTAGTGTAATAAGTAAGAGTATGTTATAACACGTGTAACCTAATTTAAATCCTATTTAACAACTTAATATTATAATAAATATCCAGTCTTGATTATGCAGTCGTTGTTTAAATTGATCTCCTAATACGCTCCCTACATGTGTTAGGAGAACCCGCTCTTCCGTAGTTGTAACAATGCATGATATGTGTTGCAATGTATGACTGAATAGAAGCTGTGTTTACATAAATTAATATATTTTAACAAACTAAGTATGTTTGACAAATAAAAAATTTATTAATTGATTGATTGATAAATTTGTTAATTGATTGATTGATAGATTGATAGACAATAATAGAATATGTTTGTTCCTATTTGTAAGTGTATGAGCATGGTTTGCGTGAACAAATATGTTGTATAAATTTACACACAGTAATAAAATTTATTTTCTTACACGTTCTCAATCACATTTCATGTTACATACCTACTCTTCGCACATATTCTCTTGAAAACTGAAGTTTTCGTATCTTTGTCAAAACTTTGAACAGTAAAGTAGTTTTAACTTTTTAACGAAAACCAACATACACTTTTCAAATAAAAGTTTTTATTTTATTTCTTTCATTACATCATTATGACGTAGTATTTGATGTAGTACTTGTTACATATTATCTTTGATTGTGAACATTTCGCTTAATAAGTCCATATTTAAATTAACGATACATTCGTTAATTTAACTATGGCCCGTAATCATCAAGCAAACTTATCACATAGTTTTTACGTTTTTCGAAATATGTTCGTTTATTTCTATCGCTTTATTATTTGTACCTTTATTAACTGTCCTGCACTTTAAGGGTTTTCAAGCCACATTTACAAAATATATTTTTATTAGTTTCTAAGTAACTTTACGTTTTCTTTTCTAAGAAGAAATCACTTTCATTATCATCAACGACCTGAATAGCTCAATTATTTTGGTTTTGTATGGAAAGAGGAATTTTCACTTTTAATTGCCTGGTATTGAAAAACGGGAACTCATTGTGTCACAAGCGAGGCATACAGAATTTACGCAGTTTTAAATCAATCCGATTTCGCTGGTATACGTGCGCATATTAAACCGCCTTTCACCGGATTTCCAACGATTTGCATGTACAGCTGTAGGGCGATTACTACCCTATCAGCTTTCAGACACTGTATTTGCTCATTCTGCTGTCAATAAAACGTTCAATCTAAAATATTCATTAACTTTTGTTAGGGTGGTGATTTCTTACATGTTATGGTTATACGTTATGGTGTAACTTTTTAACGGAATAGATACTTTCAATGTTTTCCTCTTGTTTACGTAAACTTAAAAGAATCAAGGAAATGCTGATATAGTGTTGGGTTCCAAAACCTGGAGGTCATGAGTTCGAATCCCGCGGGAACCACTCTGTCGTTATGTGATTTTTTTCCAATTTGGGTAGTGAAGGGTTTCTATTGCCTACATTTTTGATTCCTCATACTTGTCGTATGTATACATGTGGACGTTATGTCGATATAAGTAAAGCTTCATATTTTATACATAATATTCTATTTATTCATGTATGTTTATGTACATAATAGTTCCCGTAATGACTTTTATAACACTAAGTAGTTACTATTGTTGTTAATTATATTTTTTTTAGATTACTTATGCACTTTTGACTATTACCGCATCCAAGAACTAACTCAAACAATATTTTTTTCAGTAAATAAATAAATCACTTTTGATGGATATAGTGTATCTTCTGTACGCCTTATGGTCTATGTCAGTGTACGGTTGACCGGAATTCAGTGGCGTGCAGCCATTGCGTCGCTTCATTAGTTTATGGGCATCATAGCCACCACATATCACTATTCATAACGTCATTGTTAAAAGGGCACATGTGATGTAGGTATACCTTCGCCCAGACTTTTTTTTCTGACGGTTAACGCGATTAAATAATTGAATGTGGGGAAATACAATGATTGAGGTTTTAAAGCATTAAACTTTTAAATATTTCCTTGCAATATTTATAGAAGTTTATTTTTAAAGAAAATATATTAATCTCGGCGAGAAACACTCAAAACTATTAAAATCATAATTTTTTATATTATTTTAGAAACCTAATGATTTTTATACTTGAAAGCTAGTAATAACAAAAAGAATTAAGATACATGCTCACTAAATTTTATGAAATAGAATATTCTATATTCTTAAAAACAATGCTTGCATCACTTGCCTTAATATTAAAAAACCAAGCTACGTAAAGAACTGGATCTAAGTGTCCCGCAAACACAAAGTTGCACTAAATGTCCTGAAACTATATAAATATTTCCGTTCCACATTGGAACAGACCAGAGAAAAACTTTACGAGTAACATAAACAGCCACGGTAAGCAAGTCTCCAAATTAGTACACTCGAGCAGTGATACCAGAAACGTACTCGTACCAATTTTTGGTACATGCTCTTTAGAAAATTTTATTACATGTTCCAAAATATAGTCCTCTCAGAATTATAGGAGAAAAATTCCCTATTCTGATGTTAACAAACTGGACTTCCCTTGAAGGCTTGCCCACGGCTACTAATGTAGGACCTCCCTCTCCCCCAGACAGTGGTATCAGAAGATGCTACATTTCATAAATTTTGCCAGTATCTTATGAATTGCTTGATTATTTGAGAGAGGTTAGGGAATATCAGAGTAAAATTCTTGACTTCTTCTTGAAAATGAACAACCTGTCGGTCAGGCGTGCAATATTATAAAAAAAGATTAAATCTTCACTTGTAACTACAACCTATTAGTCAAAAAGTAGGCATATCGTTATAAATGAATGTCCTGAAATTAAAATATGTAGAATACATAAAATTTTCTAGTCTGGGTCAAGCAAATATTTTGTTAAAATATTGTATGTACAGTTTATCTGCTAACGATGTTTAAAGAAAAAAAATCTTTAACTAGAATTCCCTGAAATAATGGTACCCAATTCGTTGGACCACATTCTGGCATCACTGCGTTCGAGTTTAAAACTGTCCGAGCATGGAGCCAAATCATTAATACTTTATTCCGTTCTTTGTGCAAAGTTGGCGACTGAGTACGTGAACGTTTTGCCTGAATAACTCAATTACAACAACTGGAACTGCTACGATTCACATATTCACAACTTGAATATATTATTTATTTATTTATTTAAAAACTTTATTGCACAAAAAAAAGTACAACAGGTGGACTTAATGCTGTGGGCATTCTCTACCAGTCAACCTTTGGGTCATGCGGAGAGTTAGTTTATGGGTGCGGTAATAGTGACAAAGTGCATAAGTAATCTAAAAAATAAAATAAAAACATAATACACGAGAATAGTAACTATCAAGCGTTACAAAATTCATTTCGGAAACAATTAAATATACATATAGACATACATGAATAAATATAATATATATATAAAATATGAAGTTATACTTAAATTTACATAATGAGCATATATATATACTTATATATACATAAGTAAAGAATACCCCTTAAAAATATAAAATAAATAATAACTATATATAAATGGATTCAGCAATTGACAAATTCATGTCTACGATTTATGTATTAGCGAGAGAGAAGAAGTGTTCACGAACTTTCATTTTAAAAATTCCCTTAGTCAGGGATTGTCGAGTATCAGCGGGCAGAGCATTCCAAAGACGGGCGGCTTGCACAGTAAAAGACTTTGAAAAGAAGTCGCTATATATAGTGACTGCCAACTATAATACTTGGTTGGCTGATGTGTTTTTGACTGTTTCTAATTGTTCGTGTTGTATCACAGTGAAGACTAATGGCTTAACGAGACTTCCGAAGCATGCATCCATAATTCTTATCTGATAATCAGGTGATTCAAGCATGCAATAACTGCGGGTTTCAAACTCACAATCTCCAGGTGTTGGAGCCGAAGTTCTAACCACTATTCTTAAGCAACGGCTTCTGAAAGAATACCTCCCTGTGGATACCATTTTTCGTTCTGCTTTTGTTCATATTTGCATCTTTTCAATACTTCATCGAATTTTGGCGTTTTTATCTCATCACGTTTTCGTGTGCTGTGTGTGGCTTTATTAGGCTTTTGCCTAATAAAGCCACAGTCATAAGTCTAAGTGTTAACTGCGTTTCATAACTGTGATACTCGTACAAGATGAAGTACAATTGGGTATAGTTCACTATAATAATAATTTTAATAATAATAATTTATTTATTGACTTAAAACCATACACAATAGCATACAGAACAGTTGTACAAAATATTACCAATACAAAAAATATTAATGCGATTGTCGGTAGAACAAAAATTTCTAACTCATTGCAAAGTTCAACCACTAAAGCTAGGGACTTATATTTTTATGAAATTTTCAAAAGGCAATTTTGCACTTACATATTTTCTAGTTTATTATAGGTAGCTGCGATAATGTTATTATGTATATATAAGTGTTACTGTTGGTATCTAAACTAGGCCGAGCCTGTATTTTAGACACCAATTCTATGTTACCGGCATAGGCACAACAACATAAGTATTTTATAGTTTTGAACGTAAAACGTATCATAATGCAGTAATAATGATTTTGTCATCATGGAATTGATTCTTGACGACCTCGGTAGCGCAGTGCCTAAGGTAAGGTAAGGTAGGCGGCCAGAGCGTGAAAGGTCCCGGGTTGGATTCTCGGTCAGGTCAATTTGGAAAACTTTCCTAGATTGACTTTGGTCTGGGCGTGCTGGGATTTTTAGTATCCGTCGTTTGGTGCCCATATTACAAGGGAAAACCTTTGTTTGAGACCAGGTGATTGGTGTGATTGTCTGGCGCATTTATTTATTTATTATTAAATTCATTTAGATTATAATAAAATTGTTTAAGTAATATACTTGTTTTAGTTTCTTCAAGACTATATTTTCATAAGCTTCTAATTGCAATATGGGAACTATCTAAATCACAGTATACACACATAATACTGCGTGAATAACTGGGGAATGCATTCCGAACGCTGCTAACGAAGCTTTGGCACGCCGCATCTCATGCTCACAAATTACATACAATTACAGCCTCACTACACCTCCAGCCAACCGAACTGACCTCCCTGCCCCCTCTGATCGCAAACAACAGCAGACCTCTACAGAGGCGATGGTTGGACATTCATAGTTCAAGGTTATCTGGTCGGCTTCCTACCCCATCCACCGGTTTATTGTGACTTTAGACCGCCGTGCAACTGTCGCGCTAAAATTAACCCTACCAATACTGCTTAAAGTCGTTAGTCTCTTGCGTTCCTAGGTGGAGGTTTTAGACGGAAGGCAATACAAATTGATCTCATCAGGACGCAGGATCTGGCGCTGTTTAAGGAGCGTCCGTGCAATGCGGGCTTGATGGCGTCTGAAATCGCACTATTTGTCTAAGCACCAATTTAAGCTGCCGTCGTGCTATTAGTTCATTAATTTAGTTATGTGCGGGTCTGCTGGTTTGGCTGAATTGGGGACAGTTAATTCTGCGCACAAAGGCTATCGGCTTGCTCCTATTGTAGAGGTAGTTTTTCTTGTATACATCTTTTGTGATTTTCAAAGCTTAGTTGAGACACGATTGTTCACTAAAATTAAGTTGCTGCCGATAGTGAAAGAAAATCAAAACAATTAAATTTAATTTAATCTTTCAAGGATGATACCTATGGTGAGTCCTTCCGTCAATTTCTCCTTACTTTTCCTACTCATTCTATTGGATTCCAATCTATACGCTTATGGAATTCTTTAAGAGTTCCTACAATTCAATAACATGTACAGTAGATAGATTTATTTAGCATGTAAGTAGTTATTATTTATGTACATAGCTTAACTAATTACTAGATTTATTTGTAAAATGTGAATACACCTGAGAAGGTAAAATTTTGGCGGTTATTTTATGAAAGCAAATGTATCAGCTAATTATGTACCCAAATTTATATTCACAATAAATTTCATTTCATTTCAATTTCATTTCATTTACCTTTACCTATCAGACTATCTCAGACCCTTCCTATTTTCAAAAATAAGCATTAACTAGTGTCCTCTATCTTAAATCTCAGCTTAGTTGATTATCAGTTAATTTCATACACTTATCGTACATATTTGCTACAACACTATTTTGTATGTATTTATGAGTTTATACACCTATTTTTATCATCTGTGGATGCTATGAATATAATTTTTATAAAAAAAACTCAATTATTTGGCTTGTAGTAATCCCTTGCAAATCTCAGTTTATAAAAAAGCGTGCATATACACAGTCAAACACACATCAGGCCGTTAACTATACAAGAAATGTTTTCCTTAGTTTTCTTACGACAGCTTAGTACCAACTAAATACCATTTTTCTAAATACCGATCTTCGTTCGTAGACATAAGAACTAATAAAATTTTCAAAAACATGTGTAACATTGTACGTGGTAAATGATATTCCACTAAAACAGTCCGCTCAACAATAATTTTGTCCTGATAAAAAGTTCTCCCGCCCAGCAACAGATCCCATTACGATTGGCCATCATGGACCTGTGTTCTGAACAAAACAAACACTTTAATTTGCATAAAGGGCACAGCACGGTAGCCGGGCGCTAACTCACCCTCTCAATCCCCAGGCAGACAAAGCCGCGGGGCAAACTATGAGTTACAGGCCATAACCCCGCGGCCGGTGCCAAACTACGGTCATAGACCGCGCTGTATGCTGGTGTTACAGTTAATTCGGGAAATCAGGCATTTGTGAATATGGCTAGCAACTGAGATACTTTTAAATAAATAAATTATAATAATAAATATCGGACAGCATCACATGCATTCACTGATTCTGTAATAAGTGGAAAAAGGTGGTGTTATAGAGATCAAAATCAAAGACAGTACTACAACACCAAGACTCGACTCGAGACGACAGTAAGTATATGTAGGTAGAAGAGTTTGTTTTTCATATTGATCTGATCGCAAAACGTCCCGGGTACTTGGAGAAATACCTGTCAAATCATGATTTTTTTTCCATAGGTTTTCCCATACGAAACTGTGACGTTTTACAAATCAACCCACTTACTATTAATAGTTTCAATGCATTTGGTAAAAATATTATTTTTAAGATATTTTTTGTTAAAACGATATTGCCGATGATGATTTAATTCGTAAAGTCGTCATCTCAATTTTATGATACTTACAGAAACAGTTAAAACGAATAAAAATAAAAAAGTAAAAACGATCAAAGTCACAAAAAGACAACCAAAAGCCATATAAACAACGATGTTGTGATCAGTGCACGTCAACAGGGGTTATATCTATGTTAGTTACATTAAATCCCCGATCCTCAGTCGAGTAAATGTGGGAAACTTACTTTTCTGTATTGTCTTATTACGCCGACGACATGGTGTTGCTGAGTCCCTCAATCAGCGGGATGAGGAAATTATTATCGGTCTGTGAGAGGTACGCGGCAGCACATGGGCTCAGGTATAACACAAAGAAAAGTGAGGTGATGATTTTCAAAGCTGGCACCAAAACTTACAATATGCCATCCGTCACGCTTGCTGGCACCGTTTTACCAAAGGTGAGTAAGTTTAAATACCTGGGCCACTGGGTTACCGAAGACATGAGAGATGACTGTGACATTGAGAGGGAGCGCAGGGCGTTGGCGGTGCGCTGTAATATGTTGGCTCGCAGGTTTGCGCGGTGTACGACTGCAGTAAAGGTAACTCTCTTTAGAGCCTACTGTCAGTCGTTTTATACTTGCAGCCTGTGGTCTTCATATACGCAGAGAGCCTATAACGCCCTGCGTATACAGTATAACAATGGTTTCAGGATGCTGATGGGGCTGCCGCGGTACTGTAGTGCGTCAGGAATGTTTGCGGAAGCACGCGTGGATGACTTTCATGCGATAATGCGCAAGAGAGTCAGTTCTCTGATGCATCGGGTCCGCGGCGGCTGCAGTGGCTTACTGAACACCATTGGTATGAGGGACGACAGTCCCTTGCTAAGGCATTGGGTGGCAAGGCACGTGTCACCTGCCGGTCTAGGTGGCAAAAAATAATTTTAAGATAAGTTTAAGTTTAGGTTAGTAAACTAACATAGTTCTAGCAAAAAATGTTACTAACACTATAATTTTGTTAATATGGATTCCTAGTCCGAAATAAATGATTATTATTATTATTATTATATCTGAGTGTTTCTGTACCGTAGTGGTTTCTGGTTTCTGTGTCCCAAGTGCTTAAGCTACTTACCACAGAATCAGAGCAATGTATATGATTTTGTACAATATTTATAAATGCCTAGATGTATGTTTGGTACTCTTACACACAAAAAGTACTGAATGGATTTCGATGAAATTTTATAGACATAAAATACTTTACACACCGAAAAATGTAAACTAAATTGCGGACTACAGCTATTTAAAAAACACGATCAGTATGAATTGACTGATTCCACATTATGTCTGCGACATCAACGCATCGTTGCCAAGTCCGGGGCACGCAATAACACCCGATGGGACAAGTGACTTATATCATGCAGCAGCTAAACCTGCTCTCGTATAAATGTTTCAAAATCATGCCTTTGAACCAGGTTACGTCATTTGACCCCCCCCCCCCCCAATCAAAAAGAGGGATGTTATAAAGTGGATGTCGATGTATATCTGTATGTCTAAGTGTCTGTGTGTGTTTCTGTCTGTGGCATCTGTGGCTCTTAAACGGATTGACCGATTCCGATGCGGTTTTTTTATGATGACGGAAAGTTTATTTCATCCTTTTTCGTCATTTAAATAGTGTAACTGTTAGTATATACATATAAAAATAGAAACGACAATGACTGTGATTTACCTTAAATTGTGAACCAAATTGGTAAGATTTTTGTTTGTTATGTTCGTCACTGTCAGGACAAGTTTTGTGAAATAAAATGTTCTAAATTGTCGTGCTGAGCTGCTAATACAATTTAAAATATGTTGAAATATGTGTTAGTTCGAAAATAAGTCGGGTTTGTGTGACCATCAGCCCAGCCCGATTTGATAAGCACGGTAATTAAGTCAGTACCGAATATTGTATGGATGACTTGATATTCATGGAGGTAATTGCCCTACTGGGGTCAATAAACCGGGCAGTACAGACAAAAGCACATCAGACCTCACACTTTGAGCTTTGCACCGCTTTGCACCGTATGTCGCCTGCATAAGAGCTAATATGCGACTGCAAGAGATTACCTAGACGTTCTTTTGACCGTACATTTCTTTTCACTCTTTTCCGCTTTACTGTATTTAGGTAAGCAACATAATGAAATGCTCAGTTAATTCAAAACTTAGACTAACGCAACTTAATGCTCTATTATGCTGTTTAAAACACCCCGAGAAGTAGTTAGACTCCCCTTAAGAAAACCAACTTCGTACATGGAAATAATGAAACTTGTTCCGTTACCCGAGCTTCGACTCGACCAACTACGTCACTGCTTCTCAAACTGGATAAGTATGTGGGCTAATCTTCGATAAAAATGTATGTACAAATTAAAAAATGGCTCGGGCATAACAAGGCATAAAACAATATTCATGCCTCAGTCACATAAGGTTTAAATTAGATGAAACCTTTTATTTTATATTGCACCTTAAGATTGACCTCATCTGGTTTTGAGTGGTAATGAGATCCTAGCTTAAGGGCGACAAGAACAGCATAAAGTACATCATAGTTAAACTGTTATGGCACTTGTTGCCCTAACCTTTAAGGCCTGACCCTGCTACTAATGTATTACCCCCCAGGAGCTCTGGAAACCTTACTCACATGTAGATTATTTGGTTGCAGTCTTCTATAAGGTAATGATAATGACAATAGGCCTTTTTTGCAATAAATATTAAATATTTTGAAATATTATACAGCATCAAATTCATTGCTCTAATTCTGTGGTAAGTACCTTCAGCACTTGTGTTACAGAGATCAGAAGCAGCGACGGTACTACAACGCCCAGACCTAATTGTATGGAAAAGTTGGTTTTCCCATGTTGACCCGACCGGGGTTCGAACCCTGAATCACAGTGACGGCGCAACGCCAAGTCCGCCTTTTTTTTGTTGCTTACCTCTCATCTATGGAGGTCGTCTTCATCGGATCATGTTCGAGTAAAATATAATTATTATATACGTGATATTGGCGCTGTTTGGATAAAATCATATTGTGTCCGAAAATAGATTGAGTACCACTGTACTAGGAAATAAGTCGTTGAAGAATGCAGAGAGAGTTGATAAGGGGCCCGCTCTTTAATGAGCTTAATTTGCAAAAGTCACGGCAAAAAGATAAAGTCGTACGCTAATAGAACTTTGTCAAAGGACAGTTCAGCCAGACGCGATGGAGCGAGGCAAGGGTTCGGAACTGAGCTGAGTATCCTTTGTTGGGGACCTGATTAATGCAATTATAAAGGCCATTCCGGTTGGAGTCAAATGATTAAGGCCTAGAAGACGTTGCAGCGATGTTTGGGTTGATTTTTAATTTAATAAAACTTTATTCCTTAAAGGGATGCTTGTTTTGAATATATTACATTTTTAGTTTTAAAATGTACCAAAAAGGTACTAAATACTAAATGTCTGCAACCATGCGCATTCCCACAAAATGCTCTTTGAACTTGAAACTTTGACGACCACTGCAGCCAAGAGGCGAGGCGGGCCAATATGGGAAATAATTGTCTCGGGTCTGGGTGTTGTGGTACCGTCGTTGTCTCTGATTTCTGTAACACAAGTGCTTAAGCTACTTACCACAAAATCAGAGCAGTGCAGTAGTGCAGGCGTATGTCCAATGATGAACGAATACTGTCTGATGAATCATCATCAGGTGATGAAGCTACTGAACAGTTATTAACGGAGATATAAGATTACTAGTATTAAGATGTCAAAATATCCCATGTAATAAGACAAGACTTAACACATCACAAAAGAGGTGAAAACTTGTTTTAATACAGTTAACACTTTGAAGTTCCCATAAAACAATCAATCTCTTAAATTAAACTAGGGATTAACCTTTTAACCCTTTCCCGAGCTGAACTCCTTTCAGAAGTAAAGTAACAAAACTTCGAAACTAATCTACCGGTGTGAAGTCCGCAATCTGAATAATTCGACAGTCCGGAAGTTAGGAAAAAATACCAAAACGATGTACACTTGGCAAGCCGCCCCGTTAATGATTTTTCACAAACATGATTTCATCTTACCTGTTTAAAAATTTGTATGCTTATATGATAAATATGATAGCTCATTGGTTGAATAGTCAGAAACCTTGGCTTCCAAACGAAAATCAATGGTTTTAAATCGCGCTAGTAGCAAATGTTTGTGAGAATTTAATATTTATCTTAATTATACTCGTGTCTTGAATTGATAAACGTCTTGTATAAGGATTCTATTTGCTATACTATTAACGATACTTAAACTCTAATTGTTAGATACTAAGGAATTGATATACAAGCTTCAGATGTTTTAGGGAAAAATAAAAAAAGTTTATTTTGCGGTTGTCATATAGCTTGTCTTTCTTAAGCAGATCGCTTGTTCGACTCAAACTTGACCATTCTCAAAAACAGTTTAAGTAGTTTTAATGCAACGTTCACTAAGAAAATGTAACTACCACAGACCAAAGTTTTATTAAAACATTTAAAATAATTTAACGGGTCAAAACGCGACACCATTTTTATTTAGTAGTGCATACAAACTACTTACTGGAATCCAGTGATTAACAAATGTTTCATCGAAAACAATTCCGGATACTGTCAGTATAGTGTGTCGAAGTGACTTCAATAACATTTTGTTATGTGAGAATGTGACGGTGGATGAAGATTTGCAAGCTCAGCATTAGCAAGTTAGCCCGCAAACAGACGAAGGCGAGCAAGGCCACTCAGCTCGTGATCACGGTTGGTGCAACCTAACCGAAACGGCAGTAAGTAGTTAGTAATAACTACTAAATAAAAATGGTGACGCGTTTTGACCCTTTAAATTATTTTAAATGTTCAAAATGGAACGCGAAAGTCTTAAAGTTTTATTTAGCTTCCAGGCTGAAGTAATGCTTAGACTGTGGCAGTCTCGCCCGGATGTCGGAAGTGTTAAATAAAATAATGACGACGGAGTTTAGGGGGAGCCGAGTGATTGATTGAAATTTATCAAGGATTGCGAACTTTTGTATGCCCACTTTGATGGTGAAGAACGAATTGATGGATTCATTTATGTTTAGGCAGTCTAATTTAACTATACGGCTTTGCCCGTTGCAATAAATAATATATTTCTAGCTAGAAGACCATCTTAATAACGAATTGTTTTCTTAACACACATAGTGACCATTTTGTAGTTTATCTACACTGGTCATATAAACTTAACTGTATTTCTAAACATAGCTAGGCATTAACTCGTTAATCCGTTAATCGTTAATTAACGAAGTTAACATTTCGAGTAACGGATTAACTTTTAAGTTAACTTTAAAAACTGTTAACGGACTCATTAACTTCCGTTAATAATGCAGAAGTCCGTTAATCGTTAATCCAATGCCTACTATTCACCGCATTGCACCGCGGTGCACCGCGGTGGCGTAGCGAAAAAAACTAGATGACACTACGGGGGCGTGAGATCCAACTGCTTCGTGATTGGTGATTAACATGTCATGGTGACACATCTGTCAATGTCATGTCAAAAGTAACCAATCTAGTAGCAGTGGGACCTTACACACACGTAGTGACATTTAGCGGATTTTTCACGCGCGGTAGTCCCCATTGCGTTACGTAATACTTGAACTCTCCCTAAATTATTGTCAGTCATCATTTGCGTGTGGATAAGGAAGTGTGTAGGTAATATTAGGTGAATTTAAAAAGTGTTCTGTGGAGTGCAGTAATCAAAACCCTATCATGGAAGAACATGGAATCAGATTCCAGGTCCTGGTGAGAATCCATGACCATTCATCCATCAATTTTGATTATATTTTAACGGATTAACGATTAACGTTAACTTGCGTTAATTCGTCTGAAATGTAACGCTTTAACGTTTAACGAAGCTAACTTTTTTAGTAACGGATTAACGATTAACGAAGTTAACTATTTGATTAACGGTGCTCAGCTATGTTTCTAAAGGGCTAAAGCCCGATTTTTATTTGTTAGACTAGACAAGAATTAGTATTCAAATACAAGAACAATACGACTAATTTTAAATGTTATCTTATTATTCTGTTTTAAAATAACTTAATGAGATTTTCAAGTTTAGACTGTGTCTGCTGCTTAATTTTTATCTGACTATTCAAATATCAGTCCTTAGTAATGCAGATTTGATGTGAAAATGTACTCAGATGACAGCTAAACATTAAAACACACTCTTATAGTTATATTCGGTTCAAAGATAAATTAGATGCGAGATAAAACATGCTTTATATTGCGAACTTGGGTTTAAAGTGGAAAAATATGCATTAAAATTTGTAAAGAAGATCGTCATCATCGGAGATAAAAAAAAAATTACCTAGACTAATACAAACATAAAAAAACCTTTTTATACAAAAAATTACATAAACATCTATTTTGGACATAACATACCTTAAGAACGATTTCAAAAGACATCATTAAGATTAAAAAAATTTTTCTTTGAGAGAACCATACGTTTCGTATGGAAATCAACCATCAAAAAAATTAAGAATCGTCCAAGTAATTTATTACACGGTCGAAAGACATTTCATTGCGACTTTTGAGTCGGAATAACAAAATTTAAGACGATTTCGCCCCACAAATCACGTCAAAGGAACGCGTCGAAGAAAGAGAGACATATAAAAGAGTCGGTGATAAAACGAACGTTTTCTGCACAAGATTATGAAACTTGTTTACGAGCAGCGGTAAAACGTCCGCAGCTAGGGTTCTGACGTCATGTTTGGTATCGAGTTGGTATCGATACTTCTGATACCGTTTCTCGATAGCACTGTTTGGCTAACTTGTACATGTTACTTGAACCACGTTACTTAAAATTATTTGACGACCTTCGTAGCCGGGAGACGAGCGTGCCGGACTTTGAGGTTCCAGGTACGATCCCCGGTTGGGTCAATATGGGAAACGAACTTTTCTGTATTGTCTTGGGTCTGAGTGTTGTGGTACCATCGTTGTTTCTGATTTCTGTAACACAAGTGCTTTAGCTACTTACCACAGAATCAGAGCAATGTGTGTGATGTTGTCCAATATTTATTTATTTATTATTCTTAAGATCTATTTTGTAACAAAGGAAACGGAAGAAAGTGTCCAAAATCGATACTGTATGTAAGTCCATTAATTTGAATGATCGTCTGTTTGCCACTTTATTTGATCTGTATTTATTTTCTGAAAGATGCAAATTTATAACAGAATAACAAAGAAACTATTTTTATATCCCATAAAATATTTATGTAGTCTTACATATCCCAAAAAAGGTATTTTGTTACATTGATGATGTTCCATGAAAATCTATGTTTCCTATGCAACCTAAGCTAAATTATTATCGTAAATACACGTACCTACTGAGTAGTATCGATATTTAGGTACTGATTACTTTTGAGTATCGATACCATACCCCGCGAAACCAAGTCAATACTCAGTATCGATACTTGAATTCGGTACTTTGAACCCTATCCACAACTGTATGAATATCAGATTCCCTCAAAGTCTAAGACGTGGTCCTTTTGCGAGAGTAAGAATGTTTTTATTTATGCGCTATTAAATTCTTGGTGATATATTTTTTGGGTACTAAAAATGAAGTGCTGGTGGTAAATTTTAAATAAGCAAAATTTTATGTAGTACGAGCATGCTTTCATGAGATATAAATAATTCAAATTCTATGGAGAGGAGGCACTCAAAGCGAATGCTTAACAATAAAATGCACTTACGGTGAAATCGACATGAAAAGATGAAAGGAAATATTAAAAAGAAGTCATAATAATTAAACTTTGATCAGCACCAATGATGGTTAAAATGATTAAGCCCGTTAATCAGTGTCACAATAACAACCGCATCATAATTAAAGACTTAATCAAAACGGTCCTAACACATTCATTTATTCGAACACGACTTTCAAACATGGCCGCTTCCCTAAACTCATACATTACACGATTTTATGTTATTCTTATTACCATATACTGCATTAACATAAACAGAGACGCTTCATTAGTACACTCATAGTTCCTCATTACAAGTTTGAGACGAACTTACGGTTTTAAACATCCAATATTAACTGACCCGCGACTTAGAAATCGTTTGGTAAAACTTAGAGGTCTGATTATTTTGGCCTAACACTATGTTAAACGTCTTTATTGCTGCTTATCTCCTAGTAATTTTGGTACAATATTTTAATTTAAAGTCAGTCCAGCCGCCACTTAAGGTGGAGTTTATTATGGGCATTTATTTTAAATGGTAGATAATCGAAATTGTTGGGATTGCTTTGACTTTTTGATAGCACTAAAAGGTTAGATTACAATAATTACAGTGATTTACGGTTATTACAAAATGTAGGTACCTATTTAGATTTCGATCTGATAACGAACCTACCGCACATATCACTCGGACTGCTCCCTCAATTAAACTAAAATGAGTTCAGCAATGTACAGTTGAAAGCACGTCAGACTACAAGTTCTGTACAGTCCTTATTTCGCGAGCATAAAAACTAAAATCGAACAGCAAGTGTTAACCTTTATATGCTGTTCACTATACATGTCGTTAAATTATCGCTTTATCGACTGATATTAATTTTAATTGATCTAAACTAATATTAAAAAGCTAAAGAGCTTGTTTGTTTAAACGCGCTAATTTTAGAAACAACTGGTTTGAATTTATAGATATTTTTTAGATAGTCCATGTATAGATGAAAGCTATAGATTATAACATTACATTGTAACTAATACGAGCGAAAAATCAGTATAATAACGTGAAAAAAATGTAGAAACGCGAAAGTTTGAAAGACTGTATAAACGTAAGGTGGTTACACTATTACACAAAAACAACTGAACGAATCTGGCTAATATTTTGTGGTAAGAGATATGATACTAGATTAACATATAGGATACTTTTTATCCCAAAATAAAGCGGGCGAATTCGCGGGCTACTGTAAGTATCTCTATTGCAAATCTCGAAGTAACGTGAAAAGCCGCGGCTTGCAATATTACGTACACACTTTCTTACTGTTACCACACCCATTAACTAACTATCTGCATGACCAAAGACAGTGCGGTAGATAATGCTCTTAGCGTTTAGTCCACTTTTTGTATTGTTTTTTGTGCAATAAAGCTTTAAAATAAAATTAATAATTAAAATATGATAAAACTGTTGCTAACTTCACATATTCACTTACGCACAATCCAAGTTGCAACCAAAATAACTCGCGTTGCGCAAAATCAACGAGCCGATGTTATCTCACCGGCGTGACCGTAAATAGCACTTGTCACAGACATAATCTGTCCTTAGATCTGTTTGACATAAGATACCTAACTGCACGCGACAGAAACATGGTCTGACCCTTCACCCTAGTCGTGGACCAGCTAGTACTAGACGTCGCGTACGCATGATATAGCTAAGGAAATCACTTTTAATATAATAATCCAATTCTGATTTTATAAATGTGAAACTCTGTCTGTCTGTTTTAATTTTTTTTATATTGCACTTCAAGATTGACCTCATCTCACCCGATGTTAAGTGGTAATTAGGTCCTAGCTTAAGGGCGACAAGTACGGCATAATAAATATGTTACTGGACTTGTCGCTCTTACCTTGTCAAAGTCAAAGTCAATATTTTTTATTCACATATATTACATTAGTAATACTTATAAATAGTCTCCATATAAAGCAAATGAAGCTACCTCCGGTTCGAAACCTATAACTAAAGAGAAGATACCGGCAAGAAACTCAGTAGTTTTTTTTTACAAATGAAAGTAAAATTATTTCTAATTTTGCACTAAGACACACAGTTAGTTTGTCAATTGTAAAATAAAAATTAAATATCAATTATTGAAAAAAATAAAAATAAAACTAAAGTATTTGTAAATTTAATTTAATTAACGGTAGGACTTACATGCGTCATTGTGGCCCAATACTGACATTGATTGTAAAAATGTGTCATATTATATTTTTAAAATAATATAAAACACGCAAGTTTTTATATTATTTTAAATTTTTATTAATTATTTTAAAATTATAATACTTGAAGGCTTGACCCCTGCTACTAACGTGTTCGGCTTTCATGCCTAAACCACTGAACCGACTTCGATAAATTTTAGTATAGTTTAACATTAAACCTATAGAATGGATATAGGCTACTTTTTGTTTTTAAAAAAAGGGGGGGGGGATGGGGGAAATACCGCCCTTGAAATTTTAAATGGAAAATGTTTATTTTGTAAGTTAGAGATATGAAATTTGGCCTAAAATATGGACTACTTTTTGTTTCGAATGTTAAGGGAGACAGGGGTAAAACCGACCACCTGAAAATGAATAAATATTGAACAACTTATTTTCTAAATCAACGTCAGGCACCAACTAGTCTCTCACGTTGTGACCGGCGGTAAATATTGATATAAAAAACATTATCCTGATTCTGTTGCAAGCTCCTGTTTTACATCAATCTGAAACGACGAAGCACAACACCCAGACTCGAGATCATAGAAAAAGATAGTTTTCTATATTGCCTCAACAGGGAATCGCACCCTAAACCTCCGAGATGGCACGACGCTCGCTTTTCAGCTACTGAGATCTTTAAATCCTCCTCCTCACTGCGTAGTCTAAACACTAAAGCTATACCTAAGCAACATCTACCGAGCTGTCTTGTCCACGCCTACCATAATTACAACATCCACATCAAAACATTAGCATAATAAAGAAATAATCAGCGATTTATTACAACCGTTCGTACATTAAGTTGTAATTAATCTAGCGGTGTCGTGTGCCTGAGATTATATTATTATGATTAATTTCACCGCCTCTTAATTACTATGGCTGCTTCAAGTGAATGTTGTCTAAATTGAAAACATATTTTAGAAATGACAAGTTGAAATGTTTTTGGTATTTTTAATGTGTAATGGAGATATTTATCATAATATTTTACGGCTATGAAACTTATTAAACAATTGATTTGTAAACGCTTTATTTATTTATAATAAACATTTGCTTACGAGATTTCGTATTATTTTCTTTCAATTAGAAATTGGACATTTTGCATTATCTAAAACTAATTAATAAAAATTCTGATTCTTATTATTTTCATCTATTTGTGTTTTTTTTCACGTTATCTTTCTATTATTACCACTACCTGAAGGTATAATGAAGGTAAAGGAAAATATCTTTTCTAGCTATAAGACCATTTTAAATGTATTAGAATGTATCTATAAACAAATTCTAAAAAATAAGTATACATTGATTTATATCTATCCATAAAGTCCCCGTGTTTATAAAACGTCGAAAATGGTCTTGAATTTGCTAAGAGAAGAATCTATTGCAGGGACAAACATAGATTGTATATAGGAACCTAGTGATTTGAAGAAATTATGACTTAAACACTTTGTGTAAGCTTATTTTTTATATTCCACAAATATTATCAATGATGATAACGATTGGGAAACTATAGACTTGTTTAGTTATTATAAGACAAGTCATAGATCTTATCTCACTTATTCGTAAAGGTATATTTAAAAAGATATTTAACATACTTTACTAACTAGAATATGTTTCCGATGTTTTATAAAAGGTTGGAGACGTCGGGTAGTAAAAAAAAATGACAATACCTCCTTTTTAGAAGTCGTGTAAAATATTCGCACTGCGATCATCAGTAAAATTTTAGAAAACATGTCCACAAAAGCAAACAATACTTAATATAATCCCTACTAATATTATAAATGCGAAAGTAACTCTGTCTGTCTGTCTGTCTGTCTGTCTGTCTGTCTGTCCGTCTGTTACTCTTTCACGCCTAAACGGCTGAATGGATTTTGATGAAATTTGGTATAGGTATACGTTGAATCTCAAGAACGGACATAGGCTACTTTTTATTAGAAAATAAGGGGGGGATGGGGGTAATACCACCTTTGAAAGTTTATATGGAAAAATTATTATTTTTGAAGTTAGAGATATGATATTTGGCACAAATATAGCTCGAAACTTGGATTAAAATATAGACTACTTTTTGTTTCGAATATTAAGGAAGAAAGGGGTAAAACTGACCATAAAAGGATGTAATCCACGCGAACGAATTCGCGGGCACAGCTAGTACGTAATATAAGGAGACCTAGAAGCTGATTCATAAACGACGAAAACGATTTATATTCGGAAAGTCTACGGTTTGTCTCTGACCAACCGTTTATATAAGAAAGAGACAAAACATTTCCAAATCCAAAACCGATTTCGCCATTTTGCGTATTGGTGTGCTGAAAGGTTTAAAAGGAATTTACAATGAAATACCCTTTCCCTGTTAAATAAGATGAGAACATAATGCCTCTCCGTAAAAGCCTTTCGCCCATTCACACCTTTGATCGCGGTAAAAATGTTATAGAGCAATTACAATGGCTTCGGCTGCTTCGCTCATCGTTACGCGCCGATCCGTTTGTCGTGGTTTTTCAGCTGTTTCATTGTAATGTACAGGGTTACCAACAATATATTTTTTTTGAAAAAGAAAATTCTTACTCTAATTACTTAGCTCTTTTTCGCCTAGAGCGACATTGAGATATTCACCCATTAATTTCATTTTACTGCGGAGTTTAGTCAAATATTTTTATTTATATAGATTACACCAGTATATATATAACACGTAAGAATAGTCTCTGTTACAATCAAATGATGCTATCTCCGGTTCAGAACCTATATCTACTAAGGAGATACCGACAAGAATTGCTATTTTTTAAGAATATAATTGAAACGCTTTAATATTAAGTAGTAAAAGTAGTTAAGTAGGTAATAGGCTATATAACCAGACCGAGGATCAAACTCGGTACACCAGAGATGGCGGGACACCAAAGACAAATGAACAAACAAACTCTTCCACTGTATGTTAACAGTTATCACGAGGCCACTATTGGCAAGTGTGATTGGTTATTTTAATGAAAAGCTGATGTGATGCAATTGAGATTGAATTAACTCTTTACTTTAAATTTACATTTCATGAAATATTCTATATTAGAAACAGAACAATTTTATCTCCCCTTGCGGTGCGGGAATCGAACCCACGACCTTTACGTATCGCGCGTGCTGCTCTTACCAACTGAGCTAACCGCAAGTTATCGTAGGCGATGTAGTTCGCTAATATGGCGTATAGTACTATAAAAAAATAAAATGAAATATTCTGCTTTTCATTTCGTTTAAAATAACTTGGATAACAAAAAATCAGATCATTACGGTATCTGAAGCTTGGCAAAATTATTATAAAACAGTGGTCATACTTCAAACACAAGCAATCTCAATTACCTTCACAGCCGGATGGCGACTAAGACAAGCTACACAAACTCCGCATTTCTCATTACCCGTGATCCGTCACAAAAAATTCTTAAGACACGCGAGACGGACTAGCATGACAAACCCGTAATCTTCATTGTTTGCACGGAACCCAAAAAAGAAAAACTGCCTGTAGCCTCCCAACCCTTACGATCCCTTCATCCCTCGGGTCGTCCAGTACATTAATCATACGTAGAGAACCATTCGTATGAGCCCTGGCGATTGCGTTCTACGCTCCTGTCGTATATGCACGCCGACTGTTTTCTATTTAATTTATTACAAAACTCTTCTTGGGTTATTCCGAGTTTATGTTGCTATTTTTATACGACAGATACATTAATGGGAAAATTGACGATGCCGATTTGTAAATGAAAACCTGTTAAAGGGTGTACGTATAGAGTAGGTCCAATCCAATTGCACTTACAGCATTTACGATAGCATTAAAAAATCACGATAATTGGAAAATTGCGTATTGTTGCATTTCTCTGAAAATATGTTTTTAAGAAAAGCATATTTTTTTCATACTGAACAAACATTGACGACATAGATGCAATGTCATTGTCTACTTGTCACGTTACATTTTGATGTTTGTTTTAAAATTGTGACTCAACATGTTACACTTAGTGTAAGCAGCAGATTTCGTGTAAAGTGCCGTCTCGCCTTTAAAAGAAAGCAAGTATTTTTGATGTAGCTTTAGTTTTGGACTCAACAAAAGTTTATATTTAGCCCTACAGTTAAATTCTCAAAAAATATAAGAATCTTTTTATAGAATGCAAAAAAAAAAACTACGATGATTGCATTAAAATTTAGCGCGTTAATCACTTAATTACAGTTTTTATGAATTTGTTTCCTAAATACAGCCGCATACTAAACTTTGATGTACCACAATAAATTCATTTACCTATTTGTTGATGAAAAAAATACATTTTCATTGTATCTTGAAAATCTAACTATTATTTTCATCCTATGACTATTGGCAGTGAACACAACCTTAGATTGGGAAGAAAAGTATTATTCAGTATTGTTGTGTCTTGTCGTCGTTATAATAAAGTACGAGTTTTTAACTGACATAAATATATTTATAACTAAAAACACTTACTAAAATTATCTTACTATTTACAATTACACACTTTGTCTCGTCGCTGTCATGTACGTTCTTTCTATATTCAAAACTCCTAGTCATGTCATCGTCTAGTCGCCTTGCCGGCCAGCACCAGGCCGGCAAGGAGGTCAGTCGCGCCGCAACAAGTATTTTAACCAATTCACATTTAGTAAGCGTAGTAATTGTGCAAGTATCCATTATAGTAGTTCGATGACTGGATTTGAATGATGAAGGCCTTCAATAGCACATTAATGGCTTTTACCATCTCACTTTATAAGTACAAGATAGAGATAATTTTAAATTTTAAATTTAGCCACGATCATAAATTTTACATAAAAAAAATTAAGTTAAACTTATTTTTATTCAAGCAATTTTTTATTTAACATTCAACACTTTTCGATTGCGATTACATACACTACAAAGCCGGTAAGAAACCAGAAGATAATATTATGATAGCAGTATTACTAAACGTAAACTACTTTCTACCTATCATGTAGCTCAAGTTAGTTGAGTGTAGCGACAATTAAATATGTTTTGAGGTAAGCAGGAGTAGACCAGTCACCAAATGAGGCACCTGTTCACATCACGATATATGCGTCAGCCGACCATCTTATATCTTATGACTTAACATGCTTAGCTTGGGACTATGCCCGCGCTATCTATCGTTCAGTAGTTTTTGCGTAAAAGAGTAAAAAACCCAACTTCCAGACATCCATCCATACATTGTTACTAACTTTCTCGTTTATAATATTAGTACGATGAGAGTCAATACATATATAGTAATAATCTCGATATACAGGCCAAGCATGGGCCACGCGACAAAATTTAATTGCGCTCGTAACAAACGTCAAAATCGATTGAAGTCAGTGCGTCAGCTGCTGATTGGCTGAAAATACGAGTGCGGCGTGCTATTAGCCAATCAGCAGCATCGTATCGTATTGCGCATAGTCATGGTGCAAGTTTCAGAAGCGTACATCTCTTACAATTAATACCGCTGTGTAAACAGCCGCCAAATTAATAATATCAGACGCGATTTCCGTGGCATGCATGCGCCTGCTAGATGTACGGTGAACGGCACATCAAGGTTAATACTTGCACTACGATTTTAGTTCTTATGCTCGCGATATAAGCGCTGTTCAAAGTCCAAAGTGAATAGTCTGACGTGCTGTCAAATCAAGGTGTGTTCATGCAATACTAAACTTTATCTGAAATCGCGTCCAGGAGACGTTAACTGTTCATATATAAACAATAAATATTTTATTTTGACGGTCACCTCCAAACGTATTATAAACGCATATATCTTGACAAGTTCGTTGTGGTATTTAAAAACTTTAAAGAGCCGCTGCTAAGGTTCGAATGATGAATTAAAACTCAAAATAAAATTTGCATTGATTGAATGTATTTAATGATATTTTGTAATCATTGTGAAGTGAAAAATTAATTGCGAATTATATCCAAAGTAGCTCAAACTCAAACTCAAATATTTCTTTATTCAAGTAGGTTACATAGAATACTTTTGAATCGTCATTACAATGCAAAGTGATTCTGCTTCCGGTTCGGAACCTATATCTACCGAGAAGACCCTGGTAAGAAACTCAGCAGATCAGTTACAGTATCAGTATCTAACTTATTGCTATGTGCAGCTCACTTTGTACCAAGTCATTTGGATCAAGTTTGGTATTGATGAGTGATGAAACAATTAAGTACTCAAGTAAGTATTTACTTTCGAGAGGTAAGCTGGAGCAGACCAGTCCAGCTGTGCCCGCGACTTCGTTTACGTGAACTACAGGTTTTTTTTTCGCTATAAAAGGTAGCATATGTCCTTTCTTAGGGTCTAAAGATTGTCTGTGCCAAATTTCATCAAAATCGGTTAAGAGGTTTAAGCGGGAAAGCGTTAGAGACAGATAGAGTTCCTTTCGCATTTATAATATTAGTAGGGATTATAAGAAGTCAGAAAAATGAAATTAATAAAGACTACATATTTTGAGCATACTTAAGTTTGTCTATATACCAGAGCTGTTGCAAAAATTGTAAAGCTGTATTTTTAACTCATCAAATAAGGTCCTGATCATATTTAATACTTTTCTACAGCAAATTTCAAACAAGGCCATAACTCGACTCACAATTCCCAAAGCAATCGCGTTATTACCATAAAAACAAAATACAGGGTTACTCCGAAACGGGCCACCAATTAAATTATCCGAGCGAGCAACAGATAATCTAAATGAAACATCTAAACCAGATTTTCCGTGAGAGTAGACGGGTCATATATCAGCGGTATGAGTCGATAAGGAACTCCTTAGGGATGAGAGGGAATAAATCTGCGGAGGGCGGCTCTAAGGCCGGAGGTACCACGGTAAAAATATGTTACAGTAGGGCAACTTTATTAAAGGCAGCTTAAACATCTTTTAGCACATGAGTCTTAACGGCGCAGTTGTATTTTGATTGATTAAATTATTCAGGTCAAAAATGTGGATTTGTAACTTACCATTACCTATCATAAAGAGGAAAAAATGACAATAAATTAAAGAAGTAAAGAAGTGCTTTATTAAAAGATATATTAAAAGTATTTCACATGAATATGCTCTTATTAAAAATCTATGTGGGCGATGTCAAATACAATAGCTATACATCCAACCAAGGTAAGTGTTATTTACCTACATATCTTAGCTTTGATGGTTATTGACTTCTTAAAATAAAAAAAATATTATGTTATATTTTTTTCTAAACTAAATCAAATATCAGGCTACTAAGACTAAAATTCTGAGCTTGTAGAAAAAGAACATACTTCTTGGTAACATAGATTTCAGTTCACAAACTTTTGTGAACACAAATGACAAATTAGTTAACAATTGTTAAATCAGGCAACCTTGTTTCGTGTTTATCGAATAAACAGAGAAAACAAAAAAAAACATTTACATGTAATCCACATACTTTATGAAACTAATTCAGCAAATACAAATTTATGAGTGTAATAGTAGACTGATACCAAATCTAAACCAAGTTTAAGAAGAAAAAATACAAGAACACTACAGATTTATACTACTGTAACTTATTTTTCGATGGCATTGCGGATGTAGAAGCATGCTCAGCTGTTTTGGAGGCTAGTTCGTGGTCTCTGCGGATTGCTGACGTTCGTTTAACCATTGCTTTCCATTGGCTGGCAATTCAGCATATTGCTTTTTTACTTAGTTACGATTTCCATCGCTTTGTAATTTTTTAAAGCTATACTATGAATTTACAAGGAAGTAAATCTGAATTGAATATGGGATGGAATCGACATTCATTGAGTTCTTAAATGTATAGTTGTAACACGTCGTTACATGTTTTTGTGAATTTTTTAAATTTACTTAAAAACATCCATCTTTGATGGCTAAAAAGACATTGTTCCAGGTCTTGTTTGTTTCTGAACTTGGATTTTTGCCACTCAAGTCTGACATTGACAGTTCAATGACAGTTCCTCAATTGAAAGACGTTCGTCTATGGTATGACAGGATGATTTTCATTTTTCTCTTGTGCGTGGACGCACGCAACAAGTTTCCTTTTTTTTTATATCTTTCTTATCTGAAAGCTTTTTTTATTTTTGACGATGTCGTCGTGGAGCTGCAAGTTTCTCTCCTGACGAACAGGCTCGCATGTAAAATGCGAGAAAAATGTTTTCTTCTTATTTTACAAGACTTCTCTAGTAAGTTGGCTTGGCTTGACCTTGGTCGTCTTCTGCAACACCACATCTGGTTGCATTTTCTAATTATAGTGTTTATTGTTTGTTTTAGATCTATGAATAAATGAAATTTTAATTTTAAACAAGGAGGTGATTATACACCGAGGAGGATGATCTTCTGCCTTGCTTAATTCTTCTTATTTTTGGGTAAGCACGCTTGGATTACTCTTATCCTTACAATCTCTTGTCACGCTGTACTCGATCTTGTGGTTGAATAAGTGCTTTTGGAGATTTACGCAGTTTTTCACAGCACATGTTTCGCAGCACATGTTTCGCACCTACCCTCTTCTCTGCTACAAGAGATTTTGTTTGCTGCTTATGCTGACTATGCTTGTATGTGTTTTGCAGGCTTTTGGGAAGCCCTCCTTGGGTTGGGATACCCATGACATTTAGCCTTCTACAGAGTGGAGCATTGCGGATCTCTTCTGTCTCGCGGTTCACGTTGGCAGTTCACCGGCAATGAGGTGTTGATGGACTGGTTGAGGTCGGAATGCCTGTAGCCTTAGGGAGGTTTGCCGATTAACAGGTATGCTCATACCTTAGCATTTATTGTTAATTTAAGTAATACTAATTTTATTGTACCCTAGTATCCTATGTACTTGGATAGAATATTGTGTATTCATCTTACGGATGTTTGAGACCACAATGGTCTCCATTGTTAGTTAAGTTAACTAGTTTAAGTGTGGTTAATTTGTGAAAGAAACAAAGCTTGAATGTCAACTTTAATAAATTCATTATGATCAAAGTCTTAAACAAAACATTTGTTTTCTTTACTCTTTCTTACTTTTAGTTAAAGTAAGTGGCGCCCTGCCTCAGTGCTCAGTTAGGTTTCTGTGAGCGTCCCAGAGAACCCACGGAGCTAGCAATACTTAGGCTAAAATCACACCACCTTAAGCCACCAGGTTACATAGTTATTAAATGAAATGAGTGCCTAAAATACAACGACAGCATAGTTCGCTTTGCTGGAGTATTGTTATCTTTCTCCCGCAAAATAAACATAAGGCAGCGTGAAAATAATTATAAGCTGAATTTATTTTAAGCTCATAAAAATGAGTTTTGATTATCGACGATTATCAATTTAAAAGGCTTAATTTGACATGACATTAAGGTTAAATCACAATTTGTGATTTATTATACGTACGAATATTTTTTTTATAAGCAGTTCCTAAAACATTAGGTACCACTTAAAGTATCCTTAACTCCCTTCTATTCGTTGGTTCAACGACCTCTCTTAGGTGCTGGGTACACATACACGTCAAACTTTTAACCCTCCACCGTTTTTGCGTCAGGGGGTTAAAAAGCGTAACCCTTTTAATAAACATACCTAATTGATCTGTTAAGGAGGTCAAATGTTAATAGAGGATAGTGTATGGCCATCATCTACGATAATGACTGCTTGCTTTCTATCTCCACCAATGCACACAGGAAATACGTTATGTAATGGAGTGAAATCTATACTTTTTTAGGAGGGAAGAACTGACGCACCTTACTGCTAAATGAGGGAGGTGACGGCGTGTGAGGGACTCCCTGCCCTGAAAAGGGCAAGACTATCTATTACAACTCCTCAATGGATATCGGTAAAATAGTGATGCTGTAGGAACTAAATACCTACCGCCATATTGCCATTGTTTACCTATGCCTATCAGTGACACAAATATTGCAAAAATGATAATTTTCTTGTATGTACGCTTTTTGGTAAATCTGGTAACTCCAATCAACAAAATACAAACAGCAACATTGTTCCCAGATAAATGTTTAGCAAAGGTTCGTTGAAACTCTTCAGTACCACCCTGTGCCTGGCGCCTAGTTGGCTGTTATCTCGTTCCTCGTCCACTCTTTTCATTAAACTTTGGCTTTAAAGGATGCTGGGGCAACAAAGTTGAAGCTTGCCCTCGCATGGGAGTTCTTTGTTAACAAATTAGCTCGTTCTTGAGATAATCTGTTGTTAATTTAAAACTAACTTGCTGAAGGAAGTGGAGTTTTTTCGGGGTTCATCATTTTAGGAGTGTTTTATTTAGGTAGATATATTTTCTTGGAACGTCTAAAATATTTAAAGAATCCGATAGTAAAATCACAATTTGATCTTACTATAATAGAAAATGTCACGTTATTTAATTTGATACCCAAAAAATATCATCTGATGAATATTACTAACGAATCTGATAAATATCATACTACTAATGAGGTTAATTAATAGTAAGTATTTTAACTAAAGAATCAACATATCGTTGACTGACTTATCAACAAATCAAATATTTGTTTATTAATATTACTTTTGATTCCTGACGTCCTTGAATAAAATGCGAAGTGACTCTACTACCGGTTCAGAACCTCTATCAAAAAGATACTTGTAAGAGACTTACTAAATACAACGGCAGTATTTGACTTATTGCTTTGTGTAGGTTATTAGATCATTTCAATAATTAGTTTTTAACAACAAAATCTTAATATTTCTTCACTTATCACAAGAAAACAAATGGTCAAAAATGGTCTACATATAACAATAAGTTAGATACTACTACTGTTACTAAGCTATTAAGTTTCCAACTTGTCTCTTGTCTGTAGATATAGGTTCCGAACCGATAGTAAAATCACTTTGAATTGTATTCTATGAAGATTACAAACTACTTGAATAAATAAATATTTGACATGAAAATACAGGGAATTATTTGGAAGCTAAAACACGAACCGCTTTAATAAAACCGTTAATAAGCCTCATAGCGGCCCAGCGTGTTTGCCGCGATGCGCTAAGAGATTCGACTTAAGCCAAATTGCACAGCCTACGACACGGCTCCATTTGCAAATTAGACGCTTCCCTTTAGGGGTGTCTCGCTCAGGTTTACCCTCGTAACATGATTGCGGGGATCGATTCTATATTTTTTTACAGAGCTACGTTTTCTATATTGCACTCGCAAACTTACATAATTAAACAAACATAATAAAAAAACATTTAAAATAATTTAACGGGTCAAAACGGATCAAAAAGTACAAAAATTTCAATAGAGAAGACGGATTTAAGTTATCATCAGCATGGAATCCAGTGATTTTAATAAATGTTTACCGCGATTAGAACGATCAAAAACAATTACGGATACTGTCAGTGTAGTGTGTCGAAGTGACTTCAATAATATTTTGTTATGTGACAATGAGCGGGTGGATGAAGATTTGCAAGCTCCCCCGAACAGACGAAGGCGAGCAAGACCAGTCAGCTCGTGACCACGGTTGGTGCAACCTAACCGAAACGTCGGGCAGTAAGTAGTTCGTATTAACTACTAAATAACAATGGTGTCGCGTTTTGACACGTTAAATTATTTTAAATGTATAATAAAAAAACAATGTGTTATGTAATACAAACCAACAAGTCACGACCTTCACGTATCGCGCGTGATGCTTTTCCAACTGAGCATACTGCAAGTTATGTGCGATTTTTTCTGTCAAAAACATTTATCTAGCCTTTAATAAGTGCCTTCTGTCGTATGAGTTTAGAACTCCATGGTTACAGTTGGAAGAACAGAAAGCGCGCCACGTGTAGGTCTTAGATTGGATACCCACGTTGAAATGGGAGATTATCTATTACCGTAATTTCATATATTTGTGGGGAAGCTTATACAGAAAAAAAAGCTTCTTTTTAAGAATCTATCACAAAGTAAACATTTTATTTTCCGGATTAAATTTCAACACATCAGAATGGTATTTTGCAATTAATCAAGTTTAATAATCATATCACGCTTGAAAAATTTAGTGAAAGATAAATATATTTGAAATAAAAATATAATTTAAATTATAAGATTTATGACGTACGAAAGTTATTAATTGTAATGAACACTTTTTTAAACTACCATGAGTTTGAACCTATAGCAATAATGTAATTCCAAACACTTGTCAACCCTATTCACACCACAAATGTAAACGAACGAAATGAATGAAAATAGATCTTAGGACTTTAATATTAAGTGACATTTAAGGAAATTGAAAGAAAAAAGCACTTGGCGAATTCCATGAAGTAATAAGAGTATTACTTAGGCTCCACACTTAAGTTCTGGGAATTGAATAACTGTTGAGAAAACTTCTCAATATCGGAGATTTGAAGCTTGTTTTTATCCAGATTTGTGATCATAATATTTGTTTTGTTGAAGTGCTCGTACTTGATTACTTTTGAAGAAAAAATATTTTCAAAAAACACTGTTGGAAACTTTATTTGGTTTCGTTCTATAATGAATATCACCTGTGTGTTTTTAATTTTTATATATATTAAACACGTACAAAAGTCATTTGGATCTCCTTTTATTTTCCTAAGACTTATTCCCCCGTTTTTCTTCCCATTGAAAGTACCGCTATTATTTCTACCTATACATCAATGTACCGATTAGACACTTGCCCATGTCCGCTACAGTCCGTTTCATTAATCACGTCAATTCGAATACTAAATGCAACTACATCCTCACCTCTATCTTGGAACTTGTGTACATTATCTTTAAGTTCAGTATTGTGTGTGGTTTTTGGAGTGGTGAGATTAGAATGCTGTATTTAGCAGGATCAAGTTGATTGATTGGCGTCGGCTAGGTCGAAGATCATGCGCCTCCACTAATACGTTTGTGTCGATTATTATGATCGATTACAACTTACGATGTATTGTTTGTTGTAGTGTTTCGATTAAACGATCGAGATTATGGTGTATTTATTTCCTTACAAGACAGTTAAGCCTATGATGGGCTATCGGTTCTGTAATGATGGCTTAATGCTGGTCATTTATGTTTCGTATTTGTTTCTGTTTAGATCAGAAATGTGTGTTAAGAAAGTCTTACAAACGAATTCGGATATGTTTGTAATTTATGTTAGCTTTTAGCACAGCTTTGACATCGTCGGCGCGATGATATTTGTAATCAGTAATTTTAAATTGGATTTGTTAATTAATTTCATAGAGGAAAAACTTATTGACTTTATCTTGATAGCTTACTTACCTGTCACATATTTCATGGATAAATTATAATAAGTAATTAATGCAACAGAAAATCAATCAATCTCAATCTAAGTAGTTCGTTCCAGTCGTTTGATATAAAACGGGATTCGTAAGGCTTAAAGATCACCCAGACTCAATTCAATACAAATAAAAAATAGTTTTCTGATACTCGTTGTACTAGAAGCTTAATACTTTTGCGTAGTGAGAGATTGAAACGGTAGTTTGAGTAGTTCTGCTACTCATAGCCAATTCTGCAATTTTTAAACTAATTTCTCATTCGATTACAGTTCTTATTTTTGCTCCAAGAATAAACCCGAAATCTTTCACAATGGGATTGCCTAATTTCGCCATTGCAATATCCAGGTCTTCTTTATATTTTTGAATATCTACCATTTAATCGTACCACAAACGATTGTACGTCTTATAGACACTAGATCAGCATGATAAAAATAAATATAGACACAATCATTCGAGGGTTATCTTATAACTAAATTTTGGTTTAACAGTCTCCGTCTCTTCAAATAATTTCGTGTCTCCTCGTCAGATAAAACAGCATCATTGTCGAACACCAGAGCGTTTGGTGGCTTCACTTCGCATTTGTCTTATCGTCTCGCGTTGGATGCCCATGTTTTTCCTACGTCGAGCTCCCTCGTTTATCGTCATCTTGTAACGTTAATCGCACGTAGAACAAAATAATGTGTTTTTGTTAGTTAATCATCAATTTTTTTGTTCTTTTTTTCTTTCCATGTTTACTTCCTAACTTTAAGACTCGCCGTCACAATATAATACTACTAATGTAAATCCATGATTCGGTTTGTGGAGAGGCTGATAATCTGTCATACAGGTCTCCTAGTACAGATACCATTCTCTTACATAGACACAACCCAAGTGCTTTAGCTACTTACCACAGGATCAGAGCAATGTATGTAATGTTGTCCAATATTTATATTTATTTATTTATATGTTACTAGATGTAAATGATATTGTTTTGTGTCTATTTTGTCTGTGTAAGAGGAAAATTATTATAATTTAGTAAGGGTAACAAACAATTTTTTTTATCGAATACTAGTTGTCCCAGCGAACGCCGTGACCGTAACGCCTATATTTTTTTAAAATTTTTGTACCTTTTAAACTTTCCCTGGACTTTCACGATTATTTCAAAATTAAAAGCCAAATCGGTCTAGCCGCTCGTTTTAGCGAGACTAATGAACAGCGATTCATTTCTATATATAGGAGATTTTAATATACAGTTATTTCGATTAAATGATTGATGGACTCAAATCTAGTAGGTGAAAGGCATCTCTAATACTTATGGATACATTATTATTAAGGGGAAATTAAATAAAACAATTATCGAAATACGGAAACTGACGTAGGTCTGACTCCGAGATTGCATAATGTAAGATGACTTGCAGATAATGTAATATTTACTTTATACGCAATTAAAAACCAAACGCGCATTCAAATTGTATCCCTAGCCGAGATCATCAATAGCCGAAAGGCGAGCGTGTTGGAATTTGACGTAGCGCCATCTCTGAGATCCCGGGTTCGATCCCCGGTCGGGTCAATATGGAAAACGAACTTTTCTGTATTGTCTCCGGTCTGGGTGTTGTGGTACCGTCGATGTTTCTAAATTCTGTAACACAAGTGATTTAGCTACTTACCACAGAATCAGAGCAATGTATGTGATGTTGCCGAATATTTATTTATTTATTTATTATTTATTTATCCATATCGGCCAGTATATGTACTTTCGAAGAAATGTCGCAGTAGGAAAGTTACTAGTATCACTACATAGTATAAAACAAAGTCGCTTTTTCTGTCCCTATATCCATGTGTACGCTTAAATATTTAAAACTACGCAACGGATTTTGATGCGGTTTTTTTAATAGATAGAGTGATTCAAGAGTAAGGTTTTAATTTGCAATAAAGAATGGAAAATCCAATATTTTTTTCAATATTTATTCGTTCAGATATAGTTCAGAATAAACTTAAATATTTTGTAACCGACTGGAAAAAATTGCTTTTCTACATGAGTTTTGCAAATTTTCTAAATATCGAAAAACATAATTCAATAGTGGACATCCGTATAGTTGTAAAATAGGAAACCAAGAAAGTTCGATGCTACAATATCTTCCTTCGAAAGTTCTAGTTGCTCGAAATGTTTGCCGCATTAATTTAGGCTGTAAAATGGGTAGAGAGCTGAGGTGACGAGATGAACTGTCATGGAGTATTTTGAGGGCGTTAAAAGTTTTTAAAGGGGTCGGCAATACGCGCGTAATAACCCTAGTATTGCAAGCGTCCAGACCACGGTCACCACTTTTCATCAGAAAAGCCGTATGCTGAATTGCCACCTTCGTGGTGAAAAAATGGCAATAAAATAAACATTATGACCATACAATTAAAGTTTGCTTTACCTGACATCGCCTAATACGTATCCGTTAATACAGTTGGCACTAATGAGGCTCGCGGCAACCACTCACTATGTAAAGCGTATGCCTGATTGATGCACCATCAAGTGTTTACGAAACTACGAGAGTCTGCCATCGAGAAACAAAAACATCTCCACGATTTGCAGAAGCATTAACAAGAGAGGAATTTGCATAAATTTGCGTTAAGTAAATGGGGTCCCCTGACAAGTTTAATCTTGTCTTCGCGATTTATTGCTGCCTACTGCCGCAGCCTCCTGGCCTCTACTTGAATAAATATTTGTGTTTAGTTAAACACTTTACACTGAGAAGTCGCGAGTAATCATTTTCAACAAACAGTTTTCAAATTTCGCACAATTGTTTGCAGGTGGTCCCTTTTGTGGTACAAATTGGTTGGAACTTTGCGAATTTAAATGCTAATCCTGATAACGTTGAAGTATAAATAAAGTTGAATGCTAGATTAACGTTATTAATTGAAGATATTTTAGTCATGCTATCATTAAATCAGTGGAATACTTTTGGTGAGTCGGCGAGAAGTGAATGGTTTCAAAAGAATTTTTATTAAAACTCTTAGGACTTCAAAATCCGCTGACCGCTGAGATAGGAACGTAATACTCTCCTGGTACAAGTCATGAGATATTGGAACAACGAAATTTATTTAAGCTTTTGCAAAGCATACAATTTTAATCTACCCTGCTCGTTTAATTGAATTGACTGTCTTGTCTATTGAACCAAGAGACATGTATTAGATCCCTACTTAGGGAAAACATTCATCTCATGAATTTTGTGTTTGTTATATGTTGGTGTTTAATGAACATTATTGCTATTTCGTGTTTTAGAGGCTTTACCGTTGATTCTGAATATCAAAATTTATATTACACAAAGTTTATATTATACAAACTATCTGCATGACCCAAGGGTTGACTGGTAGAATGCTCCTAGCATTAAGTCCACCTGTACTATATTTGTGCAATTAAGTTTGTAAACAAATAAATAAGGAGCAGTCTAGATTTTTGCTCTACAGCGGAACTCATACACCTATGAAAGACACTGAAATGTTAAACAAATGCAAGTTAAAATAATGTCAAAATACATTTTAAAAGTGTTTTTTGTTAGACCCTGATCCCGCTGACACTTGTGAACCTAGGCCTATTTTGACACACTCAATAGTAATGTTTAATAAAATAAACTGAACCAGTAACATCAGTGAACCCTCCAATAGCATATCACTTGTGGCAGCTGCCGCAGCCAGCAAGCTCTCAATCGTATCCCGGCTCTAGCGATCTCTAAACAGCGAGTTGCGCGGCACCACTGTAATGCGAAAACTTCACTCTAAACAAGCGCTTCTTCTGCAACACTTATCTGCCCGCCCGTCCCTCTGCACTCCTTTTGTTGTTACGACGAGTTTTGAGATCTACTCGTTAGTGATTTAAAGTCAGTTAACGGGCTACAACGTGATAGCCTTTTTAGTAGTTAATATGAACTACTTACTGTTGAAGTATCGGTTAAGTTGCACCAACTGGAATCACGAGCTGACTGGTTTTTAAGTAGCAATAAATTGCAATTTAAATAACACTTTTTATTTATAGCCAATAGTGTACTCAAACAAAATTTAAAAAATAAACTTTAGTTCCAATTATGGTTTAATAAAAAATGCATCTTTATATAATAAAGTAATTTTCACGCGGTAGCGGTGTTGATGTCCGTATTTGCAACAGACACATTAGCAACGAACGCCGGGTTAAATCTTCGTCACTTGGAGAGCTTGCAAATCTTCATCCATGCTCACATTTTCACTTAGAAATGTGAACACGTGAAGTGCAACAGTTATTTCGATATGCTACCGTTTTAGATTGTACTAATTGAAATAAATTATTAACATTCCCTGTAACTTATTTTAAATGTACAAAATGAAAAGTCTAAAATTATGTACGCGTTAGTAAATTAATTGTCTGTTTTAACATTATAATTAGTACACGAAATTAGCATCTTAGTTCAAACGTAGAAATCAACTATTTATGTGCTAATGACAATAATCTTACTTAAAAACTATTAATACTATTTTTGGTAGCTAAATATTCTGAAGTGGTAAATAAATTATTTCTGGTATTATATGAAATTCATAGTATAACGCTAAAACATAAATTTAATACAAAAAATTATAGCTGTTTTTAGAGTCAGTAAAAAATCTAGTTAAAATTTATTAAGATTTTTCGGTACCTATGAATTTCAAATTGATCGCTTTTTTCATAGTAGTATTAAAATTATATTATAACACGAGTGACAAAATCAATTTGACAGTCGTCAAAACACACACACAGTCGCTGTCAATAAATGTATAATTATAATATTTCATTGAAACTCATACATAAACGTAATCATCTTGATAATTAATTCTTCTCTAGACAAGTTTCCATTACAACGAATAAGTACCATCTTTTGTTAGTCAGAGACGGATTAAGTAAAGAAAACAAATGTAGGGGACTTTAAGGCGAATAGTGTCATGTCAAATTTTTGTCCGCCAGTATATCCCTTAGAAGGTGTTACACGATTATGACAGGAATCATTACTATGTCAGCATTATCGGCGTGTCCGTCGCTCCCGTCCCAGGTCAATCAAGCGTTAACGACATAAACACTTCCCAGCACTTCCTCGTCCGCTCACAGGGCTGTGCTTCTGATTTATACACGGTTCCAATATTTAAAAAACGATCCGTTCTAGGTACAGATAGTAATAAATTATTCGAGGTAAGCTAAAAACACTGACGGGTGACTGATGACAGCTGATATCGAAAGTAAATTTGAAATTAGAATTAACGACTTGAAGTCGGATGGAGAAAAATTTATTGTCGTTTTTGACAAAATACGCATCGTAAAATATAGGAATCGGGCATTAATCGCCCTATTTACATTTCCATAAGACCTAATTATACTTATCATTTTATAAACAAGCAAATGATAACACCAATGAAATGATAAAACGCAAGAAACATCTATAGTTATACTTGCCAACTCTTTTTTTTCACTAGTGGCCGCCTGCGGTTTCGTACGCATGGACTCAAGTCTTTTCTAGCAATAAATATCGCCGTTGTTACTCTTAAGGAATGTCGCTTCCCAATGGTAAAATAATTTTTGGAATCGGTACAGTAGTTTTTGAGTTAATTCATTACAAACATACACACCTTACAGACGACCGCAGCCAAATAACAATAACTTCTGTGTTGTTGTGTTCCTGCGTGTGGGTAAGGTTTCCAGAGCTCCTGGGGGGTGCTACATTAGTAGCAAGGTTAGCCTTTAAGGTAAGGGCGACAAGTCCAGTAACAGATTTATTATGCTGTACTGGTCACCCTTAAGCTAGGACCTCATTACCACTTAACATAAGGTGGGATGAGGTCAATCTTGAACTGTGATAAAAAAAAAACAAACAAAAATACAAATCTTTCCTCTATATAAAATTAATATAGAGGTAGATTACAATCATAAGAAATACACAAAACAAAACAATAAATTGCCCTGACGTTGACCGGTCCCGATTAATTATTTTTTATTTTTTATTAGAACTCCTGGTTATTGAAACAATGGTTAGGGCTCAAGGGTTGGGCGGTCAAGCTGGAGAACGAGCGGCTTCAGAAAGAGGTGGAGCGGCAGGCCAAGGAATTGGCCGAAGTCCGCGGTCAGGTCGCCCTTCTCCAGCAGAGTGTAGAGGGGCGAGTACTCCCCCCAGCAATAAACAGCAGAGAGAGGGAGGAAACGCTCCTAAAATACCTGGACTCCCGCTTCCAGGCTATAGAGAAGCGGTTAGAGTTGGCGGTGGGACGCCAGGAGAATACGTCGTCAACGAGTACGGCGAAGGCGGTGCGAAGCAAAGGAGCAACCGCGAGCAGCGCTCCAGCGGCGACGCAGAGGCCTGATACCCCAGTGCCTCCTCCGAAAGGAACGAGGAGGAAAAAGCCAGTGACCCAGCCCACGGCCCAGCAAATCGAGGAGTCCCACCTTATGCCTCCCCCACCCCCACCCCCATCCACGACGTGGGCCACGGTGGTCCGAAAGGGGGGGAAAAAGAAGACGGGTGCGCTGGCAACGACACCCCAGCTGCCTCAGCCTCCGGTCAAGGCGCCGCGGCAGCAGCGACGGCCCAACCTGCCAAACCTCCGCTCCCCCCAGTCGGCGGCAGTAATACTCACACTGCTGCCAGGGGCCGTCGAGCGGGGGATGACGCTGCTGGCGGCGCTAACAAAGGCCAGGGCCCAAATAAATGTGGGGGACTTGGGCATCACCAAGATCCAATGCCGCCGGGCCATTACCGGCGGCCTCATCGTGATGGTATCCGGCGGCTCGGAAGGGGAGAATCGAGAGAGGGCCGAAGTATTTGCGGGGAGGCTGAGAGAGGTTCTCGCGGCGGACGGAGTCCTGGTCTCCCGCCCGGAAAAGTGCGCGGAGCTGCGCCTGTCCGGGCTGGACGACTCCGTCACTGTCACCGAGGTGGTTGCCGCGATCGCGGCGTCTGGGGAGTGTCCGGCGTCGAGCATTAAGACCGGGGAGATTCGCCGCGTTGGCCGAGGACTGGGCTCCTGCTGGGTGCGCTGCCCCACCGCAGTCGCGAAGAAGTTGGTGGTTGGCCAAAAACTAAGTGTTGGCTGGTCTTCAGCGCAAGTCAAACTGCTGGAGACCAGAGACCTGCGCTGCTTCCGGTGCCTCGAGAAGGGGCACGTCAGGATGCAGTGCGGGTCAGAGACGGATAGGAGCGCCACGTGTTACAGATGTGGCGCTCCTGGCCACCTTGCCCGTGCGTGCGAGGCAGCGCCGCACTGCACAGTCTGTGCCGCGGCGGGCAAGAAGGCCAACCACATAGGTGGGGGTCCAGCGTGCAAGGCCCCCAAGAGAGCCCAGAGGCGGGCCACCGGAGCGACTCAGTCGCAGTCGCAGCCGGCCCGCCCCGCCCCTGATGTCCAGATGACGGGGGAGTAGGCCCGAAAGGCCATGAGTCCCGAAGGCGCCAGAACGGGGAATTCTGGCGTCGCTCGAGGTGACGGGGCATGCTGGGTGGTCCGGCATGCCCCGTGGTGCGGCAATTCCACCTGCCGCACCGAGACGCGCTGCGCCATGCGCGGCAATTTGCGCCTAGGGGGGGGATTGCGTAATGCTTTAATGGCGCTTCCCGGCCCCCCCCGCCACTGCGCAGAGTAGGACCACCCCAGGGGTTTTAGTCGGTTCGAGTCCGACACACCACTCTCTGTCTCCCCGTGGCAGAGAGTGACGGTGCGTGGGCATTTCCCCTGGGAATCAAAAAAAAAAAAAAAAAAAAAAAAAAAAAAAAAAAAAAAAAAAAAAAAAAAAAAGGGCTCAAGGGTTGCGGGTTCGATCTGCTCCCAGGTCATACATTCGTGTAATGAACATATGTGTTTTAAGGTTAACTACTATGGTACCGCTGTTGGTTGCTATTGGTGTTATAAGTGCGATGTGTTCGTTTATCTATCTGTCTGTGTTTTTGTCTATGGCGTGGTTGGCAAACGGATGAAAAAATTTTTCATTAGTTTTTTTTGTATGATTATACTATTTGAGACGCATGTAAGTCATACAGTTAATTTAATTTAATTTACAAATACCTTTGTTTTATTTTTTTTTAATAATTGATTTAAAATTTTTATTTTATAATTGACAACCTAACTGTGTGTCTTAGTGCAAATTAGTAATAAGTGTAGCTTTCATTTGTAAAAAAAAACTACTGAGTTTCTTGCCGGTATCTTCTCTTTAGTTATAGTTTCCGAACCGGAGGTAGCTTCATTTGCTTTATATAGAGACTATTCATAAGTATTACTAATGTAATCTATGTGAATAAAAAATATTGACTTTGATTTCTTTATAATACTTAAAGTTCGCTAGTATGGCGTAAAGAATTGTACAAATAATAAAACTCTTTTGTCTGTTTGACGTTGAATTGATATGGTAAATATTTAATGGAAATTGGTTCAAGATGATAACCACAACGCTAGATTACATTTATTGACACAAGTCCTGTAATATACTCGTAGGAGACAAATAAAAGAACTTCAGTGGTACTATATACTATAACAAATATATAATCTAAGATGAGTTGATATCGAACTATCAAGGGTTTTAAAACTTTTAACTTCTTATGTGTTCTGGCGACGACTGAAACATCTTTCGTTCGAGCATCAGAATGCAGATAGCAGCTTCGCTTTCGACCCCACAATGTGTCTGAGAGTGCGATTCGATGTAATAGTTGTCAGATGGTGGGTTATCTTGCACCAAACGACCGCACACAAAAACTTTCCTCCTTTTAATTACCGCGACTCGAATAAAGATAAGAAATGCAAAGTTGGGTACCTCGAGACTGTGAGTAGCGTGTCACTGCAAGCGTTTAGCGTTTTATTAAGATAAAAATCTTTATCTTGGAAATATTTTTGATATATCTAATTTAAAATGATGCCTCGATAAAATATAACAAATCTGTGAAGTTTATCAGTTGGATTTTGAAAATACAATAAGTTATATAGGTTTTTTGCTTTAATAAATAAATTAGAATTGATACAGCGCCTGAAAATTCTGTGGAGGAGTATGTTCACGTCACTAATTTGTAAAAACTGTGCAAAGAAGTAACGTCTCCCTATTTTTTAACGCAATATATCTGACTTTTTTTTACTAATATTTAACCGACTGACTAAGAAAAAACATTTATTTTTTTGGTAATATGACTGAACATACATTTTAGACATCTTCTTATTAAGTTTGCATATGTATAATATTAATGTTAAATAACTAATAAAATACTTTAAAAAACTATTTATAACATACTCCCTGTCAGACTGTCAATTTAAAGTCATATGCCATTTGCCCTGCCAATCAGCACACTCGCCGGCAAGAAAGTAGAAAAAAAAAATAGAAAATATCTTTATTCATGTAAGCTTTACAAAATCACTTATGAATAGTCAGTACAAATAAAGTATTCTACCGCCGTGTTCGGAATGTTGATCATGTCGAGAAGAACCGGCAAGAAACTCGACACTTACTCTTTTCAAATATAACAATGTGTCCTTAAACTAGGTACTTAAATAAAGTATACAAAGCTATAGTAAGATTTCAAAGAATTAAGTTATTCTAGACCCATACATTTTTGTCATTTAAATAATCATCAATTTTGTAGTAGCCCTTTTTTATTAAACAATTTTTAACATGAGACTTAAATCTATGCATGGGCAACTGGATAACATTTTCAGGTAACTTGTTAAATAATTTAACGCTTAAACCCACAAAGAAATTACTTATCTTATGTAGTCTTAGATATGGAACAGCAAGCTTGTGTTTATTTCTAGTGTTAAAGTTATGGAAGTCAGATTTTTTAAAAAGTAGATTATAATTTTTGCGTACATACATAATACAATCAAAAATGTATTGAGTCATCCGTTACGTCGCCACGCCTTCTCAATCTGGACTGAATCCGCATAGTAAGATAGCCTTTTTTATAAATTTAACCTTATACTCAGACGTGATAAAAATATACGGTTGAATTAAGAAACTTTTTTTTAAGTGGATTAGAAACCTAATCCACTTAGAAACCATTTTTGCTGGCTAATAAAGTTTAAGCTCGTTTTACGCTAATAAAACTAGTGCGACAACCCGCTATCACAAGCCCCACACCCGCTCCACTAGTTCCTACAAACCTCGATACGATCTCGCGACAGCTCCCCCGGGCTGACGAAACGCGTTACAAACGAATTAATATTATTTTAATGCCTCTTCCTCTCCACATAAATTACTCTTATCAGCTGCATTTTTTTTTTGCCGTTCATCTAATGGAGGCTCTTTGTGGAAATTATTTATGGGTCCTTCTTGCCGTTGGCATGATTTGAATTTAGTGTAATTTCCTTTTATGTTTCTTCGCTGCTGCCATCTTGTTTGTTCTTATTTTCTGGAGAATAAATCGAGAATCATCGATAATTCTTTAGGACAGTTTTCTTTCTTCCGTATTAAAATTTTACTGATGTTGATTTTGGAGATTACATAACCGTTATTTATAAGAAATCTCAAGCAATTATTATTGGTAATAGAGAATTAAGGGTCTACTGCAATATTTATGAATGCCCTAGGTTTTAAATTGTGAGATATTTGGGTTTGAAGTTTAACAAAACGGACCACGGACACGAAATACAAAATTGAGTTTTATTGCTGTAAAAACCTGTGACAATGAGCATTCCTGACGTTCAGTCAAATAGGTATTAGGAACGTATTTATGTATGTACTTCTGCAAGCGACATGGCAGAATTTGTAAACGAGATTACTTGTTACATGTATTTAATTACCGAATCACGATATAGACATAGATTTAAATATTTTTGAAGAGAAGTAGGGCAAAGCGATTTATAGCTTGAACTGGAGCAGCCCTATTGGTGAAATACCTCAACCTTATAAAAGACCGCAGCCAAATTACAATCACTTCTGTGTTTTTGTGTTCCTGCGTGTGAGTAAGGTTTCCAGAGCTCCTGGAGGGTGCTACATTAGTAGCGGGGGTCAAGCCTTCAAGGTAAGGGCGACAAATCCAGTGTATTTATTATGCTGTACTTGTCACCCTTAAGCTAGGACCTCATTGCTACTTAACATCAGGTGAGATGAGGTCAATCTTGAAGTGCAACATAAAAAAAAATATTGTAGTGGACCCTGGTAGCGTTGTAGCTTACGTATTTACAAAAGTGAAGTTTTTGAAGACATTATCACTGACGACAAATTGGTATTTTGTAATTTTACTAGTAAGTAACTAAGACGTCATAAACAGAAATATTCGACGTCTACCGTTATTTCATGATATCCCGAGGGATTTCGTAAAACGTGATATCCTCGGCATATTCACTAGCTAACCTTAAAATTACATATGTGTTGTGTAACCAGTAACACACAATACTAGTATTTCGGGGTCTTATATATCTGAACTGGAAAAAGCATATTTTACGTTTTTTTTGTCTAGCAATAGCTGTTTTTTTTTTTTTGTCGAATACGACATGAACCCTTTCTTTGAAGAGTATTAAAAAATCCTACACGTGGTTCAAGAAACGTACTAAACTTGAGTGCCCTCTGCGTGTACGTTTAGAACAACATACTTCTCGGCCTGTGGTACATTCGTTGCAGAAATGTTTGAAGGCCACGGAATCGTACCTTGGCATCTGAATACATTTTTATAGTGCGTCATTCCGCGTGGGTTCGAACCCTACACTGAAAAGGGAAATATTTTTTTTCAGTTTCTTTAATAAAGTTTGCTAGTGCGTCGTGAAGCTCTATAAAAATGGGGAGAATCTAAAATATACTATGCTAGTAAATTCATTACATAGACAACCCTAGGACAGTTAGAATACACTTCCTGTACCGAAACGCTTCCTGTTTGGTGATGTATCACACGCACCAATTTAACGAGATACCCCGTTTTACTTGTACTTATTGAGTTTCAGGACATTGTAAAATGGTGAATTAAACTATTAGGTAATGAAAACAATAACCAATTGCTATAACCACTTTATTAATTTAGGTCATTTACTTTTTTTTTTAACCCTGATGCTACAACAATGTCTGTCTATCTGTCTGTATATGTGTATGACTAACTGTGGTATAGTCTATACTTAATATAATACATAATTAATATTATAAAGAGGAAAGATTTGTTTGTTTGTTTGTAATGAATAGGCTCCGAAACTACTGGACCGATTCCAAAAATTCTAAGTCCACGCGTACGAAGTCGCGGTCGGAAGCTAGTAACTCATAAACAAATAAACAGATTTTGATGTTGTTTTACTTTATTTTTGATTTTATTTGGTGGCCTTCACAAAATGTCGAATAATATACCATTCCCCCAAAATAAGGATTTAAAAAGGGCTTTAGTAGCATTTATTGAGAAAATATACACCACTAGTAATATTTAATGTAAACGCAGCCCCATTGCATTTAAACCATTTGTGGAGAGCTCCATAAGAAGGGTGAGAAAACGGCAGGTGAGCGGGCCGAACTTTAGCCTCGCGCTATCTCTGAGATCCCGGGTTCGATCCCCGGTCAGGTCAATATAGATTAATAAACTTTTCAATATTGTCTCGGGTCTGGGTGTTGTGGTACCGTTATTCTTACTGATTTCTGTTACACAAACTTAAGCTACTTACTACAGCCAGAGCAATGTGTGTGATGTTGTCTATTATACTCGGCTTCGTCCTCAAGATTAGCATACTATTATATTTATATGAACTTGTAGTACCGCGCAGCGGATCGCCAGTTACGCACTATTTTGAGGGTATTAAAGAAAAAAATTATGTCTAAAAAAATATTTTTTAAGAAGGTAACTTTACATTTTACCTGTGCCTTACGACTTCACTTTTGACTCATTCGCGTTTTAGTGCTTCGCCAGTTCGGACGTGCCTCAAAGGCCTTCACTATCGTTAAAAAGTGTTGAAAGTGTTTGAATTATGCCTAAGCGCAAGCGTACAGACGAGTACGAATGTTTAAGTAAAAAGTTACGTCAGTTGGAGCGGAAAATTCGCCGTGAAAGACTTTATGAATCGTCGCCGTCATCGGTGCTGGAAAAGAATCAGAAAAAGAAGGTTAGTAAAAGTGTAGTTCACACGATTCTAAGGTATAATTTACTGGTATTGCGAGCAGTTCGAGGGGCTGTCTCTTACCTTTTCAAAGTATTGCGGGTAGCTATAGGGCTATCCTTACTTTGTGTAAATTAAGTATACCTACCTATGTATTTCTCAAATTGGTACCGGGTTTGCGTGCTGCTCTTTGGAGTTGTTACTACCCAGTTATTTGGTTTTGCGAACAGTATATTAGGACTGTTTTTAATCAAATATGGTACACTACTACGTAGCCAGTCTTTTTAGACGATGACACACTTACTTCGCCCGTAGTTTTAGATTTACTGGAAAAACCTGACGACGATGGCATGGATAATAGATTACGATCAGAAATTGTTATTCCGCAAAATACACCGGAACAACTAATTGCCTCTAATGAGTTAGAGTCTCCTACATTAGATGGACCGGGTCCTAGTGGTAGCTCAGGCGTGGTTATCGAGTGCTCGCAACCGTTATTAGCTAATGATGTTCTAGAAATTTTGGGCATTGATCCTACCACAAATACGAAGTATGGAAAAGATGTCAATTGTGAGTTGGCTATTCGATTGGAGCAATATTCAACTACTGGTCTTTCTAAAACTATGCGTAAAGAGTTAAGTGACAAGTATCCAGTTCCTGAAAACTGCAAATTTATCGATGCTCCTTTGTTGAACCCGGAAATTAAGGCCGCTCTAACTGAGCAAATGAATAAGTGGTATAAAAATATAGAAACCAGACAAAAGCAGGTGGCAACTGCTCTCTTTTGCCTGAGTGATGCGTTGACTACCCTCTTTTCAGCCACAAATAGGGATGTTACCCTAATACGTTCCCTTATGTACACAAGTCGCATTCTATGTGATTGCCAATTCAATGATTCAATTACAATTCGTAATTTCATACTTTCTTCTTTAAAGAAAGACATAAAGGAGGAGTTACTGAACACTAAGGTAGATCATTTTCTATTTGGAGAAAATTTATCAGAATCTCTAAAGGCTGCAAGAGCGATCAATAAATCAGGTGCTGATCTTAAAGCTCACCTCCAATTGAAACCTACCTTCATACCCAAAAAGCTGAACCCAGGTCCATCAAAAAACTGGAGGACTCCATGCGCATCGAAGAAGCCGCCTGCACCAGGGATACAGAAGACGAGAGAATCGACAACTGTTCCCAGGAATCGGCCTTCGGGCTCATACAAGCAGTTGCAGCCTCGGCAAAACAGCCACTACAATCGGCGCTAGACCCGGTAAGGTACGCTGGCAGACTATCATTGTTTTCACAACAGTGGACCATGATAACCCGTGACCTCATGGTTTTGTCTTATATAGAAGGTTACAAAATACCTATTACTACACCAGTTTATCAAATTTACCCTCCAAAATCTCAAATTTATACTAGTTCAGAGAAACTTCATTTCGATGAAGCTATTCAAAATCTTCTATATATTGGTGCTATATCTAAGTGCAACCCATGCATAGGTCAATTTCTATCTAGCATATTTTTGATACCAAAACCAAACGGCAAAATGCGATTTATTTTAAATTTTAATTTTTTTAATAAATTCTTAATACCCATCATTTTAAACTCGAGGATTTGCGAACAGCGTTAAAACTAATTTCTAATAATTGTTATATCGCAAAACTAAACCTAAAAGTTGCCTACTTTTTAATAAAGATTCACCCTGACTCTGAAAAGTACTTACGTTTTGAATGGGAAGGAAAATTATATGAATTTAACGTTTTGCCATTTGGTCTCAATACTGCACCATACATATTTACAAAAATAATGAAACCAGTTGCACGGTTGCTCAGATTTAGATGACTACCTCTTAATAGGTCAAACGTAGGATGTTTGTTTAGACAATATCAGACACACGCAAAATTTACTTACTGCTCTTGGGTTTATAATTAACGAGGAAAAAAGTTGCCTCATACCTAAAAAGTATGTACATTTTTGGGATTTCAAATAGACTCTGAAAATTTCCAGGTTTGTTTACCTCCTGATAAAATAAATAGGGTCAGTGCAGAAATTAATAAATTAAGTAAATTAAAGCGATGCAAAATCCGTGAGTTTGCACGTTTTGTGGGTCTTTTAGTGTCCTGTTGTCCAGCTATTGAGTACGGATGGCTGTACACAAAAAATTTTGAACGGTTAAAATTTTTGAATTTGCAAAAACATAATAATTAAGACCACTATATGACATATATGTTTACCTGAAGCGATAAAACCTGACTTATGTTGGTGGAGGAATGCTATGCAACATTCGGTAAATAAAATTAAAACAGATAATTACTGCCTGGAAATTTTTCACAGACGTCTCAACAACGGGGTGGGGTACTGCCTGTGAGGGAATTACGGCAAGTGGGGGCTGGAGCGAAAACGAAAAGAAATTTCATATTAATTACCTTGAAATCTTGGCTGCCTTTATTGGTTTAAAAATATTTGCAAAACATTTAAATAATTGTTTGATTCTTTTACGTATTGACAATACTTCGGCCATTTCATACATAAACCGTATGGGTGGTATACAGTTCCCATATCTTACCGATGTAACCAAGCAGTTATGGCAATGGTGTGAATGTCGTGGGTTAATGGTCTTTGCGTCATACATTCGATCGTCAGATAACAAAACTGCTGATTTTGAATCTTTATATAGTGGGAACTCGCAAATCACATATTTTATAAAATTGTGTTAAAATTTGGAAAACCAGAAATAGATTTGTTCGCGAGCAGAATAATCAAAATATGTAGTAAATACGTTTCTTGGCATTCCGACCCAGATTGTTATGCTGTCAATGCGTTAACGTTACCCTGGATAAAGTTTTACTTTTATGCGTTCCCACCGTTCTCAATAATTTTGAAAACACTCCGAAAAATTATTGCCGATAAAGCCACTGGAATCATGGTTGTTCCACTTTGGCCTACGCAGCCATGATATCCTCTATTTCAGAAGCTTTTGTTATCTGACCCCTTGTTACTTAAACCTGATACAGCTGCAACATCCACACCAAACTTACCCTGGTGGTAGGTGTCTTATCAGGACAGCGTGGTTGAAGAGAAGCATCCCCCCTTCAGCTATCGATCTAATGTTAGCTTCTCTTTCAAATAACTCAATCAAACAGTATGACGTTTATTTGAAAAAATGGTTTGAGTTTTCTAATAGAAATAATGTTGATTTGTACGAGGCGTCAATCCCTAATGTTATTTATTTTCTAATGAAAATGTTCAATGAAGGTGCTCATTACCGCACACTAAATAGTTGCCGGTCAGCACTTGGATTAATATTAAATAATAATGATGACAGAGTTAAACGATTCTTGAAAGACGTTTATCGTCTTCGTCCACCTTTACCTCGTTATAACATCACCTGGGATACATCTGTTGTACTCGAATTTTTAGGTAATTTGTATCCCAATGAAGACATTTCGTTAGAAGTTTTATCTAAAAAACTAATTATGCTGTTGGCATTAGCTACAGAACACAGAGTACAAACCTTTTAAATAATACAAATTCAAAACATTGACATGTTTAATGATAAAATTGTTGTTATAATACCAGAACTGATAAAAACTTCACGCGTAGGATCTTTACAGCCCTTGTTAATTCTTCCATTTTTCACAGAAAAAATTCAAGTGTGCCCCGGTAAAACTTCAATTGCTTATTTAGATAAAACAAAGTCACATCGTAATAATACTAAATACCTTTTCATAAGTTTTAAAAACCGATACAAACCAGTCACGACTCAAACATTAAGTCGTTAGATTAAAAATGTACTTAATAAAAGTGGGATTGACGTGTCTATGTTTTCCGCGCATAGTACGCTGCATGCAGCTGCTTCTGCGGCGCACAGGTTAGGTATAAACCTAGATGTCATCAGAAAAACTGCTGGATTGAGTGGATCGTCCAACACGTTTTTCAGGTATTATAATCGGCCGATTATACATCAAAGTAATGATTCTTTTACTAGAGCAATGATAAATAATTCAAATGTTTAATATGCTATTTACCTTTAATCTATAGAATTAATCCTAAGTACCTTGATTGTGATCCAGGAATGTTTTATGTTTTGTTTCTAAATTAAAACAGATAAAACATTAAAGATGTTTATTTTGTCAAAATGTTACAAACACTTTCATATTTCGCGACTCTGCTCTAAAAGTCTACAAGTTCATATAAATATAATAGTATGCTAATCTTGAGGACGAAGCCGAGTATAATTGATGATTAAACGAACTTTCCTAACGTGAAGTTCAATCATAATTATACGAAGGCTTCGTCCGAAAAGATTAGCATCCCTCCCTCCCATAACTTACCCTATGTCGCGAAAACTAACTTATAAGCTCTGAACTAAATGAGTCAAAAGTGAAGTCGTAAGGCACAGGTAAAATGTAAAGTTACCTTCTTAAAAAATATTTTTTTAGACATAATTTTTTTCTTTAATACCCTCAAAATAGTGCGTAACTGGCGATCCGCTGCGCGGTACTACAAGTTCATATAAATATAATAGTATGCTAATCTTTTCGGACGAAGCCTTCGTATAATTATGATTGAACTTCACGTTAGGAAAGTTCGTTTAATCATCAAATATATTTTTATATGTTCGTCATATTTTTTCAAAAGCTGAATCCAGGAAGCATAAACTCATACATAACCTAGTACCCAAGTATAGCACCCCGTCGCGCACTCATAAATGTAAACTCACTCCTGCTCATTAGCGATACCTTTGATCCGGTGCTTGCATGCAACAGAATTTTATAAGAAATTCACTCACATCCTGAGTACTCTGAGGTTCATGTATGAAGAGGCTGACTAGTGTAGAAGAAATGGATTAGAGAAAAAGTTGTTTCAAAGGAAAACTTCTTTGTTAAAAGTTCATTTTGTCCAATAAAGAATAAATCTATCTATTAAAAATATTTACTCAACCAAAAAAGCAAATTATGGTCAAAATTAAAATATCTCATTCACCACATCATAATTATCACATACATTCATCTGATTATGTGATAAAAAGCTAAAACACTTGTGTTAGAGAAATCAAAAAACCACAATGGCAGGACAACACACATACCGGAGGCAAGATAAAAAAAAATAGTTTTCCATATTGACACGAACGGAAATCGAACCCTAGAACTTAGAGATGGCGGGACACCGGCTAACTAGCCTCCTAGTTATGGACGTCGTTGATTACATTAAGACACTGTCACGTGCACCAATATGTAAACAAACTCATTCTAAAGCGAATCTTATGGTAACGTCATTAGAGATCAAGTGTTTACATTTCAATGCTTGTATTTTTTTTTCATATCACTCTTCAAGATTGACTTGTCGCCCTTACCTTGAAGGCTAACCCTGCTACTAATGTAGCACCCCCCAGGAGCTTTGGAAACCTTACTCACATGCAGGAATACAATCACACCGAAGTGATTGTTATTTGGCTCCGGTCTTCTGTAAGGTGGAGGTATTTCACCAGTCGGGCTGCTCCAGCTCGAGCGATAAATCGCTATGCCCTATTTCTCTTACTTCTGCTTTACACAGTTGTAATGGGAATGTTATTTGATAATAATATCATTACTTAAGTATATTAATCCATTAAATGTTTACGTAGCCACGGTTCAAAGAAAGTCGAAACAAAGATAATCGCAAGAAATTCCTATCCGCACTAACGGTAAGTTGTCATCACGATCGAACAAAGAAACTAACTAATGATGCACTAATGAGCCTCGAGCTTCGGAAAGCTTGCATTCTGATAACAGATCGCGTGGCGAAAGGAAAATAGATTTTATTACGTGGCTCTAACTACTTCCCTGCATGGGAAACACGTCTTTTGCCTCCTCTACATGTAGGCAGATTCATCTGCAGATGGCATCGCCAATCAAGTCCACCTACTACACGTGTAGAGTGGGTGATTTGCTCGTATGCCGATATCAAATACCTACCACAGACGAGCAAATCTCACACTAAGTCGGCGGACGCGTCCACCGATGCCATCTGCAGACGAATCTGACTACGTGTAGAGGAGGCATTACGCAAACGCGGAGAAATTTCCCTTTGCTTTAGGAAAGTTTAAGGTTATTAATCGATTTTTTATTTTTATAGTACTTTACGTACAAGCAAACTTTAAATATTAGAAACAGATTTTTTTATCTCCCCTTGCGGTGTGGGAATCGAACCCACGACCTTCACGTATCGCGCGTGCCGCTCTACCGGAGGCTAACGGTTGATACAGCAAAAAACTTTCATCGCCTACGATAACTTGCAGTTAGTGTAGTTGGAAGAGCAGCACGCACGATACGTGAAGGTCGTAGGTTCGTTTCCCACACCGCAAGGAAAGATAAAAATATTATGTTTCGAATATTTAAGGTTATTGTCTCAAAATTCACAGTTTGACTTATAAATAGGTAGATGACAGCATAGTCAACGCAGAACAGATATTATCTTTACTTACTTATTATGAACCTGAATAGTTGGTCGGTTTGTTTGCGCTACTCTCAGGAACTACTGGTAGGAATTGAATAATTATTTTTGTGTTGGAAAGTCCATTTATCGAGAAAGGCTTTAGGGTATATAACATTATCCGGCGGCTGGCAGGAGCGAGGAATCGGGGGAAAATGTGTAAAAAACGGGGATAGTATGCGAGCGAAGCCGCTGGACAGCCGCTAGTTAGATCCAAGTGCACTAAGAAGAAAACTTCCATTACAGCCTTTAACGCGCGGGTAAAGTCGCAAATAACTGTTAATTTTCAATAAATCATGCTTAAAAATATTGTACCTTATATATTTTTTTTTGTACCAGGATGCTAGGATACATTATGTGTTACCTGAAACAAAAAAGGTGTTGATAAAATAGCTGAACAGAAACTTTGAAAACACAATTAAATAAAAATATATGAAAAGACTTCACAGTATATAAATAATTTAATTATAGTTATTATTACTAAATTATCTTCAAGTTACTCATTCGATTTTGAATCGTCATTGTTAACTATCAACCAAAACTAACGAGATCTTTTCCTAAGACCGGAAGAACGGAAAAAATTAATTCGCAACCTAACGCTAGAAGAATTATTTTTATTTACTAAAGTATTAAAATAACCAAATAAATAGTTAATTATTTGAATCATCATTGAAATTAATCACCCAGAATATACCGGTCAAATCTCAGTATATATGAAAATATTAGAGGGCCCAGACACAGCACGTTATGTCGAGAACTTAGTTTTATTTTTCTACAACCAACGATAGTGCTACGACACCAGGGTGGGTACTCTCAAAAACGAAACGAACAAACGAAAGGTTCCGTTTTTGAAGATTATTCAAAAGTTTAGGAATGGAGACGTGGTTATTGATTTGCATAAATAATATTTTGATTTTTGAAAACGCTTAATTTGCATTCGAAGTGTATTGTTTATGATTATAAGGATTAAAAATTGCCATCCGTTGTCGGATCCGACATATTTTGTTTATGGGAGTAGGCCTCCAGTAGCGGAAATAATATTATATAAATATTTGTTTTCATATTGACCCGACCAAATGGACACTACCTTTTTCCTTTTGTATATTATGCCTCAGAGATGGCCCAACGCTTAAATTAGGCCTGCTCGCCTCTTAGCTAATTTATTTTTACTTTTGTACAAGTCTCATGATATTCGCTTAAGTTAGTTGCAAGTCACATTAGTAACAAAACAAAAGTTCGTCTAGACGCACCGCAGCGGACAATATATTGCTAATGGACAGAGTCCATTACAAAAACAGTCAAGTAAACCATCCGCTAGATCCGGCTCTCTTCCCGGAACGAGCTCGGGAACTCGAGTAAGGAACGAGTCCAGTGCGGAAGCTGAGATATAGCTGTGAATGACAGAGTACCCAGCCAAGTGGCAATTGTTGAACTTCTATATTGTTTCGACAAGTTTAATAAGGGATTGCCGTTTCAGTTCACGTAGTCTGAAAAATATTAATCCTTTAATTTGAAACTTATCGAAACGATATTTAAGTTTGGCAACTGTCGTTTGGCTACGATTTCTGTTTTGCGCGACTCCCACATACTCATTCACAAAACATCGGAATCCAATTACAATATAAAAACTTTGTTTTAGGCTATCCAGTAACCCATTTCCTGAACGGTAAAATATATTCGGCCTGACATTAGTCCACATGTATGCTCATGGTTTTGTTTTTTTTCATTGAATTCTGTCAACATCCCAATATTTTATTTTATTTTATTATAAAATTACGTTGAAATTATTGATGGACATTAATATTAAGTAATTATCATAATGTTATGTGTATTTATCCGAACAAGATACCTGAACCTAGTTTGTGCATGCGAGTTTATGTTTATTCCTGGTGGTAAAGCTATGTTTAAAACTATGATTGTCATATTTTTTTAAAATAGTCCTAAAATCGGCTGCAGCTCCCCACACAAGTTGACAATATGACATTACGCTATGAATACAGGTTATTGAAAGGAACTTTACAGTTTCCTCATCAGCCAGATCTCTTATTTTGCAATTGCATATGCTGCCGAGCTCTGTTTTCCTGTCATAACAATTATGTTAAGATAGACTTGATGAACAGTTGTTAAATAAAGAATATGTTGCTCCACGTTCTCTGAAAAATCGCCGCAGTTTCGCTTATCAGTAGGAGAGATGTTTAATCCAATTGTTGTGTCGGTCGCTGGCTAATAGCCGTCTCAATTGACTTAACTGTGAAATGCATTTCTAAACGTCCTGTCGCGTGCCCGGATGACCAATGTACTTTCAACATATCCGAGGAAAGAATGTAAGTTGTTTGTACAGATTATATATGATCTCATTTTCTATTTTGTGCAGTTCATTGGTAATAAATTTGGGCTCGACGAAACCCTATGGGAGGTCATTACTAAATTTTTTTGGTTGATCACTTGAAACTTGTCTTGGTCATTTTTGATAAAGACATAATGTATGCCTTCAGATACACGCAAGTAATTCATATTCAATGATTCAACCTGTTCAATGGGTTTTATCAGAATCAAACAAAATGTTTTGCCTGTCTTAGTCAATTTCAGAAGAACTAGCTTTCATATCCTATCAGAAGAAGTTCAATTCTGTACTTGACTCATGACATACTCTTCTTTACAGTAATAATAAGATACACTTCTGAGACAAGAGACCAGTTTCCACACAACCGGATATGACGTCGCCATTAGGCCGCTATCTTGATGACATGTCGTTGTCTCCCACAATTAGCGGAGGAATGCCCGGAGCTCCGTGTGCCCACGGCATTGATTGGGACCGAGCATTGTTTTATTGTATTGTAAGACTTCTATTTACTCATGTTCGGCTTATCTGTATAGTGAAACTCATACTTAGTGTTATTGAAATATACTCAGGTTTGATGAAAATAACTTAATCTACGTGTAAGTTCTAAGTGTAAGAGAGGTAGGGCATAGCGATTTATCGCTCGAACTGGAGCAGCCAGGCCTGTGAAATATCTTCATCTTACAGAAGATCGCAACCAAATAACAAACACTCCCGTGTTCCGTGTGCTCCTGCGTGTGAGTAAGACTTTCAGTATATAGTTTAGTTGATAAGTATGTAGTTCTAAACTCATACGGCAGAGGGTACTTACCGAATGCTACGAGGTTAATATTTTAACAGAAAAATTAATCGCCTTGAGTAACTTGCAGTAAGCACAGTTGGATGAGCAGCACGCGCGAGACGTGAAGGTTATGGGTTCGAATCCCGAACCACAAGGGGAGATAAAGTTTTTTTATTTCAAAAGAAACTAGTAAACTATACAAAAATATTTGAAGATCGCTAGGGCGGCGTGAAGCACTATGAAAATTATAAAGATCTGTTAAGAAAACTGATCCTTTTTTGGCAATTTTACATAAATAACTATAAAACTATTGTATATTGTATTATGTTTTTATTTTATTTTTTAGATTACTTATGCACTTTGTCACTATTACCGCACCCATAAACTAACTCTCCGCATGACCCAAAGGTTGACTGGTAGATAATGCCCATAGCATTAAGTCCACCTGTTGTACTTTTTTTTTGTGCAATAAAGTTTTTAAATAAATAAATAAATAAATAAAACAGTTAGAACGTCCCATCTTAAAGTGCTAACTATTGTTTCCATAGTGCCAGACGGAATAATTAAAAGTATCACTATTTTTGTAACAAATTTTAGAAGAAGATTATTTCATTATTTTCATACATTTTTGATTGTGTTATGAATGTACGCAAAAATTATAATCTACTTTTTAAAAAATCTGACTTCCATAACTTTAACACTAGAAATAAACACAAGCTTGCTGTTCCATATCTAAGACTACATAAGATAAGTAATTCCTTTGTGGGTTTAAGCGTTAAATTATTTAACAAGTTACCTGAAAATGTTATCCAGTTGCCCATGCATAGATTTAAGTCTCATGTAAAAAATTGTTTAATAAAAAAGGGCTACTACAAAATTGATGATTATTTAAATGACAAAAATGTATAACTGAATTCTTTGAAATCTTACTATAGCTTTGTATACTTTATTTAAGTACCTAGTTTAAGGAATGAGTCCTTAAACTAGTTATACCTGTTATATTTGAAAAGAGTAAGTGTCGAGTTTCTTGCCGGTTCTTCTGAACATGATCAACATTCCGAACACGGCAGTAGAATACTTTATTTGTACTGACTATTTATAAGTGCTTTTGTAAAGCTTACATGAATAAAGATATTTTCTAATTCTAATTCTAATTCTTTCAAATACAAAAAATTGTTCCCATAGTAACACTTAATTTCTTACAGGAAATAAATAAGAATATAGTAAGAATGCCTCAATTCGATATATTTATCTATGACTAGTTAATGCTTTTAAGCCATCAAAAACCAGCGTGACCGTTTCCAATTTCTCGCATGTCGTTATGTATCACGCGCTTGACGCTACTAGCCTGCGCCGCTCTAACGCGCGAAACTAGCGCCAGGCCCGGGGGACACCGGGCCGACGAGCAAGTCACATCACTAGATGAGGCTTTGCGAGTCACATTGAAAATAGAGCATTTAGCGCTACCATTCGCATCAAGCCATCGTTCAAATGCGGATCATGATCACAAGCTATGTTAGGAAAATACACTTAGCGCAATTTTGATGAAAAATCAAAAACATCACAATGACCGGATTGCAAAGCAATTGGCTTGATCACTTGCGAAATAACAATCAATATAAACGGTGAAATTTTGTGAGTGACATACAAATAATATAAAATAATACTCAAAATCTTTTAATTCAAATAAATTATATCATAACCACTTATGAATGGTTAACAAAATGACAATACCAGTTAAGAAACAGCTAAAAATTTAGTAGGTAGTTATATAAAATATTAGCTAAACTAAAGTAACTTTCATAAGGTAGGTAATATTAGCAGTGCTTAAGATATTATTTACTTCAATACATTTTTAAACACAAAACAAACACAAAATATGTGTCCTGGGTACGATGGATCTGGATCAATCCCACAATTTAGTATATATATTTTTTTAATCTGTCACTTCCACTACCGCCCAATCCGTAACTTCCGCTCCTGAGCGCGGAAGCGCACGGATCTGACAAAAGGCACGAATTACTAACGGATTAAATTATCGCGGAAGGGCATGAGTTATGAGCGAGCCAGGAAACTAATTTCGACCGTGGACTGATATATTATGATTACGTGCGGAGTGTTCCAGTTTGTTTTATGTTTGTGTTCTTTGTGTTGTAAAGATTACCTTTAGGTGAAGGTAAAATAAAAAATCCTAAGGCTAGACTCTATGTCTATGACAGATGCGTGGTACTCACGGTAGCTCTGATTGCTTATTCTTATACAGCAGAAGCGATTTCGAAACGGAAAGCGTATTTTTGTATTTGTACAATCGTTAATTATAAAAAGAGACAAATCATAGTTTTCGATATGAATATTCTGATGATAATTAAAATGTGAACTATGGAGAGAATTATGAAAGAAGGATAGAAAAAAAGAAACATTTTATCATTAAATTGTTTTATGATGTCTACTACAGAGCTGTACAAATGTACATAGTAACAGAAGTATAAACAAATATTTTCATCGTCTCTTGCGGTGCTTGCTTTGAGCCCAACAGGGCTCTGGCCCACGATCTTCACGTATCGCGCGTGCTTCTTTTCAATAATTTCTCGTAGACGACACATTTTTCTGTTGTATTAAACTCCTAACCTACGTCGATTTTTTATTTTTATAGTACTTTACGCCGTACTAGCGAACTTTGAATATCAGAAACAGAAATTGTTTATCTTACCTTGCGGTGCGGGAATCGAACCCACGACCTTCACGTATCGCGCGTGCTGCTCTTCCAACTGAGCTAACCGCAAGTTATCGTAGGCGATGAAATTTCTCTGCTGTATCAACCGTTAGCCTTTGGTAAGTGCTCTCTGCCGAATATGTTTAGAACTACATACTTATCGTAACCTACGGTTGTTCGCTACTGCGCCGTGAAGCCCTATCAAAAACGGTGAAAATCTAGAAAACTAATCGTTAGCCAATCGGTTAATGCAGACAATGTGTGTATTCTGATATCTAACTGCCACATAAATAAACACAGCCTTGCTGTTCCATATCTAAGACTGCATAAAGTCATTCATGGGTTTAGGTCTTAAAATAGTAAACAAGTTGCCTGAAAATATTATCTGGTTGCACTTGCATAGATTTAAGTGGCTCATAAGTTCAGTGGACCCTGTTACTAAGCTGAAAGTCTCTGAAGGATTGAATTTGCAACTGACTCATTCGCCAGAGAACTAGAGTTATTGACAGCTCGAATCTCACAAATAGAATAGAATAAAAAAATCTTTATTAATGTAAGCTTTACAAAAGCACATATGAATCATCAATACAAATTAAGAATTCTATCACCGTTGAAATGTTGATGATGTCGAGAAGAATCGGCAAGAAACTGGACACTAACTCTTTTTTAATGTAACAATGTTTCCTTATAATACGTACTTATCTATATATATAAAAGGAGAAACTGACTGACTGACTGACTGACTGACTGACTGACTGACATATCAACGCACAGCCCAAACGGCTAAACGTAGGCACTTGAAATTTGGAAGGGACGTAGCTTAGGTACCGTAGGGGTGCACTAAGAAAGGAATTCCCGAAATTCCCACGGGAACGGGAATTAGCGGTAAAATCCTTTTGTATGAAAAATCTAAACCGCTTAAGTTAGACGCTTGAAATTTGGCATGCAGGTACCTTAGTAAATATAAAGTTTAGTTATGGCTGTATTTTGAGAAATTCCCACGGGAACGGGAGTTAGCGGGAAAAAACTTTTGTATGAAAAAATCTAAACCGCGTAAGTTAGATGATTGAAATTTGACATGCATATACCTTAGTGAATGCAAAGTTAAGTCATGATTGGATTTTCCAAAATTCCCATGGGAACGGGAATAGCGGGAAAAACTTTTGTACCGCGAGTTAGAGGCTTGAAATTTTTTAGTATATGGGTATCTTAGCAAATGTACAGCTTCATGGGAATGGGAAACATCTTTTTCATGAAAAATACTGCACTAGCGCCAGATTCAGAATAATTGTTATGTTGTTTTTTTATGTATTTTCTCAAAAAAAAAAAAAAACTTTTTAAAATTTTTGAATGCAACATTCATTATTATTTACATTCGACACACACCGAGAAAAATACTGAAATGACACAATAACACGCCACGCGGACGAAGTCGCGGGCAAAAGCTAGTATTTATATAAATATACAAAGCTCGAGTTTCAAGAATTGGAGATATTCTACATCCATACACAAAAACCGACAACCACTGGGGTAAAGAGGTTCTTTAGTGGTGACCACGACTCTGTAAGCATAATATAGATTGAACTTTAAGTAGATGACCAGGCGAAAGAGAGTTGGCAAATGCTTACTTTAATGAACCATTTGTTATTTAAATTTCTCAGCTCTCAATTGAATGTTAATATCCAACACATGATAATGTGTTTTAGTATAAATATTTTAAAGAAACATACAAATTTCATCTCCCATTGCGGTGAGAGACTCATCAAATCCACGAACTTCACGTATCACACGTAACAAAGTTAACCGCAAGTAATCGTAGGTGATGATTTTTTATGTTTAATTAACCGCTTATGTCCGGTTTCAATATTTGAAAAACGATCTGTGCTATTACGGATAGTTATAAATTAAACGAGGCGTAAGCTAAAAACGACGGACGACTGATGACAGCTGGTGTGGAAAATAAATTATAGAGCGGTATTAACGACTCGAAGTCGGTTGGTCATTTTTGACACGTTACGAATCGTAAAATATTGGAACCGGGCTTTAGTCTCCTGTAAGCGCCCTCTGCCGTATGAGTTTAAAACTACATAGTACATTGTTTCATTATACATTGTCATTATCAACAGTATTATTTATCATAACAGGCTTAATCGTCACTCTCACGGAACGATAGTTTCGAAGCTTTACCATCCGACCAAATCGGACCGACACAATCGAAGTGATCCGGCGCTAAACAAATGATAATAGAATGAATAAACACAAAGACGGAACGGGACAGGGACTACATTAATCCGGCATAATTCAAACTAAACTGCCGGAGATACTGTGCGAGGGCTAGTGGTGGGTATTATACCTGCAATGATTATATCGATATTTTTTTTAGTAAATGTTTCTAGGAATTTCCTAAAATTCAGCGATAATTACGAAAATAATGATAATTGTAATGTTTGAATTGGTTATACACATACATACAATAAACCATACGTTTTTAAATGATACAAAAAATACAGTTCATCTCATATACTACTTAAGAAGAATCAGCATCTATTTAAGAAGATTTAAAACAGTTGAAGTGATTGGAAAACTTAAATATAATGATTTTGGATGCTGAATTAAGAAACATGTAAACTTAAGTTTGAGTATTTTTATTTTGTTGACTATACATAAAGTATTATTATGTATAATTTAACTACATTTGGCTAACTTACCTTAACATTTTGTGTAGTAAAAAATAATGGAGTTTTTAATTATAAATATTATAAAAGTGGTCTGAACTCTCAGATTGGCTTTATAAATGAAGGGTAGAACCTTCTTCTTCACATTATTATTATTTTGCGTTTTTATTTTTTACTGAACTTATTAGCGGTCTAAGACTGAAAAATAAATATCGACAACTATATTTTCCCCCCCCCCCCCCCCTATTCACAGATCTCTATTTCCGATCCTACACAAATACAACTCCTCGCTTCGCAATTTTCGACCATAGCCAGAAGGTAATAAGATCTGTAAAAGGCATTAGCGTGTTTTTTTCAAAGATAGATTTGTCATTACTACCGGGCAGATTAACAAGATTGATGGAAGTTAAAGAACGCTTTTTACGGAATCACAGAGATATTCCGAAACTAATCGACGTTTATTTTAAGATTCTTTCTTTTCTATTGAAATAATATAAGGAAAACTTTTTTACACAGCTTTTTGGGTATTAAGTAATATGTTATGGTCTTTGAGACAGTGGATGCAGGTCGTCAATTACAATTATCAATAATCCATACAAATATTATAAATGCGAAAGTAACTCTGTCTGTCTGTCTGTTACTCTTTCATGAACGGATTTTGATGAAATTTGGTATAGGTATACGTTGAATCTTAAGAATGGACATAGGCTACTTGTTAAAGTGTAAAACGTACCTTATAATTTGTTATCTTTGTCACTTAAATTCAGCGCCTTCCGTCTCAACTATAATCTGTGGTTAACGAGCGGTCTCTCTCTTGTTTATGGAACATTGATGTGTGGTTGTACAATTTCCCAACTTATTATATTAAAAGAAGATAATATCAAGTGCATCTTTTAATTACAACACTACTTTTTATTAGAAAATAAGGGGGGGAGGGGGGTAATACCACCTTTGAAAGTTTATATGGAAAAAAAAATATTTTTGAAGTTTGATACAAAGATATGAAATTTGGTACAAATATAGCTCGAAACTTGGATTAAAATATAGACTACTTTTTGTTTCAAATATTTGGGGAGAAAGTGGTAAAACCGACCATGAAAGGATATAGTTCATGCGAACGAAGTCGCGGGCACATAGAGTATATTTTAATTTTAGTACAATAATTATTTTATTAAAACGAATCATTTCTACTTCTTGGTGTTTTTAAGAGGTTTTCAACCTTTTTGATTTCGAACCGTCTTTTGATAAAATTATATTTTTCTTATTATTATTTTTAATAAGTAAGTTCAATTTACAGGTGCCTAAAAATAAAAGCTTTTTTTAGCGATATAACAGGGACCTTAGAGATGGCGCTACTCCAAAGTCCGGCCCACTCCCTTCTGGGTTACGGAGGTCTATAATTAAATAAATAAATAAATGCGCCAGACAATCACACCAATCACCTGGTCTCAAACTAAGGTTTTCCCTTGTACTATGAGTACCAGACGACGGATACTAACTGGGGGCGTCATCCCAGCACACCCAGACCCAAGTCAATTGAGAAAAGTTCGTTTTCCAAATTGACCTGACCGGGAATCGAACCCGGGACCTTACGCGCTTTGGGCGCCTACCTTAGCCACTGCGCCACCGAGGTCGTCAAATAATATTTAATAATATTTTATCAGGTCTTAGTTAATAGATAAGTTGCAAATGGTCATTAAGAGGCCGTGTCATTTCCAAATACGCCACATAAACAATTAAAACTTAAAAAAACGTATCAACAAACAATCCTAAAACACACTTTAACTACAAATATAACTTCAGAGTCGTTGCATGGCTCCGTGTATAATTTAGTGGTTCGCAAATAGAGGGAGCCACCCTATTACAGTAGCATACGTAGTTAGGTATTGTCACATTAAATATACCTACCTGTCAGCGTGACAACGTGAAGCAAGACTGACGATTCCACATATCGACCGCCGTCCGTCAAGGTGGTTCTAGAAACACGCCACCACACATACGGTGTGGGATTAGAATTCATGACCTTTACGTTTACACTTACAAGGTGAAATAAAAAAATATGTTTTCTAAAATTTTAAGTTCGCTAGTATCGCGTAAAGCTTTATAAAAACTGTTATGATGCAAAGGTGTTTTCGATTCTGTGGTTTTCAAATATTTCTGCCACGAATGTATGTAGGTATGTAGTTCTAGTTTTAAACGGCAGAAGAAACTTACCCAAGGCTAAGGGATTAATGCAACAAAAAAATCCATCGCCTACGATACCTCGCGGTTAGCTCAGCTGGAAGAGCAGCGCGCGATACGTGAAGGTCGTGGGTTCGAATTCCATACCGTAAAGGGAGATTCAATTTACAGTAATGTTGTAAATTTAATTGGAAATTTTTCCGGGAGTTTAGTTATTAGATAGATTTGTAGATTTTGATGTGCTCTTTTCAAATTTTAACTTTGCTGCTAGCGCTGCCGTATTGAAAAAATGGCGCTCAAATGCTGTTTAACAAGAAATTTAAATATTTTTACAAATACCTATACAGAAAAAACACAATTGATCATCACACAAATGTTTGTCCTTGGAACGGACACACCACCATTGAATCGTCTCTGGTCCTAGTGTGATAAGCGTATCCGCGGGTGAAAGCTAGTTTCGAATAGAAACTCCGATCCAAGCTAATGTTCTGTTAAGTAAATACTTGGAACATTTGTTGCGCTAACTTAAGCAGTAAAGATTTAATCCGATGTCGTTTATTACAATATTAGGACAATATCAGCGCCATGTATCAGCATCGAACCTGAGCCCTAGTCAATAATTAACTAATAGCTCTTGAGTCAAAGTCAAAGTCAAAGTCAATATTTTTTATTCATGTAGATTACATTTGTAATACTTATGAATCGTCTCTATACAATGCAAATGAAGCTACCTCCGGTTCGGAACCTATAACTACCGAGAAGATACCGGCAAGAAACTCAGTAGTTTTTTTTACAAATAAAAAGCTAAACTTATTACTAATTTTGCACCAAGCCATACAGTTAGTTTGTCAGTTGGAAAAAAAACACAAAAAAAAGTATATAATTATTGAAATAAATAAAATAAAAACATTTAAATTAAAATAACTGTAGGACTTCATGTGTGTGTGTATTCAAATACATCATTTTTATACATTTTGACCTACATGCTTCTGTGTGGTCTTAATCTAACATTGATTGAGAACACTTATTAAAATAATATTCAACGCGCAAGTACAGGCGAGCAGACTAGTTAGTGATCCACGCGTTCTTATCATTAATATACTCTTCTACTTTGTAATAGCCTTTTTTCAAGAGACAACTTTTAACATATGTCTTAAATTTATACAAAGGTAACTCAATAATTACTTCCGGAAGTTTATTGAACATTTTTATGCTTAAAGCAACAAATGAATTACCTATTTTATGAAGTCTACGTTTAGGAACAGCAAGCTTGTTTTTATTTCTGGTGTTAATGCTATGAGTGTCTGATTTTTTAGGAAACGTATGCAAGTTTTTGTAAACATGCATTAAACAGTCGAGAATATATTGCGATGCGACTGTTAGGATGTTAATTTCCTTAAATAACTCTTTCAGCGAGTCGCGTGGTCCTAGCTTGTAAATGGCTCGGATGGCCCTTTTTTGTAACACAAAAATAGTTTGAATATCGGCCGCAGTTCCCCATAACAGCAGGCCATACGACATGATGCTGTGAAAATAGCTAAAATAAACCAATCTTGCCGTTTCCACGTCGGTCAGAAATCTTATCTTTCTAACTGCATAGGCAGCTGAACTCAATCTTCCAGCTAGATTATTTATATGGGGAGACCATTGCAATTTCGAATCTAAAGTTATGCCAAGAAATATTGTAGAATGTATAAGTTCGATACGCTCATTATTCATTTCAATTATTGAGTTGACCTGTTTTACGTTAGGCATTGAAAACTTAACACATTTAGTTTTCTTGGCATTTAGTACAAGATTGTTGGATGTAAACCAATGATGTACTTGGTTGAGTGTATTATTAATTTCATTAAAATTTTCACTCTGCCTATTAATTTTGAATATTAAGGACGTATCGTCAGCAAATAATACTATGTCACATAAGTTCTTTGTAAAATAAGGTAGATCATTTATGTAAATTAGAAAAAGCAAAGGTCCTAATATGGAGCCTTGCGGTACTCCCATGAATAAAGAAGCGCCAGAAGAATTCGTTCCATTTATGGTAACTTTTTGAATTCGTTCAGATAGATATGACCGAATTAGACTTAGTGAGTTGTTCGAGACACCATAATGCCGCAGTTTCAATATCAAAGTTTGGTGATCTACACAATCAAACGCTTTTGATAAATCACAAAAAACTCCGATGACATCCTGTTTATTTTCCCATGCATCAAACACATGCCTGATGAGCGCTACTCCCGCATCAGTGGTGGATTTGCCTTTAGTAAATCCGTATTGATTTTCATGAAATAATTTATTAACTGAGAAATGACACATTATTTGATTAAATATAATTTTTTCGAAAATTTTACTGAATGTAGGTAAAATGGATATAGGTCTAAAATTCGATGGGTCACTTTTATCGCCGGTTTTAAATAAAGGTATGACTTTACTAAGTTTCATTAAATTTGGAAACCGACCTTCATCAATACATTTATTAAATATAAAAGCCAGGTGAGGCGCAATAGAATGTATGATATTTTTCAATACATCTACAGAAAGACCCCACAAATCCTCAGTTCTTTTCATATTAAGGTCCTTGAAAGCTTTTAAAATTGTCATGTAATTAATATGTTCAAACTGAAAGGGTATTGTGCACTCATCCACATGTGATTCGACAAGAGATTTAGCAAGATACGGATTTGAAGCTAACCCACTAGTTGTTGTGGTCGGAATGTTTGAAAAGAAGTTTTCAAAAGCGTTAGAGTAGAGCCTTTAGCATGAAGCTGGTATTTTAAATGAGATTTTTGTGACTAACGATACATGAAAACGCTAAAAAGAAACAAAATAGAACTAAGGAAAGAAAGATGGATAGTATATATGTATAAGTAGGTATATTTATCTTCTGAACTATTTATCATTTTTAAAACGATGAATATTTAAACACAATTCGATTACATAATAAGTTATACATTTTGACCTACATGCTTCTGTGTGGTCTTATTCTGACATTGATTGAGAAAACTTATTAAAATAATATACAACGCGTAAGTACAGGCGAGCAGACTAGTTAGTGATCCACGCGTTCTTATCATTAATATACTCTTCTACTTTGTAATAGCCTTTTTTCAAGAGACAACTTTTAACAAATGTCTTAAATTTATAAAAAGGTAACTCAATAATTACTTCAGGAAGTTTATTGAACATTTTTATGCTTAAAGCAACAAATGAATTACCTATTTTATGAAGTCTACGTTTAGGAACATGAGTAAATGTAAAAAAATGGCAGAGTCCTACAAAACAAATTTGTTTGCTGTATCAGGATGTCTTAAACATTAACATTGTAATGCAAGAGGTACATACTTGTGTACTTTTTTAAATATTTTTATTTATCTCTTTTCAAGTGTTGATGTCTATGTATATGTGTAAAAGAGAGGTGAAAACAATATAACTTTCACTTGTTTTTTTATGGTTCTGTCGCTAAATCGCTTCTAAATTTGTAATTTTTCTATATTTTTTTACACTCGAACATCTGACCATGGATTTCATTCTTTCAATTTACGTCTCTATAATATATTTTTCTTCATATGTCTTTATAATTGTTATAAAAGATATTATAGATTACTGGCCCACCTACAACATTACCTACAAGTGGACACAAACACAGCGTCAACAGAATTGGCATGTTAAAACAACGCACTATATGTAATTCACGATAAGCCAATGAATACATCGATACTATATCGCGATGTCAGAGTTATTTATACACTTTTACTAGCTATTTACACAACAAACCAATATTAGTAGTTGAATCTTCCCGAGCAGATAACACCTAGTTCGGCGGAAGTACTTTCATATTTAGTAAAGAACATACGTTCCTTTATTTACGTAAGAACATACGCTACTATATTTAAATACAGGTATGATATTAACCTTTCCTTTCGGAGTTCAAACATTGAACGGTGTTTGCATCAGACTCGTACTGGCGCTTATACTCCCCCTCGACAGCAAATACAATGTTTACGCGTATCGAAGTGTCGATTTCAACAGTAATGCCTGTTAGATTAATATTTAGTGCGCGCCGCTTCATTAGGCATCGCTTGTGCTAGCTGCTTGGCCCTAGGGTCTGGTCAAAGAGTAAAAGTTGCATAAGAAGGTAAACTTTTTGACAAGTATTGCAGTATTATGATTATTTTTTAATGGTCTTCAAGGTTGTCGTCATCCCACCTGATGTTAAGTGGTAATGAGGTCCTAACCTCATTACCACTTAACATCAGGTGGGAAAAAAGCTGTTACAGGACTTGTCACCTTCAGCTTGAAGGCTTGACCCTAATAATGGAGCACCCCCAAGAGCTGTGGAAACCTTACACGCAGGAACACAACAACACCGAAATGATAGTTATTTGGCTGCGGTCTTCTGGAAGGTGGGGGTATTTCACCAGACGGGCTGCTCCAGTTCGAGCGATAAATTGCTAGGCCGTACCTCTCTTGTAAATGAATATCTGTACGGTTTTTTTCAAGATTTTGTACATTATTATTTGATTCCTCTCCGACAAATTAACCAGTTTTGACAGATTTTATACGCCATATTTGAATTTAAAATAATTGTTCTATGCTTTAGCAGAATTAACATCTTCCATGGATTCGAAAGGTAACGAAAAGTACATTGGATCCGATTCAGTGGTTTTGAATTATCATTCCAGATTATATTTTAACATTCGTAATGTGCAATCCGTTTTTCTTCAACTCTGCTACGAGTCTTTAATACCGTTCCCGAATTTACTTTCCATACCATCTGTCATCAGTCGTCCGTCGGTCGTAACCTTACGCCCCGTATAATTTATTACTTTCCTATTCAATATGTTTTTTGTTTTAGGTACATTTATGAATACATAAGCGCTATGTTGTCAGCGCCAATTCCCACTTTGCCTTCTGTATTTTCGTAGTAGTTCTGCAAATATCACCACACAAATAGAAGCGATATTTCGATGTCAGTGTTGAACGACTCTCGGAATTATGTATCTGAATCTAATTGCGTTATTTTATTGCTGTTAGAATAGGCTTGTTTCCAGTTTTGTTTACATCGCGCCATTTGCATACTACAATTACTGGAGTATTTATTGAAGTCGGTAGAACGTTGCATTTTATGCATTGTAATTAGTTTTGATTGGTTGTCTGTGTCTAGTTTACTGGTAAAAGTCGTTTTAATTTGTGTACTAAGTCGTTGAATGTGTATATGATTTCAATATTTTAATGCATGTATGAAATTTGACAGTGTTCTTATGCACATGAATAAAATAATACGGACAAAAAATGTTACCGTTTTGATTGTCATCATCAGTTCTAATATTTTTTATATTAAAACTACAGGTTCAACCAGCTTTGCATGGCTAAATAGGTGTTTTCATACTTCTTTAGTTACATTTATGTTTTAGATCGGCTTTTTTTGTAACCTCAAGGTAAGGGGTTGGAAAGCTTTCGTATAGTGAAATAGATTTTTAAATCGGTTATGTAATATAGCAGCCTTTTCAATGTTTTCGTATTCATAATCTTAGTTTACATGATATCACTTTGAATGACAGACTTTATCTGAAGTGCAAAATAATTTGTTTGAATTCACGTGTTGAATTATTTTTTCTCATAAAAATGACATTAGATGTTATGAAAGAAGAAATTGTGGCAATACATTTTAGAAAGAGAGATAGAAAAGAAATAATGAAATGTTTATTTAGTGTTATAACATACATTGCACCATATAACATTAACTTAAATGTATTAAACAAATAAAATTGATAAAAAAAGGCAAAAATAGGGTTCCGTAGTTTTCAGTGCATCACAATACTTAAGTATCCTTAAATTACAACTTTAGTTAAAAAAAATATTTTTTCAAAAATTTCAAAAACTATTAAACCCTGATGGGTTCAAAATAATTATCCTAGAAATCCTTTATGCAGTTTTATATTCTAGATTTTTTTCATACTTTTTGAACTTATGGTTCAAAATTCATTTCACAATTTTATTTTCTTTTGGAGCGATTATTTCCCAAAATATTAAAATTATCAAAAAAAAACCATAGTAAACCCCTGTTCATTTTTAAATACCTATCCAACGATATATCACATGTTGGGATTGAAGTTAAAAAAAATCACTCCCCAATTTACGTGTTTACGTAATTTTTTATTTTTGCACTTTGTTGACGTGATTAATATACATACTTGTACCAAATTTCAGCTTTCTAGTGCAAACGGTTTCTGAGATTATCCTCGGACGGACAGACAGACAGACAGACATGGCGAAACTATAAGGGTTCCTAGTTGACTACGGAACCCTAATGTGATTGCTCCAATACGACTAAACTAATCCGTTTCAAAAGGTGGAATCCGTAATCAGGTTACCAATAAATCCTTGCAACTAAGCCACTCTTAGTGTCAAAGTATTATATTAACTGTCAGTAACTGGGCTAATACTTACTGAGAGTTCGATTTATTTAAAGAAAAAATTATAAAAGTTGGTTGTAGTTTTTTAATCTATGCTTTTATCACTGTTTACCAACATGTACGTATGATCCCGGCAATTTTTTTTAGAAGCCTTTAAGACACCGATTTAATAAATTATCACTTTTGGTCCAGTATTTATAAATTTATTCCCGTACATACTGAGATTCATGTTTATGTGTCTAGAAGAAATATAATGTAGATTGGTTTGAAACCAAAATACGCTTAAATACATAAAATATTATACATAATCACAAACATTGCTCTGATTCCGTGGTATGTTGCTTAAGCACTTGTGTTACAGATATCAAAAACGTCGACAGTACCACAACACCCAAACCCAAGACAATATAGAAAAGTTCGTTTCCCATATTGGCCTGGCCGGGGTTCGAACCCGAACCTCCGAGACACCAATTCCGGCCCGCTCGTCTCTCCGCTACGAAAGTCATCAAAACTAAAGAATTCCTTTTTTTCTATGTGCTTCTTAATGTTTGCTAATGGAGCTGCTCTTGACTTCAATGAAGTCGAACGGTAATAGATGCCGGTCCAACTTAACTTCGAGACATAGGAACATATTCTCGTAAGAACACGAATATAGGCAGTATATTCAGTGGAATACCAACGTACGCCCAAGGCATTCCTTGATCATATACGATGATAACGGTAACGCGACACAGACAATTTATTTTTAATTAACAATTTTGTTTTTTTACTTAAATGATTTTTTTTAACAGATCACGAACTAAACTGTCTTAGGTGCAAAATTTGTTATTAATTTAGCTTTCTTTTGTAAAAAAGACTACTGAGTTTCTTGCCGGTATCTACTCAGTAGTGTAGGACCAGGAGCTAGTTTCATTTGATTTTATATAGAGACTATTTATAAGTGTAACTGATGTAATCTATATGAATAAAAATATTTTGTTATTTACTATAGAGGATAGCATACCTACTATATTGATAGCAAAAAAAAAACAGATAGCTGAAAATTGTTAAAGCTACAAACCAATGACATAGCAACATGGTTGAACTAGATGTGACTACGGTCTTAAATGCTGTATTGCGTGTTAATAGCGTATTAAACACTAAGTATGCAGGTATTTCGCGGAAACAACAATACAGGAGAAGTAAATTAGCAAATAGAACGACGGTAATTACAATCACTGCAATCTGATATCTATCTTGTTAACAACACCTTGAAAATAATGAGCCAAATCAGTTTGTTTAGTTTAATTAACTGGCTACTATTACAATTTATAGGAAAGACCACTAAATAGGCAGCACATGTTTGTAACGTTGCTTACCTGGGAAAATGTACGAAATCACTGCGTAGTTTCTAAACGCGGGAAGGAGTCCATTAAAAAAAGGATTTTTTTTTAAACGGATTTCAAACCTCGAGCTAAAATGGTTTTAATGTTAATGTTTAATATCTGCTATCTGGTTCTCATAATACAAGGGAAACCTTTGTGTCTCCTGTAAGGTGGAGGTATTTCACCAGTCGGGCTGCCCCAGTTCGAGCGATAAATCGCTATGCCTACCTCTCTTAAATAACTTAAATTTATGTAAACAATAGGTTCTTATTAACCAAATTCATAACTATGGAATCGTTTTGAAACCAATATCAAGACCACACGTCCTACACAAAAATCCAACTCTAAATCAACTCCTAATCACCTCCAAAGCGTCTCTAAAAGCAAAACAAAACTCGTGACTCGCCAAATTGAAAAAACTAAATCAACCCCACATTTACATACGGTCACTTCATAAATTTTCTTTACCTCCAACGTCCAGCCTACGCCAACATTCCTCCTTAAACTAATTGCTATTCCGAAGTGCCTACAGTCCATAATCCTTTGACGTGCTATAACTGTAAGCTCGCTGAAGTGTCTTTTAAAAACCACCTCACCGAACCAACACTGCTTACGATATCAATTTTAGACTTTAAAGTAACAGTTTTAGGGTTGGATATGGTTTTGATAGGTGTTCAGCAGTGGAGGTGTATAAGTGAAACAGTGTTGCGAGTGAAGAGCTGTGTAAATTTGCCAAGCATCTTGTGTGGTTCGTTTATTTGGTTCGAAGGCATTGTGATTTGGTTTATTGATATAGCTTTATGTTTCGTGTGCGTGTCCTTTTGTCACGGTTGGATATGTCTAGTGTTTGAACTGTTGTTCTTGGCTTGATTGGTAGAATGGAGCAAATAGACGTGATTCGACGGAAGTTTTGTGTTAAAAGGGCTTTAACTACAAAGATAAAACGTTTTAAGAGAGGTAGCGCATAGCGATTTATCGCTCTAACTGGGGCAGCCCAACTGGTGAAATACCTCCACCTTACAGAAGACCGCAGCCAAATTACAATCACTTTGATGTTGTTGTGTTTCTGCGTGTGAGTAAGGTTTCCAGAGCTTTTGGGGGATGCTATTTTAGTAGCAGGGGTCAAGCCTTCAAGGTAAGGGCGACAAGTCCAGTAACAGCTATTATTATGCTGTATATGTGTGTGCTGCTCATTTCCACTTAACATCAGGTGGGACGAGGTCAATCTTGAAGTGTATTATAAAAAAAAAATGTAAAATGTTAAAATAAAGTGTTTAGTAGTTAGTTACTCGCTGCTTACGTAAAATAAAATATAATTACCTAATTCTTAAAGTAGTGAGAAAAATATTCAATGCAAAGATTAGAAGTAAAATAATATTACTATTACACATAAAAACATACTTTTTTTTTGGAATCATTAGTGAAGAAAATAATTTTCAAAGCTTTATTCAATGACGATTCAAGAATGTTATATGTAAACTACTTGAATAAAGAAGTATTTGACTTTGATTTAAACATTTAAAAGAACATTTATGAATCGTCAGTTTGGAAATACTGATGCTGACGAGAAAATCTATAGCAACGTACGTATGAAGTTTACAAAATGTTTATCCAAGCTGTGACAAGTTAGAATTATTGCTTGTTTTAATAACTGTTATTATGTTCAACAACACAATTGAAACCATTTAATCATCAATTAACAATACTAAGCTCGTCTTAAACCTAGCTGTTAAATGCACAAACGCGAATGAATAGATTAATAAATTGTAATTAGCTTGATTAGCCCACGCTATTTATTGGCTATTTACACGTATTAGACGTAATTTACAATGTATTGCAGCTATTAGCAACTAGTAACATTGTATTATGCGTTATATGTGCAATTGTGCATCGTATATAATATATCAGTAGAAGATTGAAAAGAGTGTTAATTAGATGCGTGTGTTAAAGGTGACTTTTGGTCTCTTAGAGCTATTGTGACAATTTGATTTCGCTATAATTATTGTTTTGGATTACAATATTAAATAAATTAATCGTCGTCATGTTTTTATTTAAATGATCTGTGCCTACCATATATTTTGGTGTATGTACCGTATATTTATTCATATGTACGTCGCAAAAAGCGGTTATTTCATTAATGCAAAAAATACTCCTCTTTTTTTATTTATACTTACGCACTTTTTACCATTACCGCACCTATAAACAGACTCCTTGTATAACCCAAGGGTTAACTGTTAAAGAATTCTCCTACTTTAAAATCCACTTGTACTTTTTTATGTAATAAAGCTTTTTAATAAACAAATAAAAGTGGGAAAATATTATTTTAAAACATTTATAGACGTAACAGTCAACAGTTTCCTTCATAACCTTCCTTCATTGTTCCTTTTCAACTTTTGCACCCCAACTAGCTACATTTACGGTTTAATATCGAACTAATCAAGGCGGTGCTGTGATTGGGGACCGCTGAAACTTCGCAACTAATGAAAACTGAAAAAGAAATTGTTGCGGTCCCCGGGTGAACGATGTACAGTCGGAAAAGTCGCGAACTCCAATATTGGGCGTCAACAAAAATTAACGATCCGGTTCACTAAAGTGTTTCCAAACTTTTCATAATTTTATTCTCGGCTAGAAGTGTCCACGCTTTTATAAATAACTAGCTATGCCCGCGACTTCGTTCGCGTGGACTACAGGGTTCTTCCAGTTGTTTCCCCCTAATTCCCGTTCCCGTGGAAAATTTGCAATATCCTGTCGCAACTCTACTTTAAATTTACTAAGGTACTTGCATGCCAAATTTCAAGCGTCTAACTTAAGCAGTTTAAATTTTTCATACAAAAGGATATTCCCGCTTATTCCGTTCCCGTGGGAATCTCGGGAATTCCTTTCTTAGTGCACCTCTACGGTATCTAAGCTACGCCTTTTCTAAATTTCAAGTACCTAAGTTTAGCCGTTTAGGTTGTGCGTTGATATGTCAGTCAGTCAGTCAGTTTCTGTTTTTATATATTTAGATTTAAATAGGTAGAAGTTTCGGCGTCCTCATTAGATTGAATTACAATATTAGGTCACAAGACCCTATAATGTAGGTAGTTGTCACCAGTTTGTCACCAGTATTGAATCTTATTTACGTCAAACGCTTTATTGTTTTGTCCACGAGAGTTGTTTATTGTAAATCGATAAATTATTTGGGATCATAACAATAACTTCGACTGTCTTTGCGTGGTGCGGTACAGTCAGTTACTAAAAAAGTTTATTAATTTTGAAATGCTCCCTTTAAATATTACATAGAAGAGTTTCATCTTTTCTCTTTTTTTAAACCTGACAATCGGTAACGTCTGCAAATCCTGACCATCTACATCGAGCATTTAGAGGAGAGTAAAGTTAACATTCCTAAAGATATAATAGTCACTTTACAGCAAATACAAACCTAAATGAATGTAGCTTTATTTAGCCAGGCTATTTATAAATCCTAACACTTAAAAAAGTTATTATTATTATGATTTTCAAAGTGATAAATCGGGAGAAAATTATGTATTTAAATAGATGATTAGTTTTATTTCATTATTTCAAGTAAAAAAAATACCTAAAACTTAAGAATAAAAAAAAAAATTAAAATTGCTTTGTGACATTAGCTTGCTGACGTAATACGGGTATGAAGCGTGCTGTTTTATAATTAACTAGTTATTATCTTTGACTTTGTTCGCATTTTTTTGGGATATAAATATCTTATATGTTGATCCTGTATTAGGAGTATTTATCTTTTTACAAAATTTTATGTAAATGCATTTATTAGTTTTGCGTAAAAGAGTAAGAAAGGTTCAGATATCTAGATAACTTTCGCGTTCGTAATATCAGTAGGATAGGATACTAAAAGTATTTATTCTGCTATATTCGAACTTATTTAACACTGACCCGATATACCCTTATCTCGTAACATTATAAAGGAGTGAACGTATTTCACGAAGCCGACTGTACCCGTGGGCGCAAAATAAACAATACGGCTCCGGAGTAAGAAGCTTTCGGCATATTCCTTTATTTATCGACGAAATATTGAGGTCGTATTTCAATTATCAATAGCTGAAAGTCATTATTCTTGAATACGATTAGAATTTTAAATTTGTATTGTTTTATCGTATTGCACTTATAAGGCACTCTGTGTCTAACATCAAAATATAAAAATGTAAAAATGCTGCACCAAAATGTCGGTGACTTTTGAATGCCTAAAATCTGATTTTGATTATGTTTGTAACAAATGCCAAAATAATGTTTAAAAGAAAAAAAAGAAAATAGTTAACATCGGAGGAAAAACTTATTAAGGGTTTCATTTAGTTGAATAAAAATATACTGTTTGGAATAAAAATATGAAGCGTTTACAAGGTACTGTAATTGCTTTGGTGTTTCCTTTTTTAATGCCTCTTGTATAATAAAAAGTGCCACGCCACCAATTACTAATAATAATAATATTTTAATAATAATATTTTTTTATTTTTTTCTCAACACTACATCGAATCGAAATTACTAATGACTCACACTTTTCAATAGCCAACACAATATCGTGACCATTTGATAAAAAAATCTGTGAATAATGGGGAAATCACCTTTGACTGCACATTCTGACTCACGGAACAAAATTTCACATAACAGTACCTATTTTCAGAAACACAGCAGTCGGTTTCGTTATGATAATTAAAATTTTCAGACAGTTTCAAAACGAACTAATTCTGTTATAATTCACAACGTGGGACGACAATGTTCCAACAAGCTCACCTCTTTCCGTTAAAGCCCAAAGAGAACGATGGAGAAGATTAACAGAAAATCAGCCGGAGCATGAAGAGCGTTCTAGAAGTGCGATGTCTCGCTATCAAGAAACTCATGCTGAACGCGAACCATTATGGTACGTTAGGCTATCATCTCCAAATAAGGGTCCGATGCCCACCATGAGGCGTTTTTAAATTTTTAGGGGTGTGAGTATTCCGCTCACCAAAAATCCGGAGAAGATGAAAAGGCCATCTTCGGCCATCATCAGTTACTCAATTAGGAAAAAAGCCCGAAATGTAGCAGCAATATAGAAAGAAAGTTAAAGATTTAATTAATATCTTACCGAAGTAATTGTGAGATCATGACAAATGGAGACATTACAAAAAGAAGTGAAATCCACTCAAAACATTTTTACGTAAAATTTAGCCAAACGAGAACAAGGCGAATAGAGTCAAAAAGTTATCAGATGTCATGTAGAGTCAAGCTTATTTTAACTCTACACTAGTGTTGCCGTCGGTTCGATTATCAATCGATTAAAATATTTAGAGATATACTGGTTTGTCATCAATATCGTTAATGCTTTTTTCATTGTATGTATTGTATAATAATTGTTAACATTCAAACGCCACTCTTATGCGTGGGGAACTAGCAGGAGCCAGGGCTCTTGCTGTTTTCCCAGGCAGTTGGTTTCAGAACACCAGCGCTGCTGCGGTGTTATACATGCCGTAGCAGCATTTGCTGAGGTGGAACCCAAGTTAGCCTCACACGATATCTTATGTTTTATGTAGACTGTCTAATATTGTGTGTTCGGTAATTGTGTGATCGTCAATAAATGAATTTTACTGTCTTTCTTCTTTCTTTGCAAAAAGGGCCCAAATAATCTAACAATCGATATGACAATCGATAATATCGATAGTCCAATCGATTCCTAGATTATTTGGGGGGGGGAGGTTAATCGATTAATCGACAATCGATTATCCGGCAAAACTACTCTACACGTCCCTAACTCTAAAAGCATCTTACTTCACAGCTACAAACTTAAAATATTTCCAAAATATGTGGCTTGGCCGTTGAACTACCACTCGAACTAGTGTTCAAGAAAACAAATTAACGCCTATTTAAGGGTCAAAAACTGTCATCAACATATTCAATCCACGACCGATCACTTTTCTATTCTACTTTTAAAATACCTGTTTGATATTTTGTACACGTTTACTTCTAATCAGACAGATACCATCTAGTTCTAGCAAGAACAAAGTTAAGATACAATTTTCTTCCGTGAAATTGCTGACTAACAAAACGTGCAATCATTTAAAAGTGTTTACGCTAGAAACAGAGGTTATTGCAGCAAAAATACAGGTAATTTACAGCAAGTAAAAGATACACTGTCTCAAAAGTATTAACTTATTATCTTTTGTATTAATTATCGACTAATTGTCTTCACTAGTACTAGTATATTGAAAAGGAGAGATTTAATTGTTTTTTAACCCAACCGACCGACACGTTGGGCAGTAAGTATTTCGTATTAACAACTAAAAATGTTTTTGTGATCCGGTAACTTATTTTAAACTAGCTATTCCGGCGAACTTCGTAACGCCTATTTTTTAATTCCCAATCTTTTAAACCTTCCCTGGACCTTCAAAATTATTTCAAGACCAAGATTAGCCAAATCAGTTTAGCCGTTCTCGAGTTAGCGAGACTAAACAACAGCAATTCATTTTTATATATAAGATAATTTAATAATTTGTTTGCATTAAAGAAGCGCCGAAACTATTGAATCTATACATTCAAAAATATTTCACTTTTAAGAAGCTGTATTATTTTTGGGTTGCGAACACACATAAAAATACATACGGTCAAATTGAGAGAGCTCCTTTTTGTGAAGACGGATGGATGGGAAATCAGCTTCTCACTCATCACACTGATCTCTCAGAGTCTCGAATCACATTTCATAAAATAATGTATTATTCCGCATTGTTTTACAAGTGTCCAGAGAAATCGTACCCAATCCGAAGCGGCAATTACTCAACTATATCTGTTGTTAGATTTATAGTTGTCTGCGACTTGTCTAATACCCATAAAGCCCGTCAAACACGCCCGACAGTTAATCCATCCTCCCGATTGCGATGTTGGATCGATTAATGATACTTTCGCCGCGATTCGAGAGTCAATCGATTCAAGAGACCTGTGTTATACCTTGCTCATGGCTCTCACATGATTATACTTATCACGTACGTTTTACCCCCATCTCAGTGTTGGGCAAGTTTTAATTGCAAGAACAGTTAAAGATTAACAATTAATTAATTGGTGAATGTAACCCCAACAACTAACAATTAATCAATTGTAATTGTGAAAAAATATAATTAACAATTATTCAATTGTTAACTGTATTACTAACAATTAACAATTAATTAAATTTTAATTGTTTTGTTTAATAAATATGTAGTTAAATAAATATGTTGGCAAGAAGTAAAAGACCGATCTAAATAATAATCAATACCTTTTTTTTATGTATTTGGAATTATTAATAAGAAATTTTCGTTAACATATTTTCTTATTTAAATTGTTAGGCTATACTCTGAAAATATACGTGTCTCACTTATGGCTTAATTTTCCTAAATCTTTACTAATTTCATTTTGATACAGAAAGTTAATTGTTAGTTTTAATTGTTTTATAAAACAACTAAAAAAGTCAATTGCAATTATTTTAATTGTGAGTTGCAATTGTCACACGTTAATCAAATTAATTAAATAGCAAGGTGCAATTAAAAATTCAATCGCGATTAATTTAATTGTAATTAATTTAATTGCAATTACTTTTTTAGTCAATTAACAAGGTAATTGACAAATTAATTGATTAAAGCTTAACACTGCCCCATCTCCCCTAATATTCGTAACAAAAAGTAGTCCATATTTTAATCCAAGTTTCGAGCTATATTTGTAACACATTTCATATCTTTAACTTAAAAAATGTCGCCCGCACTCCAGTAACAGATTTATTATGCTGTACTTGTCGCCTTTAAGCTAGAACCTCATTACCACTTAACATCAGGTGGGATGAGGTCATTCTTGTAATATAAAAAAGCCGCTTGTAGTGTGGGGCTCTAACATACGGCCTTCACGTATCGCGCGTGCTGCTTGAATTGGAATAACCACAGCATAATGATTATGAAATTCAAAACAGGCCCTGTACCCTACCTCGTTCCTACTCCAAACCACAAATTGTTCAATTCGCGAGAGATTGTCAACACGTAACGTATGTTGACAATCTCTCGCGAGCATTCTTCAACATACGTTACGTGTTCTGTATATATGTGACGTCACGTATGAGTTCGGTATGTAATAGTAGAGCGTTTGCTGAACGCGAAGGGCCCTCGCGTATTAGTCGACCGGCACTTGTGCTACATCGGCGCGTAACGAGTCGACTTAAGCCTTACTTGGGGGAGGGCCACAAAACCTCAAAAATAATACCCGGTAGTTCAATATTACTGCATCTTGAGTTTAAAATGTGTCATATTGTAGAGTACTCCTCAAGCTATTTAATTACCTATATTGATTGAAATGTGTTAAAATATAACTGTAATTCGACATCTTGTGGCGGCCACTGTCTTAGACTGACTTCTATTAATGTAGTTGAGAACACTCCTTTACATCTAATACATAATACTAATACATCTTTCAAACAAATAAAAACAGTCAAAATCTGTTCATTCTTTTAGGAGCTATGATGCCATAGACAGACACACACCGACAGGCAGACACATCAAACTTATAAACCCCATCGTTTTTGCGTCGGGCATTAAAAGCAAAATGCAAGATAGGAAATACAAGAAACAGTTTGACAGTTGCACATGCAATTCAGTCCATTTTTCTCGTAACATAGTAATAACATTACGTTTGATTCCGATGACCTATAAGTCAATACAGCTTATGCTGAGGCTTGGGCCTTATTGGCCACAGAGCACTTCTGATATCCAGATATACACATAGAATAATAACCAATAGATAGATAAAAGATAGATAAACATAGAATAATAACCAGTTATTATTCTTTTTTTATGTGTTACATATTACGCGTCTTGAGATTAATTTATTTTCTTGTCTTCATAATGTGTTTGTGGCTAAAAAATGTGTTTTTCTCTAAATTTTGTGATTTCTTAATTATGCGATGGTTCCTCTCTTGCTTTCCATCAAGCTGGGAAGAGCCAATATACTGAACCAATATAAAAACAAACTATAATATAATATAATAAAAAAAAAATTCATCATTACTTTGAATTAATTAATTTATTTTAACATATTTCACACCACACTGTGTGTCTTTACTTAGTGCAATACAAGTTGGTAAGGTCAGCTTTATTTGTAAATAACGAAATTTCTTGCCGGGATATTTTCGGTAAATTATAAATTCCGAGCTGGAGGTAGCTTCATTTGCATAATATGCACGTTTCATAAATATTACTGATTGAAGAATTTAACTTTGTACTTCTCCTTACAAGAGGTTGCACGCTGTTTCCCTAGCCACACATACAACAGGGACGATTCTCGCGGTAAGTAAATATTTGAGTCGCACACGACTGGAATTACCGTGTCTGCGTTTACGAAACTGGTATTGATTGCGACTGCACTGATACCAGCTAATAGGGGTCGTCGCTTCGTTGACTTAGAGTTGGTAAACCAATAGCCTGTCGTAGTACAAGAAAGTTAGAGAGCATCTGTGGTTAGGGGTAATAGTGGTAGGAACACTTTGTATCTTAACTTACTATGCCAAACGTACGCAGCCGAAGTTACGCGGCTGATTCAACGTTTCAACGTATTCGGCTGATATGACACCATAAGTGCCGAACTGAAGCGGCAGATTTTCAGCTGTATTTCTCCTCGCTGCTCTTCGCCCCCAAACCTACGTCGGCAATCGTATGCATACATTGCTTTGATTCTTTGATAAAGTACTTGTGGTATAGAAATCAGAAGCGTCAATCAGAAATAATCGTGTCCCATTTTGACCTGGTCGGGAATCGTACCAGGGACCTCAGAGAGGACGAGACAATAAACTTCGACCCACTCGCCTAAACTATGGAGTTCGTTAGTAAAGAATACACATTTCCAGAATAATACATTATTCAAGCATTTCAATTCCATTGCGACAGTTTCTCCGCTACTTTTAAAAAGACAATCGATTAATACGTAAATTGCAGAAAAACAGACCAATTCCCCACCAAATCGTGCCGCTACGAAACGTAATTACGCCCATTGACTAAATTAAACCATTATTACGCAAAATAAAACTCCCCTCAGCGTACCCGCTTTTCACTCATAAAACAATAAGAATCTCATTTTCCTTACGCCTACACGCAAGCTCAAACACAAAGAAAATTAGCATAGCAACTAGCGCTTACCAATTTCGGCGTACATTGGTCGCTAACCACAGGCGCTTGTTTTGTATCCTCATGTATACGAAGCAAAGGTTAGATTACCATGTGAATAATTGGTTTGTGATTAGTGATTGCATGGCAAGGATGTGGGGTGGGATAATTAAGACGTACGTAATTTTTTTCGTACAATATAAGCAGTGGGTATGTAAATCGAATTTTATAATATAGAAGTCGAAACTCAGTGTAAGGCTCAGTTCATTAAAACCAGTAATTGCAGAAAGCTAAGATCATTTGGTGATCGCAAGGTCCGGCAATTCCCATTTTCCCCCCGATCACCACGGGGAAGGAGATAAGGGCAGGACTACTCAAATACTAGGGCGGTTTAGTGCGTCAAATCCTTTTCCCAAAAAAAAGGTATATCTCCAGGTTATAAAAAGAAGAAACACGAGCGAGACATTTACAGGGAACTCAAGAAACGCTCTCATGGAGAGCTCACGCATTATACCTGATGCGACTCCTGAGATTAGATCAGTTTCACTTAAGACGGGTAGAACAATGATAAGGCAGGTAGGCAGTAGGACATGCCTCTGTTCTTTTCTTTTTACGATTTAGAAAGAAAGAAAGAAACATTGATTGCTTGAACACATCACAACATTGTCATTTAAGTATACATATACAGAAAGGAGACATAAAAAAGAAAACAACAATATATATACAATAAACCGTGGAAGTCAGCGATCTCCTCGTCAACCGGGTGGTCCAGACCATGACAAGTCGTAATGTCCTAAATAAAAGGGCCTCACTTAGCATAAGTCATGGCCCACGTCGCAGGCCATGGCGCTGGTGCACAGTAGGCCCTGCCGAGTGATTATCCACGGACGCCAGAGACGTTGCACAACATTTAAAACTCTCTCAAGAACATATTAAGTTAATTATCATTATTATCATTCTCTTGTAACACGATCCTTGCTGCTGTCCTTGCCTTACATGATGGATGGCGGTCCAAGCGTAATTAGGCGCAACATGAAAATAATAAAAGACACTTGCGTTGCCTGTTCACGCTGTTAATGTCCACTTTATTTTGTAGCTATTTACTCATTTAAATAGATGAGAAATAAGATTTTTATTAACGTAGCTATTTAATACGAATTTTAAAAGAAAAAGCCACTTTTGATGTTTCAGGAGTATCACGTCCACTTCATAAAAGCCTTTCATGAGACTACCGAAAATTTCAGCTGATGAAGAAGCGGGTTTGGTAAATTACTAGTCTACTAATAATCTCAACGCAAAAGTTTGGAATGTGTATGCATGTTTGTAACTCTTTCATGCAAAATCTACTGAATGGATTTGGCCGAAAATTAGTAATAATAAGTATTTATTTGGAACAAAAACTGTAGTGTATGCGCGTATTCATTCATTCATCCATTCATCCATATCTAACCTGGCTGGAAGACTGAGTTCGGCTGCTTATGCGGTCAGAAAGATAAGGTACCTAACAGATATGGAAACGGCAAGATTGGTTTATTTTAGCTATTTTCACAGCGTCATGTCTTACGGTCTGCTATTATGGGGATCTGCGGCCGATATTCAAACTATATTTGTTTTACAAAAGAGGGCCATCCGAGCCATGTACAAGCTAGGACCACGTGACTCGCTGAGAGAATTGTTTAAGAAAATTAACATCTTAACAGTCGCATCTCAATACATTCTCGACTGTTTAATGCATGTATACAAAAACTTGCATACATTTCCTAAAAAATCAGATAATCATAGCATTAACACCAGAAATAAAAATAAGCTTGCTGTTCCTAAGCGTAGACTACATAAAATAGGTAATTCATTTGTTGCTTTAAGCATAAAAATGTTTAATAAACTCCCTCAAGTTATTGTTGAGTTACCTTTGTACAAATTTAAGACATTTGTCAAACGTTGTCTTTTGAAAAAAGGCTACTACAAAGTAGAAGAGTATTTGAATGACAGGAACGTGTGGATCAGTGACTAGTGTGCTCGCCTGTACCTACGTGTTTTATATTATTTAACAAATATATATGTAACGCATTTTCTCAATCAATGTCAGAATTGGGCCTCGATGACGCATGTGAGTCATACAGTTAATTTAATTTACAAATACCTTTGCTTTATTATTATTATTATAAATTTTTTTTTAATAATTGATGTAAAATTTTTATTTTGCAATTGACAAACTAACTGTGTGTCTTAGTGCAAAATTAGTAATAAGTGTAGCTTTCATTTGTAAAAAAACTACTGAGTTTCTTGCCGGTATCTTCTCTTTAGTTATAGGTTCCGAACCGGAGGTAGCTTCATTTGCTTTATATAGAGACTATTCATAAGTATTACTAATGTAATCTATGTGAATAAAAAAAATATTGACTTTGACTTTGACTTTGACTTTGACTTTGACATCAATCCATTCATTCATTCATTCATCAATCCATTCATACATTCATTCACTGTGACTCATACAGACAATGACAGTCTCGTTCGCACCACGTTAGGTATACGAGAGCCACCAGCGAGAGTAGACGTGTTCATACTCTGTCCATTAAGTGCGTGTACGAGCCTGTGGATTACCTCAACGTAATACGGGTTTTACAAAAACAATAGTACATCAACATGCAGTGCTTGATAACATCCGCATTAGTTAAAAACTGTGTCGCAGACATTAACGCCTACCTCGAACAGCATGTCGAATAGCGTTCCTTAATAACCAAACATACTACTTACTACATAACTAATATAAACCTTAATCTACCTTAACTATTGTGAGTGAATTATGTATGTGTGTGTGTGTGTGTGTGTTGTGTCGTTATGTAATTAGCAGGAAGATAAATATAGTTTATAGCATAACAAGTTTACAGGAATTGTTTTATCATCCCTACTAATATATCCCTACTTAATATTATAAATGCGAAAGTAACTGTCTGTCTGTCTGTTACGCTTTCCCGCTTAAACCTCTCAACCGATTTTGATGAAATTTGGCATAGGTATACGTTGAACCTCAAGAACGGACATAGGCTACTTTTTTTAGAAAGTAAGAGGGGGGGGGGGGCAATGCCACCTTTGAAAGTTTATATGGGAAAATATGAAAGTTGGCACAAATATAGCTCTATTAAACTTTTTGTTTCGAATAATAGGGGAGAAAGGGGTAAAACCGACCATGAAAGGATGTAGTCCACGCGAACGAAGGCGCGGGCACAGCTAGTACTTAATATAGTACAATTAAGGCGATCATATCACAGGAAAGCAGTCACCTTTTCTTCTCACCGATTGAATTTTCGCGTGACGTCATTAGTGGGTAAATTTTTTACCCACCAGTGACGTATCAAGCTTTAATCCCGTAACTTGCCTCAATCCTTTAATTTGGTATTGTAAAAGTACGTAATTTTTACGTTACAATAGTTATTTAACGAACTAAAAACAACCTGTTATTTTTGACCCCGTCTGCTTTTCTGTTTTGCCTAATCCAAAATGGCCTCACAAGGTACTTAATTATTATCCGTAATAATTGTCTTGCGTTGTGTTTGTTGTTCATTTTGTGATGTCATTAAATGTATTTTCTTTCTTTCTTTCTATTTTGGATACTTTTCACGTCAATGGTTATAATGTTGTTTGATTTATTTATATATCTTATCGCAACCATCCTGAAACTAACACCGGAATTTCGTATGCATCGCTCCGGATACGAGCAGTCGCAACTCTGTTGCATCAAATATGTATTGCGTTCGGAATGCGACAGCGTGCATCACGCGCGCTCGGATTAGCTGTCGACGTTTTTCAAATCACTATCAATGTGGATGTTGACATTTTTTTTTATTGACAAGCAGGTCGAGCGATGAAAACCACTAGTTGAGGCTTTTTCGATAAGAAGCTCAAAAATTTATATTGCAATGGGATCATGCTACTATCTAAAGGTTATCGATTGAAATGTTACCTACCTACTTATAGTTAAATTCAAGCAAACTATTTGATTCTTTCAAATATTTTGGTTTACAATTTTCATATAAAATACAAGGTAATCTTTTTTCATCGATTTTTTTAAGCAACAGTATTTGAAGCTATTCCAGCTAATAGTAAAACGTAGTGTTCACAACGGTTATTGCTTTCTTGTATCGTAAATTATCGTATACTAACTAATTCTCGTTTTTTCTACATATTCCACTGATTCTTCGGTCCTATTGGTCGAATGCTGATGTTATATAGCCTAAAGATTTCCTAGGTAAATTTACTATTGATCACGTAAATAGTCTATTCAAATATTCTCTAATAAAACGATCATCGCAGCTTTATGCATCCTAGAAACCATGTTTATTCAAATGATTACACGATGTTTTTATACAATATTCATTGATTTATAGCCGCACAAATCATTCATAGACATGGAGTGAAATAAATTACGAGATGGCACTTGTAAGTAATAACCATTGGATGTGTCCAACTGAAAGATTTGTGAATCCGGTAAACGAAGGACTCAAGTGTTTGAGGCATGGTAGTTTACAAAGCCAAGTGTAGTAGGAAAATATATTAAAATTAATATTTTAATTTGATAACTAGTTGGATTCAGAAACCAAATACTTAACTTTATAATTTCGTAGCGTTTTGTGCAGTTTTATTAGTAATACATAAATTTTACTATATTAATACATAACTTTCCACTAAGAATTCAATTTATTTACCAAATTTCTTGTTTAAATGCATAAAATACAATTCTTTTGAAATAGGAAAGATATTAGTTATTTTAAATAAACATTTCTTTTTTCATGTAAATATATATTTATATTTTTTAAATCCTCGTTTTAATGGTTTAGCTTCTTATTGATATTTATTTATTTTCTATCCACTTAGATATTTTACTTTCGGTTTACTAATAAATAATTATCTCATTAGTACGTCTTTATTTTATTTTTTGTGCATTACGCAAAGTTTTAATTAAAGTTTGCATTAATCACCTTTGATTTATTATTAAAAATAAAAAATTGAATAATGTTTTGAAAATAATTTATTTTTTTTTCATTAATAAATAATGTTGTTCGCACAATTAAATCAATTTTTATTTTACACTTCGTATTTATTAAAATAAACATCTTTGTGATTTTTATGACAATGTTTAAATTCGTTAATTTCAGTTAACAGCATATTGCAAATAAGCTACCAAATCCGTTCTGTCCATTTATATCATAAAAGCAAGAAATAATTTTTCAAATAAATTGACTCCCTCCATCTTGGATCACAATTCCTGACGGGATTTGGCCACATTTTTACATCAAAACGTTGTAAGTTTAACAAATTGAGATTTTGCGCCCCGTGGCGTACTTACATACAAGCACAAGCATACAACACAGCTGTCCGATCACAGTTAATAGATAGGAATATTAGATAAAATAAAATAACGGTATGTAATAAACATAAAAAATGTAATGTCTTTTTGATGTCAAAATCAAATCTGCAAACAATGTATTTATTCACTTGCAGCCACCCGCGGCTTCGTAGTTAGTTATTTACACAACAAAAGATAAAAATAATCAATATCTAGATGCATTATTAGAAAGTTTTAAGTCGAATTCGAATATTTTAGAAGAAAACTTTCATTCAGAAATAAGACTAAAAAAGAATTTGGAGTCCCTCACTAAATATTGCCAAATTAAATATCGCACCATCGTATGAAAACTTCAGGAACTTAAACACTTCTAGTTAATCTCATTTCCGAATTCTTTTATCGAATACCTACACTTAGATTAACTCTCTAATAAGATATTTTAACATACTGAAGGAAACATTACCCTTGAGAATGCCTCACTAGAATTTTAATATCTGTGCTTAAATATTCTCAAAAAAAAAAAATGCTTCAATAATGTAAAAACAAGCTGTGCCTGGGACTTCTTGCGCGTAAACGACAGGTTTTTTTAATATACTTTCATCGTCGGTTATACCCCTTTCTCTCCCAATATTCGAAACCAAAGTAATACATATTTTAATTCAAGTTTTGAGGTATAATATATTTGTGCCAAATATACCTGTGGGATATGGACGTATCCGAACGTATTGAATGTGTGTACGAATATCCGAACGGTGTGAGTGATAGAGAATGATGAGTGAAAGAGTAAGATGATGAACAGAAGACGGTGCAGTTTGCTAGACAACGTACGACGTGAAAGACGATGGTGTATTTTATAATTGGTTTATTTAAGTGATTTTCTTTAATATATTTGATATAACTATACAATTGCTCTCATTACATCCCGACCCGCTACATACCTCTAACTTAAAAATAAACATTTTCCCATAAAAACTATCAAAGACTAATTTGAGCGAAGAATCAGTAGAAAATATGGAATAAACAGGGACAGTACACGTATGGAACCGTACCAGCCACTTGTAAGATAAAGGTATGGATATTGATAGATCTATCATTGATTTGTTTATGCCGACTGCACTGTAGTTAAGTCGCGTTAGCATTTCAGTCACGCAGTAGGCGACTCCATAGAGCCTTGATTAACACTTCACTGCTGCGAGCAGGCATCGCACTAGACTATCGACAGCCGGATAATCCATATAACATAGGCGACTAGCTGCGTATCGGCACAGGACTGTCCATGGACAGGGTGATATTCAACAACATTGGACTTCTAACCCTTAAAATGGCCATGAGCAGCCCTGACTTAGGCGTCGCGCAATGCTTGAGGTCCCGTTTGATTCCGATCGGGTCAATATGAAAAACAAACTTTTCTATATTTCCTTGGATCCCGGTGTTAGAATAAAATAGAATAGAATGGAAAATATCTTTATTCGTGTAAGCTTTACAAAAGCACTCATGAATCGTCAGTTGGTACATGTTTATTACTATCGCCGTGTTTGGAATGTTGATTACGTCGAGAAGAACCGGCGAGAAACCTGACTTACTCTTTTCAAAATAACAAAAATATTTTTAACTTATTACAGTACAGTTATTGTTTCTGACTAGTGTTACCCAGGTGTTTTATCCACTTAACATAACATATAACTGTGGTAAACTAAAGGTGATGAGAATTTTGGGAGAGATTTCAGCTCGGGTAGTTCCCGCGCCTCCACAGCGGGGAAGTCCCACACACGCCGCTGTCCTTCTCCGTGTTAGCGGTATGGTGTATAAAGGCATTACCTCTATATTTACCTACTGGTACAGTAACAAATCTACTGTATTTTCACCGGTATCTAATTTGTAACATGTAACCTACTTGAACAAAAAATGTGTGACTTTGACTTTATAACTTTGCCACAACACTTTTTATATTCCATCAGCAAATCTGTACCCAGTAGTGCATCTATATAAGGCAAGTTTACCCCTACATCCGTAAACAAGATGCCGGGATATATTGGTGGGTCCCAAGAGTGCCTTCGGAGCCCCGCCTCCTTCTTATGAGTTATCTGCTATTTATTTTGCCAACATCTATATTTGGAGCCCATTTCCAAGAAAAATTGGCTCTGATACATCAATACACTGACGATTGGACTTTTTTTATCCTTTAGGTTGATACAGTAATAACTAAGATGGTGAGTGAAAAGGACAAAGGCAGGACCATTCAAGATTGTGGAAACAGATAGCAAACCCGCAATATGTTAGAACAAAAGAAATCATATACTAATCTACTATATTATCTCTCTTCCTATAACATTTCATCTAAATCCTTTTTGTAGTTTTTGCATAAAAGAGTCAAACTCAAATATTTCTTTATTCAAGTAGGTTACATGTAACACTTTTGAATCGTCATTGAATACAATGCAAAGTGATTCTACTTCCGGTTCGGAACATATATCTACCGAGAAGACACCGGTAAGAAACTCAGCAGATCATTTACAGTATCAGTATCGAACTTATTGCTATGTGTAGCTCACTTTGGACCAAGCCCTATAGTTTTGGTTTTGATGAGCGATGAAACAAATAAGTACTCAAGTAGGTTTTTACTTTCGAGAGGTAAGCTGGAGCAGACCAGTCCCCAAAGGTGGCACCTGTTCACAAGCATGACGTATGTGCCAGCCATCGCTTCACTCAACCATATTGTAGGGAATGTAACGACCCGCCACATAGCGCCACCACCCCAGTGACATTTTAGTGAGCATGACTACTCCATCTCCCCATAATTTGTAAGTATTTATTATCTTAATTAAATTCATCAAACAACTATAGGACCTGGTGCACGAAGTAGTAACCTAAATTTTGGTTTAGATTTAAAAAAAAGAAAGAAATCTATTATACCTAATTCATAATTATACAGTACATACATAATATACATTAATACCATTCTTACAATTTTTACGTAATATTAGTAAATCTTTTTAAATTTTTATTCTCATTCTGTATGTTTCCATCATCATTAATCATAATAAAATACGTTTATGTTTCTATCTATATTAATATTATTTTGTATCATTTTATTACGTTCATCAAAGCCTAAATTAGTTCAGCTAAAAGGTAACAAGACAATCATTGACTGTTAGGCGATACGAAGTTCGCCGGGTTAGCTAGTCTACTATATAAAAATAAGCCGGGTTTTCCTTCCTGACGCTATAACTCCAGAACGCATGAACCGATTACCACGGTTTTGCATTCGTTTGAAAGGTCTCGGGCTTCGTGAGGTTTGTAGCAAAGAAAATTCAGGAAAGGATTCAACAGAATAGCGGGAAAATCCTCTAAGGCGAAACGAAGTTCGCCGGTACCGCTAGTTTATTATTATATAAGATGACTTTAGGTAAATACAATACAGTTTAGGTAAACAAACAAATGATACTCTATACCGAAAATGGGATGAGACGCGCACAGGAAGATAAAAACAGATCGGCATATTTATTTTGTCCTATTCCTCTATTTTAAAATGTCTTCTTATTATTATTAATTTAATAAACGACTTTCACTACTTAATGTTTATATAGTCAAGTTTCTTATTTTGCGCCTCTTTTTATATAATGTACTTTGCTATTATTAAAGCTTTTGATTTGAGTATTTATGGAAACAAAATAAACGAAAACGGGCAAAACAACTTGAAAGCGTAATCCTCTTTCTTACATTTTTTCTGTTGCTAATTAGAGCGTAATCAGTTATTTTTATCGTTATATTTATCTTTTGTGTAACAAGATGTTAGATTGGTAAGAGTCTAGTCAAATCAAATCTTTCTTTATTTCTGTAGGCATCACATTAAACTTTTGAATCGTCATTGAATAAAATGTTAAGTGATTCTGCTGCTTGTTCAAAAGCTGTACCTACCAAAAAGACACTGGTTAGAAACTTAGTAGATTAGTTACAGTTGCAGTATCTATGAGTCATATACTTTTGATTAGATGAGTGAGAAAACAATAAGTGTTTATTTATAGTTAGCTCTAATTTGACATTCTAGATTTGGGTTTCTCATAGTACATTGATCTGTTCATTTGAATTTCAAAAACTGTTGTTTTCAAACTATGTTGGATAGTAGTGTATTTATTGTTGGAAATCGCTTTAAACTATATACGCGTGTGAAACCGCGGGAGGCCACTAGTACATTTATCATACTTACTAAACGTACTTCAAAAACAAAATAATTTGTATCCTTTCCGAATTCCCTGAGTAAACTTTCTGATATACAAATTAATACACTAAAACACACAAGTAAATACACTAGACTATCATAGCACAAAATATATATATTATAAACTTTTATCTTATATTTTATCTTTTTTATTTTATTAATTTTTTAAGTATATCTTCACCCAATACTATTGAGCAGCAAATATAATAATACACTTATATGATGCTGAGACATTATATCCTACCTAACAACTACTCACTATAAAACTTTCATTTATCTGTAGCATATAATGTAAGTCGTTATTTCACTAATTGTCTAAAGTAACCAAATCCTATTTACCCGCAAGCGTGTTTCGCTGATATTGTAACATAATGTGATCTTATAAGTGACCATTGATGTTAAGTTTGTAATTACACAGTATCGTTTTTGCACCAATGTCTAGACATAAGTTACATTACAAACTTGTCATATGTTTCTGATAGTAAATAAAAAAAAAATTATCAACGCCCATAACAAACACAAATCATACCAATGTTAATCTTGTTTGGGTACCGAATCCACAACCCTTAGTTCAACAGCTAGATTCGCTAATTACTGTCCCGGGCCAGTCAAGGAAAACCATCACTGCTTCGTGTATATTTAAAACGCATGAACATCTCCCTCGTGACTCCGGTCACTAAAATTTGTACAATTACTTATCAAGTCTGTTACTGTTTCACATAATAAATAATATTCATACGTCTATCTATATTACTCCCTCAACGCAATAAACGGCGTCGTGAAAGCTCCATAAAACAAAACTTATCGCACACGAGAAGAAACGAGAATGTTTATACCGCGTAAAAGAAATGAAGTAAACAGAAAAACGGTAAACAACATAATATTGAGAAAGTAATCCAGTTTCACACCTCCGCAGAGAATATTATCGGCATAAACAAAGTGATGTAGTGAGGAAAATTGGTGTTTTCTTTTGGAATATGCAAATAGAGTAGTTTGAGCTCGCGTTGTAGTATAAGCGATAAGCTACGCTACATAGCGGAGTAGAAATGGTGCTCCGATCACTATTATTTTGTTTAAAAGGTAACTATTTACACGAACACACGGCCAGTCTTCAATATCAGAAATAACTTTCAATCCATTTTCAAATTATTGTTACACACTTCTGTGTTACGTGTTTTAGTAAGATCTAGTAACTGATTGATTTTTATATATATTTTAAATAATAAAATATTTGAAATACACTTCTGTACATGAATGAGATAATAGACGATGATGATGTTGACGTTGAAATGGGTTTTGTAGCCTTCAGTAAACTGCATTTATCTTCTACTATATAAGTTGGAAGTGTATCACTAGCGTTACTCACTTAACGTATCAAGAAATATTATCTTGAGGCCACAGTAGTATTGTTTCAATCTGATCCTACAGTAAACAGTTATGTATTGAAATAATGGTGGTAAAACAATGTGCTATTTTACATTTATGAATTTTAAAACTCAAACACAGATAATTACAATTTGACCACATTGATTTTTAATACAAGCAAAAATCAAACCCACTACATTTACAATAAGGTAACCTCAAAAATTGAAGCAAGCCCACATCAAAAGAATGCTTATTCATATTATTTGCGTATCAGATAAACATTTTTTTATCACTTATATGTTCGTTTCCGAAATTATATGGGAGCATTTAGTCTACAATTATAATTTATTTAGTAAAAGAAACGCTAGGTAAATAAAGGAAAAATATATGGTATCTTGCGTAAATTCCATAGCATTTTTATTTGTGTGAGAAGACCTTTAAGCCAACATAGTACGACAAATGGTTCGCCCCGCCCACACCGTCATTTGTTTACCAAATCTATCCACAAAGTGATAGGAGCGAAATAGCTTCCCCCTGTATTGGAACGTACACTTCATTTCCCGCAAGAGAACTTCATTTGACTTTCATTTAATGCTTGTTTAAGGTTGAATAAATGAATTCCGATTGGACTTCAAAGCAAATAAACAAACTGATCATAATATTGTATTTGTCGTCTTTTATGTCGGCTTATTGATTTTATTTGCAATTCTGAGATACGTTTGATGGTGGAAAAATATGTACTTGCAATAATTTGATATCAAAGAAAGTCTAAATTAAATTTAAAGCTAAAAAATATCAAACACAGTCACAATAAAAACGAGTAAAAAATTATGTGAAATAACGTTAATAGGTCCATGGACATGGAAGTCTTAATTTTCAATTACATTTAATTTATTTATACGTTGTTTTGGATCCGATGACGAATTAGAAACTTTAATCTCACTTTGGCAATAAACTTACATCGAATGTGGATAAAAGGTTTGAAAAAAAATGTTTCCGTATGCAAATAATAAAAACAAAAGCAAAAAAAAAGCTTCCTTAACTTTCGATGAATTAAAGAAGGTAAAAAAAAAACAAAAGCGAAACAAACGAACTGAAGGTCTCGTTTTCCAAAGAGAACTCTTCTTTTATTAAGTTTGGCGTCTGTAAAAAGTTTCCGTACCACCGCTACCAAGCCACAAGCATGAAACTGTTTCTTATCATACAAAATCGATACTTTAATGTCTATTAACAAACAACCTTCAAATTTATGGCTTTCAGCCTACGCGGTACTCCATTCATCCAGCCACTTGGATGCGCCATTACAATTTAATAGCCACACTGAATGTATTCAATTTCTCTTCCCCACTTTGTATTGTGAATGAATTGATAGAAACTGCCGGGTTTTGCTATTTGATGTCGACAGTAGCTGGAGTAATAAAATATTAAGTATCTTCCTACGGTAACTGATAGTAACTGTCCTCTTACTTAAAGTTGTGAATCACATTTTATACGGAAGATAGCATACAATCGTAATTGTAAAAACTCGAAGACGACTCTTAGCAATTTTAAAAGGTCCAAAATTCTTCATCATTAAATCAAGCAAACGTTACCTTCAGAAATAGTGGTTAATCACTATGTTTGCTTAATGCAGACTAGTTAAGCACAAACCGAAGTTAAGTATGAAAAATCTTAAACATAGCACTTTGATCGACCCGAGATCGAACTCGGGTCCTTGAAATGATAACTTGCAACTTAAACCACAATAAGGTACATAATTAACGATATTGATAAAAGGCAGATAATATTTTGCAATGCATAACACAATATGACTAGCTCTCTTGCTACAATCTAAATCATACAATCAAAAAAGTAAATTCGAAGGCATAAGCCAGTAATAAAAAAAAAAGTTAGCTACAAAAATTTTTGAAGCAACTTCAGAAAAAGGTTTTACAATTTATCGACTGTGTATCAATTTGAATACAAAAAAACAAGATTTAACTTAGTATAAAGAAAGTGGGGGATTTATTGGGCAAAATTATAAACCAATATCTTTGTGTTTACACTTAAAAATAATGAAACCAAACCAAACAGAATAGATTCTAAAACTTAATTTTTCTCAAACTGCATTTTTTTTATAGAATCTCAGTATATTGGCTCCCAGCCTGATGGTAAGCAAGAGAGAAACCCACATCGCGATGACAACGGATTTGATTCCGAAATATCCTATCCGTAAGCATCGCCATACTGGCCCGCAAGATGTTTCATCACGCTCCTTTTGAACGATTCAAACGCATATTTAACTCCTAACATTGTAGACATACTCCTAGTTTTTCATCGTCTATCCAGATTCCGTACGGGTCCGATGGCTCAGTAATAAATCATTGGAAACTAAATCCACACGAACCCGAGAAGGCTACGGAGCTATGATCGCTCGGCCATTGAGAGCGAGCGATAAATCCTGCCGTAGATAACCCGAGGCTACCATTGCGTAAGAGTCCATTGTGGTGCACGGTCCATTCATGCAATCCGCATAATGTCAAATAGGATAACTCTGATTTAGTGCAGTTGCGACCTATTCTTCAATCACCAAACACAGAAGGTAGATTGTTTCCATACCATTGTCTGTCACCGAACTGAAGGTTATTTGTATTATATAAACGTTTCAGAAATATTTTTGATATGTATTATATTTTTTTTAGATTACACTTCATGATTGACCTCATCCCACCTGATGTTAAGTAGAAATGAGGTCCTAGCCTAAGGGCGATAAAACTAGCATAATAAATCTGTTTCTGGACGTGTCGTCCTTACCTTGAAGACTTTAACCCCTGATACTAATATAGCACCCCCAGGAGCTCTGGAAACCTTACTCACACGCAGGAACACAACAACGCCGAAGTGATTGTTATATGGCTGCGGTCTTCTGTAAGGTGGAGGTATTTCACCAGTCTGGCTGCTTCAGTGCTAGCGATAAATCGCTATGCCCTACCTCTATTAAAATATCTTACATAATTTACATGAATAAAAAAAAATTAACCTTAAACTTTGAAACTTAATACTTTTATAGTGCTTCATGCCACACTACTGAACTTATTATTTTTAAATTATTTTTATTTATTATCCTTTGTGGTGTGAAATTCGAACGAACAACCTTCAAGTATCGCGCGCCCTGCTCTTCCAACTGAGCTAACCGCAAGTTATCCTAGGCGATAAACCTCTTAGCTTTTGGTAAGTGCCCTCTGCCGTATTCCTTTAGACCTATAACTCAGTTCAAAGAGCAGCACGCGAAGTACGTGAAGGTCGTAGGTTCGAATCCCACACCGCAAGGGATGTGAAAATGTTTAGGTATGTTTATTTAAAATCTCGCTCGTCTCTTGTCAACAGTCCTGGATCTTGATTTATGTCGAGGTAGGACAAAAACTGAAAATACTCAAATACACTCTCCCCCATTCTGTTATTCGTAAGTTTAACTTTTTCATCTATACTTCGTAAGCTTTTTGACGAGGTTTAAATGTTAATATATAAAAAACTAGCTGTCCGCCCGCGGCTAAATCCAAGAAGCGCGATGTAACACTGGATACGATTAGTCGTTTACAAAAACTGAATGGTACACTATCCCTACTAATATTATAAATGCGAAAGTAGCTCTGTCTGTCTGTCTGTCTGTCTGTCTGTGTGTCTGTTACGCTTTCCTGCTTAAACCTCTCAACCGATTTTGATGAAATTTGGTATAGGTATACGTTGAATCTCAAGAACGGACATAGGCTACTTTTTATTAGAAAATAAGGGGGGGAGGGGGTAATACCACCTTTGGAAGTTTATGTGGAAAAATGTTTATTTTTGAAGTTAGAGATATGAAGTTTGGTACAAATATAGCTCGAAACTTGGATTAAATATAGACTATTTTTTGTTCTTTTGTTGTTGTTGTGTTGCTTTTGTTTCGAATATTAGGGGAGAAAGGGGTAAAACCGACCATAAAAGGATGTAGTCCACGCGAACGAAGTCGCGGGCACAGCTAGTATTATATAAGTAGATAGATGTAAAAAAACAGTTTAGACGATAAAACAAATTGTATTAGCTTCTAAATTTACATGTTTATATTCGTTTGCAATATTTTATCTTGTTTTAAACGACACACAGCGCTATCTCTAATCCATCCATCAAGCAAACTATATTTTTGTTTTTCCTCGGAAATATTAATTTTTCCGGGATAAAAAGTACCTTAATATTTAATCCGGACTTCTAACTTTACGTCTGCAAAATTTCAAATCAATCGGTTCAGTAGTTACGGCATGAAAGCGGAACAAACAAACAAACAAACAAACTCACTTTCCGATTTATAGTATCATAGTAAGGATAAACATCAAACCACATAACAGACATTGCTTTAACTCTGGTAAAAGTAACTGAAGTACTTGTGTTACAAAAATCAGAAAAAACGACAGTACTACAACATCCAGACCTGAGACAATATAGAAAAGTTCATTTCTCATATTGAACCGACCAAATTCGGGCCCGTTCGCCTCTCGGCTACAAGGTTAGCTTTTTTTGTAAAACAAATTACTGACTTTCTTGCTGCTATCTTTTCGGTAGTTGTAGGTTTCGAACCGGAGGTAGCTTCATTTGTTTTATATAGAGACTGGCTATTCATAAGTATTACAAATGTAATATATGTATATGAATAATAAAAAAATATATATGTTTTAAACCTGGAAATTCCATAATTGTTGGTTGGGTAAGCCCGCTTATCCTTTCACATACCTATATACCGATATTCCAGAAACCCAAGACCAACAAACCAATTGCCAGTATATCATAGAAGCATTCAGCAGAGTGCATGAATGGAGTCTTCGCCACAATACACTCGGCTATTGTAGCCGGGGGCCATCGGAGCTATGATTTATCGTTCACTCCCGATCTGTTGCTAAGGTAGTACAGATAAAATTGTCGTTAGTCTGTTAACTTTCCGCTTTTACCAAATTTTCAATCACAACTTTTCTTTTATTAATATCCCCTACGCTACATATATTTTTGTATTTATTTCATAATTTGATTGTACGAAAAAATACAACATAGCTAGGAGCATTCTTTACCAATCATTTTTTGGGTCATTGTTTATGGGTGCGGTAAATAATGTTCTGTTTTGTTTTTGTTTAGTTTAGTTTTGCACTCGCAGACAACCACTCAAAAGTGGTTTGCGAGGCCTTTGATTTAAATTTAAGTATTATTTAATTAATAATAATAAATAAATAATAATAATAATAGTAGTTAATACGTAGATACGTAAGTAATTAAGAAATTAAAATAAGATTAATAAAACTGAAACTTCCAAATTGTAGAACAAAAAAGCCGAATAATTCAATGATTTATTATGCGTTACATAAAAACTAAATAAAGAAAAAAGTTGCGTATTGAAACGAAGCAGTATCTTATAATATTTTTTATGAAAAAAACATCCACTCAATTTAGGATGCCATCAGATATTGGTCGATCTTACCATTCCAACAAACAAAAATTTTTTCGTCAAGTTATGGGCGAAATACAAAGAAAGTATAATGGCCGTTATAAAAAAACTGCCCTCTTTTTTTGAAGGCGTTAGACAATCTTAGTTTTGCGAATCCCCTTTGTAGTGAGACGAGACACGTGTTCTGGCGAAAAGGTAAACTTCACGGCGATTTCCGAAGCCATAACACGAAATATGCTACAAAAATTATACAGCATGTGTTTGAGACACAGGTATCACAGTTGTTTGGCACATTGACAACGCAATACCGGGCCGGCGTTTTTCGATTTAAAATTTAACTGACACGTGGATATTTTGAGCTGACGTGTGCTGGCGGTTTATCCGGTGATGCACGGTGCAAATAAACGAATGTTTAAACTTAACTTTTGGTTACGGTAATTGTTATTTGCATATTCATGATATTTATGGCTGCATTTAATTAAACTTTATTGCACGTATTAAAAAGTGCAAATGGCGGATTTTATCCTAGCAGCATTGTTAACCAGTCAACGCCACTGATTTGAACTGAAAATATCGTGGCGTGCACGAAATGTATGCAAAATAAACTAGCAGTAAGTATTAGCAAATAAATATTCATAAATATTAAATATACCTACACATACATAATAGTAACAATAATAACTTATATAAATAATAAATAAATAATAATAAATATTCGACAACATCACATACATTGCTCTGATTCTGTCGTAAGTAGCCTAAGCACTTGTGTAACAGAAATCAGAAACAATGACGGTATCACAACTTCCAGACCCGAGAGAAAATAGGCAGAAAAGATAATGTCCCATATTTACCCGACTGGGGATCGAACCCGGGACTTCAGGGATGGCGTGACGCCAAAGTCAGGCCCGCTCGCCTCTTGCCTCTAGGTCGTCAAAATAATAAATTGCTTATAAGCCAAGTGTACTATCATATTTATTACTTTTTGAAATTTTCGTTTTAATATTGTTACCTGTTGGATGAAATGGAATAATGTTAAACATGAATAATGAAACTGAATAATTCAGCTCTGAACTCAATCTGTTCTCAAGGCGCTAAGTAATTTCTGATTAGCATTGACGACCAACATCAAAATATCAGCCAAAATCAAAAGCTCAACGTTGCCTAAGTACGGAGACACTTGTGATAGATGTCACTAAGTTCAATCGGACTGGACCCATCCAATTATGCATCCATTAATTATGTTCGTCGCTTTGTCACAAAAATGTAACACAAATGTAATCCGTAATTAGCTGTAAGATTAGCATTAAGATTCATGTCAATAATTTAGTAAGAGCTGTGGATTTTGTGCCAAACAAAAATAAAAATAAAATAAAATAAAAATAAAATTATGCACGCCACGGTCACGGGGCCGTGGCCTTAACTTCATATCAAGTCGGAATAGTTATCACTATCGTACTACAACTTTTTTCTATTATATTTAACGTAAAATATAAAAGAATAAATATATACAAAGAGTATTTTCATTAAATGTAAGCGAAAAAAAACAAAAAAGAGTAATGTTATGTACGAATTTTGAGCACAGTATATTTTTTAATGCCTAGAGAAGAAGTTACAAAATTCTACTAATAACGGTTACCTACGTTTCGTTACTGGATAACGTTTCCCCGAATCATAGAACTTTGTACGATTCGGCGAAACAGTTTTCGGTGAATCGTAGCATCGCTCAAAAAAGATTCGGTAAAATGATAGATAGCCACTGATAGCTACTGACGCCAAAGTGTCTAATAAACAGTAGATAGTATCATATACAACACAAGTGCTGCACCATTATTTACGACACTTGCGACACCTTGCCCATACAAAATTAATGTAAACTTCCAAACGACAATGCATTTCTGTGCAACTTGCGCCAAAACAAGGCGAGTTTACAGAAACTTGCGCCGCTCACTTGTACCGGTCAACGTCGAAGCAACAACTGATTTATAACAATGTGTCGCGCGCGCCGCTTGTTTTGGAGTTGCTCGGTGTTCCGAGACAAAGCTGACAAGCTGTTATGTAAATATAATAATATCGATTATCGGAACGATGTCTTTGTTAGTCGAGCTGGCAACAGTGTTAATAATAGACTATACTATTCAATTCAATTTAAATAATTTATTTCAGGCCTACGTGGCCCATAAATAGTTCGTAACAATTTTTCGTAAGAACTAATATTAGTAAATTACAGTTTATTTATTTATTAATTTTTGTATATATGGGTCCCTACCCATCTGCCAAGGAGTGGTGAGTCCCATCGGTCAACAAAAACCAAAAAAAAAGAAAAAAAAAAGGATAGTGCTGGTGCTGCCTCGTAAACGCGTCAACGTCGAAGCACACCTTTTTCTTATTATAGCACCAAAACCATCGGTTTGCACTTCGACGAACATTCCGGACGCACTACACCGCCAAGGCAACCCCAACAATATCCTCAAGGCATTATTATATCAAATCAGACGAAAAAATGGTTCAACCTCTAAATCTATACATACTATCGTCCTGCCACTTCTTTGAACGCGCTAATCAGCCAGATTCCTGAGAATCTGGTTCGAGTTGAAATAATATTATTGTGTTAAATAGTTTATTTAAAAATATTATAATACAGGGTCAAAAGGTAACAATGTTTTTAATAGATAAAAGGAAGTACTTACTGTCCGAAGTTTCGGTTAGTTTGCACCAACCAGCTCAGTCAGCTCGTGACCACGGTTACAATTTCAATTGTTACCAAAACAACAAGCTCATTACCACTTAACAGCAGGTGGGATGAGGTCAATCTTGAAGTGCAATATATATAAAAAAAAAGCAATTCGTGAGATTTTCCTGTATCAATCTGATTATGACACAATTTTAAGTAACTTGATTCTAATATTACAAAGCTGAAGAGTTAGTTTGTTTGAACGCGTTTAGGAACTACGGGTTCAAATTGTACCAATATTTTTGTGTGTATAGTTTTTTCATCGAGAGAGGCATTAGGCGCTGTTTTTAACACGCCGCAATAGGAGTTAAAAATCAGAGGAAATGTGTGAAAAACGGCGATAGTACTTCATGAAAAGCCACGGGGCGATCGGCTACTAAAAAAATAAAATTTCTCCTGTTGTTAATTTCATCGACTGATCGAAGACTTTATCCAGAGAGTTTTTTTTTATTTTTTTATAATGCACTCTAAGATTGACCTCATCCCACCTGATGTTAAGTGGTAATGAGTTCCTAGCTTAAGGGCGAAAAGTATAGCATAGTAAAACTGTTACTAGACTTGTCGCCCTTACTTTGAAGGCTTGACCCCTGCTACTAATGTAGCACCCCCCAAGAGCTCTAGAAACCTTACTCATATGCAGGAACACAACAACACCGGAGTGACTGATATTTGGCTGCGGTCTTCTGTAAGGTCGAGGTATTTCACCAGCTCGAGCGATAAATCGCTTTGCCCTGCCTCTCTTAAACGTGACGCATCTGCAAGATCCTAACAGGAAGAATGCGTTCCACTCGTCGTGAGCGCGTTCGCGGGTGACTTCACAGCGTGTTATCGAAACGCTGCGTTTGTTATTTGTTGCTCCATCGGGCGGAGTTTACGCTACGCCGGAGATGCGCGAAATGGCTCGTTGACTCAGGGCTAGTTCATATTGGAGAATCGTTAAAAAACCGGGTAAATGGAAATAAAGAGGATGGAATGTTAAATATAGGTAAATATAATACACAGGCAAATTAAGAGAGGTAGGGCATGGCAATTTATCGTTTGAACTGGAGCAGCCCGACTGGTAAAACCTTACAGAAGACCGCAGCCAAACAACAGTCACTTCGGTGTTCGGTGTTCCTGGATGTGAGTAAGGTATCCAGAGCTCCTGGGGGGTGCTACATTAGTAGCAGGGTTCGAGCTTTCAAGATAACGGCGACAAGTCCAGTAACAGATTTATTATGCTGTACTTGTCGCCCTTAAGCTATGACATCATTACCACTAAACATCCGGTTGGATGATGGATGAGGTCAACCTTGAAGTGTAATATAAAAAAATAGGCTGGACTTTGTTTCAAAGGAGAATTAAATTTGAGACCTTAAATTTGAATTTTACCTTATAGCCATTACCTCACCGCATTGTAATTTAATTCACTGCATGACGCCAATGCTGCCTTAAGTTCCACATTTAAATTTATTTATTTTTTCTCAAAAAAAAACAGCTAGCCAGTATGAACAGCTCCGTTTCCCATAACATTTTAAATATCATCTAAAACAAACCATTTCCCCCCGCAATACGGCACACCTTATCCTCAGCTAACATCTTCTTTGTCTCTTAAACAAATATTATTTTTCTCATCCACCGAGTCAGCGACGCATAAGTTAGTAGGATCAAAATCGCCCTAATGCCCTCTCAAAAACAACTTCAAACTTGTTTAAACATAAACACGGCCAATTAAACTTAAAAAGATATTTTCTTTTAACGAAATTAAGCAAAAGTATCAACATTTTGGAGTAATAAAGCGGTGTAACATTTTGCGAGGCTGTTTAATAGAAAACGTTGCCAGAATACGGAGTTTTTATTAAACCTCAATTATGATTCTTGGGAAAAAAGATGAATTTATTATCTTTTACCTTTTTCGTGGGTTGCTACGAGTAAATATTAGGCCTTGAAATAACAGCGTTATTGGACTTATTTTCTCGTACTGAAATATTTGATTTTACCTCGGTATCATTTAAAGGTTGTGTCAATATAAGAAATAAAATAATTTAGACACAATGTACCATGGTTTGGTTTGGACGGTGATGACGTAATTTATTTAAGTAAGTAAGTACAAATGATATGTTTACTTGTATTTAGTTCTGCGATTATAATGTTTTTAGATAGTAATAGTCTACGTACCATTATTTTTCTTTAAGCATTTTTTTTTCATCTTCACCAAATATGGTTCTTACCTGTAAAATAAAGAAAAGACATGTTTACATGTAAACTTTAAAATACTATTTGGAACTGTAAAAAATAATTTTGTGTTGTATAATCTATTATATCAAAAAAGGCTTTAGGCTTTGTATACCATAACGTTGCGAATTGCGACCAATAAGAGTTGAAGAATCAATGAAAATAGATAGATAGATACACTGTATTGCACAAATAATTTACAGAAATAGGTTTCACACATTAATTATAGTACAATTTAGGTGGTTTATCGCTAGGAAGCTGTCTCTTCTAGACAACCTTAAGGTAGAGGAAATAGTCGATGGAAAGAAATGGGAACGGTCGTGCAACATAAATAGAGCTTTTATTATACAATTATATTCATAACTATATGATAATGTGGAGAATACCAGGATAGTACGCAAACAACCGCTAGTATAAAATAAGAATTGAATTCAACCAGTTAAACCATTTAAAATATTAAACAATTAAATTAAATTTTAACTTTGGCCATCAACAAATAACCCATTAAACAGTAGATATTTAATACCTATGTTTTCCAATTCATTTCGCACTGCAAGAAATTATATCAAAATTGGGAAACCCGACGCCATTTACATATCGCTCGGAATTTTATGTTAATTGGAATAAAACAAGCCAGTATCAGCAAATGTATGAGGAGCAGCGAACAAAGTTGTTCAGCTGTGAACTTTAACGTGGAGAGGTTAAAATTGTTATTTGATTGTAAACATTTGCTGGTGATTCCACAATACACATCGAGTAGGATTGGATATTAACGAGTCGGTGAAGCGAAATGAGACTTGTTTCATGAAATTAAAACGATTCCAGCAAATTAATATGTGTGCCCTTGTCGGATTTCAGAAAGTTATCGCCGCTTTAATTTTTGTTTACTGATATTACGCGACAGAACTGTGTTCGCGTTGGGAATGTTGCGAATGGTTTCATGTTTGCTGTTTCACGTGTTAAATTAACTATTGTGTAGATACATTTTAACTAAATAATTAAATGGCATACAACATCACATGCATTGACCGGGTAGACTAACTTGCCCTTTGCAGTTTAAAAAACAAAATACTTATTATTTGAGGCAATCTAAAACCACGTTTTATCTCTTATCTAACTTCAAAGTCATAGGCTTTCCCTGTTTGCTTGCTGTCCCTAAACGTAGACTTCATAAGATTAGTAATCCATTTGTTGGTTTAGGTATAACTTCTTTAAATAAATTGCTTAAAATTATTCTTGATTTACCTTTGCATAAATTTAAGACACTTGTTGTCTTTTTAAAAAGTCTACTACAGTATGGAAGACTATATTAATGACAAAGACGTGTGAATCACCAACGGTGGTACGACAACACACTCTGAAATAAATGTATAAATACTCAATAACAGAAGAAACACAAATGTTCTACACTTGAAAGTTTATCCCTGGTGAACATCGAACCCATAATCTTTGGCATGTGCTTTGGCTCAACAACTGGGAGTCTAACAAGGTCCTTAGTGATCTAATTTTAAGTTTACTACTTGTAAACACTTTAGATGCAATAAAATATCGAGTTTTGAGTAATGGCCGCTCTAATGCACTTTTGATAGAAAAAAAACACTAAACCAACGAATCAGTCAAAAATTATTCACTGTTTTTGTGCTTCGTCTTTTGATTAAAGATGTTGTGAATTAAAAATGGCGCCGGGAAAACAAGGGGGCTTAGACAAAGTAACATCGCTTTGTACCGAAACGATATCGAAGTTCGTCATCGTCTCTGAGATAACGAAAACAATTTCCTAGCCAATGTAACACTACTGTCGCGATCGTTGAGGCGAATTGTTTGTTCGACAAGGACCTAGAATATTGTCTATGGTATCGAAAATTTAGCTGTCACCGTCAGTTAGGAAGTGTCAAATCGGATCAAACCCGCGAACATATTTGATGTTGTTGTCATTTTCAAAAAGTATTTTGTGCTAAGATTAAGTGAGTGTTGAGTTTAATCGTTCTCAAATTATAAACAAACAAGATTTTGACAGTGGTAAGTAAATAAAGTGTTATTACTTTGAGCTGGTTTCCAAAACTTAATGGTATTTAAAAGAGATTTATGTGAAAATTATACGACGATGGAGTAATCTTTATTTTAATCATTTTTAGTGATAAAACATGGAATCAAGAGTGCGAGCAAGTCCAGAACAATTGATAACGCTGCTTGAGTTCATGGAAAAGTAAGTATTATAAGTAAAGTTTAATTCATGAGTATGTAGGTAATGTAAACAATGACGCGATCTTAACAATGGAACACTTTATTGCATCTTTGTTTGTTTATGTTACAGTCATGGTGACCTGGCGAGGCCTCTTGCTGGATCACAAGGTCGGGTAAGGTCAGACCGATTATGGACTGAACTTACCAATATTTTGAATTCTGTTGGTGATGGTGTCAGCAAGACTACAGACAAGTGGAAAAAGGTAAGGACTTAATGAATATTTTTGCAATGACTGGTGTGATGGAATTGGTTGTGTTTAATTCACAGCCAGGACCATAATTCCTGTTGCGGTTATCATGGTTGGCTTGTAATCACTTATCTGTTACTACTGTCAGCGATCAGTCTTTGACACCCCAAGTACAAGTAATGCTCTAGGTTCGATGACCAATGACCATGTCTCGGATGTTTAATTATTTTTTAATTTATTACAAAAGTATTTACCAAATTTTTGGCTTTTTCGTCAAATTTTTACTTATAACATACTTATGACTAAGATTGATATTTATTCAATAAAGGTGTGGGCAGACTGGAAGTCAAAGACAAAGAAAAAGGCTTTGACCATTAGGCAACATTCAAGAGGGACTGGAGGTGGACCAGCAAGCAGGCAAACTTTATCCGCCAGCGATGAAAGAGTGCTGGCTATAATGGGTGCTTTAGCAGTGGAGGGACAAGCCTCTGTAGAAGAGCTTGGATTTAATGTATGTATTATATATCTTCAAGGCGTTTGTTCAATAATGACCTAATTTTCTCCCATAAGCCGCAAAATAAAAATATTTAAATTTGTTTCAAAAATTATTGACCATTGGTATTGTTGACAATACAAACATAAAAAAAAATGATGTTAGGTAATGAAAACAAAACATACTTAGTTAACTGAAAAGACACCATTCAATTTTATTTATGATAAATAAATAAATGCACCAGACAATCACACCAATCACCTGGTCTCAATCTAACGTTTTCCCGTGTACTATGAGTACCAGACGACGAATACTAACTGCGTCATCCCAGCACACCCAGACTCAAGTCGATTTGGAAAAGTTCGTTTTACAAATTGACCCGACCGGGAATCGAACTAGGGACCTTTCGCGCTTTGGCCGGCAACCTTAGCCACTACGCCACCGAGGTCGTCAAATTGTTTATTAATTAGAATTTTATTACCTAAATCTATCATTACCAATCTTTTTCAGAGACCACAATCTTCTGCACAAGATGATCCTGTCGCCCCAGATGATGCTATTTATTTGGAAATTGTAGATGGTAAGTCTTAGGCTTAAAATATCATAATATTTTTTAAATGTATAATATTATCTAATACTGTGCCAAATTTTTTCGAAATGCGTTCAGCCGTTTTTGCGTACTTGTAACATCTCACATTTATAATATGAAATCTAGGCGATGCACTATCTGTGCGCCGATATTTAATCGAAATCCGTTTTTACGTGATTGAGTAAGAAACAAGCAAACATTCAAACTTTTAAATTTTATAATACCTATTAGGTACAAAGTTAAATTTGATTCAAGATAACATTGTAAAGGGGGTTTCTGTCAACTGCCCAAAATAACACTCATTTTCTTTTGCAGAAACTCCACAATCAACTTCACCACAACCGTCCACTTCACAGCCCTCAAATAATTGGCTTCTGCCTTCCACATCCCAAATCCAAAGACCGCCATCCCTTCCGCTCGTACTCACTCCTCCTTCGCCTCAGGGACAGCAGCCTGCTGTGGCCCCGGCCGCCCTATCCCCGCCAGTCCCTCAAGCGTCCACTACTCCTAGACGACGACGGCCACCTGTCCCCCGCGCGTCTGCTACTTCTCCACCTGCCAGGCGTCGTCCGCGGTTGAGGTCGCCAGCCACACCGCAGTCTGCTGCCTCTCCCGACCGCCCTCGCTTGCGCGCCCGACGGAGACGGGCACCCACCCCCTTCGAGAGAGCGGCGAGCGAGTTTGCGGCCGTGGAATTACGACGCCTGGAGCTGCAGGAAGCGCGGAGTAGAAATCAGCACGAACGCGACTTGCGAGCGTTGGAGGTTGAGCACGAGCGAAACCAAGTTTTGAAATCGATAGTAGATGTCGCTCAAGCTTGGCTTAACTATTATCGCAGTAGGGACAACACAGAACCGCTGAACACTGAGTAGTTAAGCGATTGTGTTGTCCCTATAGCCATAGTAGTCAACGGTACTAAAAAAGTATTTATGTTATTTATTTTATGTTATTAATGTTTGTAATAAAATGTGTAGCCTTTGGGCGAAAGGAGTGTCATCGTTAAATTGCCTAATAAGATGCCTCTTTTATAGCTCAATTTTAAGACTGCAATAAAAGACTGTATGGCAATGTTATTCAACTATACTGTAAGACTGATACTTGATAATGCATTTTTATTTTTAAGTTTTGCTAATGAGGCTATAGTAAAAAGTAGTCAAAGTAGTTTACCTAGGATGCCTAGGTGTTTCACAGCTAACTTTCTGTACCCCAGGGGTATTGGTTCGTCTGTTTATAGATAGTGTGTTACACGCATTGGCATTTTTTAAAGTGTTTTTTTCGTTTAAGTTTATAGGGATTTATTATTTCATGCATTTGAGCTGAGGCTTGTCTTGCACACGGCAGTGAACGTATTAAGTCTGGTTAATATATGGTATAATTATGTTAAGAGATACAAATCAGATAAGGTCAAAATTTTATCGAATTACTGTTAATAAAAAATGTTAAAATATTTAAATTTTATAGTAATTTTATTTATTTACCTATTTTACATCCTACTAACTAAGCGATTGCGCATAGCCCTGCCTCGGATTAATTCATTTTGGTTCTCATTGGAAGAGGTGCTGTGTTGTTCAGCATGATCTTCACTATCTCCTAGACCTTCAGCTGGCATATAACTTGGAGGTGGTATTCTAGCATCTAATGCAATGTTGTGCAGGACACAACATGCATTAGTGATTTTGCTAGCCATGTAAGGGTGATAGTGAAGAACTCTGTGTCGAAGCATACACCTCCAACGAGCCTTAAGTAATCCGAAACAGCGCTCAATGCGAGATCTGGCTTGGACATGACGTCGCGTATAGACCTCTTCCTGGGATCCTGGTTCAGCATTCAATATAGGCGTCATCAACCAGGGCCGCTGTGGATACCCAGAATCTCCTGAAAAAAAAGGAAATATCTATATTTTTGTTTATAAGCTACTTTAGTTCTAACTATGGAATGTACAATAATTGTTGTTTATTTGTAGTTGTGCTCACTGAAACATTGTTTTACAATTACTACTAGGAGTATAGGGCTATTTCAGATGTTCAACTATTTACAATATAAGGAACTATGTCTTACCTAATAACCAAACGTGTTCACCACTTTCATGAAGCCCTTGCATATATGTGCCCACTTGACTCGCAGACCATATGTGGGAGTCATGAGTAGCTCCACCAAATTTTGAGTTCACGCTTATTATGTGCAAATCATAATCACATATCTGAAAAGAAAATTAAATTAAAAAGATACTTAACCTGATAATCGTAATACTTACTTCTTTACAAATGACATAGGTACAATAATTATAATAATAATAGACATTATTTGAATTAAGTTACTTACAAAACATTTGACATTTTATTTTATTCATAAATACAGTACCTACATACCTACATAGTTTCAATAAAATTTATCAACCACAAAGTTTTTTTATTATAATTAGAATTTATCCAGCTGCTTACCATTTGAACATTTAGGGAATGATATCCTTTTCTATTAAAAAACATATGTTCTTCCGCAACTGGTCTCGTTATAGCAATGTGGGTACAGTCAATGCATCCAATCACTCCAGGCAAATTATGTGTCCTTTGAAATCTGCAAATTATTAAAAAAATTACAAAAAATACTAAAAAGTTACTATTTATGTAAGAACCTAAGTATGTACTTTTATGAAAGTTATTTTTACATACTTCTCTTTGATTATGGATCTCTTATGTGGCGTTTGTGGAAACGCTATCCACCTGCTGACCATCCAATTGTGATTAAGGGCATTCACAACCTCCCTGATGCAGCGACTTGTTGTCCGCTGAGTCAAATGCTGGCCCACCCCCACTATTTTTTGGTACGACCCTGTAGCTAAAAAGCTAAGAGCACACAGCACCTGAAAAATATAATAATACAGAGGTTTGTACCTACTAGGTTTGATATGGTTTTATTATGATTTACTATAGTCAATAAAATTAGTTTATTGAATGTGAAATTTCTTACCTTTAATTCCAGGGGAATTTCAGGGGAACCTTTCAATCCGGCATGACATTTTAGGTCGTTGCATAATTTCCTAAATGTTTTTTTATTAAGCCTGAAATGTTGGATAAACAACAATTCTGGCATATCCTCAATTGTTTCCAATTGCCGTCGCTGCCTTAATCGATTTTGACGCCTCTCCCAGGTGTTTTCATTGTGTGCAGCCCACAATACACGTAAAGTATGCATTTTCAATCTGTATTAATGCTTAAAACACCGAAGAAATAGCTAAGAGCAAGTAACTAGATGTAATCACTTCGCGTCAAAAATCAGCTGCTAAATGAAATCCGGCCATATTGTTTCTCTAACTACAACGTTTTAACATTCGATTCGTTATCTTTTTTGTCGATCGCGATCGAAACGAAGACGAACACTGAAAGTGCCGCTTGTCTACGCATTTGTATGGGATAACGACAAAAACAATTCGTTACTTTATGGTTTCGTTATCAATTAATACATTGTCTACCAAATTACGATAAAGATGTCGAACGACCACGTGATTTAACGCGGCTTATGTCAGTCCCATACATTTTTGTCTTTTCGAACTTCGTTATCGTTTTTAAATTGTTACTTTGTCTAAGCCCCTGGGGCTTAGACAAAGTAACATCGCTTTGTACCGAAACGATATCGAAGTTCGTCATCGTCTCTGAGATAACGAAAACAATTTCCTAGCCAATGTAACACTACTGTCGCGATCGTTGAGGCGAATTGTTTGTTCGACAAGGACCTAGAATATTGTCTATGGTATCGAAAATTTAGCTGTCACCGTCAGTTAGGAAGTGTCAAATCGGATCAAACCCGCGAACATATTTGATGTTGTTGTCATTTTCAAAAAGTATTTTGTGCTAAGATTAAGTGAGTGTTGAGTTTAATCGTTCTCAAATTATAAACAAACAAGATTTTGACAGTGGTAAGTAAATAAAGTGTTATTACTTTGAGCTGGTTTCCAAAACTTAATGGTATTTAAAAGAGATTTATGTGAAAATTATACGACGATGGAGTAATCTTTATTTTAATCATTTTTAGTGATAAAACATGGAATCAAGAGTGCGAGCAAGTCCAGAACAATTGATAACGCTGCTTGAGTTCATGGAAAAGTAAGTATTATAAGTAAAGTTTAATTCATGAGTATGTAGGTAATGTAAACAATGACGCGATCTTAACAATGGAACACTTTATTGCATCTTTGTTTGTTTATGTTACAGTCATGGTGACCTGGCGAGGCCTCTTGCTGGATCACAAGGTCGGGTAAGGTCAGACCGATTATGGACTGAACTTACCAATATTTTGAATTCTGTTGGTGATGGTGTCAGCAAGACTACAGACAAGTGGAAAAAGGTAAGGACTTAATGAATATTTTTGCAATGACTGGTGTGATGGAATTGGTTGTGTTTAATTCACAGCCAGGACCATAATTCCTGTTGCGGTTATCATGGTTGGCTTGTAATCACTTATCTGTTACTACTGTCAGCGATCAGTCTTTGACACCCCAAGTACAAGTAATGCTCTAGGTTCGATGACCAATGACCATGTCTCGGATGTTTAATTATTTTTTAATTTATTACAAAAGTATTTACCAAATTTTTGGCTTTTTCGTCAAATTTTTACTTATAACATACTTATGACTAAGATTGATATTTATTCAATAAAGGTGTGGGCAGACTGGAAGTCAAAGACAAAGAAAAAGGCTTTGACCATTAGGCAACATTCAAGAGGGACTGGAGGTGGACCAGCAAGCAGGCAAACTTTATCCGCCAGCGATGAAAGAGTGCTGGCTATAATGGGTGCTTTAGCAGTGGAGGGACAAGCCTCTGTAGAAGAGCTTGGATTTAATGTATGTATTATATATCTTCAAGGCGTTTGTTCAATAATGACCTAATTTTCTCCCATAAGCCGCAAAATAAAAATATTTAAATTTGTTTCAAAAATTATTGACCATTGGTATTGTTGACAATACAAACATAAAAAAAAATGATGTTAGGTAATGAAAACAAAACATACTTAGTTAACTGAAAAGACACCATTCAATTTTATTTATGATAAATAAATAAATGCACCAGACAATCACACCAATCACCTGGTCTCAATCTAACGTTTTCCCGTGTACTATGAGTACCAGACGACGAATACTAACTGCGTCATCCCAGCACACCCAGACTCAAGTCGATTTGGAAAAGTTCGTTTTACAAATTGACCCGACCGGGAATCGAACTAGGGACCTTTCGCGCTTTGGCCGGCAACCTTAGCCACTACGCCACCGAGGTCGTCAAATTGTTTATTAATTAGAATTTTATTACCTAAATCTATCATTACCAATCTTTTTCAGAGACCACAATCTTCTGCACAAGATGATCCTGTCGCCCCAGATGATGCTATTTATTTGGAAATTGTAGATGGTAAGTCTTAGGCTTAAAATATCATAATATTTTTTAAATGTATAATATTATCTAATACTGTGCCAAATTTTTTCGAAATGCGTTCAGCCGTTTTTGCGTACTTGTAACATCTCACATTTATAATATGAAATCTAGGCGATGCACTATCTGTGCGCCGATATTTAATCGAAATCCGTTTTTACGTGATTGAGTAAGAAACAAGCAAACATTCAAACTTTTAAATTTTATAATACCTATTAGGTACAAAGTTAAATTTGATTCAAGATAACATTGTAAAGGGGGTTTCTGTCAACTGCCCAAAATAACACTCATTTTCTTTTGCAGAAACTCCACAATCAACTTCACCACAACCGTCCACTTCACAGCCCTCAAATAATTGGCTTCTGCCTTCCACATCCCAAATCCAAAGACCGCCATCCCTTCCGCTCGTACTCACTCCTCCTTCGCCTCAGGGACAGCAGCCTGCTGTGGCCCCGGCCGCCCTATCCCCGCCAGTCCCTCAAGCGTCCACTACTCCTAGACGACGACGGCCACCTGTCCCCCGCGCGTCTGCTACTTCTCCACCTGCCAGGCGTCGTCCGCGGTTGAGGTCGCCAGCCACACCGCAGTCTGCTGCCTCTCCCGACCGCCCTCGCTTGCGCGCCCGACGGAGACGGGCACCCACCCCCTTCGAGAGAGCGGCGAGCGAGTTTGCGGCCGTGGAATTACGACGCCTGGAGCTGCAGGAAGCGCGGAGTAGAAATCAGCACGAACGCGACTTGCGAGCGTTGGAGGTTGAGCACGAGCGAAACCAAGTTTTGAAATCGATAGTAGATGTCGCTCAAGCTTGGCTTAACTATTATCGCAGTAGGGACAACACAGAACCGCTGAACACTGAGTAGTTAAGCGATTGTGTTGTCCCTATAGCCATAGTAGTCAACGGTACTAAAAAAGTATTTATGTTATTTATTTTATGTTATTAATGTTTGTAATAAAATGTGTAGCCTTTGGGCGAAAGGAGTGTCATCGTTAAATTGCCTAATAAGATGCCTCTTTTATAGCTCAATTTTAAGACTGCAATAAAAGACTGTATGGCAATGTTATTCAACTGTAACTGTAAGACTGATACTTGATAATGCATTTTTATTTTTAAGTTTTGCTAATGAGGCTATAGTAAAAAGTAGTCAAAGTAGTTTACCTAGGATGCCTAGGTGTTTCACAGCTAACTTTCTGTACCCCAGGGGTATTGGTTCGTCTGTTTATAGATAGTGTGTTACACGCATTGGCATTTTTTAAAGTGTTTTTTTCGTTTAAGTTTATAGGGATTTATTATTTCATGCATTTGAGCTGAGGCTTGTCTTGCACACGGCAGTGAACGTATTAAGTCTGGTTAATATATGGTATAATTATGTTAAGAGATACAAATCAGATAAGGTCAAAATTTTATCGAATTACTGTTAATAAAAAATGTTAAAATATTTAAATTTTATAGTAATTTTATTTATTTACCTATTTTACATCCTACTAACTAAGCGATTGCGCATAGCCCTGCCTCGGATTAATTCATTTTGGTTCTCATTGGAAGAGGTGCTGTGTTGTTCAGCATGATCTTCACTATCTCCTAGACCTTCAGCTGGCATATAACTTGGAGGTGGTATTCTAGCATCTAATGCAATGTTGTGCAGGACACAACATGCATTAGTGATTTTGCTAGCCATGTAAGGGTGATAGTGAAGAACTCTGTGTCGAAGCATACACCTCCAACGAGCCTTAAGTAATCCGAAACAGCGCTCAATGCGAGATCTGGCTTGGACATGACGTCGCGTATAGACCTCTTCCTGGGATCCTGGTTCAGCATTCAATATAGGCGTCATCAACCAGGGCCGCTGTGGATACCCAGAATCTCCTGAAAAAAAAGGAAATATCTATATTTTTGTTTATAAGCTACTTTAGTTCTAACTATGGAATGTACAATAATTGTTGTTTATTTGTAGTTGTGCTCACTGAAACATTGTTTTACAATTACTACTAGGAGTATAGGGCTATTTCAGATGTTCAACTATTTACAATATAAGGAACTATGTCTTACCTAATAACCAAACGTGTTCACCACTTTCATGAAGCCCTTGCATATATGTGCCCACTTGACTCGCAGACCATATGTGGGAGTCATGAGTAGCTCCACCAAATTTTGAGTTCACGCTTATTATGTGCAAATCATAATCACATATCTGAAAAGAAAATTAAATTAAAAAGATACTTAACCTGATAATCGTAATACTTACTTCTTTACAAATGACATAGGTACAATAATTATAATAATAATAGACATTATTTGAATTAAGTTACTTACAAAACATTTGACATTTTATTTTATTCATAAATACAGTACCTACATACCTACATAGTTTCAATAAAATTTATCAACCACAAAGTTTTTTTATTATAATTAGAATTTATCCAGCTGCTTACCATTTGAACATTTAGGGAATGATATCCTTTTCTATTAAAAAACATATGTTCTTCCGCAACTGGTCTCGTTATAGCAATGTGGGTACAGTCAATGCATCCAATCACTCCAGGCAAATTATGTGTCCTTTGAAATCTGCAAATTATTAAAAAAATTACAAAAAATACTAAAAAGTTACTATTTATGTAAGAACCTAAGTATGTACTTTTATGAAAGTTATTTTTACATACTTCTCTTTGATTATGGATCTCTTATGTGGCGTTTGTGGAAACGCTATCCACCTGCTGACCATCCAATTGTGATTAAGGGCATTCACAACCTCCCTGATGCAGCGACTTGTTGTCCGCTGAGTCAAATGCTGGCCCACCCCCACTATTTTTTGGTACGACCCTGTAGCTAAAAAGCTAAGAGCACACAGCACCTGAAAAATATAATAATACAGAGGTTTGTACCTACTAGGTTTGATATGGTTTTATTATGATTTACTATAGTCAATAAAATTAGTTTATTGAATGTGAAATTTCTTACCTTTAATTCCAGGGGAATTTCAGGGGAACCTTTCAATCCGGCATGACATTTTAGGTCGTTGCATAATTTCCTAAATGTTTTTTTATTAAGCCTGAAATGTTGGATAAACAACAATTCTGGCATATCCTCAATTGTTTCCAATTGCCGTCGCTGCCTTAATCGATTTTGACGCCTCTCCCAGGTGTTTTCATTGTGTGCAGCCCACAATACACGTAAAGTATGCATTTTCAATCTGTATTAATGCTTAAAACACCGAAGAAATAGCTAAGAGCAAGTAACTAGATGTAATCACTTCGCGTCAAAAATCAGCTGCTAAATGAAATCCGGCCATATTGTTTCTCTAACTACAACGTTTTAACATTCGATTCGTTATCTTTTTTGTCGATCGCGATCGAAACGAAGACGAACACTGAAAGTGCCGCTTGTCTACGCATTTGTATGGGATAACGACAAAAACAATTCGTTACTTTATGGTTTCGTTATCAATTAATACATTGTCTACCAAATTACGATAAAGATGTCGAATGACCACGTGATTTAACGCGGCTTATGTCAGTCCCATACATTTTTGTCTTTTCGAACTTCGTTATCGTTTTTAAATTGTTACTTTGTCTAAGCCCCAAGGCATCAAACAGTATTAAGCCTTCGTTCACTCTTATTCGATGTGTGGCCGCGCGCGTGACATGACGTCAAAAACGTTCTAATATCATAAAGCAGAAGAGTTTGGTTGTTTGAATGCGCTAATCTCAGAAAGTACTGGTTAAATTTTTTGTAGTTTAATTTTGATTGAAAGTCCATTTATCAAGGAAGGCTTTAGGCTATATAACAAACCGCGACCAATGGGACCGGAGAATAAGAAGAAAATTATGACAACAACGCAGGTAGTACGCGTGCGAAGTGATTTCTACTTACTTCAGTCACATAAGGTTTTAATTAGATTACACTTGATATACGTGAATTTGTATGACGTGACAATTTTATTTCTTTATTTCATGAAACTGAGGGTCCACAAAATCTTTGACCTCACTTATGACAACGTTTTGTTCATATCATTTCATTGAGTGGATAGTGTGTCATTTATTCTTAAAAATTAATGAAAATTACGGTCCAAGTCAGCTCTTAGCGGCTGCAGGCGCTGTAAGTAAATGCAATGTAAATACGTTCAAGACGGATGAGCTCGGATAACGTTTCACTGACCGATGTTTGAACCGTTCGAATTGTTTGCTACCCCATAGAAAACGATACTTTTTCTTCATTCTAATAATTATTTCTGTTTGTACAATTAATGTTTAAATTAAACCTGACTAAAATAGTGGTTATTCTAGTTTCAGAATGACTAACTTATATACATACTATCTACCACTTACACCATGTATTACGTACCACTAACTTTTTCTTTTATATTACACTTCAAGATTGACCCCGTCCCATCTGATGTTAAGTGGTAATGAGGTCCTAGCTTAAAAGTGACAAGTATAGCATAATAAAGTTACAGCACTTGTCGCCCTTACCTTGAAGGCCTGATCCCTGCTACTAACTTAGCACCCCCACCACCAAGAGCTCTGGAAACCTTACACGCAGGAACACAACAACACAAAAGGGATTGTTATTTGACTGCGGTGTTCTTTAAGGTGGAGGTATTTCATTTGTAAGAACTGTTAACATAATTTTATCCACATTTAAAATAGCATTGCATCTTTTCTACAAATGCAAGAAATTAATAAAAAGATATAGGTAACATTTATATTTCATGTTTGAATAATTCTGTTTCTACATAAATCAACTAATTACAACGATAAAAACAAGCTTCAAACATTTATTTAACAATTTTTTTGGGGGTGCTACATTAGTAGCAGGGGTCAAGCTTCAAGGTAAGGGTGACAAGTCCAATAACAGATTTATTATGCTGTACGTACTTGTCCCCCTTAAGCTAGGACCTCATTACCACTTAACATCAGGTGGGATGAGGTCAATCTTGAAGTGCAATATAAAAAAAAAATCCCTCTCCTACTCTCTTGGTTTAGTTAACTCTCCTAAAAGTTACCCTTAAGTTATTTTTTTATGAAACATATACAACAGACGAAATCGAAAACATAATCATATTATTTTCGATTTAGTCGTTTTATTTTGCAACACTTTTAATGTAGCTTTTCGTGTGATTCCAGAATACCCCCGATCTAATGCACCATAATACGGGTGGACACTGGGCGACAGCATTGTTTATACAACATTAGCATCAATCATTTTTTGTTATAGCTTGTCTCAAGTTTCAGTGAGATTTAGAAATTTATTATTTTAATTCTTAGAATTAAAATAATAAAAATTAATTGTCAAAGCGGCTTCGTGTTCTTCCATAAAAAAAAATAATATTCCAGAAATATCGAGAAGTAGTAATTTTTTTCGGCTGAAAAGTAATTTCAATCAGCCATTGATAAGATGTTAATTGGAGAAATTGGCCAACCGAACCTACATGCTATTTTGATTTATTTTTCTATTTAAATTATGGTTTGACATTTGACGTAAAATATATTTGTTTTCACTATTTTTCAATGTTTATTTCCCTGATCTTTCATAACTGTAACATAGTTAGATTGTATTTTTAGACCTGTTTAAGACTTTGAAGGTTTTATATTACCTAAATCCTGTTTCTTTGCAATGCCACAAAAAGAAATGAACAGCCTAAATAGAAACAGCGTAAAAGACATTCAATCTGAAAGCAATATCCAATTGTAGTGATAAGAAAACAGATATCCCTAAGAGCCAAAAAATTCAAAACACATCGTCGTAAAGCGAACAGTGTAATGCTCGCTCCGAAATCACAATCCATAATTCCATAAAGATCTCTTGTAAGGGACCTTTTCGGATATTTCGTTAGTTCCGATTCGATTTTCATTTTATGCAAAAGATCCCATTCGCAGGGCAGCGAAGACCTTCAATCGGGATAATGCCATAGAAGAATGATCCAAATTGAATTCGTTTCGGTACGACCGCCCGCGACCCGTGTGCTCAATTCGGGGAGACCCGTTTTGAGTGTTGCCATCAATATTGATAATCAATTTTTATATATATTTTTAATCGTTTTTAAGATTTAAAAATAAATAAATAAATATTGGACAACATAACATACATTGCTTTGAAATTAGAAACAACGATGGAACCAGACCTGAGACAATATAGAAAAGTTCGTCTCCCATATTGGCCCGACTGGGGATCGAATCCATAACCTCAGAGATGGCGCGACACCAAAGTCCGGCACGCTCGCCTCTCGGCTACGGAAGTTGTCAAACACCACACCATGTCGATCTAACCCTTAAATACCGTTGCGCACGACTTAATTAGCGCTTGTTTAAAATTAAAGTGTCCTATATTAAAGTGGGTGGGCATCATATTAGGGACAGTACGAAATTTTTTTTAAGTTCTACTTTCACAAAATAATATATTAAATATTTCATTTAAAATTTTTTGATTAACAAACATATGTACTTCCTAGCTCATGAAATAAAAAAGTTTTCTCTATCTTTAGATGTTTCGCCCAACAATCTTCATGTACCTACCCATGACGCAATAAGAATAAGCGTGTGCCGACCTACGACATTACCTACAAGTCGACACAAATACAGCGTCAGCAGAACTGGCGTAGTAAACAATGCTCCATACGTAATGCATGACATCGATCCTACATCGCGATGGCAGAGTTTTCGTCACCACTAAGTATATATGTCGCAGTCATCTGGTTGAATGAGCTATTTGATTGGATCACTAGCGCGTTTATTAAATGACGACGTTTAATTGAATGACTAGGCCGAACGTTGAATGAACAATCCTCACTCAACGTCCAACAAGTTAGCTAATTGTAACATAGTCCTTTGAACATAGCGGACGTAAAATCAGTCAGGTGATTGTAATTTAGTTCATTTTTTTTCCACTGCGGCGTTAGTGCTCATCAAAACAAAGATGGCGTCGAACAACTGGTACAGATCTAATCGAATAGCACTGTGTTGATATATTTTTGAGTGAAATAGAGATTCCAACCTTTTCCTCTTCCCCCAATTTTTAATACGGTACTTTTGAAAAAATATAATATTTTTTTAGCCTAAGTGTCTTAAGACTTAAAATTGTTAAAATATAATAAAAAATGTTATTAAGGTGTGTTATGTCATGTCCTCATTTTTTTTTATTTAAAGTTAGTTATCTTTTAAGTTGCGAACTTATGGTCAATTACAAAGTCAGCATTCAACGACTATGCTAAATGACGTTCAGTCAAGAAGTTGAACGTTTTATTAAACAATTTGACGAGTTGTCCTTTAGTCATTCAATTAAACGTCGCCATTCAATGAACGCGCTAGTGATCCAATAAAATAGCTGATTAAACCAGATGACTGCGACAAACCAAAATTGGAAGTTGGGCCTTGGTCCCCGAGCAGATGACACCTAGCTCGGCGGAAGTACTTCCACTTTTAGTAAAGAACATACGTTCCTTACAAGCGTGAATCGTCTGAACTTTATTTTAAGTACCTACCACATATGTTTGGTTTAGAATACTTTATCAGATTTCATGATACATTTAAAAACAAATCCATTCATTTAGGTTAAATGTCCAATAGAAAATTTTACTAAATTTTAATTTCTACTATTACTTTAAATTTCCACACAAATAGCTAGCAACACTGGTTGGTTTAGCGCCGATCCGACAAATACCGGATTCGTCTTAAAGGGCTGCTATTCAGCGAAAATTTTCTTGCTCGGTTAGGTCTGTAGGATTTTTATTAAATTTCCCGCAAATACGTGGGGCTGCGAAGGGATACTGCGTCGCGTATTTAAGACAATAACGACAGAGTAAAAATGTACGAACAAGACTGTAAGGGTAAAACTTTTATTGCTTCGCGTATAGTTTATGTAAAGGTTTATGGCAGTAAAATAATACTTTTCCTGTTAGACTTTTATGAGATTCTTAGAAGCCTTTTACTATGAGCCTAACTTAGTAGAATAGGATAGAATAGAAAATGTCATTATTCATGTAAAATTTTGCAAAACTATTTATGAATCGTCACATTTCGTAAACTACCGCCATGTTCGTAATCGTGATGCCGTAGACAAGAAGCGGCAAGAAACTTGATTCTTACTGTTTTCCCTTGTTAGTTACTCTTTTTTTTTGTATCTTAGGATAAGTACCTTTTATTGTCTGGTCGGGGAGGACAAAGATACCGGCAACAAAACACCGAGGTACTCTTCTTCCTCCACGAACCCCATCTGCCCTTGCGGGCTTGCCGCAGAGAGCCATCTGCTCTTCGTGGCCCAGCTCAGTAGACTTATTTAAGGGAGTTCTGGTGTTTTTCTGGGCTGGCTTTTTTAATACAATGTATTTGCCGACAAGTATGCCATGCATGATCACATTATTTCAGATAAAAACTTTTTATATTAATCTGCCTTTTGATTCAATGAATCCTACTCAAAAAAATATTTGTAAGGAACTACATATAGAACCATTTAATCCCTATAAACATATTCAATCTTTTAAAATTTAATTCCCACCCCACTCCAGTTCTTTCTCGAGCGATTCTTGTTTATGGAGGGTAATTTAATTACCGAATCGCAAGGACGGATGAAAACAAAACACGTTAACCTCTACCCTTCAATTTGAATATGTTAATTTATTATTAACGTTGTTTTTGTACGAATCTCGCTGTTAATTAATTTTGGAGTCAGAAGTATTTAACTTTTTGCTTAAAGATGAGGACACCTTTGTTGGAATTCGTCATTGTCAGTCGGTGAAATCTCTTTAATGTAACTACTTGATCTTGTATTGTAAGTTGCCTCTGCCAATTTATTATATTCAAAGTCAAAGTCAATATTTTTTATTCGTTAAATAACATTAGTAATACTTATGAATAGTCTCTATATAAAACAAATGAAGCTACCTCCGGTTCGGAACCTATAACAACTGAGAGGATACCGGTAAAAATCTCAGTAGAGTTTGTTTTACAAAAAAAGCTATACTTATTAATGGTGTATTAATTAAGTTTGCAGTGTTCTTACTTTTCAACAATTTAATCAATGCTTTTATTATTAACTAGCTTTCCGTCCGCGGCTTAGCTCGCGTGGAATTCTGTTATATTGCGGTATAAAGCACAACTAAAAGAAAACTTCTCATTTCCACGGATATATCTAAGAAGCGCGATGTAACACTGGATACATTAGTTGTTAAACAAAAATTGAATGTTACACTATATTATATAAGTAGATGTAAAAAAAGAGTTTAGACGATAAAACAAATTGTACATCATCCCTCTGGAATATCTTATTTTCGGGGATTCATTATATAATCATTTAGCTTCTAAATTTACATGTTTATATTCGTTTGCAATATTTTACCTTGTTTTAAAGACACATAGCGCCATCTCCAATCTATCCATCAAGCAAACTATATTTTTGTTTTCCTTCGGGAATATCAATTTTCTCCGGTATAAAAAGTACCCTTTTATTTAATCCGGACTTCTAACTTTACGTCTGCGAAATTTTAAAGCAATTGGTTCAGTAGTTACGGCGTGAAAGCGGAACAAACATAAGGATTATAAGATGATTAAGGTGTTACATCCACAGTATTTATCCTACTTATGTTATAAATCCAAAAGTTCGTTAGAATGTATGCATTTTACGTTTGTTACTTTGTCATGCAAAAACTACTGAACGAATTCAGATTTAATTGGATAAAAATAGAGATAGCATTATAGGTTAATATTTGGGATACCTTTTATCCCGAAATGATGCTGGCAAAGTAACGGAAAACAGTTAGTTGGTACATATTAGAGCGGGCCGGACTGTGAGGTCCCGGGTTTGATCATTGGTCGGGTCAATATAGGAAACGTGCTTTTTTGTATTGTCTCGGGTCTGGGTGTTGTGGTACCGTTGCTGTTTCTGATTTCTGTAACACAAGTGCTTTACCTACTTACCATAGAATCAGAGCAATGTATGTGATGTTGTCTAATATTTGTATTTATTTATATATTTCGTTTTTTTCCTTTATGGGACTGGCAAAACACCGACTTTAATTACAACATAATAAATGACACTTTATTAATAATAATAATAATAATAATAATAATAAATTTTATTTCAGACCAATAGATCCATACAATCTTGTTAGTAAAAAAACCAATTAAAATTATGTTAGTAAAAAGAAAAATAAAAATAATAATAGTATGGATTGCTTAAAATTAGATGGCGTGTGCTCATAAGCTATGTTTTGTGGATCCTTCCTTGTGTAACCGAATCCAGTGCTTAAAGATAGGACACGATGGCTTGTCTTTAAAAACTCTCAGGATGCTGTTGGTACTCTGCCGTACCCTCGCAAGCAATGAGGCAGTCCGTTTTCGAATGATGCCGAAAAAGTCATCAACTCGCGCATCCGAAAACATGGTTGATGCACTGCAGTACCTGGGGAGCCCCATCAGCATCCTGAAAGCATTATTTTACTGCACTCGAAGAGCGTTATAGGTCTTCAGTGTATAGTCGCACCACAGACTACATGTATAGAAGGTCTGACAGAATGCCTTGAAAAGGGTAATTTTGACCTCCTTGGTGCATCTAACAAATCTGCGAGCGATCATATTACATCGGACTGCCAACGCTCTTCTCTCTCGCTCTATATCACAATTATCTGTCATGTCTTCAGTAACAATATGTCCTAAGTACTTAAATTGTGAGACTCTTTTTAATTCGGTATTTAAAAGTCTTACCGAAGGCATATTAGTCAGTTTCCTGCTGTCAGACCGGAACACCATTAACTCACTTTTGTTTACATTATAACGGAGACCATGCTTAGTGGCATATGCCTCACATATCACCAACAGCTTACGCAAGCCACCCACCGATGGGCACAGCAACACCATGTCATCTGCATAACTGATATTATTAATCATAACACCATCAATTGAGCAGCCAACCCTAGCATTGCTGAGACCATCGATGAGGTCATTTACATAAAGGCTAAAAAGTGCAGGGGAGGATAAGCCACCTTGTCTAACTCCACATTGAAGACCATATTCATCTGACAACGCTCCCGCCCATCTGATCTGGTTAACCTGATGACCGTACCAGTATTGAAATGTGTTAATTAACTCCGGTGGTAATGCTATTTTACGCAACTTTGACCATAACAACTCATAGTTAACCAGATCAAACGCTTTAGAGAGGTCCAGGAAAGCAGCGTACACTGGTGTCCGTCTCTTGGTATAGTACTTCACTGTATTCTTGAGCGATAACACAGCACTTTCCGTTGATAGACCAGACCGAAAACCAAATTGCGCATCATTCAACTTAAGGCAATAACTGAGTCTCCGCTCAAGAATACCATCAAGAACCTTTGCAAGTATAGTGGCCAGCGAAATAGGTCTATAGTTTTCCTTATCTGCTATATCTCCCGTCTTGTTCTTAACTATGGGAACCACAATAGTCCTCATTAGATTTGAGGGTAGGTACGAGTGTCTTACACAAAATGTATACAACATTGATAAAACTCTTGAAAGGTGGATCCCAGCATGTTGAAGGTGTTCTATGCTGAGGTCATCGTGTCCCGGTGATTTACCCCTGCTCATTACTTTAAGCACTTTTCTTACCTCTGAAGGTGTAATTTTGGTCGGTATACCGGACACGATTCCCCCTGCAGGTCCACCTCCAACATCTGTCAACTGAAGTACCGATTCAACCTTAAAATGATCTTTGAATAAGTTAGCTATATCCTCAGGATTACTGACTCCCCCCACGCCCACGGGGGCAGCCGGTCTTGGACTAAGTTTTTTCGTATTCTGCCAAAATTTGGTAAAGTCTTTAAGATTATGCTGTGATGCAAGAATGTCCATTTTTATTTGGTTTTGCCTTAGTTGACACTCCTTTAATTTCGACTTAAATTCTTTCCTAGCGTCACTCATATCTTGGTATAGATGACCCGAACGCGGTCTACCAGCCGCCACCCATTCAAGAAAGGTCTGCCTCGCAGTCCAGTGCACCTCTTTAATATATTTATTCCAACCCGCTACGTTACGATTTCGCTTTCTACCCTTACGTTCTGCAATACTAGACCCGGCTGCCTCCCTAAGCGTGTTGACAATTTTATCATACAGCTTGTCAATAATTAATCTATGGTCCGCTTCACAACACATTCCATCGCAACAAGATCCTAATTCCTCAGGGAAGTCAATTTCCCCGAGGGCCTCTGTACATTTTTTTCGGTAGGATTCGATTTGATATGAGTCCCTTTGCCCCCATTTGACCTTATTTGTCATTAAGTAACCCGTATAATTCGGTACAGTTGGTCTGACCATTCCCAGGTTCACTTGCACCATTAACGGTTGATGATCTGACCAGTACGTATCGTAATAAACGTCAACAAGTTCAACAGAACTCAACGCCGCTTCAGTTACCAGACAATGATCCAACCAACTTGTAGATCCGTGTGCCTCACTGATAAAGGTATAAGTATCCGAATCAACGCCAAGTTTAACCATGTCCACACAATGCCATTTTTGATCTGTGCAAAAGCTTTGCAGTTCCCTTCCAAATAATTCATTAGGGTCAGCATTAAAATCACCAAGTATGAATACCGATTCTATTTTACAGCTTTCAACTATGGCCGTTATTTCGCTCATACAGTCAGAAAACTCGATTAGATTATCAGAACAATTGGTAGGCATATACACACATATTACTAATAACACCCGGTCACCCAAGGCTATTCTAATTGCTGCGATCCTATCATTATTACACTGAACCACAGATACCATGCTAAAAACAGACTTTCTCCATAGGAGTGCTATCCCACCGTAAGGTCGTCCTCTTATAAGTTTGGTTGAATCCATGGACGATTTCCCGTAAAATCCGAAATCCTTGTTAATGTCGCCTAGTACAGGAATTTCATTAGGCAATAGCCACGTTTCCTGTAGTGCTATAATATCAACCGACTTGCAAAGGTTTTGCACACATTCAAAAGACCTATTTACATTTTTATGTAAAAAGGATATTTTTTTTATGAAAAGGACTTCTTGATGTACCTATTGTTACACTTTTACGCAAAAAGTTTTCAACGAATTTTTGTTAGTAAGACCCCTTTCTATATTGATGATTAGTTTAACAAAAAGGATAAATTTTATCCTGAAGTCCCGAGGACGTAGTCGTGGGCAACAGCACGTGTTTCATGAAACTAGAAATCCAAACACCGGTTTCCTCCCTCACGGAACGCATTTGATTTTACCGATCGTCCCGTCCCAATAGTTCAATGGCCGCATTTGTATTACGAGCGGGACGCGCCCGTCCCTCAACCCTTCGTCGACGATTGTTTTGCCATATTTCGCCGCGATTTTACTTGGAAATATACGGTATAACTTAGAACGCTTTGGCTATAAATACATTTTTATTTGCTTTTTGAGGATGGTATTTGTTAAGGTTATGTTTTGCAACGAAAATATACCAGTTAGTACACAGTTTTGAACACCGTTGTTGAAGTGATTTTTTTTTTGTAAGGTTTAATCGACAAATTCCTAAAGTCACGCTTTTGTCGTCTTTCACGGTGCAACGTCTCTGGCGTTCATGGAAAAATCTAATGTTTTTTTTTTGTTTTAGACATCATGACTTGACATTGTCTGTATCGTCCGGTTGCCGATGAAATCGCTGATTTTTACATTTTTTTCGTTTTCTTTTTCCGTCTTCTGTGTATTTATATGGCTGTGTTGTGATATTTTTATAACGTTAGGTACCTAACGGTTATAAATGTGTCATTCTTTCTTCTTCTTTCTTTTCTCCCGGATGGAGAGGTTGAGATCACATCCTTTCGTTTGCCACGATATTCAGAGTAGAAAACCGGCTCTTAGTGGCCCAGTTTTGGTTACCGTGGAAAACGTCAAGTGACAGTTTGCGAGACACCTCGTCACCATTCTAATTTATTGCTTGTTTAATCAACTTATTGCGTTTTCACGAGTAGCGAGGGAACCAATTGTCCCTGCCGATAGATCTCCGCAGAACGACAGAAGGTTAGCCATTTTCTAGGGTCACCAGGTCTCAAGGCTATGTGGCATGATTGCGTAATAATTTTTTCTTATATACACTGCCAAAATGAAACATTTTTTGGGCATCACTTTGCAGTGGCGAACTTTAAATATTAAAAAAAAAAACAGTAAAATATCATCTCATCTTGTATTATAGAACTCGAACCCACGACCTTCATGTAAAGCTCATGCTGCTGTTGCAACCGAGCTTACTGCAAGTTATTGTAGGCAACTTGAATATAGAACGTCGTTCTAATCAACATACTCAGTTCAAAGAGAAACGCGGTACGTGTAGGTTGTGGCTTTCAACTCCCACACTGCAAGAAATTTTTATTTTATATTCCTTTAAATAACAAAAAAAAACTGTCTTCTTTTAGCGACGACTTACATTTTTAAGTATATTTTCTGAATGTAGCACGCATCGCGGCTTATTTATTGACCACGCCCCGTCCCAATCGGTTCAACCATTTGTGTTACGAGCGGGACGCGGTCCGTCCCGACCGGACCCTTGCCGTCGATTGTTTGGCAATATTTGGCCGCGATTTCACTTGTAAATATTCGGTTTACCTCAGGAAGCCTCGGCAAATAGGTAAATATCTGTAAATTCTTTTCTGCCAGCAGCATTTGGTAAATCCTTTTTTTTAAACGAAATAGGAGTAACGATACCGCTCTGATTTTAAAGCTTTTAATCTGCAGTAATGCTTTTTGAAAGAAAGAAACGTCTATTTGGGGACATGATATAGCATTTATAGAACAACAACTTAAAAATAAAATTCTGTCTCTAAAAAGGCACTTACTATTTTTTATTTTATTTTTATTTAAGGTAACTTAACTCTGTAATAATCTATGGTACGACCATTAGAGATTGCTTATATTGCCTAAATTGTATTCAAATTTGTCTGTAAAACTTGTTTTTGTTTGTAAAATTTTCTGTAATAAAGTTTAACCGTCTAGACTCCTGTATATGGTTAGAAACACATGAATTTGTATCATTCCCTTGATTGCAAAAAATAGCACAAAGCAATCTCTACCAGCCGATTTTTGTATCAATAATTAATTTTGAATTATTTGTATCAATATTTAGGTATTTCATTAATAATGTTTATTCGTTTATTTTAAATTATTATATAACTTTTGTAAAACTTACATGAATAGCAATTATCCAAAAATTTAATCACGAAAAAAATTCACTGAATACATCAATGGAACTGGTAATCTGGTAATGGTACTGGAATCAATGATACATAAAAGTTAAGGCCATACCTATATGAAACATTATGCGATTTACTGTAATATTTTTTCGGTTGAAAGATAGATAGATAGACTTTATTGCACAAAAACTTTACAGAAATAGGTTTTACAGATTGACTTTAGTACTATTTAGTCGGTCTTATCGCTAGAAAGCGATCTCTTCCAGACTACCTTAAGGAAGAGGAAATATAGATGGCGAAAAATGGCGGTTGCCCCTTATTAACGAAATTTATCATTTTAATAACAATATTTTGTTATTTTTCATACTAGTACTGGTACTACTTGTACCAGTATACCTATGAATAGTTAATTAGTAATGCTTAATAAATCCTCACATTTTGAACGCTTTGATCAGCTCGTATTGAAGCCGTCTGGCCCTTAACTCACGTAAGTCCAATGACATTAAACTGTTAATCCCATCACAAATAATAATTGGTCCGATGTTGATGGCCGTCGAATTAGCTGGTGTAAGCGGCTTATACGCAATTTGCGAGGTTAAATCGGACCCGGTTAAATGCACCTTAATGATTTCAAGATACCAAAATAATATCTTTGTCATCAGTTGTTAATACACTCTTAATAAAAAATATAAACGCCTTGTTCCAAGTGCAATCTATATTAAGCTTCAAAAGATGACTAAACGCACTATAATGGCCTTAAATCAAAGTTTTGCCTTAGTATTATTAAAAATCAACATTTTAACACTAATTTCTCAATTAAATTTTGACTGTATTATTTATGTACGTAATACATACAGTTTTTCCTAAGATTCAAGTCATTATTTTTTAACTTTAACAAGATAAATAAACAAAATCTTGTTGTTCCATATATATATGACTTCGTCAAATTAACAATTGTTAGGGTAAGAAGTCTTAAGATATATAATTACTCGCCAGACAATATCACTGATTCACTTATGCTACTTAGATGTGTATCTGATCAAAACTAATTTACTGAAAATAGGCTTTTATAAAATAGATGACTATACATATAAATTACAAAAATGTTTGGATTGCAAAGCATTCATTATCTATATACACTAGCCAATATGTGCCATTATATTTGAGAGAGGTACGGCAAAGCGGTTTATAGCTCGAACTGGAGCAGCCCGACTGGTCAAATACCTGCACCTTACAGAAGACTGCAGCCAAATAACAATCACTTCTATGTTGTTGTATTTCTGCGTGTAAGGTTTCCAGAGCTCTTGGGGCCTGTACTTGTCACCCTAGGACTATCTAAGACCTCATAACCAATTAACATCAGGTGAGATTAAGTGTATCTAGAAATTCAATATAAAAATTAAAAACTCGTGTGTATATTCCAGTTTTTTTACATTTGTAAATTTTAAAATAATATTTTTTTAATTTTTTGACCATTTCTTCCCAATAGGATCAACATTCCGAACACGGCAAGATTACTATCGTAAACCAACCTGACAATTCATAAATACTTTTGCTAAAGTTAACATGGATAAAGACATTTTCTATTCTATTCTAAAAAGATAAATCCATTTTACTAACATCTGATAAAACAAATGAACAATACTAATTTGACGAGCTTAAAGCGCAAAGTGCCATGAACAAAACCCTAAAAATATTTGTTAGATCATATAGAAGCAACAAGCATAACGTGGTATCAGTGTTGCCGGTCCATTGGGCATACCACCGCATGCTCCCTCGGCAAGAAGGCATTACTTTTGTATCGACACGTGTCGCTTTATGTCATGTAGCCATTATCGGTGATATATAACGGAAATAAAGTCGCTGAAGAGAAAATCTATAGAGAAAACGCTATCATAAAAAGTGTTAACGATATGTAGGCAAAATGGTGTTAATTTGCCTGTATATAGATTGAATTATTTATTTACTAGGCAAGTTAATACCATATAATCATTATTAAGCTTATTACACTGCGCAAGGTTATTTTCGTGACAAAAACATGTGGGTTATTTTTTGTGCAGGTGAACAAACAATTAATTTATTCTCTTGGATAGGTATATTAACTACAATATTAGTTTATTTTATTTTTATAATTTTAAATTTTAAGACCGCACCCAAATAACAATCACTTATGTATTGTTGTGTTCCTGCGTATGAGCAAGGTTTTCAAAGCAACATTAGTAGCAGGGGTCAAGCCTTCAAGGTAAGGGCGACAAGTCCAGTAATATATTTATTATCCTGTAGTTGTCGCTCTTAAGCTAGGACCTCATTACCATTGGCCTCCTTCTGCGAAGACGTCATGTCGCAGAAGGAGGCCGCAGAGCGGGAGCGGGAGGACGACCCATCCGCTCCCGCCTGCCGCCGAAGAAGGCGGCTGAGGGCGCGGCGGCAATACGACCGCGCCCAGCTACCGCGCGGGGACTGGCCGGCTGATGGTGTGAGGGCACCTCAGCTGGCATTGCACCGGCCCCCACTGCGAGGTGGGGATGGTTCCGTTGGACCGGCCATCCCCAGTCTCCCCCCGAACACTGTGGGGGGAGTAGACGGAGCTGCATAAGCGGCTATTCCGCCGGCGGTGTTGTGGAAGTTAAGGCTTAGCCGATCTCCCATAACACCGCCACTAAGGCGATAAAGGTCCAATCGGGGGGTTTTAGTGGGTAGTCCTGCTCTTTTCAGGGCAGGGAGTCCCACACACGCCGTCACCCTCCCTCGGGTGACGGTACGGTGCATCAAGGCATTTCCACCCGTCATAAAAAAAAAAAAAGGACCTCATTACCATTTAACATTAGGTGGGATCAGGTCAATCTTGAAGTGTAATAAAATAAATAAAATAAAGATTTATGAAATATTAAATATTCTCTGTGTTCCTGGGTAGGATCACGGTCAGTACAAATAACGTACATGGTCAATGATAAAGTTTTTAAAGGTAATTAATGGTTTGCGTAAATAATAAAAAAGTCGTTAAGCTAATGCCCTCGACGGGGAATCGAACCTCTTCGTGACGGGCGGCCGTTTTGTTTCCGGCTGTCAAAGTGATCGTAAAACTTTTACAAGATGTCTCCGGAACAACTTTGCTGTATTAAAGCTTTCAAACCAATAGTTGTTAAACTTTTGTATCGCAGAATTAACAAGAATCGCAATCGAAAAAACTTGATACATTTAAAGCGTGTTGTCACAAACAGAAGATAGCAAAACAAAACAATTGAGACCATTACGTTCTCTCTTCCTTTATGAAATCCAAATGTACCCAATATGTATTTAAAAGAATTTGATACCCAACAACAGGGCTGGTTTTTGAAGAAACTACATTGTTTTAGAACTATAAAAAAAATCCGACGATGCAATATGCAACATCGATTTCAAGTCAAAAGACTCTAGAATTTGAGCCATCATAATTTCTAAGAGATTATCGCTCTTTTTTTGTGCAAACAAATGAGCTCCGCGTTCTGCATTAATCATACACTTAGAATTACGAGGCGCAGTTTGACGACCACTGGCCTAAATTAAAAGGTCCTTTTTATACCAATTAGGTACTTCAATGAAATAAAGTTGGGTAATTTTCCTTGCTAGAACAAAATAAAGAACTTTATAGCATTGTCATTACTCTGCGTCCATCCCACGCCGGTCTGACCTTCCAAATAACTTGCTTTATGGGCTACGAGATAAGTTTATTTATGTTAAAAGCTTAAAATAATGGATTCGGTGGAAGTTAATAAAAGGGAATGCATTGACAATCAAATTTACATATACAAAAATACAAAACTATTTATTTGGCACCATTACAATGGATTTTTTTTAATTGGGAACTATTACAACCACAATAGTCCGGAGACTGTGTGGCAGCAGTCAACGCCTGCGTCAAGTCAAATTGAGAGGACTGTGGTACACAAAACTATATGATAAATATTTTATACACGGATGAGTACAGATATCGGTACATATATATATATATATATATATACTTTATTGCACAGAAGTTTACAGAAATTGGTTTTACAGACAAATTACTATTATATAATAGTACTATAGGCAGTCTTATCACTAGAAAGCGACGCATTCAAGACAACCAAATAAAAATATTAATCGTTCTAATATTTTGTACACGAAAGGTTGTCCTTATGTTTGGATGTATAGTTGTCTCGATGTAGGTATGTTTGTTACATTTTCACGCAAAAACTAAGTAGATGAGACAAAAAAACAAAAATAAAACAAAGCAGTTATAAACACCAAATTAGTCTTTGACGTCGTAACCTTTCCTTTTACAATAAAAAACGCCAACAATAAGTCTTAGCTACATACTCTTTAATTTACTTCCTACTTGTAACTACAAGTAATGCGCAGGGCCGGCGGCTGTTATTACATCCATTATATTATTCCCAATCCTTCACTATCCAATCAATTCGCTTATGGAATTCTTTACCTTTATCTATCAGACTATCTGAGACCCTTCCCATTTTTAAACTCAGGGTTAAATCGTACTTCCTCTCACTTAATGAATGTTAATTTATGTCCTCTATCTATAATTCCAGCTGGGCATGTTGGTTGTCAGTAATTTTCATACACTTATCCTACTTATTAACATTATTATTGTTATTATTATTTTTTTTTGAGTCAAAACTCTTTACTTGATTTTATATATGTTAAATATGTTTATTTGTATATATTTATAATGTTATATATTTATGAGTTTATGTATGTTTATCATGTTAAACTACGAAATAATTCTAAAATAAAACTGTATTTATGTTGCACGGCCGTACCCATTTCTCGCCATCTACTATTTCCTCTACCTTAAGGTTGTCTGGAAGAGATCGCTTTCTAGCGATAAGACCGCCTAAATTGTACTATAATTTTTCTGTAAAACCTATTTCTGTAAAGATTTTGTGCAATAAAGTATATCTATCTATCTATCTATCTACATCTCAAACAAAATCTACGCTCGACGAAAAACTGTAATTACATCGTTTGCCTGTTTTTTTTGTTCATTTCCACAGCTTCGCTTGGTTTTGGGGATGCGTGATAAATGGGGAAAATGGAATCAGGTAAAATTTTAGCATAAAGAGAATCTTTAAGCCGAGAGGTAAGGAATATTGTCGTAGTGCTATTTCTTTGATCACAGATTCAATTCTTGGCCGGGTTGATAATCCCTACTAATATCATAAATGCGAAAATAACTCTGTCTGTCTATCTGTCTGTGTGTCTGTTACGCTTTCCTGCTTAAACCTCTCAACCGATTTTGATGAAATTTGGTATAGGTATACGTTGAATCTCAAGAACGGACATAGGCTACTTTTTATTAGAAAATAAGGAGGGGAGGGGGGTATACCACCTTTGGAAGTTTATATGGAAAAATGTTTATTTTTAAAGTTAGAGATATGAAATTTGGCTCAAATATAGCTCGAAACTTGGATTAAAATAAAGACTTCTTTTTGTTTCGAATATTAGGGGAGAAAGGGGTAAAACCGACCATAAAAGGATGTAGTCCACGCGAACGAAGTCGCGGGCACAGCTAGTATTTATGTAAAACGAACCGTTTTATATTTTGTTTTCGTATATATTTAAAAAACTGTGCACTGTTAACAAGTACAAAAAGGTGGACTTAAGCTAGGAGTATTATCTAGCAGTCAGCCCTTAGATCACGCAGAGAGTTTGTTTATGAGTGCAGTAACAGTGGCTATTTGCGTAAGGAATTTCAAAACTGAGAATCATAATAATAAAAATAGCCATTAACTGAACACCTCACCCATGACGGTAACAACGGTTAAATATAGGTCCCTACATAATACATTGTCTCGGGCCTGGGTGTTGCGGTTTCGTCGTTGTTTCTGATTTCTGTAACACTATGCTTTAGCTATTTACCACGGAATCAGAGCAATGTAAGCGATATTGTCTAAATTGAAAAATTATATCCTTCGTGACACCTAAATTCTGTCAAAGACAAATTCTAATAAATACATTTCAGACAAAAACACATACATACGTAAACCTGATCCCAAAGTAACAGAACAGAACTTGTGCAAAGGAGCGGGGAAGTCCCCTCATACCGCTGTCGCCACAGCAGCGATAAGGTACGCAAGGGTATTTCCCCGCCTCAAAAAAAGACCACTAACCATTCCAACGAGCCAGTCAAGTTAAGATAAACCAAAAAGCCAAATATCAACTCACACTTTACAAGCTGAAATTCTAAACATCCGACAACGTTAGCTCCGACTCAGTCGTTATCCAACCACACAGCCTGCAATGCAACACAGCGGCAAATAATTTGTAAAAGAAAATTTACCTTAATTTTAGCTTCAAAAGCTTGCTCTTTAATTTATAGCTGCAACTGAAGGTGGACGCTGGGTTTCCATAATATTTATAAGAGAAATTATAAAAAAAAAGACTTTGACTTTGAACCGCCACGTTTACTTTGATATGCTGGTTTTTTATCATTGTATATTTATTATTCGCCGTTTTGAATCAATTTTCATTTGTTGATTGTTGGAAAGAGTATATCTGAATAGTGATACTATGATAAGGAAAACAGGATCAGATGATGGAGTCACCGATTGTTTTTTAGTCAAATATACTTTCTTTTTACGTTAAACCGCAAAGCTTCTTTTTTTAGCTCAGTCTATTTAATTATCTGGGACAGTATTTTTTTGACAGTTCACATTTTTAGAATCCTTCATTTAATTTTACCACTTTTTATAATTGAAGCTTTAAAACAAAAATTAAAAAAATATATTTACTACACAACATTTGATAATTTTGGTTATAAAGGAAAATTATGGTATTTTTTTCAATTGAATACCGTGTGAAAGCGCGATGACATTTTTAGTAGTTAATTGCAAACGTCACCTCGCACTTAATATGTAAAATCTGAATTATATTAGGTACAATAAATTCAGGCCGATTTCAAGACAAGCATTTTCTATGTTATTATTTCAATTTCATCGACAAACAAACTTCTGCTTCACCCATTATATCAATTTCCGGAATACATCCGGCACTCAGGATCTCATCCCAAGGGTAATCGATGTTCGTAAGATGCCACGGAGATTATTTATTTAGGTATAACATAATATCCATTATTTAGGTATAACATAATATCCATACTTCCATACTAATATTACAAATGCGAAGGTAACTATGTCTGTCTGTCTGTCTGTTAGGTTTTCACGCCTAAACCACTGAACCAATATTGATGAAATATGGTATAAGTGTACGTTGAACCTATAGAACAGACATTAGCTACTTTTTATTTTTAAAATAAGGGGGGATGGATGTAATACTGCCCTTGAAAGTATATATGAGAAAATACTCTAAATAGTAATTGACAAACTAACTGTGTCTTAGTGCAAAATTAGTAATAAGTTTAGCTTCCATTTGTAAAAAAAAAACTACTGAGTTTCTTGCCGGTATCTTCTCTGTAGTTATAGGTTCCGAACCGGAGGTAGCTTCATTTGCTTTATATAGAGACTATTCATAAGTATTACTAATGTAATCTATGTGAATAAAAAGATTGACTTGACTTGACTTGATTAATTTTTTAAGTTAGAAATACAAAATAAGGCACAAATATGGCCCAAAACTAAAAATAAAGACTACCTTTTGTGTCGAATATTAGGGGGGATAGGAGTAAAACCGACCGTGAAAGTATGTAGTCCACGCGAACGAACTCGCGGGCACATCTATGTAGTAATACTTATATCTGAATAATTATGTGACGAAATATAATTATACATTATTTCATTACATTCCACAGACAATATTTTTTTCTCTCCAACCCTTGGATGTAATCCAGTACATTTGGTGCCAAGTTTTTGAGAAAAATATTCCGTAAAGCAAAACAAGCTGAACTAATGAGGTGTGAAGACGTGATACACCAAGGGGAACATGTTTTGTGTCGAGGTTAAATATTAGGTTAGAAAATGTTCATGTGGAAATATTACAGAAGATTTTATTTATAAAAGTGCTTTGGGGCTAGGCAGTTCTAGTGATAGAACTAATCAGATCGATTGTGACTCGCCACCAATTTAAAGTAACTCTTCATGGCCGGTTTCAATATTCGTAATGTGTCAAAAATTACAATCGGTTTTTCTCCAATTGACTAAGAGTCTGGAACGGGTTTGGCGTACGTCTTGTATAGTTTATTACTATTCGTAATTAAAACGTATCGTTTAGTAAATACTTTAACCGGGCAATAACCGGATTGATTCTAGAAAGTCTAGTATCTTCCTGGCTTTTAGAATTTTCCTCCGCCTAGGCTACACGAAAAAAATATAGTAGAATGAAACCTATGCGAAATGTAAGGGCATACCACTAAATAACAGAAAAAATCGATTACGATCTGAGGCGATCTGAGGTTGGTAAATAGTAGGTCCTATATGTTTATCTATGTTATCGGTCTTTTTACCGAATAACGTCGAAATTTATTCAGTATATTTGCGTGAAAGAGTACTATACATCCAGACATCAATACATTCTTACAAACAATTGCCTTTATATTAAGAAAAAAACAACAGCTACATTGCTCGGATTTTTGTTACAGAAATCAGAAATAACAACGGTACCACAACACCGAGACCCCGACACAATATAAAAAAGCTCGTTTCCTACATTTTTAAGAGAGGTAGGGCATAGCGATTTATCGCTCGGACTGGAGCAGCCCAACTGGTGAAATACCTCTACCTTATAGAAGACCGCGGCTAAATAACAATCACTTCTGTGTTGTTGTGTTCCTGCGTGTGAGTAAGGTTTCCAGAGCTCCTGGGGGGTGCTACATTAGTAGCAGGGGTCAAGCCTTCAAGGTAAGGGGGACAAGTCCAGTAACATATTTATTATGCTGTACTTGTCACCCTTAAGCTAGGACCTCATTACCACTTAACATCAGGTGGGATGAGGTCAATCTTGAAGTGCAATATATAAAAAAAAAATACCCGAACGGGGATCGAACTCAAAACCACAGAGATCGCGAGATAGTCCGGCCGTCCGGTACGGAGGTCGTCGAGATAATATTAGTACGATTAATACAAATTGTACGAGTACAGTATATTCAGGGTACTATGGCATTTCATTTGCTGTAAATACACTGCGCCTACACGAGAACAATAGAATGTTACCGTCTATCACGAATTCGTATCACGTCTGACATTCGCATCAACTCGTGCGCACACGATACCGAATATGATAAATAATAGCCTGTACACCCAGTGTTAGTAAAGGTCTTACTCTTAAATGATTCTGTATATTGTGAAACTTGTTGTGGGTTTGGGAACTTTCGTTTTATTATCAACTAGCTATAGCTATTGCCTGCGACTTCCTCTGCGTTAGTTTGGGATAACAAGTATTACATTTATGTTAATCTAGTATCTCATCGATCTTATAACAAATTCCATCTAAATTTATGAAATAGTTTTTTGTAATGAATTTCAAACATACGTCCCCATATATCTCGACAACCATACATTTTTACAAACTTTCCCATTTATGATATTAATAGGAATTTTAGTGATAGACATCAAACTTTAAAACTGTAGTTAAAAAATTACTAGTGCTATAAGTCATAGTTCAGAAACAGTAATATTTTTTTTGTTTTTAATATGAACTTTGAAAACAGGGCGATAGAAACATTTTTTTGCATGTTACCATATTAATAAGTTTCGAAAAGAGGAACTATCGAGTTTCTTGCCGATTCTTCTCGATAGAATCAACATTCCGAACACGGTGGTAGTATAATCTGACGATTCATAAATGCTTATGTAAAAGTTTACATGAATAAAGACATTCTCTATTCTATCTGTTTGTTTAGAAATATGTGAAAAGACAATGTTCATTAATTTTAGTCGGACTACTGGTGGGATGGGAACCAAATAGTATTAAAATCTTACAATGCACGAATTCGTTAAATCAAAGTAAATTACATAATGACACACTCTTAAAAATAAAATGAGTTAAAACACATAGTCTTAAAATAAAATTTCGTGTACCTTAATACCAAACATTAACTGAAGTTTTATTCCTTAAGGGATCAACTTGTTTCCGCGCCAAAAGTTTTGTGAAACGTTTGGTGACACTTTCCTACTTCTTTAAAATGAAACCAAGCATCTAGCTAACATCCATACTAATATTATAAATGCGAAAGTAACTCTGTCTGTCTGTCTGTCTGTCCATCAGTTACTCTTTCACGCCTAAACGGCTGAACGTATTTTAATGAAATTTGGTATAGGTATACGTTGAATCTCAAGAACGGACATAGGCTACTTTTTATTAGAAAATAAGGGGGGGATGGGGGTAATACCACCTTTGAAAGTTTATATGGAAAAATGTTTATTTTTGAAGTAAGAGGTATTAAATTTGGCACAAATATAGCTCGAAACTTGGATTAAAATATAGACTACTTTTTGTTTCGAATATTAGGGGAGAAAGGGGTAAAACCGACCATGAAAGGATGTAGTCCACGCGAACGAAGTCGCGGGCACACCTAGTTCCACATAATTTTTTTATCTCCCTTTTCAGTTTGGGGTTAAAACTCACGACCTTTTATTCTTCTCTTCGAACAAAGCTTATAACAAGTTATTTATTTATTTATTTATGAGGGAAAACATACAATAAAATCATAAGTCACATACAGTAATACAAATATAAATAAGATACAAATCAGTTAAGTTTCCACAGATAAAACATATTTGACATATTTAAATTACGATAAAAATTAAAGTTAACAAAAATGTATATTTAAATTATCAACAATCTGAAAACAAAAAATACTAAATTTGGTGCCAAGAAAATAATGAAAAACACTATGTCATAAAAAAATACAATGTCAATATAGAATGAATTTTGCCATTATTTAACCTCTTTGCCTTCTGTAAGTGTCCGCTGCTACAAACGAATGATGTTTTTTTCTGTTTCATTTAAAATATTTCAAGTAAAGCACTTTAAAAAGTTGTAAAAATCAGTTCCCTAGTCATTCGTACTTTTGGCCGGTGTAATGCAATACTCGTCCTTATCCGCGCTAACGAAGCGGCGTCGGAGGGCAGGGGAGAGGTAATTAAAGGCGTTTATCTCCTCCAGGTGGCGCTAATTCCAGATACGGAACTATGCGGGGGTAAAAACAATGCACAACTTTTTGGTGTAAGCGCGACGAGAGTTTGGCGCACGATTTGTTGTGGAGCTGTTCATTTCAGAGTTCTGATTGTCATTCATATTTCCAGGACAAAGTTTTTGACAAGATGAGAATCGTGCATAGCGCTTTCTCGGAGTTAAGTCGTGATAGTTTTACATTGTAAAAAGACAGAGCAAGTGGAATGGGTTTTTGGACTTTGGGTAACAGAAGTCAAGGCATACCTTACGATGGTTTAGTGGTAACGAGTTTAAACCAGTGATCTAGACAACGTGGTTTCTAGAGTCGCGGTGGCAACACCGTATAAGTGTTGTTTCCAGCTTGTTTAGAAAGAAAAGAAGGAAAATAATTTCATTACCCATTACATGAAACAAAAACAACGTGACATATAAGACAACAATCGTTGCAAAACTAAAGAACAGAATAGAATAGAAAAAATACCTTGTGAGGCCAATTTGGGTTCGACCTTAGCATATGCTGCTACGTCATTTTTAATCACAGCAGCGCTGGTATTCTGGTGGTTAGGCTATATAGATTCAGTTTAATTAAATATCTTTATTTCATTTCGCATAGAGTAAGTTGACATATTTGATAATCTCAAAATGTCTGATTAGAAAGATGATTCTAGGCTTCGAAAGCTCATTGAAATAGTCAGTCTCCTCCTGACCTCTCTCCGGTAAAGAAAGACAGAGTGCACTTGTGTGTTGCGCAAACGTTCAGGAACTAACAAGCCAAGTCTAAGTTGATCTCTCTATGATTGGCTACCTTGACCGAAATGTGCCAGGATAACATAAATTAACATTATATCTGTTTAAAAGTAAACAATCTCAATCACATGAAATATAAAACGGAATAAGAAAAATCTTTAAAATACGATTATCACTGATTAATATAAATGCTCTAAGCTCAGTTGTAACAAAATACATTTCGGTTTCTTAATCTGGTCGGTATAATTTACAGCCTTTCACATCTTTTCCACACTAACTGTATTAAGATTACTAGCGACATAAATATGAGCGATGGAGTCAACAAAACCCAGACTTTCATGAAAATATCAAAAGCACGTCTACCGTTCTTTATTTTACTTTCTCGCTTAAATATTTCGAGCAAGAAATATGGCGTTGCATTATATTTCACGTGAAAAACTAGCTTTAGACGGCGCTAACTCATATTAAATGAGGGATGTTTAAATTGCACTTTTAAGGGGTTTCCCCTCTAACAAAGGGGGATTGAAATATTTCCTTTTGAATACGTTCCGCTTGAGAAGAACGGGGATTGGGCGAATGGATTACCACTTCAGTGCGAGTAGCTGCTTATTCATTTTGTTACGCAGTTCTGAACTGTAAACGGAAAATTGAGTGAAATATGTTACTGCATTATTGGGGATTTGAAATAAGTAAACGGGTCGAAACCACAAAAATATTGCTATAAGATAATTACAAAATTATCTATTGCCTAACGTTTTCGCGTTTTGATCTACTAACTTACTTTAAATGAAACGCGAAAGTTTAAAATTTTAGATTATTAAGTAAGTTTCATACACTACACATTTATCCATAAAGTAATTTATCTAATAACATACAATTAGCCCGTTTTCGGGATTCTAGAAATAATCATAATACTCAAACACTTTTCCCATAAGAAATAAAAACAACACTTTATACATACATTATAGGAAAGTTTTATGGTCCTAAGTGTCTCACATATTTAAATATTTGGAACATAATTCATATCTCCTCAACCATCGTTTTTAGTCCATAATGTTATTTTGGACTTTGACAAAATTAAACACCAATTCATATCACATACAAACGTACATTATCTTCGGTACAATTCCAAACATATGTTGCGAAAAGTAAAAGCAATCGACTTATTTATGAAAAGAAAACTGTTAAGACACGTTACGACACACGACACACGACACAAAATTTAAAAATATGAAATAAAAGAAAATTGCCGAGATTTAAAACGTTGCATTAACGATTATGAGTATAAAACTTAATATGTCACCATCTTTTACAAGTGTAAAGAACAATTTTTATTCCACAAAAGCGTTAAGTGAAAACGGTCTGTGACGTCACCCGTAAAAATGGCGACGAAAAGATTTCCCGGGTCAGGGCGCTGCAAAGGACAATAATTAGCGCCGTTCAGGCAGGTGCGCGCTAATCCGGAGAGATATGGCCACAGTCTAAATTTTTACAGTCTAGAAGTTACGAAAAAATCGGCCAATTGCGAGCAAAAGGTTCGGTACCATTGACTAGGTAAACAACAGTGGGTACCCGGTGAAGATACTAATGTTAGATAAAAAGCAAAAAAAAAACAGTTCTATTGTATGGAAGCCCCCCTTGAATGTTTATATTATTTTTAGTTTTTGTTATTATGGCGGCAATAGAAATACATAAATCACGGGCCGATCAGTATGTGGTTTTATACTTGTACTGCAGAGGGAACGTACCAAAGGCTAAGAGGTACCTACTTACAACTGAAAAAAATATTGCAGTTAGCTCAGTCAAAAGAGCAGCACACGCAATACCCAAAAGTCGTTGCTTTGAATTCCACAACGCAAGGAGATAATACATTTTTCTGTATATTTAAAACAGAAAAAGTTTTGTTTCGACAGCTCGTAAACCTCGGTAAACCTACAGTAAACTTGCTAAGAGAAGTAGGGCATAGCGTTTATCGAATATATAGCGAACTGGAGCCGACTAATATTGACTTTGACTTTGACTAACTGGTAAAATATATTCACCTTACAGAAGACTGCATCCAAATAACAAGCACTTTGGTGTTGTTGTGTTCCTGCGTGTGAGTTAGGTTCCAGAGCATTAGTAGCAAGGGTAAGGGCAAGTCCAGTAATAGCTCTATTATGCTGTATTTGTCGCCTTAAGCTAGGACCTCATTACCTGTTAACATCAGGTGAGGGGTGGGGTCAATCTTGAAGTGCAATATAAAAAAAAATAAAGCAATAAAATTATATATTTTTACAGTTTCCTGACTAGATTTATATTTAGATTGTGATATGGCTGCTTTCCAGACGTGACGCCGAGATTTATACGAGGAGATTACAGCAGAAGGTGGCAGCAAAAAATGAGGTAACTGTGATGGATCAGCACAGGTCTACAAGCGGATTGGAACTGGTAATATTTTTTATCTTGTAAGAACTGTGTTGATGAGCCTATCAAATAACTTCTAACATACATTTATATTTGACTTTTCTTACTACATCTTTGAATAAGTCTTCATATTTGGGAGTAAACAAATCATTTACATAAATTGGTTTACAAACCAATAACGAGTAAAGTATAAAATAATTAAAGTGATGTTAGCGCTAGAAACCAATCTCGTGGGGATAACTATACCCATAAACGTACTATCTGCATGACCCAACGGTTGACTGGTAGATAATGCTCCAAGCATTAAGTCCACCTTTTGTACTTTCTTTGTGCTATAAAGTTTTTAAATAAATAAGTAAATAACTTTCAGATAGTGAAAATTTATATAATAATAACAGACGGACGGATAAAGCAATCATAGCAATAGAGCCTCATTTTGAATGGAGTGGTGTAAGCCAATTAGCATATAACTATTTACTTAAAAATTTATTTTGTAGAAATGTAAATTTCCTCTGTATAAGAGAGCCGTTACAGAATTGATCAATTAAATATTAAAAGTTTGCTAAAGTTAAATAAATTTTGGTTGACTTATTTCCTTCATTCCGTTGCACTTGTTGTGTGTTTTCCACTAATCCATGCCGTATGAATCCCCTTTAAATTCTTAAAAGAGGCTGCGCTTAAATATCACTTTAAAATGCTCTGCGGTAAATTAACAGGTAAGAGGCGGAATTTGGGATAAATCGCGCTCGCCCGACTAATGGGGGACATTAAAATTTGCACTTTTACTGCGGCTTGCTGGCAGACGAAGAATGGGAAGATTCGTATTTTACGTAGACTTGTTTCGGTTCCGAATTACGAAATAGGGAAGCGTACTAAGTCAAAAATAACATATTGTTTTTAGTTTGTTACATAGGTAGTTGTAAAAAAATGTAAGACATGTATTTTTTCATTTGCTAAAGCCATCAAAATACTGGTACTTATAAAACGAACTCATCTTGCATTGTTTCGAGATGTAAATCCGATATGTGATTCCAGTATCTTATCTACCTTAGTATAAAATTAATTTAAATCGATTCAGTTGTTTCTGGGTGAAAGTTTAAATCCTAACATTCATACATTCTTCAAAACTTTTTTTTTATGTTCACTTCAAGATTGTCCGCATCCCGCCTGATGTTAAGTGGTAATGAGGTCCTAGCTTAAGGGCGACAAGTACAGCATAATAAAACTGGACTCATCGCTCTTACCTTGAAGGCTTGACCCCTGCTACTAATGCAGCACCCCCAAGGAGCTCTGGAAGCCTTACTCACACGCAGGAACACAGAAATGATTGTTATTTGGCTGCAGTCTTCTGTAAGTTGGACGTATTTCACCAGTCGGGCTGCTCCAGTTCGAGCTGTAAATCGCAATGCGCTACCCCTCTCTTCAAACATTTCTCGTTTATAATATTGGTAGGGTTCTAAGATAAGTTAAATATTTTCCATGCTAATTCTCAACTAGCGGACCGCCGCGGCTTCGTACGCGTGCTACCTCCAATGTTTCTACATTTTCCAGTAACTCTTCGGTATTTGGTCGCAGCGTGATGTTATATGGCCTATAAAGCTTTTTCCGATAAATGAATCATCCTCAAAAATATTGTTTGAATTCGAACCAATAATTCCTGAGATTAGCACGATCAAACAAATTCTTCAACTTTACAATATTAAAATAGATTGTATGACTCTGCAAAAAGTTCCCGTCAGCTCATCACTTACCGTATTTTATCAGACCAATGGAACCCACTCAGGCACGCATCACACACATTTTACTGATGACGTGGCATTCTCCTAATATGTCACCGGAACTTGTCACAGAGGTGATTTCCTAAGGGACGGTAAGGGTTTTGATTGTGATTCGTCGGCACGACATAATACGTCACGCATGACGTTTAGATAAATTATACGTCAAATCACGTGATTTAAGTTTAGGTGGGTCCGTTGGGACGCCTTTCCGGAACTGTCGTTTTATATGAGTTCGGTCCTTGTACTAATGGCAGTCATTGAAAGGAAAGTTTTGATCAGGAGCGAAGTTTATTTTAATATGAAAAGTGAAGGGATTAGGTCTGCTTTAATTAATATTAAGATATCATAAACTAATACATAATAATAAACGCGAAATATTGTAAAAAATTAAGGATATATATGACAATGTATGTATGTTACTCTATCACGCAAAAACTATGTGGACTGTATATAAAGAAAAGCTGGTTTCTTAAATGAAATATTTTATCACACCTTGCGGTGCGGGAATCGAACTGATGACCTTCACGTATCGCGCGTGCTGCTCTTCCAACTGAGTTAACCGCAAGTTACCGTAGGCGATGAAATGTTTCTGCTCTATCACCCGTTAGCCTACGGTAAGTGCCTTCTGCCGAGTATGTTTAGAACTTCATACTTATCGTTATTTTTTTAAAGCACTATAAAAATAAAAAATCAATTATAGAGAAAATCCAAAAAGCGCGTTAAATGGAGCGCGAGAGAAAAAGTAAGCGAAAAAAAATTAATATCAGTTTATTTCGGACGCTATAAATTTATTATTCTTAAAATTAAAAAAATGAGGTTGCATTACAACCGGCCTGCCGTCGACAAACAATTTAATGGATTTAGCTGAAATTTGGTAAACAGATGAATAAAATACTAGATTAACACATCATGCCACATCATGCCATGTTGCTGAAAACTGATAGTTTTTATATAATATACACATCATTTTCAAAAATTAGAACACAATATTTAATTGTACGCATAAAATGTTTTTTTAAATTTAATCTATCCGAAATGTTTGTCACTCAAATAATCTTCTATTTTATAATTCCTTTTTTCATAAAGTAACTTGTAGTATCAGACTTGAATCTATGCAATGGTAAATCATAAAAGGTTTCTTATAATATATCAAACTCCTCAGAAGTAACTTCACAAAAGTATTACTAAAAGTATGATGTCTTAGTCCTTGAACAATTTTATGCTTATTTCTTGTATTAAAAGTTATAATTTCTTGTATTAAACGAGATAAGGAAAACCATTCTCTCTATAACATCTAAGGCTACTGGAGTCGATGGAATTAGTCGCCTTATGATTATTCCTCTATTGGAACAACTGCTGCCTGTTATATCACACCTGATAAATTTCTCTCTCGACTCCGGTAATTTCCCTGATTTATGGCGCAAGGCGTTAGTTCATCCGCTTCCCAAAGTCCCTAATCCCACTTCTCCCAATCATTTCCGACCCATTTCAGTACTACCTTTTCTTTCCAAAATAACTGAAGCCTGTGTTTTGAAGCAACTCTCCTCACACTTAAATGCTAATACTCTGCTCAATTCACTACAGTCTGGTTTTAGGCCCGCTCATAGCACTACTACTGCACTCATTAAAGTAACTGATGACATAAGAGAGGCGATGGATAATACTAAGCTCACCATTCTCATCCTGATTGATTTCTCTAATGCATTCAATACCGTTGATCATGATCTTCTTCTTGCTGTCTTATCTTCACTTAATTTATCCCCTTTTGTTTTAAATTGGATGTCCTCTTATCTACGCGGCCGGCAGCAATCAGTCTCTACACAATCTACCAACTCAGACTGGGTTGCTTTATCTGCTGGCGTGCCCCAAGGTGGTATTCTTTCGCCCATCCTTTTTTCAGTGTTTATCAACCTAATTTCCGATACTCTTGATTGCTCGTATCACCTGTACGCCGATGATCTACAACTTTACACAAGTGCAAAGTTAGGTTAGGAGTTAACCCTGGCTATCGATAAGTTGAATGCCAATCTAGATCGCATTCGTGTCTGGTCTCATGAATTTGGTGTCTCCGTTAACCCTGTTAAATGTCAGGCTATGATAATTGGCAGCTCCAGACTACTGGCCAGACTCCACGTGCCTGACTTGGAACCGATAAGATTTGACGGAACAAACATCCCCTACTGTGAGTCCGTGAAGAATCTTGGACTTTATTTGGATTCCACTCTAAGCTGGTCGGTTCATGTCACTGAGGTAAGTCGCAAGGTGGTGGCTTGTCTGAGGAGTCTCTACCGTTTTAAATTCTTCCTTCCTTTTACCACCAAGCTCATGCTTGTGTACACTCTCATCTTGCCTATCATTGACTACGCTGACGCATGCTATCCTGATCTCTCCGAAGCCCTAGTGAAAAAACTTGATCGTCTTCAAAACAACTGTATCAGATTTGTTTTTGGACTTCGTAAGTATGATCACATTTCTAATTTTCGCAACCAACTTAAATGGCTTCCGATACGTCAACGTAGGAATTCCAGGATACTTTGCCTGCTCTTTAATATTCTTCACAATCCTTTGTCCCCATCTTATCTGACGAAACAATTTAGATTCCTTTGTCAATCTCACGACCGTTCTCTTCGCTCCACTGACAACCTAAGCTTAAACATTCCTCGTCATCATAGCGACTTCTTTTCAAAGTCTTTTACTGTGCAAGCCGCCCGTCTTTGGAATGCTCTGCCTGCTGATACTCGACAATCCCTGACTAAGGGAATTTTTAAAATGAAAGTTCGTGAACACTTCTTCTCTCTCGCTAATACATAAATCTTAGACATGAATTTTTCAATTGCTGAATCCATTTATATATAGTTATTATTTATTTTATATTTTTATGTGGTATTATTTACTTATGTATATATAAGAATATATATGCTCATTATGTAAATATAAGTATAACTTCGTATTTTATATATATATTATATTTATTCATGTATGTCTATATGTATATTTAATTGTTTCCAAAATGAATTTTGTAACGCTTGATAGTTACTATTCTCGTGTATTATGTTTTTATTTTATTTTTTAGATTACTTATGCACTTTGTCACTATTACCGCACCCATAAACTAACTCTCCGCATGACCCAAAGGTTGACTGGTAGAGAATGCCCATAGCATTAAGTCCACCTGTTGTTCTTTTTTGTGCAATAAAGTTTTTAAATAAATAAATAAATAAATTACATACATACTTTTTACATGATAGCTCGCGCCGTAAACTCAGAGCGAAAAAACAAAGTGTAGGAGCCCAATTAAAAGTTAGACCCGACGTCAACTCCCCAAAAGAGTGATAAAGCAACTTAAACAATAAAACTAATCTGAGGAGACGTCACCAACGCCTGACGCGTTTATTTATCGCTCAAAGTTTCGCTTAAGTGTTTTTATTTTTTTTTTGTTTCTAATTAAAAATAGAACAAAATCTTTGTTTTACGTCAACTAGACTCTTTTAGCCTAAAAAAGCTTAAAAATATGGTGACTTTAGCTATCTGGCTCCTACATTCTTCCTTTTATAAAAATCTAACCCTGCTACAGCCTCAACCGTAGAAGCTAAACAAATTCAGTAATTCGGTCCCTCCCCCTCTCCACTCTCCCGCGATAAACAGGAGATCAAAGCCACGCGGAGATGTCATTACGACCCAACTCGTACCTTATTCATCGCCACTAACCGATATTCCGGGGCGACGTATTAGTTAATCTTTACCTATTAATATTGAAGGCACATTAGTACCCTGTAGTGCAGTGAAGAGTGTCTTTAAAAATTATATCGATAGATCAGGAGACAAGTTAATATTGAAAACACATGAGTACCCTATAGTGCGGTCCTTACCAGCTAAATCAATAAAAAAAAATGATGACAAGTTGCATAAGATTGCATACCCCTCTAAAAAGACGAAACAGCATTTTCTATTAAAATTTTATCAGTGAATTACGCCACATTGTCTAAACTGACTACATTAGTTATGTACACACTTACATACTAAGTTACTTATAGTATATTGGTTTCAGAAATATTTGAAGAATCCAGAATCGAAGACACCTCGCACTTGAATACGTTGTACCATTTATGCACCTATTATAGCATCATGCTATTGAATATAAAAAAATATAGAAATATAAATATTTCATCTCCTATCGACTGTATGAAATACGAGGAAATCAAAAACATATTTATAAGCATTTTAAACCAAAAAACCCAATATTACAATTTAAATGGTCACAACCAATGATCTGATTTCCCATTTTTTTCGTTTTGTTTGAATTTGTATTATGAAAACTTAAAAATATTATTTTTTAATATGCATACATTTATTTTGCATTACATTTTTAAAAAAGTACCAATATCCTGTAACATTAAAAATTTCAACTATCGTAAATTATCGATAGGCGCTCATTCCCATCACTACACAAGTTCTCCGATGTGTAATACGAGATTAATAGACGTAACTGCATTAATAGACGAGCAATTATATCGGGGACATGATTTCGACGCATGTTGATTCAATGAGATATGTGGCGCTGAGATTTTGATTTAGGTCCAGTAATACTCGGAGTTAACAATGGCCAATGGTAATACAGGAACTAGTGACCCTATTCACTGGCGGTTTTGTAATTGACAAACATGTTGTATTATTTATGTTTTTTAAAAATACTATAGTAGGTAAGCCCATAAATTTGTAACACAGGTCATACATTTTCTACGAAACATTTGTGAATCCTTCTGCGTGTCTTATGATAAAATATTTAAAATAAGGTGGACAGTCAAAAACAGGTCCGACTTTATATCTTGTATTTGGTAACGTACTTGTTGTGTCGACATAAGATCGTTTTTGGTAACATCAAACTGCACATGTTTACCGTCATAACTATAGATACTCGTAAGTATTAAAAATAAAATAATAAAATAAATATTGGACAACATCAGAATCAGAAATTATTTTATTAGCATACACAATCAATACACGGTACATACACAATAAAGTAACACGAACAAAAGATAAACAGTAAAATGAACAAACAAAAAAAAAAGGAAGAACATATTGATTGCAGCTAACAAGGTCCCAGCCTCAGCATGAGCTGCTGCAACATTGGATCCAATGCTGCAGCAGCGCTGGTATTCTGACCTTAAGCTAAGTGGCGCAAACAAGAAAGAACGGAAGAAAGAAGCAGAAAAATGGCGAGAAGGGAAGAGAGGGAAAGAGAAAATAAAAATATATTTAGTGTTTTTTGGTTATGTAAGATGGCAGACAAGGCAAGCGATGTCGACGTTGGTCTAGCTTATAAAGTGCTGTGGGCTGAATGATGAGGAATAGCTTAAATTAGACATCACATACATTGCTCTAATTCTATGGTAACACACACATTCTACACACATACACATACACATATATACATTCTATACACATTCTTACAAAAATCAGAAACAATGACGGTACCACAACGCCCAGACCCGAGACATTATATAAAAGTTCGTTTCCCATATTGACCGGGGATCGAACCCGGGACCTCAGAGATAGCGCGACACCAAAGTCCGGCCCACTCGCCTCTCAGCTATGGAGGTCGTCAAATATTAAAACTTATGTTTTACATTTTCCTACTTAGATTGTGACAAGTTGCCCTGATCATTGTAAATGAACAAGAAGACAAAAATAGAATTACTACTCAGTTGCATATATTTGTAAACCGACTTCAAAAATAGGCTCTTCATCCTATCAGTAGTTCGTATCAACAACTAAAAATATTATCGCGTTTTGACCTATAACTTATTTCAAACTTTTAAAAATACACTTTTGTAGTGTGGGATGCTCTTCTAACTGAGCCAACCGCATGTTATTTCAGGCGATGGGTTTTCCTATGTTCAGTTTTTATTTAATATTAGTATGTAGTTGTAAACTAATACAGCAGAGGGCACTTTCTAAAGGTTTAAATCGTTACCGTTTCCATCTTCTTCCCTTTTGTTTTCATTAGCATTTCCATCAAAGCACTCATGTGTACAATTATCATGTTACATATCGCTTACGCACGGTAACAGTTCATCCCCAAAAGTTCTAGTGCAATTAAATCGCAAAGCGCACCGATTGAGGCTCACCCCCGGGCTCAGAGTAATTGGTTCATGAGTTATTCATGCTGTGGGCCTGCTCAGCACCCCACGATATAGAAGAAAGTTTGTACAAATGACATCCTTAAGTGCTCTTAGGAACGACAATGTTATATCAACCAGTGTTAAGCGCGGGATTGGTTCTTTGGAAAATGTTTGATTTTCAAGTACCAATAAATGTTTAATGCCCGGTTCCAATATTTTACGATTCGATGGGTCAAAAATGACTATCCGTTTTTCTCCAACCGCCTACGAGTCGTTAATACCGTTCCGTCATTTACTTTCCAACCAGCTGTTAGCCATCAGTGGTCCGACAGTCGTTCTTAGCTTACGCCTCGTATAATTTATTACTATCCGTAATTAGAACGGATTGTTTTTTAAATATTGGAACTGGGCATAGGATTTAAGACTTTCGCGTTCCATTTTAAATATTTAAAAAGAAGTAGTTAGTTTTTACTACTGATAATGTTGTCGCGTTTTGACCCGTAAACTTATTTTAAAAATCCTAACCCAATTTTATACACATTTTTAGATGTAAGCATAACTAATAATTTTTGACTTGAAAGACAAACTATCCGTAATGTATACTGCATTGTGGCGCTAAATATGGTTTAGTTAAAGTTAAAGTAAAGTAGTGTACGTACAGATTTGCTAATTCAAGCACGACTAAAAATACACAGCCAAGTCAAGTGACAGCGTACAATACAACAGTTGTAACTTATAGCTCGTACAATTGTTAAGAAATTATCAACTCCAGTTCCTAAAGTTACTCAATACAGATAGCTGCTATCTCGAGCAATATTTTACAGCCAACTTATATATCATATTATGGTATGGACTGCTAAATAATTGGTCTCGCAACAAGTCTATTGCGCTAATGGTGCGAATGTCTTGTTCAGCTAACTTAACCCTTCATTTGTATCGTGGGGCAGACGCAGACGTCAATCTTGACTTTTTCGGTACCAAAAAAGTAAAAATCATAATCACCAACTTTTACTGGTATTCTTTCAATTTATCTTACAACATATTTAGAAATCAAATCATAACGACAATGTAGGTATAAAGGCTCATTTTTTTAGTAATTATAAAAAAAAAACAGAATATGTTTATCTCCCCTTGCAATGTAAGATGGAATAGTGTCTTGGTGTACTGTAAAAATCCATTTAGTAATTATTTTTGGACCGTATAATATAGTTCTCATTAAGATTTATCTGTTATTAATACAGTTAATTTTAATGTTTGGAAGACTTATTCGTTGAATGACGAATGTACCTTCCGATTTAACCAACTTTATTGGCGTCATTTTATGAATATCATCACCATCACCTAGGAATCATAGACAACATAAGGAAATAATTATTTGTTATCTTTGTTCCATTGATAGGTGATATTGTAGTATGAAATGAAATAAGTTTTGTACATGCATAAAAACTGCGAATATAAATGAAACAAGAATACCTTTTACCGTTTGCAAGTATTTATGTTTGGTCATTTTAGTATAATTTTGCCTTTGAAACACATGTTGTTGTGGGGGCCGTAGAGACCGTACAAAACCAATTACGTGAGCAAAATTCACGACACTGGTTAAGGGTTAAACACAGTTTGCCGTACTGGTAATTGTACTCATGAAAGTGCAGAAGGATGTCGTATGTCTGAAGTTATTAGGAACTATTTGGGTGTATTGTGAAATGGTGAGTAGAGTATGAGTCACCTCTCTATACCTTAAGCCAGGGGCTCTCAAACTATTGCAATAATCGTCGCACTTCAAGGTTTCGTGTTGTTAAGGTGACGTCTCTAGATCGTATGTGATAATATATTAAATTACTGTGTAGTTGGTTACTGTAACTGTTTAATTTAGAACAAATAACGCCAACTGGCGTAATGTGACTCAACAGTAAGGCACCGAACGATCCACTAATGTTTAATTTATTTTTTTATATTGCTCTTCAAGGTAGACCTCATCCCACCTGATGTTAAGTGGTAATGAGGTCCTAGTTTAAGGGTTAAATGGTTAAAAGATAAATTATTTTCCATTCTGTTAGCGATTCGACAGTGTTTGGTTTGAAGAGCAAATGCCGGAACAGGTAAAATTTTAACAATATATATATTTCTAATTCCTACCCTCTATTGTCCATGCGGTAACTGCGATGCCGATGAGATAAACAACACGCAGACAGGCACTTTAAACTGGAATCAATATGTCGTTTTTGCATCGGAGTTTAAAATTGGATGACACTTTTCTTAAGTTTTGGATGGGGAAAATTAGATATCTTACAGGGCCTCTGTATACCTTCCACGACCCACAAGGGCTTTGCTGCGCACAGTTTGGAGACCATAACTTAAGCATTAACATACAGAATTGCAAACAGACGTAGGTGTCATTGATCCCGATGCCGAACTTAGAGAACCTTCATTTCACGACATTGGAGGTAATATGTAACTGTATTTACAGAGTGAACGAAAGATCAACGTTTGCATTTCCACAGGATTAGTCGTAGAGAAGTAGCTTCGTCTAATACGACTAAGCCATGTTTTAAACCAGTCGCAAGAGCTCGTGTGTGTGGAGCTTAAAAGTTTTCCGACCTTAAAATTTATATAGTATAATCAAAACGACCCGAAAAGCAGTAACTGCATTTTTTTTTTCATAGTAGTAATTGATCTTAAGTATGTAGATGTAAGGCAGAAAAACGGTACTGCTTGTTTTACTTCCCATAGAAGAACATAGTACAGAAGAGAGAGCCGAGAACAGGTAAGCTATTGAACATACGGAGCGCAACAAGAATTTAAAGTTGCAAAATAATGTTAATACTTTCTTACTAGCTCATAAAAGTAATTTAGTAAAACAAATGACAAAACGGGGCCAATTTCAATAAGCAATTTTGAAGAATCGTTGATTTGCTAGACTAGAACTTTATAAGATTTTGTTTCTAGTGAATAATATATAAAATAAATAAATTTATGATTTATAATGAAATATTTTAAATTCAATTAAATAAAAAGTGGTGCAGATTTAAATGTAACTCAAAAGCCCACGTGACCCAAAAGGGTTTTAAAAGGAACTTGAACCGAATTATTTGCTTCTACAGAATGCTAACAAGCTAAAGAAATCCAAACACCTGTGTTTTATTGTAAAATATGTAATGCTCACGCGATACTGGTACACAACGACTGCGCTAAGGAAGTCTAGTAGCTATCCCTACTAATATTAAAAATTAAAAGTAATTCTGTCTGTCTGTTACGATTTCCCGCTTAAACCTCTCAACCGATTTTGATGAAATTTGGTTTAGGTATGCGTTGAACCTAAAAAACTAACAAAGAAAATAAGGGGGGGATAGGAGTAATAGCACCTTTGAAAGTTAATATGGGAAAATGTTTGTTTTTTAAGTTAGAGATATGAAAGTTGGAACAAATATAGCTCTAAACATGGATTAAATAGACTACTTCCTTCCGGTAGTTAAGATCAAATATAGACAAAACACTTATTAATCGTCTCTATACAAATCCAATGAGGCTACCTCCGGTTCCGAACCTATAACTACCGAGAAGATACCAGTGAAAAACTCAGTAGTTTTTTTACAAATAAAAAGTTAAGCTTATCACTAATATTGCACTAAGACATTTAGTTACTTTTTCGGTTGTAAAAAAAAGTATATAATTAAATACATAAAATAAGAACTTAATGTGCAATCTTCAAATACATCAGTGTCAGTGTACCTATTGCGTTTGGGCTACTGCGTTCGTCAAAATCTGTTTATACGTAGTATCAGTTATCCTCTATCTCATTAGTAATCACTGGGTGTTACCGTGGGTGTCGCGTTGCGTGCAGCGGACAACGCACTGATTGCCATAAATCTCCAATTTTGAAGTCCGTTTGAGCAACGTGCAGCTTTGTTTATTTACGGCGCAGACTAACAAGGCAATCCGACGTTTGGTGAACTATCGCGGTATTGTTTAGCTGCGAGCTGGCGTGTACGACAACAATGGGGTGACTTGTGGAAAAGTCATGGTAGTCGAATTGAATATTCCTTTTGTTAATGTAAATTTTATTAGTATTTTTCATAAATCAACTTTGCTCACATAAATCGGATGAAGTGACCTTCAAATACGGGCTAGAAACTTCAGTTTTAATTGGAAATAAAACTGAATTAGAACTAATTTTGAATCAAGCTATAAAGAGTAGTTTTTGTCTATTGTGAAATTAAAGTTTACCAGCTGCCCACGACTTCGCCTACGTTGTTTTAGTGTAATATATCTACAGGGTGTCACAACAAGAGCGTGGAGATAATAGACTAATGGATGACCGTTTATACAAAAAAAAGTTTAGTAAAAGTATTTTTTTTTCATGGTTATTTTTAAATCCCCAATTTCGACCCTACCTTTTGTTTTCGGAGTATTTTTTTATTCGTTTTAAATTTGTTTTCTCCATTTACTCGTATTTGAACGGCTTCTGTGCCCATATCCGTTTTTGTCAGTCATTAAAACTACTGATTACTAGAGTACATTAACGTTCCAAAACCACCTCTTCTTTTCTCAAAACATGACTGGCCGGATCTTTCCTTTTACTTTTCTTATTGTAAGATTCAATAAACAAGAGACCATATTCTTTTTACTACATGTAAGTATCTGATGTAACCGTAATTTATAATTCTCCATGCGTTTAGGGAAGGGCCGTTCCCGTCCTTAGTAGACTAAAACTCCGGAGCATTAAGCAAACATGTTACGGACCCTTCACTGGGTCCGTAGAAAACTCGGCGAGACTCATTGCCCGTAACGCATGAAACCCTTTAGATGTGGATAAAACGTTTGGTGTAGGGTCTCAGTGACAGCGGTGAAGTCTTTTTTAACCGAAAAAATAGGAATAGATTTTATGGTTGACGGTCTGTATCTATATCTTGAAAAAACTTAAGATCTTATTATATAGATTGTTAAGATTTGAGCGGTGGGGAGACAAACAGGTCGGCGTGCATGCGGCCAAGGATGTAGGGAATTTCTCTTAATGCGGGGATTTTGAGACTGGATGCGAGAAGTGTAGAAAAAATATTTTAGCTTGAATAACGAATAAGTAGATTAATTACCATATCATATTCGACTATAGAATAATTATGCATTAAATTATTTTATTCAACTTGTAACACCTGCCCCACTGATAATTTTTACCCCAGTCATCCTTGTATTCGCAAATAAAACTAAATCAGTTACCACATAGTTTTTAAGAAGAACCACTATTGACAAAGGTTTCATTTATTTTCAAGCAACGGGTATAATATCCTAAATATTGTAATAAATTAATAAAATAAAACTTAACTCACACAAACATGAGTATTTTTAGCGTATAAAAATAAAAAGTCACTTTTCCGCTAACAGCAGCACCTTGCCTACCCCAAGCCATCATTAGAGCTAATCAAACAAAGTGGCCACAACCGCGCCCGCCTATAAACGACTCGTTCGCGCGTCATGCCGCCCGCCGGTTTACTGGCCTCAGCTGTGACCTTTACTGTAGAACTTTACCTGCTCTTTACTATAGAAACAAAAACTAGGATGAAATTGCGTAAGACTATGGTATGTTACACTTATTTTTTTAAATGTTCAAGTAGGTTTTATTCAATCAAAAGTAAAATTTTGCATTTTTTTTCAACTGTCTGACAAGTATTACGACAAATAATGTCTTTATATGGGCTTATTTTTATCCTTAGATAAACTCACAAGTAACATTAATTCATTTTGCATTGTTAACTGTATGAAAAGTGCTACGACTAATATTATTTTTTTTTTTTTTTTAAATATTGGACAACATCGCATACATTGCTTTGATTCTGTGGTAAGTAGCTAAAGCACTTGTGTTACAGAAATCAGAAACAACGACGGTACCACAACACCCAGACTCGAGACAATACAGAAAAGTTCGTTTTCCATATTGACCCGACCGGGGATCGAACCCGGAACCTCAGAGATGGCGCGACGCCAAAGTCCAATATAGTTTTTATATGGGCCAATTTAATCTTTAGATAAACTGACAGGTAGCATTTATTTAATCAATATGTTGTTAAATATTACACTTTTAACTATTTGTTAGGTACGACTTTATACGGCGAATAAAATCCCTATTGGAAGAACTTACTAGCCGATCAATCGGCCTGATAACTCTCTAAGTTCACGTTCAAAACGTAATGCTGTATTGTTGATATCATGTTAATTTCCATTTTGGTAATATTGATGATAATTTCCTGAATACCGTTACATTTCCTTGACCGATGGTTTAATTTTCTGGTGTCGTACCGTGCAAAGATAAAAGAGAGTATTTCTATGGAGAACTTAGAAATTTTCAAGGCAGAAAGCTTTAAATTCGTTTGCAGACTATTTATAACTAAGAAAAAATAAACCATTAATTTTTTTGGAAATCTTCCCTCAACCCCTTAAGAAAAGGGGTGAAATTGAATAGGGAACATTTCACAGTGTTTAATTGGAAGCTGAAAATCGGTATATAGACTGTGTTACAAACGTATTATTCCTGCCTAAATTAAAGTTTTACCCCGAATTGAACGCGAGAGACGCCGCGCCAAAAGCTAGATTTGTATAAACTGAAACATTTATTTGAAAACCACCTGAACACGTAACAAAACTACGTCATAAAAAGCATTACAAGAACCTTTCCGCAAAGTTCACCCCAGCAACCCTCATAATATAAAACATCTGTATGAAACAGATCCCTCGCGGCGTTCGTCTTAATTCTCCCGTTGAGCTGGTGCTGCCTTAAATATCGTGTGGGCCTGAGCTAGGGTTTCCAATACTCCCGAATTGCCGGAGACTGTAATAGTGGTGAACCGTCCCACCTTCCGAAAAGCTATTGATGAAGTAGATGAAGAAATCATTAAGGTCACAGCAAAACGTTCATCGCGTTAGTTTTCCCACTTAAGCACGAGACGCACGCGGTTTGAGTGACAGAGATAGACACCAGATGAGAAACCGATTATTTAATAACCCCCACTTCCGGATACATTTCTTAACTGTACGATTCTCTCGGGTTGGTCTTTTTGAGAGTTGTCAACCCTAGCTAAGCACTGACGTCATGCCACCTATTCATCATTCCTAAAAAAACTATAGTACGGGACTTGAGGAAATTTTGCTAATGTGGTGGAGATACAGGATTTGGATTAATATTTTTGATAAATTTAACTTAATTGGTTTTAAGTTTTCGTGCCTAGTAGTAAAAATCTATAATATAAATAATATTCGCATACTATTAATATAAATCGTTTAATACGTGGGTTTAAAAAAGACGACCTAGCCGAGAGGCGAGCGTGCCGGACTTTGGCGTCGTGCTATCTCTGAGGTTCCGGGTTCGATCCCTGGTCGGGTCAATATGGGAAATGAACTTTTCTATATTATCTCAGGCCTGCGTGTTATGGTACCGTCGTTGTTTCTGTAACACAAATGCTTAAGCTACTACCACAGGATCAATGGATTGTCCAATATTAGTTATTATATATTTATTAGTTAAAATCACACAGCGCGCAACAGGAGATGGATTTTACTTTTTCTTTAAAAATATTTAAAATTCGCTAGTGCGGCGTAAAGTACTATGAAAATGTAAAAATCTCACTAAAATTCTCCTCCAACTCCTGGTTTAAGCAAGTTTTCTCCTCATTTCGTGGCTGGAGTGATCCGAAGCTCCCGCGTGTATTGTGATTATGAAGGGCCTGTAATGCGGAAATATTACATTTGCCCGGCCTTCCCAGGGGAGAGAGTTTCGAAGATTTGTCGACCCGGTACACAAGCGAACTTACGAGTACGTTGGCACGATTCTACAAGTTTTTTTCATTTCTTCATGTACTCGTATGTCGTTTACATGGCCTCTTGTGTATTTCATTACGGTTTGATTGTAGAAATCAAGAGTTCTCTTAAATATTATATGCGTTGCGGGAATCGAACCCACGACCTTCACGTATCGCTCGTGCTGCTCTTCCAACTGAGCTAATCGCAAGTTATCGTAGGCGATGAAAATTTTCTGCTACAAAGGCGACAAGTCCATTACATAACAGTTTTCTTATGCTGTACCAGTAGGTAAAAAAGAGCGATAAGTATATCGCTCTTAAGCTAGGGCCTCATTACCACTTAACATCAGGTGGGATGAGGTCGATATTGAAATGCAATTAAAAAACTATATTCTTATAAGGGACATTTAATGTAGAATGTTTGAAAAATTTAAACGTTCGTTTTTCTTGGTAAGGGTATGAGTCAACTAAAGCAAGGCATGCCCTAGGGAGCTCATGTCATAGGGAGTAAATGCAACGACGTCAATTTTCCTCGTTATTGCGTGACGGATTTATGGGCACGGCTAGATATTCGGTATCCACTTTTATTGATGGAATCAATTTACTATTCAATTTAATATTCCAGTTGAGTGAGTTGTAATTTACGAATCCTGCACCTAAATTAGAACCGACAATCAACAGATGTTAATAAATTTGTTCTCATTTTTGGGAAAACGAAACAAATACACATTTTATTTAATACTAGCTGTGCCCGCGACTTTGTTCGCGTGGACTACATCCTTCCATGGTCGGTTTTGCCCCTATTTCCCTAAATATTCGAAATAAAAAGTAGTCTATATTTTAATACAATTTTCGAGCTATATTTGTGCCAAGTTTCATATCTCTAACATAAAAAAATAAACATTTTCCCATATAAACGTTCAATTGTGGTATCACCCCTAATCCCCCCCCCCCTCCCCCTTATTTTCTAACAAAAAGTAGCCTTTGTTTGTTATACCTATACAAAATTTAAATTTTAAGACTTTCGCGTTCCATTTTAAACATTTAAAATAATTTAACGGGTCAAAACGCGACACCATTTTTATTCAGTAGTTAGTACAAACTACTTACTGCCCGACATTTCGGTTAGGTTGCACCAACCGTGGTCACAAGATGACTCAGTTGAGCATTTGACACAACTGAAAATATGGTGTTTCTAACACAATTTTTGATTACGAAAAACGCTATACATATTCTTTATAGGTACTTCATATTCTTTGTATGTTTGTCCAGGTGGAATATGGCAACTTAATTTTGAACCAGTTATGAAAAGTACCTCGGTACAACACAGGTTCGCTAAACCCTTTTTGTATGGTTACATTATTACACCGATTTAAAACAAGCGGAGCCATGTTATCGTAATACAAATTGGCCACCATGGGAGTCGGCGGGTAAATTTAAAAAGCCGCGCTGTAGCGACGCGCGACAAAGTGTTCCCTGGCGACAAATGTTGCGAGCCAATTTTGTGCGGTCGAACCACTCGATCCACGATTAAAAGGTAATATTTTTAGTCGACACACATTTACATGTTTTGTTTATTTTTTAAGAGGTGCCAAAAATGTCTGACGAATATTTTTTTTAATTCGGAAAAGAGCAGTGGAAAAAGAATACAGGCTATGCAATTTATAGATATTTTTTTATTATGAAGCGAATTTTTGTGTGTTAATTTAAAGTTATTCATCGAAATCGACCCATTTATTTAAGAGATACGATCAGGCCCAGCAAGGGCGACGCGACTAAATTTTTATCGCGCACTTAACAAACGTCAAAATCGATTGAAGTCAGTGCGTTAACTACTGATTGACTGAAAAAACAAGTGCAGTGTGCTATTAGCCGATCAATAGTATCGAAACTTTTTTCATTTCATGCGAGAAATTTGACGTTTTGCGTATGCTAGGCTTGGATGTCACAAACAGAAACATACACAAATATAGATAGATAGGCAAACATCGACGTCATCGACTGTTTTGGACGGAGATTAAAAACAGAGTCTGGCCTTTGAGATTAAAAAAATACAAAAAGCGAAAAGGAAAAAAACCAATTATTGACCGCAAATCATCTTTTGTCACATAACGCGATGAACACACTGCCCCATACCATACGTACCCTCCCTTTGTTAGGCTCGAGCACACGTGCTTCCAAATTTATCGCGACAAATATTACCACTTCGATGGATACCGCGCGAGAAAATACTGGAAAAGGGATGTTTAATTAATGCTGTTAATTATTTTATTGTTTTCTGTTTTATGGCTTTTACGCGGTGCGGTGGGGACGATAATATTTCCCGCTCAGAAATACGGTCTGTAATTTATGGGGTTTTTTGCAATTATTACACAGTAATAACTGTCATGTTTATTTTAATGGGTTCTGTAAATGGGAAAAAAATATTACTTGCGCAAATGTATGGACTCAGATGTTTTGGACATGATAGATACTTATGTCAATTAGTTTATGTAGTATTTTAATTAAGGTAGGTACCTATCTTAAACGTAGTGTAATGGTTTAAGTACCGGGTTCATTCTCGGGTTGAGCAAAGTGTATTTTTTTTATTTGAAGCAAAATAGTGTTGTAGTTTTAACATGTCTATCTGTGGGTTTGTATGTCTATGGCATTGTAGCTCCCAAATAGATGAGTCGATTTTGATTTCTTTGAATGGTGAATAAGTCAAAAGTGTTCTTAGCTATTGTTACGGACTCCTTTGTAGGAGCCTTTTTGATAGTTTTTATTATAAAACGTTGAGTCTGTCTGATTCTATTGTTCGGCCTGTTCTGTCAAAATTCATCTCTCCTTCAGTTTGTATTTCTATTATTTTCCTTTATTATATTTCCTAAAACTACTCTGAGTTCCTTTTCTTTCTCTTCGCTCCGTAACATTTGGTCCATTCGATCCTTCTAAATTATACCAGCGTTCTGTTTCGTAATTTTTTCATTTTTTCTTGTAAATTGTATAGCGGCACCAATATGCCGACTCGAACTCAGAGTAGGTTTATAGAGGAGACGAGCGCGGCTGAGGTTTCACAGCCATACCTCTGCACGTCGTCGTTGCCCGGCAGCGAGGCTTCTCTGCCATATCTCGGCACGACGCCGTCGTCATATCTCGGCATGCCTCACGTCGCCGCGCCCGCGCTCCCCTCCGCCTCGCCCGCCCGTGCGGCGGTTTCAGGTTCTGTTTCAGCTTCAAGATCAGCAAGAGCTAAAGAGCGTGAAGCGCGAAAATTGGCAATCATAGCGGAGTATACTGAACGCAAAGCCGAAATACAACGTAAATATGAAGCCACGATGCTCGAACATGAAACGCGCATCAAATTAGCTGAAGAGAGAGCACAGGCAGCAATCAACCGATGCGGCAGGAGCCGCACTTCTGGCCGAAGTAGAGGTGATGTAAATAAAGTGGTAAAACAGTGTATACCAATTTCTGAGGTTTCATCAACACGCTTATCGGAACCCAGTGGGATTTTACCCGTCGATGCGCCACGGTTACGGCCCGACGGGTCCACTTTTGTGGGTTCGCGTGCATCTGATTTTCAGCATTCCGCCGGAGCTGCCTTTGGGGAGGTACTTTGCCCAGTGCATCCCGGTATACTTCCGGCTGCTTTACCGCCTCAACCTTCGTCTGCTGGTCACGGTGTCCATCCAGGTCTTACTCCTCGGCCTCGCACCGCGAGGCTTGACCGGACGCCGGCTCGGCCTATCTCTAGCAGCGAAAATCAAAGGTACTACACTACTGACACTCATGCATCTAATCAACCTCATACAGATATACTTCGTTTAGCTCAGATTCTTAAAGATTTGTCTGGCGTAAGGACGCATAGCCGCCTACCCAGCTTCAGTGGTGAGCCACGCGATTGGCTACCCTTTAAAACTGCATACGACTCTACGAAGTCGTCATTTTCGGCTTTAGAAAATTTATCTCGAGTCAACGAGGCCCTATCGGGGCCGGCCCGGGAAGCCGTAGCCACATTGTTATGTGTCGCAGATGGTGCAGATGTTGTAATGAGCGGTTTACAAATACAGTTTGGAAGGTTTGATAATTATTCCTCTGTTATTAATTCCGATGCACCTGTAAATACAAATCATCAAAAATCTGCTCACTTTGTACATAAAATAATTTCTTGTTTGTTATGTCAACAATGTCACTCACTTGACAAATGTGACAAGTTTATTAATCTGGACATTATAGCCAGACTAAAATTGGTTTCCGACCAAAAAGTTTGCAGTCGTTGTCTGAAAAATGGCACACATAATTATAAAACATGTAATTCCAAGACTTTATGCCGAATTCCCGACTGCAAATTTAAGCATCATAAATTGCTACATAATTTTGAGCCTGTCGTTTCTCAAGTGACTACGAAAATGAATTCTGTAAATGAAAAACTTAACATTTTATCTCTAACTTCAGCGACAACTAACCCAGTTCCCACAATTTCTGAGGCTACTTCGAAAACCCATCCAGCTTCAATAAACGAGTCTAAGGATTCTGGGTCTGGTAACACTATGTCACTTTCTAACGAAACTAATATAATTTTACAGGTGGCTCATGCTAACCAAAGCAAGTCAAATATTTTTGAGAGGCGAGAGCAGCACGCAGTCGACGAGCCAGCCTTAATTACCGAGGGTTCTACACAGGTCTTATTTCAAGATGGCTGCTCGATCGATTTTCCCTTGCAATCTGATCTGCTCTGCGAGATTGATTCTTTAGCTGTCTCTGAATTGACTGCTCCATTGTCTGACGCCTTCAGAAGCGTCAATGAAAACGCTGACCTCTCTGTGATTGTTAAGCAAGACAAGCCAGGCAAAAGTTCCGATATTATGATTTTAGATACAGTTTTCGAAAACCGCACCTCACCTGACTTGTCTTCTTTTGTAAATATTTCTGGTTCAATGTCTTGTGGCATTACCTCCAACACAGTATCTCTTGTCGAAAGCACAAATTGCGAGACCTTGGTCCAAGCCGTGCGCACGGACGTACGTGTAGGCGGGCTGGACAAAAATGTTGCTCACCTGAATGGTGATGTACCATACGACCAAGAGCGAAAGCCTATGTCTGGTCATGCGCGACTTTCTAACAGATCCAATGCTCTCACTCTTGTGTCTGATGGGCTTAATCCTGCCCTTGTCATCCATGTAGTTGACTTTCCACAAAGCGTGTCATTTTTGACTAGATTGGTTTCTCATTTTAACGTGGCAAATGATTTTCTGAAAGCCGTGCACACTCTGTCGGACAAGAGCATGAAGCGTTTTACGCTTTGTTGTTTGGTTGACATCATCTGGCGGTTATTGTTGTATAGTTAACTAATAATTGGTTTAGTTTCATTTTAGTAGGTAAGTTGATTTAGATAGTCGACTCTACATATTTAATCTTTGTTTATTATTGTGTAGTTTGGTTTAACTACTTACTTTAATTATTTTAATTATTACGCTTCAAGCTTGGGTTTTATTTAGTTATTTTAGTGTACCATGTTGAAGTTTCAAGTTCCATTGCCATTACCATCGGTGAAGATATTACGGAGCTCTTCATCGTTATTTTGTTTGGTAGTTATTTGAGAGTAAGTATGTTTCGTTTTTAGTTCCTATGTATACAGTCCACAAATATCATTTATTTATGTAGTTGCTTTGCAATTTACTTCTAATAATATATTTCACTCTTCAAGTGATTTGCATTTATTTCTTAACGTTTTGAAGAATTAATGTTTTGATTTATTTTCTAACTTAACACGGAGGAGGTGTGCATGTTATATTTTGTTAACTAACTTGTAGTAGTTTCGAATCACGTTATCTCTACCTCCGGCTCAACGCTGCTACACTCATCGCCTGCTACGCCGTGTTGTTATCTCCGTGCCCTGCAACACTAACTTCTTACCCGTGACGCTGCGAGGACAAGCCGACTGCCACAATGACTCAAGAGGCTGCTTCACATAATTATTGCGACGACTTTCGACCTCAACGATGATATTTGGGAATTGAGATACTATGACTCGTCTCTGTTAACCGCTACACAGTGACAGATTATGCAGACTATTCCCGACCGCCTGCGCTAAAAAGGTGTGAGATGTCGGATCTGCTTGTACGAGCTATTTTTCAACGAAGTCTGAAAAGCTGAAGCTATATACTAGTAACAAGAGTGTTCACTTCGATACACTTCAGGCAGTAACCTCCAGTCTGGGTCAATTACGCTAATTCTTTTGACGACTCAACAAGCAGCAAATTCACTCTTTGGGCAACACTCCGAAGCTTCAGAAGCCTTCAAGCTTTGGAAGATATCGCTGCAGTAAAGAAGCACCGCTCCGAGTACTATCGCACTAGGGCTGCCCCACTTTGATAGGGTTGCCACCTCCCCGTAATAACTTCCTTCTCCTTCTTTTAAAAAGGGGGAGGATGTTACGGACTCCTTTGTAGGAGCCTTTTTGATAGTTTTTATTATAAAACGTTGAGTCTGTCTGATTCTATTGTTCGGCCTGTTCTGTCAAAATTCTCTCTGCTTTCAGTTTGTATTTCTATTATTTTCCTTTATTATATTTCCTAAAACTACTCTGAGTTCCTTTTCTTTCTCTTCGCTCCGTAACAGCTATGTTTAATAATTCAAATTGGTCCAAGATGGCGGCGATTACAAAATGTCTCTGACATTTTACTATTTTGGGAGTATCGCGCAAACAATTCAGTTTAGAAAATAGTGTTATCATAAACCTCAATAACCGTTTGAATATCTATCCATACATCACCCACAAGTTTTATGAAAAAAAATTAAGAGTTTCAGTTCTAAGTATGAAATTTCAAAATTAATTGTTTTTTCTTGTTTTATTTTAAACAACTAATGCAGTTCACGGAATACATCTAGGTACTTCCCAAGTCTCCACAGCTTCGCTTAATTACCATAGTTTTTCCAAAAAGTGACTGAGACATACGGACGGAAAGACAGGTACACAGACATGACGAATCCGTTTTTTGCTATTTGCCTACAGAGCCCTAATAACGAATCATATACCTAGTATTTTTAAAAAGCAATAGCCACTATTGAATTATTGTGTACTTACCTTATCTAAATTGTATTACAATTATACCAGATGCTTTTCAATTACAATCTTAAGTGTTCCGGATACTTTAAGTATCTGATCCATTTCTAACTTTGTTAGTAAACCAGAAAGCACGACCACGCGTTAGAATATTACAATTTAAACCTTATTCCATTGGGTCACGAGTTAATATTACACATACATGGTAATATGGGACTCGTTTAATGCATTGACTCCTCCCGTCATAATCTTTTTAATGTCTTAATTATCATGAAACGGCGACTAATTGAGTTCGCCACTAAACTTCAGTTATAATAACAATAAAATAGATAACGGGCTGCGATTGTGACGGCCTACTGCTACACTGGGAGACTTTTATATTGGATTATTGCTTCTGGGGCCACGGGGAATGGTAGCCAAAAGATAAGCGCGCCGATTTTTTTTATCGAATAGAATCGGATACATTTTTGACGTTCCGTCATCTCGTTCCGTCTGAGGTAACGGGTTCGATTCTTGGTTGGAAAACGAATGTTTCTATATTGTTTCAGTTTTGGGTGTTGTGGTACAAACTTTGTTTCTGATTTCTGCCACACAAATCTTTTATTTATTTATTTTATTTATTTATTTATTCATAAAATTTTCTTACAAGCTTACAGATTTTATCCAAAATACTTACAAGAATAATGAAAATAATTTAAAACACACAATTAATGAACTATAATTGTCAAAATAATACATAGATTTTATTAGCATTAAATTACAATGACGCACAAAGAAGGAAAACAGAAAATGTTGTTTTTATCTACGAGCGAATGTGTGTGATGTTGTACAATATTGTTTTTTTATTATTCCCATTCTTGAAAGTTATAGCTTTGTAGCTTAAGAACTTGTGTAACAGAAATCAGAAACAACATGGTACTACAACACCCGGACCCGAAACAAACTCGACGGGATCGAACCCGGGTCCTCAGAAATTGCGCTTCGCTAAAGTCGGGCCCGCTCGCATTTTGGCTGCGAATCTCGTCAAAACATTTGTATCCTAGTGAGTGAGAACTCTAACCCTGAAGAGGCAGTTAAATCTCGGCTCAGTTTACGGCGCCATCGCCGAAGGACTGTAACGCGAGTGTGGAGAGCGTCTCGTAAACCGCAACTATAAACGCGTTTAGATCGTTCAATTATTGTTTTGTACTCTTGTACTCTTTTATGTACTTGTCGAGAAATTACCCCTTACTCAAATTTATACGCAAAACTTTATACTTATGTAGCGGCTCGGGATTTAATGAGAGCAATTGTATAGTTATATCAAAATATATTTACTAAATCACTTCATTAAACCAATTATAAAATACACGATCGTTTTTCACGTCGTACGTCGTCTAACGTCATCTAGCAAAATGTACCGTCTTCTGTTCATCTTCTTATTCTTTCACTCATCATTGTCTATCACTCACACCGTTCGGATTTTCGTACACACATACAACACACTCGGATATGTCCATATCCCACACTTATATTAGAAATCTGAAGAGTAGAGTTGCCGTCGATTCGATTGTATATCGATTATGCAAAAGGGGCCCAAATAATTAAACAATCGATAGTATCAATATAATCGATTAAATCGATACCTATCTTTATTCAATATAATCGATTAATCGATTATAATGCGTAGTCAAATACAATATAATCGATATTATCGATATCAAGTTTTGAAGCGATACTATCGATTTAATCGAAAATTTTAGGTCGACATAATCGATTATTATTAACAATGGGGGGTTAAATCGATAACCAATTATCCGGCAACACTACTGAAGAGTTTGTTTGTTTGAACACGCTAATCTCAGGAACTACTGGTTTGAATTGAAAAAATATGTTTGTGTTAGATAGTCCATTTATCGAGGAAGGTTTAAGGCTGTTCAACATTATGCTGCATTCAACAGGAACGAATAATAGTTGGAAAATATGGAAAAAACGGGACTGGTACGCGTGCGAAGCCGCACCAGCCAGCTAGTATCATTATAAAAACAACAAAAGTTTGTTGAAATCACAAGTCTCTCCATATTCAGCACAAGTCTCTTAACAACCATGAATTGGAACCAATGGGCCATTTTTAATCCCAACGCAAAAAGAGACGTGTTATAAGTTCGACGTCGATGCCTGTGTGTCAGTTTTTGTATGTGTGTATCTATCTGAGGCAGCATACATAGCTCTTAAACGAATGTTTATCGATTTTGATGGAGGTATTTTTCATACGAAAACCAGTTTGCTTAAAGTAAGAGAGTTAGGTTAAGAGAGGTAGGGCATAGCGATTTATCGCTCGAACTGGAGCAGCCCGACGGTTGAAATACCTCCACCTTACAGAAAACCGCAGCCAAATAACAATCACTTCTGTGTTGGTGTGTCCCTGCGTGTGAGTAAGGTTTCCAGAGCTCCTGGGGGGTGCTACATTAGGAGCAGGGGTCAAGCCTTCAAGGTAAGGACGACAAGACTTCAGTCGGCATTGCACCGGTCTCCACTGCGAGTTGGGGATGGTTCCGTTGGATCGGCCATTCCCATTCTACCCCCAAACACCGTGGGGGGAGTTGACGGAGTCGCGTAAGCGGCTGTTTCGCCGGCGGTGTTGTGGAAGTAAAGGCTTAGCCGATCCCCCACAGCACCGCCACTAAGGCGATGGAGGTTCAACCGGGGGGTTTTAGTGGGTAGTCCGAGAAAGGTAGGCAGGTGGGAGTCCCACACACGCCGTCACCCTCCCTCAGTGTGGCGGACGGTGCATCAAGCATTTTCCCCCGTTAAAAAAAAACAGACCTCATTACCACTTAACATCAGGGTGGGATGAGGACGAGAGAAAATCAATCTTTAAGTGCAATAAAAAAAAAAAGTAATTTTGATGAGTTATTATCGGTTCAGAAATATAAGAGTATCAGCACTTTTCCAAAAGCTTTATAGTGTTTTTTCTAACTATTATAATCCGAAACAGAAACGTATTTGCCGTTTGTAAAAAGGGGTCTCGAATAAATAAGATGACAAACTTATGAGAACGATCAGTTCCTAGAAGTAGTACCTACTCATGTATAGAAATTTATTTTTCAAGAAATCGGTACGAATTTGATTAAACACAAAAACAACAATAAGTTAAATGAATAAAAGAGTCAAAATATGATGAACTGATATGGATGTGGAATTGATATCATCAATACCATAAGCTGCACGAAAACCAACCTATTTCACGAATATCTAAAGATCAAATCTAAATATTTGAGCAACCAAAACATCCCACTAAATCTAATTTGATAGTTGTGCGCTACGTGATAACGTTCAGAGCTCTACGTCACTCCGTAACACCCGGTTGAGATCCGGAAAAATCCAGATATCTCCGGAGCGGGCCTCTCGGAACTGGTTATTTCCTGTCTTTAGATTAAGATGGCGGACCCTCAGACGTCTTTAGAGATCCGTGCGTGGATGAAAAACGAGGATAGTTCGTGTCTACTAGCTTCGTTCCACTTACTTAACCGGGTTATCAGGCTTGTTTAAAGTGAAAGAAAATACTAGATGGTCTTTGTATTTCTTGGCAGAACTGTGAATGGTGCTTACAAAAGTTTACTAACTCAGTTTTTTTGGAACTTTACAAATCTGGCTATTTCTGGCCAAAGAAAAACGTTCGAAATCCAAATTATGACTGATTTACAACTTTACTGTTGAGTAACAAATGGATTTTCAATTTGATTTTTATTCCTTTAATATTTGATATAGAGATATCAGTAATATTGTATCTGCAATACTGTAATAAAAAGGCAAGAACTGAGCCCAACCTTTTTAAAAATCAAATTATGGCCAATAATGTGATATAACCTAAATAAAACCTTCTCGATAATGGACAATCCAACACGAAAATTGTTTTAAAGTTGGATCTAGTAGTTCTGCAGATTGGCGTGCTGAAACAAACATAATTTTCAGTATAATATTTGCATTGACAGGTTTTCATTTGACTGCCATCCCTCCTTATGGTAAGTGATGATAATATAATGTAGTGTACAACTTATAAACTTGCGATTTGACTTTAAAGACCCACAAAATTTTACACGGAACACAACTTTCGTAGGCCATCTGAAGACGACCGCATTATTCCATGATAGATTCCAATACGTGTCGACTCGGAGAAGCGTCGGTTCGGCCATCGTATCAGTGCTCAAGTCTGATTAAACGACCGCCGAACCGTTGGAACGAATTTGTTGCGGCCGGGCCGAATACTGCCGATTAGCTTTTAGTAGCCGAAGATTTCGGCATACAACTTTTGCTTTTGTCCCATTGTTGTTACTTTATTTTAACCTAGCGACTAGCTAGCGACTTCTAGCGACCCGACGGGTGCAATAGGTACTAAAATATGTACGTATTATACATAACCTTTGCACTTTATTTTATTAAATTGGCTCCCCCGTACCCCAGTGACGCTTACATGGAGCATACATCGCCTGCTGGCTAGATGAGCGTGGTGAGCGGCAACCACGTGACTTTTTTCTAATACTTGAATTTTTAAACTCGTGATATCTTCCGAATGAAATGTCTGAATTTAATAATTCAAAAAGTTATATAAAGGTATTGAAGCGTTCTTGAGTATAAATTAATTTATTTTGATAAGGATTAATACCAAGGTACAAAAAAGAGCCTTTTCAAGCGCCGGAGTATTAATGAATTATTTCATGTTTTGTTCGTTCACAGGTGTAGAGTTGTTCGGAAAGTATTTTTTTCTAGTTCTTCTGACATCTAAATGATTAAGGTAAAACCTTTATGTTAGTAACTTTACTAGTAACATTAAATACCAATTACGTTTTTTAGTTCGTCTGTTAAATATTCCACAGTATTTACATAGCCAAGCTATTCAGCCTTAGTACACTAGGTGACTCAGAACGGACATTTAATTCATGTGGTTAGCTAGACCTATCGTGGTCTAATGAAGCGATCGACGTGACTGAAGCCACTAAGCAAACGCGCCGGGCGTACGTCAGGGGAGCCCGTTACTATTTACATGTTTAATTAAATTAGGCTTAGCCACGCTATCTTGTAGGCGGAATGGCTGCGGGACTCGAGATGTTTCTGGAATCGAATTGTTCGTATGTTAAACACTGGTTTAAGAACGCAATTAGTAGTGGGCGCGTTTTCTCCTCTGCAGGCCTAGCATGAGAACGACAAAAATTTCGATACTAATGATTGGCTAATAGCACACCGCACTCGTGTTTTCAGCCAATCAGCATCTGAGATATTGACTTCAATCCATTTTGACGTTTGTTAAGAGCGCGATAAAATTTAGTCGCGTAGCGCATACTGGGCCTGGTGGTCACAGGGGATGCGATACTTGCGTATTTTTTATAGCGCTCGTGTTACAGAAATGAGATACAACGACAGTGGCTCAGCACCCAGACCCGAGACAATGAAAAAAGAGTTTATTTTCCATATTGACCCGACCAGGCATCGAACCCAGGACTAAAGTCATAGTCCTTTAAAATTTTAAAAAAAATCTAATCTACATTCTAAGCAGGAATATTGTCTAACACGTCTGGTGTACTCAGTATCTATAGGTTTAAACGAAAGAGTAAGTACCTAACTTTAAGCCAGTTTCATATCTACTTTGAGCCAATATTTTACCTTTTTTAATACATTAGAGTAAGAGCATCTAATTTTCCATTAAAATTCCTTTGCGCTTTTTACCACATCTCCACAACAAAGCGTTCTCTAGATTTTTAATAACTGAAAGCGTCTAAAAATTATTAAGTCATTAGTTCAGCTGCACTTAGCTGGTCTGACGGAGTCTGAATACTAATCTATGAATAGATTATTTCAATTTTCTTCTTAAGCTAAAGTAAAACAGTTATGTTGGCACTTACTATTATAATGACCTCAGTTATTGAGAGACTTTTCTGAGTGCCCTGGTTTGATTACCGGTTAAAATGGAAAACGAACTTTTATATACAACACAATTGTCGGGTCTGGGTGTTGTGGTACCATTGTTGTTTCTGATTTCAATAGCATAAGTTTTTAAGCCGGTTATCACAGAATCAATGCAATGTGTTTTAATGCCCAACATTTATTATTATTATAATGACCTCTGTATGCGATACACAACTTCTGATTTTGTGATTAATAAATAGTTAGTAATTCTGTAATATATTATTACTCATGTGAAATTTTACTAAGGGCGATGTAACAAACATTTAAACCAGTATTACAACAAACCATTCAACCAGATGATTACGTTAAAAAAAACATTTTCCAATTTATTTCCTGCCACTATAGAAATTAAATATTAATAAAATATGACTTGTTCAAAACTTACCCACACCTTAAAAACTACTCGTAAATAAATTACCTGAAACAAAAAAAAACTTTAATTAGTCAATTGTAAAAGATATTATGTTACTTAGTCTACTGGCACTTAATTTCACTTATAGTTAGAAAAGACAATTAATAATTACAGGAATATGAGATGTAAAACAACTTTAATGTTTTTTAAAAACGACACTCATAATCACAGTTCAAAGTTTATTGAACGCATAAAGATAGATCTATCTTTGTCTGTCGCCCCGAACAAATCCTAAGTCAATATATTTGATACTAGCTGTGACAGCGGCATCGTTCGCGGGGACTACAGGTTTTTTCCCATATATACAAATACTTTCATGATCGCTTTTACCCCTATCTCCCTAAATATTCGAAAAAAAGTAATTCATACTATAATCAAAGTTATAAACAAAATGTGTGCCATAATTAATATCTCTAACTTAAAAAAGAAACTTTTTCCCATATAATCTTTTAAGGGCGGTATTATTGACTCTCCGGAATGTGAAAAACTTTATTTACCCAAATAAAAGCAAAGTAATGAAGTACCGTCCTCCCATTATCAAAAAAAAAGTAGCCTTTGTCTGTTCTAGAGGTTTAACGGATACTTTTACCAATTTTCATCAAAATCGGTTCAGTGTTCAGTAACACATACAATTGGATTTTCAAGGACGATGTTATCAGCAGAGATATCTAAAACAAAAGGAAGAATATATTACCGTTGAATCGCGAAACCCTTTTTTTAGAAGTCGGCTAAAACATGGCTGAAACTAGAATTACTGGTTAAACCCTTCATGGAATAAGATACCCATAACAATACGGGGAAATCTCAACAGAAATCGGCATCATTACTACGTCTCTGTTACCCGACACCCGAAACGAGAGGTGATGTGTTTCGCACCCTTCTTACAGTATACGATTACCGTCTTTGTCCTGAGACATTTAGAAAAAAGAAAAGCGATTCCAAATGGAATCTGATACTCTTGTTCTGGTAAAATAATTGTAATAGGAAAAACATTCCTCCTACAGGGCAAATTCCTTTCTGTCTGACGACCTCCGTACCCGAGAGGCGAGAGGGTTGGACATTGGGATCGAGATGTCTCGGAGGTATTGGGTTGGAGTCCCGATCGGTTCAATAGAGAAAACGAACTTTTCTAAAATTTCTCGGGTCTGGATGTTGTGGTAGCGTCGATGTTTTTGATTTCTGTAACACAAGGACTTTAGAAACTTACCACAGAATCGTAGCAATTTCTATTATTTACTTTAATGTGTTTCATACTTTTTAATTTTTTTTTGTATATATGCCTAAATCCAAATTTAATGTGATACCACATTCTAGATCCATAACACAAGTGTAAAGCTTCTTTGTTTTATTTATTTCGTGATTAAGTCGATGTTGATAATGTTGTTCAATATTATAATTTATAGGTGTTAATTGTTTTTGGGTTATATTTAATCGAGCTTCAAAAACATACTAACCTTACCTAAATAATTTGACCACAAGTTAGTAAGTGAGCCACTTGGGCTTATGCGACTTGTGGCTCAGACAATATTTCTGTCGTCCAAATTAATTAAAAGGTACCTATGTAATTTTTTATTGTTTTTCATATATGTAATACGTTTATTTGTACCAAGAGACACACATACAATAGCTGATATAAATAAATAAAAAATAAAATAAAATAAAAATAAAATAAAAATAAAAAATAAAATAAAATAAACAAAATAAAATAAAATAAAAATGATATAATTTTAAATTAGAATTAATGAATATATTATTCTTTTTAATTTAGGTATTCCTAGTATGGACACCAGTCTCTCACATGGGTTGAATATTTTAACCATATTAGTGTAAGTAATCTTTGTACCTTACCTTACCGAAAAATTATTATTATTATATTATTATTCCTAAAAGTAACAACAATAACTTTTTAGGAATCACTATAGATTCCAAGCTAAAATGAGATCCTCATATATTTGCTCTGGCAGGAAGACTTAGTTCTGCCGCATATGCAGTTAGTAAAATTAGGCATCTTACTAATGTTGAAACGGCGAGACTAGTTTATTTCAGCTATTTTCATAGTTTAATGTCATACGATCTATTGCTGTGGGGCTCAGCTACTGACATACAAACTATATTTGTATTACAGAAGAGAGCTATTCGATCTATATACGGCCTTAGATCGCGTGATTCACTTAAAGAATTATTAAAAGACATTAATATTTTAACTGTAGCCTCCCAATTCATCTTTGATTGCATCATGTATGTACGTAAAAATCTTAATTTGTTCTATAAGAAATCCGCTATTTCAAACCATAGGCTTTGTTAAACCAGTAGAACATTCGTGGGATTAAGTATAAAAATATTCAACAAGTTACCGCAATGTATTATTGACTTACCTATGCATAGATTTAAGATCCATATTAAATCATGTTTAATGCGAAAAGGATACTATAAACTTGATGAATATTTAAACGATAAACATATATGGACATGATTGTCTGTTCGGTCGCACACCATAGTTTTAAGTTCTCTAGCTCTAAACATTGTAAAGATTAGGATAACTACTGAGTTTCTTGCCGGATTCTTTTCGGTAGGATTAGGTTCCGAACCGGCTATAGCTTCAATTTTGGTTTATATTCATTCTGACGATGCATAAGTGTTACTTGTAACCTACATAAATAAATGAATTGACTTTGAAAAAGTAAATCTAAAATAAATGCCAAGACAAAATTCATGAGTGTCGCAGTGATGCAAAATGGCAAAAGGTTTACCAGTGGCAAACGGTTGATTTACATTTAAACAAATACAAGAAAGCGTTATCAATCCGTACCCTAAATCACCACTCGGTACCCTAATCTCCTTTAAAAAGTCCCAAATCGGTGGGATCTCGTCGTAAACATTTATAGTCGCAGGCCGACTAATGGGCGGTGGGCAAACAGATGGCCCTGTTTACCCGATAATGTCCCGTAATCGGCCCTTTCGCCCTTAATTGAGAAACGCTGAGAAAATGAAGTCGAGACGAGTCGGAAAGTTGGGATGGTAAAATTGCGAGAAATAAAATTGTTGTGAGCTTCGATAATAATTGATTTGGTAGGTCCCAAAAAGCAAATTTTCTTTTTACTTTTAATCATTACACATAATTAATTATTTTTTTTACAATTTACACACCACACTGTATATCTTAGTGCAAAACTAGTTATAAGCTTATTATAAGAGTTTCTTATAATTTTCCAATTTTAATTTGCGTTTGATGAATAAATTTCATTTTAGTTCTTATGCTAACGCCTTAGGAGCTCAGCTATATTTGTAATATGAACGACAAAGTTTCTTGCCGGGATCTTCTCTGTAAGATATAGGTTCCGAACCGGAAGTAACGTCATTTGCATTATATAGACGTTTCATAAATATTACTGGTGTAATTTACATGAAAAAAAAAATATTGAATTTGAATTTGAATCAAAGAAAAGAAGAAGAATATAATTTTTAGAAGATATGTAAGATAAGAATTGGTCAATACAACAAATTTTTGTCATTTTTTCAAAAATTTGAGATAGATATTATCATAGGTATACACCTATGATATAATATAATATGATATGTTCCATATGACGTATGTTCCAGCTATCGCTTCACTCAACCATACCAAAAATATTTAATGCGACTTTTATTTAATTTATAATTATATTCTACTTTAGGAACGACTCCAAGAGTAGACGATCACTACTGGGCTTTGTCATTTTTTTTTACTCTTGACTTGACTTAAAAGAGACGTGTTTTGGAAAAAAATATTGAAAATCCGTTAAATCCCTACTAATTATAAATGCGAAAGTAAGTCTGTCTGTCTGTTACGCTTTCCCACTTAAACGTCTTAACCGATTTTGATGAAATTTGGCATAAGTATACGTTGAACCTCAAGAACGGACATAGGCTACTTTTGTAAGAAAGTAAGGGGGGAGGGGGGGTAATGCCACCTTTGAAAGTTTATTTGGGAAAATGTTTATTTTTTAAGTTAGAGATATATTAGGGGAGATAGGGGTAAAACCGACCATGAAAGGATGTAGTCCACGCGACCGAAGCCGCGGGCACAGCTAGTGTATTGAATAAATTGGTAACTATGCATACATGGGGGGAAAATAGCTACAGTCAAACATAGAACCTTTTCTTTTAAAGGTGGTTAACTAAATGACCTCAGATACTTTCCTTAATTCGATTTCATCTCGACCTGGTTCACCTGGTAGGTATGGTTTTATCCAGAGCTCAGAAGTCGGCCACACACAGGATTAACTTAGAGCAGCAATTAAATATTCAAATGAGTGCAACGGAATGAGTTTTAATTAGACACCGCTCTTGACTAAAGCTGTGGGTACAGTGAGTGAGTCGACAAGAAATTACTCCACACCATTTCATCTTAAAGGATATTTCTAAAACGGGGAAATAAATAAATCTTAGTCGTGTTCCATAGCAACTAAGATAATAAATACCATATTTGTTAAATCGTAGTAGTTGTGCGACGAGCAAGATTAGTACATAATGTAAACAAAGTAGTTTTAAATGGATGCTTTAATTTTTAAAACCATGCAACGGATTTTGATGCTTTGTTTTATTTACCGTGATGCAAGAAGAAGTTTTGTAAGTATAAATAATTCATATTATAGAACAGAAGACACGAATTTTTAGTAATCTACCCTTAAAATTTCCCCTTATTTTTTATTGTACAACATCACATACATTGCTCTGATTCTGTTGTAAGCAGCTAAAGCACTCGTGTTAAACAAACCAGAAACAACGACAGACTGGAAATCGAGTCAGAGATGACGCGAAAGTCCAGCTACTCGTCTCTCGTAAGTCGTTAGTCCACTCGGTGCGCTCCGGTCTTTAGTGCTCGTTAGGCAAGTGCAGTGGTCATTGGATTAAAACACTTTATACTGTTGTGTGACACCGGCTGCCTTGGCGCCTAAGAGTGCAACGGACTGCATAGCTGCTACGCGAAGCTTTCGCTCTATAACAACTAATCGAAAAACGTTTAAGAGTAAAAAATGCAGATACATAATAATATAGATTGTGTGCAAGATATTTATAACTTTTATAGTGCTTTACGCCGCACCGAATTGAAAATATTTTAAAGAGACAGAAATTTTTCATCTCCTCTTGCGGTGCGGGACTCGAACCCACGACCATCACGTATCGCGCGTGCTGCTCTTCCAACTGAGCTAACCGCAAGTTATCGTGAGAGGTGATTTTTTCTGCTGTATTATCCCTCCTCTCTGCCGAATATGTTTAGAACTACATACTTTCCGGCCCGTGGAACATTCGTTGCAGAAATGTTTGAAAACCACGGAATCGAAGACACTTCGGCATCTTAATCGATTTTTATAATTTTTATAGTACTATACGCCGTACTAGCGAACTTTAAATATTTTAATCCGATCTTGTGATACTGTTTTATCTTGTGAAGTTATACATTTTCTGAAAATTTCGAATAAATTAATTAATTAAGTTGAAAGAACAAAGGTACATGTACTTTGGTTACTCAATGATGAATCTGTAATGGCATTGTCTCTGTCCGTCCGTCTGTCTGTCTGTCTGTCATCAGGCTTTATCTCAAAAACCGTGATAGCTACAAAATCTGTACTTATTTCTTTTACCTACTCTTGTTTATTTAATCAAAGGTACAAAACCCTTCGTAAATAAGTCCGACTCGCACATAACCTATTTTTAAATCACATTTAGTTGAATACCTTTTGAGTGTTATAATATTCCACACCTAAATTACAAATTGATGATGGTGATATACCATATTTACTTGCTATATTAAACTATTTATCATATCTCATAAACTCACACCTTACGGAAAATGCCACACTTTAAACTTTACCCCGCCGTGTTCTCAGCAACAAAGGCAGTGAATATACGCAAGGATCATTATTTGCAGCAGGAAACGTGTTAAGACGACAGTTTTAAGGCTTTTAGTACACTGGGAAAACTTACTGGTCGCGAAGAAAATGATAACAAACGAGATCTATGTGTTAATACTTTATACAATAAAAAATTGATAACTTTTTGTAGTAGCTTAATGTAGAAAAATTTAAGTACATTTTTGTAAAGGTATTTGTATTTTTTATGTAAAACAACAACATTGTAAAAGTAAGGATTTAAGGCTAATTTTAAATAACGTACTTTGTTGTATGACTTAAACTTTTTTTTTATCTTATTTTTTAAAGGGATTTTTGTCTTGTGACATGCCAATCCCATCGTATCTAAACAGACTTAAACTTCAATGCTAATATTTAAGGTGTGAAAGTTTCTGTGAAAGTATCGTATTTTTTTTCATCAATAAGTTTGTTAATTTCATATAAAGAAATATGACATTAACATATCGTTAAAACTATATCTTAGAAACAGAGATGACATACCTACTACATTAAATTATAGGATATTTTTTATCCCGAAATAAAGCAGACAAAGTCACGGGCAACTGCTAGTTACTATATTTTTTCAATCTGCATCTTAAATCTATGCGTGGGCGTCAAATCATGTAGTTAGAAAGAAAGAAAGAAAGAGAAGACATTTATCGACCATTATTACACAGATAAATAGAAAAATTAATAAAAAGGGTACAAACAATTACATTTAGAATCAAAGTGAAAATGCACAGAGTGGTCGATAGGTGCTTGCCTCAGCATAAGCTGCAGTGTGGTATTACAAAAATAAAATAAGCCAACAGTTTTTACTTCTAAAGAGCTCCTAGTAAAGTGTCGCTATCTCCAACACGTGTAAACAACAAACAGCCCAGACCAATACATTACTCGGAACAAGAAGTCCGCTCAAAAATCCATCAAACTGTCATCAGAACTCGGGGACGCGAGATCCGAAAAAACTTAAATAGACGCCTCGACTTGTATGAACTTCCGCGAGTTTGTATGGGGGCTGGCGGAGACGGCGACCGATCAATATCTTGATAGATATAAGTAAGATTTTATACGAGTAAACTTAAAATCAAATTATTCAATTAGGTTACATGTTACCTTACAATTTGTTGTGCCATGTTTCATTGAGATTATCATCGATGTCAGACCGTAGACAGCATTTGTTTTGTATACGCTTCACAATGTTTACAAGAAACAATGTTTCGCAAAATTACCCCCTATTACGTATGTGTATCAAATACAATTTTGTATGTAAGAATATAGATATGTTTTAACAGAATATAAAATCATTCCTTAAAAAAAAACAATGTTCCGATAATGCGAGTTTACAATTATGTTACAAATCTATACTAATATTATAAAGCTGAAGATTTTGTTTGTTTGTTTGAACGCGCTAATCTCAGGAACGACTGTGACAGGATTTTTGTGTTAGACCATTTATCGAAGAATGACATAATAAATGTACTACACTATACTTAATACCTCTAGATTTTGCAATATTTGGTATTCTCATGTTGTATCATTGGAACTCAAATTAAATGCTTTTTTTTAAAGTTTTTTGTAATTATTTTGTTTAATTTGTGTTTTGTTGCTGTGCCTTTTAATAAACTAACACTTTTGAATCGTCATTGGATACAATGCAAAGTGATTCTACTTCCAGTTCGGAACCTTTATCTACCGAGAAGACACCGGCAAGAAACTTAGCAGATCAGTTACAGTAGCAGTATCTAGCTTATTGAAAAAAACGGGATAACATACGTGCGAAGCTACGGCAGGACAGTAGTTTTTATAAAGCTTGGCAACTTTTAAAAGCCATCAGTTTGTTCCTCTGCAAATACCATTTAACCGTTGCCAATAAATCCGATACAATCCCCCCACCAAAAAGGTGAACAATAATTCTTCACACGCTAAACCAGAAAATCAAGACAAATGAAAATCCGGGAACGCACGCTCAATACCTTATCCCGGGTTTATCTGGCCGTTGCGCAGTCTGCATTTTTCGTAATTCAATCGAGTTAACCCCCCATCGCGCGGGCCGGTCCCTCGGACCACCCGCGGCAGGCCCCGGGTCCGAGAGACACGGTTTGGGCGTACCGATTGGGAGATACGCATTAGCTACGGTCAGGGTTAAATCAGATTTTCTCAAACTTTTAAGCGGTATTTAAATAAATATGGATGGTGTTTTTTTGATGTTGTGTCAATATAAACAGTTAAAAAATATTTACAATCACAATGACGCTAAACTTGATTTTTCTGTAAATCTTTCAATTGGATTGTAATGCATGGGAAGAATACGCAGTATTGCATTTACGTCCACGAAATCATCTACCCTACGATGAAGGATTCGAACACACGACCTTTACGAATCGCGCGTGCTCCATCCGACTGAGCTATCTGCAAGTTTTTGAAGGTGACGGATTTTTCACTTAAGTTAACCTTTTAGCCTTCGGGAAGCGCTCTTTGCAGTATGAGTTTAGAACCTATTTTAACAAAACAAATACCGGCAAGAAACTGAGTAGATATGTTACAGTTGCAATATAATTAAACCCCATTCATTATTTATATTCAAATTAATCGATTTTATTATTTTTATAGTACTAAACGCCGTACTAGCGAACTTTAAATATTAGAAACAGAATTATTTTTATGTCCCCTTGCGGTGCGGGAATCGAAACCACGACCTTCACGTATCGCGCGATAAAAATTTTCTGTTTCTAATATATATTCAAATTAATTTTTTCGTCAATAATATTAGCAATCAATCAAGTCAAATATGTTTTTAATCAAGTAGGTTACATATTATAAGTAGAGATGCAACGAATATCCGGTTGCTATCCGGTATCCGGTATCCAAACAACTATCCGTTACATTTCTAGTTATAACATTTTCGAATCGTCATTAAATACAATACAAAGTGATTCTATTCCGATTCGCACTCTTATACTACTGAGAAGGTGTCTTCTCAGTACACTAATGAACTAAATGCTAGAATCTGATGAGTTTCTTACCGGTGTCGGTAAGAAACTCATCTGATTCTAGCATTTGAAATTGAAAAGCATTATTCCGTTATTAATAAAAAGCATTATTCTACATTCTTTTAATCATTTTAATAAACACAGTTTGGAAACGTATGTCTTAAATTGTTACTAGTTGATATTAAACTAATGCGCATCAAGTTTTGTTGTGGTCTTAGGTTATTTTATTTCGGTAGTTTATAAAGGCATGAGTACAACTTCGTAAGTCATATGAGTGTCGTAAACATGTTGTTTGAAAGCGAGACTAATTGACTATGAGTAGGTAACACTACAAATCGATTGAACATGCTGATGATTTAGTAGGTAAGTATATGTGTGGGCTACACATGGCGGAGCTTAAAGAATTATATAAAGAAAGAAATACTTTGTCTGTATTTTATGTGTTGGCCAAAAAAAAATTTTTTTTAATTTGAAATTTTCGTTTTACACTTAAACAGTTGAAGTTATTTTATTCATAACTAGATGTGCCCGCGATTTCGTTCGCGTGGGCATGCTAAATAAAAGTTTCGTCAAAATCGTTCCAACCATTTCAGAGATTAGCTGGAACAAAAGACAGACAAAAATTGTAAAAATAATATATTGGTGTATGGACCGTATGTAGTAAAAAACGGTCATTTCAATAATACAATCATACGCCAATTTTATTTATGTGTATTGAATCATGTTTTGAGATGCACTTAATTTTGATTTATATCAAGAAATTTTGTAAAACTATGTTTTAAGATGTAAATTAAAATAATTACAACCTCCAGACACAACTCGTAAATAGTTTTTGCAAAAAAAAAACAATATTTTTGTTAAGTGCCTTCGGAACAATTTATCTATCCTTAACCTTAACTTAAAATAAATAAAAGAGGAAATAAACATTAAAAAAGGTTTAACCAGATTTTTTCAAAAGTGCCAGAGTATAATTTTCTAAAAACATATCGCGAATCCCGAGCACAAAGGCTAAATAATGAATATTTGAAATCCAAATAAGTGTCACCCGTTTAAGCCGGGTGCACACTCCCGCATTATCCCGGGAACAAAGAGCGCAGCCTTCAATTCTCATAAAAGTTACCGTCAGAGCAGAATCCAATCTTTTTAGCTGCAAAAAGGTTGGATCTGCACAGTTTCACTGTTTTCATTCTAAACAGTGTGCATGGCATTGCTCCAAACGTATCCAGTTGTCAGCTAGTGATGGGGTAAGCGGTACCTGCGGTTTTTTGGCTGATAATTGGTACGGATAGGATTTGGATATTCATCAACCCTTGCAATGTTCCTAACAGTGTTCCTATAAGTTGGATATTACTACTGTAAATAATCTGCTGTGTTTCTTACCGGTGTTTTCTTGGTAGATATAGATTCGGAAGTAGAATCACTTTAAATATATCAAAAACGACTCGGAAGTGTTACTATATGTAACCTACTTGAATAAAGAAATATTTGATTTGATTTGAAATGGTTACCTTCACAAAGTAAAATATTTTACACATTAATAATTCAAATTATAAATTATAGCAGAAAAAATGTATTTCGCCAAATCAATTCAGAACCTATCCTTACAGAGAGAGAGAGAGAGATTCCAACTAGATTGTTAAAGTTTCCTGTTACTAAAAAACCGTGCCAAAAAAAATACATAATATTATTTGTGCTACTTATGAATAAGTTTCAAAATATTTATTTCTCACAATTATGGTTACATTTGAATTTCATAAAAAAGTTAATATTTAAATTTGCATCATTGCCTTCGGTATTTGTTTTGTTCAATACTCAATACGTATTAAAGATGATTCTAATAATAGGATAGATCATGCAATGGCTGAATCAATATATTTATTTGAAACGTAAACCATTTTTAATATCAATATGTCCACAATAATGTTATTAGGTTGGATTTATAAGGTAACAACTTAAGTCAGAAGGTCCCTTAAGTAGAGATAAAATAAATTGATAACTGACTGCGATTTACACGGATTTTAAAACCTATTACGGAAGAACTTTTTTTGACAAGTACTATTGTTTTTATGCACTTGCCGATATCTTGTCTGTACAGGTTTCGAACCGGAGGTAGCTTCATTTGCCATATATATATATAAAGACTATTCATTAGTTTTACTAATGTAATATATATGAATAAAAAAGATTGACTTTGACTTTGATTTATAGGATATTCATTGTCTTTTACCGTGTCATTATACCTATTCTGTTCTTGTCACATCACTAGCGAATCTTAAACCATTCCTGATATCTTTCTACGCGCAGACTGAAGGTTATTTACTGCACTTAAAAGATTGTTCGAGTCAAATTGTGCATACTTTATGGCTTGGTTTGTTCGTCTGCATTATCGCTATAAGTTTGTTTACGATTTAGATAGAAAAACTGACGGCCCAACATGATAATTGGGATTTATGAAGCTCTTTACTTGTTAATGTTGCTACAATATTTAATATTCGATTGAGATTATGAAGCACATATAAGCAAACTATCTGTATGACGGTCCAATTCCAACTTGACTGGTAGAGAATTCTCCTAGCAAAAGCCCACTTTTTGTACTTTTTTTGTGCAATAAAGATTATAAATAAATAAATAAGCACAAGCAAGGGAAAATTGTACCTTGTTTAGTTGAAGACTGTGAAATAATGTCGTAGATTTCTTTATTTGCTTTCGACGGAACCACAATTTTCTGGATTTCATAATACAAATGCTTGAAGTTACTTACTTTTGACTAGGTCAATGGTAATAGTAATCTATATATTTTTTTGTTAAATGAATTTCAAATTAACAAAGAGGATATAAACGAACCTACTACCATAATATAAATGAAAAAAAAATCGTCTGTTGGTGTGATGGCGCTAAAACCGCGAAAGGGCCCATGTTTCATTTACGGTAACTTCTTAATTAATCGATTAATAAACTATATTGCACAAAAAAAGTACAAAAAGTGCACTTAACGCTAGGAGCATTATCTACTAGTCGACGCAAATAGTAAGTTTATAAGAGCGTTAACAGTAAAACGTGCATAGTGATGAGAAAAATAACTAGCAATAAACCAAATTCGTTTGACTTTGTGAGTGCTGGTTTGATACTTCACTAAAAATCTATAAACGACTAGAGAACATCAAGTCTTGTAGCAAAATAAGTCTAGGTGCTATTAAACACAAAATAACCTGCAAAAACATGAGGTCTCTGATTGCAGAGGCTGCAATATCGCGCGTGGGGCGAGGTCGTAGCGCGCACCTGCTCCGCGCCACTTCGCAACTTTCATATAACATAAGTTTTTTTCCCCTAAACCAAGCCTTCGATATTATCTTGCGAGACTCACTCCCGAAACCGTTGTCACGTTTGATGCTGAACTTTTTATTTTAGCTGATTTTTCAATTGTCAGATAAAAATAAAAAATAATGAACCTTTACATCGTTTTTTGTTCCTTATCTGACGGTCACAAATTAGGCTTTCGTTAATCTACCTACTAAAAGCCAATTGGTTACTTGACAGTGTTAACAATAAAATATGAAAAGTGTTAGATATGTTAGCTTATAAGTTAAGTAATAATTTTAAATTTTATTTTTTTAATTATAAGCTTATTTACTTTTTTATTTTTGCAAAATAAATTTTCCTTTTTTTTTATCTGTGGAACAAAAGAACCAAAACGGAAACCACCATTACAATTCAGAAATGACAGCTGTCGGTGAAAATTATTTATTTTAATGTTGCGAAACAATGATTATTTTACCAATTAATTGAATTATTATGTCTTTAATCGTATTAAGAATTTATTGAAACATTTTCCGTTCATCTAAATTACGTCGTTCCTATGCGTATCGGTTCGTTGTCTAGAACGTTGTCGTCATAATTGCAACAGTGACGAGACTTGGCGTTTTCGCGCGCTTTTTAAATGTGTTACACAAAATCTTATTTTTCTTCGGTTATCTACATTTTTTCTAGATAAATCGAATTGCTTAGGATATAAAATGAACGTGCGCACATTTTACAATACTTTTTCAAAAACTGTAAGTAGCCAATTTCTGTACTTTTTAACCAAATTATATTATAAGAATCAGCAAAACACATTTTAGGCGAAATTATTTAGAAAAGTACCAAAAATTGTACATTTCCAAGAACTGTTTGCATTCAAAGTGTCTAACATCGGTGGTAGAATCACACTTTGTACTTACAAGACGAACTTTATTTAATTAATCCCAAAAATATAATTAGATCAAATATAATAAACTAAGACTAATAAATATATATTTGAAATAATTACTTCAAAAAAAGAAATGCCTAAGAACAAAATTTGTTACCATTGATTTTATATTATAGCTATTGTTATATCACAAATACATTAAAACGAACAGTTTTCGATTAACTAAAATACAAAGGGATTACCTTAAATTGGACGATGAAATTTTCATTATACATAAAGAACTATCATAACAACGTGATAATAATAGTATAGTATCTCTGTAGAAAATCTATATAACCATTCGGTGTCCAATGCCAGATGTTAAACAAGAGTGTAATAGCAAGTTGTGGGCACGCGCCGGACGATTTGTCTCTAAGACAATATCGCGGCTCGGGTGGACACACTTACAACTAATTTTGTCGCTATATAAGTAGAGACGTGCTCTGCAAATGAGTACTACATCAGTTAGTAGTTTCATCCTTAGACGAGTCCAGTAATACAACATAATTTGACACATATCATAACTTTATAATGTCTTATATGACTTTGGATTTGTTCAAGTAGTTTTTGTAGTCGATTAGATTGTTATTGGTGTAGCAAATAATTCAGAAGTATCTAAGTACTTAAGCTAGAACAAAGATGCCTTAACGAGTTTTTGATTTAGAAGTAGCGAATTACACGTATTTAGAAGGTCATTAGGGTCTGTTTTGGCTTCTTCAAGTTTTTGTAGTTTTGATTGTAGTTAAAACAATCAACTGTTATTCCTTATCGGAAAATTGAACCCACCTGACTAAAGTCATTTGGAGTACTATAGAAATCAAATTGAATCATAAAATGTATGTGTGGTTGATCAGTTTATTATGAGTAGCAAATATATCTGAAGTATCTTAGTATTTAAGTTAGGAGTACAAAATATATTTAGAAGGGTTACCTACGCCGTAAAGAAGCAAATTATAGAAAAATGCCTATAGACCTCAGATCATAGAAAGCTTTGTTTAATGTTCTGTGCATTAGACGTTGCTTGGGTTTTTCACAATAATCTTCGTAGTTTTATTTGTTTAATAGGACATCTTAGCCGATGACATTTGTAGAAAGATAGTGTCGCCATCTGTCATTGGGATCCCGAAAATATCGACAACATTTTAAAATAACACGCTGCGTTCCATTGCATTTGGAAACAAAAACTGCGAAGTTTATTTTAATAAAATTATCTTAGGAAACAAAGTATCTCTAAAATAACAGGAAAATATATCTATATGTAAAATACGAATTAAAAAAATAAAAAAGTGTTGCAAATACAAAATGTAAATACGTATTTTGTATCTGTATTTCAAATACTTTTATCTAAGATACGTCATATCCCTGTTTGTAAAGTTTCAAAAGAGTAACTTTTGAGTTACTTGCCGAATATTCCGACCTTAGCGATAATATGACTTAATTGGACAATTTAAAAATGCTTTTGTAAACATTTACATACATGAATAACGACAGTTTCTATTTCTATTCAGATCAAGCCACAAATCTAAACATATCATATAAACTTCAGAGAAGAACTGAGTAAAACTCTTTTGTAGCAATTTACGTACGTAGATACAATCTAGCAGCGCTGTTATCGAGAATTTTCAGCCATATCCGATAATATTCTATAGGGGCGCTAGTGACGCCTGCACCCCATCTTTTAGCACGTACACAGTATAAATACTTGAACGCAGAAACTTAAGTAATATTATACATTTTTGAAACTAATTGAAAAATACAAGCCTGTTTGAAAAAAAAGAAGACGCTTTGATTGACTGTATGATTTTTTCTATTTTCAACTAAGCAACAACTTTTTATTACTTCGACTTGGTCTAAAATAGTCTACAAGTTGCTATAAGTTGGATACTGCTACTGTAATTATTCTGCTGAGTTTTTTTACCAGTGTTTTCTGCGTAGATATAGGTTCTGAACCGAAAGTTGAATCACTTTGCATTATATTCAATAGTGATTCAAAAGTGTGACATGTAACCTACATTAATAAAAAAAATATTTGATTGATTGATTAAACAGAGTTTTTCATCAGTTCTTACAAATTTGCTCGTTTTACTTGATACCCGTGATAGCGTACAAATACGGGTATCAAATTTAGCGTCATCAAGAGTTATTTTATTTTTGATACTTGTTAGAGGTAATATAAAGTGTTTGATATGAACTTGAGCAGCATACCATCATGCGTTCCTAAAAAATAAGGACTCGACAACAAAGTGATGTTCTCCTTTTGAGGTACGTAAAAATAATAAATAGGCGCTAAATACACATAAGCGTATTAAGTCGTTCCATATTTAATGGCCGATACATTATTGTAATACTGGGACCATGAAGTTTTATTAGAATTTCTATTTGACGATAGATTGTTTATAAGTGAATGGAAGTTTAAAAAGCCTGGTTTCTGTTAATTCTTCACTGCGTAAATTCCGTTCTAATTTTGACTCGAACTTAAACTTCATTGTAGCCCTTCAGCTTTGAGAGCAAAGAAAGAAATAAGATTTTGATTGGAGTCGAGTTTCTGATTCGGCTTACACTGCGTGTCGCCATAACAAGTTCGCTCGGAAGATTGAATGCGCCGCCGATGCTCATATATTTTTCAAGTGGAAATTCTGCAAACGTTAGTGTATAGGTAATTTCCCAGCGCTGATGGTGCATTGAGGGCTTGCTTTGTGAAAAATTGGTCGCTCTCTCTGTGAGCAAAGCGATACTCACTGTTCACAGTTGAGCGTTAATTCAAAACATTACTTGAGTCCAGCAAAATGTAACATAATGAGACATCGATTATTCATGTGAACCAATGCAATGATAGATTTAGATTTATTATGCTGTACTTCACCCTTAAGCTAGGACCTCATTACCACTTAACATCAGATGGGATGAGGTCAATCTTGAAGTGCAATATAAAAAAAAAAAGAAGTTTATAGATCTATGAATAAGTCTTATTTGCGTATTTGGAGCAATAACAGTAAGTAACTAATCAATTACCTACCAAATCGTTTACTGGAAACTGGGCTTCATCAAGTAGGAAAGCCGACTCAAAAATGGTTTCAAGTTAGTCTGTTAGATTATTCAGAAATATTAATAAATAAATAAATAAATATTGGACAACATCACATACATTGCTCTGATTCTGTGGTAAGTAGCTAAAGCACTTGTGTTACAGAAATCAGAAACAACGACGGTACCACAACACCCAGACCCGAGACACTACAGAAAAGTTCGTTTCCCATATTGACCCGACCGGGGATCGAACCCGGAACCTCAGAGATAACGCGACGCCAAAGTCCGGCACGCTCGCCTCTCGGCTACGGAGGTCGTCAAAATATAAGACAACTATTTTTGCCTTTTCCACTTAATAAAAAGAATCCGGCGTTACATTGAATATGACGTCATTTGTGGCGACATATGACGTTATTACACCAACACCAGTGACTTATTTTTTAACAGTCTGATAAAAATCAGGTATTTTTGATCCAATCCGTTTCCGTTATGGCTTTAATTATGGCGTAAAGTAAAATCCTCACGCGACATATGCAGAAATAGAGTTCGATAAACAAGTAAAAACAAACAAAACAAATTTGACGACCTCCGTGGCCGAGAGGCGAGCGTGCCGGACTTTGGCGTCGCGCCATCTCAGAGGTTCCGGGTTCGATCCTTGGTCGGGTCAATATGGGAAACGAACTTTTCTGTATTGTCTCGGGTCTGGGTGTTGTGGTACCGTCGTTGTTTTTGATTTCTGTGACACCAGTGCTTTAGCTACTTACCACAGAATCAGAGCAATGTATGTGATGTTGTCCAATATTTATTTATTTACAATCGGCTTTCAATAAAATCAAAATCGTACACGACGGCCATATTAGGTACTGCAATTTGCTTCTATCGGAACAAAGATGTAAATAAATTGTTGTATCAACCACGCAGACAGGCCAGTCAACCCTAACGCCATATTGGGTGATGTGTATCGCAGGGTCCGAGCAATAACGTCACAGCGCGCCCCATTTGACGCGTTAAGATACAGTTTAGCGTTACTTTTGTATGTACTCCTCGTCAGCTAGTTGTACGCACCGCTTAACTTTATCGTCGCTATAAATGTAGCCAGTAAGAAAAACATTGGATATAAAGATAAGTAGCAATTTCAAATTCTTTACCTTAAATAAGTATATAAATATTGGACAACATCACATACATTGCTCTGATTATGTGGTTAGTAGCTAAAGCACTTATGTTACAGAAGTCAGAAACAACGATGGTACCACAACATCCAGACCCGAGACAATGTAGAAATGTTCGTTTCCCATATTGACCCGACCGGGGATCGAACCCGGAACCTCAGAGATGGCGCGACGCCAAAGTCCGGCACTCTCGCTTCTCGGCTACGGAGGTCGTCACTAACAATTATCAGCAAATTTGTTTCGATTGATGCCCGGTTCCAATATTTCACGATTCGTTATTTGTCAATAATGACAATTCGTTTTTCTCCATCCGACTACGAGTCGTTTATTCTAATTTCTATTTACTTTTACATTCTATTGCATTCAAACCCATATCTTTATTTTTACTTCAGTTCAAAGAAGGTTATTTTTGTAAAGGAATAGTTTTGTGGGCCATTTCAGGAAAATACTGCTTAGAAATATATACCGTCACATGTTTTTATTTTTATGCCCGACTATTTATATTTGTTAATATAAAAAAAACGAATCACCCGTTTAAAAAAAATTAAATAAAAAATATGGTATAAAGTTAAATAGGCATCAGTACAAACTAAAATTCTGGCAATCGGTTTCACAAACAGTTTTCATTTAGACACTAAACCATTGAAAATATTGTTTTGAATTGTAGCTATAAAATAAATTCAAAATAAAATGAAACAAGCATAAAACACACAACAATGACTAAACGGCACCTAAATCGTTCACTCTAAAGCTTTCAAAATGGCGTCGTTATTTATGGTTTGGCCAGAAAAAAAATCAGCAATTTCCGTGGCAATTTAACGTCAAGTTGCCGTTGGGCAAGCGCGAGCGGACAGTTATGGCCCGCCCTGGTTTATTGGGCGATATATCCCGACCCTCGGTCGCCTGTGCCCCTATATAAAATACTCGTTATTGGTTATAGATTGGCAAGGTTAAAAACGAGGGTTAAGTGGGTTTTTAATCTTTGTAGGTAAACAAACAACGCAAATCTAACTCAGTGGTAGTTATCGTTCATTGTTCCGTCAAGTTTAAAATGTCCAATACATTTTGAGGTCATGTGTTTTTTCATTTACAGAAGGCACGTATAGTTACTGGTCCCAGCTGATATTTTTAATCAACGGACACATTGAACTTTCTTACCATTCCATCCCTCTAAGTTTATGAAAAGACTTTAGCTAACTGTGTTCTGCTTATGTTGTGATCCCAATCTAAGTAAACCAAAAGCATATTATGTGGGTACTATAATCTATGGTCATATCTATCAACCAGAGCAGGAAATGTATGCATATATATTTCCCGCTACGCATAGCTATCATGTTATATAAACCATAGTCATATTATAAGTTACTAGCGGTTCCAGCCACAATTTTTTTTAATTTGCACCTGTAGTTCCTGTTATAAGCGCGCTCAAACAAACAAACTCTTCATATTTATAGTATGAGTATGGGTTAATAGCGTTTGAAAAATTGGCAACTTCAATCGTCTTCAATATTCACCCGACCAGGCATCGAACCCGGGACATCAGAGGTCACATCACCTCTAGGCTATAGAGGTCGTCAAATGAATGTATGTTTGTTACCGCGTCTAAAGAACTAAATTGATTTACTTGAATGAAATTTGGTGACCTGACAAATTAAAATTATGTGCTAGATAAAATATAAGTTTTATCCTGAACTCAACTCTCTCAACTCAACTCAACTCAACTCAACTCTCAACTCAAATATTTCTTTATTCAAGTAGGTTACATATAACACTTTTGAATCGTCATTGAATACAATGCAAAGTGATTCTACTTCCGATTCGGAACCTATATCTACCGAGAAGACACCAGTAAGAAACTCAGCAGATCAGTTACAGTATCAGTATCTAACTTATTGCTATGTGTAGCTCACTTTGGACCAAGTCATATAGTTTTGTTTTGATGAGTAATGAAACAATTAAGTACTCAAGTAAGTTTTTACTTTCGAGAGGTAAGCTGGAGCAGACCAGGTAAACAACTATTACTTTATACCGCATCACAAGAGACTCATCAAGTACAAACTACCGCCCCCTAGCAGCATTCTGCCCAAATCTCACGGTCCATACATTCTCACACACAACTTTGTTGCCTCATGAATATGAAATAATAAATGACGTCATCGAGGGTACCCCGAAATGTACGGTCCACAGCATGTCAAAGTATACACTTGCAGTTCGATATTGGTTCTTATGCAGAAGATATAAGAGCGGTACAAAGTCCGATGTGTGTCGGCAGTGTCTTTAATGTGTACGTCCCTGTAAAAATGACGGCAAGCTTTAGTGCGCAATAATTTCCGCACCCGGTTTCGAGGAAATTTTTCTCATGGATTTTATAGTTTTGATATTAGAGCAAATATAAGCTACTGCGTCTATGGTGTCACTATTGTATTCGTTATATATAATCATAGTACCAATAGATATTTATTTAGTTTTAAAAGTAACGCTATTGCCTGTGACTTCACTTTTATCCAATTATCCATACATTACAATAGAATAGAACAGAAAATGATATTATTCATTTTAACTTTTACAAAAGCATTAATGAATCGTCAGATTAAGTTAAACTACTGCCGTTCTGAATGTTGATGCTATCGAGAAGAACCGACAAGAAACTCCATAGTTACTTTTTTCACAATTCACAAATATGGAAACATACAAAAACTTTGATGAATGCAACTGCATTTTTAAAAATTTTCGGTTTTATGATATTAGTAACATAGACTATTTATAGTTAAGCCGTTGACGTTCGACTTGACATATGTCAAATCGGTAATGGTAATATCAAAGTAATTAGGTTACGCCGCTGCGGTATTACCAATTTGACATGTCAAATCGGTAATTACTCAACGGTCTTTATTATTTATTTTTTATGGTTGAAAAGCAAAGAAACAAAAGTAAAAACAAAGGATTCGGATATTTGTTATTTCGTCAGCTTGTTCATTAGGTTCCATCACAGCCCGCTTCAGTGAACAATAACATTCGATGTTTTATGAGCACTCGTAGAACAGCGATCCGTATGATAATTATAGGAAAGCAAACTACGTTACTCCCGAGATAATTTGCAAGTCAATACGGAGAATTAATCGCTGTTTCAACCGCGACTGGGCAAGAATAACATACAAAAATAACAGCGTTACTGCCTTCCATCTTGATAGATATGCTTAATAACTTGCTTAAACGTTTGATATTAGCGCTTATATTAACGACATATTGATATAATAAAAACAGGACATATTGATATAATAGAAAAAGGCTTGATTATGATAATAATCAAGCCTTTTTATTTAACACCTATAGACACATAAATTGATTTAATCAGAATATTTCGTTAAAGTGTATCTCTTCTTTATTAAATTCTTTATTTAATTTTTAATCTATATATTTTATCTACATATACAAGCAGACGTTTTGTGGCGGCCACCCTTTTGGACCGATTTCAACTTTTGACTAACTCACCTTTCTAACAAAAAACACAAAATTAAAATGGATTCATCATTTGAATCTTATTCGTTTCGTTTCGTTTGACGTGTGTTTTGTGAATTTTTAGGCTGAGCCTTAAGCAAGTAGGTATCATAAACACCCGTGTCATGGAAAACAATATTAAATGGTACCACAATACATTCTTAAATGCATTTTCTAATTAGATACAGAACCGATACACTTTGTCCTGAATGGGAAGTGATTCCACACCCTTTGATTCAAAAACCACAAGCGCAAATCATTAAAAAAAATGTACAGTCTTATTACGATAAAACGAAACAAAAACGTTTCAGCAACGATCCATACTCCACCAAGTTAACTACCGCCCACTAGATTCAAAACGCGCAACTCCACTCAACCACCTAGCAACTTCACCAATAACCGACAACGACTCCGACAACAAAACCGCCGCTGAGATAAACGCATTACTGTAAAACTGAACGGATGAAGTAATTAAAAAGTCCTCTCTGCAACAAATCGCGGCAGTTAGAGCAAAGAGTCGCGAATGTGCGGGACGCGCTCGCACTAACGATTATGTCTGGGTGTAGCCACAGAGGAGAAGAAACAGCTGATCCACTTGAGAAAAGGTCAGAATGTAAGCGTGGAGTATCACAACACATCAGACAATTTTGTTTAATGTAAGTCACAAGTAACAATTACGCGTAATCAAAATGATAATAAACGGACATTAGTGTAAGAATTCCTCAAGTACTGTTGCGATGGGGCTCAGTAAATCAAAGTCGGTGTCTTTAGCGTCCAAACTTTATTCCGTCACTACAGGTCAAACCTTAGTGTTCACTGCTCGACGTTCCGGCTCCAAGTGGCCGACCTGCCAGCCGAAATGAATCTACTGAGCTTAGGGTTGCCAGCTCAATAGTGTTGCCAGTTGTAAAATAACAAATATTAGAATAATTGGCTACTTGACAATTTTTGAAAAAGTATTGTAAAATGTGCGCCCGTTCATTTTATATCTCAAGCAATTTGATTTATCTGGAAAAAATGTAAATAACCAGAGAAAAATAACATTTTGTGTAACACATTTAAAAAGCGCACGAAAACGCTAAGTCACGTCACTGTTGCAATTATGACGTCAACGTTCTAGACAACGAATCGATACACATAGGAACGACTTAATTAAGATTAACGGAAAATGTTTCAATAAATTCTTAATACGATTAGAGACACAATAATTCAATTTAATTGGTAAAATAATTATTATTTTGCCACATTAAAATAAATAATTTTCGCCGACAGCTGTCATTCCGAATCGCAATGGCGGTTTCCGTTTTGTTTTTTTTGTTCCACAGATAAAAAAAGTAAAATTTATTTTGCAAAAATAAAATACTAACTACGCTTTTAATTAAAATATAAAAATGTAAAATTATTACTTACCTAATAAGCTAACATATCTAACACTTTTCATATTTCATTGTTAACACTGTCAAGTAGCCAATTGTATCTGGTGAAAGGGTTTACTAATTTTAAATCAGAAATCATTCAAATAATAACTAATTACTATGCATTAAATAATCACAACCCTACAGAAGTTCGAAATACAAAACCAATCTATTTTTTAAATGTAACACTTTTGAATAGTCATTGAATACAATACAATGTAACTGAACTTTCGGTTTGGAATCTTATAAAACAAAGAGGATACCGGCCAGAAATCTAGTAGATTTGTTACAGTACTTATACTGTAACAAACTTTGGATTGAGTCAGAGATTTGTACCATAAAAGCAGGCCAACCAGTTGATCAATTAGGTTAAGAGGTAAGCGTAAAAAATAGGTTCATTAAAATTATTTTTTCACGCACATAAACGTTTTTACTTATCGGAAAATTTTGCATAACACTTTTGATTTTAAGTGCCATACGTGTTCATCAAAGTCATCATTAATTATATTAATAAAAGTAGTACATAACCAAATGCGACACAGTTTATTTTGGCTGCGCAATTTCAAAACATAGTAAGGGACAATTTTTGAAAAAAATGGGTTTTTGCCGAGTTATGTTTATAATGTAAAACGCACGAAATTGCATTGTCAAATTCGTCATTTTAGGCTTAGAAACGAAAATAAAGCAATCGGTAAACCTAGTAAGTCCACATCCATAACAAAAACCTGCTCTGAAAACCATTTCAAAACCTAGGAAGGTACAACGACAATTTTAAAACCTAGCAAGGGACTGTCCCTTGCTAGGTTTTGAAATTGTCGTTGTACCTTGCTAGGTTAAGAACTTGTCAATTCATGTTAAATTGCGCGCCAACATTTTAGTAAGTCGTAGATTGTGAGCGTGTTTGTAGTTGTTTAAAAAATATTGTTGATTATAATGGGTCCAAAGACAGTTTTATCGATCAGGATTAATTTTTAGTGTACTAAAGAGTAATGACATGCTTCGGAAAGTAAAAGAACGCGTTTTTCTATTATTCTTATTCTTAGAATAAAATATTTCTTAACCTCATCAATACTCCCATGTACTGATCTTGTTATTTGAAGGGAATATCGAAAAACACATTTATGTAATAGAAATAAATATACCTTATTGCAATTAATATAATTTTTGCCTTGCTTACTTGCATTAAAAATAGTTTTGCTGCCCAGGATAGCATCATAGTATCATATTTTTTATAGTTACCAAGTTACGTAGACATATTATAAAATTTCAGCTCAATCGATTCAAGGAAAATCATGTTTCTGTTGCAATCATCGAACTCCAACATCAAATCAAGATGTACCAACTCAAAATTCCTAAAACTGTTTTTTGGACTAATTAAAGTTATATTCTTCCTAATACAGTTATGCAGGGCACCTGCATATTATCTTTATTTCTACAGGATTGTGAAATCTACTCGAAATAATACTAGTGAAACCATAGGGCCCAAAGTAGTTAAAACATTTAATGCCCTTACTAGGTTTCTTACTTGTCATATTGTAAATTGTAGCTTGTCCAAAACCAGAAAAAAACCTAGTAAAGGCCTTTGCTAGGTTTTAAAATGGTTTTTTGGTCATCATTTACTCATTAAAAACTAATTTATCTTTAGTAAGTGCTTTCTAACGTGTACTATTAAATATAAATCCTGGATATTATATTTATCTGAAAGCCAAGGATATGTCACATCTTTGAAGCTAACTTTCGTCAACGTAAGTCTTATACTTTAGTTGCGGCACGCTCTCAAAGTAGTCAAGACGTTTTTTCGCTCTCCTGAACATTTTGTGCCATGTCCCTTACTATGTTTTAAAATTGTGCAGCCGATTTGTTATCGTTGTAGCATATTATTATTTATTTATTTATTAACAACACAGACAACAACAGTCTACAAGTAAAGTAACATAGTCCCACAAAACCATTTACATAGTAGGTAATACATATTATACCATACCATTCCATACCAGTTAGTATACTGGTATTAAATGCTCTGCGGTCTCATCATAAGGACAGTTTAAATTTCCGTCACGGGCGGGACACGTGTCGACCGATAGCGTTGCGCTGAACCCTTTCTGAATTTTTATCGGCCACATTCGATTCGTTTAAGGGCATTATTGCGAAGCGGTTAGAGTCCTTTTTGCGGTTCCTTTTTATTGCGATTTACATACTCGGAATACGTAATGGTCCGGAATATGTCTTTAGGGATGTAAGTTATCTATGCCAACGATTTCGAGTGCTTTGTTATGGCATTGTGCAATGAGTCTCATTTGTTTCTGCATTTTAATCTGGAACACGTGTCAGTTATTTTGCTATTAATCCCCGGTTATAATATTTTACAATTCGTAATGTTTAAAAAATGTCAATCCGATTTTCTTGAACTGCCTACGAGTCTAGAACGGATTTAGCTTAAGCCTCGAATAATTTATTATTATCTGTAAATAAAACGAATCGTTTTACAAATATTTGTACCGGGCATTAACGGAGTCTTGAAAAGAGAAGGTTTCTTAATTAGACCGGAAAATATAAAGCTTTTTAAGTACAATAGAGGTACAACTCGACAAGATTCCAAAAATAATTAAGTATGCAGAATTTACAACAAGTCGTACCTACGTTTGGAGAAACAAAGACAGCCGTGAAAGTATTTTAATGTCTTATTAGTCGTCTAGTAATGATGAAAACAGTAAGAAAAAAATAAATAAAATTCTTCTCCTGTAAAATTGCAAATTAACTAGTTGTGGCTTTTGTTGCACCGAAGAAGCCATTATGTATTTTGTTTTTATTGTTTTTTTTATTATTTTTAGTTTTTAAAGTTACATAACTATCTACAGCATTATTCTTAATTTAAAATAATTTAACGGGTCAAAACGCGACACCATTTTTATTTAATAGTTAATACGAACTTGGTTGCACCAACCGTGCTCACGAGCTGACTGGTCTTGCTCGCCTTCGTCTCTTTGGGGGAGCTTGCAAATCTTCATCCACCCTCACATTATTAGTAGTTCGTATTAACTACTAAATAAAAATGGTGTCGCATTTTGACCCGTTCAATTATGTTCGATGTTTAAAATGGAACGCGAAAGTCTTAAAATTTACATTATTCTTAATGTTATAAAATTCGTTCATAATAAAATAGTAGCCACTAATTTCCAAAATACAGAGAGTTAAATTTTGAAAAAAAGGGTAAATCGGGCTATAATGGCTCTGTTCACTAACTGTTCACGGTCGCGCTAATTATTTTTATTACATTTGACTTTTGACTATTCGGCATATTATTCCAATCTAACAAAATCTCACTTTTGAAATTAACAGGCTTTGTCGCCACATCCGAACATGTGTATAAATAGGAAAATATAATTTTGGTAACATTCGAGTAAAAACGTCTAAACACATCTTTCACAATACGTTCAACGATTTCTTGTCCTGTCAAAATGACAGTTATCTAAGCGAGCTTCCAAATCGTTGCGTCATCGCTTCCAATATTTTCCTCCAAGAAGACCAATGCCCGTCGTTAGGTGACGATTTGGGCCACTTTACTGTTAACATATAGAAAAACCTTTCTTATCGCTTTCGGGACCTTTTTTGATATACACTATAGTATCAACGAAAGAATGTGTGAACTAAAAACCGATCAAGTGTGAATCGGCCTCGCGAACCAAGGGTTCCGTACCATTTATTTATTAGGTTTATCAACAATTGGTAGAATTGTTCTTAGTCTAGTGTAACAAGTATAATGTGATGCTTGAGGTTATGGAACAACAGATTTACAAATAAACTCTGCATATGACATATTTTGACTGCATAATACAGACATAAACAATTCTGTTACATAAAAACAAACAAAATAAGACGGTGCGGGAAAGATTTAATTTGGTGGCCAAGTCGCCAAGTTATTGATTAAAATATTAAGCAGAAAAAAGCGAATCAGGTTTTTCAATGTTTGAATTGATCTTATTTTGTTCTTTGTACTTGTTGATGTGGTGGCAACGGAAATACATAATTTGTGAAAATATAAACGATCTAGCCATCGCAGATCTTGAGGTACAGCCTGGTGACAGACAGATGGACAAGTGTGTCTTAGTAATAGGGTCCTGTAAAAACAAGGCTTGGGGTACGTAACCCTAAGAATAAAGAAAGAAGATTTACTGGTCACAATAACTAAAATATACATTTTATAGTACATCCTAAATTTATAAGGTAAATTTTATTGAAACAGAAAAACTTCATTTATCCTCTTAGTGTGCAACTTTATATTTCCTGGTGGTTGTCTCACCATAGTAAAACAAAGTGACTCTTCTTCCGATTAAGAAACTATTATCTACCGAGAAAACGTAGTATTTTTTTACTGTAATAGTATATTCATACAGTAGCATATGAGTATTGCTTAAAAGGGACCCCCAAATCGCGTAAGGAATTATAAAGGTACTAGTTTTAATTGCGACTTTGTACATGTTATTTAGGGATAAAAAGTATCCTAGATGTTTTTAATTAATCTCTCTACGAATTTTTATCCAAATCCGATTAGTAAATTTTGTGTGAAAAATTTTTTTTACAATGTTTATAGTGCTTCACGCCGCACTATCAAACTTTAAATATGTTAAAGAAACAGAAACATTTCATCTCCTCTTGTGGAGTAGGGCTCAAACCCACGGCCTTCACGTGTCGCGCGTGTAAAAAAACTCAGATGGAATGATGGCACGCTCAATACGTGAAGGTTTAAGCGGGACAGCGTAACAGGCAGACAAGAGTTACTTTCGCATTTGTAATATTAGTAGGGAAAAACAGGAAGGAAGAGACAAAAAAAAATCTTTTTAAGGAAATCCCGCGGTCATGGACATATCCTTTTTGAACTCACAAGCATGAAGAAAAACATCCCACATGCATTGTCGCAGACGCGACGTGGTCCTCATGCTAATTCGTATGCTTTCGCACATTTTGTACGGTAGTGAGGGGACAGCCCGACTATCGATATGGGAATATATCGATATTAATTTCGAATATCGATACCTTCCGTGGAGATGAGTGAAGCAAAGGCACATTACAAGCATTGTCGTACTTGACATACCGCACCCCACGGTGCGACACTGTCACTATGCAAAAAAATAGTTTTTCAGGAAAAGCATTTGAAACTTTGACACCTCACAAAACAATGACTTAAGAATATAATAAATAAATAAATAAATATTGGACAACATCACATACATTGCTCTGATCCTGTGGTAAGTAGCTTAAGCACTTGTGTTACAGAAATCATAAACAACGAAGGTACCACAACACCCAGACCCGAGACAATATAGAAAAGTTCGTTTTCCATATTGACCCGACCGGGGATCGAACCCGGAATCTCAGAGATAGCGCGACGCCCAAGTCCAGCCCGCTCGCCTCTTGGCTACGGAGGTCGTCAAATATATAGATGAGATGAACAGCTTTTACTACAACGTTAACTTTTTACTTTACTTTTTGTTAAATGTTAATCACTTTATGCTGTAAAAAATATACTTATATATCTTTATTAAAGCCTTCCAAACCCCTCAAAAGTGAGGTTATGACTCTAAATTAAATTTATAACTGTAGAAGTGTCGCAATAACACTCACCAGTACCAGGAGTATGGAAACTATGTGTACTACACAAGTAACGTTATTGCACCAAGTAAAATGGTTCTTTAGGATCATTCTCAGATATTCAACTCATTTTTACATTTTTTACCAAAGTCAGCATCAGCAACAGCGTTGCACCGGGGGTGCAGATACATTTCTTAGTCATTGTAGTTATATGTATGTTCATACTATTAAATATATGAATAAAAAATGTATGATGATTAAATAATAAAAATAAATATCAGACGACATCACATACATTATCTAAACCCAAATTAAAAAATGTTATGTAGACACGCAAATCAGTGGTGGTAAAACAATCAATTTAACACCCAGACACAAATCATTAGGGTATCATTCAACTTGGTTCCATCTAACCATATTTTCCACCGGACCTGTCAGTATCATGTCGATAGAACACTGAAAAGCAATGCAAGTAGTCTCATACATCACTAGCCGTTTGTTGGGGGGGGGGGGGGGGGGATGGTCCACTCGTATTTTACGACGCGACTTCACCCCGACTCGTGATTGTGGTTTAGGGAAGATTGCTTTGCGTCTTTTGTTTACGGTACAGGGATATCTTTGATAAATTTATTTTTTTAAATTAAAGTATTTTTGCCAGCTGTAGATTCATTCTGTAATTTTTAGTATTGCAATTGCGTATTGCTATGTAATTTAAGTTTTGATGTGGGCAAAATTAAATTTAAAATTAAAAAAACCAACGACACAAAAAAGTGTGAATAAAGCCCTTTTTATTACATTAATGAGGGAAATGTGACAAAAAATTTAGAAAATCCGTAATTTTCTGATGGCGGCCATCTTTGATTTCAAATCATTATGAATATATTCTGCTAGTCAAACCCTTTTATATGATACCCATATTTTGGGAGTTGTGTTAAAACATGCAACCCATAATTTTGTGACGGCGGCCATCTTGAAAAAAACAGGGACACACACACAGTGGACCGCTGATTATAAATAATAAGATAGGTGTTTCATAAAGCATGCGAACTAAAGGACCATGATTTTTTGTTTGTAATATTTGTGATCAAGTATTTTTACATCGCGGTATTGATGCACCGTCGCCAATAAACACTTTATTTTGAGTCATAAATCCGGGACAATAACTTGGAAGAATATTTCAAAATGTTCATTATACTCAAGCGTGTACATTGTAACCACAGATTGCATACATGCTTGAAGCTAGGGCTGTCACAATACGTCATTCCACCTATTTCATTTAAAAAAAAATGAGGACTGATCAACACCCTACAGCATAAAAAATTTAACTACAACTGATTGATCAATTCCGCACTACAGTCATTAGTGTATACTTATATACTCATTGTTGTATTTCATCTGCCTTTCCACCTGAATTGTACAATAATGTGTCTGTAAAACCAATTTCTGTAGGTACATTTTCTAAACAATAAAGTGTATCTATCTATATAGTGTATATATCTTTCATCGGATTAAACAAACAATCAAATCAAGAAGTTTCATTCCATGTTCAAAAAAATCACTGACGAAATATACCTTTGATACTCATAGTATAGTGATAAAATTTATTTGGAAATTGCATTTGTTACAGTCAGTGTTACTAAACTGTAAATAATTTAAGTCGAGGTATAATTGTGGTATTATGTAAGTGTATGTATGAATTTTATATTCTGAATTTTACTTTGAAATATTTTTATTTCATTAACAAACATTAAACACATTTACAAAATTCTCCCTTTTATCTATTTATATCTATATTTAATATTATAAAAGCCATACATTATTTCTTGTTCCGTTCTCGGGAAAAAATGGCGACAGTAAAATTGTAATATAACTTCTTAATAGCACGCTTATAGTTCGCCCAAACGAGTTTTAATATATTTAACACGCCTACTTGTCTGAATTAATAAAAATACTCTCTCATATACGGTAATACTGGCAACCCTATTAACAACCAAAACTAAGCAAGTCGCACAATTCATACTAAACCGAACTCAACAACAATACGGTAGATTTTCGTCTGCTCCCCAATTTTAATTTAAAACTGCGGTTCGCATTTATACCTCGGAGGATTTGCCGTCAAATTGGACTGCGTTTATGCATTTGTATAAGGACTGGGATGGTTTCAAGTCATTGTTAAGTTCAAGTTGGAGTCATGTACTTAGTTAGTCCCGTAGTCGTCTACGGGATCGACTACGGCGTAGCAATGAAAGAGTTAGATTGTAGAATAGGGAAGCCTACTAACATTTGCTTTTTAATCCGTCTGTTAGCTTATTCAAAATATGGGGCAGGTATTTTTGCATTTTTCATGTAATCCCTACTAATATTATAAATGCGAAAGTAACTCTGTCTGTCTGTTTGTCTGTCTGTGTGTCTGTTACGCTTTCCTGCTTAAATCTCTCAACCGATTTTGATGAAATTTGGTATAGGTATACGTTGAATCTCAAGAACGGACATAGGCTACTTTTTATAAGAAAATAAGGGGGGGAAGGGGGTAATACCACCTTTGGAAGTTTATATGGAAAAATGTATATTCGTGAAGTTAGAGATATGAAATTTGGCACAAATATAGCTCGAATCTTGGATTAAAATATATACTACTTTTTGTTTCGAATATTAGGGGAGAAAGGGGTAAAACCGACCATAAAAGGATGTAGTCCACGCGAACGAAGTCGCGGGCACAGCTAGTAAAAAATAACGGCGGTACGTCGCATGACGTGATTAGCGCGTACATTTTTCATCAGTGGCGTAACGAAACGCAACTTGGCGTCGTTTTATCTAAGTATTTTTTTTTGTTTGGCAAATGAAACAAAAACGTGTCTTATATTTTTTAATAACTATAAAGGGATTAAAAATAATTAGGTACTTTTGACCCGGGCCGCTTCCTTATGCGGCGGTTTGTAAGCGTAAACTTAGCTTTTTACCCATAAAAAAAGATGAAAATAAATCAATCATTCAATTAGACAATTTTTATAGAATTTATGAAGTCATTTTCTTGAAAGCAAAGAACTTACCACATAAAATAATAAGTACGTTAATAGAAAGTGTCTTTATTCGTGCAAACTTTTACAAAGTGTAACTATAGCCATGGAATCAAAACGGTTTCCAGCTTTCAAATTAGAACTGTAAGTCAAAAATCCCTTATAAAAAATAAGGAAACCAAAAACATAATGATGTTTGTATTTTTACATAGAATAAACTGTAAGTCAAGTTTGTATAACGTATAAATTACTAAATTGTTAACAAAGATACGGACAATTCAATACTTTTACGTCGTCCAAGTTGTAAAGTTCCATAACTTATAATTCCAAAACATTTATCTCCGATCTCCTACACAATTTATCTCAACAATAAAACGCCAATGATTTAAAGTCAGCAAAATTACGTCTTACACCAGCGGAGAATTTTAAAAACATTTTCTCGTCCGTATAAATCTTACAATCCCGACTTTCAAAAAACACTTTCTGAAAATCGGAGCGTCAAGTAATTTCATTTCATTTACAGTCGCGAACCGAATCGGACCGTAATTCTTGCAGTCACAGCACATTTTTGATTAGCATACCAATATTTTGCTGGCAAAGCAATGCATGTTGCGCCAAATGAAATATTGAAATTCCGCGGGACGGTTGCACAAAACCGCTCAAGAAATTGCGGTTTATTGGACCTTATTTTGCGGTGTGTAAAGTCTATTTTGCGATGCGTGTATTTCGTATGTGTTCCATGTATGTTTGTGCGCCTGCCTTTGACATTTGTCGCGATGTTATTCGCATTTAAAGCAAGAATATTAAAAATAACACGTTAGTATGGATTTCTCGTACCGTCCCGCGTTGAAGTAATGTCTAAAATGCTCAAATTGTTTGTAAAATATTGCGACAATGCTTTATGCAGATGGACTGGTTTATAGAGCTACAAATGTAGGATCATAATTTTGGTTTTAAGCAATAAGTCAGTTAGAATTCTTAGGAGATAAATAAATAAATGTAGGACAACGTCACATTGTTCTGATTCTGTGGTAAGTAGCTAAAGCCTTTGTGTTACAAAAATAACAACATTGATGGTTTTGGAGCTATAGCATAAAAGCATACTTCACAGCACAACCCCTTTTTAAGATTTTTTCAAATGCATGTCGACCTCCGTAGCCGAGAGGCAAGCGTGCCGGACTTTGGCGTCGCGCTATCTTTGAGTGCTCAAGCTACTTACCATAGAATCAGAGCAATGTATGTGATGTTGTCCAATATTTATTTATTATTATTATTATTTAAAATTTGATAGACATTACTTTTTTAAGTAACTTTAATAACTTGAACAAATTAAATCGAAAGTGATTCAGACGTCAATAAACCGGACCGGGGTATAATTGAAATAACCTTTCGGTATTATTTATTAGCTACGTACGGCCATTACTACGAGAAGGCCTCCGTAGCCGAGAGGCGAGCGGGCCTGACTTTGGCGAGCGCCATGTCTGAGGTTCCGGGTTCGATCCCCGGTCGGGTCAATATGGGAAACGAACTTTTCCATATTGTCTCGGGTCTGGATGTTGTGGTACCGTCGTTGTTTCTGATTTCTGTAACACAAGTGCTTAAGCTACTTACCACAGAATCAGAGCAATGTATGTGATGTTGTCCAATATTTATTTAAGGTAAATACTTGAATTTTGATATTACTCGTGGTGGCGGGTGGTGCAAAGTCTAAAGTGTTTAATCTGATGTACTTTCGACTGTACCACGAGTATTTCAAAGATAATATTAGAAGATGTTTCTTGCTTTTTTCGCTTAATTTAAAGATAATAGTAGCCTATATGTGATTTTCATGTGTAATTAGCCAACCATAAATTTTGGTCCAACTAGTTTTTGTGTGAATGAACAACAAACAACTAATCTAAACAACTAACCATACATAACAGTCACCGGCTAACATAAAAATCGACCCTACATTTTTCCAGAACCAAAAGCAACAAAAACAAACCATCTGTTTCTTTTAAAAACGCCTTACTTAATCAAAATTAAAATGTTCATCCCTAAATAATTTTGTTAAGAAAAAAAGTTGCCCGGCCAATCGGAACTGGCGTTTTAAAAAGCGAACTCCAAACGCACGACTAACTATCCAGTCGCCGGCTCATTATTTGCGCGGACGGACGAATTTGTAAGGCCGGCGACGCGCGTCTCATTTGTCAAAGAGAGCGCGCTGCCGTAAATCTATCGCGATTGCTGACTCAGCAACTAGGGCTGGCAAATGTAAAATTATATATTTTATTATATTTTTTAGAACACTTTTAAACATATTATATTTAATTCCTTTGTGAAACCAATCAACCATTGAAAGTTACGATTAGAACATTTTAACGATTCTCATAGTAAAAAATGACTTTATTCATGCCTGATTACACTAGTTAACAGTTTTTAGTTATTAAAAGCTTCATATTAAAGGTAATGTGTTATTTCATATTTAAAAATTTTAAAGAAACACTTTGCGTTCTTCTGAATATTTGCTAAACATAAGCCTGGTTTCAAACCATGATCATCATGACCTTCTCAGTCTATGATAAAGGTTTTATATTTTAACTAGTATTAATTGAAATTCATTACTTTTTTCATTAACTAGATAGTAACTTTAGTAAAAAACAAATTTTATTAAAAAAAATAACAACCACATCAATCATCTGGTCTCAAACGGGTAATACTCAATAAGGTGTTCCCTTGATCTACGAATACCAGATGATGGATACTAACTAGGGGCGTCATCCCAGTCATTTGCCACTTGACATCAAAATCGTTTTAATTTTTATTGTTACCAGTGTAAACTTTTTAAAATCATATTTACACTGACTTTTACCAAACGTCCAACGAAATATGACAACACAAATGTTTATTTAGAACAATATTTTCCATGCTCATATAATTATGCTAAAATTACCAAAAAATATAAATTCCGGCTAAGACTGGCAACCTTACAGAGGCGTCAGCACAGACAGCGTCAGATTGCGTCGTGTCACGAGCAGGTACTACGTCATACGACGTCTCGGCGTGACGCGCTCCATGCGTCATGCCTTATTTGCGTCTTACTCTCTAAGGGCTGGTACAGACTGATGTAACATAACATTCAATGTAACATGAAAGGTGTATTTTAAAAGTGTGGAACCAGCGCAAGTGTTATGATAAATGCTACCTATGGTATGGTTTATTTTTTCAATTTTTATTGTGCTTTACGCCACACCAGGTGACTTAAATCGAACCCACGACCTTCATATAACGGAGTGCAAAATTAGTTTTAAGTTTAGCTTATTTTTGTTTTGAAAACTGCATTTTATTGCCGGTATTTTCTCTGTGTTTAAAGGTTCCAAACCGGAGCTTCATTTGTTTTACATAGACAATTTATAAACATAACTGATGTAACTATATGAATAAAAGTATTGGGTAACAGATAAAAAATCCTGTTAAGTCCATAGCTAAAGTTCCGTAAAATTTAAGACCCGTATTTTGATCTTTATCATTTCAAACCATAATAATTTAGATAAATTGTTTTAAAATTTTGCGCGACGTCACCAATCTGCAATATTATCACAAACTTATGACGTATGCTCAGAACTTTCCACTGAATTTTATGCGCTATATCATCGTAAATTTATTTAATTTTGAAGAAGTAACTGACAGACTATATTTTATTTCTCCGTACTTATCGTTTGCATTCTGTAAAATTGCAAGTTACAAAGCAATAAGTTGCAGATTACATTGTACCTATGTTACATAACGACAGTCTGTACCCGGCCTAAGAAATATCCTTTATGTACTTTTCTTCGTATTTGGGGTAAAATTTTCAAGATAGTTTATTTAAATTTATTTAGGTTATTTTGTAGGTTTATGTGAAATAATATTTTTAACATTAACTGCTAAATTGTTACAGATTTTAAATTTACTTTTGAGAAATACAAAACAAATAGCTTAGCATCCATTTAGATTATTTGGTCGTATTAAGAACTTTTCTCTCCTAACCAAAAAAACATCATTAACTAAGTATAACAGGAAAAAACAGACTAACAATCGTATTACGTTTTACGAGGTTAACCAAAATCGTTAAAAAATGATTAGCAAGAAATATTATTATCAGATCATAACCATTTTATCGATGATCAGATCCGAGTTTTCTTATTGTCTCGGCTCTGGGTGTTGTGGTACCGTCGTTGTTTCTGATTTCTGTAACACAAGTGCTTAAGCTACTTACCACAGAATCAGAGCAATGTATGTGATGTTGTCCAATATTTATTTATTTATTATAGTATATTAGAGCAGAAAAATTGTGTCGATTGTTCTAATCAAATAAATAAATAACAAATACGAATTAAAAAAAATATCTCTTTAATTTTGAATTCAGACGAAAACAAGGAACAGATGGTTAGTACCACAAATAAAAATAACAAAACAGCGGTAGGGAGGCCTCAAACTAACACTATGTATCTCAACTTGGGCCATAACACGCTCCTACAATCTAGTTGATAGCTCCCGGGGGCACCGTCTGACCAGCAGGCCTACCTACTCGTACCAAAAACAAAAAGAACATACGAAGGGTTTCTTTTTCGAAGATTAGTTAAACGTTCCTTAATTAAAATATACTTTAATTTGTTTTTTGGAAACCCTTCTATGAATGGTGGACTGTATTTGCTGGTATAAATTATAAATAACTAGCTATTGCCCGCGACTTCGCCCGCGTTATATCGGGATAAAAAGTATCCTATATGTTAATCTAGTATGTCATCTGTCTTCCTACTAAATTGTATCCAAATCCATTCTGTAGTTTTTGCGTGAAAGAGTAACAAACATCCATACATCCATACTTACAAACTTTCGCCTTTATAATAGTAGTAGGATAATGGAAACTGATAAAAATATTATAATAGAAAAAGCAGCTTAAAACTTATGACGACCTCGGTGACGCAGTGGCTAAGGTAGGCGGCCAAGCGCGAAAGGTCCCGGGTTCGATTTCCGGTCGGGTCAATTTAGAAAACGAACTTTTCTAAATTGACTTGAGTCTGGGTGTGCTGGGATGACGCCCCTAGTTAGTATCCGTCGTCTGGTACTCATAGTACAAGGGAAAACCTTAGTTTCAGTCCAGAAGATTGGTGTGATTGTCTGGCGCATTTATTTTTTTATTTACTTATTTAAAAAGCAATGACAAAGCAAAAATAAGACGAATAAGTAATAGATAAATAGATTTAAAAGATGTGCGTTGTGCACACCTTCTTTCGCATTCTAAGTGCGATTATTAGAGTTGAAATTTGCAATTCGTCATCGCAGCTTACGGTTTTTGTTTTTGGTAGTAGGACTGCTGAGGCCATCCGATTGATTACCAATTACCATTCTTTACAAAGATAACCAGGATTATTTGGACTAAAGCCAAAACAATCGGCTTATCGTGAATTCTGAAATAGAGAAATGTCATTCTTACAGGTCAATCAGGTAATCTATGATATTCGAAACAAAAAGTAGTATATTTTAATAGAGCTATATTTGCGCCAACTTTCATATCTCTAACTTAAATATAAACATTTTTCCATATAAACTTTCAAAGATGGCAAAAAGTAGCCAATGTCCGTTGTTGAGGTTCAACGTATACCTATGCCAAATCAAAATCCGTTGAGAGGTTTAAGCGGGAAAGCGTAACAGACAGACAGACAGACAGACAGAATTACTTTCGCATTTATAATATTATATAGTAGGGATGTAACACAAAACACAAATGTAATATTTTTTTTTTTTTAAGTTTTTTGCCGGTATCTTCCCTGTATTTATAAGTTTCGATCCAGAGGTAGCTTCATTTAGTTTATGTTTAGACTATTCATAAATATTTGTTATTTAATTTATAAAAAAAAACGATTTATAACTTCTGGTCCTCTCACAATGCAATATAATAATAAATATGTATGTTGAAACACAGGAAATATCAAAAGTCATCATTTCTTTCTATTATTTCGACCTATAAAACAGTATTTCCTTATACTCCTTTGGATGCGGTACAATTTAATGTATATAACATGATAGGTAATCAGCGGATATCAAAGCATTGTCATGTTGCCGATAGTAACAAGATTGCAAAACTTCCATGAGCAGAAACGATACGACCACAATATACCACCGTCAAGACAAGCATGATGGATTTAATTAAATAACTTTCGGTTCGTCCCCGACACTTCGGCGTCCCACAAGCCACATCAATGCCTACCGACACATCGCGAGTACCAAGACCACTCTACAATATCCGGCGATAAACTCAATTGGGATACCACCGCCCTCCCACCAATCAAAAAACTACCTTCCAGCCACAAAAATAAGAGTCAAATTGTCTTTCCGAAACTTAGTCCTATTGCACTACGAGACAAATTTGTAATGCCCTATTGTCACAGCCATTAGCCGTAATAGCTCAATAAGGAGTATTGAAACGTTCTTCCAGATAAGCTATAGGCCTTTATTCAATTTCCTATACATAGACCGTAGGGCCGTGCGAAGGGATGTTGACCTCTCGACGGATATTAGAAATGGCCCTCCGAATTGCTTCAAAGATTTTTTATCAGACGGCATATTGAGCGCTTCCTCTTCTTCCAATTGAAAGAGTCCAATAACTTCGTTTTGATGTTAATAAGATTCTGGAGGGTCATCGGAATTAACTTTGATGGAAATTTTGAACAATGGCGGATTAAAATTTGTGAGTTTTAAAAATTCTGACACCAGGGTTCCCTAATTACTTCCCATTGTTGAAGCGAGAAATAAAGGCTTAATTGTTTGAAGTTCGCATCGGGAAGTTACTTCGATCTCCTTATCTGACTCGGGCGGAATTAAACTGCTGGAGTTCCGATCCGTCGCTGTTTGAACCATTTTATTACTTGAACTAGGATTCGTTCAACATCTTCATTGATGGAGAACAATGGACTGGATATGTGAGACTTAGTCCGGATTTGGAATATATTCGTTTAAAGTTTTACAGGAACGAGAACCAAGTTTTAATTTAACACAGTTACCGTAGAATTGACTTATTTTATGTTTAATTATTTAACGTATATCAAAAAGAGCTGAGTAACAAATGAAATAGGTTATCTTGTTATAAAAACTTCTTTAATTCTTCTTTTGCATATTATAATTAAAGCAACTTTTAAGTATTCTTTCTTGTCTCTCAGCTTTAAATTTCGATATTTCTATAGTACTACAGTAAGTACATTGAAGCAACTAAATTTTAATAGATCTATTGAAACTGTTATTTGTTTTAAGACTATAAGGATAAAATGTACACATTTCAGTACAATATAGTGTTTCCAGGAATCTAGTTCAAATCCAGCTTATACTTAAAACAGAGGTCTGTGAGAGAACGCTTAAAGTCATTTTATTATACAATGAGTTCTTTAACATAGTCTAAATTTACTATTAAAGAGAAACTGCATAGCTTGCAATAAAAATGCTTTTTCATCTCTAGGTGTAAACTATCTTGGTATTTATTTAATTTAGGAATCAGTTTAAAAACTGGATTGCTGTATTTTGCCATGAATAATTGCATACTTATTTTGCGGTTTCACAATGAAAAAGTGTGTAAATTTAAATTATAGGAAAATTCTGCCTTTTTCTATCACTTACCTGGTGGACATAAGCAGTCATTAGCGTCTCTGGTCTCCCTCCGCAGCAGCTTCCCAGCGTCCACCGGCTTCTCCTGCTTCGACCACATCCTCTTCATCAAGATCTGCTGCTCCTCCAACACCAACACTCGCTGCTCCAAGCAATGCTGCCTATACAAACCATACCCACAAATTATCATCACGAACACACTGCAACACCACAACACCACATTGTTCAATGCCGCCTTATCACAATCTTTACGGGTTCTCGGAGATTCCACCGCCATCGCTGCAACTTCACCAACGGTACCACTCAATTCAATTATTCACTCGCGGATACCACATTCATGATCCGTTTGAACTTCAGATAATTTTCTGGAGGTCGAGAGTTTTGAAGACCACGTGGATGGTTCACGATTGGGGTCAATTTGGGTAGTCCTCGGTCCCGTGGAGGTCGTGTGGTCTGGATAGCTGGCTAGTAGTCACTGGGGCCGCGGACCCCTCGCTCTCTCGCGGGAAAGGAAGTCGGTTGTCCAACGCTAAACGCCCTTCAGTTGTGTCGATTAGGCTCCCAGTACCCTTCCGAACTTTGATAGACGTGTTACATTGTTCGGATGCTGGTTCCGGATGTTTCTGCTTTAACGTAATTTGGTCTGTCACGTACTTTAACTTGGTAACTACTACGCTATATTCCATCAAGATTTTTGGAGTACATCATTATGGTTGTCACACTACGGTGTATTAAAAAGAAAACAAACTTCTATCTGCGACAACACCACATCAAAATTTTAAAGCTAACTCAAACGTTCAAACTTTTAACGAATGTCATATTGAAGAACATAAGATCGAAAGTGTGTAAAACTGAAACACGGTGGAACGAATGTATATCGTATACATTCGTATCAAAAATGAATTTCCAATGTAAGTTTATAAAGCTACATAAATTTTTGTATCATTGATAACAATTCGAAAAAATATTACCAGAGTCTGATTGGTCCAAACTAAGTTTTATTCATGGTAAACCTAAAACTACAACCAAAGTTGAAATTTAGTTTTGAAGGCATTTACAAACCAGCAAGCATTCCTAAACTGACGACGTCGTATGCTAGCGGATTCAAACAAAATACCTGCGACATATAAACGGTCGAATTGAGGAATCCCCTATTTTTGAAGTTCTATATTTTTGAGTTCAGCTACAGAAAATCGAAGTAAGCGAAGCTTCCCTCCTTCATACCCGGATGTAATCCGAGCACGAAAGAAATCTTCAAAATAATCATGAGGGCTTACTTCATGATTGCCGAGATCAACCCATAAAAACTTCAATATCTCTGCAACTTCGTTAAAAAGGCAATCGCGGCCATCATTACCATGACAATACGGCGTGACAGAACGATTTGCATGTATATTGCATATAAATTGTGCCAAATGTCAGTGCAAGTAATTAAGGGTTTTCTTGTTCTATATTAAGGCTGGTGTTCGGGTAAGGAATACTATTTCAAATTGGAGGGGATATCACCCCCTAGAAAGATATAAATCTAATTATTTTTGCATTGTAACTATAAATTTGTCGCGCGAGTTGCTTTAAAACCGTTTAGGTACCTAATTTACAATTATAAGTGACTCTGGCCGCAAGTTTGTTCGCGTGAAATGTAAGAATAAGAATAAGAATAAGAATTTATTTATTAGCACACAATCAATACACAGTACACAGACATAAAAGTGACACAAACAATTAATAGGTACAGTAGAAGTAAACTAACATAAAAATAAAAGAAAAAAAAACATAGTGATTGCGCAGCTAACAAGGTCCCAGCCTCAGCATAAGCTGCTACGACATTGGATGCCGCAGTAGCGCTGGTATTCTGGCGGAACCTTAAGCTGAGTGGCGCGGTGATAAAAAAAAAGAAAGAACTGATAAAAAAAGAAAGAACTGAATAATAAAGAGAAAAAGAAAAAATACTAATAATAATAAGAGAGAGGGAGAGAGAGAAGCACAAAAATAAAATAATTTAAATCAGCTACCCCCCCCCCCCCTCCCCCCTCCCCCCATCACTTAACTTTACTTTAAACATAACAGAGTTAGACACAACACGCTAATTAAACGATTAAACATGACAAAACAAAATAAGAACGGTTCACAGTTAGACAGACATACAACATTGACAAGGAATGAGTGCATAGGGATCGTGACTTTAAATTTATTTTTTATCTATAAAAGTCGATCCATCGTACAAAAGTTCGCTCCAATGGACCGTTGTCTTCTATGTCAAAGAATAGACAAGGAAGAGTAATATTAAAAAAAAGGAAAGAAAACAAAACAAAAAATAACCATAAACTAAAAACAAACAAAGTGACATCGAGTGATCGCCGGTGAAAATAATAAATACCTATGTATTTGTGGTAAATTTAAGGGTTTAACTTACGTGAATTAAAACAAATTAGACGAAGAACACAGATAATAGTTCACAGCAGGCCATTCAGTGACCAAACATCATTTTCAGCCATAGCACGCCACGTAATGCTTGGCTAGACGTTTTGTGGTTATGTGTGTGGCTAAGAAAGCAAGCGAGACAAGCGTGGTTGATGGTTCGTTTACGTTGGTCCGACGAGTAAAATGCTGCGGGCTGAATTACGAGGAATAGATGGCCGCCCTAGCGATGTCTGGAGTCTGGCCAGCCTAGCCCTTAGCGTGTCGTGAGGAAACTGAAGGTAAGTTTGTTTCATTTTGGATATTCAAAAGATGATTTTTCAATCTTATTTGAAATCCTTTTTTTATTTTTAGTTCACGCAACGGGGGAGGAAGGTCGTTCCAGCACCGCGAGGCGGCAAATCTGAAAGAGCCTCTGAAGGCTACGGTGCGATGTTTGCTTGCTGAAAATATGCGGGTGAGCGATCTCTTGGGGAACTTGCTTTGACTGCGAGACCATGTCAGTTTCTCAAAGAGATAATTCGGCTTGCCTGTGTTGATTACCCCAAACATGAGTGCGGCTAGGTGCAGATTTCGACGTGCCTCCATTTTAAGAATATTAGACGCATTTAAGTAAGGCGTGACATGTGAACGAGGAGGAATACTAAAGCAGAACCGTGCACAGGCGTTTTGCACTCTTTGAATAAGTTTGGATGTCCTAGAAAGTAAGCACGGTCCATAAACAATATCACAGTAATTGAGTCTGGATAATACTAATGATTCGCAGAGCATTAGTCTGACTTTTTCGCTCAGGTATTGTCTTATTTTATATAGTAACCTTAGTCTGTAGAAGCATACACGTGAACACTCTGCTACATGGGATTCAAAATTGAGCCGGCTGTCGATAATTAACCCCAGGTTTCTAGCTTTGTCTACCTGCTCTATCTGGTTGCCTTTTATGTGTACATATAGAGGTAAATTGCTTAGTTTCTGAACATGACTCTTAGACCCCAACAGCAGGAGTTTAGACTTTTTAGGATTTAAGACCAGGCTGTTAGACTCACACCATTCAGTGATTCTGTCCAGATCATTGTTCACTTTTGCTGCTGCATCATCATGGTCATGTGGGCTGTATGAGTAGTACAGTTGTAGGTCATCTGCATACAAGTGATACTTGCAGTGTTTAATGGTATCTATGATGTCCGCACTGTATAAAATGTACAATATCGGTCCTAGAATCGATCCCTGCGGGACTCCACGAGAGACAATCTTTGTTGACGAGCATATTTTAGTACCATCCGACTTCGTCAGCTCAACATACTGTTGCCTGTTCATCAAATAGCTGTGAAACCATTTGATCGAGTTGGTATCAAGTCCATAGTAGGCCATTTTCGACAACAGCAGTGATATGTTTATCGAGTCAAATGCACGTGAGAAGTCCAGAAGCAACAGCATGCTGATCTGACCTGAGTCCTGTGCTGCCAACAAGTTGTCTACCACGTCAGCTAGTGCAGTGGCCGTACCAAAGCCCCTACGGAACCCTGACTGTTTGAGTGGGAGTATGTTGTTGTCCTCGAGGTATTTTGTAAGCTGACTGCATACAATCTTCTCCAAGACTTTGGAAATACAAGGCAGCAGGCTAATGGGACGAAGGTCACTCAGAGTGGAAGGGTTATTAATTTTGGGTAGTGGCTTCACAACCGCTATTTTCCAAATATCAGGAAAGGTGCCCTCCAGTATAGACCTATTAATTAAAGTTGTAATGGCACTTAATGATTGAGGCATGGTCAATTTTATCATATCCAGAGAGACCTTGTCACTGCCCTCTGCATTTGACTTTAGACTTTCTATAATTTTCAGTACTTCCTGCTCGGATGCCGGCTGCAGTGAAAATGTGGCTGGACTGTGTCTGTGGTGCTCATAGAAAGTCAACTGTGATATTGTGACCAGTTCACTGCCGGGAATGGTGAGAAAGTGCTCATTAATTTTGTCAGGGTTATTCATGTGCGATGGAAGATCAGTCACATCCTTTTTATTTGGCACCACTGTGGATTTTAGGTTGCGCCAAAGTCTTTTAGGGTTACTGATGTTGCTGTTGATATTTTTTGTGAAGAAGCTTTTTTTCTCATATTCAATAGCTTCTAGAACTATATTCTTCATTGTTTTATAGGAAGTTTTAGCCTGCTCTGTTTTGTGCAGCTTGAAGTGGTTGTGGTACCTATCTCTAGTGCGCATCATGGACCTAACAGTGTCGGTGACCCATGGATGTGGGGGATGCTTAGATTTGAAACACCTTACTGGGGCATGCAGGTCAAATAGTGTAATTATCCAATTTGTAAATATGTTGGCCTGCAAACTAACATCAGCTATATTGTGAAAGTGTTGCCAGTCTACATTGTCTAGGTCTTTGTTGAGTTGTTCCAACACTATATTATTTAGAGTTCTGGATGTGACAAAGCGCGGATGTGGCTTGTCCTTTTTTACTTTCATCACCGCACAGAGCATAGCATGTCGCCCCAGATCAGGCGTGTGTTTCACTGTTAGCTGTAGAACCCGTGTATCAGTGCAAAGCACATCAATAAGGGAACAACTCTCAGCTGTGAAATGTGTGGGTTCCTTAACTGCCTGGTCAAGATTGACGCTATGCAGGAACTGAAATAGCCGTTTTGATTTATTGCCGTTAGCCTCCAGTAGGTTAACATTGAAATCTCCAGCCAGTATGAGTCCATCATGTCCAGTGAAAGATGTAACAGATTCTGCAACAGCATCTAGGAAAATATTTAGATCCTGACGTGGCGGTCTGTAGGCGGTGCCAATCACAACTGTCGTGTTGTGGACTCTTACGTTCAGCCACATCTGTTCGACCATTGGAGCGGCGGGGTGATGGCAAACACGGACATTAAGGCCTCTCCTCACATAGAATCCAACTCCACCCCCTCGTCCTCCTCTGATGTGGTCTGGTCTTGGGCAATGCATCAATCTGTATCCCTTAAGTTTGGGTGCTTTGTCGTCCCCCCCGTCCCTCAACCATGTCTCATTCAATGCCAAAATATCTGGTGATAGATCCTGCACTGCCACTATAAATTCTTCATGCCCAGTACCCAAGGAACCAGCGTTAAAAAAACCAACCTTAAGATTACTACTCGAAATCATTAGACATATTCAGAGGGTTTGTTGTTACTGTTATGGAGTGATACAATCAGGGCATCCAAATGAATGAAAATACATGGTAAAATAATAAACTCGCCCCCTATTTTTACATGTTTTGTGAAATGTTCATTATCATTATTGTAATTCTTTTTGTCAATAGACCCAATGTTTTTAAATAAATTTTGTAAATAAATAAATATGTAGATATGAAGAACTAAGTATATATTTGTAAATATTATAATGTTAGATAAGGCAATCATAGAATTAGTCCACTTTGTTTGTGAAATAAATTGGAGATGTCTGACTATATTGTTTTCACTGTACTGATGACAACAATTACATTTTATGCTAAGTAAAAAAATACAATGAATGAGGCCATTTATGATGGTTAAAAGTGATGCAGGTAGTTCGTGAACCGCGGATGATTTGGACGATTCAGTTATTACTTCAATATTGTGCCTGTAAATTTTAAAGTGTGTGTTTTTGCCGGAAGGTTCGAGTCAGATCGCCCGCGGTCCGAACACCCTGGAGAAGTCATTGGTCGACCGAAGCTGGAAGGCAGGCTTTCCGTCCCCCTCCCGAACATATATACGTCCCCGTTTGGTCCAGGTGTACCGCCACTGCAGCTTGCGACATTCCTCGCGCGCACGATGAAACAGTTGGCGGTTTTGGCGAGTGAGGCGTTCATTAACATAAACGCGGTCCCCGTTGGCGCCTGCGGCAACAGAGCGGCGCACGCGCGCGGCACGCAGCAGCTCGTCGCGTAGATGACGGCGCGCCAGGCGCACAACTATGCGGCGCGGGCGGCCGCCGCTCTCCCTCGCAGGTGCACCTACGCGCTCCGCGAACACTATGTCCCGGTCCTCCAGTGTCACACCCAGTCGCACGGCGAGTACAGACACTGAGTGCACAACGTTTTCACCTTTTTCCTCGGGTAGCTGGCTCAGTTCCAGGTCCGAAAGGAGGGCCTCCTGATCACGCTCGTTGAGCTCTAGCCTGAGTTGTGTTATGGTGTGCTCGAGTTCGGCTGTCCCACCCGCCTCACAGTCTGCACGACGCCGTTCCAGTGCTTCAATTCTGCCCTCAACTCTGTCCAGCCGCTCCGTTATCGCAGTGAAAGACTCCCGAAGATGGGCCATCTCCTTCCGAAATTCGCGCATCTCCGAGATACACCCAGCGAACTCCTGTCGCAGTTCCGATATAAAGGAGGCCGCAGCAGTATCATCGGATGTGACTGGTGGCGAAGCTAGCAGGCGGCGTTTCTGCCTCCTTCCGACGTACTCCCTTGACACGTCGTCGCAAGAGATCGATGGGATGTCAGTCTCCGAAGAGCATTGCTGGCCAGCCAGTGGTGAGCGTTGGATGTTTGGCATTTTCAAAGAGAGTAGGGATTAAAAAAAAAAAAAAAATTAAAAAAAAAAATAAATAAAAAAAATAACAAAAATCTTTCTAACGACCGAGCGAGTTTTGAACCAGCGTCTCCGACGATTCCCTCATACGGTTCAGATGGGTTTGCCACTAGTCTATTGAGACTTATCAGAAGATGCTGAAATAAGTCTTTAGGTCATTACTGTCTCTGAGCTCAAGATAATCAGAAGACGGTCTTGAGCAAAAATGCTTTATGGGACTACCGTAGACCACAGAATATTTTTTGGATAGCACTAATTTGCAAAAATCATTCACAGATTATTCCGAGAGATATTACGAAAATGTGCACAAAAACTTCTTCAGTCACTTCCGCACTTTATTATTTATGTTTATTTAAATATCTAACACAGTTTCTTTTGTTAATTTTGTCGATATTAAATTATTAATACAGAGCGAATACGACTACGTATCTACGACAGCGCAGAGCTAGCGCCACTCCACTCCACTCCACATATTAATTATGAAAAATCACAAATTAGCAAGAGGCTAACGGACGGGCAAAAGTTGTAAAAAAAGTTATTTCAGTCTGAATGTTCAAAATGTATTAATCAGCATTAGCAATCAGCAGCACTAATTTATAATATACTAGCGACCCGCCTCGGCTTTGCACGGATGTAATGTAAATACTTAGAAATATTGGCTTTCCTATTATTTATTGCAAACAAAAACCTTCCTCTTGAATCACTCTATCTATTAAAAAAACCGCATCAAAATCCGTTGCGTAGTTTTAAAGATTTAAGCGTACAAAGGAATATAGGGACAGAAAAAGCTACTTTGTTTTATAAATGTCGTGATAGTGATAATTGTCAGCCACTCTAAGATATTATTTTAAAGGTACCTAGTTCGTAAGTCTAGCTACATACTGGTAGCTCCTTAAAGGAGCTCTGCCAGTGAAATAAATAACTTCCCACGATCTTCGCTAACGGCTATTTTCTTAATTTGACGTGTTTTTTCCACATTTCAATATTTAAAAAACGATCTGTTCTAGCTACGGATAGTTATAAATTATACGATTCGTACGTTAAAAACGACTAACGGACGACTGTTGACAGCAGCTGGTATGGAAAGTAAATTATTCGGTAGGTAGTCGGTTGGAGAGAAACGGATAGTCACACGGATTGACACATGACTAATCGTACAATATTGGAAAAGGTCATAAGCGGTTGAGTGATTACCGTAACCTTACGCATGTTACGTACTTTGAAATTACTATTAATTACTCATCGGCTTGATTATAATGAGAAAAGGCCCTATAAGGAAAATGTACTCACCAAAGAAGTAGGCCAATTCACGAACGTATCGACGAGGCCACTGAAGAACGTGCAGCCTTCGTGATGTCTGGTACTGGGGCTTGGTACTCCAAAACTGAGCTGAATATTAACATGGATCTGGCTACCTAATAACACTAAAAACAAACTGGTATCGTCCCAAAATCGCGGCACAACAACAAAGTCTATACAAATAGTTCAAATTATCAAGCTAACCACCAACTAGAGAATGTTTTCTTTCATACAATTCGAATACGGAATTCAACCGGCTAGTCAACTGAGATACTTATAAGTACCCGTTAAAACCTACCTTCAAAAACGTTGATGGAGATATCACACTATGGCGTCACTATTTTACTAATCAACACACGTACTATTAAATTGTCTTAAAGCATTTTAAAATCGCATAGTAAAAATTATTTGAAAAAAAAAAACAATATAGCTGATGTAACATAAAGTCCTCTTTTATGTAATAAATAGCTTTGAATTATTTGTGAATGTTGTCATTATCCCTATGTCGGCCATTACACTCATAGAAACCAATAGGATTGCTATTGGTTGGGTTAGCGAATTAAGTTTTTGATGTTGGCAGCCCGTATTTTGAATTTAGAATATCGAATTCGACGACCCACTAGAAGCATAAATCTTGGAAGATCTAGGCCGGTGTCTAACAAAGGCTTTTATGTTTTCTTACAATTTAAAAAAATTTGGTTTAACATTTAATTGTTAAACATGATTTGATACTTATATTGAGAGAGCTGTGTCAAAGTATGTAATCCATGATTTTTTGGCCGCGGCCGCATTTGGCCGATGACTGCCAAACATAGCCACTATCTTGGACCGCTGTTTCAACAGTCAATAATCAAATAACACCTATGAATCGTCTCTATGCAAATGAAACGAAGCTACCTCTAGTTTGGAACCTATCACGACCGAGAAGATACCAACAAGAAACTTAGTAGTTTTTTTACAAATAAAAAGCTAAACTTACTACTAATTTTGCACCAACGCATACAGTTTCATATTCATATTCATTTATTCATAAACAAAATACATTAGGTCTGAAATTAGGCTACTTTACAGATAATACAAATAAAAAGCTACAAAAGAAAAACAATCAAACACTATAAACATTACAACATATTAAATACAATAATTTATCATTATAAATATAATCAATTCCTAATAGTCAAATTATTTCAATTAAAATCGATTTTAATAAAATACACAATAATGTCAACTATTCATCTAGTTACGCCTTTTGAACAATTCCTGAATTGAGTGTGTGTGGACTATTTTTTCCAGCAAGAAAGTTTTGAGCTACGAAATAAAGGAGTGCGAATTATAAAATATACTATATATATATATACGCCTAAATTGTACTATAATCAATCTGTAAAACCTATTTCTGTAAAGTTTTGTGCAATAAAGTATATCTATCTATCTATAAAGTTCTATTTTTAGTTCTTGTGGCAGTTTATTAAACAACCCCACCGCTTGATATCTTGCACTATGCTTGACTATATCTAGGCTAGGATGTAAGCTATTCTGGAAATCCTTTCTACGTGTACTCTCGCGAACGTTTCTGCCATTCTCTGTTTCATGTTCATGGACGTACTTAGCAAAATGACTCAAAACAACCAAGACATAAAGGGCAGGCACTGTAAGTAAAGACAGTGATTTAAAGATCTCTCGACAGGAGACTCTTTGAGACAAGTTTGTCAGTTGTCAAAAAAAGTATATAATCAAATAAGTAAAAAAAAATACTGTAAATTAAATTAACTGTAGGAAAAATTACTGCACACTTAATGTATTATATTCAAATAAATCATTTTATATATTTTGGCCTATATGCGTCAGTTTGCTAACAAACTTATGATTAGGAAACCAAATAAAAATCATCAGTTCGGGAGCTACGGTGCCTTAGACATACACACACTCAGACAAACATACTGAGATACACGTGAATTTCTTTGCGTTCGTTTTCTCGTCGATATAGAAATGAAAATGAAGTCCCAAGTAATCGGTGCAATTTTGTAAAAAAAAATTTTACTCTGATATGTATAAGTTCTTTAATTTTATTTTAGAAATTAACGAAGCACACACCTATTATTTTGTTTCTAAAAGTATTTTAATTTATTTCAAATGTAAGACAATTATAACGCGTTTTGATGCAGCGGTAGTCGCCGTACCTACTCTGCGTCAGGTTTCAAAAGAATAGCAATTTATCGCTCGAAACTGGAGCAGCCCGACTGGTGAAATACCTCCTCCACCTTACAGAAGACCGCAGCCAAACAACAATCACATCTGTGTTGTTGTGTTCCTGCGTGTTAGTAAGGTTTCCAGAGCTCCTGGGGGGTGGTACATTAGTATCAGGGGTCAAGCCTTCAAGGTAAGGGCGACAAGTCCAACAACAGATTTATAATGCTGTACTAGTCACCCATAAGCTAGGACCTCATTACCACTTAACATCAGGTGGGATGAAGTCAATCTTGAAGTGTAATATAAAAAAAATACCAGCGTGGTGTCGCTGTGCGCACCACGACATATGCTCAGCGGAGGCCTTTTAGGTAGGTACCTACTACGTTAGTTTCTCCACATTGCTTAAATAATCTATGTATAAACAGTATGTACCTAATAAATATTGTTCTTTCTTTCTTTCAATGGCAGTAGTCGTGGTACGATTGCACGTCAGACTACACAAAATAAATGATTTCTTTTTTTTCTTCCCTGTTACCGCACCCATATACAAACTATCTGAAGACCCAAGGGTTGACTGGTAGAGAATGCCCTTAACATTAAGTCCACCTGTCGTACCTATTTGTGCAATAAAGTTTTTAAATAAATAAATACACTTTGGACTTTGCATCGGCCTTATGCCCTAAATATAAGATCTATATTCCAACTGTAAGCGATTACCTTGAAGTGATGGTGACTGTTCTTTGTGAGGCCCCCTAGACGCATAAATCTTGGCAGATCTAGCCGGTGTCTAAGAAGCGCTTTTGTCGCTGTTGTATTCGTACAAATTTGTCGGGGGGAGCGATTCCCGTTTTGTTTGCAGGATATTTATATGCCATTCGGATCTTGTTACATTATCCGTTCATAGATCGTACTTAAGGGACTCGTGTCCAGTTGTTTTTGTTGGGTAGTTTTATGAAGGGCGAAATGTAAACCAACAAAAATGTGAACAGTTAAAATGATATTTTATTTGTCGATGTTTTTTTGAGAATTGATTTCTTCACCTATATCAAGTGTAATTTTACGTACTTACACTTACTTAGATTTTTAAATGTCATTCATATTTTGTATATAATTTAATAAAAATACTTCTTCATCTTACATAGATGCGTAGAGTCGTAGGAAAAAGCAAATCATTTAAGTATAAAATTAAATTAAACAAAAACAAAAAAGTCTAAACATTTTATACTACAACATACACTTTTTTCTGTCATAATACAACCGAAGAAATTATGATTCTAAATCAATCTCTTTCCGAAGTGTAGTCGAAATCTTGTCAGAATACACTTTGAACTTTGGACTTTCCTTATTGCGAACAGATAAGAACTATTATCAAACTACTAAGCCTCTTCGCATATGGACGTCGTAGCGCAAGCGTATCGTATCACGTACATACGACATATGTAACACAAGCGCATACATATTCAAACAAACAAGTATATATATATATATATATAAGCCCTAGGTAAAAAGCGACAAATGAGCATAATAAAGCAGTAACTGGACGTCACCCTTACCTTGAAAGCTAGACCCGTTCCTACAAATTTAGCACCTCCCCAGGAGCTCTGGAAACCTTACTCACACGCAAGGACACAACAACACCGAAATAATTTTTATTTGTTATGTAAGGTGGATGTATTTCAGCAGTCGAGCTGCTCTTTCGAGCGATTATTAGCTATGCCCTACCTCTCTTAACTGAACTTAAATATGTTTAAATAAAAAATTCGTTTGTTCGTTTCCAGAACACGACGGCTCTTGTACGCGTTACATCCCAACGATTCGGTTACGATACGACTACGTGTACGATCCATATACGAAGTGCCTCAATGTATCCGTCTCCCCTTCAAAAGGCAGGTACACAATTTCGCGAAACATCATCTCAGGTGTTGTTAATTAACGCCTTCGCTAATTACATAGATAAAGCGACCCCATGCTTTCGGAAATAAAACAAGGTGCAACAAAATCTGGCCTGTCTCGGGGGGCTGTAAATTTCGTGCAATGGCGACACGGCTTAATTCGGGACACTCGTATACGGGAACTCGTGTCAACCACTTAAGGATGCCCGTCAAGTTCCCCTTATCGATATTCTACTATCGACTATCGATTATTTGTATGACGTCAACTATGACGTCATACAAATAATATCTATATTGGTAAACAGACCAATGGGTCTGTTTACCATTGTATAATGCAGCAATAGTATCGATGATATAGGAAGTATTAACTCCTATAGTAGCTATCAATACTATTTAATTTACGACCGATGATATCTAGGGATGAGAGCCTTTATTTTAACGAGGGGAAATACATTGATGTACCGTACAGTCACCCGAGGGAAGTCATGGCGTGTGTTGAACTCCCCGCCCTGAGAAGGGCAAGACTACCCACTAAAACCCCCTGATTGGACCTCATCGCCGTTAATGGTGATGCTACGGGAAACTCTGCTCAAGGGATGAGAGCCTGCTGGGTAAAGATGAAAAGGTCATCTGCGGCCATCATCTATAGTCAGTTAGGGAAAAATACCGATAATATGTTTAGAAACAATACTAACGACATTTTCGATCGCTCATGGTATCGATAGCTTAATGAACTGCGATATTTTCTTACATGTCAAGCCTTTATTTTAAAGGAATGTGTAGTTTTTAAAATTATTTTTTTGTGATGGAAGACGGTCTGTAACAACATCAGTCATTAAAGTAAGGTTTTTTGTTGCAAAATCTAAATAACTCTTTAAAATTAGAGTAATATTTGAAAAACACTGTAATAAAAAATCTTTAATCCTAAAGCGTATCGTATACACAAATTAATCAAACACTAATCTACGCCCATACCTACACGACTTGCTATATGTACTACTCACTATATTAATGGGTAATGATACTATTGGCAGTTGTTCAACTAGACAGTGTTTTACTACTGATAGATTTCTAACGACTTATATTTATATTGATAGTTTTATAATATAATACAACATATAGGTACTATGGATTTTGATAGTAGGAACCACTTAAAAACAGGATATTTTCGATATATTAATTCCAATCAACAGTATTTGTTAATTTGGGATCCGATACTATTTGTAGCACTTGCCATATTGTTTCTATTTTTCAAAGTCGCCTAGTTTCACTATCTATGGTGGGGCAACTCTATCGTTAAGATATGTTAGCCCTTTTGTTTCTGCTGCTGCGTTAAGTCAACGATATGTTACGACTTCATATGCTAATAGAAGTTATATGCGAGCACGTTCGCGTAAATAAAGCTTTCTTTATGATATTTACTTACTTGCTGTTTACAAACTGTACTGTGTGTTACTGTGTATAAACAGCTTATTGCTTAAATTTTCCAATGATTAATTTAGCATTACTTATGTAGAAGTAGAATCACTTTGCATTATATACAATGACGATTCGAAAGTGTTATTATATGTAACCTACTTGAATAAACAAATATTGAATTGAGTTGTGGATGCGCACATCCTTGTGGGTGGTGTTTGCGAATCTAAGGAAAATATTAAAAGAATCAAAGATTAGAGTAGAAGTTAGATAAAACGAAAAATGTACTATAAACAAATAAGAAACTGTATTAAAGTATCTCTATGCTCGTACGGTAATTATATTGGAAAACAACTAGAGACAGAAGTGTACACACACACAAACACTTGCACTTCGATTTTAGTTCTTATCCCCGCGGCATAAGAAAGACGCCCAAAGTATGTTATCTGACGAGCTTTCGACTGCACAATATTTACGGGACTCCCGATCCTGCAGATAAACACAAAAGTTTTGTGAGACTCTGCTCATTTCAACAAACTTATGCCCGATTTCAATATTTTACGGTTCGTAATGTTTTAAAAACGATGATCCTATTTTCTCCAACTACGAGTCGTTAATACCGTTCCGTTATTTACTTTACATACCAGCTGTCTTCACTAGTCGTACAATTTATAACTATCCTTAACCAGAACGGACCGTTTTAAATATTGGAACCGGGCATTTCTGGGTTCGTTCAATAAATTCTTTACAAACGTACTATCATCGTAAGCAAAACCTATTTATAAACGTACCTAGCAGGTGATACAAACGAAGAAACATCCCTAAAACGTTTCTCACAGATTTTCTATTCACCAAAGAATGCGACGTCGCCGCCCATTACTAGCTAAGCGGAGTCGGGTGTCGCAACATGTCTAACGAGGCTAAATTAAAATTCCTGCCTTCAGCACCCTCGTCCACGTCTCCGGACGGTTTGCGCTTTAATTGGGCACCTAACTCTATTTATAAGCTTTATTTTGAACTACATAGTTGTCTGCGACTTTGTCTTCAAGAAATAGATAATTTTTAAGTATTTTTTAATTTTTAGGTTAAACATAACGTGACCTTTTATTTTTTGTGTCAGATGTCAGAGAGATTTGCGAAATCATGTATTAAAAGAAAATTTTAGTGTTTTACAAGATCCTTATTATAGAAGATAAAATAACTCAATTAATCAAATCAAACACTAACTTCTTTCTTTCTCTTAACTAAATCCGAACTTGTATCCTTTATCAAAGTATTTAAATAATGCTAAACTTTGTTGGTAATTAATTTAATTTCATATATTTATTTCTATTTGTTTATATCATAAATACTTTATGGAAATTTATATATTTATTTATTATACAGGTATTTATTTATTTATTATATAGGTATTTATTTGTTTATTATAGTTTTATTTATCTTTACGTATTTTTTTTATATTTTTATCTTGTTATGATATTTTCTGTTAGTATTTTTCTCAAACATTTTGCACGGCTGTACCCGTTTCTCGATGTCTACTATTTCCTCTACCTAAATGTTGTCTGGAAGAGATTGCTCTCTAGCAATAAGACCGCCTATATTGTACTTAAATATGTCTGTAAAACCAATTTCTGTAAATTTTCTGTGCAATAAAGTGTATCTATCTATCAAACAGTAGTGGTATGAGTTGTAGATTCTATTTTTATATTTATCGACTGATCAAATTTGTTTTAAAATATAGGTTCAGTTTTTAGATAAGTGGAGAAAAATGCATTTTAAATTATCGTTTGGTCTGTCTGTTCTGTTTGCAATAACGGGATAGTTTCGACCTCGCGGGGGACACCGGGACAGACTGCCTGAAAGCGGGACTGTCCCGACTAAAGCAGACGTATGTTAGTTAAACATCAAAAAACAAGATGTCCTCAGGAAAAAGATTTACTAATTTATGTTTGTGTATGTATGTTTGTAATGAATAAACTCCAAAACTAATGTGGCGATTTAAAAAATCTTTTACCGTTGGAAAGTTTCATTCACTGAGTAACATAGTATTTTAATGCAGTAGCCTTTGTTACCAACTGTGCCCGCGACTCTATTTGCGTGAATTTATTTCCATTTATAATAATAATAAGCGTGTTTATTTCCATGAAACCACATAACTAACAACTGTTTATGGTGGTCACTGCACTAGGCTCGAAGACCTGTGTCGCAGTTACCACAAGTGAGCTTACAAGTATTGATATATATGTATATTATTGTCTGACCGGCTTTAACGCCTAAACCGATGAACTAGTTTTAATGAAATTTGGTACAAGTATACATTGAGTCTCTAGAATAGACATAGGCTACTTTTTATTTCGATAATAAGGGGGATAGGGGTTAAGCCGCCCTTGAAAGTTTATTTAGGAAAATGTTTATTTTTTAAGTTAGAGATATAAAATATGGCACGAATATAACTCGCAACTTGGTTTAAAATATAGACACTTTTTTATTTCAAATTTTAGTGAAAATAGTGATAAAACCGACCGAACCATCCCGCGAACGAAATCGCTAGTTAGAAATAATTAAATTCAGATCAAATTAATGGTTTGAGAGGACGAATATTCAACTATGTAACGTGATTTTTGTCATTTTTATATGTAATAGCGATTTATTTGCAAGCTTAGTTAATTACTAACTGCTTCCAATGTAACGTGAAGATAGAAACTGACAAAGGGTCGACGGACGAATCAAAATCAAGCCAAATTCAATTACAAGTTTTTTGCGGAAAAACGACATCTACGGACAGACAGGACAAATGAGTAACAAATACTAAAGAGCAGAGCTCAAACGAGTAATCCGGGGAAAAAGGGCAAGGTCTGAAAAGAGCGGGCCGGGTTCCGCAGGTAAGTTGCTGCAAAAAGTTTTAATAGCGCGAGAACTAGTTGAAATTGTGCTCGTGATTAAACTTTTTAGGGTTCAGTATCTTAAGGAAAAACAGGACATAGACTCCGCTGCCCGTACGACTGTTAATGGTGGAATAAGGACTAATCTACACTAATATTATAGAGAGGAAAGATTTGTACCTATTTTTGTATGTTTGTATGTTTATAATTAATAGGCTCAAAAAGTACTGGGCCGATTTAAAAAATTCTTTCACCAATAGAATGCTACATTCTTCCAATTTGACATAGGCTACAAAATTACGGATCTATGGTAAAATTTGAAGAATGTCAACAGAAAAGCGGGAAAAATTCTCTAAGGCGAAACGAAGTTCGCCGGGTCCGCGAGTCAGTTATATAGAACACAAAATAAAAAAATGAGTTATTTTTTTTATTTACCTGCACTAATTAAGAACTACACTACTGTACACTGTTATTACTAAGAAATTTGTATTTGAGTAGTTGACAGAATGAGTCACTTTATAATACCACTGTAAAGTTTATGTTACATTGACTTAATGTTACACTATGCGACTGAAGTTGTCCTGTCTTAACAAAGACTTTTTAATTATATATATTTTCTTAACTTTTCTCTTTCATAAGAACCTTCTCCTAACAATAAGTAACACAACAAAAAAAAAGTTAAATTATACCAGCCAGGGGATAATGGGATCCTTTTTATATATATATTTACCGTATTGAATTCATCAAAATTATCTTTTAAATGCTCCAAAACTATTTATTAGTCAGTGCGCTGATACGTAAAATTGTGACGTCACAGTTTGCTATCTTCATTCTTCATGGAAAATATATGAAGGATTTTGACATATATTTAAACATAAATCAGTTGACTAGCCGTACGGGCAAAAATACCCACTAAATCCCCGGTGGACCTCATCGCCTTGATGGTGATGCCATGGGAACAGAAGATAGGTCTTCTGTTCTGCGTGGTAGGCCACAGCATCACCGGCGGAATGGTTGCTAATTAAGCAGCCCCCTCATCTCCCCCTGGAATGTTTTGGGGAAGAAGCGAGGATGGTCGATCCACTAGACCATCCACGCCTCGCGGTGAGACCGTGAGTGCAATGCCAGCTGAGGTGCCCTCACACCATCAACTGGCCGGTCTCCAGGCGGTGATAGAGCGCGGTGGTACTGCCGTCGCACTCTGAGCCGCCGTCGTCTACGGCATGCGGGGGCGGTCGGACTGTCCTCCCGCTCCCTTTCGGCTGCCTCCTTCTGCGACATAACATCCTCGAACAAACTAACTGTGTGTCTTAGTGCAAAATTAGTAATAAGTTTAGCTTTCATTTGTAAAAAAAAAACTACTGAGTTTCTTGCCGGTATCTTTTCTTTAGTAATAGGTTCCGAACCGGAGGTAGCTTCATTTGCTTTATATAGAGACTATTCGTAAGTATTACTAATGTAATCTATGTGAATAAAAAAGAATGACTTTGACTTCGACTTTGAACAATAGCCAACAAACCTTACAAAATGGTATGACACCGATTGTGCATGAGTCCGACTCGGACTTGACTGGTTTTGTAAACGTTCAAGTATGTTAGTTGGGCGCGAGGTGTGCACTTCTCTAATATACGTATGGTATAACTTGAATAATTTTATATCGCCTTAGCTCGAACTTTGAACAGATGCAATTCTACACGGAAAAGTTCTTCGTAGGAACTTTAAAGTGCGTAATTTTCTTTCTAGTTTTAGACATTTTCTTTTCGAAAGTTTGTTTCTACCTACAGAAATTTAGTACTTAACTGTTTTTACTTTAAGCATTGCGACATAAAAAAATATGAAGGACCCTAGGTAATGGATACTGGCTGTAGCTGTAATAAATATTGAACAACATTACATATATTGTTTTGATTCTATGGTAAAAAGCTAAAACACTTGTGTACAAAAATCAGAAATAACAACGGTACCACAACACCCAGAACCGAGATAATCTAGAAAAGTTCGTTTTCCATGTTGTTTCGACGAGAATTCGAACCCAGGACCTCAGAGATAATGCAATGCCAAAGTTCGGCCGTCTGAAGGTTTTTCGTCATAGGTTTACTATTTTCCTTTGGTGCCACCATCTATAGGCGATGAGAGGAGCGAGAGCTTTTTATGGGTCATGTCCGCTCTTCTCAAAACGGAGGAGTCCCCTCACCGCTATCCTTCCCAAGGCAGCGGTAAGGGATGCCACCGTCACAGGGGTGGTGGCCCTACGTGGCGGGTCCTTCGATATGGTTGAGTGTAGAAATGGCTGGTACATACGTCATGCATGTGAACAGGTGCTACTTTTAAGGACTGGTCTGCTCCAGCTTACCTCTCGAAAATAAATACTGACTTCGAGTACTTAATTGTTTTATCACTCATCAAAACAAAACTATGTGACTAAGTCCAAAGTTCAACCACTTTATTTTATATAAAGCACATAGTTGTAAGTTAGACACAGCCACTGTAACTAATCTACTGAGTTTCTTACCGGTGCCTTCTCGGTAGACATAAGTTCCAAACCAGCAGTAGAATTACTTGGCATTGGATTAAATGACTTTAAAGTGATATGTATCCTACTTGAATAAACAAAAATTTGACATTGACATAAGACTTTGACTTTGCCTTTTTACTTTGGACTTCGACTTTTTAACTTTGAATGCATTTCCCCCCTTAAAAATAAAGTGAAACAGTTTATTTGCTCATTTCGTCGCGGTCATTTAGCATATCTATTGAATAAAAAAAACCTAGACACTGTTTTAACCCTACTGCGGAACCCTAACCCCCTTAATCTGCATTACTCGGTCTGGTGGGCCCGCCGTGTCGCATACTAGCTCCGAGTACGGATTTGTCTCTTTTTTTAGATGGGATTGGCTGGCGTACCGGGCCCTTCGATTTTGACTTTAGTAAGTGTATTAAATGTTCGGGTTTGAATCGCGTAAATACCGATGTCTGCCCTTTTTGATTCGCATGGTTTGTATAATACCAAGTCAATGTAATGTTTATTGAAAAAACAGTCCGAATTTGGCATAACAATTTCCCAATGGCAATTAAATTTTCTGCAGAATTTTAATAGAAATCCATGTCTTATTTATTTTAAATTTAATGAGTGCGCCATTATGTTTTAATTTGTAGTTTATTTTCAGGATTTTGGTTAGGACACTGCTACTTATTCACCCGATTGCCTGATAAGATTTGATTTACAAAGCACGTTAAGCCATTGCCATTTTAACGACCTCAGTGGCGCAGTGGCTAAGGTAGGCGGCCAAAGAGCGTAAGGTCCCGGGTTCGATTCCCGGTCGGGTAAATTTGAAAACGAACTTTTCTAAATTGACTTGGGTCTGGGTGTGCTGGGATGACGCCCCCAGTTGGTATCCGTCGTCTGTTAGTCATAGTAGGTACAAGGGAAAACCTTAGTTTGAGAGCAGATGATTGGTGTGATTGTCTGGCGCATTTATTTTATTTTATTTTGTTGGTCCTAGACTAATGTTTCATATTGTCATTGTAAAGAGAAGGATAACTACTAAGTTTCTTACTGGATGGTTTTGGTAGAATTAGGTTTCAATCCAGCTGTAGCTTCAATTTTCGGGTCATAGTAGAAACGGATCCCTGGCTCCATACTTGATTTATTTTCAGGGGTTTAATAGGGTTTTTTGTAATTAACAAGATTTAAATGTAACAATGGATAACTCAACATTGAATAAATTCATAAAACATTAAACATATACGGCACTGAAGCCGACAATAATGTCTTTACATGGAACCTTGATTTTTGAAATTGCATTTCTTGAAACTTACATGGAATAAATGGTTAAAGTTCATGAGCTCAGTCAATGCAACGGATGGAATCGAGGGGGGAGGGAGGTTCGTAAATCACAATCGCCCAGATTGAACGTTACGCGTTATGGACGCCATTAGCGACGCATATGTCCGCGCTAAAAGTGCATGCGGACCACGCCGTCATTGGGGCCGGCTGCACCGACAAACATGGTTAAACTGGAGTTAAAACTTAACCATTTGTTGGAACTATTCAGTTACGAGCAAAATCTTTTAATCGATTCTTATTTAACACAGGAGCAATCCTACTTTCAACTGAAAAAATAAAGAAAGGTGATTCGATATTTAGCTCATAAGTACAGCTACAATTTAGTTAATTAGACATAATTAAAACGTAAATAACTAATAAATTTATTTTTTCAGCAACCTCAATCAAATTGCTATTGACACGTAGCCCAACCGGAGGAAAGAAAATCTCTGAAAGCCAGCAAGATACTAGACTTTCTAGAACTTTCAACCCGGCTAAAAAGTTACTTTAAATTGGAGGCGAGTCACAATAGATCTGTTAAGTCGCAGTGACCACAGTTCACAAGAACTGTATAGCCCCAAGTACCTACCTACTTTAATAATATAATAAAACCACAAATAAAGTTGCATGATATAAATCTTACCTTTCTTACCCAGATTTACCTTTTTAAGTCTTATTCATTGTTCTGAAAGTATTTGTCAACTTTGTTGAGATCATAAATCAGTTGATGTGTTCGTCAGGATATAACGGGTTTTTTTTTTATATCGAGGGGTAAATGCCTATCTGCTTCACTACCGGACACCTGCTCTCCGCGGCCCACCTCGGGATCCGTCGTCGCTTCACTCTGTGCAATATTTGAGGCTGGGTGGCAAGGCCAGCCTCAATGCATCCGACCACAGGGTTACCGAGCCACCCCATCGTAACAAAATGCGGAACCCAGAGGGGAAGGATGTAACGGCTAGTTAACTTTTTTTTTTGACGGGGAGAAATGCCTTCATTCATCGTACCGCCACCCGAGGGATGGTGACGGCGTGTGTGGGACTCCCTGCCCTAATAGGACAGGGCTACCCACTAAACCCCCCCAGCTGGACCACCATCGCCTTAGTGGCGGTGATGGCTAGTTAACCTTCACTAACCTAGGCAAGGCCAGACTCAATTCACCGGACCGAAGATTAAAGAGCCTCCCCCCTCTCCCCATCGTGACAAGATGCGGAAACAAGCGGTGGGAGGATATAACGGCTAGTTAACCTTCACTAACCATGGTCAGAGTAACCAGGCGTAATGCAACTGTGATTTATCCTCGCGTCGTAAAGCTGGCGTTAGCTGATTTGTGGCGTGAGTGCTGATACACACACCTGATGCCGGGAAGCACTTTAAACCCTGATATTGAATGTTATGACACCGCCGCACTGCTATCGCTGGCTATCAACCAATAGTTATACGCTAAAAGCATGACGTCAACGTTCGAAAGGTGGATTTTGTATGGAAATCATTTGCGGCTATTAAGAGAATGTAGAGTTCATAATTATTTAAAACTTAACGAGATCTATTTAAATTACACTCCAATTTCATTTAAGATTCTTAACTCTTTATTTTGTTTACATTGATAGTACAGGTATTGTACTAGATTACTTTTATCTCAAAATAATGCGACCTAAGAAACAGGCAACATGTAATTAATTAATAATGATTAGGTTAAATGAACATTGCGTTAGCGGAAGTTTGTTAGGGAGCAAATATTATGCACAAGTTAATGATAAACTTTATTTTACTTAAATGATATACATTTTTATCTGTTTTAATGCGGAATGTGATCGCATTGAAACAGTGAATCAATTATTGGTGTAAAATTTGGTCCAAAAAGAGAGGTTTTTGGTTATTTTAAAATAGGTGATTTTATATTTTGGTATGCATTTTCAAAAATGAATCGAAAATCAAAAATGCCATCAGCAAAATATATTTACACAAAGTACACAAAAAAACTACAAGATTATCTATGACACAAAGATTTCACAAAGCTTTATGAGTAGAACTACCAAATAGCTGAACTATTCCACGTAAGTTGTGAAAACAAAACACAAGAAAAATGGCTGCAAGTAAAACGAGAAACGAAAGTCGTGGCAAAGTTTCTGCTGAAATGGTATTATCCTTTTTAATTGGCCTCGCTGCAGCACAATAGTATTTAGACGTCGATGCCCAAGAGTTTCTTGTCGAAGAGAAACTCTCCGAGGGACGCGTGGCTTTCGGTCATCTTCCTGAGAGTAGAAGCCTTGCCAGCTAAGTCACGTTGGCCCTTGTATTGTTCGTCCAGAAACTCGCCAGCCAGGTAGTCGACGAGCTGTAGAGAAAAACAAATATTACTCAAAGACAGAACACGCCTTGATGGTCAAGTGTAAGGATCATGTTAACATAATAGTCTGCTTCAGTTCACCTCTCAAAATAAATTTGTCTATGTTGTGGCCTTTTCGTAGAATTGGATACCACGAAATGCTCGCGAATTTCATGAAGATTTGGCCAAATACGTTTGACCAGATTAAAACGTGTACGTTTCACGATTTTGTCATCGACGTTTGGCCATATCGTGAAAATCCTATTATATTTTCTATAATAGGAGTCACAATCGGTGACCGAGATCCATATGCGTTGGCACCGTAAGGTCATCCGACCCACCTCGCTTACGTCATGCCTACCTCCCGCAGGTCTCCTCGCGTGCGCCAATGACCCCTCAACGACAGGCAAGAACGGCCAAAAGTGTTGATCAATTTGTAAGTGGTGCTTTTGAAGGTAAGAGAACTCACGTGGTAGTCATTGAATTCACTGTTGTTCTCGCAGGCGGAGATGACGGTACGAATGCTCGTGGTGACGTTGGCTTCCAATTTCAGCGCATGCTCGAGTGCAATCACTCCATTGTGCCATGTTGTATATTCAGCAGCCTGAAAAAATGAATACTTGTATAACAATATCTTACACTTTCATGAGTCCACTCACATTCACAAACCGCCAGATGAAAACTTTAGGAACTCAAGCGAAAATGATAACGAAGAAGAATCTGTATATAAATTAAAAGAAAGTCGTGTTAGTTACACTATTTATAACTCAACAACGGCAAAACAGATTTAGCTGAAAATTGGTAGGGAGGTAGTTTAGAACCAGGAAAAGGACATAGGATACTTATTTTTATTAATTTCTTTTTGCTTTTTTTTAATCATTAATAGCCTCTAAGGCGGCACAAAGTTCGTCGTACACTTAGTTTAAAATAAAACATAGCTTTTACAGTATCATGTTTGAAATTAGTTTTATGTCTCCTTTGAGTCTTGGATGGTACTTGCTTAAATACCATCTAAAGGTTACTGTTTTAATTTTACTAAAGGTTATATCGCCAATATAATTTATACTTCTTAATTACGCTCAGACTCCGAGCATCTGATCAGCATCAGATTTTAATGAGTAAAAAAATGAATGCTTTGAGATAATTAGAGCTGATGATGCTTTTTGTCCACTTACCTTGATTGTGACGAGAGAGGTGACGTCATTGGTGAGCTCTCCCCTCATCAGCAGGTACTCGATCAGCTTTACGGCGTGTTCTCGTTCCTCAAACGCAGCGTCGAAGAATAACTTGGCAAAACCTGGACGGTTGACCTGTAGACATGTTTGTTAGTATGCTAAATAATTAAATAAACATCAGACAGCATTTCACACACTGATCTTATCCCAAAGTAAATAGCATAAGCACTTGCGTTATGGAAACTAAAACCAACGGCAGTATCACAATGTATACCTACTTAAACAATCGCGTTCTCTTATTTAATAAATTACAGGACTCATACTTTTCCTCTATTTTCTTTTGCATCTGAATAAAGTTTAGAAAAAATGTTATGAGCAACCTCAATGCTATTTTAGAGAGCTATCCATTAGATACCAAACAAGTAGGGTTTGACAAAAAAAAATGAGTAAATAGTATTAAAAAAAATAGTTTCAGAAATAAGTGGCTGTCACATATGGACTCCCCATCTCTTCCCGTGGGTGTCGTAAAAGGCGACTAAGGGAGCACCAGGAGAACGGGCAGCAGCGTTCTCCTGAGTAACACAACATCTACTGCGATCGCCAACCCGCCTGCCAAGCGTGGCGATTACGGCAAAACCTCCTATATGAACAGAGGCATTATCACAACGGCCCCGAGTCACGGCAGCTCCGCTATTCCGGCTTACGGTGGCGGGCCTGGTAACGGCGGGGTGCGGGGTGCTAAGAATCTCCGGTCGAGATCCGGCCACCAAAACAAACGAACTCTGGCCCTGGTAACACATAACATTCGCACACTCAGGACCGACGAGAGGATTGCCGAACTGGAAGAGGAATTGAGCAAGATCCGGTGGGACATTGTAGGGTTATCAGAAGTCCGAAGACAGGGGGAGGACACGATAACCCTCCGGTCTGGAAACTTGCTCTACCACCGGGAAGGCGACGATTTGTCGCAGGGCGGTGTCGGGTTTATCGTTCACAAGTCTCTCGTAGCCAACGTGGAGAGGATTGAGAGTGTGTCGAGTCGAGTAGCGTACCTGATACTCAGAATAAACAAACGGTATTCGCTGAAGGTCATCCAGGTCTACGCTCCAACCTCGACACACCCGGATGATGAGGTGGAGGCTCTGTACGAGGATATCTTGAAAGCCATCCACCCATCCAAAACTCACTTCACTGTGGTTATGGGAGATTTTAACGCGAAACTAGGCAAAAGGAAAGGCGATGAGCTGAAAGTGGGGCAATTTGGATTCGGGCAGAGAAACCAGAGGGGGCAGAAGTTGGTTGATTTTTTGGAGAAGGAAAATCTCTACGTGATGAATTCCTTCTTCAAAAAATCACAACAAAGGAAATGGACCTGGATAAGCCCTAATGGTTCGACACGGAACGAGATAGACTTCATCTTGTCGGACAAGCGGCAAATATTCAATGATGTCTCAGTGATCAACATGGTGAAAACCGGGAGCGATCACCGAATGGTACGAGGCACATTGAATATTCGTGTCAAAGCCGAGCGGTGCCGACTGATGAAGTCTACCCTACGACCTACGTCTGCCGAGTGCAAAAACCCCGAAAGTTTTCAGCTCGAACTCGAAAATCGCTTCCAATGCCTAGACGAGTGCAAAAATGTGAACGATATGAACAACAGGTTTGTGGAAACTGTCCACACGGTGGGGTCGAAATTCTTCAGGACCCGCCGTTCCAATAGAACCAAAAAACTCTCGGACCACACCCTCGAGCTCATGGATCGGAGGAGAGAGATGACGGTGCAGTCTCCAGCCGCCTGGACTGAGCTAAGGCAGCTAAATAGACAGATCTCGAAATCGGTCTACAATACAAACCGTATTAAGGAGGCGATCGAGCGGAACCAAGGCTCCAAAGTGTTCGCAAAAGATCTGTCTATTGGGCAGAGCCAGCTAACCAGGCTGAAGACCGACAACGGCACTGTCGTTTCCTCCAAAGATGAGATCTTGAGTGAGGTCGAGCTGTTCTATGGACAGTTGTACAAGACATCCCATATTCCTGTTGTCGACTTGGTCCAAGATCCACGATCTAAGTTAACCCGACACTATACCGAAGACATCCCGGACGTCAGCCTGAACGAGATCAGAATGGCTCTCAAGCAGCTTAAAAACCGTAAAGCACCGGGTGATGACGGAATCACAACGGAGCAAGGCGGGCGGCAAGCCGGTCCTAGTGGCCCTTCAGAAGCTATTCGATTCTGTCATCCTCGGGGGCATCGTTCCAGAGGCGTGGACCAGGAGCGTGGTAGTGTTGTTTTTCAAGAAGGGTGACAAAACCCGCTTGAAAAATTATCGACCTATCTCGCTCCTGAGCCACGTCTATAAGTTGTTTTCGAGAGTCATTACAAATCGACTCTCGCGCAGGTTCGACGACTTCCAGCCTCCCGAACAAGCCGGTTTCCGAAAAGGCTTTAGCACCATGGACCACATACATACGCTGCGTCAGATTATACAGAAGGCCGAGGAGTATAATCGGCCTCTGTGTCTAGCGTATGTGGACTATGAGAAGGCCTTCGATTCAGTCGAGACTAGGGCGGTGCTGCAGTCCCTCCAGCGGTGCCAAATTGACTATCGGTACATTGAAGCGTTGAAGTGTTTGTATAGAAACGCCACCATGTCAGTTCGAATCCAAGATAGAGGCACGAGACCGATCCCACTGCAGAAAGGTGTCAGACAGGGGGACGTAATTTCCCCGAAACTGTCCTCCGCTCGGCTGGGCAGCGTTCGGGAAGCTTAGGCATATCCTCACGTCCAAAATTCCCCAGTGCCTGAAGAGAAAGGTCTATGACCAATGTGTGTTACCAGTGATGACTTACGGAACTGAGACGTGGTCTCTGAATGTTGGCCTCATAACGAAGCTCGAAGTTGCGCAGCGTGCTATGGAGAGGGCTATGCTCGGCGTTTCCCTACATGATCGGATCCGTAATACGGAGATCCGTAGAAGGACCGGTGTATCCGACATAGCCCGAAGAGTTAGCACGCTGAAGTGGCAGTGGGCAGGCCACATCGCTCGTAGGACCGACGACCGTTGGGTGAAGAGGGTCCTCGAGTGGCGACCACGTACCGGACGACGCAGCGTGGGGTGGCCCCCAACACGATGGACTGACGACATCGTCAGATGTGCGGGGAGCCGCTGGATGCAGATAGCGCAGGACCGCGCGTTGTGGCGTTCTGTAGGGGAGGCCTATGTCCAGCAGTGGACAAAAAGAGGCTGATGGATGGATGGATGGACATATGGACAGACAGACATGACGAACCCATGAGGGTTCCGTGGATTCTGGGCAGCGCTGGTTTTCCGTTTATCCTTGCCCTCGTCAGTATTACTATGGTTGTTGATTGCTGACCGTCCTGTTTTATTAGAAACACTAGCTGTGCTCGCGACTTCGTTCGCGTGGACTACATCCTTTCATAGTCGGTTTTACCCCTATCTTCCCTAATATTCGAAACAAAACGTAGTCTATATTTTAATAGAGCTATATTTGTGCCAACTTTCATAACTTTAACTTAAAAAATAAACATTTTCCCATATAAACTTTCAAAGGTGGCATTACCCCCCCCCCCCCCCCTCTTACTTTCTAAAAAAAGTAGCCTATGTCCGTTCTTGAGGTTCAACGTATACATATGCCAAATTTCATCAAAATCGGTTGAGAGGTTTAAGCGGGAAAGCGTAACAGACAGATAGACAGACAGAGTTACTTTCGCATTTATAATATTAGTAGGGAAGTAGGGATTGTACCAAATGCATAACAATCCACCCACAATATATATTAAAAAACAGTTTCGTGTGGATCACACGAATATTTGTTCCGTAACGAAACCAAGACCCTTGATTTGAATCCATAGTCCCAGTATACCAGTCTTTGTATATCATAATATGCTTCTCTTTAAAACGAAAAACAGGTTTCCAAACAGCTTACATAGTTTTTCAAATATTTGACAGGATTCCTGTTCCATATTGTTCCATTTGACGACCTCGGTGGCGCAGTGGCTAAGGTAGGCGCCCAAAGCGCGTAAGGTCCCGGGTTCGATTCCCGGTCAGGTCAATTTGGAAAACGAACTTTTCTCAATTGACTTGGGTCTGGGTGTGCTGGGATGACGCCCCCAGTTAGTATCCGTCGTCTGGTACTCATAGTACAAGGTAAAACCTTAGTTTGAGACCAGGTGATTGGTGTGATTGTCTGGCGCATTTATTATATTATATTTATCACATTAGATTCACGGCTCATGTTTTACTATGTGCCTGCTGTCTGGACTGAAAATCGGTTAAAGTTCGCTTGAGCGTTGTGAGGCACTTTGTTAAGATCTAGCTTACAAAGTCCTTAGAGAAGTGGGCTCCCATGGCAAGGTACTGCAGCGAAGCAGTCACCTCCATCTGGATCTGATCAGCCATGGCCTCTCGGCAGGTCCTGTTCATCGTCACCCATTCTCGAGGAATCATCACTGGGTTCACATTGCCTGAAAAATAAACAGTCTTGACTTAGCTAGGTACGTTGAATAGTACATCAAGGTACATTTAGTTCTTACTAGCTGTGCCCGCGACTTCGTTCGCGTGGACTACATCCTTTCATGGTCGGTTTTACCCCTATCTCCCCTAATATTCGAAACAAAAGTAGTCTTTATTTTAATAGAGCTATATTTGTGCCAACTTTCATATCTCTAACCTAAAAAAATAAACATTTTCCTATATAAACTTTCAAAGGCGGCATAACCCCCCCCCCCCCCTTTACATTCTAACAAAAAGTAACCTATGTCCGTTCTTGAGGTTTAACGTATACATATGCCAAATTTCATCAAATCGGTTGAGAGGTTTAAGCAGGAAAGCGTAACAGACAGACAGTTATGTCTAAGAAGACATCATATGAATGACGATTAAATCTAAAAATAATTGTAAATTAATCGATTATATCGATAGTATCGATACTATCGATTGTCATATCGATTATTAGATTATTTGAGGGGGAATAATCGATTAATCGATAATCGATTATCCGGCAACACTAAAGGGAATATAGTATTATTTAGTAATAGATTTTTACAATTCCTATTATGCTTCACGCCGTACTAGCGAACTTTAAATATCAGCTGTCATCAGTCGTTCGTTGGTCGCTTTTAGCTTACGCCTCGTATAATTTATTACGACGAATCGTTTTTCAAATATAGGAAACGGGTATAAAATATTAAAAGACATTTTGATCACCTGTACAATTACACATCAAATAATTTAACTTACATTGCGTGGCCAGTGCTGTAACCAAAACAGTCAGCAGGGCAGAAAGGGCAAACAGCAGCATCTTCATGATACTTAATTAATATTTAATCCTTTCAAGATAGAAAATTATAATTGAAGTATTTTTGAAATACCGTTTTAAGTACTAAATAAAAGTATTATTATAAAAATGGTGGTTTTACACTCATGCAAAAGAAGCCTTGTTTCACAACAAAATGGAACAATTGGGACAGACAGCTCTGATTACTCGAAATTAATTAGGCATATCAAATAACGATATCACATCTGTTTACTAGAAGTTTTTGTCGTGTGCTATGAGTGGGCGGGACGAGGAATATCTGTATGTAATTAAAAACTTAACTGAAGTTCTAAGTTCCAAGGTCGACATTTACCTTGTATTTTTACAGAAACTGTGTTGCCATCACCCGCCCGTACAAGTAACACCTCGCGGTGACAAGTGATTTTATTTTCTGCTGGTAATACCAATCCGTGTCCGCGGTGGTGTCTGGTCACAACTGGTTTTTACCAAACCGAAGCCGGATGGAAAGCCGAAATCAGAATTTTTTTAGTATGTTCATGTTTTGAAAAGAAATGATAGGAAATAATTCCGTTTTATTTTATCGCCTTTTAATTACGAGTACATAGAAAATGCTGTCTTCAAAATTTTAACTTTTCATGACCTTATCCATTTTATTAACTTTTTTAAAAGATGGGTTATGATAGTATGTGAGTGTGTTCGGTAACAAATTTTAGTTTTTAATAGAAAACTAGTCTCCTTACGGTAAAAAATAAAATAAAAATAAAAAAAATAAAAAAATCTTTATTTGTAATAAACTTAACATTCTAATTTCAATGTGGTAGGTTTTAGTTGGTTATTATCGGTCCAGCAATGTAAAAGTATTCTTTTCAGAAACGATGTAAGGCTTTTTAGAGTTATAACTCAATTATTAGGATTGTTACTCAAACTGTTAATATTTTTTTTGTAAGGTTTTTTTGAGGTGTTTATGAAAAAAAAAAAACTTACCTATTTATTATAGGGTACTTAATTGTTTGCCGAAACTCAACCAAACCAAACGTTGGTCCAACACTAGTCCTCGGATAGAGATCAAATGTAATTTAATATTTATCCGCATTCTGAATGTTTGTTAATCAGTTTCGTTGCTTCGTCAGTCTTGTATTGAGAGTCATCTACTATCGCAGTGTGTGTGAAGGTATTACTTTTGATGGATATTACGTTTTTATTTATTTACAGAATTTAACTCCGCAGTTTTATCATCTTTTTTTTCTATAATTATATCCTATTTATTTTTGCATTAAAATCCTTACTTTATAATTAAGTTAGGCTGCATGTAGCTCCTGTTCCTTTGTTTTTCCTAGGTCTTCAGTTCCAGGACATGAAGATGATACCATCAGCTGTTTTGTGTCTCCTGGCCATCAGCGGAACCCTGGCGATGGACGCCTGCTACCAGGATGTCTTGCAGGGCTGCATATTCTCCTCGAGCAGCGTTCTGTGTGAGTCATTAAAATAAAACTTTTTTCTTGATCTTGCACTTATACTAGTGGTGTGGGCTCATATCATTTTACCGAATCTTTTTCAACCCACGCTTCGCTAAACCGAAAATTGTTATATGGATTTGTCGAAACGATGTTTGTTGAAATGTAGCGTCGGTCAAAAAACAGTCGGTAAAATGATATGAGGCCTAATGGTCGTGGTCAAGACTAGCGAAGTGGTGGTATGAAAATGTCTAGAGGAGTGGTGGCAAAAGATAACTGGACGCCATACATCTCTATGCTATGAAGTAGGAGTTCTCATTTAATGCTCTAGTGTGCCATGTGTCACCCATGTCATGAGGTCTTTCTATCGTATTAGAAGCTGCCCACGAGATCTTTTACCCTCGACTTTCCTTGCACTATCAATCGTTAAATGAACTTCTCTAAGTAAGTAAGTAATACCCTCAAATCCTATCACTTCCACATTGCCTCATATTTATAACAGCCTATTTTAGTATCTTTAGGATCAAGTCAACAATATTATGATACTTATTTGTGAGTTAATACAAGCTTATATCCCTCAGCGCTGCCTCGATGTAATGCGATATACGGCCAATACGAGCGTCACGTCAAAGTCAAGACAGAGATGCAAGCATATGCCAACTTGCTTCTAGAACGCTCGTACCAGTATCTGCTTTCCGCTGCCTACTTCAACAACTATGGAACCAATCGGGCTGGGTTCAGCAAGCTGTTCAGAAAGCTGTCTGATGAGGCTTGGGAGAAGACTATTAATATTATCAAGCATGTCACTATGAGAGGTGAGCGTTTTAATATTTGCTGCAAAAACTTTCGACAGGTGAGGATCCTAAGGATAATTCACCAATGTTATGATTGTGGAAGCCATGTGGCAATAGCGATAGAGGACTCGCTATATTGTATTTTGTCGGCCTGCCCGGCTTAGGAAGTTTACCAATCCATGCTTATTGCGGCCTAATGCTAGATGCAATAAAAACAAGTCTTTGTTTTCTCTGTGGGTGTACGAATACTTTGCAATCAAACTTTAGACTTTAAGCTGATTTGTTCTGTGATATCGATATGCGGAATGGCTTCCTATTAAAAGCATCTACTCATTTGCTACCCACAGTTCTTTCCGTCTTGATCTAGGATGTGATGCTGCATTCGTTATCTCACACGATTAGCAAAGGGTGTTGGCATACGAACTCGTTAGGGATTTGGATGGGTCCGGTGGTGTTGTGGTTGGTCAGATTGACCCGGTTTCCCATAACACCACCGAAAGGCGATGAGATCCAATCGGGGTGTACGATTCGTCAAAGCATTCCCTTCCATTACAAAAAAGGGTTATAGATGTGTGGATGCTAAATGTATCTAGCGTGCAAATAGCTAATTTAAATGTTTACAACCATCTCCAGGCGACGTTATGAACTTTACTCAGCGTAGCACTCGTGAGCCGGACGAGAAAAAAAATTACACAGTGGAACTGCACGAGCTGGAGTCGCTCGGAAAGGCACTCGACATGCAGAAGGAGATTGCAGAGAGGGCCTTCTTCATCCACCACGAGGCCACCAGGAACAGGGAGCAACTGCATGATCCTGAGGTAAGGATTCCATCAGATGTAGTTACGATCAACAGCACGTCAAGGTTAAAAGCCACAGTTCGATATTAATTCCTATACGCTCGACATTAAGGCAGTGCAAAATTCAGAGTGAGTCTGACGAGGTTTTGTCTGCACATTATCTTGAGACTGAAAATCACAGGGCCTTTAAATAATGGTTACCTTTTACTTCTTCGAATTATATTTGACTTATGATACCCTTTACTGAACAACGTTCCTCCTAATCATAGAACTTATGTGATTCGTCGAAACGTCGAAAAAAGAAGAAGATTCGGTAAAAATGATTGGTAACACGCGTGTATTTTAGGGTACCCCCCCTACGTTGTAATTTAAGCGTGTATGCTAGCAACTTTGGATTCTCAATATATCTGCTCAAATAAAAAAATAATATAGCCCATTTTGTAACTTTAAGTGGGGATGATTAAGTATTGTGATGCACTGAAAACTACGGAACCCTACACTGAGCGTGGCCCGACACGCTTTTGGCCGTTTTTTTGTTATCTGGAAAGTAAGTTAGTACTGTAATATAGAAATCAGTCTAAGATAGTGAGCACCACAAAACGTTGGATTCCAAACGTTGTTGACACAACTCCCTCAGAATAGATATAAAACGGGCTACAATAATACTATAGATTCACCTTGACATGTTTCGGTAACTTTCGTCAAATTACTTGTAGTTCGGTCAAAAACACTAGCAGTTTGATATTAGTTCTTATGCTTATGACTTAAAGACGGAACAAAATACAAATTTTGCAAAATATTCACAGATCGCCCAATACCTCGAGGAGGAATTCATCGAGTACCAGGCGAAGAGGGTTCGTGAGCTAGCCGGCTACACCACCGACCTCCAGAACCTTGCCAACGACAACGGGCAGGACCTCTCTGTCTCACTGTACTTATTCGACGAGTACCTCCAGAAGGTCGTCTAAGCTTGCCCTAAGCCTTTATTAACTGAGTTACTTTCAACAGTAACAAACTGTCATTTTTGTTATAAAACATGGATTTCTTTTTTATTATAAAGAAAATAAAAATTACAGAATTGGGTTCACAGACATATTTAAGTACAATTTAGGCGGTCTTATTGCTAGAAAGCAATCTCTTCCAGAAAACCTTTAGGTGGAGGAAATAGTAGATATCAAAAAACGGGTACGGCTGTGCAAAATATAAATCGAGAAAAAATTGACATTATAAGACAGGAAACAGAAAAAGAGAATAAAAATTACTGTAAAATGTTCCATAGCTACAATTTTCATAGTTTTATACAAACTTTTACACTTATTCTTAAAAACTGTATAAAAAAGTGCTATATTTTTAATGCAATGTTATGTAAATGATGTCTTTATTTTTTTGGTAAATTAACCGTTCGACCATAGATATTTTTAGTCAACTACCTTGCCCCTAGTATTAAGCCCACCCGTTGTACTTTTTTGTGCAATAAAGTTTTTAAATAAATAAAATGGTGCTACACGAATTTTCAAGCCTCCCACTTCAATAACATTCAAACCCTTTTTATCCTGTTAGGGCTGGAGTTTTGTAAAATCCGTTCTGAGCTGATGTGAGGATTAGCTAGGTGTTATAGTTTCTAAAATTTAGCAATTAACTAGTCACTTATATCGCTTTTATATATGTAGATTCTCTTTTGACCTATTTCTCCATCTACCTGTTCACTTAAAATCGAGCCTAAAATCCTATCACCTCCAAATTGCCCCGTAATTATAAAAGCGTTCAAATTCTAACAAAAATGTCTGACAATGGAGGCGTAATGTACGACAAAGGCCCGATAAAGTTAAGATAATGTCATCTCCATAACGCTATTAGCTAGCAGCGATCGGTTAATTACAGCAGTAATTGCTCAGGCGGCGGAAATTAGCTCAGACGACGTCGGCAAATGAGATCCATTTGGAGTGCGGATTATGTGAGGCTGGTGGGAGCCTCTTCCTCGTGTGGTTGTAGCACTTTGCTGTGCCAACGGTACACAAGTAGAATATTATTAAAATACGGGCCTCATATCATTTTACCGAATATTTTTTGACCGACGCTACACTTCACCGTTTCCGAGAGGTAAGCGGGCCGGACATTGTCGTCGCGCCATCTCTGAGGTCCCAGGTCCCCGGTCAGGTCGATATGGAAAAAGAAGTTTTTCATATCGTCTCCGGTCTGGGTGTTGTGGTACCGTCGTTGTTTCTGATGTCTGTGACACAAATGCTTAATCTACTTACCACAGAACAAGAGCAATGTATGTGATGTATGTATACCTATGATGTGACGTTTCGCCGAATCATAGATTTTTATACTTCGGCGAAACAATGTTCGGTAAAGCGTAGCGTAAGTAAAAAAAAATCGGTATGATTATGCAAGCCCGAAAACACGATTATCGTTATTTATGTATGCTTTACAGAAGCACTTATGAATCGTCAGTACAATTTCAGTATTCTACCGCTACACACTAGTCCGGTTATTAAAAATGATGGTCCTAGAACCCAAGATCAATATTTCTGAGTAAAAAAAAAAACATATAGATAAGTAAACCTTGAGCAACGTTTGTTGCAGCTGTTTTTATAAGATTGTCAGCTGACGCAATAACCAACAATTTATAAAATGCAACTTTTAAATAAACATTTTCAATCAAATAAATTTGTCAGTTGACGCGATAAAAAGATTTAAAAAAATACAGCTTTTAAGTAAATATTTTTAATCAAACCGTGTTTAAATGCCAAATAAGTACAAAGAATTTATGATAGGTACATTAAGTAATACCTAAAAAAAATACAATAATTCAAAAGAATTCATTGCTGACACTTTTAAACAGCTTGAGAAAAAAAAGTATCACTTTTTTTCCATACATTTTTTTTAATGCTTTTTAGCGTTATCTAACGAGCACCTCTACTGTATATAACAAGCGTTGAATAACATCATAATATTATGTTCTTATAAACTCGGTATTCGCATTTCATTTTTCGTAAACGTATGTTGATCTCACAAGGAAATTAGGTAGGTATCTTTGTATCAAAGAAAAAGGCCGCCGCTTAATTTTCTCCCATAAATATTCAGGAGATTTTTGTATTAAAGTATCGAGTTCCGTATTTTTTTGTATCATCAGCCGGCTTTATTATTTACAGCCGGAAGTCTCCGGATTCCGGCTTCCCGGAGCTCTGGCTAAATTCACTCATAAAATTCAAATTTGACGCTAATTCCCGTTTTGTATCTCCGTATTTTTTCTTTTGAATAATACATTTATTGGGCGATGCATAATTTAAACGTTGGGTGCAAGAATTTGAGCTGATGGGCTCATTGAGTCTCCAGGATTGGGAGGTTAGGATTTTTATTGAAATTTAAGTGTTTTAAAAGTCCGTTGTTGAGATTCAAACTCACATTTTGGAGATTGCCATCGCAGCTGACACTTTCTAGATTGCTTTTGGTACTTAACCAATTTAAGTATTGGTACAGTTTTACCTCCTCCTTCGACCTCCGTAGCCGAGAGGCGAGCGGGCCTGACTTTGGCGAGCGCCATCTCTGAGGTTCGATCCCCGGTCGGGTCAATATGGGAAACGAACTTTTCTATATTGTCTCGAGTCTGGGTGTTGTGGTACCTTCGTTGTTTCTGATTTCTGTAACACGAGTGCTTTAGCTACTTACCATAAAATCAGAGTAATGTATGTGATGTTGTCCAATATTTATTTATTACAGTAGACGCTTTTTATTTCAATGCGAAGAATTAAGATTAATAATATATACATACATATGTTTTTAATTTAAATTTTTACAATATAAAGGACTCAGATCTAGGTAAAATCAATAGAAAATTAACCGAGAGGTCAAAATGGAATAGGATGTCCTTTTAGTGATATTGATGAGAATAGTATGGAGAATCGTCATTGAGATAAATCGCAATATTCATGATTGCATAAATAAATATATTGATATGTTTTTTAATAGATAACCATACGAAGATCTTTAATTCACACGTCTATGAGGTGCATATACGTAGGCGGTTGTGTGACAAAAATAGTTGATAAAGGTTAAACCAATTAACAAGACGATGAAAATGTTGAGACGGCAGTGTTTCCGAGATGGGGCTACTGCCCTTACAATAATTGTACCAACTCATATACGCTACATACGCTACCTAATGTAACTCATTAGTTATCCGGATCATTATCCGTTCCAATATATGCAAAACGATTCGTTTTAGTAACGGATGGTATTTAAATTATACGAGGCGTAAGCTTCAACAGGCCCAGACTCGTAGTCAGTTGCAAAAAAATGAATAATAATTTTTGACACATTACGAATCGTAAAAAATTGGTTTTGGACATATTTACTTAAATGTATATAAAACAAATCAACAATGGTACCTATAGTGTATACATCCATAATAGATTAAAAATGTTTGGTTGTAAGGTGCCACCTTTGGGGACTGGTCTGCTCCAGCGTACCTCTTAAAATAAAATAATACTTCATGCTTTTTTCACTCATCAAAATAAAACTATATGACTTGGTCCAAAGTGTTCTACACATAGCTATAAGGTAGATACTGCTACTGTAACTGATCTGCTGAGTTTCTTACCGGTGTCTTCTTTGTAGATATAGGTTCCGAACCGGAAGTAGAATCACTTTGCATTGTATTCAATGACGATTCAAAAGTGTTACATGTAACCTACTTGAATAAAGAAATATTTGAGTTTGAGTTTGAGTTTAAATTGATTATGATTACATTTCACTTCGCAATAGGAGTTAACAATACCACATTTTTTGCATTCCAACTATCTCGCTAAACGGACCGCAGTTGCAGACAAAAACTGCAGTACTGCAACCGCATTTAGCGGTCTGGTGCACCCGTGCCGCGATCCTACCCGACATATTATGCACCTAATCCTCCTTCATGCATTCAGGAGCTAACAAGCGGGGATGCAGTTCAGCCGAATTGGACGATTTTTAACAACCCTAGAAAAAATGAGGGGATGTTATGTTAGGTATATATGGGATAGGATATTAAGTTTGATAAGTCTGTCTGTCTGGCTGTATAATTATGTCTGTCTGTGGCATAGGAGCTCCCGAACGAGTAAAATTATTTCATTTGTTGAAAGAATAAATTCATAGACATACTAACGCAGGTATTAAGTATGTTAAATTAGTCAGGAGTGTTTTTAACTAAACATTTAAGGTAACTGCCGCCTCAAAATGACGGATTCAATATTTTGACACCACGCTCTTAATAGGTAGGTTCTCTCTAAAGGACTTGAGTGCGGGGTACCTACCTTATGACCACTTTCAAATCCAAAATGTGCTAAATATCGAATTATCTGTTTTTTTTACTTTAATTATAAACATATTTCTGTTATGCATATTTGTATTATAGTATTTTAAAAACTCATATTTAATTGTTCTTTGACATTGACATATGTATGCATTTTTTTTTTTAATATTTTTAATGTTTGGTTAATTAATATAAATTATTTTGCTATCCATACAAACACGCTTTTTATTACTGCGCGTTAAACTAACTACGTGCATGACCCAAGGGTTGACCGGTAGAGAGAACGCCTAACGATAAGTCAATTTTGTAATTTTTTGTGCAATAAAGTTTATAAATAAATGAATAACCCATACTAAAGGCAGGATAAGCAAGTTTGCCAAAAATTCTTAAATCTTTATCCTTGGCAGCGAATGTATATACATAGTGGTAAGTTGTTTTAATAAGAACAATATAGGCTAGCTGCGTCTGTCGCAGTGCGGGCTACAATTTATAATACTTTAAGCGCTGCAGAACGCCTGAAAAAAACTTCTGAGCAAAATGTTCTATGAAAATTATTGCTCACAGTTTGATTCAGGAGGTCTAGAAAGCAAATTAAATACACAGTGCGAAGTAAATAAGGTGTGCCTGGTAAAAAAACGACACGTGTTGAAATAGTTGTCAGTCACAATCGGATCCAGGGCGTGGACGTGGAAAATCAAAGTCAGAAAATCTACAGTTTTCGTTACAAACGAATCCAAAGATGATTATTTCAACGAGGAAATATCAAAGACAACTTTTATTTCTGTATTATTAAATTTATGGTGAGACTTGAACAGCACTTGGCAATATAAACGATTGTATAAAGCCGCGCGGTTTATTCATTAGGATTGCGGCCATGCATCGGGACACGCTTTAGGTAGTCTTGCTTCCCTATTTGGTTGCTTCAATGAAACTCCGATGAGAGTAGAGAAGAGAATGTGTATATTGGTAAAACGAATCAAATTATGTACAATAAAATGGAGTATAACTAGTGGGTAGTAAAACAATATAAACTTATAACTAAAAGAAACACCAGAGGGCGTTGACGCGTCGATCAGCCGGTCGGCGCGCGCGACGCGAACTTGCACACGCATAAATAGGCGCGGCCGGTAGGCCCGCGCTCAGTTGACCGGCGGACGGCGAGACGCGTGGATGTCGACGGAGCGGCGAGCGGCGCGCGACGTAAATACGTTGCTTTATGATTTGTTTGTAGGTGATACTGTATGTAGCTACAGTACTCCCCCTCAAGCGAAGCGTGCAGGCCTGATGATTTTCCTGCCGAATTTTGACGTCGTTGGCTGCGATGCATCAGGTTTCACAGATGGTGTAGGCAACTGCGGCGCGCTTGAGACTGGATCAGCTGTTGTGACGTCAGGGGCGTTGACCGTAAATGCCGGTTTAAGTCGGTCGATTGACACCACAGCTTCTCTTCCTGGGAGTTGCAGCTTGTAGTACTTGTCGTTGCGCTCCAGCACGGGGTACGGGCCTTCGTATGGAGGTTGGAGAGGCCTTTGTACAGCGTCGACTCGTACAAACACGGAGTGGCACGTAGGTAGGGCGTTGTGCACAAACATACTACGCTTGTTGCTATGCGGTAGGTATGTCGGCGTGAGCGATGTTATTGACGTGCGTAGTTGCTCCACGAAGTCTTGATCCATGTTGCTTGATGATGATGATGTTGATGCGATGAAGTCACCAGGCAGGCGCAAAGCTTGACCGTAGATTAATTGCGCTGCACTGGTATTGGTGTCGGTGCGGATTGCGGCGCGAAGTCCCATGAGCACAGTAGGTAGCTCATGGATCCATTTGGTGTTTGACTCCAGACGAGACATCAAAGCGGCTTTTAAGGATCTGTGCCAGCGTTCGATGATCCCGTTGCTTTGCGGGTGGTAGGCAGTCGTTCGAGTTTTTTCCGCGCCCAGTAGGTGTGTAAGGGCGCGAAACAGTCGACTCTCAAACTGGCGGCCTTGGTCGGTTGTTATTGACTTCGGACAACCGAATCTTGAAATCCAGGTATTGTAGACTTGTTCTGCGACCACTTCCGCGGAGATTTCTTGCAATGGTACAGCTTCGGGCCAGCGGGTAGTGCGATCGATCATTGTAAGTAGGTACCGGTGTCCGCGTTCGCTAGTTGCGAGCGGTCCAACGATATCAATGTGTAGGTGATCGAATCGGTCGCAGGCGGCGAATGTACCTACGCCTGTGTGCGTATGTCTTTGAATCTTCGCGCGTTGACAGGGCAAGCAGGCCTTTGCCCAGGTACCGACGTCGGTGTTCATCGATGGCCAGAAGAAGCGATGTTGGATCAATTTTCGTGTCGTCCGCGTTCCGGGGTGACTGATCTTATGCACGGCGTCAAATGCAGTGCGACGAAAGTCAGTAGGTAGATATGGACGGATGTGCGGAGTTGAAGTTTCGCAGTAGATTTCGTAGTCTGTGTTCGGTAGTTGAATTTTCTTAATTTTCAGGTTGGCTTGCTGTAGTAATGTGGGTAACTCGGGATCTTGTTGTTGTGCTACGGCTAGTTGTTCGTAGTTGATGGGCGTCGGACACGTAATTGACTCGACACGTGATAGTGCGTCGGCGACTACGTTGTCCTTCCCGCTGATGTGACGGATGTCGGAAGTAAATTCGGCGATAAATAGTAATTGTCTTGACCGACGCGGTGTTTCGCTGTCCGATGTTGCTTTGTGAAGCGCGTAGGTCAATGGCTTGTGGTCGGTGAATATCATTAGTTCTCTTCCTTCGAACATTTTTCTAAAGTGCTTCATTGCCATGTATATTGAAAGTAGTTCCCTGTCGTAGGTACTATACTTTTGTTGCGCAGTTGAAAACTTCTTCGAGTAATAGCCAAGAGGTTGCCACGACTTGTTAATGTACTGTTGTAGTACGGCTCCAGCGCAGGTGTTGGACGCGTCGCAAAATAGTGCGAGCGGAGCGGAGCTGTGCGGGTGTGCGAGTAGCGCGGCGTCTTGAAGGCATATTTTCGCTTGTTCGAATGCTTGAATGGACTCGGTCGACCACTTGATTTCGGTCTTATCGCGTTTCTTCGAGTTGTGTAAGTATTCGTTGAGCGGAGCTTGAAGTGATGCGGCGTTCGGTATGTGTTCACGGTAGTAGTTTATCATACCGAGAAAAGTTCTCAGTTGTTGAACTGTAGTCGGTCTTGGGTATTCGGTAATCGATGATATTTTCCCTTTTGGTGGGATGATGCCAGCTGACGAAACTTCATAACCAAGGAAGTTGACTGAAGTCTTGCCAAATACGCATTTTGACGGGTTGATCGTTATACCGGCGTCGTCTAGTCGTTGTAGAACGGTGCGTAGATGTTGTTGATGTTGCTCTTCTGATTCGGATGCTAACAACAGATCGTCGACGAACGGGAATACGAAGTCGAGTCCTCGAAGTACTTCATGGATAAACCGTTGAAAGGTTTGACCGGCGTTTCTGAGTCCCGGGCACATTCGAGGGAACTCGAATAACCCGAATGGAGTCACGATTGCAGTTTTTTCGATATCGGCTTCTTTGTTCGGTATTTGTTGGTAAGCTCTGTTCAGGTCTATTGTGGAGAATATGGTCTTTCCGGCGAGTTGATAGGTAAAATCTTTGATTCTTGGTATTGGATATCGATCTGGCTTCGTTATGGCGTTAAGACGGCGGTAGTCCCCACAGACTCTGAGATCGCCATTTTTCTTCGGCACGACGTGTAGCGGACTGGACCATGGGCTTTTGCTCGGTCGGCAGAGGCCCTGCTGCATCATCGACTCGAATTCTTTCTTCACGGCTTCGTATCGGTGTGGCGGAATAGGTCGAGCGCGACAGTGCAGCGGTGGTCCGGAGGTCTCGATGTGGTGTTCCACACGGTGATTCGGCGTGAGACTCATAGAGTTAAGTCTGGTGGTACCGGGAAATTCGCTCAGTATTCGGTGGTACGACTCTTCGAGATCGATGCTACGGACAGTAGGTACGTCCGTGTAGCGGCCAGGAGTGTGGATTGATAACTTGGTTACGTCATCAATCAGTCGTTGACTCTTCATGTCAACCAGTAGGTCGTGGTGGCACAAGAAGTCGGCACCGATGATGGGCTTGCTGACGTCGGCGATGATGAACTTCCATTTGTACGGTCTCCGTAGGTTGAGGTTTAACTCAAGGGTTTGTTCGCCGTAGGTGTTGATCGTAGTGTTGTTCGCAGCGTACAGGGTGAATGGCATCTTCTTCATTCTTGCTCCTCTCTTGCGTGGGATGACTGAGACGTTAGCACCGGTGTCGATGAGAAACGTCAGTCTTGAGTTCTTGTCATTCACGAAGAGACGGTAGGATTTGTTGCGAACGTCGGACCCCGCCTCGTCTAACGTTCGGTCGAGTTTACCGATGACGACGAGACATCTTTGTTCTTGTGTTGCGAGTCGGTAAATGCACATGGTGATTGGCATTTACGTGCGTTTCGCCCAAAACGCTCGTGGTAGTAGCAGTAGGCGCGAGGCGAGCTCTCCGCGCCATGATAAGCGCGCGAGCGTGAGGCAGAGCGCGCGTTAGAGCGAGAGCGCTGCGCGGTGCGCCCGTAGGGTGAGCGCCCGCGGTGATAACGCGACTGATACGCGTTGCTTCGCAATTCGGCGACTTCGAGAGATAATTTGCGTATCTCATCGAGTAGATGCTGTGTGTTGATGGTATCTTGTGCTGATGATGCAAGTGCTGGATGCGACGAACGAAGTGTTGCTCGCGGCGACGGTGAAATGGCGCTGATTTCTTGCGTTTGTTCTAGCATCTTGTCTGCTAGAAGTGCGAGTTCGTCGAGTGCGGCGGTCTTGCTGATGCTGTCGCTGACCACGAGTACCGACCTCACGTGGGCAGGTAGGTGGTTCATCCACATGAGTCGGAGTGTGGACTCGGGGACTTTGTCGCGAGCGAGGTCTCGCATGCGACGTAACAGCTGCGACGGTCGTTGATCTCCGAGCTCCATTTCGGAAAGCAACTTTTGGAATTGCCTTCCTTCGGATTCCTCGTAGACGGAGATTAGTCTTTGCTTCAGCGCGTCATAGTAGTTCTCTGCCGGCGGGTTATACAGCAGATCGCTGATTTGCTCTATGTCGGTCTTCTCCAGCTGGGCGATGACGAGTTGGGCGAGTTGGGTTTGGCCTTTCTTCAATTCGCAGGTTGCAGCTTCGAACGTAATAAACCACAATCGCGGTCTATCACGCCAGAACGGCGGTACGCGCATTGATAGCGCAATACCGGCGACTTCGGATGCCTTTGGAGTGGAGCCTGTGTCTTCAGCTTGAGCCATGTTGATGTTTGAAGTTGGTCTTCGAAGGTTGATTTTCTTCCAGAGAGGGGTCACCACTTTAGGTAGTCTTGCTTCCCTATTTGGTTGCTTCAATGAAACTCCGATGAGAGTAGAGAAGAGAATGTGTATATTGTTTTTTTTTTTTTTTTTTTTTTTTTTTTTCCTAACTGACTATAGATGATGGCCGCAGATGGCCTTTTCATCTTCACCGGGCTTGCGGGGGAGCGGAAGGCTCTCACCCCTAAAAGATTTAAACAACTGCCGGAGGGCGCCCCATAGCGGGGCTCGGACCTCGGCTCGGGCCGTTGTTGGGAGAGGGTAATCGAACATATGTTTGGGGAGAAAATCGCCCCGGCACGTGCCGGTATCTTGAAAAGGAGCCTACCAGTGGGGATCGCGGCGTGCGTCCTCGCCGGCGAGGACGGAAAAGCGGTCGGTTTGATGTGTGCTGTGTCGCGAGCTGTTTTGCGTCGGCCATGGCGATCGTTATGGCGTCGTCGGGATCTAAGAGCACATTCCTAGGCCTACGTTTACGTGGGCGGACTACGGAAGGGACGTAGTCAGCGGCCGAGACCACTAGACTATTTGGATGATGGGGAGCAGAGTCAAAGTAGCGGGAAGAGCATTGCTTAAGGTACTGCTCGATAGTCGGCAGCCCTAAGTCAATGTGGAGGTTTTCGTTACGGAGATACCAGGGGGCGCCTGTAGCCTTACGCATGAACTTATTTTGAAGGGTTTGAAGCCTTCGGACTGTGGAGCGGGCAGCGTGTGCGAACACAACACTGGCGTAAGTCATAATCGGACGAATGCAAGTGACGTAAAGTCTCACCTTATTTCTAAGGGACATTTTACTTCGTTTATTGATTAGGCAATGAAGCCTGCCAAGGGCGAACGCGGCGCGATCCCTAACTGTCTTAACGTGACTGTGAAAGGTCAGTCCGACATCGAGTGTTACCCCTAAGTAACGAACCTTCCGTTCCCAAGGGATCGGTCGGCCGAACAGGGTGATCGGGGGGTGTCTGGGGGGGAAGGGCGCGTTCCGCTTAAAGAGAACGGCCGCGCTCTTTTCTGGGTTCACTTCGATCCGCCATTTCCTGAACCACTCGCCGAGTATGTCGGCGGAGCGTTGGAGCGTTCGGAGAATGGGACCGGGAGTGCGGGAGGAGCAATAGATGGCGGTGTCGTCCGCGAACAGAGCGACATGTGCCACCAATGGTTTCGGGATTTCGAATGTAGGAAAATCGCTGGTGTACAGCACAAATAGAATGGGGGAGAGCACAGAGCCTTGGGGGACTCCGGCTGTGATGGGGTGGGGGGGGGATAGCGCCCCCTCCACTCTGTAGCGAAACTCGCGATTCGATAGGAAGTCTCGTATGATGAGCACGAGACGGTCCGGCACATTGAGTTGAAATAGCTTAAATATTAAGCCATTGTGCCAGACCTTATCGAACGCTTTTGCCACATCGAAGAATAGGACCCCCGTTGTGCGGGGGTGGGGTCGGTTGAAACCGTCAAGTACATGCTCTACTATGCGATGTACTTGTTGTACGCATGAATGTTTGGCTCTAAAGCCGAATTGGGTCTCTGGGATTAGGTTTCGCTCGTGGGCGAAATCCCTAAGCCTAGTGTAGATGATACGCTCATAGAGTTTACCAATCGTACACAGAAGGCTGATAGGTCTGTAGCTGGACGGTTCGGTCATGGGTTTGCCTGGTTTGGGAATGCCTATCACAATGGCTTGTTTCCACGCTTGTGGGAAAATGTTATTGCTGAGAGCCGCGTTGAAAATAGCGGTTAGCAAAGAGATCAGGTGGGGGGAGAAATGCTTTAGCACTTTGTTAGTGATACCGTCGCAGCCTGGGGCTTTGCGTGGGTGAAGGCCTCGTATGGCGGACTGGACCTCGTCGAAAGTGACCCGCTCTAACTCGGGTGAAGTTGGCTGAAGGCCTAATCTGCGTTCGACCTCCGCCTCGACAGTGGCGAGGTGGTCTGGGTCGACTGGCAGTGAACTGGGTGAGCATTGGGCCTCGAGACTGTCGGCTAGGCACTCAGACTTTTCCTCGTCCTCAAAAGCCGGCGGCTGATTAGGCCGGTTAAGAGGGGGGGTCGTGGCGGTGTTATCGGATCTTAGCTTTCTGGCTAATTTCCAGAAAGCGAACTGATTTGGGTCTAGGTCGCCCAACAGCTTATCCCACTGGGCGCCCCGAAGCTCTTGTATGCGACGCTTTACAGCTCGCTGTAAGGCGCGCATCCTGGCCCGGTTCGACTCAGTGGGGTAAGTGTCGTACGCCCTTATAGCAGCGTTCTTCTCCCTCAACAATGCCCGCGCATCCGCCGGCAGGTTCCATCGACGGTGTGCCGTCGACGGAACCCGCCGCGAACAGTCGCGAACGACATTCTGCACGTGCCCTGTGAGGGAGTCGATCGCCGCTAGGGTGTCCTGAGGTGAGACAATGATGTCTGGAATTTGGTCTAGGAGGGGGGACGTGACAGACTTTAGGCTTTCGCCCAGCCTGGTCCAATCCACACTCACTGTGGGTTGGGGTGAAATGGGCCCACTAGGGGTGCCTGTTTTAGGAACAAGCTCCATTATGACTGGCCTGTGGTCGGATTCTAATTCGTGAAAAACTTCGATAGAGTGCAACTTTAAGTTGACATTCTTCAGAAGTGCTATGTCAAGTACATCCGGGCGGTGGGTTACCACCCCGGGGTAGTGGGTGGGGGACATTGGAGCGATTACATCGAAAGGCATCGACTCTGACAAGCTTTCTAAGAGCTTACCTCGGGTGTTAGAGGTATGGCTACACCATGCGGTGTGCTTAGCATTTAGGTCGCCCGCCACTAGGACAGAGCTACCTAAGCCCATTAGCGCTTCTAAGTCGCTACGGACTAGAAATTTCGGATTTTGACCTGTATTGGTCGGTGATAGGTACGCTGACACAATAACTATGGACTGGTGGCCCGTCATGCCCAGCCGACAGACAGAGGCCTCGATATATGCGAGGTTAGGTGGGTCCATAGGCGTACAGTACAGGGCCCGCTTGTAATATATTAAGGTGCCACCTAGGGCAGAAGTGGTCCTATCGTTCCTAACAATGTTATAGTTCGCGATTCTCGGGTCGCGAGTCCCGGGCTTTAGAAAGGTTTCCTGTACTAAGAGAATATCTAGTTGGTGATCAGTGAGAAAAGTGGCTATTTCGGACCTTTGGGACGAAATACCGTTGGCGTTGAAATAGCCTACTTTTAGACTAGTCGGTCTGACTCTGCTTTTTTGGGTCGTAATATCCATATTAGGGATCTATTTGAAAACTGCAAAGGGTCTTTCCCAACTGGCGGTACTCTATAGCGATGTCCATCATCGCCATGGGGTCGCCATGGGCTTGCCTAATGAGCTCAGCCACGCGTTCAACCTCGTCAAAGTCGACGAAGCTGAAAAAGCGCGTGACTAGCGCAACGTCTTTTTTGAGGGAGGACGAAGCGCCCGCGGGGGGCGGGGAACGCTTCGGGGGCGGGGCGGCGGGGCGGGGGGGGATTGAGGCAGGTTTAACTGCCTTTTGGGCGGGTTGGGAGGGAGTCGGCCTCCACTGTGGGGCCAGGATTGGGGTCGGGGTCGGCTTCCCTAGGACCGGGAAGTCCGACAGTGCCGGAGGGGCAGGGCGGGCGGACCTTGCCGCGGGAGGTGCCCTCTGACGGGGCGCCGCGGCCGAAGCCGCCCCGCGGCTCATTCGCGGGGCCTTTGGGCAGCCGCGATAATTCGCGGGGTGCCCAGACTCCCCACAGAGCACGCAGCTGGGCGGCTCCGTACACAGCGCCCTATCTTTGGGACGCAGGCAATCTGTGGTGCCATGATCACCCAGGCACTTAACGCACCTGGGCTTGGCGAAGCAATTACGGGCAGAGTGCCCGTACAGTTGGCAGCGGTGACACTGCCCTGGGGGCCCGTTTTTACGGGGGGGTTCTGCGGTGATGCCAGAGAGTTGGCACACCGTTTTGATATTAAAGATTGCCTTGCCGGCGTCGTTCCGTTCTAGGACCACTAGGACCATGTCGAATGGAACCGAGTTCCTACCGCGATGCATGCGGTGGACTTCTACTGCCGGGAAGTTTTGGACCTTAAGGTCCGAAAGTATGTCAGAGCTTAAAAGCTCCTTGGGGACTCCACGGAGAACAACTCGGAGTTGTTTCTCCTCTGGTAGAGCGTACGTGTGGTAGCCCACACGCATCTCCTTAAGGAGGGACGTGATGCGTCTGTGGTCCGAGGACGTCTGGACCGCGACGCGAATGCCGAGTTGGGTGGTCCTGGCATTCAGGTAGTTTATTTTAAGCGTATTGCAACGCTTAGAAACATCCAACCACTTTTCCTTTTCTCTGATGTAGAGAGGAGGAGGGGCTGGCTCTTTTCTGGTCTGAGCGGGGGGTTGGGGGGCGGGGGATGCGGGGGATGCGGGTGGTGCATCGAAAATCAAGTGGTCGTTGACGACGGCCACTTTCTTGGGCATAGGAGCCCGATCGGGGGATGCGGAGGTGCCTTGGGAGACCGGGGGGACAGCGGCCTTTTTGGCGGACTTTGCCTTTCTGGCGCGCTTACCTTTGGTTCCTTGAACCAAGGTAAACTCGTCAGATGACACTGACGACGAGGAGTCACATTCAGACTCCTGCGCGACTTCCATTTCGGAGTCGGGGACGGTCGGGGCGATAGAGGGGGGCGGCACGGGGGCCGGGGGGGCGGGCACGGGGGCCGGGGGGGGAAGCACGGAATCACTTGGTTCCGGTCTGGGGGCGAAAAATTTCAATATTTTTGGGACAGCTAAAAGTCGCTCGGCGACAATAGGGTCACTGCATATGACTTGCCTTAGACAGGCTAACAACTGGTCGACGCCGTCCATGTCGTCCATGGCGTCGACCGAACAGCTATTTGACGCTAAAGAGAAGTTAATGTCGGTTCGGACGCGTAGCGTAGCCACAGAAGAACCGACAAGAAACTATGGCTGTAGCTCCTAAAAGGCCTACTACGCCCCGGGTAGGAGGGCCCGGGGGTGTGTCGGGTGAGTTTGCCTTCCCACCGGGTATAGGTGGGAAGGGTGAGTCCTACGGTGTGCCCTAAGCTTGATCACCTTCGCCAGTCTTATTGGGCGAAGGGAACTATCTGCCTCAGGCACAGAGGGTAGCTTCGGACCGAGGTCCTAGGCGCCCAAACAGTGCCCAAGGAATGGGATAAGGGAGAGGGTAGGGTGGGCGGGGGCGATGGCTATCGTCGGCTAGGGGAGCCCCCAAGGCCGGTGGTGATAGCCCCGTCCGTGTATCTGCTTTGCCCTGAGGGGGCGCAGCGAGTGTCACGGGTCAACACTCCGATCGGCTTCGTTGGCACCGTTAGGTATCCACCGATCGACCACGTAAAACAGTGGATTTGAGAACGCGCGAACTCTCTCTCAGTGCGAACCCAAAACAAGAAACACAAGCCGCAATTTGTTTTAACAAAAACAAACCACGACTTATCGGGGGACAGTCGGCAGAGCGACCGTTGAAAAAGGCGCGAAAGTCTCTACAGAGACAGCGCAATGCGAGCGATAGACACACTATGAGCAAGCGAGCGTACGTGCGCACGGGTCGAGTGCTCAGAGCGGACTTCTAACATCTGTGTATATTGGTAAAACGAATCAAATTATGTACAATAAAATGGAGTATAACTAGTGGGTAGTAAAACAATATAAACTTATAACTAAAAGAAACACCAGAGGGCGTTGACGCGTCGATCAGCCGGTCGGCGCGCGCGACGCGAACTTGCACACGCATAAATAGGCGCGGCCGGTAGGCCCGCGCTCAGTTGACCGGCGGACGGCGAGACGCGTGGATGTCGACGGAGCGGCGAGCGGCGCGCGACGTAAATACGTTGCTTTATGATTTGTTTGTAGGTGATACTGTATGTAGCTACAACGCCAATAAAACCTGATACAGCGCCCGCACACGAGAAAACGATTTTTATTCTTTACTCCAAGTGTTAAGCTGAAGAGGCTAAAACGTGTATTCAATACATAAGCCACTGGCTCATGTAAGTAACAGGTATAGTGAAATCAAGCCGTCGTTGTTTCTGATTTATGTAACATAGCGGTCCCGGCGAACTTCGTTTCGCCTTAGATAATTTTTCCCGCTTTTCTGTTGAAATTTTTTAAATTTTACCAAAGATCCCTAATTTTGTAGTCTATGTTAAATTTGAAGAATGTAGCATTATATTGGTGAAAGAGTTTTTTAAACCGGCCCAGTACTTTTTGAGCCTATTCATTACAAACATACAAAAATAGGTACAAATCTTTCCTCTTTATAATATTAGTATAGACAAGTGCTTGGGCACAGAATCAGAGCAATGTATGAGATATTGTACAATATTTATTTATTTATTCATCATTCTACTGGCTTGTTCTAAACTTATTCGGTCCTAGCAATACATTTTTAAATTTATTAACATAAAAAGTTGTTGGCACAGGTAAACTTAATGATAGGAGCAGTCTTTACCCTATCACTCAACCCTTGGATCATGATGAGAGCTTATTGAAGGGTGCATGAAACGTGGTAGTATTGAAATAGGCATAAGAATTGTAAAAATAATAAAAAAATAATAATAGTAGATAACTAAAATAAATAATGAACTAGATTTTACAAAAAAAATATGGTGCCTTTCGCCTTTTTTCACTAGCTAACATTAAATATTTTAAAGAAACAGATAGGTATGTTTATCTCCCTCTTGCAATATGGAATTTTGAACTCACGACCTTCACGTATCGCACGTGCTACTCTTGTAGGTGAAAACTTCTTCGAGCTCAATCAGAAATTAGTTCGTTCGGAAATGATCTTAGTTCTAATTGATGGAAATCGGTCCAAGATGGGGGCCACCACAAAATGTCGGATTAAATATTTGACTCTACTCCCTTACTATATGAGACTGTGTACATTATGACAAATTTCAAATCCATAACACGCTTAGACCACACTGTCTGTCTGGTTTTGACGTGACGACGTCTAATGACTCGATTTTTTTTCTAACTGACTATTGATGATGGCCGCAGATAGCCTTTTCATCTTCACCGGGCTTGCGGGGGAGCGGAGGGCTCAGACCCCTAGTCAAATGACTCGATACTACGGGCTGCATACACGTAAAATGACGTCATTGTCCCATTACGCTCATTATCGCTTTCCGCAAGAGCGCGGCACGAACGAGAGAGAGGCATGATCGGCTCAACGTTGTCACGCCAAACGCCGACCGTAAACCGACTTTACTGTCAACCAATTCTTTTTTTAATTTTGCTCCCAAACATTGCACCCGACGTAATAGCGTTAAGTGAGCCGCTTGCACCAAGCCGTAAAACTTATTGCCTCTCCCGATGTGAAAACTTTAGATTTCTTTTATTTGGAGGAAACCCGACGGTCTGACTTTAATGAGCCTGATCAATCGCTTATTTATGTTTACTTTACAAGTACAAGTGGGCTGAAGCGAGTAGGCCGTTATGACTGAACAACTTTGCAGATTCGGATTAGTCTGATTGATTAGGAGACGTTGAAAAGTTTGCGTGTTAAGAACTTATTTTCTTGTTGTACCTTTTTCAGTCGGGTATGGGTATAAAGTTGGTTTGTAGATAAAATGGGCCAAGTTCAATACATACTCGCGCACTGAGGGTTTTGTACGATCAAAAAATAATTAATTCGACTTCAAAAGTCTAAAAAAAGACTATAATTATAGAATACTATATAATACATAATTTTTATTAGGATACTAAAAAGAAAAAAAAAACAAATATACAATTGGACAACATCAGAAACACTGCTCTGATTCTATGGCACTTGTGTTACAGAAATGAGAAACAACGACGGTATCAAAACACCCAGATCCGAGACAATATAGAAAAGTTCGTTTTCCATATTGACCGGACCGGGGATCGAACTCTGTGGTCCCGACCTCAGAGGTAGGGCGACACCAAAGTCTGGTCCACTCGCTTCTCGGCTACGGAGGTCGTCAAAAATAATATTGGTTATTTTTTCAAATGATGATGATGAATTTGTTACAAAACAAGCCAATACCAAAAAAGTTCAATCTGATTTTTTTCATCACTTTCGTGCCAATGTTAAGCTATGACGATTGCGGAAACGACCCTTTTTCTACGAGTGTAACAGCAGATTATATTCTTCTGGGCACTCCCGCCGAGTGTCCGGAAGGCTCCTAGTTTTTCCGGCGGGCTCACGGAAATGTGTTCGATTTCCTGCGTGGGCCGACGGACATTCAACTCAATGTCGGATACGTTCTGACTCGGATACGTTGTGGATTAGTTAGGTTTGTTGCGGTTCGGTTGAAGGAGATAAGATCAAGCGAAATGAGAAGGCTCTGTTACATCGGTTGAATAAGTAGATAAGTATATGTTTGCGCAAAAAAAATATACACATTTTGTTTTCATAATCATAATCCACTTATTTATTCACGTAAGTTATATGCATGTCACACTTATACGAAGCCAAAATTTATTTATTATTTAATTTATTTATCAATTATCCAATAAATGAAAAAAAGTAATAATGAATCCTGAAAAGTTGTCTCTTGAAATAAGTATAGCTTTTTAATTGTAAAAAAAACTACTGAGTTTCTTGCCGGTATCTTCTCGGTAGTTATAGGTTCCGAACCGGAGGTAGCTTCATTTGCATTGTATAGAGACGATTCATAAGTATTACAAATGTAATCTACATGAATAAAAATTATTGACTTGACTTGATGTCACAATATACACGATGTCCTGAAGATATTTATATGTAATGTCAGGCATAATTAATAATCAATGTGTTGATTATTAAAATTGTGTGACGTCAGAGTTTCGTATTTTCATAGAAGACCTACAAAATCGTATTGTGACAGTGTCTCTCTAATAAAAATATAAATTTAGTAACTAGTCATAATTGCCTTTGTTTTATTCTTATTTTTTTGCATAAAACAATTCATTAACATTTATACAAAAGTATAAGATCGGCTTGGAGGTATTGCTTTCTCTATAAAAAAATATTTTGTACTGCGATTTTAGTTTTTATATTCGCCACATAAGGGTTATATAAAGTCCAAATTATGTCTGACGTGTTTTTGACCGTATACCTAACCAAACAAAGTTACTAAAAAAATTATACGAACACAGAATTTATCGACTCCTATCGATGATATTTTCGCAACCAATATAACTTTAGTGTTAGATCATTTCAGCATGTAATGACGTTTTACGATGACAAATGATATTTTAAACCAAGATAATTTGTCATCGCAAAGTTCATTGTAGTTCACGGCATCAACTTCGGCACCTTATTAAACATAGAAATATTTTTCTGAAAAAAAATGCGAGTTTTATTATCCTAGTTATGACGTTAACTAATGATCATGGTTCGCGTTTGAACAAAAAATAATGCTTGGTTTAACTTGCAAATATTCTTAATGTTTTTGATGGTAGAATACTTATATGTTTTTTATGTGCAAATAGCTGTTGCCCCCGAATTTCTTCGCATTATTCGCAGGGTTAAAAGTATCTTTAAATATGAATCTTTTTTCACAAACAAAATTTCATTCAAACCCATTTAGAAGTTTTTGAATTAAAGAGCAACAAAAACTTCCAGTTATCCATACATTTTTACAAACTTTCGCGACTATAATACTAGTAGTAGGATATGGCAAGAATAACATCGAACCTCCAAACGGAGGTAGCTTCATTTGATATATATGTATGTGTATGTATAGAGACTGTTACATACCCTTATAGAATCCTTTTTATAGTTTTTATAAAACTTTTGACCTGCCATTTTCTATTTTTCTTTTGTGTTTTTATTATTTTCTGTTATATCATTTTTAAAAGTGTTCCTTTTTCATCTAGCGTTTCGGCTATTCGTAGTACATAGAGACTATTAATTAGTATTACTGGTTTATCATCTATCTATCTATCTGAAGAAAAAAGATTTGACTATTGACTAAGCTTCAGGAAATTGAAGCTTATCATAACATTATTAACTGTAATTGAGCATGTCAAAAGCATGTCAAACTACACTTCGGACTTTTTACCGTTCTTATGTCGTAGGCATAAAAGCAAGGGTTTACCCTGATGTGTCGACGAGGTAGCTTTATTTGCATTGTATGGAGACGATTCATAAGTATTACAAATGTAATCTACATGAATAAAAAAATATTGACTTTGACTTTGACTTTGACCGTTTAAAATACATATTGTTTTGTATATTGTGGTTAAAAATGTACCCTTGAATATTATTTTGTCTAGGGTAAATATTACGTGCAGTCGTGTTAAACGATTTTGTGTGTGCATTTTTTTTATTGCGGTTGATTGTATATTAACAAATATAGTACTATGATGTTTATCACATATATTGGTTTTGTTGAAAATACATAAAACCTTATAGCGTTGCTAAATGTTTTGATTTTGTCTGACATGTTTGCATATACTACATGTTTACACTAAACTAGGCGCTCGTTATTGGCAACTATTGAATAGACTCATTGTATCCCTACTAATATTATAAATGCGAAAGTAACTCTGTCTGTCTGTCTGCCTGTCTGTCTGTCTGTCTGTCTGTCTGTGTGTCTGTTACGCTTTCCTGCTTAAACCTCTCAACCGATTTTGATGAAATTTGGTATAGGTATACGTTGAATCTCAAGAACGGACATAGGCTACTTTTTATTAGTAAATAAGGGGGGGAGGGGGGTAATACCACCTTTGGAAGTTTATATGGAAAAATGTTTATTTTTTAAGTTAGAGATATAAAATTTGGCACAAATATAGCTCGAAACTTGGATTAAAATATAGACTACTTTTTGTTTCAAATATTAGGGGAAAAAGGGGTAAAACCGACCATAAAAGGATGTAGTCGCGGGCACAGCTAGTTAAAAATATTTTACATTTCTACACAATGGCCCCAATTAGCAGAAGTATTTTTAAGGGAAAATGTTAGTTATCTCATTAGCATTATGGTAGATACTACAATGGCGAGAATCTTACCTTGCCGTCCTCAGTCCTAGGGATCCAAACGATACATCGATGTTTAAAAAAATCGATGTATCGTTCATAAACATCGATGTTTTTACATCGATGTTGAAACTCAAAACATCGACGATATATCGTTCTTTATGAACGATGTTTTATGACCGATGTTTACTAGCGCCATCTATTGATTCGTGCGTATACTACCAAGAACTCGTGCAACCTTGCTCGCTCAAATCCTTGCCATACAAAAACAATACTTTTTTATATATATATATATATAGTTTGCGTAGTTTGTGTAGTATCGTATGAAACATTTGCCAATAGTAGCAACTTCAGTCCCCAGTGAGCGGCTATTTTCTGAAGCTGGAGCTGTTATTACTCGAGAAAGAAACCGATTGCTTGGCAGTAGATTATCGAAATTATTATTTTTGAATTCTATATTGAAAAAGAAATAGGTTGTTGTTTTGTTAAATTCCTCTCAAGTATAATAAATATATCTCCGTGTCTTTGATTTTGTTTATTTCATAGTTCTTCCACTCTTCATATCCTAGTAAATTATATCTGTATTATTTAAAGTAGGTAGGTAAGTAATTTGTTTATCAGTAATCAGTCTAACTATATCAATCTGATAGGAAAACGGTTTTTCTCTGTATTTCAAGGCCATTTTGTCAATCCTGTAAGTATTTTAAAAAACACCGATATATCGTTCATAAACATCGATATATCGTTCATAAACATCGATATTTTTGTCATCGATGTTTGACTTTTAAAAACATCGATATTTCGACATCGATGTTTTTCATGAACGATGTTGCATCCCTACTCAGTCCTCGGACTAGCACGGGAGGTAAAGAATTTTGTCGGTATACCTTCAACAGATGTTTATATTTGTCATAATTTGTGTAATGTACTTTAGAGTGTTTGGTCAACTAGCTGGTCTTAGTTATTAACAAGATAATGTTGTTACTTTTGGTTTCATAACAATTTACTGGTTTTGCCTTGTAATGAAGTGTGAAATGGTGTACTGTATACTTAATTATGCAAATAAATTTATTCTTATTCTTATTATATAAAACCACTGTATAGTTATGAAGAAATGAAAAAGACTCGTTAGTCAGGTAAGAGCATCTTCATCTTACATAGCAAACATGTATATCACATTCATATACCTTTTTCTGGATACTTTCAGTACGTAAAAAGAATAAAACTCTTGGTTTACAGGACTTGCGGTCACTTGAGCGCCGTCCAATATAAGTTTAACTAGTTTGCTTACATTTATAATGCTACAAACGATTTTGAACCAAAGGTAGTAATTTCTTAGGTCAAGTTTTGAACAGCGATAACTGTATGTAGAAACAATGCATTTTTTTGTTAAATGGCTATAGTATTCATTAATATGTGAACGTTTTGGTATTTGAAGTCGTTTGAACGTTTTGTTAGTCACTTTTTTTTCGTTTTTAAGAAAATATGAGTAACTGAGCTTCTGTTTAAGCAAAACCCTAACTGTACCGTCGACAGCATACGAAGATGAACACTTGCAGTTTGATCTTAAACCATATGACCTCGATATGAGTGCGGTACAAACTCTAGTGTATAGCCTGACGGGTTTTCAACCGTACAAATTGTTTTTTGTAAGGCCAGAAACATAATATCAGTAGGAGCGTGTAATAAAAGTTATTCAAGTCTCGTAAAAAATAAGTACTTACTTACCCATTTTACTATTAATGACAAATTATCCCCATTACCCTTGACGAAATTTTAATTTGAATCAAGAGCTCTTAAAACTTAGTAAAAATCAAACAACTATTAACAACTTACAATAATAAATGAAGCTGCAAAATTAAAGAAAGTAAAGGGAATCATTTATTATTCCAATTAAGAGCTTAATTAAAACACTTAACGTTTAGTTAGATGAATCGGTGTCTGAGAATATCTTGTAAGAACCAAAAGGTTTATTATTATGGATGTTGTTAGAGGCCAAATGGCCGTAAAGGTTCCGGTACCTACTGTGTATTCCGTATGAACCTGGGAAGTAATAACCGTAATTTGACATTAAAACAGCGAGCAAAGGATCTACAGATAATTGTTTCAAATTGTTAAATTGGGGAAGAACTCTTAACGGCACGGGAATGAGCATGAAAGCGGTCGCTGGGCTTTGAGCCTTAATCTTCCGTGATAAAGTGTAATTTGGGAGATCGTCTTCTGGTTTTATGTTATGTCTGGAAAGTATATCCAGGAAAGTGTGTGTAATATTATTTTGTGCAGGATTATGGAGGTTCAAATCGGGAGGTGTGTAGAAATATCCCGCCGTTTTGATTACACTGCTTTCATCGTTTCCTAGTTCTTCATCCGGATCTTCTGTTACTCTGTAGAGATCTTCATCTTGTCCAATATCTTTAGTAAAACGTCTTTTGCTATTGTCGATGTCGCAAAGCTTAGAGTCAGGTTTTAATAACAGTTCATTAATGTTGTTATTAGAATGGCTCTCCAATATTGCCTTGGATTTTCTTAACTTAAGATCAGTGACATTGTCACGTGATTGCTCAGCATTTGGGATATTTAGTGTGGCTTCTCCGGTTAGGACTTTTTCTGAAAATTATATTAATTATAACATTAGTTTGTTTTAAACTGTTGCGTTTATTTTTAATGGTTGAGTAATGTGGAAATATTATTACCATGCTCAATGTTATTTTCTTTAATATTTTGCAGCTCATTAACAGACTTAATTGTCTCTGGCTCTATCGGCTTAAATATGTTTTCGTGACCGAAATAAGATTTGTATTCTGGTTTAACTAATTTAATTGCTTTATTTCGTATGTTGTGTATATGTCTATCTTCTCCGGTAGACATACGGTCTGTTTTGGGCACTCCAATTATATTAATTTCCAAATTTTCTTTTGGATGTATGGGGGACGTGTGTACACTATCCGCGTTTAAACTAAATCTGCTTTTACTGTAAACTTCTTCTTCAGTAAGTGGAATCCATCCACCTAAAGATGCAGTTTGACGAGCTTGACTCATACAAGTATAAACCTGGAACACAAGAACGAAGAAAATATATTTTTCTCTGTTAGTTCTTATTGTCATTCTTTTTTGTTAATTTTGTTACGTGACGCCCTTAAATTGTTATTCAGGACTTTAAATAATGGTGCTACTTTTTGTGTTATCTATACATACACCTATACATATTATTTATTTATTAATTATATTTATTCCTACAATTACCACACGCATAAAGTACTTATTTGCATGAACGTTTGCGTGTTGCTTCCATCGTTAAGTCCACCTTTTGTATTTTTGTGCAATAAAGTTTATAAATAAATACTAAATTATATTGTACATTTTAATTGAAACCTTGTACAATTTATGTCAATATTAGTTATCAATTAATGACTAATTGTAACTTAAATTGTTTATGTCATAATTACAAAGCTTTTACATATTTGTAAGAAAGTACATAACATATAGGGATATATTTTATTTCACTTTTGCAAATATTTACAGACAAATTCAAGTACAACCTAGGTGTTTCCTAACTTTTAATCGTTTTACATTTTTGAGATAATTATTATATTTTTTTATTTATTGACGACCTCAGTGGCCGAGAGGCGAGCGTGCCGGACTTTGGCGTCGTGCCATCTCAGAGGTTCCGGGTTCGATCCCCGGTCAGGTCAATATGGGAAACAAATTTTTCTGTATTGTCTCGGGTCTGGGTGTTGTGGTGCCGTCGTTGTTTCTGATTTCTGTAACACAAGTGCTTTAGCTACTTACCACAGAATCAGAGCAATGTATGTGATGTTTATTTTTGACGATGTTCCTTTATATCAAAAAATAATCATAGGTTGGTCAAGGCAATAGCAAAATGAGTATCCGGGTGCAACCATAACTATTACCTAATAATCAACAATGGGTGCGAAGCCTTATCTTCGCTTTCGGGTGAGCGAAAGGATTTTACTCTTAAATAAACATTATGTACAGTAGTATAAAACTGTTCAAAAACAATACTTAAAAGGTTTTCCTTTCAGTATCGACACTTGTCGTAGTGATAAAACTTATCTCAGTATTCGTCGTAATATTACTATTATAGCTATGACATAAACTTACTTACCAAGAGGAGAAAACCACAGAAATACACCAAATTCATTATGATCACCAAACGTGTGCACGCATTAGAAAAAACTGGTCAAATGTCACCGCCACTCCAGGTCATTGGATACAAAGCTTGTGCTTTGGTTTGTAACGAAATTTTACTTAAGGCTGGTGCACATGTACAGTAAAGTTTTTATAGGTAACTAGCTGTCCCGGCCAAATTCGTAACACCTATTTTTAGGGTTCCGTACCTCAAAAAGAAAAAACGGAACCCTTATAGGATCACTTTGTTGTCCGTCTGTCAGTCCGTCTGTCAAGACCCTTTTTCTCAGGAACGCGTGGAGGTATGAAGCTAAAATTTATATCAATTACTCAGGTCTACTGTCCTTTGAAGCTGTGAAAAAATCAAACTTCTAAGCCAACGCAATCAAAAGATACAGCCGTTTATGCCGCAAATTTTCGACACTTGCAAGGGAATCAAAACCTACAGGGTGCTTCCCGTGAACTCAGAATCTTGAAATTTGGTACGAAGCAACGTCTTATAGCATAGATAAAGGAAAAATTACGAAAACCATAAATTTTTAGTTACATCACATAATATATATTTTTTTAATAATTTTAAACTTACTACCCATTTCCTCATAAACGCGTAGAGGTATTAAATTGAAATTCATACCAAATACTCAGGTCTATAATACCTTTAAGCTGTAACAAAATCAAACTTCTATGTCAACGCAATCAAAAGAAACAGCAATTTAAGCTGCATATTTTGAAACTCGCAAGTACTCGCAAGGGAATCAAAACCTAAAGGGTACTTCCAGTCGACCTAGAATCTTGAAATTTGGCATGAAGCAACGTTTTATAGCACACATAAAGGAAAAATTCCGAAAACCTTAAATTTTTAGTTACATTACAAAATATTTATGCTCCTCCATCTTTCCCCATTGTAATGTTATGAATTTCATTTTGCAATAAAAATACCATAGTTATGACTCGATTGTCGTAATGAACGAACTTTGTAAACCTTGCAGGTTTGTACGGAACCCTCGGTGCGCGAGTCCGACTCGCACTTGGCCGGTTTTTTTAATTTCTAACCTTTTGAACCTTCCATAGACCTCCACAATTATTTCAAGACCAAGATTAGCCAAATCGGTGTAGCCGTTCTCGAGTAGCGAGACTAACGAACAGCGATTCATTTTTATATATAAGAAAATAAGAAACAATGACACAGTGTGTGTTACAAATGACTTTAGTTAAGTTTTGTGCGATGTAACAAAGTTTTTAGTATTTGCGAAAAATGTATTAGAAACAAAAAATAGACCTAACAAAACCAAATATTGCCACTTTGTACTATAATTGGTGAGCAAGCCTGTATCGTATTCTTTAGCTACTAGGTAATATTTATTTGATTGAACCTTGTGTCAAAGAGTAACAGATATATTCACATATCCAACTGTTTGTTTCGGCTAATCTCTGAAATGGCTGGACCGTTTTTGACGGTACTTTTACTGTTAGATAGCTGATGTAATGAGGAGTAACCAAAGCGACTTTTATTTTAGAAAAATAATTAAATTTTATAAAATTAATCGAAATCCGGTAGTCCACGCGAAAGAAGTTGCGGGCACAGCTAGTAATAAATAAGTAAAGAAACAGCGGTAAGCATCTTCATGAATATGTAATCAAAGGAAAATCACACTACATCGATGCATTTGATGGGCAAACTTTTTCCTATCAATTTTTTAATATATATATATTTTTTAAATATTGGACAACATCACATACATTGCTCTGATTCTGTGGTAAGTAGCTTAAGCACTTGTGTTACAGAAATCAGAAACAACGACGGTACCACAACACCCAGACCCGTGACAATATAGAAAAGTTCGTTTCCTATATTGACCCGACCGGGGATCGAACCCGGGACCTCAGAGACGGCGCGACGCCTAAGTCCGGCACGCTAACCTCTCGGCCACGGAGGTCGTCAAAAATTCCATTGCAAACTTGAATACATTTTTAAGAACCTTAAGTTATTTTGCACAGCCTTTTGTGGTGTAGTTCTGTTCCACGATCAAAGACATTTGCCTAACAACTTCGTTCCCACATTGTAGCCGTGCCCTAAGCTCACAACTTTCCTACAGTTAATTGTTTTCTTTGCACCATTAGGGCGACACAGGATTGCTTTCAACAACTCGAAGCGGTACACGCTCGGATGCGGTTACATTATTGCATACTGCGACCGACTTGCAGCTGCAAATGCTAAGAGGGTTCTTTAAATGGGTCAAGGAAGAATCGTTCGAGATGGGAATTCCTTCACAATTTTTCTCCTCGCCAGGGAATGAGAATAAAGTTTAATATTGTTATATATATTTAAAACCTTTATTGCACAAAAAGAAGTACAAAAGGCGGACTTAATGCTAGGAGCATTCTCTACCAGTCAACCATTGGGTCATGCAGATAGTTTATGGGTGCGGTAACAGTAAAAATGTGTGTATGGATTACAATAAATAAAAATTAAGTCAGGTAGGGCATAGCGATTTTTCGTTCGAACTGGAGCAGCCCGACTAGTGAAATACCTTCACAGAAGACCGCAGCCAAATAACAATCACTTCTGTGTTTGTGTTCTTGCGTGTGAGTAAGGTTTCTAGAGCTCCTGGGGGGTGCTACATTAGTAGCAGGGGTCAAGCCTTCAAGGTAAGGGTGACAGGTCCAGTAACAGATAGATTTATTATGCTGTACTTGTCGCCCTTAAGCTAGGACCTCATCACCACATACCATCAGGTGGGATGAGGTCAATCTTGAAGTGTAATATAAAAACCAAAAACTGTTCCAATATTTCCTGAACCTATTACCTCACGCATATTGTATAAATTATACGACCAAAAATTTCAATAAATTAACGCACCCTACACAATTACGAGTCTATTCACCAATTTTTAATGACCCCAGAAGTTTTTTCCTCGAAGCCGGTGAAAAATGCAAATTTGCCGAAATACGGGCCGTGGACCGAACGTGACCGACCTCGATTGGTCTAATTAACATCATTAAACTGCCGACGGTTAAGCGGGGCCCACACGGCACTTGTACTAGGATAGACTGCAATGTTGTTTTAAGAGAATTAGTGCAAGGCGATTTATCGCTCAAACTGGAGCAGCCCTGACTGGTGAAATACCTCCACCTTACAGAAGACCGCAGCCAAATAACAATCACTTCTGTGTTGTTGTGTTCCTGCGTGTGAGTAAGGTTTCCAGAGCTCCTGGGGGCGCTACGTTAGTAGCAGGGGCCTTCAAGGTAAGGGCGACAAGTCCAGTAACAGATTTATTTTGCTGTACTTGTCACCCTTAAGCTAGGGCCTCATTATCACTTAACATCAGGTGGGATGAGGTCTATCTTGAAGTGCAATATAAAAAATATAAAAAATCTCCGCGTAACTAATCAAGTGAGAGAGACAGTGACAAGGTACAGAGTTGTTCGTGAACTAAAGCTACTGACTGTATGAAGTTTCTAATAAAGAATTTGGAGAGTTAAAGATAACAGCGTTCAGTCAATTTCGAATACTATCTGAATTAAAAGTAGTAACGTGTTAGTAAGTCCTTATATAAGTAGATCCGTTTAAATAGTTGGAGTATTCTGAGGCTGCACTAATGCAGTCTGGTCCCCGGAACAGCTTGAAGGCAGATTTTGCAAAGTCTTTGAGGTGTCAATTACTCAGTGTTCCTTTGCCGGTTTAATGCCAAGAGCTTAATTAAGGAATAGTTCTTCGTTCTAAAATTTTTAAACGTATCTTCCTTAATTTCCCTTTGAATATTTGACGACTTCGGTGGCGCAGTGGCTACAGTACAAGGAAAAACCTTAGTTTGAGACCAGGTGATTGGTGTGGTTAACAGACGCATTTATTCATGACTAGATGTCCCGGCGAACTTCGTAACGCTTATTTTTTTTTTATTTCTAACTTTTTAAACCTTCCCTGGATCTCCACAATTATTTCAAGACCAAGATTAGCCAAATCGGTCTAGCCGTTCTCGAGTTTTAGCGAGACTAACGAACAGCGATTCATTTTTATTCATAAGAAGATTATGACGACCTCCGTAGCCGAGAGGCGAGCGTGCCGGACTTTGGCGTCGCGCCATCTCTGAGGTTCCGGGTTCGATCCCCGATCGGATCAATATGGGAAAATAAATTTTCTGTATTGTCTTGGGTCTGAGTGTTGTGGCTCCGACGTTGTTTCTGATATCTGTAACACAAGTGCGTTAGGTACTTACCAGAGAATCAGAGCAATGTATGTGATGTTGTCCAACATTTATCATTTATTTATTTTTAATATTTAGTACAGTATATGGACTTTGCACCGTCCTTATTTCCTTGGTATAAGAATTGAAATGGAACTGCAACTCGTTTACCTTGACGTGCCGTCGACTGTACAATATTCTGTGTCAGTGTACTGAGAGGCATCATAATAAGTAATGCCCTGTTCAAATATTAGAAAAACTGACTATTTTAGTTACGGACAGCTAAAATTCGGAGGCGTAAGCTAAAATTCCAAACTCTTAGTCAGTTGGAGAAAAACCGATTGTGATTTGTGACACATTACGAATCGTAAAATATTGAAACCGGGCATACCTATATCCATTTCTATTTCACTTTCCAAAAGACGTATTACAAGCTCATTCTTAATCAACAAGGTGTCCTCACCTGAACTGTGATGAATCACCCCCAAACCCGGTCATCATCATCAATCATCTCGACGCGCGATTAATTTGAAGATGTTTGTCGCGATCCTTCCACTTGTCATGTTAACATTCACAAAAATGTCCGTCCGTGTACAATTTATTATTGGTAGAGGGTAGTCCGAATATTAGGCTTAGTCGATTTGTGTTTTTTCAGGATAAAAAGTATCAATCTATTGACAACCTCCGTAGCCGAGAGCGGGCCGGACTTTGGCGACGCGCCACCTCTTCGGTTCCGGGTTCGATCCCCGGTTGGGTCAAGGGAAACGGACTTTTCTATATTGTCTCGGATCTGGGTGTTGCGGTACCGTCATTATTTCTGATTTCTGTAACTCAAATGCTTAAGCTACTTACCATAGAATCAATCAAGAAATAATATAAGTTAAGTAGGATTTCAACTTTATTTTTGAGAAAGTAAAAAGATATTTTTTCTGCGAGCTAAATTCTATTCAAAATAAAACCTTTTGTATACATTTAAAATAGCAAGTGAGAATTGTAACAAAGTAAAAATTAAAATAAAGTAATTATTATTCCCCGTGATACGTAACATTGTAATGAATTAATTAATTGCACAGAGCTTAAACTTAATACATTTAATCAGAGTCCTCGCATAGATCAATAACATCCATTGCACGCTTCTTCAAAAGTTCAAGGGTTTTGAAAACCTTTGGCGAATTTTCAGTAGTATTTTCCGCGACGAAATTTTCTTGAACTTCTTCAATTTTAGAGGCTTCATGTATTTTTTTCTCATCTTCTTTTTCGACTTTCATTGAAAAAGCGTGTTCATGAGATGTTTTTCTGAAACAAGAACAAATTTTATTAAACCTTGTTTTGAAATTTAAATTTCATGGGAATTTTTAAAGTTTTTCCGAGGTATAATCTGTGTGGCAAATTGAAACAAAAACTGTAAATGAGTAAGTTTTAAGCAGTGACTTGGCTTCGTATGGGAATTCCAGTAGTTCCTCGCCGTTAAGGCTCTTCTTTACATTTTCATACGTACTTCTATTTTCTTTACCGTAAGGCTGCAAATTTATTAAGCTGAATACTAAATACATAAATTTTAATCATTTTCTTCATCATACTCGTAAACGTATGCTTACATGCCTATAATGTAGGCATATAAATTTGATTCTGGAGATTTTAACAAACTTTTATCATTTATTTACCTTCCTTGGCTTCGGTCTATTAATTTCCTTAAGATTATCAAGTTTACTCTTGATGACGAGCATAAGTCGTTTGGTCGCATTTTATTGGAGTCCATAGCAATTCTCATGCTATCCTTATTAAGTTTTATTACTTTTAATCTGCATAGTCCTATTATATCTACTTAAGAAGAAATCCAAACGCTTGCGCGATGTAACAGCAGACAGTGACATCTAACGGCTAAGTAATGAACTTTTAATACACGTATTTGACTAAAATATTTTTACGATCCCTTGAAGGCGTATCTTAGTTGAATAATTAATGAAACTTCACCATGATAATTTGTTTTTCTTTTTAAAAGTTATTGACATTAAATAACAGATGAATAAAAAAAAACCATGTACACTCCCAAAGACAGATACAATGAAATTGGGTAAGCGCCATCTATGTTTTTACGTAGAAGCTCTTACTATCCGTCTTAAGCGGCCGAGTTTTTTTGACGTCAGAGGTAGTGTTCGTTTTTATTAATCGCAAATAGATGGCGCTTATAACGAAAAGAAGAATAAAATATTAACTGTTAGTAATAGTTAACTAGGAGTAGTTTTGTAATTCATAATGGTTCTAAATACCGAAACTTTTTATGGATCATTCGAATTTAGTAAGATAAATTAAAAAAAAAAATTTGAAATTAAGAAATTTCAATCAGCTACAGGTACAGTCGCGCGCACATGATTCTTAACTTTGTAGCTCTACGATTACTATCTAAATTTGATTCCCGTCAAAAACTTTAATTTAGCGCTAGCTTAAAAATAGAAATAGGTATAAATATATTTATTTGCATAAAATACGTTTAAATATTATTTATTTATTTAAAAACTTTATTGCACAAAAAAGTACAAAAGGTGGACTTAATGCTAGGAGCATTCTCTACCAGTCAACCGTTAAAATGTATTGAGTTAATAATGATTTAAAAAATAATTTATTAAAAGTTGTACACTTCCGAGGTATCGGAGTGACACCCTGACGCTGGTCTTCCGTATATATGCCTTTCGAAGGTTAAACAGTATTTAGCTTAATTGAGTTTTTATTTATCCCTAATAATATCATAAATGCGAAAGTAAGTCTGTCTGTCTGTAACGCTTTCCCGCCTAAACCTTCCAACCCATTTTGATGAAATTTGGTATAGGTATAAGTTGAACCTCAAGAACGGACATAGGCTACTTTTTGTTTTGAATATTAGCGGAGAAAGGGGTAAAACCGACCATGAAAGGATGTAGTCCACGCGAACGAAGTCGCGGGCACAGCTAGTACATACGTCATAAAATAAGAACCTTTATTACTAACCTATTTTTTGTACGGTGCTTAACTTTTTTACCTATTTGTGGTTTTCCAAAGAGAATATAATAATAATAAGCGCTATCTACATGACTAGCCAAAGGCACTTGTTAAAAGCTGAGACGAAGATTAAAAATGTATGCTTAACATGGATACGGTAAAAACTAAGTAGATTTTTTTAGTAAAATTAAGTAGAAAGTAAAAAGTTATCATTAAATCATTCATACATAAAAAAAAAATGTCTTTTTCGTTACTTACTTAAAAAGCAATAATTATGTAGTTATTTATTTAGTAAAACAGTGTGTATATTGTTAAAATCAACATAGCCTGAGATAACTATTGGTGGAAATTGTTTAAGGCAAATGTGTTATTTACTTAATTTATTATATCTGTAATACAATGATGCTGTTTTTTTCCTGAATAAATAAATAAAATAAATATTTTCTGATTTTTTTAAACCATTAGTTTTGATGTTTTTGTAATTTAATGAAACAATTGTAAAAACACAACTACAAGTATAACAGTCATAGCTGACAATGGACAAAGATATTAAATTTGAACAAAAGCATGCATCAATAGAATATTCAAAACATAATGATTTAATTTAAAACTGCAAGTATTTACCATAATGTCATGTGCACTGTACAATGGATCACCACATTATATTTAAAACATACACCAATGTAAGATCCAACACCTTATTATTTTCATTTATTCTCTCAGTTTTTTAAATTTTATAATACCGCATCCAAAGCCTTGTTTTGTCACTCACAGCAAATACTAGTGAAAGTAAAAGGCTGCACCATACCCCATGCTTGGTCGCGGCAGGTAATAAGCGCCTCCGGATGATCTAACTAAGCGCGATGATTTTATTGTTTTTGACAATGGCCGCATGATGACCAGATTTTTATTTGTAAGTGTTTAATTAAAGTAATATTTCGGTTTTTTTTATAATGCACTCCAAGATTGACCTCATCCCACCTGATGTTAAGTGGTAATGAGTTTCTAGCTTAAGGGCGAAAAGTATAGCATAGTAAAACTGTTACTAGACTTGTCGCTCTTACCTTGAAGGCTTGACCCCTGCTACTAATGTAGCACCCCCCAAGAGCTCTGGAATCCTTACTCACACGCAGGAACACAACAACACCGGAGTGATTGTTATTTGGCTGCGGTATTCTGTAAGGTGGAGTTATTTCACCAGTCGGGCTGCTCCAGTTCGAGTGATAAATCGCTTTGCCCTGCCTCTCTTTCTTCTCTGCCTGGTTTCCGTATGGGAAGAGAAATGGGAACTTTAAGAATGTTATTCTTAGGTATCCTTCGTATCGTACTATCGTAATTCAAAAGGGGGTTTATTTTTAAACATATATTTAGTACACCTCCACACCATCTATAGATAATACATTTAAATGTTTAACTCTCTACCATCAAAACGGGACTTTCACACATATTTTTTATCCCCGTTTTACCCCCTTAACCACACTCTCCAGTGTGGTTAAACGTGTTCGTTAATGTATACAGGCTATAAAAAACTTCGTTGTAAATTTTCCAGTTTGAAATGTTATAGTTATTAGAAACAGAAAAATTGTATCTCCCCTTGCGGTGCGGTAATCGAACCCACGACCTTCACGTATCGCGCGTGCTGCTCTTCCAACTGAGCTAACCGCAAGTTATCGTAGGCGATGAAATTTTTCTGCTGTATCAACCGTTAGCCTCCGGTAAGTGCCCTCTGCTGAATATGTTTAGAACTACATACTTATCGTTACATATGTTATAGTTTCTGAGATTTCGTCATTCATTAGTGATCAGTAAATCAGTCGGTCAGTGAGTGTGTGGTGTTTCGCTTTTAAGTATGTAGGTATATTGGATTAACGCTTTAGCTAGGGTATGGCTCTCAAAGCGTGAACACTCCAGGGTTCATTAGTCGGTCAGGTCAATTTTGGAAACATATTTCGGTGTTTGACATCCCGAATCATCATTAGTTGCTTGTAATCATTGTCTAAAGAAAATGTTTTTATGCCCTTATATGTCTAACCGTATTTTAATATTTTTCTTATAATTTCCGCACGTTCTTTATATTGCTTGTTGGAAAACGAATGACAGTTTTATCCTCAAACAACAAATGAAATAAAAATAGCCAGTTATTAAATAGTTACATGTTGTATTGCATTTTTTCTGCCGCATTAACTAAATAAGCGTGCATTCTTGTCACATAACTTGGTGAATGTGGTAACATGGTATGAGAGACAGTTGTAGGTGTTCTTTTATTGGCTAGTTATTAAATTGGCTTAATGACGTCATCTTGTTATAGTCGCGGCTAGCTTGTTAGTCACGATGCGGGCGAGTACCTATATTAACTAGTTTCTAGTTTCAGGTGAATGACCAAATGATTCTATACCTACTTATCTGTAAAGGTAAGCAGGAATAAGTTTCAGCATCATTTCTTTGCCAGTTAGAATGTTCAAAAACAATGTAAATGCGCCAGACAATCACACCAATCATCTGGTCTCATACTAAGGTTTTCCCTTGTACTTTGAGTACCGGACGACGGATACTAACTGTTTTCCAAATTGACCTGGCCGGGAATCGAACCCGGGCCCTTACGCGCTTTGGCCGCCTTCCTTAGCCACAGCGCCACCGCGGTCGTCAAATAAAATAAAATGTAAACGTATTGATTGCTTATATAAATAAAACTTGATAATACAGCGCATCACAGTTCAGTGGAGTGGGTGTTTACATTACTATTTTGTTAAAGCTGTACGAACAAGTGACTAACTTGTAACACAATTTATCTAAGTACAATTTAGTTAATAATTTTCATGATCTTTCTTTCAATATTCTTTTATTGACGTAAATTACACCAGTAATATTTATAAACCGCCTATATAATGCAAATGACCTACCTTCGGTTTGGAACCTATAACTTACAGAGAAGATCCCGGCAAGAAACTCTGTCGTTCATATTACAAATATAGCTAATACATACAGTGTAGTAATTAGATAAAATAATGTAGTAAATTGTAATTTGATCAAAAAAATACGTGTCATATTTCTTGATTTTCTTATTCTTAGACCATCCCGTTTGCACAATTTTTACAAATTAATGACGTAAACACAATCTACTGAAATTTGATGCGCCATTATTTTTATTTATTGTTGACGCTAAAAAAACGTTTTCATTGTATTTTGAAAATTTTACTTGCGAACTTCATAGAGTAATTGTTTCTTTACCCAGTTACCATTTTAATTAGGTGAGTACTAGCACTTAAATATTTAATGAAAAAAGAATCTATTGTGAGGATGTCTATTTATATTTTCTCCAAAAAAGCATGTTAGGAAAAAAAGGTGACTTACGAGGTTTTTCAAATGGTTATTATACATATATTAAGCAATTAAGCATACCTAATTTGCGACTCATAATGTAATAGCATTTATTATGCAAATACAGTTAGTTCTAATCCAAACTCGAGTGTTATCATTTCGGGTCCGTACCTCATACTATTATATTTACCATTTAAAACTAGTGATCTTAATTTATACTTAAACAATGCAAACCCATGCTGCAATTCTTCGCTCAATTATAATAACGTCAATCGCTTCGTAATCTCCGGAAGCAGAGGGCGCGCCCGCGGCCATGTTGGGAAACAGTGGAAATGAAAATGGCGTCGCATCCGGGAAACGGTCACTGATAACGGACTGGATCAAATCGTTTATTGTACGCTTTGAAATCAGATTAAAACTAGGTACGTGGTTAGTTTTTATGACGTTTTGCGTTATGTGTTTTTTTAATAATGCACTTCAAGATTGAGCTCATCCCACCTGCTGTTAAGTGGTAATGAGATTCTAGCTTAGGGGTGACCTGTACAGCATAATTCTCACACTCAAATCAACTCAAATACGTCTTTATTCAAGTAGGTTACATGTAACACTTTTGAATCGTCATTGAATACAATGCAAAGTGATTCTTCTTTCGGTCGGAACCTATATTTACCGAGAAGACACCGGTAAGAAACTCAGCAGATTAGTCACAGTAGCAGTATCTAATTTATAGCTATGTGTAGAACACTTTGGACCAAGTCATATAGTTTTATTCTGATGAGTAAAAAAAAGCATTAAGTATTTTTTTTATTTTAAGAGGTAAGCTGGAGCAGACCGGGCCCAAATATACATATAGATTATATGTATATATATATTGGATTTGCACTATAGCTAGGGTAGGGCTCCCGAAGCACAAACGGTCCAGGGTTCTACACTCGGTCAGGTTAATTTGAACATATTTCGGTGTTTGACATCCCGAGTTATCATTAGGTAGTTGCTGGTGATTCTTGTCCAAAGGAAATTCATTTTTACACTTATATTTTGTGTAACCATAATTTTATTATTATTATATATTCACCTCGTAGCCGAGAGACAAGCGTGCCGGACTTTGGCGTCGCGCCATCTTTGAGGTTCCGGGTTCGATCCTCGGTCGGGTCAATATGCGAAACGAATTTTTCTATATTGTCTCGGGTCTGGGTGTTGTGGTACCGTCGTTGTTTCTGATTTCTGTAACACAAGTTTTTTAGCTACTTACCACAGAATCAGAGCAATGTATGTGATGTTGTCCAATATTTATATTTATATATTAACGATAACATTTCCATTCAGTGCTTGCTCTCATGTATTCTTAAATCTTGGTTTACATTCACAAGCCCACAAGTATTGGCCCGGATACTTTCAATCGCTGTCAAATGCGCCGCCTCAATTTCTTCACAGCCGCATTAATTCTCATTATCAATGCATCAATAATAGCAACAGTTTCAAAACATGTTACAACATGGTAAAATAATTCGCCAAATTAAATTGTAATGAGGTTTATGTAATTCGGATCCTATCGTCGTAGGCTTACAATCGTAATTGATTTGAGTTGTTACGTAATCCGTGGTTTACTTGAACTGCTATTTGATAGGTGAGTTATGGATTTACTTCCTAAAACTTTTTAATACGTTTTCAAAAGACTTGCAGTAAGATTTTAGTTCTAATGGGTACGAAATAAAGGCGGTCGAGAGTTCTGAGTGTACACACTAGGCTACCGCCTGATATGTTATTGACCGTACTATGAACATTATTATTATTATTTTATTTATTTATTCAAGTAACAAGCCTCATTTTAGTTAGTTATAAAAAACTTAACTTAAGTTAGTACATCCCTACTAATATTATAAATGCGAAAGTAACTCTGTCTGTCTGTCTATCTGTTACGCTTTCCTGCTTAAACCTCTCAACTGATTTTCATGAAATTTGGTATAGGTATACGTTGAATCTCAAGAACGGACGTAGGCTACTTTTTATTAGAAAATAAGGGGGGGATGGGGGTAATACCACCTTTGAAAGTTTATATGGAAAAATGATTATTTTTGAAGTTAGAGATATGAAATATAGCTCGAAACTTGGATTAAAATATAGACTACTTTTTGTTTCGAATATTAGGGGAGAAAGGGGTAAAACTGACCATGAAAGGATGTAGTCCACGCGAATGAAGTCGCGGGCACAGCTAGTTTATTTATAAAACAAATAATTAATGCACAACTCCAGCAGAAGTAGTGCTACAACAGCTTATATAGCGACAGTCGAGCCTGCTCGCTATCATAGCCAGGATGCTGTTGGGGTTGTTGTTGAATCAGATCATCAGATGACGGACACTAACTGGGATGTTCATTCCCGCACAAAAGTATCAAGTCAATTTGTAATAAGAATAATATTATTATTATTACAATTCAAGCACTATTTATTTAATAAGAACATACATGCTCAAAAAAGTACAACATCTGGAGTAGAGCATTCTCTATGAGTCAACCCTTGGGACATGCAAAGTTTCGTTTTGATTCGTTAAAGGTAATTTAAAAAATCATAATAAACGTAACAGTAAACTAAACACAGTAGAGTAATAAAACATATGTTTAAAGAGAGAAAATTTAATTATGTTTAATTTATTTTATGATACATAATGTATTAACTTATTAGTAGAAAACCTATAATATATTCCTGAAACAAATGAGCCATGTTAAGAGGGGGTATGGTGCCGGTGTAATGTTGAATTTCACCCGCGCACCTCACACGCCCCGCACTCGTCCCACGCATCGAAATCATCACCGCGTCATGTTTTGCACTGGCACAGTATACGCAAAAAATTGAGATAAATCTGATAAGGATTGGCTAAGTGCGAGTCGAATTAACCAAAGTTTGCACACAAAATAAATATATTAATCATAATAATTTTGATAGTGGTAAATAACTTAAAAAGGTAAGAAAGTTTATAATACTATTGCGTGACTCTAATTATTTATTCTACCAGTTATTTTTAATACTTACTAATAATAAAATATGACTGAGATAAAATTTGGCAAGACCAATCAAGATAGCGGACATGATTTTTATTACAAAAATAATAATAATAATCATTTAACTTTTCATCTGTATCCATATTAGGTATATTGCATTTATATTTAACAAATATAGTGGTTACAAGTAATACTTATGCATCGTTAAAATAAATACAATACAAAATGAAGTTACCACCAGTTTCTTATTGGTAAGTAGTTATTCCATTATTCACAATTTAGGACTATAGAAATCTTATAAATATAGTGTGTGAGCAGACTGTATGAACATCAGTCATGTCTATATATTTTAAAATTCATTTATCAGTTTGTAGTCACCTAGTTTTAAATAACCATAATTTATTTTTATACTTAACCCAACATACATAAATATTTTTTTCTGAAATTTGTTCAAAAACGTAATAACATTATGAATTCAAAGATGAGTGATGAAGTAACGAATAAAAAGTCGACTTTGTTAAATAATTATTTCAGTGAATTACACGGTCTAAGGTCATCACGAGATCTAAGGCCATAAAAGTTCTCTCTTTTTTAATACAAAACTGTTTTTTTGTATTTAATCTAATCTGATTATTTTTCCTACTGCAAATACAGCTAAACTAAGTCTTACTTGAGGCGCACTGATATGAGGTCCCATTGTTAGTTTTTAGTTTAAAGTGATTCCTAAAAAAAATTATAAATAAATGAGTTTAATCTGTTTATATTAATTACAATATTATCATCTTTACACTGATACATAATTTGTGTGAAAGAATTATTTACATCGTCATACAATTGTTAACGTCAGCTTTAATAATCAGAGATTTGCAAGCAAGTTATAAAGTCTCACATAGACTTTCGGTGAAGTAAGGGATATTATTAATAAGATCAAGGTTCTAATACAGAGCCGTAGAAGGTTCCCATAACTAGTGCTGCGCCAGAAGAATTGGCTCCATTAACATTAATTTTTGTACTCTGCCAGTTGAATTTTACCAACTTGTGAGTATATGGCAATTTAAAGAAATGTGTAAAAATATAAATATGTAAAAAAATTATGTGAGGGCGAACATACCTACTCTTTAGTGATCCACACAACTTTGTCATTAATATAATCTTCAACTTTGTAAAATATATTTTAAAAGACAACTTTTAACAATTGTCTTCAATTTGTCTCCAGTTAAATCAACAATAATCTGAGGCCATTTATTTAAAAAAGTTATACTTAAACCAACAAATAAATTACCAATCTTAAAAGTCTATGCTTAGGGACCACAAACTTGTGTTTATTTCTAGTGTTAATGCTAGGAGAGTCTGATTTTTTTTTGGGAAAATATGCAATTTTTTTGTATGCGTACATTAAACAGTTGAAAACGTATTGAGATAAAACTGTTAGGATTTCGAATTCCTTAAATAATTATCTCAACGAGTCACGTGGTTTTAGCTTGTAAATGGCTCAGATGGCCCTCTTTTGTCACACAAAGATACTACTGGATGTCGGCCACAGATCCCCATAAAATCAGACTATACAACATGATGCTGTAAAAATAGGCAAAATGTACCATTCTTGCCGTCTAGAAATGAGTTAGTTACAGCATATGCCGCTCAACTCAGCGTAACAAATTGTCAGATAATGCTTGCCTTGGGTCTATTTATTGGGTAAGGCATGTTTCTTATTGTACGAGTAACCTTTCAAAGTGGAATTTATAATTTATTAATGACTCGAAAGCTATCATACTTTGTAAGACTAGAAATTTATTTTTTTATTTAGAAGCATAATGACATAGCTCTGTTTACTTCTATTCGTTTACACTTAAAATCCCTACTAATATTATAAATGCGAAAGTAACTCTGTCTGTCTGCCTGTTACGCTTTCCTGCTTAAACCTCTCAACCGATTTTGATGAAATTTGGTATAGGTATACGTTGAATCTCAAGAACGGACATAGGCTTATAAAATAAGAGGGGGATTGGGGTAATACCACCTTTTAAAGTTTATATGGAAAAATGTTTATTTTCGAAGTTAGAGATATGAAATTTTTCACAAATATAGCTCAAAACTTGGATTAAAATATAGATTACTTTTTGTTTCGAATATTAGGGGAGATATAAACTATAAATACCTATGTAAAAAATGGTTTGTACGAAAAATTCAATAAAAATAGATTCTGTCACATTTTATTTTCCTACTAGTACTATGGTGATATTTACTATTATGTAAACAAATACATAATAGAAACTCATACCGACATCATCACGTGGTGTCACTTGGTTGAAGTATCGATTTATTTTGCATGTACTGCATGCACCGCCATTACTTCAATGCTTTTTGACAACACCAAGATAAACAAATACAATAAATGAATACAAACCTTCGGAAATACGTCATAAATTGAAGTTTCATCTTATTCTGTTCTCCTCTAAAACGTTTTCTTTTATCATTTTTGTTTGCTATCATTTTTTTGAAATATTTTTGGCCCGGAGCATGGTGACATAGACCTCTCGTCTCAACAGAGCAGTCACGACTGATTGATGAAACAAAACATGCTGACATGCATGTGTCAGGTGAAATAGAATGACAATTTTCTACGCGGAATAAAAACGTAGTAAGCGCCGAACTAGTTTTTTTTTAAATATCTCGCAAAATAAATTATATTTTCAAAAAACCGCTAGTACAGTCCCTCGAAAATATATTTTTCTATTATGTATTAAAATATAAATTCAGTTGTATGAATAGCTTTGAAAACAAATCGAATCTAGTTAAAAATTAGACCTAACTTTATGATATTTTTCTATCGAGAAAATATTACAATTTCATATTTCTGCTCAGACCAGTCCCTGCTAAATATAGTCTAATATTCATATTAAAAAACTCAGATTATTTAAAGCTTGTTTTCAAGTGTAAAAATCGAATCTAAAATCGACAATTTGGCATGGTACCCCCTCTTAAATGAAGTTTAATAGAGGTAGGGCATAGCGATTTATCGCTCGAACTTGAGCAGCCCGACTGGTGAAATACCTCCACCTTACAGAAAACCGCAGCCTAATAACAATCACTTCTGTTCCTGCGTGTGAGTAAGGCTTCCAGAGCTCCTAGGTGCTACATTAGTAGCAGGGGTCAAGCCTTCAAGGTAAGGGCGACCAGTCTAGTAACATCAATTATTATCCTTCACTTGTCGCCTAGGACCTAATTACCACTTTACATCAGGTGAGATGAGGTTAATCTTGAAGTGTAATATAAAAATAAAGTTCGTTTCCCAAATCCACCTACCCCAGACAGAATATACCCCAGGCCTTTTTGTACTCTGAATACCATACCTATTCAGCCACCAAGGTCGTCAAGAATATAAAGTTTAAATGACAACCTCAGTCATATAAAAATTAGGATTCCGCAATAATCTGCAAATCAAATCTAATTTTATGTTTCTCGGCTGCATTTATAATATGGCGGTGAAGATGCATTTTTCATTCGCTTTACAAACGCAGTATTAAATATTTCATGCGCATTTAATCTAGATTTATGACTGTTCGAGCTAATAAACTGGAATATATTGTGAGATAGTTACAAAGATGTTGTCTAAAGCAATTTTGAATCCTTAGGCAAATTTATTTACTCGTTATTGGCAAATGATACGTACCACTTCGCATTACAAAGTGATTTCGTTTTTCAACATAAGTCTTGATGACGAAGTAGCAGCAACAAATATGAGCTTAATAGTCATTATGTTTTTATATTGTATGCTCTATTTGCAAATTAGTGTATGCGAAATTCAGTTATTTAAAGATTGTTTATAGTTTCGGGGATTAATGATGTCAAGGACCTCATTACTTACTATTTTTTCATGACCTAACTTGACAGATTATTTTTTATTAACTTTTTCTTCCGACATTAAATTCGTAGTATTGACAAAGAGGTTTTAATTCATTATTAACACTTAAAATGCCTAACCCGGCCTTAAACCGAATGTTTCTTTAGTAAATAATGATAATATTACAATTAATCGATTGCGGCTTGATTCCGTTAGGTATATGTAGCGTGACCGCGAAGAAATAGCTTTGCGGGGAAGACATTTCGCTGCGGTCCACATCATCGGTTTATTTATTTACAGTTTCGCGTTTATTTCGGATTTCGGATGTTGTTATGTTCTGTTATGAAGCTTTGCGGCTTTTTCGATGGGTTACGTGAGGCGGTAAGTAAAAGTATGAGATAATGATAAATGCTAGGGCTGCGTAATTCGGTCCCAGGCGTGTCATGGTGTCTAAACATTTGGTAAGGAAGACTATTATTAAAAATTGAAAATATGTTTTTACGATTAAAATTGTTATATCACTGGAAAAGAAACATATTTTTAAACAAATTTGTGTTATAAGTGTATTTATTTTGTATTTTGAAACATAAGATTAAGCAAACAAGATTAAAATTAAGTTAAAAAAAAAACAATTTCAGTTTGTGATGACCGATAAATAATGAAATATTTACTAAAACTACTATTAAATATTTCATTAAGATTATGCCCTACAGTGATATTATATTTCAGAACTAGATTAAGGCTTTTCTTTTCTTTTTGATTGTTAATCCTGGATTTGCTTACAAATTTACAACTATATCAACATTTTTAAATTTGTTAGGCCTTAACATTATAAGCTTCGACATGATTTACTTTAATTACCGAGCCTAAAGAATATTTAAATTACTTATAAAGCCTGACAATAATAGAGTTAAAGTATTTTTGTTGCAGAAATCAGTAACAACGAGAGTACCACATCACCCAGACCCCAGACAATACAGAAAACCTAATTTACCATTTTGACCCGTTATCGAACCCGGGAGTTCAAATGGCGCGATGCAATGTTCCGACCCGTTCTCTCGGCTAATAAACATACATCGTAATATCGCTCTATTATCCGTATCGAATATCACGCCATAGTGTTTTGTGACAAAATGGCGTCAATTAAAGTGTGGCAATACGAGAAATGGACAGTTCTTACGAATCCTTAGCAATTGGACCTAGTGACGTAACAAACAAACAGATGCGTCGGTAATCTGGTTGCATCCCGCGTGATTGCGCGTTGCAATGCGCTCACGCACCGCCCGCCAGCGGACATAATGGAATTGTACAGAGCTGATGCAACACCTAACGATCTGAGTAGAAATAATCGTACCATGGTAGCAACAACGGTTTTAAAATGAGAGCTTAGCGAAAGAAAAAAAAATGACCTTTCAATAATACAATTAATAAAAAGATAATCAACTTGAAAAACAGTACGGAGCACATCAGCCTACCACAAAATATCACACTGGACATTGAACCCTTTAACACCGGACATATCTCGCAGTTGAGTTCCACCCAAGTAAACCACGGTTTGATAATGTTGACTATGTTTTGCTTGTTCTGGCTGTACGAAGTTTCTTACAGTCGAGACCGCGGGATAGCGGAAAGATAGCGCGACGCCAAAGTCCGGCGCGCTCGCCTCTCGGCTACGAAGGTCGTCGAAATATGGACCGAAAATATGTAAAAGAATATAAAGTCAATAATAAATAAAAACAGTGGAAACAATAACTTAAAAAAATAAATGAAGGCAACTAAACCAAAGATAGATATAAATTTAACTATAAAAGGTGAAACTAAGGATTCTGATAAAAAATTAAAGTTTTTATTTTTTTTATATGTTGTAGCCGCTCGTAGTCATATCCATACATACATACATACGGGGAATAGCTCTTTATAAAATGACAGCAATGATAATGTCGCAAGCACTGTCACAACGCACAATGCAGATGCAGCCGTGCCGTGAAATTGGTCGGCTGCACAGAGCGCACCTGCCGCCCGCTTCCTTATTAGATTGGCGATTACATACGCTCCTACTGATCACGCCTTTCTTCAGAAGATATAGATAAAACAGTGGCGTAGCCTAGGGTGGAGTTATGGACCCAAATCTTGACTAGATGGAAATTAGCCAATGCTCGTCCTTTTTCCTTTTGTTAGCACCTCAGATCCAGTGGGTACATATTGTAAAGCCGATGATAATTCATAGGACCTACAACTAAAATACTAAAGTTTAAAACGTCGACAGTTACCGAAAGATCTATAACTCGAAAGTTCAAAATCTGGAAAGAAAAAGCCCTTACAATTTAAATCCCGATTGCTCAAAATACCTACAGTTCATAGAAATATAAATATATATAATTTGCATAAGTATGCAATAAAAATAAAATAAAAGCACAAACATATTTTAACAATTTTGGCATGCAAATCTTTTGGTTTAATATCAAAGTAGCAAGCAAGCATACCGGCTGGCATGCAGCATGCATGGTTTTTGTCATATATGTTGCAATGTTATCGACAAATGAATATCATTGGTGCCTTAGATAAGAAGGTATTTAGCTTTACATTAAATATAGTTTTAAACAAAATCCGTCTACGAGCATAACTTCAAAAACTTTAATTGCGATATTTTTATACTGAACCGACTACCAAAATGGGAAAACCTTAAAATCTTTATTGAACTATCAGGGATGTAGCAGGCTACTTAATTACCTATTTAAGCAACAACCGGAGAACACCCCTAGCTAGGATCTGTCCACCAATTATCTGGTCAATTTTTTTTTCCTAACTGACTATGATGATGGCCGCAGATGATCTTTTCAGCTTCACCGGACTTTTCATCTTTACCGGACTTTTCATCTTCACCAGACTCTTCATCTTCGCCTGACATAATTATCTGGTCTCAAACTAAGGTTTCCCCTTGTACTATGAGCACCAGACGACGGTTACTAACTGGCGTCATCACAGCACACCCAGTCCCAAGTCAATTTAGAAAAGTTCGTTTGCCAAATTGACCTGACTTTGAACTGAACCAGGGACCTTTCGCGCTCTGCCGCCTACCTTAGCCACTGCACCACCGAGGTCATCAAACATGACGACATACTTGTGTCGAGCGTCGTTCGGTCTACCTGTTTCTAGATACTGGCTAGTATATTGCATAACCTTCAGAACATTTGCCAAGCCATCAGTCAGTCACGCCTGTCAGTTCATGGGAGATTGGGTGCGGACAGCGTAGAAAGCCTGACGAATACCACCCCACTTTTTGTGCTAATTTAGCTATGCTAATTGTGATTATTCACGTTGAAGCGTGCTTATTGCATTTTTAATTAATTCGCGTGAAATATGTAGCGCGGCAAAAAATATCCGCCTACGACAAAGTAAACTTTGAACCTTCCCCGACCTTAGGGAGCGTTAAAATTATTACGTAATATGGGGGGGGGGGGGGGGAGAAATGAATTGTAAAACGTTACGATGAGCTTTAATACAAAATTAGTCAATACTCAATACTCAATATTTTTATTTCATCTTTAGTGTTTACAAGGTGGTAACTTAAAATTAGATCACTAAATACCCTGTAAGAAATGAAACTCCCAAATCGGCAAACTTTCTGGTTTCCCGGTTTCCAGGGCATGCCTATATATGTATGTGGTCGTCTTTTTTACGGAGGGGGAGTACAGAAAAACGTTACGATGCGTTACATGTGGGGGGAGGTCGAAAATCTTGAACTTGAACGCTTCCTTATTACGGTTCCGTACCCAAAGAGTAATAACGGTACCCTATTACTAAGACTTCGCCGTCCGTTCTTCTACCTGATACCAAGCTGTACCTGAAGAATAGGGAAAGCGACATAGTTGTTGAAAATATGAATATGATTACTTTAACTACAAAAAACATATATTTAATGGGGGCTTTCATATAACAAACGCTAGTTTGATGTGATGCTCGATAGTCTAGTCAATGGTTGTTTTTGTAATATTGTGGATAGTCATGAGCTGTAAAAGTTTGAGCTGTTAATAATAAAAAATATTAAACAATCCAGTTGTTTAAAATGTGTGCCAACGACTTAATATAAGCACTAAATCTAGTCAAGTTAGGCAAAAAGTCTACCTACTTACAAGTCAGACACTTACTTATATAATGTTATGAAAATTCTTTATAGACGTAACTTTGAGTAGATATTATATCTATGACCTTTTGTGATACACTGTAGAAATACTACGATAAATAATTGTTTTCATTAATTGTTACGTCTATACTTATAATAGTAAAGTATAATATTATAAAGCTGAGAATTTGTTTCTATGAACGTGCTAATTTTAGGAAGACTGGTCCGAATAAAAAAATATTTTTGTGTTGGATAGTCGTTGATGAAGGCTAAGGTTAAATATATGATATTGCGACGCAAAGAATTAGTGAATTATGTGAAATAACGTGTATGGGTTAGAACGAGTGCGAAGCCAGGACGAGCCGCTCTCGGAAAATAAGGTATCCCGAGATAATACACACACTCTAGATCTAGAATACTAAAAGCCTGGCGTCCGTTACTCCGGTCGGCCTGGCACGCTCCAGCCGCGCGCGTTTTTGCCGAGGAGGGCCGCCTAGCGGTAGGCGCTGTAAGGGAGCCCGTGTAGAGTCAAAAAGGAATCCTGACTCCTGTGCAGCGATGACCACTGAGGTGTTTTTAATCAGACTGGGCCCGACACACCAGGAATGTCCCCTAGGAAAAAAAAGATAAAGAATACTAAATGATTGTAGAGAAATTAGGATGTAACCTAAAAGCAGAATAAAATATCACTATGTAATAACACAAAAACCCACTTGACACAATCGACATAACGATGACACAACAGTCCATAAGCTTGCAAAAAATCTAAGACATGCTTAGCATGTAAAGAAATGCACTCTTACACATCTTCTCAATGGACAAAGAAAAGCATTCTTGCAAGCCAAATAATTATTTAGTGAATTTTAGTCTTCATATAAATTTTAAGACTTTCGCGTTCCATTTTAAACATTTAAAATAATTTAACGGGTCAAAACGCGACACCACCAGTCGGGCTGCTCCTGTTCAAACGATAAATCGCTATGCCCTACCTCTCTTAGGTTAACTGTAGTCAATAAAAGTAGTCAGAAAAAAAACGGCTTTGACCTCATGCATTAGTGCATTCTGCAGCAAAAGTAAAAGCGCGCCGATCCGGAAATACGGGTACGCGAGAGACAGCATCGCTATAAAATAACATCAAGAGAGATTACGCCTACAAGAAACGGGTTCCGTGCTCAAAGTCGAAGTCATATATTTATTTGTTCAAGTATTACTCTTTTCAATCGTCATTTAAAACAAACTCTTTGAAAAGTATACCTTTGCTAACAGTATTTATATCACTGAGAAACCGTCCGCTACTTTGAATATCAAAAACCAAATACTAATATTAGAACGCGATTCATTTTAAATCTATGAATGTATAGATCACTGGATTCAAGAAAGTTTGTAGAAAGATAAATAAGATACATGTAAGATTCATTTATTACGAAAGAACATTAATCAATTTCATAATAGCTGTGAAATTTATTTACTGAAAAAAAATTGTCAATAAATTTAATTACATAAAGTTTTAGTAAAAAACTGTGCTTTGGAAAAATATATTTCTATCACAATCTGCTTATAAGTAAAAAGATTGAAATACGAACCATCAACGGATCTCTAAAGAAATGTCTTACAAGTCATTCACATCATTGTAACATTATAATGCCACTTCCGAGCAAAGCCTCGGTTCATGTTTTCGAAACCTCTCTTTTAAATTTACTTAGTCATTTTGATTTAAGATTTTAGTCCTGATATCAAAATGAGCGTGTCTGTGATCTTAGACATTTTAGTAACTGTTAATATTACGTTACGACTCAGTTTAGACTTTTGAATCAAAAGTAACTTTACACCGGTTTGGAATTATTGGCAGAAGAAGATTACGGAAAGAAACTGAAGCACAAAGTTCCCAGAGAAAAGAAAACATAAATGTGATAATCAAGTTTCGTGGAATTCATGTAGTTTCATATGAAATTGATGTCTTCGTACTTTGTACCTATTAACTGGCTAGGGCCAGGTACAAGACGAAGACTGGCCTAGGGGCCAGCTAAGCTGTAACAGTTCGTAGGTTCATTCGCGCAATTTCCTATCATTGCTCTAGTCGTCAGTTTGTAGTATGAGAACATACCATTCTTTTTCATAAAATTAATATAGATAATCCAGTTAGCCTTTCAAAACTATATACAAATACCATGTCATTAACTTGTTATCAACATTTGGTAGTTAATTAAGTATAATTTTATGCATACAAGATTTTAATATACTGATGCAAGGTTGCAGAAGTCATCCATAACCATGGAGTACATTTCGATTCAAACAACTTGATTTATTCGATGATGCAGTTTTTGGCATTCTCGTGACCCCATTTTTAAAACCACGGATATCATGATAATTTAACGCAACTCGTGTGAATCTACGCCTGGGACTTGTAAGATCGACCTTGAATTCATAACATGTTACATTTGTTATAGCAGGCTTATTCGTATTTTGAAAATTTCATTTACTAAAAACACATTCCGGAGCAACTGATCGCTTGTTTTGGAAATAACAACATCACACACACATTGCTCTGATTCTGTAGTCAGTAGATAAAGCACAAAATATAGAAATCTGAAACCCGGTACTACAAAATAATAAGACCAATATAAACAGTTAGTGTTGCCGTCGATTCGATTGTATATCGATTATAATCGATTATTCCAAAAGAGGCCTAAATAATCTAATAATCGATATGACAATCGATACTATCGATATAATCGATTATATCGATTGTATCGCCATGATGGTACAGTTCAGGTAGGTACCAAGTAACTTAGCTATCACGTTTTATGAATAAAAAGTAGGGTATAAATAACTTTTTCACGGTTTCATTTTGAATGTGTTATGTCTAAGAAGACATTATATGAATGACGATTAAATCTAAAAATAATTGCAAATTAATCGATTATATCGAAATAATCGATTATATCGACAGTATTGCTTTCAACTTGATATCGATTATATCGATTATATTGTATTTGACTACGATTCATCGATTAATCGATTATATCTAATAAAAATAGGTATCGATATAATCGATTATATCGATAGTATCGATACTATCGATTGTCATATCGATTATTAGATTATTTGAGGGGGGGATAATCGATTAATCGATAATCGATTATCCGGCAACACTAAACAGCATGTAACTGCCAGAGGATACTGATAGCTATTCCTACACAGTTGTTTGTGAAAGTATAGGTATGTATTACAGTTTGTGGCCAACCGACCCTACATTCTGTTTTTGATATGTTTTTCTATTTTAGTTAGGGTTTGAAATTCGACAAGTTTTTTGCATAATTCTTTTTTCTTCCTTGCTATATATTACAAACTTACATATTACACTATTTTTTCATATTTATAATCATATCCTTCCCTGATCCCTTATGACCGCAACACAGTTTAAGACAATACTAGAATAAATACAGCCTTTTGAATACGTAAAAAAAAATTGCACTGCACAAAAATCAGAATACACATTATTTTTTATGGAACATGGACCTTAAGATAACACGCTGAAGATCCTGCTCAGACCAGTACGATTATAATCTGTGCCATCATTAAGAATGGGAGCGATGTCCTTGATGTACTTCGTGACGAATTTATCAGATATGTTTATACTTTTCTTGCAACATTTTTTTTTGTTCATTGTAACTCTGTATTAGTTAGGAATGAACAGAACAATCAAGGAAGGAAACGACTTAAAAGAAGGTTACAGTTACTAGAAGAAAGGAAATAAAGATGAAGTCGGAACATATTGAATTGTGAAATTAAAAATAAATCATGGAATAAATTATTCTAATTTTGATGATCTTTGTGATGACGTTAATACTTTATAATCAAATGGGATCTTTATATCTAACGTTTATAAACAGATTTTGAATGGGACGATGTCTCTTTAATATACAATGATTGTATTTGGTCCGTTCAGTTAGATTTCCGAAATATAAATAATTTAAATGTGCTTTTTTTCAACAGAAAATTGGGAATTGATGATATAGCGCATCAAAGTTCAATAGAGAGGTTGTGCAGGGGTAGGCTTACGTCACTATTTCGTAAATAATGTATTCAAAAATGACGATGCGCTAAATGAAATCGCTATGTATCTTAAGTCTCAGTTGCGCTAAATTAATTCAACGTAGCTGACGATTTGACAGCTGTCAAAACTGACATTTCCTATATTTTTGCAATTTGACAACCTTCAGCTCGTCAGTTAACGTTTAAATCGGTGCGAAGCTTAGCTTATGTACATTCTTGCTTGAGTATAGACAAAAGCATGTCAAGACTACAAACTTTAGAATTTGCTCTGCTGTTAAGTCATGCGCATAAGATTTAAAAATATGTCTGTTGATTGTACATGATAAATGAAAAAATATGACAAAACAGATATTTTTTATCTACCCTTCAGATTTTCATAACCAGCTTGGTTCTGATCGGAATTGATGGACTACTGATAACACGTCACATTTACATCCTCTAATCTAAGTGTCAGCTGATACTCACACACCTCTTCTAACGTGATAGATGACCACCATCGCTTTTATTACAGCATCCCATCAACGCAAAATCACATCAAAACGTGAACACGGAAGATCGGAAACCGGTCTAATGAAAGTCAAACCTTGGTTCAAAGGTTTCGTTGGGCCGCGAAAGTGAATGAGAGTAATTAAATATTAATTAAAACAGCTGAGCGGCTCCGGCAACTGGTTTGCGGTCGTGAGATTACGATTCGTGTTTATTTTTGAACATTGACTTTATGTAGCCGACGGTGCAAACTTGAAGCTTCAAAAGAAATGCCTTTGTGAAATGGTGAAATTTTGTTAAATTAGACATAGTCGAAGATTCACTTTCTTATTTTTTATTTAATTAAGACACGTCTACAAGCTTTACATTGATACTGATACGAATTAATTATTTATTTTTTTAAAAATCACTATTGTAATATAAAATATAGTACGTGTCGACGACAGGTTGTGTAGGTGTACAAACCTCTTTGCATTGTTTTATACTTTTTAGTGCACATGTCATTTATGTCACATTTCGATCGTCTGCTGTTATTTTTTTTGTCTGATGACGTAAGCGTGTTGTTTTTAAGTTTTGTTATTTAATTGAATTTTTAATATACTGTTACCATTTAAACACCAGTTTTATTAGATACAATCGTTCGATTCCCGCACAGCAAGGGGAGATAAAAAAATTACTATTTATTACATGCAGTCCACAGTACGGATAATATTTTTTTTAAGTTACGAGTATTTAGCGGTTTAAATCTCAGTCCTATAATCTTTACAATTATTATAAAAAGGAAAGATTTCATTTTCATTTGAATTAAATAGGCTTTGAAACTACAGAACCGATTTGAAAACTTGTCTCACTGTTAGGAAGCTACTGTATCTACGAATGACTTGATCTATTTTATATTTAAAAAAAGGAGGAATCTTTGTTTAACCGCGAGTAGTGTAACCCAAGCTGTAAAAAGTGCTTTATAGATATGTACACAGCTATATTATATTTTTTTAGTGTTAAAATAGAACAGACTGAATAAATAGGATATTTGTTTTTTTACCGAGTGTATTGATTAAAAATCGAATTATGTATGTAAAAGGAGAAATATATTGACATTATGAGTGTTCAGATGTTATTGGCATCTCCTCAGAATTAATGGTACCTTGTAGTGTATGTAACTTATTGACATTTTTAACTGTTTAGAAGTATTTGGTCACTTTGTCTGCTCCGATATATCTGACGGCGACTGGTTTTTCATGAAAAAACCTAACTTATAAATCGCGATGTTACTTTTTCTAATCCATTACTATGTCCAATGTTCTATTGACGTTGCCACTTTTTCAAGTGTTGTTATCAAGTCACTGACGCGAAACAATTCACTTTTTAATTGATTATGAAACGCACGTATTAATTAAATGATTATATTAATTGTGCCAGTGGATTTTTGAACTAAACCAGTTGTTCTTAATTTTCGCTACTGGAACGTAAAACCATTAATGTATTTAAAAGTGACTTGGATAGATTTTACCGTTTTTTAAATGAGTATTTATTAAGTATATCACTTTGAGTTTAATGAATAAATATAGACAACATCACACACATTGCTCTGATTCTGTGGTGAGTAGCTTAAGCACTTGTGTTATAGAAATTAAAAAAAACGACGGTACCACAACACCCAGACCCGAGATAACATAGAAAAGTTCGTTTCCTATTGACCCGACCGGGAATCGAACCCGAGACCACAGAGATGGCGCGATGCCAAAGTCCGGCTCGCTCGCCTCTCAGCCACAAAGGTATATACTATTTGTTTTATTATCTATAGAACCGCTGTTTAATTTGCAGCTCAATGGTACAAATTATGATTGATGAATTTGTTTTATTATCTATAGAACCGCTGTTTAATTTGCAGCTCAAAGGTACAAATTATGATTGATGAATCAGATTGACACAATTGACGTGAAAAGTAGTAACAGCCATCCAGTACTGTCACAATAATGGCATTAATGGCTAGACTACCCAATCATTGTTCTGTACACTTTGCCTCACTATCATTTGGCGTATCACTTTGGAAACTCAGCGGCTATTTGAAGTCAAGATCTTACAAATAACCAGAGCGTGTATCGAGGACCAGACAGCGTGAACATTCACTCGAGATAAAGGGATGATAGCGAAAGTGATTCTTGACGAGTCGTAATTATGGTAAGTTTGGTCTAATTTAAGATCAAACATTTTACACTTGGGTTTCTAATGTGTGTTTCCTTTAATATAATTAATAGGCGAATATCAGAGTAAAGGGTAGCGAAGAAATCTCCTTAGCATGCCTAATGCCTTTAAGTTAATTGTAATTTGTGTGGTTATTTGTTTATAAATGAATATAAGTATCGCGTACATTCTGTAGTAAGTAGGTAAATACTTGTATGATAGAAATCAGAAACAAAAACGGTACCACCACAACCGAATTCAAGAAAATATAAAAAAGCTGGTTTGCCATTTTGACCCAAACGGGGGACTCCATAAAAAACGATCCAGCCGTTTTAGAGATTGGCCGCAACAACTACACAGACAGAAAGACAGATTTTTAAAACATTATATGATGTGTGTACCGTATTCATAAGCGGATGTAGCAAAAAGCGGTTATTTGGAAATTACAAGCACTCCAAATTTTATTTACACGTATTTTAATTCATCTCCAGTTTATCATAGGAATTTCTTCCGAAACTCACTCAAATTCAATTCCAAACCCAAACGGTGTGCTCTCAAGAGCCATACAGCTTGCAGGTGAGTGCACCGTGCAGTGTACCCGACCTGCGCAAGCGCAGTACCGTCTCGCCTCCGCAGCGGACCGCGCGCGCACCGCGACCGAATTGACGATTTCTGATCAACGGAAATTCGCATGTCAAATTCTGTGTTGTGTTTGAATTGAGGATTTTTTTGTTTCATTATTGGATGTTACATTGTCGACTATGGTGAGGTTTACTGTTTTTAACAGCTGTTTTTACTTGAGTGTTTTATTTTGTTCGAACGTGTAGAAAGCTCCGCAAGCTTTGCTAAATTTTCATGCCGTCTAAGTTTGAGATTGTGGCACTAATAACAAGAAAGTACAAATAGTGGTGTATGAAAAAAGTTTTATATTTCAAATTCAAATAACCTTTGTTTTTATTATTATTTAAGAACATTAATTGGATTAGATGTCTGGCGTGTGCTAAGAGAACTCGTATTATTATTCTTAATACTTTTACACGAAAAAAAAACTAAGTTTGAGACCAAATAGTTGGTGTTATTACTTGATTCATATATTTTGTTATTCAGTAAATATTAACTATTACATAAAAGCTGAAAAATTAATAGTTTCTTTTCCTTTTACAGCAGAATATGAATTCAGTTATGATAAATTAACCTATAAAAAGACACACATACTTACTAAAAAACCTTAAAATTTTACTTCATATTGCTTCACACTTTCAGGTGACTTATTTTATTTATTTATTTAAAAACTTTATTGCACAAAAAAAGTACAAAAGGTGGACTTAATGCTAGGAGCATTCTCTACCAGTCAACCGTTGGGTCATGCAGATAGTACGTTTATGGGTGCGGTAACAGTAAAAATTATTAAACTTAAAAGCTATTGTCCAATTAACACAAAGCCCAATAAAAAATAATCCATTGTGCTTACTTCACTTGGAACCTGGTATAAATGTCATTAATGCTATAAATACATTTGGACCATGAACATTACTAAATTGTTATGCGACATAGTGTTTTCTCCATGACTTCACATATTCAAATACCCTAAAGATTGTATCATTTAATGTATTCATTATGTCACTGTCAGATAAACGGTGCCATCAAAAATGAAAATCATAGCCTAAAATTGATTACGTATGGTAATTATCACACTTTCTTGCTAATTTGTGATTATGAATGAATCATGATTGGCCATAAAACTTTTTGAAGTAAGGATTTTTAGATAGAAATGAAATTTATTGTTTTTTAATATGTTTAAATTATAATGCACTTAGCTATTGCCTGCAACTTCAAAAGTATTTATCCTATATGTTTATTTAGTATATGTCATCTCTCTGTTTATCAAATTGCATCCACACTGACGCATGTAGGGCAAAATGTACAAAAATATGAATTTAAATATTGGACATTAAGTCCTACAGTTCATTTCATTTTTCATATATTTTTTTACACAATTGACGAACTAACTGTATGTCTTGGTGCAAAATTAGAAATAAGTTCTGCTTTTTATTTGTAAAATATACTACAGTAGTTAAAGGTTCCGAACCGGAGGTAGTTCGTTTGATTTGTATAAAGACGATTCATAAGTGTTTCTGATGTTATCTATAAAAACGTTTTATAGTTTTTGCGTTAAATAATAACAAACATACATCTGAACATCCGTATATATAGACATTTATACATTCATACAAACTTTCACAATTTATTGTATTCAGTTTACGCTATTATTTTTTTTTGCAATCCATACATACATTCTTACTGTTACTGCACCCTAAACTAACTACCAGCATAATCCAAGGGTTGACTGGTAGAGAATGCTCCTATAATGCTGTTTTGTTCCTGTGTGCTACATTAGTAGCAGGTGTCAAGCCTTCAAGGTAAGGGCGACAAGTCCAGTAACAGATTTATTATGCTGTACTTGTCCCCCTTAAGCTAGGACCTCATTACCACTTAACATCAGGTGGGATGAGGTCAATCTTGAAGTGCAATATAAAAAAATATGTCCACCTTAGTACTTTTTGTTTAAAAAAATGTGTAACCAAATAAGAGGTATTTCCATATCGATACCCTGTTTCTCCCGTGAAACATCTGAATAAAAAACTAATTTGCAAACACAAACTTCGAAAGTAGACATTGAGAATCTAAGAACCATTGCTTTAAGTGCTTAAAGAAACAACAAAACATTATGCTGGTAATAGAAAGTGAAATAATGGTACTTGATTGTGTCCAATATTATTATGTAGTTAAGTAGTTAGTGGTTCTGAAGTTTACTTTTCACTTCTGCTCTGTGAAGGGTTGTAAATCAGTTTAAAAAGCATCTCAGCGTGAAGGTCGTGGTCGAATTCCACACCGAGAGAGGAGTTGAAATTTTTCTGTTTCATTACAATATTTAAAGTTCGTTAACAGAATATAAAAGAAAATGCCTTTATTCATATAAACTTTTTCAAAGGCATTTATTTATTTAAAAACTTTATTGCACAAAAAAAGTACAAAAGGTGGACTTAATGCTAGGAGCATTCTCTATCAGTAAACCGTTGGGTCATGCGGATAGTTCGTTTATGGGTGCGGTAACAGTAAACATGTGAGTATGGATAACAACAAAATCAATAATCATAAATAGCAGAAAATTAAACACCAGAATAGAATATTCATACATAGGTTTATGATAAATAAATATAACAAATAAACAATATCATACATATTAATTATTTATGAATCGTCAGATTAAGTCAAATTATTTTGTTCGGAATGTTGATGCTATGGAGAAGAACCGGCAAGAAACTTGATAGGCACCTTCCAAAAGTTACAAATATGGAAACATACAAAAAAGGACCTACAAATAATATAGTTTATGTCTAGTGTACATTAATAATGCTATCAAGTCCAAATATTTTGGTTATTTATAAGGTCTTCTGTTTTTTAATTTTTTCATGAGACAATTTTTTGATTTGCATAGGTAATGCAGTGATATGCGGCGAAAAGCATAAACAAATTGTCAATGTTAATAGAGCTGCACTATAGATGAAATAAAATATTGAGTATAGCATTTTGAGCATTTTGTATATTAGTTAGTATTAAGTAATAAAATAAATGGTAAGATAGAAAATCCAAACTGATCATTTCATAAATTTCATAATGGGCAAATAACTGATAATTGTTACCTCTTAATCAGAAAATGCAATTAATTGGGCTCGGATAAACTCACAGCTATTCCTTAACCAGCATCCGCTTATATCTCGCGAATAGCACAAAAGACTGCAATTGAACATATTAACAAGAATTACAGGCATTACCGCACCGTTATGTTTAGTAAATTATTTATGAGGAACGCTTGCGCAACATGTATAATTGCATAGACATTTGTATGAAGAAATGTCGAATTAAGTCAGACATAGAACTGCTCGATGAGTTAGTAGGTGAGTGGTTTTTAGGCTAACCAATCTTTTCCGCTAGATTATTTTAGATAAAAATAACAATGTAACGCTAGTGTGAGCAAATTTTTTGCAAAAGGAATAAAATCTAACACGTTTCGATAATCGGGTACCGCTCTACGTAGTATCATCTCGTTCCTGTTGAGACTGTAGTTATTTAGTCGGTGAAATCTTTGCATTACTTTTTCTTGTGTCAGTAAGCTACTGCCAATAATAAACATCTTCTACTGTCACTGTTTGCAAGACTCAAGCCTAGGAAAACTGTTTTTAGACGTGATTATGAAATGCCAAGTTTAACATAGGACTACATTAAAACTCGTTCTATGGTGTACACATTTTAGGTAAGCAACTAGAGACAGATATGTACATAATATACTAATATAAAAAAAGAAAAAGAAGAAGATAGTTAAAACATAGGTATTTAAAAATAAATGCATAACCAAAACAGCTGTGGAGGGTGTAACGCATCAGTCGCTTACAATTAACTAATTTTCACTTCCATTTAGAATTGATAACATAGTTAATGACTTATCAGGTGTCTACTAGTTTTATCTTAAATTTTAGGTATCCGATTGTAAGCAAGAATTTTGGTGGAACTAAGTGATATTAAGATAGCATTAAATGAATCTGATTTACGGTAAAAAGCTTCCTGTAGACCATTTCAACATTGGGATTAAACCGCGAGAAACTTAATCTACACTAAATTTAAAGAGTGGAAACAATTGTATATGTGTGAGTGTGTATGTGTTTGTTATTGTTTAATCATTACATATAAAAATGAAGCGCTGTTCGATAGTCTAGTTAAAACTCAAGGACTGTCAAGAGCTAAAAATCTTGTGATCAAGATTTCACTAATTTTGGTTCTAATCTAATTATGGAAGGTTCAGGGAAGGAAGGTCGCGTTTTGACCCGTTAAATTATTTTAAATATTAAAAATGGAACGCGAAAGTCATAAAATGTATAGTTCAGGGAAGGTTTAAAAAATAAAACCTAGGCGCTGACAGCTGGTGAATGATAAAACAATATTTTACCATTGGAAATTTATATTCGTCTTCAGTAATTTTAGTAACTTAGTAATTTTATTGCAAGAAAATACTTACTAGTGATACTGTTTCTACAATCCCATCTACTCGTAAAACAGATATTAAAAATATTCCATGCAAAAGTTGAACTAATTCCGACGAGCCATATGAATATTCTTCGTTACCAGTATAACCCGTTACCATTGAATCGGTTATCGATGATCCGCGACCGATGTGTAACGGAGTGGAATCGAGTTGATCTCTCGATGTCTTAATGGTCGGCCGTGACACTTGGTCAACTTTAGCCCATTGTTTCAGAGCACGGGCTTAATTGTTTTTGCGCATCAGCGGCGTGCGAATGCGTAATAGATGTTTGATTTTTTTAAGGAACACTGTTGAAACATAGTCGATGACTTAAAAAATTTGAGAGTCCAACATTGAGATTACCAAAAACTATCAGACGTATTTTTTCTTTTATTATGTAAATACTTTTTTAAGATACCTTGCGTTCAAATTTCTAGTTCACTTCCTCGCACAGTTTAAACAAATGCGTGACGTAAATATGGGGTGTGCTTACTCTTTTGTCTGTGTTTACAACTCTACATGGTGATTCATACGCCAACTTTTATTATTTGTAAAGCAATATAAATGTAAGAAATAAATAAAAATTGGACAACATCACGTCATACATTGCTCTGATTCTGCGGTAAGAAGCTTTAGCACTTGTGTTACAGAAATCAGAAACAACGACGGTACCACAACACCCAGACCCGAGACAATATGGAAAAGTTCGTTCCCCATATTGACCTGACCGGGGATCGACCCCGGGACCTCAGAGATGGCGCGACGCCAAAGTCCGGCCCGCTTGCCTCCCGGCTACGGAGGTCGTCAAATATGAAACAATTAATATAATTTAACTCGTTTTATGCTCTTATACTTCATAATCGGTAAACAATAAGAGAGTGATTTATCAAACAATAGTAAAATACGATGAAAGTAAGACATTTATAAACAACTAGCTGTGCCCGCGACTTCGTTCGCGTGGACTACATCCTTTTATGATCAGTTTTACCCCTTTCTCCCCTAATATTCGAAACAAAAAGTAGTCTATATTTTAATCCAAGTTTCGAGCTATATTTGAGCCAAATTTCATATCTCTAACTTCAAAAATAAAATTTTTCCATATAAACTTCCAAAGGTGAAATTACCCCCCCCCCCTTATTTTCTAATAAAAAGTAGCCTATGTCCGTTCTTGAGATTCAATGTATACCTATACCAAATTTCATCAAAATCGGTTGAGAGGTTTAAGCAGGAAAGCGTAACAGACAGGCAGATATGAAATTTGGCACAAATATAGCTCAAAACTTGGATTAAAATATAGACTACTCTTTGTTTCGAATATTAGCGGAGAAAGGGGTAAAACCGACCATGAAAGTATGTAGTCCAGGCGAACGAAGTCGCGGGCACAGCTAGTAAATAATATTTCCTGGAAACAGAATGAGAAAGCTGTAAAATATTTTCCAGATGCATTAATGAATCACTTGCCGCTGCGATCAATCATTAAATCAATAAACAACGCTTTCCATGACTCCATTGTCATTCAACTGTTATTGTCGGTCTTGTAAAGCTTTAGCCGTAGATTTCCCATCAAAGCATGGCAATTTACGACCTGTAACTAGCTAAGCACGTACGGTGCATTATCGAATTAACACATCGTTGTTTGCACGATCGCCTTCGGGATCCTTGCAGCCACCGATATTAACAGTTAGCTCCCAAGCACACATCGATGTGTTGGCTCGTTCAGTGATCCGTCTTATAACACGTTCGTCCCAGGGGGTCTACTCTCATAAACGAAATATGTCGGATCCGACAACGGATGGCAATTTTTAATCCTCATAATCATAAAGAAATTACTTCGAATGCAAATTAAGCGTTTTCAAAAAACAAAATATTATTTATGCAAATCAAAAACCACGTCTTCATTCCTTTTTTAATAATCGTCAAAAGCGAAATCTTTCGTTTGTTCGTTTCGTTTTTGAGAGTACCCCCTCTGTACAGTAAAAGATTCTAATAATTAAAATTATTAAACTACTGTCGTACATCTAAACTAATATTATAAAGCTCAAGAGTTTGTTTCTGTGTTTGAGCGCTAATCTCATGGGCTACTGGTTCAAAATGAAAAAGATATTTTTGTGTAATAATTGTCTGAATTGTATTAAATCTCATTTTATTGTACGAATCAATTCAATGGGGCGAAAAACGCAAAACAAAGACTAAAATATTTTTTAATTTTGTATTTGCCCCATTCGGACGAAAGTGTTATGGGGCGCGAATTACTGAATGAGCCTACTCAGGTAGCCGTTCTTGAGAATGATGCACACTCAGATGTTAAGCCTCAGTTTATATTTTTTCAACTTTGCCTTGGTTCTGGGTGTTATGATATCGTCGTTATCTGATTTCTGTGACACAATTGCTTAATCTAAACCACGGAGTCCGAGCAATTTATGCGATGTTGTTGTATTTTTTTTTTATTAAGTTGTTGGCGTATCCCTCGTGTGGGCAACTGAACCTACATAATTTTTAGATTTACTTTTCTATGGGTTTAAATTTAACGTGTTTTTCTGATATTCGTTTTGTTTACTTTTTCATTCTGTCATTCCTCCTACATACTTACTATCTATCACTTGCACAATACATTTTCCATCTTTTTAAATCGTTTTCTTCGCTGATCCCTCACATCCACTAAATATAAAATAACGCATGTCTCCATGGCTACACCTCTCCATGGGTCACTTTCTGACTCGATCACGGGGCCTACCGTTACCGTTGCCGATGCATCGACTGATATCGATACGTACCTACGCGATATTAATGGAGGCGTAAACGATTAACAGTTTCACTTTAAAGTTGCTTTGACCGGTTCAGACTATGTTTTATGACTGCGAAACATCGACCGCGCTAATTTTATAAGTGGTACAGCACGAGTAACACAATGTAAACATTTTAGATCATAACGTTACCTTAGGTTATCAGAATATCGGCCGGACTACTGTTGACCCCCCATCCATCAGGGGTTGACTTGAGGTCACCCTATAAGGGTACGGGTATTTGATGCCCTAAGGCCTCCAGACATCTGAATCCAGCATCAAGGATATCGCCTAGGAAAAACTTTGCTGTGGTTTTTATAGGCCTTGCACCTTTGAGGTCTTTTTTACTCTACAACTACACTTTCCCATAAGTGTACAACCAAAATAATTACGTCATAACAAGCAAATAATCTTAAAGCTAGTTCTGATACATTGTTACGTAACGAAACCAATAAAGAAAGCAATTTGACAATCGTAACTTTGTCTGATTTAGACACCCATTTAGAGCTAATTGAGAACATAAAAATATCTGGTAATTGTATCTCTGTAACAATAGAATTTGAGTTGATAATGACCTATGAGGTGTCTCTTGCAGTGTAGATCTAATAAGGTATTGAACTAGGAAAGGAAAGACCGGATTTAGTGGAAGGGAACGGAAGGAGAAGTTCCAATATTAAACAAACTATCTGTTTGAGATGATCTACAATATTTATTTAATTAGTCCATGCCATGAACCATGGGTTGACTGGTAGGGAATGCTCCTAACGTTTAGTCCATCTTTTATACTTTTTTATGCAATACAGATTATAAATAAATAAAGTTAAAAAAACACCACCGGGGATATTTATTGAACGAACGGAGTATAACAATATAACAATCACTTGGGTCTTGCTCTGTTCCTGCGTATGAGGAAGGTTTCCAGAGCTGGGGGGTCCTACATTAGTAGCAGGAGTCAAGCCTTCAAGGTAAGGGCGACAAGTCCAGTAACAGCTATATTACGCTGTACTTGTCACCTTTAAGCTAGGACTTCATTATCACTTAACGTCAAGTGGGATGAGGTCAATCTTGAAGAGCAATATAAAAAAGAAGTAGCTGATTGCTCAATATATGTACTATCTGCATGACCCAACGGTTGACTGGTAGAGAATGCTCCTAGCATTAAGTCCACCTTTTGTACTTTTTTGTGCAATAAAGTTTTTAAATAAATAAATATGTAATTAAGTAATAAATGTTTCTTTCTTTCTTTTTTTCAATATTTATATCTGAATTTTCCTTTCCAGACTCCAAAAACTGTGTTACAATGAGTGCGTGCGAACGCCGCGGAGAAGGACGCTCAAGATGTTCAGCGAAGTGATCTGAGCGCAGGATGGGTCGCCGCGTGACACTCCTGCTGGTCATCGTGCTGGCGAGGGCGGCGATATGTAAGTGGACTATCAAATTAAAAAAAGACCTTACAATGTCCAAAGCCACCCCATCCACTCACTGCCGCTGATGGTCGGTGGAAACCTTAAACTAGGTTCTATATATATTATCTAGACTTTGAGTAAGACTACAAACATGACTATGACTGTAACTGAGTATGACTATGACTATGGATAGGATTAAAATATGACTATATGAGTATGACTATGAAATAAAAAAAAATGTCTAATATATTTTTAATAACAATGAAGTGGACTTAAAACGTACTCGGATTTCTGATGCAGTCTTCTCCACTATTGATAAAATAGGCATTGTGTGAGTGGTGGAATCACCACCAAGTATATTAACACATTACAATTCACGTAATGACAAATAAAGGCCAGATTTATCCCTCCATCCAATATGAGGTGCTCCGGCAGAGAACTAAAGTCATCGACATAGCTCACAGGATTAGCAAGCTGAAGTGGCAGTGGACATATCAGCCGCAGAGCAGACAACCGTTGGGGTAAAGGAGTTCTGGAGTGGAGACCACCCCTCGGTAACGTAGTGTAGGACGCCCTCAGGCCAGGTGGAGTGACGATTTGCGCAAGACGGCTGGCAAGAGCTGGATGAGAGAAGCTGAAAATCGATCGAAGTGGCGAACATTTGAAGAGGCCTATGTCCAGCAGTGGACTGCAACAGGCTGATGATGATGATGATTATCCCTCCATTCTCCACGAGTAACTCCAAAAATGACATGTTCACACAGATATTAACATACAAGGATGTGTTATAGTCACGCGAGAATCGAATCAATGCAATCTTCGTTGCTAAATCTGATTACCACTAGACCATAAAGACAGTGCCACAAGAAGGTTTCAATAATTGCTTGCTTCATTGCATAGGAAATTGACGCATTTAAAAGCTATTGTTAGAATTTATTATTAATCATTTTCAAATATTTTTTGCCACGTTTCAAAACAGCTTACTGTAGCTCACTTTCGATAATGACTTATTTAAGCCTATCAAATCGCAAATAACTTAGTTCGTTTCGTCAGCTTTGGCTTAGCAAATGAGAAGGGCCGTAAAATTAGCTATAAGTACTACTTGCCTTGTGTAACCGTGGCATTATTGGGACATCTCCGAATACTGATTAGCGTCAAGAGTTCCGCATAAAAACTGCGTTGAAAACATTCATTATTCGAATTGTTTCGTAAATAATTGCGCAAAATTTGTGTTTGTTTGAGATTGGGGAGTTCCGGTGTACGAGTTCGGTTTTGTTGTATTTGAGTCTGTCAAACATGATTACTTTATTTTTATTGAAGTAAGAATTTTACGCTCTTTCGTTACATATTTGTTGAACACTACACTGCGCCTTTTACAGCACACGCGAAGGATTCCGGTCAATTTTAAACTGTTTTTGAGGTAGCTTTATTATCAATGTAATCTATATGAATAAAAAATATTGACTTTAACTTTGTTCTCACAATTAACGAACATCACAAAGATATTATCCAATTTGGTCCAGTATTTCTGAACATATGCACATACATACATTACAGAAATTAGTTCTTATTTTACGTAGATTACGTTGAAACATTCACAGTATTAAAATACCCATAAGTAAGTTTTCTCTACAATTTTATTAATGTGAAAATTGTTACGTTATATCATTAATTGAAATAAAAAAAAATGTCTAGAATAAAAAAAAGTAAAAGAGGTACCTTCCTCTCTTTCTTAAGTCTATAAATTGTTCTATTCATTCACTGGTAACTGCAATTTGAGAGCATAAATCTGCAATAATACGAGACCACGGTAAAAGTCAGACATGAAGTCTTTTCAAAGAACTAAATTCACAAATTCCGCCACGGAACCCAACAAAAATGACTAGCGAATGCTCCCATGAATTTCTCTAGCCACAGCAAATTAATTAGCCGAAGAAAGAGGCGGTGTCATCGCCATTACAGCATAAGCCGAGCAAAACTAGGTTACAGCACTAGCTTAAACCATCGCTTCCGACTCTTAGATTTCAACTTTACGTGAACGGAATAGAGTTCACATGTGTAGCGTGGATAGCTGGTAGCGATAGCAAAATAACTCGGTCGTGAGATGTGACTTACTTCGGCACAATATAGAAATGGCTGCGTGTATTCCGATTTCTTTTGCTTTATTTGTTTCCTATTGGGGCTTGGAGGCGAACATTGTGACAGATGGAAACAAAAGTAACTATTACACGTATATTTTGAAGAGAAAGAAAGTTCCTTTCAACGTTCCTCATTAGAAGATAATTGATATAATATTTAATGAATACACCTGTATAGGGCATAAAATAAAAACAGTAATTTAATATTTTAAGTTTATTTTATGTCCTATAATCATAAAAAAAAAGGAAAATCTGTATTAGCCTAAAAAATGGAAGTACTAGATAAGTCAAAATGTGTATTTCGCAGTCGGTTTCCATAAAAACAATAAAAAACAGTTAGTGGTGCATTAAACTACATTTAACTAGTATTTCCTATATATAGGGTCAATACGGGAAACGAACTGTTTTGTATTGTCTCGGGTCTGGGTGTTGTGGTACCGTTGTTGGTTCTGATATCTGTAACACAAGTGCTTTAGCTACTTACCACAGAATCAGAGCAATGTATGTGATGTTGTCCAACATTTAATATTTATTATTATTTATTTATTATTTATTATTATTATTCCTATTAAAAAAACAAAGTGTTTAAATAAATGTATTCAATAATTATGATTCAAGGTTAAAAGTTAGAATTTTTTATAGTGCTCCACGTCGCACTAGATAGATAGACCCACACTTTATTGCACAGAAAATTTACAGGAATTAGTTCTACAGAGATATTCAAGTACAATTTAAGTCTTATTGCTGGAGAGCAATCTCTTACACACACCACACTAGCGAATTCATTCTTTCAAATTTTTAAAGTTACAACTCTTGCTATATTTTATGAACAGATAGATGTGTTTAAATCTACATCCACACCGATGTTATAAAGAGGAAAGATGTATTCTTGTATATTTTTAATTAATAAAATCATAAACTACCGTGCCAATTTCAATTTTTGTTTCACCATTGGAAAGCCCTGAGTAACATAGACAATAGGTATTTATTTCTAGAAAATACCAAAGCCACGCGTACGAAGTTCCAGGCAGTCGCTAGTATTGGATAAGTCAGTAAATTTTAAGCTTATTACACAACTTCAAAGTAATTATTTTTCGGTTAACAATTTTTTTATGTCACATGATTTTCATCATGCACTCAAACTTTTACTTTCCCCAAAAAGACTATGAGAAAAGCTAGCGCAAATACGTCATCTTTGTCATCGTGATTCACGTATTCACGATTATTAAGAAACATGACTCGGTACGGTTACGCATTACTTAATCCGACGGACATCTTGATACCGAAATTATAATTTACATTCACCATACCGGATTTGCTTTGCATCCATCTCGCTAGTTCCATCTTGATTAAGAAATCATGTTTTTTTTGTGTAGCACAGCGTTTTGCGCAAGTTATGCCCTGAACAAAGGAAGTTACATTGTTTGCGATACACATATCATTTGTATAAAGCGGAAAATGCTTGCATTTCATACAAATTTAAAATAAATAGCTAATAATTATATCCTTCTGGGTAGGTTATTCATAAAGCATATTGACAAGTTTACTGCTGTCTCCATCATTAATACAATGTTCATAAATACAGTGAAACTATTTGTTTAATCACCATTGCCGAAATGAAAAAAATGTTGGTCATCAAAAGCAAAGTATGTTCAAGAATTCTGTAGAACAATTTTCATAATCTAGGAATAAAATCCCGAGAATCTGATCAGGTTTCTTACCAATTAAGGCGTCATATAAATTCGCTTCTAATTTAAATGCACATTAATTCTCGAGAAGTCTTCGCTTGCAACCTATCCAGTACAGTTAGATTTATTCGTTGGAGCTGTTACTACTGGTAGAAACATATCAGTATAGCTTCACTTAATTGCTTACTTTCCTCGTCTGCAATAGAAATGTTTCTGCTGCAAACTGGACACATTCGGTCCTAGCATGCGCCACGCGACTATATTTTATCGCGCTCTTAACAAACATCAAAATCGGTTAAAGTCAGTGCGTCAACTGCTGATTGGCTGAAAATACGAGTGCTGTGTCCTGTCAGCCAATCAACAGTATCGACGCTTTTGTCGTCTCATGCGATAAATTTGACGTATTGCGCATGCTAGGCCTAATGATATGAAGTTCTAGGGATAGTAATTGATTCCCGTAAACCAGTCTATTTCGTTTTCTGTTTACAATCTACAGCACGTCATAAATATGTAATGAAATAAATAAACATAAAATACATTTTCCAAAATAAATACACGTTAGCAAATGCTACTGACTACTTACTGACTCTCAGTCACCTCGTGAGCACGGTTGGTGCAACCTAACCGAAACGTCTGGCAGTAAGTAGTTCGTATTAACTACTAAATAAAAATGGTGTCGCGTTTTGACCTGTTAAATTATTTTAAATGTTTAAAATGGAACGCGAAAGGCTTAAATTTTATAAAATGCTACTGATCCCCACATTCGGCTAAGCTTGTCTCGTGGGGAGCATAGTGAGATATTTATTTTAAGGTAAACACTTCGCACCTTTGGTAGAACAAGGGCTCATTGCAGTTTTTGCAATACTACAGTAGAGATATACATTTTAAGATATTTTTTGCATTTAATGTGGTCTAGCTCTGATAACAATTCTCTAGAGTGGTCGTCTTTTGCAAGATATAACTACTTACTATTATAATGGCGAAAGTTTGTGTGTATGTATGGATGGATGGATGTTACTCTTTATATTATAGCTTATACATCAGAATAACACATAGACTACCATTTATCAAGATTTTGTGTGAATTGTCTAAAATTTGACGATTTTGATAGTTACGCGTTGACAAATGAGTGCGCGATACGCGGTGGGTGAATTTTTTTAAGTTAAGAGATATGAAATTTGGTACAAATAATATAGCTCGGAATTTGGATTAATATATGGACTACTTTTTGTTTCGAATATAAGGGGAGAAAGGGGTAAAACCGACCATGAAAGTATGTAGTCCACGCGAACGAAGTCGCTGGCAGAGCTAGTAAACCATATACTATATATCATTATGTAAATTTAAGTATAGCTTCATATTTTATATATATATTATATTTATTCATGTATGTCTATATGTATATTTAATTGTTTCCGAAATGAATTTTGTAACGCTTGATAGTTACTATTCTCGTGTATTATGTTTTTATTTTATTTTTTAGATTACTTATGCACTTTGTCACTATTACCGCACCCATAAACTAACTCTCCGCATGACCCAAAGGTTGACTGGTAGAGAATGCCCACAGCATTAAGTCCACCTGTTGTACTTTTTTTTGTGCAATAAAGTTTTTAAATAAATAAATAAATACTATATTCTATTTAGACATGTGCTTTACAAGAATTAAGAACTTTTTTGTGTTATTTTTGTTTTTAGGCCAGTTGACTATTGTGCCAATTATTAGGTCTTATACGTTAGATATAAGGTACAAAATCCATAGTGTGTTTGATGTGTTTTGCATTCAAATCTTTACGCATAGTTACCATCAAAATTGACATAACGTTACACGCTGTAATACCAAGTAACATTACCCTTACTAAACATACAAAAAACAAACAAATTTACATCACAATATAACTGTATACTACTCATCGCTCATACATCATCTTCGTAATTAACATAGCAACGTTAATATGTTAATTTAATTACAATTAGCGTTTTGTACTGTACTTACATTTGATTTAACCCTTTTATTACCGTGGTAATTCGAGAAAATGGATTGTTAAAGTATGCATTTAAAAATTACCGTTACAGTTTGCTGTATAGATGTTATGAATGTGTGAAAAGAAAATGGTTGAGACAACTTATTCAATGGTTGGGCCTACTTAACTTTATTTAGAGCAGACTAAAGCTGCGTTTAAGAAATCTTTTGTTTCTGTATGTTACTTTGGTACCTACATACCGACATAATAGAAACGATACCACATAACTACCAGCGTCAATGTTTATAAAAACAGAATTTATGTTCTAAAAAATAAGGTCATAAATAAATTTCTCAAATAAATATTGTAAGGTGGTATCAGAACTTACGTGACTTCGCCTTTTCTTATACTCATAAATTAAATTGTATTACAACTAGGAACATATATTTTCTTCTGATTGTTACTAAGAAAATAGTTTTCTTAACTAACATTATTTTAAATTGATAAAATATTATTTAGCTACGTACGTTTAGGTTTACTCACTACGATCCGTTTTCTCATTAACTACCTTTGGGTAGAAGAATTCCAAGGGTAAATCTTAAATTATTCATTTACACCTTAGATACTTTTAATGGTACTTATATTTTTTAAATACATATTTCCATGTAAAATACGAAAAAATATACCTACACAGTTATACATTTAAATTTAATTCAAAATTTGAATGAGAGCAACACGAAATGACAATGATTGTTTATGCAACTCAAAGTCAAAGTCAATAGTTTTTTATTCAGATAGATTACATTAGTAATACTTATGAATATAAAGCAGCCTCTATATAAAGCAAATGAAGCTACCTCCGGTTCGGAACATATAACTAAAGAGAAGATACCGGCAAGAAACTCAGTAGTTTTTTTTTTACAAATGAAAGCTACACTTATTACTAATTTTGCACTAAGACACACAGTTAGTTTGTCAATTGTACTTACATACACAAAATGTATACGAACTTATTTCTTGTTTCGTTAGTTTAAAAAAAGTCAGTTGTATTGGTCCGTTTGAGCCTCCCAGTCCGCTAAAGGTTAAGATTAATATGGAAAGTGGAGATAAGTCAGTGATCATAATCTTGTTTCGCTCCAAATGCTTAAAAATTGTGTCGTCGGCTGGCAAACAAAGACTTCGTTGAATTGACTTACTTACTTACTTTCTTAGAATATATGGTAATACGTATACCAACTTAGTCTGAACACACAAATTTAAAAAATAGCTCTGTTTATATCAAAATGAATGTATACTGTTTATATATTACTAGCGGTCCCGGCGAACTTCGTTTCGCCTTAGAGAATTTTTCCCGCTTTTCTGTTGATTTTTTTCAAATTTTACCAAGGATTACTAATTTTGTAGCCTATGTCAAATTGGAAGAATGTAGCATTCTATTGATGAAAGATTTTTTTAAATCGGCCCAGTACTTTTTGAGCCTATCCATTACAAACATACAAAAATACAAATCTTTCCTCTTTATAATATTAGTATATAGATATATATTTTTATTTTTATACATGACCACTTCTAGCTATATCTAATATAGCGACCCGCCCCGGCTTCGCACGGGTGCAATAGGTACTAAAATATGTACGTATTTTACATATAAATATTGCAATTTATTTTATTTCATTGACTCCTCCCTTACCCCAGTGACGCTTGGAGCCTGCATCGCATGCTGGCTAGCTGAGCGCGGTGAGCGGCAACCAAGCGACTTTTTTCTAATACTTGCATTATTAAACTCATGATATCTTTCGAATTAAATGTCCGAATTGAATAATTCAAAAAGTTATATAAAGGTATTGAAGCTATCTTGAATATAAAGTAATTTATTTTGATAAGGATTAATACCAAGGTACAAATAAAGAGCCTTTAAAGAGGCGGCATATTAATAAATTTTTAGATTAAAAAACCGCTTATTGTGACATAACTATAATATTTAGTAATATGCTATCCCGACACTTTTTGTAGATAATGATGAGTTCTGCAAAGTCGTAGTGCATGACTTTGTTCTATCATCAATAGTTTTCGCAGCGCACGCGATGTAAGGAATTTTTCAGGTCACCTTTAATTACATTATTGAAGTTTTAGTAAGGATCCCTAATTTTTTTGAAAATATAATATAGCCTATGTCACCCGTAGATAGTGTAGCTTCCTACCGTTGAAAGAATTTTTCAAATCTGCCAAGTAGTTTCGGAGCCTATTCAATTCATACAAACAAACAAAAATCAAACCTTTTCTCTTTATAATATTAGTATAGACTAGCTGACGTCGTTCGCGTGGACTTCACGCTTTCATAGTCGGTTTTACCCCTATCTCCCCTAGAATTTCAGACACAATGTATTTTGTTTATGAATAAATGAAATGAATATGAATATGAATTCGAAACGAAAAGTAGCTTATGTCCGTTGCAGAGGTTCAATGTATATATATGTCGCAGTCATCTGGTTTAATCAGCTATTTGATTGGATCACTAGCGCGTTCATTGAATGACGACGTTTAATTGAATGACTAAACGACAACTCGTCAAATTGTTTAATATAACGTTCAACTTCTTGACTGAACGTCATTTAGCATAGTCGTTGAATGGGATATAGCTGACTTTGTAATGTTTGATTAGGGTGACCATAAGTTCGCCACTTAAAAGATAACTAAATTTAGATAAAAAAAATGAAGACATGACATAACACACCTTAATAAGATTTTTTAATATATTTTAACAATTTTAAGTCTTAAGACACTTAGGCTAAAAAAATATTTTTTTACTAAGAAGTCACTTTAAATCTCAATTTCACTCAAAAAAATATCAACACAGTGCTATTCGATTAGATCTGTACTAGCTGTTTGACGCCATCTTTGTTTTGTTGAACACTCGTTAGTGTTCAACAAAACAAAGATGATTTTCATTTTTTTCCACTGCGGCGTTCCGCAGTGGAAAAAAATGGACTAAATTACAATCACCTGACTGATTTTACGTCCGCTATGTTCAAAGGGCTATGTTTCAATCCGCGAACTTGTTGGACGTTGAGTGAAGCTTGTTCATTCAACGTTAGGCCTAGTGATTCAATTAAACGTCGTCATTTAATAAACGCGCTAGTGATCCAATCAAATAGCTGATTCAACCAGATGACTGCGACATATATATCAAATCTCATCAAAATGGGTTCAGTGGTTTAGGCATGAAAGCTGAACAGACGAACAGACAGGCAGACAGAGTTACTTTCGCATTTATTTATAATATTAGAATGGATATAAAACACAATGGACATTAATTATTAGGCATTATGATTTTTATTTTTTAATTCTTTTTATTTTTGGCCTGTGGTAAGTCTAAGATTTGTTTATAAATTTTTACTTTACTATGTGGTTGATTCATTACAAAATTATTATTTTTGCATGTCACTAAAATAAGAACTCAGTTTTTAATGAAACAGTGTCTTTTAAAGTGTATTCTGATAAAATCAGAAAAAAAAATCTGATAAATTCAATCAGCATCATTAGTTCGTATACACCTCAGTACCTTGTCGCATTAAGCCTCATAAGTCACTAGAGCGTCAGTAAGACTATTAACTTAATTTGACAAAGTACTAAGTTGTGTACAAACTAAAGCTGTTGACTGTACATACCCCTTCAAACTCACCTGCAAAACGAAATAAAGACGTCGGTACACATCCTATCAATTACGTGCATGGAAACTAATTAAAGTAATTCATCTCGGTGCGAATGTGTTTGTATAAACAAACCGAGCTCTCATTCATACAAAAGCGGGTACACACAACACGAGAACAAGACAAAGGCGTCTCAAGTTCACTCATGCACTTTTCCACGGCCGAAGTCTTATGAGCCACTCATAAAATCACTCATAACAATTTCAGATAGGGTTGCTGCGTGTTTTATGAAAGTGTGAATCACTCTTTATTATAATTTTATATCTTATTCTAGTCCTTACTGGCGCACTAACTAGCTTTAAATATTTCACAGAAAGATGTTTTTTTATCTGGTACTAGCTGTGCCCGCGACTTCGTTCGCGTGGACTACATCCTTTCATGGTCGGTTTTACCCCTATCTCCCCTAATATTCGAAACAAAAAGTAGTCTATATTTTAATAGAGCTTAATAGAGCAATATTTGTGCCAACTTTCATATCTCTAACTTAAAAAATAAACATTTTCAAAGGTGGCCTTACCCCCCCCCCCCCCCCTTACTTTCTAACAAAAAGTAGCCTATGTCCGTTCTCGAGGTTCAACGTATACCTATGCCAAATTTCATCAAAATCGATTGAGAGGTTTAAGCGGGAAAGCGTAACAGACAGACAGACAGACAGACAGACAGAGTTACTTTCGCATTTATAATATTATAGGGATTAGGTATCTAATTTTAGAGGTTAGTAGGGGCGGCAATTGTGTAAATCCAGCTCTTCTAAGATGTAACTAGAACAGAAAACATCATGGCCTACGATAAAAGTAAAATACCACTGACTGACTGAATAATCACAAATATCCAATGTGACATCGACAAACTTCCACTAAGCAGATTGAAAGTTTTGGGCTTCATCACATACATTGCTGAGATTATATGCAAAATAGGTTAAGCATTTGTTAAAGAAATCAGAAACAATGGCTTTTCGACCACACATAGACCCGAAACAATTTAGAAAAGCCCTTTTTCCATCTCAACCCGACCGGAGTCGAATCTCAGACAGCGTGACTCCAAAGTTAGACTATATCTTCTCGATTTTTTTTATAGTACACTTTAAGATTGACCTTATCCCACCTGATGTTAAGTCGTAATGAGGTCCTAGCTTAAGGGCGATAAGTACAGCATAATAAATCTGTTGCTAGATTTGTCGCCCTTACCTTGAAGGCTTGACCCCTGCTCCTAATGTAGCACCCCCCAGGATCTTTGAAAACCTTATCTATACGCAGGAACACAACAACAACACCAAAGGGATTGTAATTTGTCTGCGGTCTTCTGTAAGGTGGAGCTATTTCACCTATCGGGCTGCTTCAGTTCGAGCGATAAATCGCTGTGCCCTTCCTCTCTTAATGACGGTGCCACAACGTCCAGATCCGAAGCGATTAAGGAAAGTCCGTTTTCTATCTTGACTTGACCGGGAATCCAACTCGGGACAGTGTGACTCCAATACTTGACCATATCTCGCCTCTCGGCTACGGAAGTCGTCGTAATACCAAGTGAACTAAATAAAATAAACGTTACTTATATAGTTTTTTTGAAAACCCTGTTCTCATACACCACACACAAAGGGGACGAATTATCTTTAGTCGAATCGTTATTTTTATCTCAATGCAATTGTTCCGGAGAAAGTCGTGAAAGCACTCGGTGAACTCTTGACCATAATTTAGTCAAACTATTATACACTTAAACGACTGTTTATCCGGTAATGGAGCTATGCTGCCGGTTGTCATACGTGCAGTAAATGTATTGCGCGTTTATTAGGTACTCCGAGAGGCGAGCGGGCCGGACTTTGGCGTCGCGCCATCTCTGAGGTCCCGGGTTCGATTCCTGGTCGGGTCAATATAGGAAACGAACTTTTTTTATATTGTCTCGGGTCTGGGTGTTGTGGTGCCGTCGATGTTTCTGATTTCTGTAACACTTAAGCTACTTACCGCAGAATTAGAGCAATGTATGTGATGTTGTTCAATATTTATTTATATTAGGTAGATTCGTCCTCGTAGACTTAACAGTTCCTCACTAATTCCCGGTTCCAATATTTGAAAAACGAACCGTTCTTGTTACGCATAGTAATAAATTAAGGCGTAAGCTAAAAACGGCCGACAGACGACTGATGACAGCTCATATGGAAAGTAAATATAAAATTAGTATTAACGCCTCGTAGTCGGTTGGAGAAGAACGGATAGTAATTCATCACTTATAACGAATCGTATTATATTGGAACCGTGTATAAGAAAGCAATGATTTCGTGACATTGGCTGGCACATACGTCATGCTTGTGAACAGGTGCCACCTTTGGGGACTGGTCTGCTCCAGTTTACCTATTAAAATAACTTAATGCTTTTGTTCACTCATCAAAATAAAACTATATGACTTGGTCCAAAGTGTTCTACACATAGCTATAAGTTAGATACTGGCACTGTAACTGATCTGCTGAGTTTCTTACCGGTGTCTTCTCGGTAGATATAGGTTCCGAACCGGAAGTAGAATCACTTTGCATTATATACAATGACGATTCGAAAGTGTTATTATATGTAACCTACTTGAATAAACAAATATTGAATTTGAATTTGAATTTGAATTGTCGTTTGCCAACATAATGCACCAATTAGGCAATACTAAGTAATGCTCTACTTAAAAACTTGGACACTGTAGTGTTAGTAATTTTGTCAATTAACTTCTCTCATTGTGTTAGACACATTTTTGCAATATAACGTCTGTATTATTTTTTGGCACTATAATATTTGAAGTATTGTGTTTGGGATGAAAAAACTTAAATAGTACCGTGCCGATTTCAAATATTCTTTCACTTTTGGAAAGTTACATTAACCCCGTGTAACAAAGGCTATAATTTATTGCTAGAAAAAACTAACTCCATGCATAATTGTCGCCTTTTTTTATAAAGTAGCGCAGTATATTGGCTCCTCCCAGCCTGATGGTGAGCAAGAGAGGAACCCACATCGCGATGACAACGGATTTGATACAGAAATATCCTATCCGTTAGCATCGCCATACTGGCCCGCAAGATGTTTCTTCACGCTCCTTTTGAAGGAATCCATGTCAAAGAAGGAAGAAACACATGAGCCGGCAACGAGTTCCACTTCTTTATGGTCCGGCAAAGATAGGAGTTACCAAGTTTTTTTGTTCGTGATGGAATTTTTTACACGGTGAAGCGATGACATCGTTGGCCGGCTCCTGTGGTTCTGTGAAGGAAAGGAGAGGGTGGGATAAGGGAAAACAGTACAACCGTAGCCTAATCCCTACTAATATTATAAATGCGAAAGTGAAGCTATATTAAAATATGGACTACTTTTTGTTTCGAATATTAGGGGAAATAGGGGTAAAACCGACCATGAAAGAATGTAGTCCACGCGAACGAAGTCGCGGGCACAGCTAGTTACAAATAAAAACCAATCAATATGAGCAACCCCGTTTTTCCATCCATTTAGGCTTAGTACTTTGTACAAAACTAGGATATTATTTTAAAATAATTATGTCAGTTACAATACCATCTAATTATTTTCATGAATTTCATACATTTATTTAAATCCCGGTCACATGCTCAGCTTTCAAAATGTGAGGACCGCACTATTTACACAGAGATTGCTTTCTAGCAATAAGACCGCCTAAATTGTACTTGATTATGTCTGTAAAACCAACTTCAAATAAAAGTAAAATTTTCTGTGTATCTATCTATCTATTTATAATCTCTTGAAATGCTTTCATTAAAATAAAGTTTCAATAAAAACGATTGGTTGACGCTTATGTTAAAATTTTTACTTAATTTTCCTGATAACACAACTGATCTGTCACTTTTAACGTTCAATACCTTTTTTTCTCCCAAATGCACTCTCTCCCGCGTTTAACTAAATGAATAAACGCAAATTTTTGTAAGAATAAGTAAGTAAGTATTAATAATAATAAGTGCGCCAGACAACCACACCAATCACCTGGTCTCAAACTAAGGTTTTCCCTTGTACTATGAGTACCAGACGACGGATACTAACTGGGGACGTCATCCCAGCAGACCCAGACTCAAGTCAATTTAGAAATTTCCGTTTTCCAAATTGACCCGACCGGGAATCGAACCCGGGACCTTTAGCGCTTTGGTCGCCTACCTTAGCCACTGCACCACCGAGGTCGTCAATGTATAGATGTTGGTCACTCTTGCGAGCAAAAACTAGCTACTCATCGGATTCGGATGAAATTTAGTAGAAGGATAGATGACACGCTAGATTAGCATATAAAATAAAAATATAAAGAGAGGTAGGGCAAAGCAATTTATCGCTCATACTGGAGCAGTCCGATTGGTGAAATACCTCCACCTTACAGAAGACCGCAGGCAAATAACAATCACTTCTGTGTTTCATTTATTGCTATTTATTATTTATTTTTTTTGTATTCCATATTGACATTTTAACTGTTACCAGACCCATAAACTAACAATCAGCATGTCCTAAAAGTTGACTGTTAAAAAACATTCCTGGCATCAAGTCTACCTTTTTGTCCTTATTGGTGCAATAAAAGCTTAAAATAAATAACTTTGCTTAATAAAACCAATTTGGTCCTGTACTTCTGACGCAATGACCATACAAACATTTCGGGGTTTTAGTTTTTTTAATAAGGTTGTATTATTCTTATACATGTCCCTACCCAGAACCTTTCCAAAAAGGTTTGTTTACCGTTCATTATCTCCGATCTCTATTTTAATAACGAGATCAAGAGCGTAACGGTCAATCTACTACAACGGAACTCTAATTGAGTTACTTGTACACTGTAATGTTTCTTTGTACGTGACTAGCTGCTAACATAGAAATAATGGGAATGGTCTACCTTCTTTGTGAACAAGGTTGCTATTAACCATATCTTTCTGTGTTAATCCCATATATTTACTATACTAGCTATGCCCGCAACTTCGTTCGCGTGGACTGAATGTTAACAAAACAAAACGAGAGAGAGGTAGCTTTTAAGAGAGGTAGGGCATAGCGATTTATCGCTCGAACTGGAGCAGCCCGACTGGTGAAATACCTCCACCTTACAGAAGATCGCAGCCAAATAACAATCACTTCTGTGTTGTTGTGTTCCTCCGTGTGAGTAAGGTTTCCAGAGCTCCTGGGGGGTGCTACGTTAGTAGCAGGGGTCAAGCCTTCAAGGTAAGGGCGACAAGTCCAGTAACAGTTTAATTATGCTGTACTTGTCACCCTTAAGCTAGGACCTCATTACCACTTAACACCAGGTGGGATGAGGTCAATCTTGAAGTGCAATATAAAAAAAAAAGTAGCCTATGTCCGTTCTAGAGGTTCAACGGTATACCTATACCAAACTTCATCAAAATCGGTTGAGAAGTTTAAGCGGGAAAGCGTAACAGGCAGAGTTACTTTCGCATTTATAATATTAGTAGGGACCCTTGTTTTTTTTTCAAAGAAGAAACTCTATGGAACTGATGATTGTCAGGTCAAGCGTTTTATGCACTTTTAAAACAGGTGCACAGTCACACCACAGGCGAATTCTCTAATATTCTCAAATGCACATTTCTCTAATATTTTTTCAAAGTACTTGTCGCTTATTTTATTTCCTATCTCTTAAAAGATTTCAAAATAACTCTACAAATTATCGTCGCCTGTAATTTATATGTTATGTTATCTTGCAAAATAAGTAAATCGACTGGCTAGTCATAATCGCTATATTCGTTATTTTTTGGTATGCATTATTACGTAAATCGTAAATATTCGTTTCAGAAGTACATTACGCACTCACGAGGTTGAACTAAATATCTGTGACGTACTGATACGAACTTATTATACATTTCACGGTGACACTCAAAATGTAATATCTAATATGCTTACATAAGTTTTAATGGTAGAAACAGACAAAAGCCCGTCAGACTAGACACTTTGGGTTTTGCATCGGCCTTTATGTCGTACGCATAAGATCGAATATCGAACTGTAAGTGTTTACCTTGACCGTACCATAATGCATAAGCGTCATAATAATCCTCCAATCTGTCACAATTGTGCGTCATTTTGGATTAAGTCAGCTTTCTCAATTTGTAATTTCACTTCAACTTTTGACGACTTCCGTAGTCGAGAGACGAGGGCCGGACTTTGTCCTCGCGTCGTTTCTGAGGTCGGGATTCGATTACCGGTCGGGTCAATAATGTTAAACGAACTGTTTCTATATTGTCTCGAGGGTGGGTGTTGTGGTACCGTCGTTATTTCTGATGTCTGTAGCCCAAGTGCTTTAGTTCACTTACCTACCCTAGAATCGGATCAATGTACGTGATGTTGTACAATATATATTTATATATTAATTATTATGATTATTTACAACTAGTCAGCGGAGACCTAAATATACATAAGCAAATCTAGACGATTTTCATAATCAAAGCAGGTACAAGTTTAGTTATTAATTAATAATTCCAATTGGAAGTACAAGTAGACCAGATACATTTTGCAATTTGGTCCTAGACTTGCAATGACTTGCTGGTCATTTACCTAAACCAGTTCGATTTGTGCTGCAGAACTTAATTATAGGAAAGCTTGCTACCATGCAACGTACTCGTAAGATATAGGTACGTTTTGGAAATCGTTCGCCGCAAATTATTGGCAAGTATTAATAAGGAAAACAACATTAACAGTAACAAGTATCACAAACAATTCAAAACATGAAATCTTTTGTTATTTCTTTATCTATTGGGATACAACTTGTAGATAAAAAATAAATAAAAAGCCTTTATTGCTGTTTTCTTGTTTACAATATTGTGTGTTTAACTTGCTACTCTACTTTTATATAAGATAATACTAATCAATTTACATTTTATCATCGGCAATCGGGTTGTTGCTTGTAACAGCTTGTCCTGCGACGAAGGCCCCCTCTGCTCCAGCTTACCTCTTAAAATAAAATAATACTTCATGCTTTTTTCACTCATCAAAATAAAACTATATGACTTGGTCCAAAGTGTTCTACACATAGCTATAAGTTAAATACTGCTACTGTAACTTATCTGCTGAGTTTCTTACCGGTGTCTTCTCGGTAGATATAGGTTCCGAACCGGAAGTAGAATCACTTTGCATTGTATTCAATGACGATTCAAAAGTGTTACGTGTAACCTACTTGAATAAAGAAATATTTGAGTTTGAGTTTGAGTTCTAAAGATTTCTATGTTTCTCGATCCCTGGCTATACGGGTCCATTTGGCCCCTGCTATTTGTTTTATGTCATCTTCCCAGCGTTTATGCTGTCTCCCTTTACTTCTTTTGTTACCCCTTGGATACCACTCCGTTATTAGTCCGGTCCACTTTTCTTTTTCTTCCCGCAACATATGTCATGTCCATCTCCACTTCAGTTTCTTGCATACACTATGCGCATTGTAGATATATCAAAAGCTAAATAAATACGGAGAAATGAAATATAAAGTTTCTAAGGTTTCTAACTTGTTTAGAAAAAAATACTTAATATCGTCGGATATAATAGATATTGTCTCGGGTCCGAAATGGTGGTTGTATCTTTTGGCTTATAAAGACCATTCACAAATTACTGCTTAAATTTATATAAATAAAATGATTTTGAATGAATTATTACATAAGTAACCATTGATACAGGGGATTATAAATGTGCCAGAGTAAGCAGAATAGTACGAAACATAAAAAAATAATAATAATATTATGTTTTTATAGTGCTAGAATTTTTTTCTGTCTCATTATTCATATTCATATTATTTATTGCACTCCATAAGTAAGTAATGATGTTACATGTAGTTTCTTAAAAACTAAAAGTACAAGTTATGGACCCTGGTGGGCACGGCAAAGAAAAAACATATTAATAAAGGTTTTGTCTTTCTAAATGTCACTTTTAAATTAAAATTTCCAAGTGTAACTTGTTTTCCATTTAAAGTTGCGTTGCATGTCATTTGGTTAAATAAACAACATATGTTACATTAGCATCTATTGCAAGTGTTTTACGGTCACGATTAATGTGGGAGTTAATTGTTTTGTGCCAAGAATTTGAAGTGTGGCACTTACAGGATTAAATGAGTTGAATGGTGCTATTCAACTCATTCAAATAGGGTTCAAATAAATGTTGCAAATCATTGTGTGGTTTCCAAAACTGGATCTGTCATTTTTCGTTACCATACTAAAATGCAAAAACTGACTACTAAACAAACTGAGAGAGCGTTATCAATACTGTGAAAAACTTTGATATTACACAAATTGTAATTATAGTCAATAAAATATAAATAAAATAAATTTCAATTATACAATTTATTACATTTCATTGTATTTGGTTGAGTCGGTATCTCATCATTAGAATCAATGAGATTGTTTTAATGAATAGTTTCTGTAAGTTCGTTTATGATATTGACCCGACCGGGATTCGAACCCGCGACCTCAGAGATGGCGCGAGGCCCGCTCAAGAATTATTTATGTTAAGCGGTGGACTATAACAAATGGCACGGCCCCCCTCTCGGCTACGAAGGTCGTCATAATGAAAATATTCAAATATAATGGTATTATCCAATGTGTGCTTTCTACAACACTTTAATACAAGATCTCCAATCCCATAGAGGTAATACTTTCCCAACGAAATTCATGAAAGTGACACTCCTTTTAGTAACAAGATATTGTAATTTCAATTTCGCTTAAAGCATTTAGCCATCTTGGCCTAAGCGACTTTCATCTAATTTTACAGTATAATCTGCGACAATTACGCATGCTGCCGAGAAAGACTTCTTATTGCACCCGGAGGCATTTGCATAAGCTACTAGCTTGTGTTGCTTGATCAGAAACTTTGATCAGGAATAAGAATAACTTGGCGGGAAATTATATGGTGGCATATTACTTGAACATTTTACTTTGGCACGCGTCTAAAAAAATGTATTTACAATCTATGAAGTCATTATTGTATAATTGTTCTGACTAAACTCCTTAACTAAAGACTTTTTTAGACATTTGTAGATGCTAATATTTTACGACGTTTCGTTTATTCTAAGTAATATACTCGTATTATTTGTGAAGAATTGAAATAAAAGCTTTGTTCTAAAAAAACACATTAATGGCTATTTATTACTTCAAAATATTAATGGTATTTTATGTTATGTACTTATACATAAAAGCACGTTAGAATATAAACTTTGGATTTTTAGTCGCATAAGACCTAATATAGAAATGTTGCTTGCTTTATATAAAGCTTGCTTTATACTTGCTTGTAAATAAAGAACACAAATTTAGTTCTTTCTAATACTATAAAAATTCAGTAAGGTTATGTTAGCAGCCGAGTAAAGAAAATCCCTTAACGTAAGGCAGACCGCTAGCGCGCATGCGCAGGCCGGGTCATTGGCACCGGCAAAAAGCCGGGAAGCGTTGCACTTGATGCGTATGCGCACCTTAAAGGCGCACTCATACGGAACACTGACGCAACGCAGCTGATCTTGAAGGAGCTCATTCAACGATGAGATGCTTGATTGAAGCTGATGTAATACATACGTACAATGAAGTATTTAGATTTTAGGAACGAAATCGCTATTGTCTTTGATGCATGATACAAAAAATCGATACAGACAATGGATTGACATGAATACTTAAAAAATATATATTTTTAAATTAAAATAAATTAAACAATGTTAAGGAATAATATGTTAGACGTACTAATGTTACTTTAGTGATATTTATTGCAAATGCAAAAGTAAAACTAAAAAGGTCTGTCGCGCTTTCACGTCAAAACCAATTCAAATATTTTTTTCAAAAGAGGAGTCGTGTGAAACGAATTAAAGTAATGTCATTTTAAAAACGGAAATTTGAAACTTTTTTTTAAACTGTTTTTTTTTAACTTTTTTTATACTTTATTGCACAAAACTTTACAGAAATAGGATTGATTATAGTACAATTTAGGCGATTAATTTAATAGATAATAAATGGTAAAATAAAATAAAGAATGAAGGTTCTTTTGGAATTATGTACAGGTTTATGTAAATATTTCCAAGTTTTAGGCAAGATACAAAACATAAGACATTTATTTTTTACATAATTAAGATCGGTACACAATTTGAAATGCTACCCAAACTCACTTTTCCAGGCGGACAAATTCTCAGTAACAGCTTGTCAATTATTTTTTCAATAAGTGTATATAATAATAACTATTATAATTAAATATTATAAATATTAGTCAACTCGTGAATAATTCTACATTTTTAGCATTGGTCCATATTTTAAGACATGGTGTAAGGTTTTTACTAAACAAAGCAATGCTGTAAAGTTATGTGAACCGTTTCGTTTTGCATATTGATAAGTATTTAAACAAGGATTTAAAGCGAATCGGATTATATAGACAGAGTTTGTAAAAATTAATGTAAGCGACTTTAAATAACTACGCATAATTTAAAGTTTTCAATATAATTAATACAAATTTTGCAATAATTCTTGAAAACGTTACTAATTTTAAAAGTTGTTTCGTTTCCTGATGTGTTTATTAAGTTGGAATAGATGTCGCAATATGAATTTGTCCACTGGTTTATTTTTACTGATACTGCATTTTATTCTTGTTTTTTGTGTATTTTGAACACGATTTAACTTTTTTTTTATTTAGGGCTTTGGCGGATGGATCGATGTTGAAATATTTTTTTTTAAATGTAAAGTATTTGATAACTAGTGGACACAATATGATTAATATTAATATTTAGCGGTTTATTAAACCCTCTATTAAAACGCTATTTTACTTTTTTTTTTATTAATATACTATTTTTGTGGGGTTTTTACTCTTTTTTCCTAGAATTAGTGTTACTTTACTATTTTTTTTGCATTGTAATTTTTTGCAAGAAAACTAATGTTTCTTATGAAAAATTGTTACGTATCAATCTACACTCCCCTTAAGAGTAATAACTATAGCTCTCGGTGGGAATAGTCGATTCGAGTCAGCAAAAAAACGCATTCTCTGCGATGTTCCGCGTTCCCGATGCTCTGAGGAAACAGAGTGTCGGCTTTTTTTTCGTACGCACGTCGGTAAACGTCTCATTTGCTATACTTATTTCTTCATTGTTCGCTTTTTTAATGGACTTTAATAAAAAAATGTTTACAATACAACTGTTATGTATTACACAATAGGTTTTTTACGCATATCCAGAAATTTGTTTCGTAATTCGGTAAAAACGATGAAAAATTAAAAATCAATGTAATTATTATTTTTAAAGGAAAATATCGACTTCTTGATTTGTTTGGGATTCCATCATCAGATATCGTCCTCGTATCAAAGTACCATCGTCAAAATGTCTACTTTTCAACAAACAAATCATCAATATTCGTTCATATATGACGAAGCAAACACATTAAAAAAAAAAAAAAGTACATACGGTCATAGTGAGAGTACTTTTAAATTGATTTTTAAACTTTTTTTCATAGTGCCTCATGCCGCAATATCAAGTTTAGAACATTTTAACGAGAAATTGATGATGAAATTATTATGTTTTTTTTAAATATGACCACTTTTTTAGGTCTGTTAGAAAAATCGCAGAAATTTATTTGAAGCAATTCAGGGTCATTCTTGCCCGAAATATAGGTATTCCATAAGCTTCAGACCATAAGCTTTCCATACTTTCATCGTTTAATTTAAAAAAATATATTTTAACGATTTCCAGTTAATCAATATTTTAAACTTACTCTCGTTATTAAAAACATGCGTTTCTGCTGATACTTTGGTCTTAATTGTCGCAGCTTAATATTATATAGAGAAGAAGAAAATAAGGCTGTAGAGCCTTCCTCGATAACTGGACTATACAACACAAAAACAATGTTTCAGTTCCAAATAGTAGTTTCTGATCGATTTTATTATTTTTATAGTACTAAACGCTGTACTAGCGAACTTTAAATATTAGAAACAGATTTTTTTTTATCTCTCCTTGCGGTGCGGGAATTGAACCCACGACCTTCACGTATCGCGCGTGCTGCTCTTACCAAATGAGCTAACCGCAAGTTATCGTAGGCGATGAAATTTTCCTGCTGTATCAACCAAATGATAAGTATGTAGTTCTAAACATATTCGGCAGAGGGCACTTACCGGAGGCTAACGGTTGATACAGCAGAAAAATTTCATCGCCTACGATAACTTGCGGTTAGCTCAGTTGGTAAGAGCAGCATGCGCGAATCGCGCGATACGTGAAGGTCGTGGGTTCGATTCCCGCACCGCAAGGGGAGATAAAAAAATTCTGCTTCTAATATTTAGTAGTTTCTTATAATAATCGCGCTCAAACAAAATGTTCAGCTACATAATCTAAAAATAACTGACGACCTCCGTAGCCGAGAGGCAAGCGTGCTGGACTTTGGCGTCGCGCCATCTCTGAGGTTCTGGGTTCGATCCCCGGCGGGTCAATATGGGAAACTAACTTTTATTGCCTCTGGTCTGGGTGTTGTGGTACCGTTGTTGTTTCTGATATCTATGACACAAGTGCTTTAGCTACTTACCACAGAATCAGAGCCATATATGTGATGTTGTCCAATATTTATTATAATATTGTAACTTCTTTAGCAATATCAGCTTTTAGTATAGAAATTGCTAAAGAAGTTACAAGTAAAAGTAACATACAAACACAACAAACTTAGCGGTTTTCTAAAATGGTCATGTCTTTAACAAAATGTCCGGTTGTTTAAAACATTAACATTTGTTTATGAACGAATTATAAGTATAAGTAAGATTTTAATGTCTACAATGCATAACAAGTTCTAAACATCTTCTAAAATAAGTTACAGCAACATTTGCAATACTTACAGGAAATGATTAGATATTTCCAGTGCTTGTAAAGAAAATGATTATGAAGTAAAATATCATTCATTTTAATTCTAGTTTTATGGCGTACTTGTTTCGTAATTTATTTTGTAACTAGCTGTGCTTGTGACTTCGTTCGCTGCACTATATGCTTTTGAATGTATTAACTTATTTTAATTAGGGATGAGCGAGAGTGTTATAAGCGTAAGAGTAGACAAATATAATCAGAAAGCTCCGGACTGCTAAGCTATCGGGAGTTACACGTGTTATTGTGAGTCTGAGTGAAGATAGACATAACCTGTCGTGGGATTTTTTTTAAATAATTTTAAGAAAAACATTTCCATGATATAAATAATAAAATACATAATTAACATACAAGTTGTATACTGTACTTCTATAGTTTATTGAACAATGTATAATGTACCTATATTACTAAACACACACAAAATGTATCACTGAATATTTCAAACGTTTATCCATTGCTGTTAAAAACATCGAGCAAAAACGATCAAAGTCAAAGTAAATATTTTTTATTCAAATAGATTACACTAGTAATACTTATGAATAGTCTCTATATAAAGCAAACAAGGTACCTTTAAATATGTTTGTCCTTTTAATAGTCATTTTATTATTAGTAATTAAATATTAGAAACAGAATTTTTTTATCTCCCCTTGCGGTGCGGTACGATAACTTGCGGTTAGCTCAGTTGGTAAGAGCAGCACGCGCGAAACGTGAAGGTCGTGGGTTCGATTCCCGTACCGCAAGGAGAGATAAAAAAAATCTGTTTCTAATATTTAAAGTTCGCTAGTACGGCGTTTAGTACTATAAAAATAATAAAATCGAATTAGTTATTAAACTGGCAACCGAAATACACTGTCTGTTAAAACATCAACTGTCTCACTGTCCCGGCCCATGAAATACAGTCTTGGCGGAATCAATGCAGTGTTTCTAAACGCGGTATAGAATCCATTAAAAAATAAATAAATAAAAATATAAATATTGGACAACATCACATACATTGCTCTGATTCTGCGGTAAGTAGCTTAAGCACTTGTGTTACAGAAATCAGAAACAACGACGGTACCACAACACCCAGACCCGAGACAATATAGAAAAGTTCGTTTCCCATATTGACCCGACCGGGGATCGAACCCGGCATCTCAGAGATGGCGCGAAGTCAAAGTCCGGCTCGCTCGCCTCTCGGCTACGGAGGTCGTCAAAAAAAGAGGAACATTCTATTGACTGACGAACAGACAGACAGACGGATACCGATTTCTTAGTAACAAGATAGATAGATATAAAGATATACTTTGTTGCACAAACACTTTACAAAAATAGGTTTTACAGATTGATTATAGCACAATTTAGGTGGTCTTATCGCTAGAAAGCGATCTCTTCCAGACAACCTTAAGGTAGAGGAAATAGTAGATGGCGAGAAATGGGTACGGCCGTGCAACATAAATACAGTTTTATTTCTTGAATTATATTCATAGTATAACATGATAAACATACATAAACTCATAGATATATAACATAATAAATAAACATGCTTATCAAATATAAAATCAAGTAAAGTATTTTGACTCAAAAAAAAAACAAGGTCCCGTTTATCCCATTTATTTTCGTTGGATCCCAATTTTCGATCCCATTTTTTAAGTATTTACGATTGATCTCATTTCCTATTTTCGTTGGATCCCATGTTAAAACCAGATGTGTACTTTACGGAACTCTAAAAACGTCATCGCCCTAAGATTGTATATTCATTACCAAAAACCGGTAGTAAAAAATGAAAGTGACTTACGCGCTCCCGCTCCCGTTATAGTCATAGAATCACTTAGATCATTACGGTATGATTACGTTTCTAACTGATACGATGGTTATGCAAGATTAAATAAATATAACGTAATACATCATCAAAAGGCACTTGATTCTATTTAAATATTTGTTGATTGAAATTGAATATTCTTAATCTGGAAGAAGTGTTCAGTGATTTTAGATATATGGATCATAGATAATGGTCACTTTAAAACATAACATGATAAACATCTGCATTTGATTGATATATAGTGTTTCTCCCAAAACTCAGACTTTATAAAAGTAATCATTCCTTCATAATTATCAAAATATTTAATAAATTACCGCAAAGTATTCTTGACTCACCCATGCATAGATTTCAAATTAAATCAAAAAGTTGCTTATGAAAAAGGCTTATCATACTGTACAATAACTTTAATGATAAAAATGTGTGCAATAATTTAATTAATAATCTGCACCTAAGGAATGCTATGTTATGTTTATAATTTAACTAGCTGTGCCCGCGACTTCGTTCGCGTGGATTACATCCTTTCATGGTCGGTTTTACCCCTTTCTCCCCTAATATTCGAAACAAAAAGTAGTCTATATTTTAATCCAAGTTTCGAACTATATTTGTGCCAAATTTCATATCTCTAACTTCAAAAATAAACATTTTTCCATATAAACTTCCAAAGATAGTATTACCCCCCTCCCCCCCCTTATTTTCTAATAAAAAGTAGCCTTCGTCAGTTCTTGAGATTCAACGTATACTTATACCAAATTTCATCAAAATCGGTTGAGAGGTTTAAGCAGGAAAGCGTAACAGACACACAGACAGACAGACAGACAGACAGACAGACAGAGTTACTTTCGCATTTATAATATTAGTAGGGATTTATAAGAGGATATCTGTTGAGTTTGTTGCGGCGCTTCGTCTCATTAAGACCGACGTTAAGACGCAAGTAGGAAAAAAATAACATGCAAAATAATGGTATCGTAAACCCACTTTTATTTCATTTTATGTCACTCGAAATTAGTACAATAATTTTAAGAAACTGTTTTTATCAGACATCACATTAATGCAGTTTTAGTTAGGTTTCCTATTTTTTGAAACCCTGTTTATAATAATTTACCACCAGTGAAATATTTTCAAATCGATTCAGTAGTTTCAGAGCCAGATAGTTATCTGTTTGCATTAAATTTAATTAATTAGTAGTTACCAAACAATCAATTCTTTCTCCTTTATAATCTTAATAAATTGTAAACGCGAAAGATTGCAATAATTTTTCGATGTTTAAATAAATAAATAATTACGAGACAACATCATATACATTTCGTTGATTCTGTGGTAAGTAGCACTTGTATAGCTAAAATCAGAAACAACGACGGTACCACAACACCCAGACGTGAGACAATATAAAAAAGCTATTTTCCCAACACAAGTATCATCTGATTATTTTCTGATAAGTCCCGGCAATTTACTATCAACGATTTACATAAAAAACACACTATTTATATTTTATATATTTTTTCATATTGACCCAACCGGGAATCGAATTCAGTCCGGCCCGCTTGCTCTCGGCAAAAATACCTAATACTTTTATCCTGAGAAAATGTAAACAAACTCGTGTACAACTGCTAGTATTACCTAGTACATATTACTCAATATGCGTACGTGTGAAGAGAAAACTGCAGTTCCTAGTAAAAGGTACCAGACCCTACCAGATGGTGCAGTCATCATAACGGGTTAAGTTACTAGTGCGATCAATAGCACATATACACTTTGAAATTTGCATCGCACTTATGTTGTAGGCGTAAGAACTAATACCGAAGTGGAAGTACATCCCTTGACGTGCTGACTGTACGTTAGAAATCGAAATCGCGTAGGTCAGGCATGAACCGGTCTTTCATTACCATTGAGCTGAGGTGTTTTTGACCTTGCTAAGCAAACATTATAAGGGATTATATAACTTTTATCCAAACTAATATTATAAATGCGTAAGTAACTCTGTCTGTATGTATGTTTGTCTGTCCGGCTTTCACGCTTAAACCGTTATACTTTGGTATAGGTATACGTTGAACCTCCAGAACGGTCATAGGCTACTTTTTGTTTTGTAAATAAGGGGGGATGGGGGTAGTACAGCCCTGGAAAGTTAATGTGGGAAAATGTTTATTTTTTAAGTAAGAGATTTGGAATTTGGCACAAATACAGCTGGTAACTGGGATTGAAATATGGACTACTTTTTGTTTCGAATGTTAGGGGAAATAGGGGTAAAAGCGACTATGTATGTAGACTAAAGTAGTCTACACAAATGGAGTCGCGGGAATAGCTAGTATTTTATATTTTGTAGTAATCGTTATTTATAGTAAGGAATTTATGACGTTCGCGTTCCATTTTAAACTTTTGAAATTGTTAAAATGTTAATAAATAAGTCGAACGTTTTAAATGTTAACAGGTCAAAACGCGATATTATTTTTTAACATGCTTTTATTAGCTTCACTTGTAACTATGTAATAAAATCTTGGAATCTTAATTTGACCCACTTCCCGGTCTTCAATTAGGATGAAATTTTGCATACGCTTTGAGTTCTGATGACAATACATGATTAAATAAGAAACGTCATTTAAAATCCAATATGGCGGCCTCCCCAAGATGGCGGATAGGCTGTTTGAAATCCACTCCCATGATATGGGTATCAAATGAAAGGGCTTGCTGTCGTCACGTGACTTGAAGCGTGTTTTTTAGTTTTTTAATTAATTGTTAATATGGACTTATTGCCCGACGCGACATCGTATTAACTACAAACAATTTGCTTGCGTTTTGATTCGTTAACTTATGTTAAATGTTATTTATAGTGTTTACATTTTTGTCGTATTAATATGATTTATTAAGATTGCTTTTATCATTATTTGATCATATGTGAGATCATTTATTTTAGGATATAGATCTCACTATGTAGATATGTGTCAGATGTGCGGGGAGTCGCTGGATGCAGATAGCGCAGGACCGCGCGTTGTGGCGTTCTGTAGGGGAGGCCTATGTCCAGCAGTGGACAAAAAGAGGCTGATGGATGGATGGATGGATGGATGGATGTAGATATAATATCATGTCTAAAAATATTATACAGAGGAATGGTTTGTATTTTTGTATGTTACGAATCAAGTAAAAAACTAGATAGGTATACTTACCACAACACGTTTCAACTGTTATTAGCATAACAAGATCACACGACTTTTTAAAGTGAAATATGAATCCTCATGTTATCAATCCCCTTGTCGACGATATCAAAATTCAAAAAGTCGAAACCTTCACCAAAACAGACGATTACCCCATTTCCAAACCAGATTTCCTCATTGCACCATAGAATTTGTTAGATTCTAATCTCTCGGTCCAAAACACAGCTATCAATCGACCGGCCGGTAGACCACCATTCAACATTAGAAATAACAGCTTTTCCGAGATAGCAATCATGACATTGAATGATGCTGCCTTCACGCCTCGAGGCAAGGGTACAATTTTATAATGGAAGCCTGTAACCGCAGCATTTAGGTCATAACGGGTTTCGTTGTCATCTACTTGGGCTTTCTATATATTTTTTGTATTAATTCCTGGTTCCAATATTTGAAAAAAAAAATCAGTTCTTTTTACGGACAGTAATAAATTATACATGGCGTAAGCTAAAAACGACTGACAGACGACTGATGGCAGCTGATGACATATCAGCATATGGAAAATAAAGAAAATATTAGAATTAAGTACCGACTCGTAGTCGGTTGGAGTAAAACGAATAGTCATTTTTGACAAAATACATTATGCTTCGTTTGTTTTATATATTTTATATTCGTCTATTACAGTACAAGAATAACAGCCAAAAATTGCTTTGAGAATTTAAGGTAGCAGAAATTCGCTGCCGTATTTCGTTTCCCATACAATTAAATTATGAGAATCATTACGAAATATTTATTACCCATCTTAGGAAAGATATGAAATGCACTTAAGTACAAATCAAACGAAACTAGATCTGAGATTAAGTGTCTCATTTTCTCATAGGTGTCAAGTATGTCATAACTAAAGATAAGATAACATAAAAATTTAAAAGCCTGTATGATGAATGGCTTTACTTTAATAGTTACATCGTCATTCCTTTCTTTTTTCTACAAATAATACTGCCCAAATAGCTAATAGCATAGAAATAGCAGATCTGTTATATCAGTTTCTGACATTTTTAGAAATAATTAATAAGAATTTTTGAGAATACTTTCACTCGCAGAAAATTTAAGATTAGATAAATGAAACGTCACTTTGAATAGTACAGGTTGAGGAAAGGTCACACTTAGTGGATGAAACTAACAAACCCATTCACTTAGAGATACCTTTAGGCCTAGCATGCGCATTACGCCAAATTTCTAAATGCATGAGACGAGAATAGTGTTTGTACCGTTGATTGGGCGATAATACAAGTGCAGTGTGCTATTAGCCATTCAACAGTGTCAAAACTTTTATCGTCTCCTACGAGAAATTTGACGTATTGCGCATGCTAAGCTTACTTACCACTTAGGACATGAGTAAATTTTATCTCGCTCATAATCAACGTCAAAGTCGATAAATATTGTACGTAAGCTGTTGATTGGGTTAAAATAGGAGCACGGTTTGATCATTCAATCAACAGTATCTATTTAAACTTGTATCATGCGAGAAATTTTTATTATTACGCATGCTAAGATGCCTGGTCGCGTAAGTTGAAAGTAAAACCTAGTAGTCCTAGTACATTCACGCTTCAACAAAACCGATAAAGGGTCTGCAATCTTAAAGCGATCAGTCGGTGGCCATCTTTGAGACGATTTGAGAAAGCGTGGAAGGAAAGCAGTTGAAAGTTCAAGTTTATCCGTAACTGATGACGCAACTACGGTTAATTTATAACCTTATTATGCACGTAATAAAGTCATTAAATTAAATGCGCAATGAGAGCTGACATGAAACAAAATATTACGTGCCAGTGAGTAGACAACTTTTTAATTTGCGTCTTTTGCTTGCATTATTTTATGGTTGTTTATCTCTTTTTAAATTCCGTTATAACAACGCTGTGTTTTATTTGTGTTAATTATTATTTATTCATAAGTAGTGTGGTTTAATGGTAAAGAATAAAACTAGCCATTAAGTGCGCTTTTTGTATTTTTTTGATCCTAGTTTTATTATTTTAATATCTAAATGTAAGAGGTCGTCGTCGTGAATGTATTGATAGGTACATATATGGATGTAAATTGATGTCTGTATAGATAATTTGTTACATTTTCAGGTTATTTTCACATATAAAGTGCACAGAATTCACAGTAAAGACAGATAAAATAATAACATATTGGATAGTTTTTATTTGAAAATTACGCGACTTTGTCGCAAGCAATTACTTGCGTATAATAATGTTAAATAAATAAACGCTCTATCAACATATTAAAATGAACATATCTAAGAAATTACATTTAAGTACTTAATTTCATTTACATGTACTGCTACGTTTCTTTCATTTCCTTTGCCTATTAAACAGAAATCACTTGCTGGGAGACGGTAGCTATCTCATTTCCGTTATGTATGATTTCTTGGTCTTTATATCATCAAATACACGCAGACTAACCGTTTATATAGTTAAAGTCCTGCTAAATAAAGTGTGTAACAAGCGATAATCATGCTGATATAGTATAGTATAGTATTATAGATCGTTTAGTAGAACGCTGAAAGTGTATAGGGGAAACCTTTGCCCAGCAGTGGGACAGTTTATAGGTTACATATATAAAATAATTATGGTATGACTTATTATCTGCTACTAAAATATTATTATTATCTAATTACTATGACAATATTTACGATAAATTCAGTAAGGTATTTTTGAATTCAGAGTACCTACTCTCAAAAACGAAACGAACACACGAAAGGTTTTGTTTATGAAGATTATTCAAAAGTTTAGGAATGAAGACGTGGTTTTTGATTTGCATTAATAATATTTTGTTTTTTGAAAAAGCTTAATTTGCATTCAAAGTGATTTCTTTATGATTATGAGGATTAAAAATTGCCATCCGTTTTCGGATCCGACATATTTCGTTTATGGGAGTAGGCCCCCAGTATTGAGGGACTAGATAGCATGAGTTTCGTACCTCCACTTAAATCAAATTAGAGCTTGCACTTAGCAATCAAAAAATAGGTCCTTAATTAATAAAAAATGTTTATACATTTAAAATAAGTTAACGGGCTAAAAGGCGACAACATTTTTAATAGTAAATACGAACTACTTACTACCCGGCGTTTTGGTTATGTTGCTCACGAACTGACTTGATATAATAATCATAAAAAAATGTTTGAACGGTTAACTTATTTCAAATGTTTAAAATGGAACGCGAAAGTCTTTAAATGAAAAGTGTAATGAAAAATTATTTCAAGTAGGTATACCTATATAATTTAACCTATTGTGTGTCAATACTAACAATATATTTTAATGATAAATGAATACACACATTCAATCAACATTAGGTAATCTATACACACGAAAACAAGCACAAAGTAAACATATAAGGTCTAAATAAGTTATGACTTTATATGGAAAAGCCTGGGATTATATGTTAAGCACCTCTGTAGAAAGCTTTCATCTAATTTACTTAATCCAAGCACCACCAGTGATTTGTAAGTTAACTAAGTAGATTACACGTGTACTTAGAGCAACTACGGAAAGTGAAAACATGGAAAAAGATGTCGGAAAAAGGAAGCACGTAGTTAAATCGAACCAGTCCTGTAGTGGTCGGATCTACTTTAAATAACTTACAATTATAAACGCACTTCGAGAAAGGTAGGCAACACACAAGATTTTTTCCTGATTTTACTTTTCATTATTAATTAAATAGTGTTTAAGAAAGGTAAGGCAAAGCGATTTATAGCTTGAACTGGAGCAGCCCGAAGGGTAAAATACCTCCACATTACAGAATAAGATCGCAGCCAAATAACAATCACTTCTGTGTTATTCTGTTCGAGTGCGAGTAGGATTTATAGAGCTCCTGGGGATGCTACATTAGAAACAGGGATCAAGCCTTCAGGTTAAGGGCGACTAGTCCAGTAACAGCTTTATTATGCTGTTCTCGTCGCCCCTAAGATAGGACCTCATTGCCACTTGAATCAGGTGGGATTAGGTCAATCTTGAAGTACAATATAAAAAACAGATATCAATCTTCCATGAATCAAATAACGTTCGTTGTTTATTGAAATAAAGTTCGTGAACACTTCTTCTCTCTCGCTAATACATAAATCGTAGACATGAATTTTTCAATTGCTGAATCCATTTATATATAGTTATTATTTATTTTATATTTTTATGTGGTATTATTTACTTATGTATATATAAGTATATATATGCTCATTATGTAAATATAAGTAAAGCTTCATATTTTTTATATATATTATATTTATTCATGTATGTCTATATGTATATTTAATTGTTTCCGAAATGAATTTTGTAACGCTTGATAGTTACTATTCTCGTGTATTATGTTTTTATTTATTTTTTAGATTACTTATGCACTTTGTCACTATTACCGCACCTATAAACTAACTCTCCGCATGACCCAAAGGTTGACTGGTAGAGAATGCCCATAGCATTAAGTCCACCTGTTGTACTTTTTTTGTGCAATAAAGTTTTTAAATAAATAAATAAATAAATTTGAATTTGTATTAAATGGTAATAAATATGGATGTTCTGGTCAATCTCTGCACTCTGATAAACACTCTCCAAGTTTCATCATTGTTCCGGATATAATCGAGCTACGGTACCAAACTCGTCACACGGCGTTGCGGTATTCTGTACTAAGTTTGCACACTTATGGGAACCTCTATGGAATTATTTTCACATTCAATCAGATCAGCAGATGTGTTCCCAGGCAAACGTTGAACGGGACTGTAAGCGTTGTTCTTAGAGCTTAAGCTTGTCTAGATAAAAAAATAAGCGTTAATTTTTAATTGGTTTACGAAGTCTGCTATAATACGTGAAAGCTGAAGGGTTTGTTTGTTTTAAACGCGCTTATAATCATAATCATGATAATCAAATCATTTATTCATGTTGGTTACAAGTAACACTTATGCATTGTTAAAATGACAAACCAAAATTGAAGCTACAGCCGGTTCGGGACCTAATTCTACCGAGAAGAATCCGGCAAGAAACTAATATTAACAATATTTAGAGCTAGAGAACTTAAAACTATGGTGTGCGAGAAAGCAGACAATAATGTCTATGTAATTATCTAAGGAACGAGTGGTTCGATTTGAAAAATCATTTTGTGTTGAATAGTTTATTTATTAAGGAAGACTTTAGGTTAAATAACATCGTGCTGCAATCAAAAGGAGCGAAGAAACAGTGGGAAATATGAAAAAACCGCTATTTTAGATAAATCGGTTTATGCCACAAGTTTGTCTGGCATCCCATTCTAAAAGAACATTAAAATGAATTCGGATTAGGTACTAACACAAAGTTGACTATCAACGAAAATTAAGAAATTGAGTTAAATACCGTTGGTCGTTGGTTCGATTCTCTTCCAAAACAAACAATCTAGTGTTTTATATTACTGGCATTTATGTTTCCTGATAATATTTTCTCAATAAAACTTTTGCACGGCCGCACCCGTTTCTTGATATCTACTATTTCCTCTACCTAAAGGTTGTCTGGAAGAGTTTGCTTTCTAGCAATAAGACCGCCTATATTGTAATAGATTATGTCTGTAAAACCAATTTCTGTAAATTTTTCTGTGCTATAAAGTGTATCTATCTATCTGTCTAGATGTCAATAAATGAATTTTAGAATAAATTGTAATTGGTGTCATACTCGTATCATGAACGTCAGAAACTTGAGATAGACTTGTTTTGGAATCAAGGCATTAAATATGATTTTGTCTGATATCCATATTGACTTTATTATAACCTATGTTAGTTTCATTAACAAATGGTAGAAGTAAGAAGTAGACTTGACACCTGTATTAAAAAAGCAGGAAAACCAGTGATAAAACCAGTCAAAATAAATAGTGTGCCTTTGAACAACTTGAAATATTAAACGAAATTGTTCTGAAACCTCAGACCACAGTAATTTGGCACATTCTTACTGCCACTTATTTTCACTTCTAAAGCCATTGAGATGCCATAGCACCCAAATTTAATGAATCAGTGATCTAACGAAAGTGTCCGAACGTAATGACGCCTGATTGCGGAAAAATGAAAATAACAGTGCTTTAAATGAAGCAAATAATAGCTAAGATATTGATACTCAATGTCATAACAAAACTGATTTTTATCATCGACGGGAAAAGATCGCCGATTGAATAGCTCGCAAGGCCATAATATAAGATCTGAATTTAGATCTAAACACTTCCTCTACAGCCATTGTTGCTGTTATCGGAGAAATAACAGCATCCAGTTATAACAGACAGTTAGGTGTGATCTTTATTATCTTTTTAGTAATAAACTTGTGGAACGGAGTAGTTAAATTGGCGTATTGTTTTAAGAATGTAATAAAAAGAAAGAAAGAAAAATATTGAACCAACCAAAATATATAAAATAAACAAGGGCTAAAACATACACACGTACATTTTATGGTGATTTGGGTTCCACTTCATCAAATGCTGCTACAGAATTATTTCCAACAGCACTGGTGGAACCCACCCGCTTGGAAATATAACTGAAGCTGGGGCTTTTGTTATTTCTGCACGAATGCGAGTGGCGTCGGAAAATTGTAATTAATTAATTAGTCACAATTGAGGCATAAACGCAGACCTTAATATTACAAGTGTTCACATATTTGCACATACTTTTATTATTATTGTGGTTATTTTAAAAAATACGTTAAGATGTATATATGTAATAATGCTGGGGTTTTTGCTGGACTTATGTATTATTTGTTAGTGTCCCTTATCTTTGTTACAACCGCCCCAAGTATGGACACGGTTGTAACAGCAAGCTATCGCTAACCAATTACTACTTAACTGATTAACCTAGGCAATTTATTTTAATATTTGTTTATGGCCAAATGTCTAAGCTCTCAAAACAAATAAGTTTAATGTTGTTTATATCCGCAGTTATTGAGTTCTGACTGATTAAACAAAATTTGTTACAACCGTACCCAGTTTACGCTAACATACATACTAAATGTTATGTTATCTTTTTTATTCTTAAACAATTATTCATCATTTAGTTTACAAACCAAACTATCACTATAATTTAACTTCATAAGACTGAGCACACGTTGTAATATTTAAAAGCTTTGAACAAAACCAGCACAATAATGAAAGTAAGTTTTGACTTTCACAGCGAGATTAAAGAGCATTTCGTGAAAGAACCAATATTTCTCACGATTTGAAGATAATAATGAGTGACACATTAGACGTGTAATTATTCTTGATGCGAATTTTGAACTTAATTTTAATTAGCCTAGACAAGTTAAGACCAAAATATATAATTATATCGTTTAGAAAAATGGAGGTTCTATTTAATTAAGTATCAAAACTTTTTTAACTAAAAAAATATTTTTTAACCTTTATATAATTTGTGTGTTTATATATTATATTTATATAATTTGTGGCCAACCACAAATTATATAAATTATATAAGTGAGGTATTTGGACTCCGGCAACTCAGTCAGTTTTTGTGAACCCGGCAAACTTATTTTGTTGTGGAGTTATAAGTAGAACTGAAACGTCGGCAGTTAATTCGTATTAACTTTTAAAAATGTTATCGTGTTTTGACCCGTTAACTTATTTTAACGTTTAAAATGGAACGCGAAAAATCTAAAATTCCATATTCGTAATTTTTATTATGTCCGCCACCTGTTTTAAAACTCAAAGAAGAAATAATTCTAAAATTTTTTTTAATTTAAAAAATCACATACATTGCTTTAACTTCCTGTTCATTTTATTTAAGGTTGTCTGAAAGAGGTTGCTTTCTAGCAATAAGACCACCTAAATTGTTCTAGATTATGTCTGTAAAACCAATTTCTGTATTTTTTTCTGTGCAATAACGTGTATCTATCTATTTATCTTTTTATTTGTTTTAATTTTAAAAAATCACAACCATAGCGTAAATTTAATGGTAAGTAGCTAACGCACTTGTATTACAGAAATAAAGACGGTATCACAACACCCAGACACAAAATCAGAAAACCTTAGGTACATTTAATTATTATTATTTTTTTTTATATTGCATTTCAAGATCCTCATCTCACCTGGTGTTACGTGGTAATGAGGTCTTAGCTTAAGGGTGACAAGTACAGCATAATAAATCTGTTACTGGACTTGTCGCCCTTACCTTGAAGGCTTGACCCCTGCTACTAACGTAGCACCCCCTAGGAGCTCTGGAAACCTTACTCACACGCAGGAACACAACAACACAGAAGTGATTGTTATTTGGCTGCGGTCTTCTGTAAGGTGGAGGTATTTCACCAGTCGGGCTGCTCCAGTTCGAGCGATAAATCGCTATGCCCTGCCTCTCTTAAAAATTTCAATCTGAGATTAATCTTTAACGTAAAAAAATGGAAAAGTCATTATTTCATTAGCCTAAATCGATTTGGTCTGGTGGTGGAAAGACCATTGTCCGATTACTTATCCCGCAAGAGTGAACGGTCTATTGGGTTTTCATCTCAAAGTAATTACTCGATATCATAATCTTAAACTTTCTTGTAATTTTTCATTGGCCAGCAGCGAGTAAGTACAACTATTATTACCGCTTGTAATAATTTATTTATTTAAAAAATGTATTGCACAAATTCAAATTCAAATTCAAATTCAAATATTTCTTTGTTCAAGTAGGTTACATATAACACTTTTGAATCGTCATTGAATACAATGCAAAGTGATTCTACTGCCGGTTCGGAACCTATATCTACCGAGAAGACACCGGTAAGAAACTCAGCAGATCATTTACAGTATCAGTATCTAACTTATTGCTATGTGTAGCTCACTTTGGACCAAGTCATATAGTTTTGTTTTGATGAGTGATGAAACAAATAACTACCCAAGTAAGTTTTTACTTTCGAGAGGTAAGCTGGAGCAGACCAAGTAAGTACAAGACATTATCTACCAGTCAACTTTTGGGTCATGCCGATAGTTTGTATATGGGTGCGGTAATAGTGAATTACGAGCGATGTATTAAATTGTTTATCATATAAACATGATTAAAATGAAATATTTTAATAAATCCTCATTATTCTATTATCAGCTGTAATCAGGCACTAGGTTATATTTTTTAATGTTTTAGACAACATCACATACATTGCTCGGACTCTGTGGGAAGTAGCTTAAGCACCTGTGTTAAAGAAATCAGGAACAACGACGGTACCACAACACCCAGACCCGAGACAATATAGAAAAGTTCGTTTCCCATATTGACCCGACCAGGGATCGAACCCGGGACCTCATAGATGGCGCGACGCCAGAGTCCGGCACGCTCGCCTCTTGGCTACGGAGATCGTCAAGGTGTTTATTGATGTATTCATTTATTGTACCTCGACGATCACAGAAGCCGTGAGGCGAACTTTCGTATCGCGCCATCGCTGAGGTTCCGGGTTCGATTCGCAGTCGGGTCAAAATGGGAAACGAACTTTTCTACTTTGGCTTGAGCCTGGTTGTTGTGGTACCGTCGTTGTTTCTGATTTTTGTAACACAAGTGCTAAAGCTGCTTACCACAGACGCCAACGTACGGCCCGCTCGCCTCTCGGCTACGGAGGTCGTCAAAAGTCATCCACGACGTCTTATATCGTTCTAATAAGATCTATTATTGAATTGCAAGTGTTTACCTTTAGCTGTTGACCGAACAACACTTTTGAACCGAAATATCTGACGACACTGAGCTGAGGTCACCATAGCCTTTAATTTCACAATTAAATCTTCTCGCTTGATGGAAATCTGATGGGTTGTTTCCGTGAAATTGGCAATTTACCATGCATCTTGGGGAACTGAGATTATACTAAATCAGACTACTGTTATACTGTTTTAAATTACACACTTAATTTACTTTAACAATGCATTTCTCTTATATTAGGCAAAATTATTAACTTCAAATTTATCGGTAAACTTGTATCGATTGAAAAAATATTCATATTATACTAATTAAAACCAAATTCATTGTTTCAGTGGTAAAATATGTATTCCGATATTTTTTGATGGCGGCCATCTTGGACCGATTCCTATCAAATATGATATTACCTTCCAAACAAAAAAAAAACAAAGTCAAACCAGTTCATCTGTTAGGGAGCTGTTTGAAGACCGCAGCCAAATAACAATCACTTCTGTGTTGTTGTGTTCCTGCGTGTGAGTAAGGTTTCCAAAGCTCCTGGGGGTGCTACATTAGTAGCAGGGGTCAAGCCTTACCTTGAATAAGGGCGATAAGTCCAGTAACAGATATATTATGCTGTACTTGTCACCCTTAAGCTAGGACCTCATTACCACTAACCATCAGGTGGGATAAGGTCAATCTTGAAGTGCAATATAAAAAAAGCTACGATGCTACAAACAGACAGACAGACACGTCAATCTTGTAACACCCCGTCGTTTTTGCATTCAGGGTTAAAACCAACTCTATTTCCACTACAACATGATCCTATTTACAATCGAGACATGAGAATCAAGCAAAGTCAGGTGTCACAACCGATCGGCATTGTCCAACATTCGAAGATACACCCGCATAGCTAATACTAGTAATTTTTCCTCAAGCTTGACATCAGAATGGCGATAGGGATGTGCCTTTGAGGGAAAACATCGATTACTTAATAATAAATTTTCCTCTCTTCAAGATAAATCGATTAATGAAAAATCGATTAGTAAAAAACCATATAGTAGATTTTTTACATTATTATAAAATAACCATGTCAATATTTAGGAACAAAGTCGACCTGGTTATTTTATGTATTGCATTATACATATGTAGTGCCTAAAATGTATATTTTTAATAACAATCAGTTCGTTTCGAAACTGAAAACTAAGTTTTCTTACAACATTTAGCTTCAGTAATGAAAGGACACTGAATAAAATATCTATCACTGTTTCCGATTCAATAAGATAAAAATGAGAAGTATTACAGTGGCGTTATTTGTAAGTCAAAAACCATTGATAATCTTTTTAAAGAATTCCGATCGAACCGATCTAAATCGTTTCAATCTGACTATGCATATCATAACTTTTTGTTTAAAAATAGAGTAAATAAGAATATATATTTAATGTTTAGGAAATCGATTAAAATGAAAAATATCGATAATTTTTCCACATCCCTAAATAGCGACCGCGACCGAACAGTCCATTTGTGAGAACATTTCGTAAGGCTCCAACGGATTGTATCGAGATGAGAATATTCGTTGTATTGTCTTGTTAGCCTGCGCTAAAACGTTTTTATTGTACCATAATGGTATATTGTTCGATTGGTATTTAGTGTTATTAATTGGCCCCGTTGTTTTAAGGTTAAGAATGGGCTAGTGAGCTAGGAATGCAGTTATTATTGGCGCGGTATTATTTTTTATTGGCAACCGGTGAATGTGGATAGGTCACTATTATTTGGTTATTTCGACAGTGATCAGATATTATTTATATACAATTTAGTGACTCATACACTTAGTATAATACAAAATATTAAATTTCCCAAAATTTTGTCGCAACAAACATATAACAATAAGTATGTAAAGGAAATTTAATTCGGCATGTTAGTTATCTGAAATATACATTTTGCTTTTTGCACAAAGCTATACCCTTAAAGGTAAACGTGTAAGTAAGGTTTCCAGAGCTCTAGCTTGTATTATAATCAATCTTGATTATAGTACAATTTAGGCGGTCTTATCGCTAGAAAGCGATCTCTTCCAGACAACCTTAAGGTAGAAGAAATAGTAGATGGCAAGAAATGGGTACGGCCGTGCAAATTAATAAAGTTTTATTTCTTGAATTATATTCATAGTATAGCATTATAAACATACATAAACTCATACATATATAACATAATATATATTTATATATATATATATATATATATATACAAATAAACATGCTTATCAAATATAAAATTAAGTAAAGTATTTTGACTCAAAAAAATAATAATAATATGTTGATATTGATAAGTGTATGAAACTTACTAACAACCAACATGTCCAGCTAAAATTATAGATAGAGGACATAAATTAACATAATGAAGATGATAAGGCTTCGCAGCCATCATCGCAAAAAAACCGCTTTCATTAAAAATGGATTCAATTTTGTTTCAGGTTGCAACTTCTACCCAGTCGGCGAATACTTGAAGTTCGTCAGGATACCAGAAAACTTGAAAGTTGGAGATGAAGTCCTCAAAGTAGAAGTGCATCCTAGGTAAGTAAATCTTTTGACTACTAGCAGTATTATCCCCGTTATTCCCCTGATTCTTCTGCTCTTATTATGCGCAGCGTAATGTGATACAGCCTAAAGTCTTCCTCGGTAAATGGACAATCCAACACATTTTTTTTTCATTCGAACCAGGAGATCTACTCTCAAAAACGAAATCAAAGGATTAGTTTTTGTAGATAGATCAAAAGTAAGGGAGTTAAAACGTGGTTTTTTATTTTAAAAAATAATATTAATATTAATTTTATTTTACGAGTAGACCCTGACAGTAAAATAGACAGTAATTCCTGAGATTAACGCATTCAAACGTTGTTTGTTTGAGCAAATTTTATATTTGTCAGCTTTATAGATGTGCGCAGGTCAAAAATGTTTTGAACCACTTATTTCTCTTATTCGTCATACAAAAAAAAATAATTTAAGAGCAGATGCGTAACTGAAGAAACATGACTATACCACAACACCTCGAACTGAGACAATATATAAAAATACATATTACAATTGGCGCCGATCAGGGTACCTACTCTCAAAAACGAAACGAAGAAACGAAAGGTTTCGTTTTTGAAGATTATTCAAAAGTTTAAGAATGAAGACATGGTTTTTGATTTGCATAAATATTTTTTTGAAAAAGCTTAATTTGCATTCGAAGTGATTTCTTTATGATTATGAGGATTAAAAATTGCCATCCGTTGTCGGATCCGACATATTCCGTGTATGGGAGTAGACCCCCAGGACCTAAAAGTCCGGCCAGCTTGCCTCTCAGCTACGGAGATTGGCAAACGATCGCAATCCGTCAGTATCCTCCTTAATATTTCCCATGTCTAAAACCACATTTATAATAGTTTTAGCTAGTACAAACTTGTCACTATAATTAACATAGTAACTTGCATGCAGTTTGAGGAGACACGCGAATCGGGCGAACGCGCCTCTGAACCAGGCCACGCGAAACGTAACATACATTACACGTGTTACATCACGGAATAGTTAAAATTCATTTACATTAGTATCATTCGCTTCTAGTTTTTCCTGATTTGATCATCCATTTATTCAAGTCTGTTTTAAAATAGAAGACTGTATTAATGACAAAAATGTTTGGACTTGAAAGTATTAATTATGTACACTTGACATAAGCTTAATTGTTTAAAATATGTTTTTTTTGCATGTTACCATATATGCAAGTTTTAAAAAAAGTAAACATTGAGTTTCTAGCCGGTTCTTCTCGATAGAATCATTGTTCCTAAAACGGCGGTAGTTTAACTTAATCTGATGATTCGTAAACGCTTTTGTAAAATATTATATGAATATTCTATTAAATTAATTATCGTGTTAATACATAGACGACCTCCGTAGCCGAGAGGCGAGCGGGCCTGACTTTGGCGAGCGCCATCTCTGAGGTTCCGGGTTCGATCCCCGGTCGGGTCAATATGGGAAACGAACTTTTCCATATTGTCTCGGGTCTGGGTGTTGTGGTACCGTCGTTGTTTCTGATTTCTGTAACACAAGTGCTTAAGCTACTTATCACAGAATCAGAGCAATGTATGTGATGTTGTCCAATATTTATTTTATTTATTTATAGTAATTTAGTAGTTAATACGAACTACTTACAACCCGACGTTTCGGTTAGGTTGCACCAACCGTGCTCACGAGCTGAAATCTTATAATATATGTGATGTATTTATAATGTATGTGATGTTGATGTTGTCCAATATTTATAATTTTTTATTTATTTGAAGCAACAAATACGTTTGCATTGTCTTTGAAAATCTAACTGAAATACTGAAAATAATGATTTCTGTTATTGGGTAATCATCCCAATAGCTTTATTAAATGATAGCGGTCCCGGCGAACTTCGTTTCGACTTTCTGTTGAATTTTTTCAAATTTTACCAAGGATCCCTAATTTTGTTGCCTATGACAAATTGGAAGAATATAGCATTCAATTGGTGAAATATTTTTTTAAATCGGCCCAGTACTTTTTGAGCCTATTCATTACAAACATACAAAAATAGGTACAAATCTTTCCTCTTTATAATATTAGTATAGATAATTCTTTGCTAGATAAGCCTTTGGACCGGCTCCATCCCATTAGCAAATCATTTGACGATTATAATGCAAACAAAAGTGAAAGACACAAGTTTTATCTCCGATTGACCTTTATATCTATCTTTTATCACCAAGCGATTGGTCAATGTGCTCCTAACCTACCAAGTTACTCGATGTTAAGCAATAGTAAAAGTAAACGTGTGATGTGATGACATGACGTTATTGGTTCTGAGTATTAATGCAGAGATATTCAATCGGTGGAATGTTAATGCAAAAAGTATTTTTAACACGCTTTTATTAGCTCGGGTTGTATGTATCTATGTATGTAACGGAATCTTTGAATCTTAATTTGACCCACTTCCCGGTCTTTGATTAAGATGAAATTTTGCACACGCTCTGAGTCCTGATGACAATACATGACTAGCTAAGAAACGTCATTACAAATCCAATATGGCGGCCTCCCCAAGATGGCGAACTGACTGTTTGAAATGCACTTCCATGATATGGGTATCAAAAGAAAGGGTTTGCTGTCAGGAATACGAAAAAAATAGTCACGTGATTCAAATCCAATATGGCGGGCGTCCAAGATAACGGACAGGCTATTTGAAATGCACCACTATGATATGGGTATTAAATGAAAGGGTTTGCTGAATGGGATACGAAAAAGAATTATATAATTATTGATACATGAGAAAACTAAAAAGTAGAAAATAAAAATAATAGTTTAAAAAACTAAAAGAAAGCGTGGAGCGTTTTGTCCAAAAAGAGCAATATTTAAAAAACGGTCTGTTCTAGTTACGGATAGTAATAAATAATACGAGGCGTGAGCTAAAAACGACCGACCGACGACTGATGACAGCTGATGTGGAAAGTAAATTATGGACGGTATTAACGAACGAATGGGCAGGCCACATTGCTCGTAGGACCGACGACCGTTGGGTAAAGAGGGTCCTCGAGTGGCGACCACGTACCGGACGACGCAGCGTGGGGCGGCCCCCAACACGATGGACTGACGACATCGTCAGATGTGCGGGGAGCCGCTGGATGCAGATAGCGCAGGACCGCGCGTTGTGGCGTTCTGTAGGGGAGGCCTATGTACAGCAGTGGACAAAAAGAGGCTGATGGATGGATGGATGGATTAACGAACGTAGTCGATTGGAGAAGAACGGATAAAATTTTTGACACATTACACATCGTAACATATTGGAACCAGGCATTAATGGCTTTGGTGTGAGTGGCAAAGCTGACGGTTCATTAGAGATAAAGGTACCTATATCCGCATATTTTGAGTTTTTTTTTTAAATTACATTTAAGATTGACCTCATCCCACCTGATGTTAGGTGGTAATGCGGTCCTAGCTTAAGAGCGACAAGTACAGCCTAGTAAAGCTGTTACTGGATTTGTCGCCCTTAACTTGAAGGCTTGACGACTGCTTCTAAAGTAGCACCCCCCATGAGCTCTGGAATCCTTATTCACACGCAGGAACACAACAACACAGAAGTGATTGTTATTTGGCTGCGGTCTTCTGTAGGGTGGAGGTATTTCACCAGTCGGGCTGCTTAAGTTCGAGCGATAAACCGCTATGCCCTTCCCTTTCTTAAAGTATCTCTTAGAGTGTATCGACGACCTCCGTAGCCGAGAGGCAAGCGTGCCGGACTTTGGCGTCGCGTCATCTCTGAGGTTCCGGGTTCGATCCCCGGTCGGCTCAATATGGAAACGAACTTTTCTATATTGTCTCGGGTCTGGGTGTTGTGGTACCGTCGTTGTTTCTGATTTCTGTAACACAAGTGCTTTAGCTACTTACCATAGAATCAGAGCAATGTATGTGATGTTGTCCAATATTTATCTCTTAAACCAAAATGAAAATCAATAAGCTGCGAATTCACTGATGTTACCACTTGCGTTAAAAGATATTTGTTGTAGCCATTCAAAACAATTTTCATAACAATTTATTTTAAGAAAAAATATTGTTTTAAATTTCTGATTTAGTTACAAAGTTTTCATCCAGTACTCACTAACACCTGAAAATCCCTTGCTATACCGTCACGATAAAGGGTATTCCCTTAGTTTTTCATTGCGACTTACATTTGATAGATCTCATTTCATTACATCCTAACCGTTCTTTACAAGTGAAAACGGACAGCAATTAAATTCCATCAATTTAAATATTTACCCGTCATCTTCTTTAACAACTTAAGCTTAAGGTAGAGTTTCCGGTTTAAGATGTTACTTAATAAGCCGTTATGATCGCATCTGTTATCGAGAACTCATGTAATTATACCACACCTTTTGGATTAATTCACTTTCCAAACAATGATACGCAACTACTGATATTATCAGTAAAAAACCCCTATCTACTCGTAACTAATACGAAAACACACCGCTATTGTTTTTCGTGTGGCTTGATGTAACTATTGTATTTACCTTTGATGTTACTAGCTTTTTCTAGTAGAATGGAATATATAGAAAAATAAAAAAAAATACACTTATTTCCTTATATTTGAAACAAAAAGTCGTTTACATTTTAATACAAGTTTCGATCTATATTTGTACAAAAATGTTTTTTTTTTCTTATTTAAAAAATAAAGTCTATGATCATTATCCATTATTTACACCACTAGACCAATATCGTCGACAATTATGAAAAACAAATGAGCTTCCTACTTACTTAAATTCGGTACAGTCGACACCAAGTCACGGTAAACACTTGCAAGTCGATATTAATTGTAATGATCCTAGTTGGTTGAAAATAAATGACATTATTATTATTAATTCTTATGCGCACGAATTAGGGCGATAAAAATCCAAAATAGCCTGATGTGCTTTTGTCTATACATATTTTAAACAAATTTTATAAGGTTATATTTATGTATGTACCGGTAACTGTGAGCAATTTTCTTACAGGTTTCGAATTTATAGAATTGATGTACTAAGTTACTATTATTCTATTCATGTCGGGAGAGCTATGAAAATATCTTTAAATGCACCCCACGATTTTTACTCTTAATTTAATTCTTCTGTTTGCAATAAAACAATATATTTAACTTTTTAGTAAATTGCTATGTATTTTTTTTAAATTTAATTTGCTATTAAAGCGTGTTTTTTTAAACTATCACTTATTTCAATCACAGTTTAAAGTGAAAAGTACGTACCTGATTGCATTTCTGTTAATAAACAATGAAAATTTAAATCAATATTACATAAAGGTGCGCTAGGCTTTATTTGTGGTTTCTACAATCATTTTCTAACCAAGGAAATTGTCTATCAGTCAGTAATGACGTTAGATTTGTTTTGCAAATCACTTTTACTTTCAGTTTATAGCAGGCATTTAGATAAAATTACTTATTTATGGTTACGTAAAACGTGTTAAGTGATTTTCAAATGTCGTAAATGTAATACGAACTCCCGTTCATAAGCACGTGTAAATAGTACTTAATATTTTACTGTTTGAAAATTAGCAGTTTAGCTATTGCTCGTGATCCGAATTAACGCAGGTGAACCTGCGTTAATTCGGGATTAAAAGTAACCTTTTTGTTAATATAGAATGTCATCTCTCTTTTAAGTAGTTTTTGCGTTAGAGAGTAACAAACTACAACCAGACATTCATTAATTCTGACTTCCAGGTTTCGATATATCCATATATCTTACAAACTTTCGCGTTCATATCATTGGTTGGTACAAGTCAAAAGAACATAAAATGCATAACATTTTGTCTAAAATTAAGGGTCAATTTCACAAGAAACAAGGGAGTCCCGAATTTCCTCCAATGTTTAAAAACTCTTAATACCAATTTATTAAATTAACTAAATCAAAATTTAGTCTCTCAATCTCATACAGGCAAACATTTGACAAAGGCCCCGCAAAAGTGAGTAAAATTCAACTTATCATAAACTGTAAGAAAAATCAATAACGTATAAAGGATTTATTATCGTCATCTTTACTAATATTTAAAAAACTGAAGAGTTTGTTATAAAGCGCTCCGGAATTACTGGTTCAAATTGAAAAAGTATTTAACGTTGCAAAGTCAATTTTAAAAACCTTAAGCTAAATAAGATCACGCTGCGACTAACGCCCGGTCCCAACGAATCGTAAAATACGATTCGTTATGTGTCAAAAACGACTATTCGTTTTTCTACGAGTCGTTAATTCTAGTTTCAAATTTGTTTTCCATATCAGCTGTCATCAGTCGTCCTTCAGTCGTTGTAAGCTTACGCCTGGTATAATTTATAACTAAACGTAACTAGAACGGATTGTTGTTCATTTTTTTTTATTACTCTTCAAGATTGACCTCTTCCACCTGATGTTAAGTGGTAATGAGGTCCTAGCTTAAAGGTGACAAGCACAGCATAATACATTTGTGACTGGACTTGTCGCCCTTATCTTGAAGGCCTGACACCTGCTACTAATGTAGCACCTCCTATGAGCTCTGGAAACCTTACATACACGCAGGAAAACCACAACACCGTAGCGATTGTCATTTGGCTGCGGTCTTCTATAAGGTGGAGGTATTGCACCAGTCGGGCTGCTCCAGTTCGAGCGATAAATCGCTATGCCCTACCTCTATTCAAATATTACAACTGGGCATTATAAGAGAAAATAAGCAGTATAAAATGTAACCGTGGGTCGCTAGTTTCCATCAAAACTAAAAATGCTTGACTGTTACTTCAATATACATAGAAGCTTAAGTTACAGTAAATCTAGGATCAAAAAGTACTGAATACCTACAACTACATCAACATCAATATAAATTATAATTGTACTCGTAAGTGCAGTGCCTGTAATGCAATAAGTACCATAAAAGAAATTGTGTCAATCACTTTATTCGAAAGGTGTATACTAACAAAATACATGACCTAATACATGTACACCTCTGCTTAGAACTCTGCAGCTTACTTTCATTCTTATATAACACATTCAGTGTTAAAGTTCATTTAAAATCCTGGGTGAAACATCAGACGTTATACTGTTCTAAAGTCAGATCTTCTACTGTACGTTATCACGTCAACATTACGTCTTGAATTAATATTACGATAAGTATTTGACAGGCTGGGTATTACGACTATAAGAAAGCTAAAATAAGTGTACCTAAATAATGATTAATTAAATCAGTCACATTATTAATAAAAATGAAATAGACCCTTGAAAGGGCTTTGGTAAATTTTGACTTTAAATTCCTAAAAATGTGACCCAAAAAAAGGAAAAGGAAACTAAAGATATTAAATTAATGGTTTATAATCATTTGAAAAATTATGATTTGGTTGTGTGGCATTTAAACATCGTAATTGTATTGACTGGTGTTATCTGCATCATTTCGGCTTTGTGTGTCATCGTGAATTTCACAGAAACTTTACTTTCGTTCTTTATATAACATACTCATAGAATCACTTTTATCTATGCTAGCAATCTTCTTTGACATCGGACTTCCTCTTAAAACTTTTTTGCGCGGTGTTTTCCTGAATTCTTCGACTTGCCGATGATTTTATTCTTTGCGAAGTAAAAGTATGAATCCATCACGATAATGTCATTAGCATAGGAACACTATGGTAAAGTTCATTCAGTAGATGAAATCTTGTTGTTGCCCATTCTCGTGGTGAGTTAGACCGTTTACGATCGAAAGAATGTAGCAATGTGAATGCATCGTGTTTCTTCTGAAGTTAAAAAATAAAACATTGGCGAGGTTCTAGTGCGGTGTTATTTTGTGGCAAAAGAAGAGACTTGGATTTGTTGATTCGGACGAAGACAAATTTTTATAGTAATCAACTGAAGTCAGATTTTGGTGGGAATCACCAAAACTCGATTGGGCATTAGTGTACTTATTTATAAAAGACTATGAAGGTCATGCTCACCAAACTGATTGGATTTTTTTTAACTACAGCAAAATGTACTCAGTTGGGAATATTATAAAAACGTTGCGCATAATATTATAACGTAACGAGAGCCATGGAAAGAACAACACTCGGTGGTTTTCTCCAGTAGATCTACTGCCAAAAAGGTAACAAACAAACGGAAGGTTTCATTTTTGAAGATTTATCACAAGTTTGGAACATTTATCATAAATAATATTTTGTTTTTTTTTAAACGCTTTGGTCGCATTAGGAGTGAGTTGGCTACGATTATTCGAGTTAAAAATTGCCATCCATAGTCGGATCCAATATATTTCATTTTTGGGAGTAGATCTCTAGGATCGATCGAAACGAACGCAAAGGTTAGATCCCCTGAGGCTTGTTGGAGTGACGATCTGAGAAAGATGGCAGAGTCTGGATCAAGAACGAAAATATTCAAAAAGCGAACTATATATTGGAAGCCTTTGTCTAGCAGTGGACAGCGATAAACTGGTGATGATGATGAAACATATGTGTAAACATGAATGTGTTTTGGGTGACGAAACAGCTGTCCTGTTAACCACAATGATCTAGTGGAACCGGGATATTGAAGTTTTGGGTGCATTTCCCTGGTCAATGTATGTTTCTGAATGTTCTAACATTGCTCGGACTTGTGCTTATTACTGTAACAAAAGTCAATCTTCAATGAATTTTCAATTAAAGATGCTATAGTCCTGCAGTAGGACATGATTAGACTGTTGCTAAAAAATCAGTCCAGCTGAACTCATAATCGTATTAAAATTCAAGGTCAACCAGTAACCTTAGGCTTCAGGTTGATGATAGGTAATGCTGGCTTTGGTGCAAGTGGTCCATTAATCACTAATGTTCTTCTGATTGACAAATAAATTGTCGTTGACAACTGTGTATTTTATTCAACTTCACATTTATCGAGGACCTCGAGGCACACGCTTGCGAAACTTGACACAATACGCTCATATTATAAAATGATTTGGAGTCATTAGAATAACTTTAGCAAAGTAGCAAAGGTAAAGTGTACTTTGATGATGTTAAAGAGAGAGAGACGAACATGCATGACAGTTGAAAGTGTTGCACATTGTAAATCAAAGACAGTTTTTAAAATGTCAAACTTACAAGAAATTAGAGATGAAATAGCGTAACGTCACATCTTCGCACAAATTTTCTTATAAGCGTCGTAAACTCTCCCCCACTGAAATGGGACACTTGATGCAACAAATTGGTTGAAGCAAAACAAAAACTTTTGCATTGTATTTTGGAAATCTAACTGGCGGTCTATATACAATTTGATATTTTTTTTCAAATCAGCATATTTACTGCTTTTCTTGCTGCGCATAATCCTTGTGTGTTTTGAATATTAAATAAAAAACCTGCAATGCATAGATTCGAATTTGAAAAACATCGAGTCCCATTAACGAATTTATAAACCTAATATTTTTATATTGGGAGAAAACCTTAATATTTATAAGAATAAGATTATTTTTGAATTCGACAAGTAATTCAAAATGTATCAGATGAAATTTTCCTGTTTCCACAAATAAATGAATGAAGGGCAGAGGCACTGGAATTTAATATTTAACTATTTCATAGGTTATTGAAATATGAATTGAGTTTGCAATACTCGCAATAATTTAAATAAATTCATTTAAAAATCTAATTTAAATATATTTCCACATACGACTAAGCTCAAAATATATGCAAAATTTTGGATGTGGCCTCAATTCCGCAATCCGTTCATTTTTTCTCACAAAACCACATCGTTTAAGTCGTTAACATTCATTTTCTCAAAATGTCGATCACTTTTAGCGCATCATAAACCTGTTTTAATCCTCTTCATCATCAATCAAATCATCAATAACTTACCCGAAATGTCGGCTAACCTTTACCACCGCCATGGTCTAGTTTTGAAAATGAAATAGTTATACAATTAAACGACATGTGACGACGCATTCAATTAGCATTTTAATTTCTTTATTATTTAAACGACTTGCTGATGAATGATTTTATAGTGCATGTCGTTTGAGATGAGCGTTTAAATTTTATCGATCTGCTTTTTAACGTGATCAGAAGTATGAAATCTAAGATCGTTTTATAGATTGATTTATTATGTGATCTATGTACCTAATGCTATTTTAAGTGATAAAATAGTGGTGGTGGGGTAGTGGACATTCTGATATATAACTGCCACTAAGAAAACTTACTAGATTAGCGTTTTTGTTGGTGCTAATCGTACTGTTATTTGTTTTTATTGAATTCTAGAATATCTGAGCTATTATGGATATTTGACAACATGACTCTTTCTTTTTGAGCTTTGATTGAAACCCTTAATCGGGCAAGGGGAAATATATTACCACCGCAAATTAAACCTTATTTCCTTGATTTACCGGCGAAAAGCAATGAAAATTCAGGAACGCATACCTAATAAAATACAAATTTCGGGGTTCTAAGGATCTTCATTCTTCTTCAGTCGTCATTTTATTTGTTTTTTTTTTTATTTAATAATACACAGAAACAATTTCTTTCTTAAAAAGTTTATTTTGTAATCAACATAATATATACAATATATTCTTAAACCTAGTAAAATTGATACCGGTGAATTGAGATTGATGCTAAGTTACCGACATTACCTTCAAAAGAGCAAAGGTGACAATAATTTAAGTTATTATACAGTAAGTAACATTTTAAACGCCCGCATAAGTCTCTGCTAATGGGTACTTGAATTTAACTACTGCCCCAATTACTTAGAAGCCGACATGAACGGCATATTTAACAGTAATGCATATCTCAGTGCACGGATACATAATGCCAAATTACATAAAACATGAATTATGACGTAAAACATAATTAATTGAGCGGCCGAAATATTTCCCATGTCGGCACGGAAAGTACGGAAACGTTACCGTAGACTTGAGTTATATAAAGTTATTGTGGTGCAATTACTTAAACTTTATTGTTACGATCTGATAATGATATGTTGTTAATTAAGTAAACTCTTGTTTTATAGTTTCATGTTTTTAATTATCACGTACTAAAGTAAAACGTTAGGCATATTAGAGGCTTAGGTAATGTTCATTAAAATATAACATGTAGAAAGAAATTTTGTTTTAAACGATTTTTACGATTCCTGAAGCCTGCGGACCGGGACTTGAACTTGGACTTTTACATCACACAATCGCTGAGGTCCCGGGTTCGATGCCCGGTTAGGTCACCGATTTTTTTTTTGTCTCAGGTACTGGTAGTACCTTTTGTTTCTTCGTTTTGTTTTTCTGTGGTTGCTAAAGCGCTAGTGTTCATGAACAGCCACGGTACTACAACACCCAGACTTTGTCATATACAAAAGTTAGTTTTCCATAATAGCCCGGCCGGGAATTGAACTCGGGACCTAAATGATTGCGAAACGCTAATGTTCGAACCCCTCGCCTCTCGGCTACGTAGGTCTTCAAACCATCATTGCTATGATTATCAAATAAATTATTATTGAAAAGTTTATTTCATGATTTTTGTCAACAAACATCCTTGGTACAGAATTTATTAAAAAATAATATTTTTTTTCAATCTCGAACTAACGTTTATATTTCTATGCTCCCTTAGAACGCCATCTAGAAACGAATTGAGAATTAACTAAGGCGGTAAAAGCAAACCCTTTTGGAACAAAGTGAATGGCGCAGCTAGATAAAGTTCGTAAATATTTCAATAGATGTCGCTATCTGCTATTTATAATTTGGAAGCTTTATGATGCTTTCGGTAAATCGTTACGGCTTTAGTTTCGATGTTAATTTTGTTTTATATGTGATTTCTATGTTTATGATTTAAAAATAGATTAAGTTTTAGAACGGTCATATTATTTACGTTTACCAATAACTTTTATTTTATTTACATTAAACATAGGTATTTGTTAAGTTTTAAACAAAATTTCAACATATTTAACATTTCGATACCCACAAAGTTTCTTACTAATAATTTAAAAGTAAGGCTCTAACAACTATGCCAAAGAAACTAATAATGTAATTTCTACTAGCTCTTGAAAAAATCTCGCTGCAAAGTGTGTACTCTTGCTACTTGTAGTAGTTACAACTCTAAAGACCCAAATGCTTTGTGCAGGAAAAACCTGAGCTTGCAGCCAGTGGACAAGGAAGAAGACGCGGCACTCTTCACGTACCGTGACGTGAACCGCACCCATGTGTCCGTGGTGCTGGCGCAGAGCGTCGAGGGGCTGGTCGACAGCGACTCGCCGCAGAACGTCGTCAAGTTCCGATTGGGCTGCGACTTCGATGCTGGAGACGACCTGGTGAGTGGATAAGTAACGAGATGCAGTTTTCTTTACGTAGGAGAGTCCGTGGTGCTGGCGCAGAGCGTGGGCGCGCTGGTAACGTTGTGAAGTTCTGGCTTGGCTGCATCCCCGATGCTAGAGACGACCTAGTGAGTGGACCGGAAAGGAAATGCAGCATTCTTCATGTATCAGGATATGGTCTGTACAGAACGTGGAGGGGCTGGTCGACAGCGACATGCTGAAAAACGTCGTCATGTTCAAGCTGGGCTGTGACTTTGATGCTGGAGACGATCTGGTGAGTGGAGAAGCATGGAGATGCTGCTTTCTTTACAAACTGGGACGTGCAGTTGCTAGTTGATAGCGACTCGCCGCAGAACGTAGTGAAGTTTCGGCTGGGCTACGACTTCTATGCTGGAGACGACCTGGTGAGTGGACAAGGTATGAGATGCTACACTCTTCATGTATCAGAACCTGTCCATGGCACTGATCCAGAGCCTGCAGGCGCTAGTCAACAGTGACTCGCTCCAGAGCGTCTAGTTCCGGCTGGGCTGTGAATTAGATGCTGGAGACGACCTGGTGAGTGGAGAACGAAGGAGATACGACACTCTTCATGTACAGACCACTGTACCCTGGTGCAGAGCGTGGAGGCGCTGGTGGGTAGTGACTGACTCGCCGTAGGACGTCAAGTTCTGGTTAGAGCCCCGTTGGGGGCGCTCTCAGTTTGTTGCTTAAATAAATAGGAGTGAGAGCCGTTTGCGCTCCCCGAAAGCTCGGGAAGATGATAAGGCTTTGCAGCCATCATTGATAGTCTGGTATGAAATTTATTTCCATACAGTCGTTATGTTTACATTTTTTCAGTACGTAATACTATTTGATTGCAGTTTTTATTCGTGGGGAAATTATGGGAAGTTTTCTCGCAAAGTTACTGCTAGTGTCACCCTGTTTTCCTGATTTTTACAATACAACACAAACATTTATGAAACTGATAATTTTATGACTGTTCACTATGAACTTGCAGATCTATATGTAAAAAAGAAAATATATAAAAATAGCATTCATTCAAATACTTTTTATTTTTACAGTTTTTTTATCTATCCATTAGTATTTGAGACTCCCACTTGTTACTTGTAAACATTTGAATTGTCGTTTTAGTTGTAGATCTACACTCTTGGGTATTCGCTGCTATATTTACTTTTACTGAACATCTTTCATATTTTTAGTAAAAGCAGGGGTTTTACCAGAAAATGGCAGTTTTCTTATGTATACTTGACTAGTATTATAAAGCTGAAGAGTTTATTAGTTTGGACGTGCTAATCTTGGAAACTACTTGTTCAAATGGAACAATTATGTTTGTGTTAAATAGTCGATTTGTCGAGGAAGGCTGTAGGCTACTTAAAATCACGCTGCATCTAAAAAAAAACAAAGAGTTAGTGGAGAATGAGGAAAGAACGAGCATAGTCCGCAATCATATACAAACCAACAAGAGAATGACGAATGCTACTTAGATGCAAATAAGTTCGGAGGATACTAAAAATAGTCTTGTAAACGTCCATTCCACAAAATTAATAAGCAGTTAAAGTAACTTGTAGCTATCGCCAATAAAAACGAATCTTTGTCCACCAGCCATAAACCATGCAAACCTACAACAGTAGGGGTTGTTAATAAAACGAATGGGACTAAAAGACGATTTTACGCTTACTTTTACAACCCCTATCGTAAAAATTGTAAAGGCGTCATTTTAATGAAGTCAATGAACTACGGTGCGTAAGAAACAAGCTGCGGCCACAGATATAATAGCAGAATGGCTAGAAAGCCCAAAAGTTTCTATAATAGAGCTTATTTCAAAATATCAACTTTAATTATGTTAACATACAAACCATCTTCCTAAACGAATTACGCAGTAACGACTATAAGGGTGTTAAAAAGTTCAAAGCGTTATACATAGTCACACGAGCTTCTGATTGTACCTAATATTTTAAAGCATTTTTTTGTCATTATAACCTTAATGATTGAGAAATTAGTTTAATGGTTTCAGATGAATATTAGACTAGTCCCTACTAATATTATAAATGCGAAAGTAACTCTGTCTGTCTGTCTGTTACGCTTTCCCGCTTAAACCTCTCAACCGACTTTGATGAAATTTGGCATAGGTATACGTTAAACCTCAAGAACGGACATATGCTGCTTTTTGTTAGAAAGTAAGGGGGGGGGGGTGTAATGCCACCTTTGAAAGTTTATATGGGAAATGTTTATTTTTTAAGTTAGAGATATGAAAGTTGGCACAAATATAGCTCTATTAAAATATAGACTACTTTTTGTTTCGAATATTAGGGGAGATAGGGGTAAAACTGACCATGAAAGGATGTAGTCCACGCGAACGAAGTCGCGGGCACAGATAGTTAGTAATAATCGTGCAAATACAAAAAAAAATCTCTTGTCTCATCTAGAGTTTCATCATCGCGTCGTGTACTCCGGTTTGTTTACGCGTGAATTTCGTTAGTATTTGCATAATAATTAGTCTCGCAAAAGAAAACAAAGCCTTTTTTATTTTGTTTGGGACTACATCATAGTAAAAGAAAGACATCAATACAGATGAAAAAATAATGGATTCAAAGGTATTTTTATACGACCGACTGAGTTGATGTGGAAAGCGCATAATTGATTCAAGTTACTTTATCTTTTAAAACGATTTTGTGATAAAAACTAACCATTTGTAACATTCGGCACATTTAACAGAGGTTTTCAAACATTTTCTAAGTAAAATTTAGAGTCTAGCTACATTCCAAATCTTTTTGACAGGACAAAGTCCTTATTTTTTTATTAAAAACTAAATTTTTTTTAATAGTCGGGTCCGCTATTTAAAAAAAACCGGCCAAGTGCGAGTCGGACTCGCGCACCGAGGGTTCCGTACAAACCTGCAAGGTTTACAAAGTTCGTTCATTACGACAATCGAGTCATAACTATGGTATTTTTATTGCAAAATGAAATTCATAACATTACAATGGGGAAAGATGGAGGAGCATAAATATTTTGTAATGTAACTAAAAATTTAAGGTTTTCGGAATTTTTCCTTTATGTGTGCTATAAAACGTTGCTTCATGCCAAATTTCAAGATTCTAGGTCGACGGGAAGTACCCTTTAGGTTTTGATTCCCTTGCGAGTACTTGCGAGTTTCAAAATATGCAGCTTAAATTGCTGTTTCTTTTGATTGCGTTGACATAGAAGTTTGATTTTGTTACAGCTTAAAGGTATTATAGACCTGAGTATTTGGTATGAATTTCAATTTAATACCTCTACGCGTTTATGAGGAAATGGGTAGTAAGTTTAAAATTATTAAAAATATATATATTATGTGATGTAACTAAAAATGTATGGTTTTCGTAATTTTTCCTTTATCTATGCTATAAGACGTTGCTTCGTACCAAATTTCAAGATTCTGAGTTCACGGGAAGCACCCTGTAGGTTTTGATTCCCTTGCAAGTGTCGAAAATTTGCGGCATAAACGGCTGTATCTTTTGATTGCGTTGGCTTAGAAGTTTGATTTTTTCACAGCTTCAAGGGACAGTAGACTTGAGTAATTGATATAAATTTCAGTTTCATACCTCCACGCGTTCCTGAGAAAAAGGGTCTTGACAGACGGACGGACGGACGGACAGACGGACAACAAAGTGATCCTATAAGGGTTCCGTTTTTTCTTTTTGAGGTACGGAACCCTAAAAATCAATAAAAATTTAGTTTTCAGTAAAAAAAATTGTGTTACAAAAGTAGAATGCTGACAATGTTGCGTTTTCTTAGTAATCCATGTTTATATTTGAATACATTTTTATGTATAGATATCTGTAGTCAGACGATACTCTATCATAGAGTGATGTGTTGAGTGTTAGGGATTTTAAAAATAAGAAAATTTGGTTGAAACGTATTTTCGTTAGGACCCCGTTTCCCAGTAGACCAAAAAATATTAATAATGTATGTTTATGTATATATTTTAACTAGCTACGCGCCTTGGCTTTGCTCGGGTGAAAGTAAATACAAATGAAGATTTCGGCTTTTCTGTACATGAATATATATGGACATATAAACCTTCCTCTTGAATCACATTATCTCTTAAAAAAATCCGCATCAAAATTCATTGCGTTGTTTTAAAGATTTGATTTTTTTTTATTTTACATTACAAGATTTAAGCGTACATAGCGATAAAGGGAAAGAAAAAGCTACTTTGTTTTATACTTTTTTATTTTTTTGTATACTATGTAGTGATAGATACCGTATCTAATATTGTTTATAATGATTAGTGTATTTTTACTAATTATGATTTATTTTTGATTACTTACGCATTATTTCACTATTACCGCACTCATTTACAAACTCTCTGCATGCCCCAAGGGTTGATTATAAAGAATGCTTCTAGCATTAAGTCCACCTGTTGTACCTTTTTGTTCAATAAAGTATAACATAAAATAAATGGCTGAATCTTTAATATTACTTAATGCGATGTACCTACCTACTTGTCGCCCTTAAGCTAAGACCTCATTACCACTTAAAATCGGGTGGAATGAGATCAAACTTGAAGAGCAATTATAAAGAAAAAAAAAGATGTCGGCCATTTTTCGCGCACCCTAAAATTATGTTTAATGTAATCCCTTGAGCGTGGAAAGATAATTATGTGATAATTTGTGATAAATTTTGTGATAAATTTGTAACCTGAAAATTCACAGGATCATGGCCATGGATAAAACTGTCAAACAAGTCGGAAAGTAGGACTCGGCCCAGCATTCCTTGTTGGATTTTTATCAACTTTAGACGAGCTTAATGATTGTTATAAGGGCGGAGGGATTTAATTATAGCTAATTAAAAATTCCGAGTAAAAACGTAAAGTGGAAACTTTGTAAAGCATTTGAAGCAAATGGAAATATGTAATCCCTAATAATATTATAAATGCGAAAGTAACTCTGTCTGTCTGTCTGTTACGCTTTCCCGCTTAAACCTCTCAACCGATTTTGATGAAATTTGGCATAGGTAGTATGTTAAACCTCAAGAACGGACATAGGCTACTTTTTGTTAGAAACTGGGGGGGGGGGGGGGGGGGGGGGTAATGCCACCTTTGAAATCGAATATTAGGGGAGATAGGGGTAAAACCGACCATGAAAGGATGACGTCCATGTATAAAAAACTGCCTGTACCTATGGTGTAGTGGACAGAACATTAGACCTACAATAATAGGGGGTGGTGGATTCGAATCTCGTCAGGAACATTTTCGCTTTGGATAGTAAGCAGACTTGAACTCCCTGATTGTTCATTAATATACAAATATATAATACAATTATATTAGATATTTTATATAATATTTTTAAAAAATATATACATAATATGAATAAAAATATATGCATAAAACATATATAATTATAATAAGGTTTATTTAACACACAAATAAAAACATACAGTACAAATCAGTTACAGTTACAATAACAATTAATAGAGATGGAATTTCATATTAAATTAAATTAATTAAGTTAAATTACAAACGCGCAAAGGCAAAATGCGAAATTACTATGCAATTTACAAGGGTCCCCAAACTAGGCAGTGCCTGTATCTTGGCAACCAATTTTCGTGTTAGACATAAAAAATTTGGATATCTTCTATTAATTTTGTGCACCTTCTATGTACCTACGTCTAGAGGTGGACCGCTAATTGATAGCAAAACTAGTTATAAGTTCAGCTATATTTGTAATATGAACGACAGAGTTTCTTGCCGGGATCTTCTCTGTAAGTTATAGGTTCCGAACCGGAGGTAGCGTCATTTGCATTATATAGACGTTTCATAAATATGACTGGTGTAATTTACATGAATAAAAGAATTTTGAATTTGAATTTGATATATAAAACATTAAAAACATAACTTATTTCAACTACAAAGTTGAAATAAGTTATGTTATTTAACAGTAAAAATCGTTTAAATGTTCACTAGCGGCCCTTCGCGACATTTTCCATTGATTCCTCACTACTATTGGTCACAGCGTTGTTTAATTTACCTAACGTAAAATCTTCTTACGACCTCCGTAGCCGAGAGGCGAGCGTGCCGGACTTTGGCGTCGCGCCATCTCTGATGTCCCGGGTTCGATCCCCGGTCGGGTTAATATGGGAAACGAACTTTTCTGTATTGTCTCGGGTCTGGGTGTTGTGGTACCGTCGTTGTTTCTGATTTCTGTAACACAAGTGCTTTAGCTACTTACCACAGAATCTGAGCAATGTATGTGATGTTGTCCAATATTTATATTATATTTTTTATTTATTTATTCTTAATATCTCACGAGGGTAGGGGTAAGCTGAAAAGCGCTGCCCGGGATCAATTCTCGAGACAGCATTAGCTGAGCTTTTTTCCTTTTGTCTCATAAACGATCCATTTTTGTTTAAAACTGATTATGTTTTTTGTTTTTTTTTGTAAGTTGAGTCAATAAATGTTTTCTTTCTTTCTTAACTAAATGGACTACCCAACACAAAATTATTTTTTCAATTCAAACCAGTACGTTCCTGACATTAGCGTGTCCAAACAAACAAATTTCGACTTCATTCGTATGGTCAACAGGGTTTTGAATTTATTTTTTCTATTATAAAATATTTTTAATATAAGTAGCCTTAGTTACTCCTTATGACATCAGCTGCTACTTGCCAATAAAAATTCCGTCAAAATCCGTTCAGCCATTTTAGAGAATAGCCGAAACAAACATATTGACAACCTCCGTAGCCGAGAGGCGAGCGGGCCGGATGTTGGCGCCGCGCTATCTCTGAGGTTCCGGGTTCGATCCCCGGTCGGGTCAATATGGGAAACGAACTTTTCTATATTGTCTCGGTTCTGGGTGTTGTGGTACCGTCGTTTCTGATATCTGTAACACAAGTGCTTAAGCTACTTACCACAGCATCAGAGCAATGTATGTGATGTTGTCCAATATTTAAAACAAACAGGCAGACATATTGTAACAAAAATATGTTGGTGTATGTACAGTATATATGCATGTAGTTCAAAAGAAAAAGAAGAAGAACTGTTATTTCAATTACGGACACTCCAATTGTATGTATAGATGAGGTATGTTACCTAGCAGTAAAACTTTTATGGCTACATTAATTAATTAGAACAGAGTAGCATCCCGTTCAACAACCCCGGACCAGATTATTTCCGAGTTTCTTTTGAAGTCGAAAGTAGCCTTTGTCAACGGCGCGACCAAAAATTTAATTTCACCGTCCAACTCTTTACAGATTTCGGCGTATCTCAGCGTCACGGTGTACATAGAAGACATTAACGATAATGTGCCGCAGTTCCTCGATACACCTTACAGGGTCGTAGTGGATGAGCTGACACCAACAGGTTAGTAAATTGACTCACACTTATAACTAAAATAGTCAATAGTTATATCTTCTTATTTATATAGAATACATCAGTAATACTTATAAAGCGAAACCTAAAAATATAAAAACTAAGGTAAAAAAACCTTGTTAAAAACAAGCTTTTATTTAAATGCCCTAAAAAGAAAAAATAAATTTTTACCGTTAACTTATAATGTCATTTTAAATTTAACACCTTTGACACAATTTATATTACATAAAAGCCTGTTGCAAGATTTAAGTACCTACTCGCATTTAAAATTTGAAAACTAAGAAAGTATATACGAGTACTTAAATCTCGCGAATTTAAGCTCCACGTTAGGTAAATATTGTATTATCATCCGATTTACATATGCATACAAAATTTCAGCTCAGTTGGTAAACGGGAAGTGGCTCAAAATTAGCTCACAAGATTTCATTACAGACAAACAAACATCGCGACAGGTGAAACTAAATAAAAGCTTGTCCTATCATTTGATACCCATACTGTGTTAGTGCAGAAAAAAAAAGTCCGCCATTTTGGGTAATCTGCCATATTGGATTTAGAATGACATTACATGGCTTAACATGAAATGTCATCGAAACTAAGCGGGTAATCAAAATATCGTTCGAGTTTGCCTAAGGTAATGAAAACCTCCTCAAGTTAGTAAGAAAAAGGTAGCTCATATCACCGCGGAGTCTCTATTTTTGACGTGTCTTTTAAACACTTGACATTGACGAAAACAAAGCGTTGATTATAAGCTCCTCCTCCTCCTTCTAGCTGACCCGGCAGTTGACGTGCCGCCTTTTCCAAAATATCTTAACTTTTAAACCTTCCCTGACGATTATATCACAACCAAGATTATCTGTTTCTAATATTGCAACTTAGTTTCGGACCAATAATTTTCAACCGCTTGAGTCATAATTCTTAAAATAAAATCACCCTGCCGTCAAAAGTATGTGAAACACTTATTTTCGTAAAATAACACTTAAGACAGATGGCGTAATATCATAGACACAATTGTGGATTTGGCTCAGAAATAAAAGATTCGTTATTATATCTTTCCCAATTACTTATTCAGACACCTCATCTTTTATTACGGTTGTAGTTTGTCCTCTCTGCCCACGCCTTGGCAATGTGTAGGTATCACATTATGAAGAACCTTTATCTTTGAGCCCGGGAATCTGGTGTAAGTTAATACAATGTACACAAGCCCGTTGTGAAAATAAGATACCGCCCACATCTTTGAATTGCTATGGAAACCGTTCAAGGGCGCAATATCAACGGCTTAAATAATTCCCACAATTTGCAATTGGGTAAGAATTTAATTAGGAACATCTTAAAATAAACATGATAGATAATTTCAAAGTCCGATGAGACTTTAATTGTTAAATTATCTTCAAAAATCCGTGGAAGAAAAACAAAAAGAAGTTAAATAGCATCCTCTTTAAATTGCTATGGAAAACCGCAGGAGAGCTTAATTTATGAACAACTAGCTGTGTCCGCGACTTCGTTCGCGTGGACTATATCCTTTCATGGTCGGTTTTACCCCTATCTCCCCTAAGATTCGAAACAAAAAGTAGTCTATATTTTAAGCTCCTTTTATTGTTAAATTAAAGCTATACCTATATATAAATCCGTAGAAGAACAATTAAAAAATTTAAGTAAAACAGTTTAGTTCATTTAAAATAAGTTAACGGGTCTAACTTTTTAGTTGTTAATACGAACTACTTACTACCTGACGTTTAAGTTATGTTGCACCGACCGTGGTTACGAGCTGACTGTGGGCAGTAAGTAGTTCGTGTTGCCTACTAAAATATGTAATCGCTTTAATCCGTTAGCTTTTTTTAAATGCTGAAGAATGGAACGCAAAACTCTTAATTTGTTCATATTCATATTATTTATCGCACTCCATAAGTAAGTAATGATGTTACATGTAGTTTCTTAAAAACTGAAAGTACAAGTTATGGACCCTGGTGGGTATATGTAGTTAATGCATTTGCAGATTAGAGTTTTCCATCGCGCCCCTTGCGAATATAAGATAACGCTTAATTTCAATGGAAACTAGTTCAAAGCTCAATTGATTATGGTTTAAATTTAAAATTATTTTGACTATTTGCAATAAATAAAAAAATAAATAAAATAAATAAATGCGCCAGACAATCACACCAATCACCTGGTCTCAAACTAAGGTTTTCCCTTGTACTATGAGTACCAGACGACGGATACTAACTGGGGGCGTCATCCCAGTTTTCTTGAATTTTGAGACTTGTTTAGTTTCGCGTAGGCTTAATGTGACAAGGTACTGAGGTGTTTACAAACGAATAATGCGGACTGTTCAGTTTTAACAAAATATCGAAGTAAAACAACCCGCCATTCATATATTTTTATTTAGTTTTAAAGCAAATATAAGTTTTCAGACTTTTTTCAAAATAACTGTCATACTAATTAAAATCATTGTTTTCTCACCGAGCCATCTTCCAGGCGTAGCATGCGCAACGCGACTAAATTTTATCGAATTTTTAACAAACGTCAAAATCGATTGAAGTCAGTACGTCAACTGCGGTTTGGCTGAAAACACGAGTGCAGTGTGCTATTAGCTAATCAACAGTATTAAACCTTTTGTCGTCTCTTGCGATAAATTTGACATATTGCGTATGCTAGGCCTGTTAACAAATCTTCACAAATAACCAAGCTCCATTATAGGTTCCTGTATCCTTTAGCAGGAACAACACAACTTAAAACAATTAACACACACTTAGTAAATAAAAACACAAAAATAGTCCGTTCCTCTCTGTGAAATGACAAACTTAAAAAAAAGAAATCATCACAATCAGGTTTGAATTCGAACGAAGAATCGCGCGCGAAACCAAATGAATACAAAATACCAGTGATACAGAGAGAAGTAAATTAATTATAATATTGGCTTTGAGGCCGTCGACTAATTCAATTAGTAACGAAAAGTATTAAATAAAATTTAGTCGTATTTAAATACGTACGTATTTAAACGTTTTGGAAAGGAACACTCGAGAGATTACTCGGTAGGATCTGTCGAAATACGAAAGGGTTCGAACAATTGTTTGATTGAACTGTCGGATTGTTTGAAACAGTTGAGGCGTGCCCCTTTTGTTGTAATATTTGTTTTCATAAATAAAAAAGGCTATACAGTGATTTTTTAAAGGGATTCTTACACGGCAACAAATAAAATTTCAAATTTAAATGTCATGCGGAGCGTTGCTATTGGGTCAAACTAAGATATAGCGGTTTGTGATAATGATTTCAGTTTCACTTCAGTTGATAATATACCTATTATTATTTTTTTTTTCCTACCTGACTTTCGATGATGGCTGCGAAGCCTTATCATCTTTACCGAGCTTTTGGGGGAGCGCTGATGGCTCTCACTGTGCCCCCTAGCGGGGCTCGCACCTCGGCTCGGGCTGTTACTGGGACTCTGTACCCTAATGTACGTTTGGGGAAAAAAACGACACGGCCCGACCCATGCCAGTAGCGTGAAAACTTTTCACTGAAAAGGACCCTACTGCTAAGGGAGGGCGCGGCGCTGGCCCCCGCCGGCGGGGCCGGAAAAGCGGACGGCGTGTTGTGTTAGACTGTGACGCGAGTTGTTCGGCCGTTGTCATGGCGACAGTGATTGGATCGTCAGGGTCTAGGAGTACATGCCTAGAGGACGTACAGAAATAACGATGGTAGTACAACAACCAGACCCGAGACCAAACAGATAAGCTCGTTTTGCATGTTGATCCGGCCAGGAATCGAACTTGGAACCTCTGAGGTGCCGCCCCACTAAAGCCCGGCCGGTAAATGACCATTACTTATATAAATTGTACGTGTTAAGTTATGCAAGCTCTAAGTTTAGTGAATATTACTATGTCACTAAATATGTTGATTAGGAACTTCAAGTATCACTTTCGTATAAAGTTAGTTTTCGTTTATTCTCCTAAACCCATGACTGATAGTTTCTTGTTTTGCATAGTTAGATTGAAGTTTAAATTTAGTATTCCTTTTTTATAGCATTTGCAAGCACATAAAACTATAAAGTACTATGGTGATGCTAAAAGATTTAAAAAGCTACACGTCTTTGAATTTTATCGTATTTACTTTTTAACAAAAAAAACTAAAGTCATTGAGGTGCTCAGCTTAAATTTTTATTGACAGTAAAAGGATTCAAAGTGATGTTAACGCTGCAACGTAAATTCAAATAAAACAAATCCTGGAATGAAGAAGGATTCCTAATTGACAGCAAGACATTATAAAATCGACTGTACACGAAAAAATAAGAGTCCTTTTTCAAACAAGCAGTATCTTATATCGTAGTACAAAAGAATGAGTATGTATTAGATAGAATATATACTTGTTATCTTTTGCCAGGTATTTAACGATTCGTAATGCGTCGAAAACGACTATCCGTTTTTCTACGAGTCGTTGATTCTAATTTCAAATTTACTTTCCAAATCACCTGTCAACTGTCGTCAGTCGTTCGCTTTTAGCTTACGCTTCGTATAATGTATTACTAGAACGTAACTAGAACGGATACTTTTTGAACTTATGGTTCAAATGTTAGAGGGGGGGGACGGGGAGGGGGACACAATTTTATTTTCTTTTGGAGCAATTATTTCGCAAAATATTAAAATTATCAAAAAATAATCTTAGTAACCCCTGTTCATTTTGAAATCAGGGATTGAAATTAAACAAAAAACACTCCCCAATTTACGTGTAGGGCTACCCTAAAACTACATTTTTTTTGCACTTTGTTTACGTGATTTATTTATATATTTGTACCAAATTTCAGCTTTCTAGTGCAAATAGTTTCTGAGATTATCCTCGGATGAACAGACAGACAGACAGACAGACATGGCGAAACTATAAGGGTTCCTAGTTGGCTACGGAAACCTAAAAGGTTGGAGTTAGAAAAGGATTAATTTTATGGTATAGGTAAATGTTCGGAAGTATAATGTATGTTTGGCTATTGTTAGGCGTACAAATCGGAAAATGTTAGCTAACAGAAAATTCAATAATAATAATTGTTCATGCATTCATGCCCGGTTCCAATATTTCACGATTTGTAATGTGTCAAAAATTACTAAACGTTTCTCGCCAACCGACTACGAGTCGTTAATACTAATTTCAAAATTACTTGCCATATCAGCTGTCATCTGTCGTCAGTCGTTCGCTTTTAGCTTATGCCTCGTATAATTTATTACTATACGTAACAAGAGCGAATCATTTTTCAAATATTTGAACCTGGCATAAGTCAACTCAAAATCATTTTGTTACACATTAAATAATACGGCTAAAAGGTTATATATCATGCACATACAGAAATTAAATCGAGGCAAAGTCTATTTGTATAACGAAATTCGACTTTGACTTTAACATATAAGCACTAAGATCTCAAAAGTTCATTTAATTTTCAAATCATCTTTACCTACTTATAAATCTGTAGAGAGATCAATTCTGAAAATTAAATATATTTCCAAAATAACTATCAATAAGTGATCGATACTGAGGCTAAAGATGCAAACAGTAAAATGTATGTCTGTCTGTCTATCTGTGGTCGGTCTGTCTGTCAGTCGTCTGTATAGCATGCATTTAATAATACTAACAAAATCACTATTTTCTTCCAGGACTGACGATCTTCAAGGGAATCCACGCGTTTGACCGGGACAAGCCCAACACTCCAAACTCAGATGTCCAGTACAGCATCAGCTCCGGCGACAGCAATGGACACTTCGCTCTCGAGAGCTCCCACAAGCCAGGCCTGGTGCTGAAGAAACCCTTGGACTACGATGCTGGGGATAAGGAGTTTAAGCTCGTGATAACGGCTTCGGTAAGCATTGAATATTTGACTTCATGACTAGCAGCCGTCTGAGGGTCTACAGGCATTGTATCCCCGTTTTTTCAACCTTTCCATCGATTATTCACTCGTATTGATCACTGCGTAATGTTTTCTAGCCTTTACTAGTGGTCCCGACGAACATCAAATTTTCTAACCTGTTAAACCTTCCCTGGACCTCCTCCACAAGTATTCCAAAACTAACATTAGCCAAATCGGTCTAGCCGTAGAGTTTTAGCGAGACTGACGAACAGCGATTAATTTTTATATAAAAAGTTAAGCATTCCTCGATGAATGGACTGTCGAACACAAAAAAAAATCAATTCGAACCATTGGTTCGTGAGATTAGCGTGTTTAAACAAACAATTTAGTCAGCTTTATAATATTAGTGTAGATAGTAAACAATTGATATTTTGTTGAAAACGACCTCGGTAGCGCAGTGACAAAGGTAGGCGGCAAAAGCGCAAAAGTTACCGGGTTCAATTTCCACCCAGGTCAATTTGGAAAACGAACTTCTCTAAATAGATTTGGGTCTGAATGTGGTGAAATGTAGGAGTATCCGTCGTCTTGTGCTTATAGCACAAGGGGGAACCTTAGTTTTGACTGGCGCATTTATTTATATTTAAATGTTCAAATTTAATTGTATCTACTTCAGCTCCTCAGACATTTTTCCAATCATTTATTTAATGAGTTGCCCATGCACCATTACAATGAAATGAGTAATACGTACTGTCACTTGCACAAATATTTATAGGTACAAGCTCATTCTAAAGCGAACCTTATAGTGACGTCATAAGAGGTCTAGTGATTACATTTCATTGCTTGTGACTGTACATTATAAATGATAGGAAATAGTTATTGTACGGTCAACAAGTCAAGATAAACACTTGCAGTTCGATATTAGTTTTTATATTACTCTTCAAGATTGACCTCATCCCACCCGATGTTATGTGGTAATGAGGTCCGAGCTTAAGGGCGACAAGTACAGCATAATAAATCTGTTACTGGACTTGTCACCCTTACCTTGAAGGCTTGACCCCTGCTACTAATGTAGCACCCCCCAGGAGCTCTGGAAACCTTACTCACACGCAGGAACACAACAACACAGAAGTGATTGTTATTTGGCTGCGGTCTTCTGTAAGGTGGAGGTATTTCACCAGCCGGGCTGCTTCAGTTCGAGCGATAAGTCGCTATGCCTTACCTTTCTTACAGTAAAAGTTCCTATACGCACGACATAAAGTCCAAACTGTAATGTCTGACGTGCTTTTGTTTCTACACAAGCAAATCCTTCTATTACAATAGATCAATGCAATTAACTGAAAACAATTATAACACTGGCTTTTCTCAGTTGATTAAGTTAACGACAGTTGCAAATTTTGCCTTAATTATAGCCTTTACGTAGTTCAATGACCTGGTGGAAGTTTTAGATTGTTCTAGTAATGAGTTTTCTGCGTGAGTCGTACCTTTATAATTCATTTAGCATGAGTTTCGAAAACAATATGTCGTTAGATTTATGTGTTCTATGAAAGTAATGAACTTAAGACGGCTGTTTTGATCTAAGTTGCGTTTAGCAAAAGGCGTTAATTGAGAAATAGCTCGTTCATGAATCGTGTTTGAAGACTGAGTTGCAAAACTTTATAATTGATGGCTATCGGAAAGCCAATTAATCTTGAGAGTGTTGGCTAGGACTGCACAAGAAAAATTAACTGGCATAAGCTTTGAGAAGTTGTTGAATAGTTGAGAGGCTAAGGTGGTAGACAGAACTGAGAAACATAACATGTAAGACTGTAGGTACTTGGGCCCTAGCCCTTAAATTATAAGACTCTTCTTGACGACCTCGGTGGCGCAGTGGCTAAGGTAGGCGACCAAAGCTCGAAAGGTCCCGGGTTCGTTTCCCGGTCGGGTCAATTTGGAAAACGAACTTTTCTAAATTGACTTGGGTCTGGGTGTGCTGGGATGACGCCCCCGTTAGTATCCGTCGTCTGATGCTGATAGAACAAGGGAAAACCTTAGTTTGAGACCTTTTTATTGGTGTGATTATCTGGCGCATTTATTTATTATTTATTTATTTAAGAGACGCCGTCTTTCTTCCTGAATGATTTCTAAAGTTATTATTACTAAACTATAATAAGCCATAGAGCTCGTTCCTAGTACAATTGTTTTCGTCCTTGTCGCTTATAGTACGAGATTCGGCTGCAAAATCGGTGCACTAATTGAGTATTTGCTAAACGTGGTTTTTATGCCTATTTATAATTAGAATAATAGGTTTATATCTACCCAGATGTTTATCAAAATTTGTCCGCTTGATAAAAACTGCACTACACTGATTCTGCAGCTGGATCATAGATTATTGGAGGTAAACTTGGTATGATTGTTTTTAATAGATATGCTATTTCAAATCCAAGAGTTGATAACAGATGTATATATATATATATATATATATAATTAATTAATTAAATTAGTTAATTAGTAATTAGTTAAATTAGTTATTAATTAATTAATTAGTTAAATTAGTTAATTTTTAGTTTTTTTTTAATGTGATTGTCTCTGGCAGTCCAAATAAATAAATAAATAAATATTTTGAAATAAGGTTCAAAACATTTTGACCTAACTTATTCCAAATGTTTAAAATGGAATGCGAAAGCTTTAAAGTTGTTATTTTAAATAGATTTATATTTCAAATGCTACGCTTTCTTGATTGTTTTATGGACTTGAAATCTAAGTCTCTCAATTAATTTAAAAACCTTTTTTATTTTTCAGGACCGTGGATCACCACCACAGAGTACAAACGCTACTGTTCATATCACCGTTCAGGATAATGATGACCTACCACCGAAGTTCACTTTGGACGCTTACAAGACTCAAATACCAGAGTTTTATCCGATTTTGGTGAGATTTCAACAAACATTCCTATTTTCATTAGAAAAATAATACCAAGTTAGTAACTAATTAAACTGAAGTGCCGATTTATAAATTCCGTTTTAAATAAAATTTAGTAGCTTTAAATAAAACTGTTTTGCCTTGGTTGAAATTTTGGCATTAATAACTTCGTATTATTAATTATATCAAAAAGTTTTGCCCTCTTTTAGCAAGCACAATTTAGGCAAGTCGATACGTAAGATTTGTTCAAAAACTTGTTGTTTTAGATTTTTTATTTTAAGGGTATATGTTTAAGAATAGAAAAACACAGATGCTGTCAATTTTACATTCTAGACCAAAATTCTGACGGAAATATAACAAAACAATAAATTATTCATCTTGGTTTATGTAAATTAAAAAAGTCAATGATAACATTTATTTCTAAATTTACAATTTTTGGATGGTAGAAGCTATCGTATGTTTTATTGACAGAACTTGCCTAATATGTGCAATACGTAAATTTTTTTGACCACACTGTTGATTGGCTGACGCACGAAATTTTATCGATTTGGAAATTTATCAAGAGCGCGATGAAATTTACTCACATGCCGCATCCTAGGCCGCCTTGTTATGATAAAAGACAAGCGAAGGATAATGTTGTCAAGCCAAGAGTTGTGAAAGTCTTGGAGCTTAGGCGCATGTCCAACAATGAATGACCTTCAGCTGTAATGATGATGATTTCTTATTTCGATTCTAAACTATCAGGGCAAAAGGATCCACCAAGAGCTGCTATTCTCAGAGCCCATACACGCGTACGACCAAGACCTGGGAGTAGGTGCCACGCTGAGGTACGAGCTGGTGTCAGGGAACGACAGAAAGCTGTTCTCACTGGATCAGTTCAACGGCTCTATGTTTTTGGAGAAGGAAATTGATCTGGACACGGAAATTGGACTACCAGGTGACAGTTACTTCAGAGCATTTCTGGGCGAAATCCCTTTAGCTGATTTTAAATAACTTAAAATTCACTTGACCCGGTGATACAGCAGTAGTAGTAGGAGAGAACTCCTAGCGGTTAAGCCAAAGGGTTTGCATCCATACAGGACAAACATAAAAGGAATATTTGCATGTATTTTTTAATTCAGGGCATTTATTTATAAATTGATTTTAGTACATTGCTTAGGTGCTATCATTGGTTATGGTTTCCAAAACACAAATGCTTTTGTGACTTACTTTGGAATCAGTTTAATATATTAGTGTCTTTTGATACGCCAACCCTTTTGGCCTAACCGCTCTATACATACGCTTATAAATCTGGCCGGTCTCTTTATGAAAAACTTTCTAATATATGTAAATCGTAGAAATTTTATAGTGGATATGGATTATCAATTTAGATTGTCATTAACGCATAAAATGTAAATAGGTAACATTAAAAAATAATAATCTAAAAAAAATATTTCAGGAAACACGTTTGTTCTACAAATCCAAGCAGCTCAAGTGGATAACCCATTGAAAACAGCCCAAGCGCGGGTCGAAGTGGAAATAATAGACTTGAATGACAATTTACCAGAGTTTGAAGTGGATTTTTATAACATTAGCATTGTAGAAAATTTGCCAAATGGTTTGTGTTTTTTATTACGTATTTCCATAAGTTTTCTTACACAAACAAAGTAAAATGAAAAGACTCCATACATAAATAATAATATGGCACACAATGCAAAACATTTTAGTGAAGTGGGCTCCACTACCTGAACTTTTTGTACAGTATCTGAGAATATTAAAATTAAAGATTTTGTATTAATAGAACTATCATAAATTGTTAGCAGTCGTTAAAAATACCTTTTGTGTTCTAGGATTTAGTGTTTTACAAGTGATGGCGTCTGATAGAGATCAGGGTGATAATGGTGAATTTACATATCAATTGAATGATCCAGAAGGTGCATTTTCAATTGATCCTAGAACTGGTTGGCTGACTGTTCGAAACCAGGTAAAATAAAATTCTAATAATGCAACTCTTAGGTATATAAAACTGATGAAATGATTTCTTTTAATTTTTGTTCTTCTTGATTTCAGACCGTATTGGATAGAGAAACTCATTCATCTCTGAGGATGAAAGTTTATGCCAAAGAAAAGAATCCAAGCGTGGTCGGAACATTTTTAGATAAACAACGTTTATCAAAATGGCGGCGAAATCCAACTACGCCAAGAACCCCTTTCAGAGACAAAACTACCTACGTGTTCCCTGATAAACTGGGAACAAAGAATGAAAATGTCGAGTACTTTGAAGACGTTCACCAATTAATGTCGTTTGTTACTGTAGAAGTTACCTTGCTTGACGCAAACGATAATAACCCAGTATTTGTTCCTAGTAATCTTTATGAATTTTCAATAAAATCTAATTCGAAAGTTGGCACGCCTATCGGTAAAGTAAAGTCTGTAGATCCAGACTTGGGAAGAAATGGAATGGTTTTGTTTGATCTGCAAAGGACGAGCAACCTGACTATAACTTCTCCTTTTCAAATAGACGCTAAAACAGGTGTGATAAGTGTAGCAGAATCTCCTATAGTTGAAGGTCGCCATGCTTTATTTATAGAAGCGTCTGATCAACCAGCAAATCCAAGTGAACGGCGATATTCACTTGCTGTTGTGACAATCGATGTTACTCGGGCAACTAAAGGTAGAATCAAACCAAAAATATATGACCTTTATTAGAAAGACAATCTTACTAAACTATTTATTATCTTTTTAGGAAATAAACCAGATTTCATAGGAGCTCCGTACGAGTTTTGGGTAGGCTCAAATGTGGGCATTGGTACAAGCGTCGGACAGATAAGAATCAACGAAGCAATGAACAAGCATGACGTCTCTTATGATCTCTTACATGGATACGAAGAAGGAGGTATAAATGAAAACTTGAGGTTGAAAAACTAAAGTGTAAAATCCAATTGTAGCTCATTTAAAAAAGTATTTTTTTCCAGTTCCGTTCGCTGTTGAAGAAAAATCTGGAGTAATAACTGTAATAGATGAATTATCAAACTTTAATAGACCTCTATACGACTTTGAAGCCGTAGCGATGCAGGAAAACGCTAATATATCAATATCTACCAACGCTACGATTCACATAGTAGATGTCAAAGACGAGAGAGGTGTTTTATTGAAGTAATATTTTTTCCTTCTTCGCTTAAACCCTAAACCTTTGAATTCTCAATAACACTCTCTCTAATTTTAGGGGCGCGCATTCTCCACTCGTGTTTCATGTCAGAGAAAACATCGCTGGTGCTACTATCGGTCAAATATTTAATGTGAACATAAGCTCGTTACCAATAAATAGCACAGGAAATATTCGATTTATTATTGCAAATCAGCAAGACGTCACTGATGATATTGCCATTGGTAATAAATACTTACTGCTCTTATATTTTTTTTGCAACTTAGTCTTAAATACTCAATTATTTATTTTATTAAAGGTCAAGATGGAACTATTTTTGCACAAAAACCACTAGACAGAGAAAAACGCGATACTTATAGGATGACTGTGATTGCTGAATTTAATAAAGGAATGATATCTGGTGCTGGAATATATCAAGTTACTATTCACGTTGATGATGATAATGATAACCCTCCTGTGTTCGAAATGCCTTTATATGAAGGGTTTATAAATGAAAACGCTAAGAAAGGCACAGAGGTTAAAATGACAAATAAAATAATTGCAAAAGATGCCGATCTTGGACAGAATGCAATTTATAAATACACAATTTTTGGTGAAGGTCATGATTTATTTGAAGTGAATGAAAAAACTGGTGGAGTATCTTTTGTTGGCCATGAACTAGATCGAGAAGAAAAAAGTATGTATATTTTGAAAATTGTTGCAAGAGATAAAGGTGGTCTGAGTTCCGAAGCAAAGTTGACTATATCCGTGGTTGATGAAAATGACAACCAACCGGTTTACAATCAGATAATTATTCCATTTGGTGAAAATGTTGAATTACTTGAAGTTGACGACAAGACTGTGGTAAGGATCTACCGTGAAAAGAAAAACGAGGTTTCTGGTATTATAACTAACACAGAAGTAAAGCCTAAAAACAAATTTGCATTTAACGCTAGTGAATTGGGTCCTTTGTTTTTAGTACCAGAAAATGTAGCAATAGGTTCGACTATATTGAAATTAAATGCTATCGATATGGATAGTGGTTTGAATGGCCAAGTGAGGTATGAATTTGTATCGGAAGTATTTCTTCCTCCCCATGCACTTTCACCGCATGCAATGCAACTCAAAAGATACTTTGTAATCAATGAGAGACATGGTCATATAATTGTTGCTAGAATACTACCACCGGAATCAGAGTTTAGATTAAACATTTCTGCTTTTGATGGAGGTGACTTAAGTGACCATATATCAATAAGAATATTTGTAAAAGATGTCAACGACCATTATCCTATGTTCAAAAAATCTTGGTACACATTCAATGTTGAAGAAGCTCAATATTCGAGAAGAGTCTTAGGTAAAGTTGATGCAACTGATGCAGATTTTGGTCAAAATGCAAATCTGACTTATTTTATCCAACCAACAAGTAAAGACATCCCATTTGAGATATCACCTCTAACAGGTGTATTTAGCGTAAATGGTGAACTCGATAGAGAAAAAGAAGATAAATTTATTTTGACCGTCGTGGCCAGAGATAATGGGCCAGAGAAAAAGTTGTCTTCGTCTGTTAGCGTCGAAATACAAGTGCTGGATGTGAATGACAACGCACCAAAATTTTCGGGCTATGACAATGTTCTAGAATGGAAACATCCCGAAGCGGATGAATTTTCAAATCATAACTTTGAATCAGTATTAATTATGCCAGTTTACAATTCTGTTTTACCAGAAAATTCACCAGTTGGAACTGTAGTTACCAAAGTATACGCAAATGATTCTGATTTTATTGGTAACGGAAATGGTCTCATTTTATACAGTTTACCGCAAAAGAAAAATCAGTTAAATTTGTTTGCTATTGACTCTAAAGAGGGAATTATAACAACTACTGGAAGATTAGATTACGAAACGCAGTCAGTACATAATGTAACGATAGTTGCTTCCGATTTAGGATCACCTAGTTTAAGTTCTACAGCGATGTTGATTCTGACTGTAACAGATGTACCTGATGAAATAGAAGTCTCAGACAAACCTGTTTTTATATCTCGGTACTATGAATTAGAGATCGAAGAAAATGTACGCACTCCTGTTGAATTAATAACATTGAATCTCACAGAGTATTACGAGACATTCAAAATGAAATATTTTATTTTGAACGAAAACGACACTGATATAAAAAGAAATTTCATAATTGATCCAAAGAATGGAACGCTCTATATGATAAGAAGTCCTGATAGAGAAATGAAAGATGTTTACGAAGTAATTATAAGAGCTGAAAGGCAAAAAATAAGTCGAGAACTGCCACACATGATATATCCAGTACCAGACGATGTTCTTGAAGGTATGAGCAAGTTTGATGTCAAGGTTATAGTGCGAATAAAAGACGTGAATGACAACGCACCTAAGTTTACAAATGGAGGTCGCCCGCTTGTGACAGCAATTCCAACTACTGCTCCATTTGGTTATCAAGTTATGCAGTTACTGGTAAGGACCATAAAGCCAGACCGCTTTATTTTATTTCATTATAATTTATTGATGTGTGAAATAAATTACCTCAATTTATCTCATTTATTTCTCAGGCAACAGATGCAGACACTGGCATCAACGCTGAAATCCGTTACCAGATCATCAACGAGCAAGCGCCTCGTTTTGCTATCGACCCGGTGACAGGAAGAGTTAGAGTTGTATCTTCTCTGGTCAGGGACTCTGGCAGGGTCTTCGGTTTTGACGTAAAAGCCACTGATAAACGCGGCGCTGATGATGGAAAGTCTGCTATTGCTAATGTATTTGTAAGTTGTTTCATATGGCTTATATTAAATCGAGCATAAAAAACCTAACCTAAATAATAGGTTGCCCACAAATTATTATGTGAGACACTTAGCCGTCTGGCGACTTGTCAGTTTATCTTTCGCCCTGATTGATAAAAAGGTGCTTGTGGGTAGTTAAACTTTCATGATATGCACTGAATTAAAAATAGTATTCATTATTTCCAAAAAAAAAGCAGACTTACTAGTCTTTAAGAACTACGCAGCGAGATGTGCATCTGTTGTGTTAAGTCTTGGATATGATTATATAATAGGTAGTTTTTATTTTTACTTGTGAAATGATGATTAAACCAAATATATTTTTAAGGTTTACGTATTAGACGAGAACAAACAACTGGTGCTAGTAGTGGGGGCGAGACCAATGGAAGTAGAAAGAGAGATAGCTAACATAACTCGATACTTGACAACTATGACTGGCTTCGATATCAGAGTGAGAAGACTAGAGGCTAACATGAAGGCTTCAATGGATGGATATGCGTAAGTATACAATTATCTATACAGTAAATCATGTAGACAAATATTTGCTATGAACTTTAAAACCTTGTATATAAGATTGAATTAAGAGAATTAATATGGAACGCAAAAGTCTTAAAATAAATTAGATTCATCTGAATATTAAAGAACTATGCAATAAGTATTTATTAAGTTTGAGGAGCTACCTTTGATAAGTAAAAAATAATGGTCCCATCAGTCGTTAGAATCCAAATACCCAATTAAATTGTATTTGTTTTTGTTAATTGATGTTAGCGCTCATATTACCGACTTATTCAACTTTCCCAAATTTTACGTTGACTATACTTAATAGGCATATAATTTCGCCATTTTGTTAAGTTAGGTGACCATTTTGGAATTCAAATTTTTCAAAGTGTTCAGTACTCAAAGGGTCTGGGTGTTGTGGTACCGTCGTTGTTTCTGATTTCTGTAACACAAGTGCTTAAGCTAATTACCACAGAATCAGAGCAATGTATGTGATTTTGTCCAATATTTATATTTATTTTATTTACTAATCATGTTCTTTTACTTTCTACCTATCTTTATTGATGAAGTTAAATTAAATATTATGCAATCCGACATTTTGTGCCGGCCACGAGCTTGGACAATGATTGCATTCAATAAAAATAGCATTGCACATAAGAATGTAAAATAGATAAATGACAATATGATTAAAATAAATCAGCTTAACATCAGAACAATTTATTTTACAAAACCTCTCATTTCTAGTTAAGTTAGTCAACAATTTGGGCCAAAAATATTTATGTTTTGCCGCAAATTGAATGTATCAGTTACGACGATCGCATTTTCGTTAGTAATAATTGAATTTGATGGCGATCAAATTAAGCATCCAGCTCTTTAAAATGGTTTTCACGAAAATATAAACTTACCGATTGATTGAAATGTTGAATAAAGTAATCTTGTAGAATTGACGATTGTTTTTCTTGTTGACAAATTTTATGTTAAACACTTTATTGAAAATATCGAAATAGCAATGATGTCATATTTATTCACATGTTTCTGTTTCAATTATCCTGTTTTTTTTTATAAATTTAACATGGTTTTAATTGTTTTAGAACTGATATTTACCTGTACGCCGTCGATCCTATGTCTAACGCTATTATCGACATGGATGTTTTACAAAAGTAAGTATTTAAATACTAAACTTAACTAAAGTTCTCAAAAATTTTAGTCAGTGATAGCAAAAAAAGTCTCATTTCAATAAGATACTCATAAAAGGGGAAAGAATAATTAAAAAAAAGGTTATTTACCACTGTAACACATTTTTTGCTAAGTACTTAAGTACAAAATTTAATCTATCGAACGTCAAGTCTTAAAAGATTTCCTTTTAAGCATTATGTTTTTTGGGTACTGTATTTTAACAGCACTGCCGTCCTAACTAAGAGTGCAATAAGTAGTTTTTAGGCAAATTGTTTAAATTTATCGGATATGGTCTTAAGTCAATTTGCCTAAAAACAAGGCTTATTGCATTTTTCGTTAGGACGGCAGCAGAGGCAAGAATAAAAGAGTCGAAACACGCCTACTCATTACCAAATAGTTCCAAGATCTTAATAAGTATGCCAAAGCATGGGGCATGGGTCTTTGCTTGGTTCACCCACTGACCCCCCCAAAACAGTCTAGGGACATTCTGCTACGTTGCTTTGACCAAATAACTTCAGTGATCACATTTGCATTTTCAGATCACTCTTAAAACGCGAAGTCGATCTCCGCCACGACCTCGCCGGCTTCAAAGTCCTTGAGGTGGGCGACACGGCCATGGTGCAGGCCCGCAGCAGCCGGCTTCTCAGCACCATGGAGCTGAGCGTGGTCGCGCTTGGTTGCATCGTATTTGTTGGCGCGTGTACCACAGCTATCTGTGTCCTTTGCGTCAAGAGTAGGAGGTGAGGGTCTTATGTAGATAAGAATACGTTTAAGGTCTTCATAAACGGTCCTGCACCATCATGGAACTGTCATTACCTTTGACGTTGTGTTTGTCGGCGCGTGCACCTCGGCTGTTTGAATTTTGTTAGTCAGGTGTAGAATATGAGGGTCATGTAGATAGAGATACATAAAGTAAGGTCTTCGATGGTGACGATTAGGCATGGGGTAGCTTCTTTAGCATCATGGAATTGAGCGTGGTCGCGTACAGAAGCAGGAGGTGGGGGTAACATGTAGATAGATAGACAGAAATTAAGGTCTTTAAGGTCATTGCAGGCTGTACCAAACTACTCAATGAACCGCTGGACTGTTGGATGTGTAACGGATTTAGAAGGATTTAATGGCGAATATTGGTTGTCTAATTTACATTACCCTCAATAAAGTTATCTGTGAATTACGAAAGAATTCGGGAAATGTTAAGTCGCTGCTGTTACCGTAACCAAGAAGAACTCACAAAAACTTTTCACTTAAGAAACAATAAGCCACAAGAAACCTCTTGTGAAGATTACGAATCTGTCAGACTACTTTTCCCCAAAAGTCAACTCTAAGATCTTATGAATAAAAGATTGGTTTAGGAAAATAGCTTTTAAGTTTGTTACAAGCGAGTTTTTAAGTACGTCGTTTATTGCGCAGGCAATCAAAAAAATCGTTATCCTTAGCAATTACTAAGATTTCTCATCAGGATCTTATTAGAGATTTTTGAATAAGATTTAGTTATCAAGTTGATAAAAAAGTAATGTATGACACCACAATATTTTTAGTTTTTGTATGGAAATGATTTCAATTTATGACACTTTAACAAAGGTATTTTGGACATTTTAGTAAACAATCAAATAATTTTCTATTCCCTTTCAGAGTCGACCGAGAACATCCAAAACATATCACTCATTATATTATTTGAGGAGAATAGCTTTTCTTACATTTTTGTGATAAATACTCATAATTTATTTTAGAAATAGATTTCCTAGTAAATATTAATTTAGTAAAGTTAGTGATAATAAACTTTGAAGTACAGATTAGTGTTTTTATTGTGTCTGACGTGATAATTACTTTTTCTTTGTAAATTGTGTAAAAATCTTTATCTTTTATCTTAACTTTTAACTTTTTAGTAGAACTAGTATTTAGAAACTTTGGATAACGAGACTAGATTAGATGGAATCAATTACTTTTTGTTTCATTTTATTTATTACTTTTTATTTGTGTTTGAACAATCAAATTGAATTCCAAAAGAATCCTATTCGAGTACTAACACTTACCACAAGATTTTTTTAAATTTCATATAGTTAATGTTTTGTATTTTTCAATCCATCACATATTCCTTTTTTTTTTTTTTACTTAGCCTACAAACGGTCCCACTGCTGGGCAAAGGCCTCACATATTCCTAAATTTTTTTAATACAAAACAAAGTCTCTCACAACCGGTTTGGAACATAAATACCGGTAAAAAGCCTGAGGATTGTTACAGTAGCAGTATTTAAATTATTGCTTTGTGTAGATTATTTTGAAACAAGATTATGGCTAGTAAACAATTAATGCAGTACCTACCATAGTCAATATTTTTGAGAGGTAAGCTGGAGCAGACCATTCTCCTAACGTGGCATCTTGACATTGGCATTCAATGCATTTATGTGTAGTTCTAGTCTCGTTTGAAGTTTACAATCTTCTCACTTAGAATTTGTTTAAACTCATCTAACATTTCTATCTTTGCCCTAACAGAAAACGTCACAAACCATATTCCCAGCAACGCCTTAACGCTTTCTCCACTGAGCACCTAACTAAATACGGCGGTCTTTTCCCGTCCGGCGGCAATCAGTGCCAGGAGTTGAATCAGTCGTATAGCGAAGCGGATTCATACATAGACGTGATGAGTCATAGTGTGAAGAAGGTGTGCCCCCACGGGAACACTGTGGAGGAATTCGGGAAGGCCCACCAGAAGTGTGTGAAGGGCCAGTTCGCTGACCATGGCTCGGAGTTCAACCAGAAACACGAGAGGATGTGTATCAAGTTCAACCAGCGACCTTTGCAAAAGAGGTGAGGTTCTGCGGAGAGAATCTGATGTATATATAACAGTGGTGGTAGCTAACGTTGGAAAGGCACAGTACTATGATTTGTTTTTATTGCCATAACTGAGTTTTAAAGAAACAGAAAAATTTCGTCTCCCCTTGCGGTGCGAAGCTCAAACTCTCGACCTTAACTTATCGCGCGTGCTACACTTCCAACGGAGCTAACCGTAAGTAGGCGATGAATTTTTCTGTTATATCAACCTGTTAGCCTCCGATAAGTGCCCTCTGCCGAATATGTTTAGAACTACATACTTATCGGATATAACTGAGTTTGTTTGTTTACGTAAGTGTTGTTATTACGCTTGGGATAAAATTTAATTTCAAGACATTGGTAAAAATATATATTATCTCTTTTTGAATGCAGAAGAACATCCAAAGATAATTCATGTGAAAATCCGTACCTATTCATTGATATATATAAAAATGGTGCCCTGCCTCAGCCTAAATTATATCATTATGGTCAGAGTCCATGCTTATAATGCCTTTACTAACATACATTGCTAACCCAACTTGCACAAAAACTACTAACGCATTCTTTAACACTAACATTGCACGTTTACTACTAATAACTGTTTAGATAGATATTACCGTCTTTTAGAACAATAAATTGTTTTTCTTTCTTTTTCTCATTTCAAATTATTGATAAGGAGTCTTTATCTTTCGTTAACATTCTTTATTCAAGCCTATATTGGATAATAATCGGTTTCAAATCTTCGAACCCGGAAATAAATAAACTTAACGCATCTATATTAATTAAATCTTCCATCTTTTCCTCTAAAACCTTTCAAAGACGTAACATAAGACGAGCGTCAAATGTAACTGTCCACACTTCTCGATTATCAATCAAAAAAAGAAGTAAACGACACAAACGCAGACAGCCAACAGAGTAGGGGAACACAGACACACAGTAAACATGGGCTCTCCGTAGGAAGGGGCAGGACACGTCGATAACGTCGGTCAATTCCAGCGGGCAAGACTCCGGGATCGCGGAGGCGAGGTGCCCATGCGGGCAGTCCAGCGTCCACACCTCGGAAGAGAGTAGCGGGTAAGATTATCATTTTAACTTCTTAGTAAAATTAAACATTGTAATTTTTAACACCCGACGCCTAAACGACGAGATGTTATAAGTTTGACGTGTCTGCGTGTGTGTGTATCTGTGTATGGCATCGCAGCTCCCGAACAAATGAATCGATTTTGATTTTGTTCTTTGAAAGATGAATAAGTCGGAAGTGTTCTTAGATATGTTTGATAAAATCGATCCAAGATGGCCACCGTCACAATATTATGGATTACATGTTTTAACGCAACTCCCACAATATGAGTATCATATAAAAGGATTTAACAAGCAAACTATATTCATAATGACAAATTTCAAATCCAAGATGGACACCGCCAGAAAATGACGGATTTCCTAATTTTTTTTTCGCCACAGCTCCCTTAATATAGGTATCAAATAAAAGGGCTTTTTTTAGACTTTTTTGTATCGGGTTTTTTTTTAATTTTCAATTTAATTTTATGCAAAGAGTGACAAACTTCTCGACATCATCAGCATTCCGAACACGGTGGCGGTAGAAGAAACATTGATGGAACACACGTCCGATAAAAAATATCCGACCCCCGTAGCCGAGAGGCGAGCGGGCCGGAGTTTGGTATCGCGCCACCACTGAGGTTCCGGGTTCAATTCCCGGTCGGGTCGATATGAAAAACTAACTTTTCCAAAGTGTCTCGTGTCTAAGTGTTGTATTTCTGATTAATGTAACACAATTACTTAAGCTACTTACATAGAATCAGAGCAATGTATGTGATTTTGTCCGCTATTTTTTTATTAATATCGCATTGAGGTTACGTTAAAAGACACCCAATGAAGTGGATGCTTCAAGATGTGACGTCAATAGCTTTCTGTCAATAATTTTCAGTATAAATTACACAGAGTATGTAATGGAATATTTTTTACGAATCCATAAATCCACCAAAATAAAAAGTACTGGGAATTTCTTATTTGATGTTTAGTTATTAAGTAACTGGAATCGTGTCGTTTCTTCTGGTGGAAGACGGTTTCTGAGAAAACTTCAGAACCGATTGTCGAGAAAGATTTTAAAGACAATAGTGAATAATATTGCAATGAAAGAAAGAAGAAAGAAAGAAACATTTATTATTTAAAAACATCACAACATTGTCACATACATAAGTACACATATACAGAGAGGAGACCAACAAGAAAACAACAAAAAAAAAATAATAATAATAATTATATACATACAAAAAACAAAGCGTGAAATAGATCTCTCCTCGTCAACCGGGCGGCGCAGACCATGACATGTCGTAATGTTCCAAATAAAAGGGCCTCACTCAGCATAAGTCATGACCCACGTCGCAGGCCATGACGCTGGTTTTCAGTGGGCCCTACCGAGTGATATACACGGACGCCAGCGAGGTTGCACAGTGACATACCTATTCACTTTGGGTATGGTAACAAAAATAAATAAATAAAAATAAATGATAGTATCTATAGTATCAATGAACTAATCTGTGTGAGCAAAATACGGAGTTACAGACGACAAACATCCGAACTTTGCCCAACTGTTTTACATTATTAAAACATTCATTTGCTTTTAAGCCAAACAAACCGTGTTGTACAAAAGACAGTGAAGTTCAGCCTTTATCGTCCAGAAATTAGCAAATTAACGAACAAATCGAAACACGAACAGTATGCAAATGCTTCATTTTGGGAAATCACCCGGCAACATGCTACGGGGAATAAATTTGCAACTGTTGAAATAAATTTAATAGTTAATAAACAAATGTATTACATTGAAATCAAGCTTTAAAATATATTTAGCACTAGCTTCTTCTAGCTTCGCGTGCACTACAGAATTTTTTTCGCAAGAAAAGGTAGTCTTTATCCTTTCTCAGGGTCTAAAGATTGTATGTTCCAAATTTCATCAAAATTGGTAGAGAGGTTTAAGCCGGAAAGCGTAACAGACAGACAGAATTACTTTCGCATTTATAATATTAGTAGGGATAATATTGAACAATTGACAAGTCCGTGCTAAATGTTTAATGATCAGGTTGATGTCATATGAGAAAGCATTACATATTATTATGTTCATTGAGTTGGTTTCATACAACATCGTTGCTTGTAAACAAAAAGGGCACAAGTCAAAGATGAAAAATGCAATTTTCATTACAAAAAACCTAAAACTTGAACCGGAATGACATTTTCATTAATACCTAGTATTTAAAACATAAGAATAATGTTTACCTTACGAATTAAATTATGTGCAAATGGTTTTCAAACTCATGCTTATATACCCGGAGCGCCCCATAAGGTGGCAGATACCTTCATCAATTTCCAGTAACTTCTTATATAGTTTTTAAGTTTTTTGTATACTAGCAATGTTAGTCTGCCATAAACGTATTTTTTTAAATATATTTATCGCTATCCTTTTCACAGTTGCAGCTACGAAGACTCTTTAAAATCAAATCATAATCAAGAAGTACGGAAGCCATCATATAGGGAGGACCAATCTTTCCATAGGAGAGCTTCCTTTGGCCACCAGCCATTAGATACAAGGCATTTCAACCATCGCAGACAATCCTTCTCTGAGAACATGCAGCGGCACTTCCCTTCATTTGAGAGGATTTCTTCTGGGAGAATGACGAGGCAGATATCATCTCCCAACGTGTCCAATATTGGACAACCTTACTTTATAACTAACAAGAAGAATATGAGAAGAAAGGAGGTGATCACTGAACCTGTGGTCGACTACGACAATAGTGAAGGCGAGGATGTCTTCGATACGAGAATTGATAGGAGGCCGAGTAAGAGTCATAAAAGGGGGAAGTTTATGGAGATAGGCGGGCAAGCTGCTGTGTTTGTGGCTACTCCGGCTGCAGCTGAAATAATGAGGAGGCAAGGCAGCGAGAGGCTGATGTTTGCTAGGCCTTTATAATGGAAGAAAACTTGCTTCATATTATGCTTTTTAGTTTCACTTGTGGGTGCGGTAGCAGGCGCTAGTAATCCCATAATCAAATGTCTTATACTGACGACCTCCATAGCCAAGAGGTGAGCGGGCCAGTCTATGGCGTCGCGTTATTCTTGAGAATCCGGGTTCGATTCCCGGTTGGGTCAATATGAAAACCATTTCTAAAGTGTCCCGATCTGGGTGATATGGTACCGTCGTAGTTTCTGGTTTCTATGTAACAAGACAATATTTATAAACGAAACGCATCGACTGAAAACACAAAAGTTTGAGTATGAATGTGGAACTAGCGACGTTTTGCGCGATTCATGGTAAACGAGATGCTATTGTCATTAAAATAAATTACAAAACTGTTGTGACAACCAACGCTCCCGCACCCCCTAATACGTGGTAAACAAGCACTGAAACTTCTGTAAATACTCAATTTAATTAGTACAATTTACGAATACTGTTAACTATTAACCAAGGCATGGTTACCGAGATCTTGACATAAAGTCTCTATTCTTATGGTCATAACAAAAGTTGTTAAAGGTTGTGACTCAATTCCAAATGGTTGCCTTTGTAAAGTTTTTTTTGTATAAATAATTTACTTTTTACTGTAAATAATGTATATGTTATTAAAATAAATATTCTCCTTGCCTTTCCCAGCTTTATAAAATGGAACGTCTTGTTTCCAAAGAAGTATTTAATCAGTATAAGCGTGCCATTCGGATATGTCTTCAAAAACAAACGGAAGACTAATGTACTCATTAATAATAACCACCTTTATTGTAATTACTGCGTATTTATGTAATATAAATCAGAATTTTGTAAATACTCTCTAGTTTTATGAATTAAAATAGATAATTTCCAAATCATCGAATCTTTTAATTAACATCTGATTAATTTTTATTACATTTCATTTTCCATGTTAACACAATTCTGTTTCGCAAGTTAGCTATACAAAGTATCTCGAGTTACAAAGAATCCAGCCATAAGCATACCTAAACTATACATTTTTCATAGAAACATCTCCTTGAATAGTTTTTAATCTGGGCCGAAATTAGAAGTGTGTGTATTAAAATTTACAAAACAGAATGAATAAAGATCTAATGTTTAGATTTTATCATTATTGCCAAGAATGTTTGCTGGTCGTTTTAAATTCAAAGACAAAGGGAATACAAGATTTCTGGCTTACCACCAAATTAGACGTAGGTATACAAATCATAAATAATATCAGCAGAACAAAGGGGTTATATGGTGATATTAATAGCTACTTGGGGTTGGGTAGTTTATTTATTCGTCTAGTTCTTTCTAGGTACGAAACTCAGCGTCTTGTTTAAAATGAGTGATTGACTAGATTTAAAAGTCATGCTGCTATTTTTAAGCAAACACTATTGAAAATAAGCAATAATGCAATAAAAGTAATTACCTAGTGATTTAGAAAAGAGTCTAGGTTTTAATTTGTTGATGTAAAGTCTTAGAATCAGAAAAAAATTAGCTCCACGTGCTGTGTGGGATTCGAACCGCCGACCTTCATGTATGGCACTTGTTACTCTTCCAACTGAGCTAACCGCAAGTTTTAGTAAGTGATTAATTATCTGTTACATTGTAGGGACTCGAGTCTTTACTGATAGAGTTTAGATAAATGTTCGTTATCTTATGACTCAAGTGTTTATCTCTAGTATATTGTAGTAGTAGAAGTTTATTATGAATTTATGCATGTAATGTTTTGACATTTTTTTATCATCCCAAACTATGTTCATATTTTGTCAAACGTAGACCCTGAAAATAATAACGTAAATTGTGCAAAAGTAGCATGTGAAAGTGATTATTTGCTTAATAGAACTTCCCGGTCGAAATGTATTCGCTTTTAAGCCAGGGTACTTCTAAGGAAATATCAAAATAATATACTTAGAAATAAAAATTGTAACTCGGCAGACGAATCCACAAATCAACATACTAAACTATGTCAACATAGTATTTGTGCATTTAGTTTTTTCTCCTACCTCTTAAAAAAATGAAAGACATAGATTAATCCATTTTCAATTTGTTTCTTTTATTTTACGGTGTATAGTAAGAAGTTATTATAAACGCGAATATTTTCAAGATTGTATGGCTGTCCAAATGAATGTTCTTTTTCACGCAAATACGACTACTAAGGAATTAGATAAAATTTATATGTTATATGTTTATATTATATATGTGTTTATTATATATGCAGGATGCTTTTTATCCCGATATACCGCGGGTTAGGTAGCGGGCAACAGCTCCTTTTGACTTACGAACGTCGGTCTTCAAAATCATCGCAAAAAGGTCACATTCGTAAACGTTCAAGACCAACAAGAGTTTACAGACCGTCATACATGCTGGCTGCAATTAATCTTCGTCGAAGTTAATCCGGATATGATCCTCCGCGGGACACTCGTGGCCTGGGGCGGCTAGGGTCAACGGCCGGCCTTATTAGTAGTTAAAACAAGAGATTTATGCTGGTTTTAAAACATAAGGTTACGAGCCTAGGAGTTTAGGAACTAATCCGAATCTGCCTGAGGCATATTAGAGGGTCTATTTCGATTTGTTAGTCTGCCTATGTGTACATTTGCGCGTATAGAGTAACTAAAATAGGTAAGTATTCTTAGAATCCGGTTATCTATTGAGCGTTGAAATTGATATAATATTATGTAAAAGAGTATACCTATATTGGATTATCCCATTTTGCGTATCAAACTTTAGCGTTGGAGTGGATTCCATTGAATGCACCTATAAAATGTTTTTATCATCATTAAAATAATTAAAACAACAAACACGAATGGCTTACCACACCTAAACCCAAGCCAATTTATTTTCATTTCCATCAAATTAACATGACCGAGAGCCGGACTCAGGATCTTTGGCGTTTTGGGCGACTACTTTAATTACTGTGCCACCCAGGTCATCTTACACTTAATATATGAATATATTTACTGTAAAATCTTGCTACACGAAATTTGTTTTTTATTTTAATTATTATTTCAATAAAATATTTTTTTATTTATAGCTTTTAAATTGTCCCACTGCTGGGCATAGGCCTCCAGCGTTCTTTATCTAGAGCCAAGTATTGCTAATCTTGAGAGAAACGGTAAACAATAGATAATATCTAAGAAGCTTCAATCCAAAGTTCAAAATTCAGTTCAAAGGCGTTAAGCTTGAGCAAACAAAAAGAAAAATATAAAGTAGGTTTTCACATAACATTTCCTGTTTTAGGGCATCGATAAAACCTATCACCCAGGCAATCGTAGGTCCCCCGCGGTGCAACACATATACGTGCTTAAATCCGCCGCAAAGTGTTCATAAAATAATCCGTTATCGTTCAGTACTTTTTATAAAAGGGATTAAAACCTATTACCCGCAATAAAACACACGTTGAGAAAATTTTATTCCGTTGCTGACTTGAATGACAAAAATAATGGATCTAAAATATCTAATTTAAATTTTCATTTACATTTTTTTATTAAACAAAGAGGGTACAAACATTTTATCTTGTATGGTATTTTAGTTGCAGTCCATTTAATTTACACCGACACTACAATATACAAACAGGTTACAAAAATGCGACATGTTTTTGTGAAACAGTCTGTACGAGGGAAAAAGGTCAGATTGAGCGCATATTTTTACGTAGGTATTGGGCTATAAATGTTAGAAGTTTAAAAAAGGTCTTTTGGGTTGTGACAAGGTGTTCAAGGTTAAGGCTTTAATAAATCTAGTATTAAAAATGGAAATATAATTTCAAATACGTTAAAAAAAAAAATTGGTCAGTTTTGTGTTTAAAAGCTTAGGACGGTAAAATAGGCCTAAAAAAATTGGCACAAAAAAAGTAAAGCCACGGATACGAAGTTATATAGGTTGGCATTGATAACTGACGTTTCAATTTAAAACGTTACGTACACCATACAGTAACAGTAGGTATATGCATTTTTTTAGCGGCGGCTAAAATTTTATAGCTTTTGGAACGGGAAACGTGTAAACTGTTGATCGGCAAGTATTTTTGGAGCAAATCGCCTGTGAGAAATAGGCATAGACTCAGTGATCCAAAGATACCAAAGTCTAGTAAACGAATGCGCACAACCCTCATCTTTCCTTCATAGAATCGCCAACAAAACAATTTGGTAACTCCTATCTTTGCCGGACCACAAAAAATTGGAACTCGTTACCGGATCATGTGTTTCCTACTTCCTTTGATATGGAATCCTTCAAAAGGAGCGTGAACAAACATCTTGCGGGCCAGTATGGCGATGCTAACGGATAGGATATTTTGATATCAAATCCATTGTCATCGCGATGTGGGTTCCTTTCTTGTTTACTATCAGGCTAAGGGGAGCCAATATAGTGCGCTTTTATATAAAAACAGAAACTAAATTGAATAAATCTCCATTAAGTTGATCAATCCCCTTACCAATAAAACTAAGATGAGGTAATTTAGTACCAACGTAATTCTTAAATTTATTTATTTGTGACGCAGTGATTGGTCTAACAACAATGCTTGACAAAGCCGAGACAAATCGGTGCTCAAATATAGCCATCTGTCCGCTATGGTCTGAATTTATAAAATTTATAATTGATTTTTCTAAAGCAACACAATTACAAAAAACATTATCCAACCACATGCTTGGATAATGTTTTTTGTACATAGCTGTAGCTACATAGCTGTTGTGGCAGTAACTCTTGTTGGTTCATTAAAAAGCTGTTGTAAATTGAAGAATTTAAAAAGATTCAGAAATCTAATAGTTTGTGGTGCTGTTTCTAATATATTTACATTAAAATCGCCACATACAATTACTTTTTTATTGGATGAAAAAACGTTTCTTAACACATCTTCCACGACAGATTCAAAGTTGAGGTAATTCGATGAAGGGGGTCTGTACACAGATATAATGATATGTTGTTCTAATTCTACACATGCTAATTCAATTGTTCTTTCTACTGAGAGTGAGACAACATCTGTACGTTCTTAAACTTGAGGGTATTATGTAATAAGATGAGGGATCCACCTCTAAGGGCAGAACCTCAGTAAAAAGAGCTACTGAGTGTATAATTGGGAATACTGATAATTGATTCATACTGTTTTAACCAGTGTTCAGTAATACATAACACATGAACATATTTTTTTTCTAGAAATAATTCAAGTTCTAATTCCTTGCCAGAAAGTCCCTGAATATTTTGATGAATGACCTTGAAGCAATTAAGGTCTTCCTTCTTTGACTTGCTAGAGTGATCCTCTATTGTCCTAATGGACGACAACATATGACAATATTATTGTAACTATCTCTTCAGGAGAATGGCATTATAATCTGAATAAAGAATGATGAATTTAATTATTTTTTATGTTCTGTTCGTACAAATTCCAAAATATATTAACTTTTATCTTAAATGGAACAAAGAATCAATAAGAATTTTCTTTTTTTCCCAGCTCCTGTTCTAATATACCTAGTTTATTTATTGGATAAGGGTCAATGCACTCTCACTTAGACCTCGGGAGAAATACTAACTCACAAAAACACGATTACAAGTCCTTTATTGAATAATCCAATTTCATTGAATTAATATAGAGGTTACTCATTTTATTTTAATCCAATTAAGTAAAGGTTGGAGGTTCAGATATTTTCTAAATAAATATACATATTTTTACTGCTGGGCATAGGCCATTTTCGTAATTATTTTGACTGCATCTGTTCTTATTATAATTCATGTTCATTTTAATGCGCTAATCTCAGTAACTATTGGTTCGGATTTTAAATAAATTTTTGATTTCGATAGTCTATAATCAATCCAAACACATATACACACTCACACACACACACATTTTCGCACACCAAAATAATTTAAGCACTTTTTCTCTTCAACTCGCTCACACATTTCACTGATGAAAAAAAAAAATAATTTTTTATTTTTGTTCCTTGATACATAACTTGTTTTTATTAAGATTTATAGTATTATATAACGTAAGTATATTTAAACATTTAAGGTAATCTGTCGCTTCCATGGTTTATGTTCCGTAAACAGGGTGCCCACGATACAGGAATTTGAATTTGTAACATTTTTTTTATAAATATTTTTTTTTGTATTTATCGAGGTCGGCTTTAGGTTATATAACATCACACTGTGATCAATTAAAGCGAATCAGTGGAATACCAGAATTGTACGCGGACGAAGCTCTGACTGGCCGCCAGTCTATTTATATGTTGAACTTACCAATCCCACAAAATTAAACGTAGAACTGAAAAACAGAAAAATATGTTTCTTCAATCCAACAATCTCTTAATTCTTTTAAATTTGTTAATTGCCCTCAACAACATTTTGGATAAATAAAAAAGTTTGCAAGTCAACGGTTCGATGAACCGCAAGAGATAAGAAGTGAGTAACTTCAGAAGGTTGCGAAAGAATGATATTGAAAACAAACTCGAGATGTTCCAAGCTCGCGAGCAAATAAGAAAAGTTTAATAAGTGTTAATGGAAATACAACGCAATATCTATAATAATACAGGCTACTTTGATCTAGTAGTTCTAACGATGTTGTTTTGTTTTACGTATTTATTTTACAACTTACAGTTTTTTTTTTCGGACTCGCGTTATCTAGAAACGTAAGTATTATTCCACCAATGTCAAGTGCTTAGAGATTATTTAAAAGATGAATGTTCGGTGATAAGAGCTGAGCTGAAATGAGATCTTCTTTTCTAAAACCAACAGAAACAACACGTAATTCGTCAACCGAAATAACTTTTATTCGGTTTTGACTAATGCATACGAGTCTTTTTTATACTCCGATCCAATATTTTACGATTCGTAATGTGTCAAAACAATCCGTTTTTCTCCGACCGACTCCGAGTCGGTAAATATTAGAAACATAAAAATTTTATCTCCCCCTGCGGTGCGGGAATTGAACCCACGACCTTCACGTATCAATTCCCAATCAATCGTGGGTTCAATTCCCGCACCGCAGGGGGAGATAAAATTTTTCTGTTTCTAATTTTTAAAGTGCGCTAGTACGGCGTATAGTACTATAAAAAAATAATAAAATCGATTCCGAGTCGGTAGTTCTAATTTCAAATTTACTTTCCATATAAGCTGTCATCAGTAGAGATGTGCCGACTACCACTTTGACTGACTAGCCGACTAGTCGGCTAGGCTAATCTCTTCTTTTTAAGCCAGTATTTTTTAGAAAAATATTACTGAAGATAATACTAATTCGCTTTTCTTGTAATGTGTAAGATTGATTATGAAATCCAAACAATAATGAATAAATAAGGTTTCATTTCATTTCAGTTCCTCTGATATAGTACATCTTAATGAGAAATACGTACATAGTAAAAAGCCGACTAGTCAGCGTTTTTTACCGACTACTCTCCGAATACAAAAGTAGCCAAATAGTCGCCTTAACCGACTAGTCGGCACATCTTTAGTCATCAGTCGTCCGTTTTATCTTACGCAACGTAAAATTTATTACTATCTGTTATTTACTATTATAGTTTTCAAATATTGGAACGAGGCATTAGTGTATTTCATTTTTGAAACTCTTAGCTATTGTAATCAAGTCTGATGAAAGTTTATATTAGATCTTAATCTGAGCGTTTCTATATATATTTGTGATCTCACATTGGTTTTAATTTCCATAATTAAAGGATTAAAACTATTAACTTAGGGATCATGCCCATTTGAGTGATGTTGTCTGTGATCATTAACACCTACTTTATCCGTATAACGTGAACAAAACTGCGGGTAACAGCTAGTGCAAATACAAACAAGTGCTGAACTAAACCGATTCCTTGAGGCGAGTAACAAGCCTTCTCTCAAACTTAACGTACAAACTTTCCAGGTAATAAAACATTGTCAAATCGCGCAAAAACTTTTGTTTCGGCTACACAGCCCTGCAGCCATATTGGCTTTTAAAGTTAACGACCGTTATTCCAGTGCGGAAGCCGAAGTTAGTTGGAGTCCTAAAAAATAATGTCTTTGCTGGAGGCGATCCGGTGAACAGACTAGGGGATTTAAAAGTCGTAACATATTAGGATCGGTTTTAATGCTAACAAGACTCGGACGTTTATTCTCAGAGAAAAGGAGACTGTTTAGTATTACGCCTACTTTTCATAAAAATCAGGTTGAACAGACATCTTCTGGGCAAGCTCGTCCATCCTTGATGCTATCTTAACATTGCATCGAGGTAAAGATCAACCTTATGAAATATGAAAGAACTTGCGAATTTTTAAGTCTCGATTTTGATTTCGTATTTCGCAAGCATCGTGATTAAGCCAATAACTATTTACATAACAATTTTTTCTACCAAGAATGATACCACATTACCAATTCTATATGTTTTAAAACGATAAATTTAATCCCATATATTTCGTCGACCGCGCTTTACCTCCATAAAATCCTTTGTTGGGAACAATTGGTGGGTCCATTCGTCATTCCAGGCTGGGGGTAAGGTTGAAAATCAGGCCTTCGATTTTCTACTTCTAACGACCATTTTGGCCATCAAATGATTATTTTGAAGTAGTTTTAAGATTTTTCCACATGTTAACTAATAAAACAAAAAGTAGAAGCCGCACTAAAAAGGAAATAACGACCAGATAGTATACTCACAAGTTTGATATTCCGGTTCTGGTTGCATGCGAAGTGGCTAAGGTCAACCAGTGCACGCCTTTGGTTCGCAGCTGAAAATACATCTGCATTGTCTTTCCTTAGCCCCAAAGCTGAATTCTCTTGATCCTCATGTATTCTAAATGCCATTGCCCCCGCTTTTTCCGTAAACACTATCGAATAATTACAAGCAAAGCTACAACGCGGGCCGTGTAAATGCAGATAATGGCGACTAAATCGGAAATACAGTATAACAAGCACGCTATAAATACATTTTATTGAAATATCGCGAGTAGAATTGAAAAACTAGGTGAAAAATCCAAAATCACCCCCAAAAAACGCTACGATAGCGTCAACGGACAACAGACATTTTGGAAGTTTCAGCTGTTGCAGTTTACTTCAGTCTTTGGACTATGGTTTTTCAAAAATTAACCAATGAAATTTTAAGAAAAGTCTTTAGTCTATACTTAATTAATGTATAATTTAATGGTCCTTGCCTACTTGCATGCGCAATTACATCAAATTTCTCGTGATTTCTCTCATGAGATGACAATTAATGTATCAATTAATATTTTTTCAAACCTGTCATTTCAGTAGGGACCATTTACCAATCGCCACTATTTCCATTTCATTAAAGTGAGAGTGCTGCAATTTGTTTTCGATTGAAAAAGATTTTATCGTTAATTCGAGTACAATAAAAGAAATGAAATCACCGTTTGCTTTTTTAATAGTTTGGCATTATAAAAACAATCGTTTCATAGATCGAGTTGAAAGATTGATAGTCGAGTAGGCGCGAATGGTGTTTTTTTATATATTGCACTTCAAGATTGACCTCATCCCACCTGATGTTAAGTGGTAATAAGGTCCGAGCTTAAGGTTGACAAGTACAGCATAATAAATCTGTTACTGGGCTTGTCGCCCTTACCTTGAAGGCTTGACCCCTGCTACTAACGTAGCACCCCCCAGGAGCTCTGGAAACCTTACTCACACGCAGAAAACAACACGGAAGTGATTGTTATTTGGCGGCGGTCTTCTGTAAGGTGGAGGTGTTTCACCAGTCGGACTGCTCCAGTTTAAGCGATAAATCGCTATGCCCTACCTCTCTTCATTTTTTTATTGTTAATTTTAATTTAGGGACTTTTATTTAAAAAATATGTCAGTCCCATCGTACCATCAAGCAAATATAAGAAAATAAAAATTTGTCACCGATTGAGAACCATATCACAAACATTCTTTGCTACCTCAGATAAAGGTTCTGTTAAAATTGAGTTAAATGTACCCAAATCAGCACAGTTCAAATAAAAAGTATCAATCAGTGACTGCCGTTTCTGTCGATTTCTGACACACTCCGTCAAGAGAACCTCTCTTCATGTGATTGATTTAGGCATTAGTAATCTGATTGTTTTTTACAATACGAGGTTTTTATGGTAAATACTTAATGAGACTAGTCGCTAAAGACTAATGCCCGCTTCCAATAGTCTTAAACGACCCGTTTTAGTTACAGATAGTAATAAACATACGAGGCGTAAGCTTAAAACGACTGAGTGACGACTGATAACAGCTTGTATCGAAAGTTAATTATGGAACGGTATTAACGACGCTTAGTCGGTTGGAGAAAAACGAATAGTAATTTTTGACACATTACAAAACCTAAAATATTGGAAACCAGGCATTAGTCTTTGTAAAATATGTTTGAAATAACTATAAGTGAACTTTCAAATTTAAAATATTTGTTTATGTTTATGTTATAGTAATCGCAATGTTATATAAATATATTCTTTTGTTTAATTGTTTTTTATGATTATATCTTTATTTTTGATTGCTTATACAATATATTTCACGTGGAAAACATAGTATAACTTGGCGATTCAGAGCCTAGCGATTTTTCACTCGAACTGAAGCAGCCCGACTGGTGAAATACCTCCACCTTACAGAAGACCGCAGCCAAATAACAATCACTTCTGTGTTGTGTGTTACTGCGTGTGAGTAAGGTTTCCAGAGCTCCTCGGGGGTGCTACATTAGTGGCAGGGGTTAGGCCTTCAAAGCAAGAGCGAAAAGTCCAATAACAGATTTATTATGCTGTACTTGTCACCCTTAAGCTAGGGCCTCATTTCCACTTAACATCAGGTGGGATGACGTCAATCTTGAAGTGCAATATATAAAATAAAAATCTATGTTCTATATAGAATTGTGAGGAAAAAACCTTTAGACTAAGCGACCGAAGTCACGGGCACAGCTAGTTCTGAATAACACTAAACACAAAAACGTATCTGCTGATATAAAGACTTCGTAAATACACAGTGCAAACAGCCGCCCTTGTGTTTGTCCCTTTGAAGCCAGCCGTGGTCTGAAGCCCTTTCGGGTCGCTTCGCACCGTTCGAACTTCCTCCAAAGGTCATCGGGCTACTTGCAGGCTGGTCACTGGCATTTTTTCAGAAGTGTTTCGGTCAAGTAACTCGGCTCTTAGAATTATAATGAGGAAACGAAAAATAGAAATCATTTTTTTGTATTTACAAAATTAACCGCACAAAACAGGTTCATACAGTACAGTCGCCGTCAGATATATCGGAGCAGACAAAGTGACCAAATACTTCTGAACAGTTAAAATGTCAAAAAGTTCCATACACCACAAGCTACCATTAATATCTGAACATTCATTACTTCAATAATATCTGAGCAGATGCCAATAACATCTGAACACCCATAACGTCAATATGTGTCACGCACGTCATGTGTCTCATTTAGCTACCTGTATAGATGAGTGTCCGGATATTATTGGTAAGTTGTGTGTATAGAAATTATTGACTAGCATCTGCTCAGATATAATTGAAGTAATGAAGGTTCAGATATTAATGGTAACTTGAAGTGTATGAAACTTTTTGACATTTTAACTGTTCAGAAGTATTTAGTCATTTTGTCTGCTCCGATATATCTGACGGCGACTGTACATACTTACGATACATTCTCGGTTCCACCACCCGGACAGCTGATATGGAAAATAAATAATGGAACGGTATAAACGACTCCTTGTCAGTTAGAAAAAAACGGAGTCATTTTTGACGCGTTACGAATAGTAAAATATTGAAACCGGGCATTAATCATCTAATTATTTACCTGTCATATTGACGACCTCCGTAGCCGAGAGGCAAGCGGGCCTGACTTTGGCGAGCGCCATCTCTGAGGTTCCGGGTTCGATCCCCGATCATGTCAATATGGGAAACGAACTTTTCCATATTGTCTCGGATCTGGGTGTTGTGGTACCGTCGTTTTTTCTGATTCCTGTAACACAAGTGCTTAAGCTACTTACCACAGAATCAGAGCAATGTATGTGATGTTGTCCAATATTTATTTATTTATTTTATTCAAAATGGTATTTCAAAAATTCATATTTATTTTACCTACTAGCTGTGCCCGCGACTTCGTTCGCATGGGCTACAACATTTCATGTTCAGTTTTACCCTTATCCTCCCTAATATTCGAAACCAAAAGTAGTCTATATGTATTTTAATCCAAGTTTTGAACTATATTTGTGCCAAATTTCTTATCTCTAACTTAAAAAATAAACATTTTCCCATATAAACTTTCAAAGGTGGTATTACTCCCATTCCCCTCCCCCCTTATTTGCTAACAAAAAGTATGTTCATTCTTTAAGTGCAACGTATACCTATACCAAATTTCATCAAATCGGTTGAGAGGTTTAAGCGGGAAAGCGTAACAGACAGACAGAGTTACTTTCGCATTTATAATATTAGTAGGGATGGGAGTAAGTGTAACCCTAAGCTTATTACTTGGCTATTGACCATGCAATAAAATCAAATTTTGTATTACATCTTATTTATTCCTCTGACATAAAGCCCTTCATTCAGACAACTTTCACGCACGACAGAGCATTTTTTAAAGAGCGTAATCCTTCGTGAGTCATTACGTCATGTCTGGTGTTATAAACTAGGGGCGTGACGTAGGCAGGTCGTCGACCGGTCAGCTGATGCTCCGCGAGATCCTCACGTACGATACAACTTCTAAACGAAAGTGGGATTATTTCGGTCGGTACCTACCCGGCGTGACGTCATCGGAGAACTTGTGTGACAGATAGTTGGCGGTAATTGAAATTTGCAAGTTGTTTTTGGAACTTAATTTTTTTTTCTTACGGGCTAATACCTGGCTGGATAACTGATAAAGGCTTTTTGCCTTTTTCATCTTTACCGGACTTTTAAAAAAAATCTTCTTAGATTTTTCTTTTTTTTTTTAAATTACACTTCTAGATTGACCTCCCACCTGATGTTAAGTGGTAATGAGGTCCTAGCTTAAGGGCAACAAGTACTGCATAATAAATCTGTTACTGGACTTGTCGTCCTTACTTTGAAGGCCTAACCCCTGCTACTAATGTAGGACCCCCCAGGAGCTCTGGAAACCTTACTCACACGCAGGAACACAACAACACAGAAGTGCTTGTTATTTGGCTGCTGTCTTCTGTAAGGCTGCTCCAGTTCGAACAATAAATTGCTATGCCCTACCTATCTCTTTCTTGGTAGGAAAAGGTAGTTTGTTGTACAGACAGCAGCTTTAGTTCGTGAACAACTATATACCTTAATCGATTTTATTATTTTTATAGTACTAAACGCCGTACTAGCGAACTTTAAATATTAGAAACAGAAAAATTTTATCTCCCCTTGCGGTAATATTTAAAGTTCGCTAGTACGGCGTTTAGTACTATAAAAATAATAAAATCGATTAAGAAGCCAGGTGTCTTCGATTCCGTGGTTTTCAAACATTTCTGCAACGAATGTACCACGGGCCGATAAGTATGTAGTTCTAAACATATTCGGCAGAGGGCACTTACCGAAAGGCTAACGGTTGATACAGCAGAAAAATTTCATCGCCTACGATAACTTGCGGTTAGCTCAGTTGGTAAGAGCAGCACGCGCGATACGTGAAGGTCGTGGGTTCAATTCCCGCACCGCAAGCGGAGATAAAATTTTTCTGTTTCTAATATTTAAAGTTCGCTAGTACGGCGTTTAGTACTATAAAAATAATAAAATCGATTAAGAAGCCAGGTGTCTTCGATTCCGTGGTTTTCAAACATTTCTGCAACGAATGTACCACGGGCCGATAAGTATGTAGTTCTAAACATATTCGGCAGAGGGCACTTACCGAAAGGCTAACGGTTGATACAGCAGAAAAATTTCATCGCCTACGATAACTTGCGGTTAGCTCAGTTGGTAAGAGCAGCACGCGCGATACGTGAAGGTCGTGGGTTCAATTCCCGCACCGCAAGGGGAGATAAAATTTTTCTGTTTCTAATAACTATATACCTTGTCAAATTAAGTCACTGTCTATCTGACTTGATTAGTTACGCTGAGATTTGGTATGACAAGGTACTGAGGTGTGGATGTATACAAACTGATGACGCTGGCTGTGCCGTTCTCTGCTCCGTTCCTTGTAGAACAGATAAAAATACGTCAGACTATACACTTTAAACTTTGTATCGCCCTTATACTGTGGGTCTGAGAACAAATATCAAACTAAAAAAGTTGAAATATTTTAAAGAAACAGACATTTTTTATCTCCTCTTGCGGTGCCGGAATCGAAACCACGACCTTCGTATCGCGCGTGCTGCTCTTCTTACTGAGCTAACCGCAAGTTATCGTAGGCAATGAAATTTTTCTGCTGTATCAACCGTTAGCCTACGGTAAGTCCTATGTTTGGAACTACATACTTACCGGCCCGTGGTGCATTCGTTGCAAAAATGTTTGAAAACCACGGAATCGAAGACACTTTGGCATTTTAATCGATTTTATGATTTTTTTAGTGCGACCTAGCACTAGCGAACTTTAAATATTATAAAGAAACAAAAATATTTAAAGTTCGCTAGTGCAGCGCAAAGCACTATAAAAATCATAGAAATCAATAAAAGTATTAACCCTGACGTTCTGTCGACTGTACAACAAGTGTGATATTTTTTGTATTCCATGAAAAATGGTAGAGATCCTTTTGTGTATGAGTCAGTAATTCTACTACCAAAAACGACACATAACATACATTGCTCTGATTCTGTGGCTTAAGTTAAGCACTTGTGTTACAGAAATCAGATACAACATCGGTACCACAACACCCAGACCCGAGACAGTATAGAAAAGTTCGTTTTCGATATTGACCCGACCGCGGATCGAACCCGGGACCTCAGAGATGGCACGACGCTAAATTCCGGCCTGCTCGCCTATCGGCTATGGAGGTCGTCAACACGCGACAACGCGGCTTTTGATTTCCATCCCTTCTAATATTATAAATGCGAAAGTAACTCTGTCTGTCTGTCTGTTACGCTTTCCCGCTTAAACCTCTCAACCGATTTTGATAAAATTTGGCATAGCTATACGTTGAACCTCAAAAACGGACATAGGCTACTTTTTGTTAGAAAGTAAGGGGGGGTTAATGCCACCTTTGAAAGTTTATATGGGAAAATGTTTATTTTTTAAGTTAGAGATATGAAAGTTGGCACAAATATAGCTCTATTAAAATAAAGACTACTTTTTGTTTCGAATATTAGGGGAGATAGGGGTAAAACCGACCATGAAAGGATGTAGTCCACGCGAACGAAGTTCGGGCAAGCTAGTATATAACATATTGTTTTTTTTAAGCGCTTCAATCGAATTAGGAGGTTAGTCATAATTATCAGAATTATTAAATTTATATCCATTACCTGCCATTTATCTTTTTGGTAGTAGATCTCCTCACTCGCATTTCGACTTCTTTATTACTTCCAGGTACTGAAGTACTGAACTCCAACGTTGCGTATGAACGAAGGAACGTGACAAAGCTTTCATTGAGGGTATAAAACAAAGGTCGGTGACCTGTTCTTTATGTTGTCACTCAAAAGTTATAATGAGAACAAAGCCAATTATGATCGACTATCAAAGAGGAAGTATGTTTTATATCTTGTATTGATAATTTATCGGTTCTTAGGAAAGCTACAATGTTTAAGTGATAATTAGCCATTTGCTGTGATCTTGCTGGCATTAATTTAATACAACTAGCTGTGTCTATGACTTTGTCAAATTTACTCCTATTCTCTAATATTCGAAACGAAAAGTAATTCAGATTTTAATTTAAGTTTCGAGATATATTTCTGCCAAATTTCATATCTCTAACTTAAAAATAAACATTTTCTCATATAAACTTTCAAGGGTTGTATAGTAGTGGGTGGGAAAACTTGGAGTAGAGTAGCCAGAGAACGCTCAGAATGGAGTAGGTTGGAGGAGGCCTTTGCCAATTGGCAAACGGACCTACAAAAAATAAAAAAACGACAAATGTATGAATAACGTTAATTATCATTAGTTAAGGGGTGTAAGTAAGGAGTAGTTTAAGAAACTAATGTAATTTTGTGTCCGAATAAAAGGCTTTATTATTATTATTATTATTATTATATAGTAGTGGGTGTAGCCCCTTATTTTCAAAACAAAAAGTAGCCCATGTCCGTTTTAGAGATTTGTGCAAAGTATACCTAATAATGTATGAATATATATGTTTTTTTATTCTTTGACGCAAAATCTAATGGAGTAACATAGATAATAGGTAGGTACTTTTTATTACGAATTAATTATTTAGTCGCAGGCATAAATCATTGTTTAATCACCCAGTCATCATTCACGTTAAAAATAGCTTAAATTTTCCTTTTTGCCAATTTCAATTCGACAGTTAAAAACTTACCAAGAAGTAACTTGTAGTAAAATCGTTGGACCTTTCTTCTTGGACTGTTCAATCACTGACTAACAGTGCCAAAATTGTCCATTACAACAGTAAAGAAACACTTTAGGACAACGTTTTTATTACGGGCAATATATACAAGGTCGTAACAATAAAAAAAGAATGTGAGGACATTCTTATTTAGCGGGCACAGTACAAAAAATACTCTAAAAAAACATCTGTATACTGTGAATTACTGTTAACATTTTCATGTGCCTTGATTAGTCTGTGGCGAGAAAGTGACTTTGAGAGTTGAAAATAGGATGTATTTTATTTAGTGCGTCGTAAACTGTAAGGATGGGAAAATATTTCTAGCAATAACTTTGAAAGCGACTACCTATTGTTTCAATTGAGTAAGGTTATCTTTTGTAAGGTTTTATGTAGATATGATGTTGTTCAATAAGTTCTGTGTTATCTAATTTGAGAAAAGTAACATACTTGTCAAAAAAAACCAAGTCTCGCAACTCAGTTGCTCTGCGGTAAAAAGTTGTGAGATCCATGTAATACCAAGTCGGTTATTAATTTATTCAGTCTCTACTTAAGTGACTTTCTGTCTTAATACGTCCAGTCTCTAAGACCACGATCGTGGTCCATAACAATGGAAAATCAATTTTATTGTGTCTGGAATCTCCGTACTCGAAGCATTAAGTTGTTACGTAATAATCAACAGCATCTTATAGTGACGTATATCAATATTAAAATTCGTGAATATTTTATATAAATATATCGAGACTTGGCCATCGCACTACATAATTGAATTTACATGTGTTTTCAGGCGATTGAATTTACACGTGTTTTCAGGCGCACTAGCGTGGTATATAATTATACAACCTTACGCACTCGTAATAAGTACGAATACGCACGTAGGTACGTTTTTTGCTTTAATAAATAATTTAATACACGTGTTTTCATGACGGGAATACCCATTTTTTGCTCGATTTGGCAGGGGCACTACCATGCGCCTATATTTATATGGGGCTAGCTTGAACCCGCGGTTTTGCACGCAATAATAATAATAACTGCCGTAAATAAAACATTGTTACGAATAAAGCCAATATTGGCTGTATGGGCTTCATTTTTGCGGTATTTTCTAGATTTTTTAGTTTTTCCTTGATTCATACACCAAACACTACTTATATTCCAAATTTGAAGCTTCTAGGTCTGCTAGAAGTGCCTAAGACTTTTGATGATCGGTGAGTCAGTCAGTGAGTGACAAAAATAAGAAATTTGACCCGTTATAATTCTTAAAATACTGGTTCAAATTGAATGAAATTTTAAATATACATACGTGTCTTTACAATGCTTGCATGGTTACTGAAAATTTCAGTCTTCTAGTTTTATCCACAACGAAGTTACAGGGGGTCGAAAATGGTCTGAATTGCTTCGAGAAAAGGATGGTACGGCCGTGACGCTTTTTGCTCGACTTGGTGGGGGCACGGCCGTGCCCCCAGATTTATTTGAAATGCCTCTTTGTAATGTTACGCGCCACGGTTTATGTTCGATAATCAAGCGCCATCTTGTTTCGAAGGGAGGAACTAATAGAGTGGAGATTTCGATGACTTACTGGAATGTAGTCCAACATTCTAGTAGTTACTACAATGGAAGGTTCTAGAAAAATGGCCGTTCGGGGCTGGAATGTGCGCGAACATTCTGGATGTTTCTACGATGGAATGTTCGGAAACAATCTGCAGCACTATATAAGGCCGAGACTGGCCGCGACCGAAGAGTCCTCTTCTTGGATGTGGCGAAAGCTTTCGACAAAGTCTGGCACAACGGCTTAATCTTTAAGCTGTACCAACTTAATGTACCGGACCGTCTCGTGCTTATCATACGAGACTTCTTGTTAAATCGTTCTTTCCGCTATAGAATAGAGGGAGTTTTACCGTCCCCCCACCCCATCCTAGCCGGAGTCCCCAAGGGTCCGTGCTCTCCCCCATCCTACTCGTGCTGTACACCAGCAATTGCCCTACATTCCATATCGTTTAATTAAAGTGTAACTTTTGGTGATTTTTTTATTGTCACGAACCCGAAGCTCGTAACAGTAATATTGAAATAACAGTTTTTTACTACAAACACATGATTTCCTTTTATTTTCCTATTTTTGTCTGTCTGTCGGTCTGTTTGTTCCGGCTAACTTCTGATATGGCTGGGACCTATTTTGACGGGACTTTTATTGACAGATATTTGATGTAATAAGGAGTAACTTTAGGCTACTTTTATTTTAGAAAAAATAAATTCGGAATTCTGTAGTCCACGCGAACGGAGTCGCCGGCGCAGGTAGTTATTATCATTATACATATATATATAGATAGTATATTGGCATATCTAGTTAAAATTGTTAGGGTTAACATTTTTTTTGAGTTCGAAATTAGTTCTTATGCCCACGAAATAAACGTGATGCAAAGTTCAAAGTGTCTATTGACTGTAACTACGCAATTCCCAATTTTTATATTAACAATTAGTTCTCAGGTTTCAATACCTGAAAAGACGACTTTATGTTATATCAGTTGTATTGACTTATTCAAAAAATACTTTTAAGAAGGTAAAGGCAACATATATGACATATTATATATCTTAGACCAATAGGGTTTCTTCTCGATGATCGAAGTTCTTCAATCCAACGTAGGTACTCGTGCGGTTTCCATTTTTCACGAACCATCGACACGGACGAGCCATAAATCACCGTAATTCTGTCCAAAGCGTATAACAAACAGTTCCTGGAGCCAAAAATAGCAAACGGCTTCTGTTTGTCTTTTTACTAGTAGGTACTTTTTAAAAGTGGCTTTCAAGTAATTGAGAGGCATATCTTCTTAGCTTTCATTCAATTTATTTTATTATCTTTCAACACAGCATATATATACCTCTTTAAGTGCCTCTGAAGTCTTGTGGCTTAGATTCGGTTTAATTCCCACGGGTGCAACATCTTTCTGTGTTGTTTCTAGTTTGGATAGTCAAAATCTAATATAATGAGAAGCATACATTTGGAAGAACATTTATTTATTAAATTGCTATCTTTAAGTGCTTTCATATTTATTTGTAAGTATTATATTCATCATACTAATTGGTCTTATAAAGGTCTTTTTTTATATAACACTTCAAGATTGACCTCATTTCCCCTGATGTTAAGTAGTAGTAAGGTCCTAGCTTAACGGCGACAAGTACAGCATAGTAGGTACATCCGTTACTGAAATTGTCGCCATTACCTTGAAGGCTTGATGCCCCTGCTACTTAATGAAGCAATTCAACAGATTTTTCGTGAACAAAGTATCGGTCGACCGCTTTCATTTAATAAAACAAAAACAAAGTAATAATCATTTTCTTAGAACTATCCACTTAATAATGGCGTCCCACATCATATAACCCTTCATCATGTCCATTCAATAGGAAGACCTGGTTCCTTCAACATGATTTGTTACCAGAAAGTCATTCCTTGCTTATTGGGAATTACACTGCTGACGGACTGTGTGTCTACCACAATCAAAATAAAACTCACTTCGGAAGCTAGAAAGAATAACTCAATTTTGTTTTTTATTTTAATTTTATTTGTCATAATAAATTGTCCTGTGTAAACATGTATCTTGCATGTAGTGGTCAATAAATGTATTTATTTATTTATTTTAATTATAGTGCGCGTGGAAGCGTTACTAAGTAGTAAAAATGTGTCGCGTTAAGGCCTTTTTTCAGGCTAGAGTTGTTAATTTTCCTAGCTTTTTGGACGTATTAACGGATAATGCCGGTGAATAGGAACTTTTGTACTATATAACGATTTTACTTCACGATACACAAATCACAATATGAATAGGTAGGTGGGATATACACCGGTCCGCGACAGTTTTTGACGATGTCTTCCATTAAATTAGTTCCATTGTTTAAAATGGCATTAAAAATGCCCCCATGTGGCACTTTTTTCTCCTAATCGTATGCATTAGATGCTCCTTTGAAGTATTTTTTTAGGGGGCAATGCATTCCTGCCCCGGCAGCGGCGTATGTGGGACTCCTTCGCTCCGTGTGTGAGAAGAGCAGATACTACCCACTAAAACCTCCCCGCACCTCTCATCGCCTAGTGACGGCGCCATGGGACACAAAATGTAGCCTGCATGGCTGACATCTGTGTGTGTCGTTTTAGCCGTGTAGCTTGCTACCTGACTCTTCTGTCATTTATATTGTGCATCATTTATGACTGTCTAAATTCGAATTTATGTTTTTGGAGCGAAATACACGTGTAGTGCGAATGAAAATAAGGCACTCACCTGTTGATCCATGTCCAGATTGAACACGAGTCACGCTGTGGGCGAAATCGTTTTTATTGTGTTTGAGTGACTTGATTTATTTAACTCTAATTTTACCACAATTGAGACAGACTTGCACTTGTTCTGCCAAGCTTAGCGTTTACTGCTTTATGAATGTTTTCAACCTCAAGGCGAAGAGAGAAAGATAATGAATTGGTATTTTAGTGTATGTTAATCCCTACTAGTCCCTACTAATATTATAAATGCGAATGTAACTCTGTCTGTCTGTCTGTCTGTTACGCTTTCCCGCTTAAAACTCTCAATCGATTTTGATGAAATTTGGCATAGGTATACATTGAACCTCAAGAACGGACAAAGGCTACTTTTTGTTAGAAAGTAAGGGGGGGGGGTAATACCACCTTTGAAAGTTTATATGGGAAAAAAGTTATTTTTTAAGTTAGAGATATAAAAGTTGGCACAAATATAGCTCTATTAAAATATAGACTTCTTTTTGTTTGAAATATTATGGGAGATAGGGGTAAAACCGACCGTGAAAGGATGTCGTCCACGCGAAGTCGCGGGCACAGCTAGTAATCAATAAAATCTGCTGGTACTACTGTGCTGATTCCATAAATTATTTCACAACTGACTAGAAAGCTACATTAACTTTGAGTAACATAGGCTATATTTATTGCTAGAAAAAAAATAAGTGGTTATTTACTAAAACGAAATTAACGTAACCCAAGATGATGAAGAAAGTGGTCTAAAGCGTCGTAGTCCAGGCGTAAAAAATCGCGGACGGCCGTTAGTTTACAAAATAAATTTTAAGAGAGGTAGGGCATAGCGATTTCTCGCTCGTTCTGGAGCAGCCCGATTGGTGAATTACCTCCACCTTACAGAAAACCGTTGTGTACCTGCGTGTGAGTAAGGTTTCCAGAGCTCCTGGGGGGTGGTACGTCAGTAGCAGGGGTCAAGCCTTCAAGGTAAGGGCGACAAGTTCAGTAACAGCTTTATTATGCTGTACTTATCACTCTTAACCTAGGACCTCATTACCACTTAACATCAGGTGAGATGAGGTCAATCTTGAAGTGAAATATAAAAAAAATTAAACCTCCATAGTAGCAGCATTTGCTTAGGTGGAACCCAAATTGGACACACAACGTTTTTTAAGTTTTGTATTGATTTTCTTGTTTTAATGTCTGTTCAATGATTTTGATGGTCAATTAATGTATTTTCTTTCTTTCTTACCATAATAGAAAGGCATGCACACCGGGCTTTGCCGTCGCGCCATCTCTGATATTCCGGATTCGATTCCTAAAAGTAACTGTTCTCCCGTTTTCTATTGCCCCGGGTTTGGGGGTTGTTGTGGGGGGTCTACTCCCAAAAACAAAACGAATAAACGAAAGGTTTCATTTTTAAATATCAATCAAAAGTTTATGAATTAAACATTTAAAATAATTTAACGGGTCAAAACGCGACACCATTTTTATTTAGTAGTTAATACGTAGTTATTGTTTAGAGGGAAATTACATTTTATTCAGAAACCAGTACTACCTTCAGAGTGATGGTGTTGCCATGGGTAGTCCTTTAGCCCCGGTGATAGCTAACATCTGGATGGAACATTTTGAAGAAACAGCCCTCGCCACTGGACCGTGTACTGTGAAACTCTGGAGGAGGTACGTTGATGATATTTTTTGTATAATCAACGGTGGGCAACAGGAAGTAGTTCTATATCTAAATCATCTAAATTCTATCCACGCGAAAGTAAAGTTTACCTATGAAATGGAAAGGAACAGATCGTTGGCATTTCTTGATTTACAAGTGAGTGTTAAAGATGATAGTACGCTGGCACACTCTGTATACAGGAAACCTACGCACACTGACAGATATTTGCACGCTTCTTCGCATCATCACCCACGACATCTTCAATCTGTTGTGACGTCTCTTACTAACAGAGCGCATAACCTTTGTGACCCTGAACATTTACAGGCGGAGCTCACGCATGTTCAGGAGGTACTCAGACGAAACGGGTATGAAGTGTCGAGGAAACCAAGAAGGTGGAAATCAAAAGGAAAGTGTCCTGAAGTCAGTCGACAAGCAGCGTTTTTGCCGTACATAAAAGGCGTAACGGATAAAATTGGAACAGTACTTAGAAAAAACTCCATCAAGACTGTATATATACACCGTTATGCAAAATGTCAAGATTACTGCGAACGCCGAAGGATGTTATTCCTTTTCAAACGCCGGCCGTCTTATTACAAAAACATACGTTAGTCTAGGTTTAAACCAGGACTTGTTAGTCTAGGTTTGTTACGGTATTAAGGTTTAGTACCGTACTAAAATGAAGTCGTATTACAAATCGTAGACTAACCTAGGACTACGTAGTACCGAAGATAGTCCCTGGTCTTAATAGATCCACAGATTATATACCACAAATGTTTGTCTAAAATTCACTCATTCGTTTAGCGTTTGATAAAACGTTCCCTTTTACGAAATTTTGTTAAATCCTATTTGGAAAGACATTTTAATAATCTTACTATTTTCGTAAACAAAATCAAAGCTTTTACTATTCACGTTTTTTTTTATTTTGTTACAGCTTTAATTATGACCCTTTGTGTAAGTTAAGTAGTTAAGAACGTGTGATAAACTTATAGCTAACTAGCGGTCCCGGCGAACTTCGTTTCGCCTTAGAGAATTTTTCCCGCTTTTCTGTTGATTTTTTTCAAACTTTACCAAGGATTCCTAATTTTGTAGCCTATGTCAAATTGGAAGAATGTAGCATTCTATTGGTGAAAGATTTTTTTAAATCGGCCCAGTACTTTTTGAGCCTATCCATTACAAACATACAAAAATACAAATCTTTCCTCTTTATAATATTAGTATAGATATATATTTTTATTTTTATACATGACCACTTCTAGCTATATCTAATATAGCGACCCGCCCCGGCTTCGCACGGGTGCAATAGGTACTAAAATATGTACGTATTATACATATAAATATTGCAATTTATTTTATTACATTGACTCCTCCCTTACCCCAGTGACGCTTGGAGCCTACATCGCATGCTGGCTAGCTGAGCGCGGTGAGCGGCAACCAAGCGACTTTTTTCTAATACTTGCATTATTAAACTCATGATATCTTTCGAATTAAATGTCCGAATTGAATAATTCAAAAAGTTATATAAAGGTATTGAAGCTATCTTGAATATAAAGTAATTTATTTTGATAAGGAGTAATACCAAGGTACAAATAAAGAGCCTTTAAAAGAGGCGGCATATTAATAAATTTTTTAGATTAAAAAACCGCTTATTGTGACATAACTATAATATTTAGTCATATGCTATCCCGACACTTTTTGTAGATAATGATGAGTTCTGCAAAGTCGTAGTGCATGACTTTGTTCTATCATCAATAGTTTTCGCAGCGCACGCGATGTAAGGAATTTTTCAGGTCACCTTTAATTACATTATTGAAGTTTTAGTAAGGATCCCTAATTTTTTTGAAAATATAATATAGCCTATGTCACCCGTAGATAGTGTAGCTTCCCACCGGTGAAAGAATTTTTCAAATCTGCTAAGTGGTTTCGGAGCCTATTCAATTCATACAAACAAACAAACAAACAAAAAATCAAACCTTTCCTCTTTATAATATTAGTATAGACATATGGCTAACATAAAACGGAACAGAGTACGCGGCGCGCGTAATTTGAGTACTTCAATCTGTCATCGAAATGTTTCAAGTGCTAGGTACATTTTCAACGAAATCATTAGTTTTGCTAAATAAAGACGCTTTGTTCCATAATTTTGTATAACTCAGTAGGTGGTACAATACTTTGGGTTGTGATCGTGTAAATCAGTGCACTAAATTTAGCAACCAATAAAGAAAAAAAGAGGTTAAAATTGGAGTATAAAGGAGAAAGTTAGTCCAATTTAGTTTTATGTAAAGAGCAATATAAACAGCAACTAGTTTTATTATTTAAGCAAATTTATGTCACTAATATTTAAATCTAAAATTAAGAAAGTATTGCGTCAACTTGTAGCAGAGTCAGGAAAAATTTGGAAGACAAATCTACCAAAATCAATATCAATAATTTTGAAATTAAAGGAGTGGAAAAATTTACAAATAAGTATGTATGTATGGCCTGCATATTTAATTATTTCTCCTGAACATTGATTTTTACCTATGTACTTTTTTAAGATGTAGTTTTCTTTTTAGATAAATCTAAACCATCAGGGAAAAATCATTCAGATACTGAAGTTATATTAGCTTGGAGGAGAATGAAGTTGGCAGCCAAACCCAAATTATCTGCTAATAAAAGAGAGCAGTCTTTGAGAGGAGGTAGCACAAAGCCCCCTTCAACATCTTCTGAGGACTTGCAATATTGCTGCATTGCTTTGTTATTCCTCAATAAAGATTTTGCTATCAAAATTATCAAAATATTGATACTGTGGTAAATAAAAATGAATAAAATATGTATATTTACTATTGTATTTTGCCAGAATGTTTATAAAATTAAAAAAATATTTTTTATATTTCAGATTCCAATTATATATATATTATTATATTTCAGTAACTGAGGTAGAACCTATTCCTGGCCCTAGCTCCCAAGTTGAGCCTTTAATAGTAATACATGAGGAAACTCCAGATCCCAATGGAAAGCAAGTTAAACTATGTATTTTTTTTTAAAAGCCGAGCCAATAACTATCCTAAACAAAATTAATGATATCTATGTTTTCTTTCAGTGATGCCTAATAATAATGACAATGAAGATGTAAAATGTGTAGATCATTAACTAAAAGCCAAAGGAAAATGTAGGCTATAAATCTAAAGAATAAAAAGGTATACCGGAGTTTTCATTTTTATGTAATACAAACTGGTGGTACAAAATAATATTATTGAACAAATTTAATACAAGATTATTTGTTAAGTTAAGACTGATTTTATAAAAATATTATGAGAAATAAATATAATGAATATACTTTTATTTAAGAAAAAAGTGTTTGAATAAACTTCCTTTTCCTTTAATTCCCACGAACTGCGTTTGTAATAGGTTGGATGAGTATTTGTTCAGTAGTTTCTTGTTTAATGAAGCTGGCATTTTGATGTATCTAGGACATTGTGCCAAAATTACTGCTATTTTCTTGTAGGTTTGACTGATTACTGGCTGAAATACACCATACAAGACACCAGTATCGTCTTGAATCTGCGAATAAAACAAAATTCTTAATTTTTTCTGTATTGTTTGCTGTATTTGAGCTTGGTTAGTATAATTTGCAGGATAAAGTTTTAACACTTACTGCATGGCTAGCTCAGTTCCATAATGCACATACAACTTGGATGATCTCTTGGATGAGGGTCGTATGCTAATGCTGCACGGATTAGGTCACTATTTTTATCCAAAATCTTATTGGTAAACATATTTGTAGCGAAAATCTTCGTCATCCAAATCAAAAGAATACAAACGACAACGCTGTCTATAGAGACGCCAATGTATTTCCAGCTCCTCCAAATCATCGAAATACATTAAATCAAGCGAATTGATATCGATTTTCAATGATTTAATTAACAAAACTACAAGTGCGATACAAATGTCGACTTCTGAATTTGACGTTTTAAGGTTAGTACACAAGTTAAACTAGGGGTCGCCGTGGTTTATCTTTAGTACCATAGTTGATCCTCGGACTAGCGTTAAACTTCGTTTTGTAATAACGTTTATTTTAGTCCATGGTTTAAACCTAGGACTAAACCTGGTACTATAATTAAACTTCGTTTTGGAATAAGACGGCGGGAGTTTATAAAATTGATTGCAGTTGTGGTAGTTCTTACTGAGATGTAGCAGTAGTTCTCTCCCTGGTCACCACCTCACATTACATTGGACAAACTAAGCGGACAATAGCTGAACGAGTGAAAGAACATATCACGGCGGTCAAAAATCGTCAGACTAATAAATCCGCGGTAGCAGAACATCTGTTAGAAATGAGAGTTAATCATTGGATGGAGTTGCACGACCCTAAAATCCTCTCGACCGATCGCCACTACCATACTAGGATAGTACGTGAAGCTATTGAAATCAAAAAGTACAAAAATTTCAATAGAGAAGACGGATTAAAGTTATCATCAGCATGGAATCCAGTGATTAATAAATGTTTACCGCGATTAGAACGATCAAAAACAATTCCGGATACTGTCAGTGTAGTGTGTCGAAGTGACTTCAATAACATTTTGTTATGTGACAATGAGCGGTAGATGAAGATTTGCAAGCTCCCCCGAACAGACGAAGGCGAGCAAGACCAGTCAGCTCGTGACCACGGTTGGTGCAACCTAACCGAAACGGCAGTAAGTAGTTCGTATTAACTACTAAATAAAAATGGAGTCGCGTTTTGACCCGTTAAATTATTTTAAATGTTTAAAATGGAACGCGAAAGTCTTAAAAAAAAATATTATGAATTAAAACGGGGCTTTTAATATATATGTGGGTTCAGAGAAACTAGGGCTTTTTGCGATAATCCTTATTTATTTAATTTTAAAAATCCCCCTCAAACCGGCCTTAGAGGGGAAGTCGGTGGCGGAGTTGGAGAAAATGATCGACGAGGACGCCAATGAAACCTCGTTGATTATCTCCAAATCGTCCAATTTAAAAGGGACGTTTCAGAAGGCCCTTAAAGACAGAACGCGGAGTATGAGGGCCATCTGCATTGAAGCGCTCAAGCGGTCACAGTCGGAAGAAACGGTGAGGCTGCAGGCGACGGTAGATCGCCTGCAATCAGAATTGGAGTGCTATCGCAAGAAGATAGAAAATTTGGAGACCGTTTTGTCTGGTCTGACGGGGAAATCTTCAACATCCTCTCAGCTTCTGGCTCCCGTCGAAGGTATGGAGCTTGTCGAGTCAGGGTCGGCTTTCCTTACTCCAGCACCCAGACAGGAACCGCAGGAAAATGCGATGGAAGAGCTGTTCCGCAAGCTTCTGCAGGAAGAACGGGCCATATTCTGTGCCCGAATGGATGCCCGATTCGAAGGCATCCAAGATCGCTTGCTTCCTGCAAAGCAAATCCGGCCACCACTTGCGGCTGATAGAAGGAAGGAGCCGGTGGTTGTCCTCGAAAGACTGCCCGGTTTCAAGGTTCCGGAAGCGCCGAAACCGCAGCGGACAAAACAAACAAAAGCCGGAGCTTCGGCTTCGTCTACGTCGGCGCCCAAACCGGGATCTTCGGGGGATGCAGAGTCTGCCACCATTCCGAAGGCAGCTCCTCGCGCTTCTACCCGCGCTGCTCCACAGCCTCCTGTCGAGGACTCCTTCCTCCCATCGGCCACTTCAGCAAATGAGAGTTGGTCCACCGTGGTGAGGAAGGGCAAGGGGAAGGGCAAAAAGTCACTTGCGGTCCCATCTCCTTCCCCTTCACAACGTGTGCCGGTTCCCTCAATAAAAAACAAAATCGTCGAGCCTGCGAGCTCTGGAAAGCAAGCGGCTTCGGCTTCTCCTTCGTCATCCAAAGCGAAGAGGTCGGACCCCAAGCCGAAGACGAGGAAGCTAACTCCCCCAAAAACCGCTGCCGTCATTGTGACACTCACGGCCGAAGCGGAGCAGAAGGGGGAGACGTATGAGTCGGTGCTTCGCCGGGCTCGAAGCGGAATAAACTTTGAAGAGCTCGGGGTGACATCAGTCCGCACCCGCCCGACTCAAACCGGGGCCCGACTCATCGAGTTCCCCGGTGCTGAGTCCGTGAAAAAGGCCGACATCTTCGCTGAAAAGATGAGACTCGCCGTGAGTGAAGATGTGGCCAAAATTGTAAGGCCAGTAAAATGTGTGGGCCTGCTCATCTTGGACTTGGACGACTCAGTGTCCAAGTCCGAGGTGGTCGAAAAAGTGGCCGCAATCGGGGGTTGCCCGACCGACCACGTAAAGGCGGGCGAAATCCGAACGGGTCGCATGGGAATGGGGGCGATCCGTTTGCAGTGTCCCGTGGCTGCAGCCAAAGCCGTGCTAGATGGAGGGCGCTTTCTGATCGGGTTCAGCTCCGCATCAGTTCGCGCCCTCGAGGAGCAGCCACTCCGTTGTTTTAGATGCCTTGGGGTTGGGCACACTCGCCCTCTTTGCCCTTCGGCCGTGGAGCGCACGGCACTCTGTTTCCGCTGCGGGCAAACTGGCCACAAAGCCGCTGCCTGCAGCGAGAAGGGTTGGAAATTGGAATGAAAAACCAAGTGGAAACTTTAGGTAAAAGAATATAATAAAGGTAGCAGAGATGGGACAAGAGACAGATGTATACGTAAGAGAATGACAGAGTGTTCTAAAGACATTAGACAATATAAAAGTTTAAACTTAAATCTAGAAAGAACAATCATCTTGCCAGTGTTGTGATTATAAAACAGGTTTTATTAACAAGAAGAAACTGCACTGCACGGTCTGTGCAGACGGTGATCGGCCAGCAGGCCACGTCATGGGGGGGAGAAGCTGCAGGCCCCGCCCAAGTAAGGGAAAAGCGAAGGCTCAGGCCCGGCCAGTCGCTTCGGAGCAGAGTCCGACGTCGGCGGAGGAGGTTGAAATGCAAGAATAAATAATGGCACAATTCAACCTCCTCCAAACAAATGCCAACCACTGCCGCGCAGCCCAGGACCTGTTGTCCCAGGCTGTGGCGGAGTGGTTGGCAGACATTGTGGTAGTAGCAGAGCCATACATGGTCCCCAGTAGTTGGTTCGGGGATCAGACCGGAACGGTTGCCGTTTTTAGACGTCCTTCGTCGACCTCTCCCCCTCTGTCCCTGGTGGAGAGGGGTTCACATTTTGTTTAGTGTCGGTGGGGTGACACAATAGTCATCGGGGTCTATTTTTCCCCAAGTCGTCCGCTTCCAGACGTCGAGGTGTTTCTGGGTCTCCTGCAGGGGGCAATCCAGCGGGCAGGTTCTGCGGGACGGCAAGTCCTCCTCCTGGGAGACCTCAATGCCAAAGCGGCGTCTTGGGGAAACGTTGTTGTCTCGTGCAACCGACGGGGGCAGCTGGTGGAGCTTTGGGCCGCTGCATCCAGTCTCTGCCTCCTAAATCGGGGCGCGGTCCAGACCTGTGTGCGGCAGCAGGGGGGGTCTGTGGTGGACCTCTCGTTCGCCACCCCTGCACTCGCCGCACGGGTCCGCAACTGGAGGGTGGACCAGACCGAGACACTCTCGGACCATAAATTTATTAGGTTCGAGGTGGTCTCCGGTACCCCTCGCCAGGCTCCAACAACTTCGGCCTTGTCGCCTTTTCCCAGGTGGGCTCTGTCCCGCCTGGATAAGGCAGTTGCAAGGGAGGCGGCCTTTCTACAAGACTGGTTCTCGCCTCCCTTATCCGGTCCAGACGTGGACTCCTCCGCGGCTGTCCTGCGAATTTCCTTGACCGAGGTATGCGACTCTAGCATGCCTCGGTCACGTCGTCCACCTCCCCGACGCGCCTGCTTCTGGTGGTCGGAGGAGCTTGCCGATCTTCGTGCTGCTTGCGTGGCTTCACGGCGGGCCTACACCAGAAGCAGGCGCCGCGTTCGTCGGGATCTCGCAAATGAGGCCTCACTCTATGAAGCCTACATAGAGGCGAAGAGGGTCCTCAAGGCTGCGATAGGGGCCGCTAAGGACTCCGCTCGCGCGGAAATGTTAGAGGGTCTCGACCAAGATCCGTGGGGGAGACCGTACCGGGCCGCACGCAACAAGTTGCGCCCCATAGGTCCCCCACTCACAGAGACCCTCGAGCCGGGACTGCTCGACAGCGTTGTCCGGGCCTTGTTACCGGACAGCAGTCCCGGCTTCGTCCCGCCGAGAATGAGCGCCCCAACAGAGCGGGAGCCCGCAACCGCTCCTTTCGAGGCCCCTCACGTCTCTGAGGAGGAGTTCGCCACGGCGGCAATCTGCCTCCGTCCCAAGAAGACGGCCCCTGGACCGGACGGGGTCCCGGCGAAACTCGTCGCCCTCGGTGCTGTTCTTATGGAACAGAAGTTTAGGGAACTGTTCGACTCGTGCTTCCGGGTCGGCCAGTTCCCTAAGCCTTGGAAGGAGGGGCAGCTTTGCCTCCTTCAGAAAGTGGGCAGACCGGCGGACTCACCATCGGCGTACCGGCCCATAGTGCTTCTCGACGAAGTCGGGAAGCTGTTTGAGCGCATTGTGGCCGGGCGCCTGAAGGACCACCTTCGTTCCGTCGGTCCTGACCTCTCGAGTAGGCAATACGGTTTTCGGGCAGGGCGGTCCACCATTGACGCCCTGTCCGATCTGAAGTCCCTGGTGTTGGAATGCAGAGAGAGGGGGGAGGGTGTGTTGGCTGTCTCTTTCGACATAGCCAACGCTTTTAATACCCTCCCCCACAGTACAATCTTGGAGGCGCTCCACTATCACGGAGTGCCCTCCTATTTGACGGCCCTAATCAAGAGCTACTTTGCTGACAGGGGAATTGTTTGTGTAGGTGCCAGCGGCGTCCTTCGTCGTTTTAATGCGCGGTCCGGTGTTCCACAGGGGTCTGTTTTAGGGCCCCTCCTGTGGAACATCGGATATGACTGGCTTTTGCGCGGCTCCCTCCTCTCGGGCATGAATGTCTTCTGCTATGCAGACGACACTCTTGTCACTGCCCGGGGTAGGGATTTTGGCGCCGCAGCTCGTCTGGCAGAGGCCGGTGGCAATTTGATTGCCAGACGTATTGCCCTCTTGGGGCTGAAGGTTGCGCTGAATAAGGCCGAGGCCATATTTTTTCCAGGGCCTCGGCAACAACTCTTCAGTGGCGCTTATATTGTCGTCGGGGGCGTCAGGGTAGCAGTTGGGGCCCAGATGAAATACCTGGGCCTCATATTGGACCATCGTTTAACTTTTGGGCCGCATTTCACGGCTTTGTCTCCGCGCCTTCTCAAGACCGCGGAGTCCTTAGCATGGCTTCTCCCCAATGTGGGGGGTCCTAGGGCCAAATGCCAGCGACTTTACGCCGGCATTTTGAGAAGTATGGCCCTGTACGGCTCGCCTATCTGGGCCGACTCCCTCCACATTGGGGAGAACAAAAGACTTTTGAGGCGCCCTCAACGAGCTATCGCCCAGCGAGTGTGCAGAGCATACCGCACAGTTGGTTTCGATGCGGCGAGCGCACTCGCTGGGACACCGCCATGGGAGGAAGAGGCCCAGGCATTGTCAAGAGCCTATCACTGGCAAGCCCTGAGAAAGGCCTCCGGGGAGCGCTTCTACCCGGAGGACCTGTTGCGTGTGCGCAGAGAAGCGCACCAAGAAATGGTCCGGCGTTGGGCGGAGTCCCTGCGAGTGGCTCCGTGGGGTCGGTGGACCCTTGATGCGCTCGGGCCAGCAATAATTCGCTGGCTCGAGCGCAAAATGGGATTTCTTTCATTCCATTTGGTGCAGGTGCTGTCCGGCCACGGCTGTTTTGGGCAGTACCTGCACCGCATCGGGCGTGAGGGCACTCCGTCGTGCTCCAGTTGTGGCGCGGCGGAGGATTCGGCGGGGCACACTTTGCTAGTGTGCCCCGCCTGGGATGCCCAGCGTGCAGCATTGCGCGCTCTGGTGGGGCCGAATCTCTCACTCCCCAGCATAGTTGAGGCTATGCTCGGGAGTGAGACGGCTTGGGACGGGATGGCCTCCTTCTGCGAAGACGTCATGTCGCGGAAGGAGGCCGCAGAGCGGGAGCGGGAGGACGATCCATCCGCTCCCGCCTGCCGCCGAAGAAGGTGGCTTAGGGCGCGGCGGCAATTTGACCGCGCCCAGTTACCGCGTGGGGGCCGGCCGGCTGATGGTGTGAGGGCACCTCAGCCGGCATTGCACCGGTCTCCACAGCGAGGTGGGGATGGTCCCGTTGGACCGGCCATCCCCAGTCTCCCCCCGAATACCGTGGGGGGAGCAGACGGAGCCGCTTAAGCGGCTTTTCCGCCGGCGGCGCTGTGGAAGTAAAGGCTGAGCCGATCTCCCATAGCGCCGCCACCAAGGCGATGAAGGTCCAACCGGGGGGTTTTAGTGGGTAGTCCTGCCCTTTTCAGGGCAGGGAGTCCCACACACGCCGTCACCCTCCCTCGGGGTGACGGTACGGTGCATCAAGGCATTTCCCCCCGTCAAAAAAAAAAAAAAATATAACGACTTCTTTTCTCGATGTCTACTAGTGGCGGATCTGTCAAAATACAAATCCTTCGTAGATTGTGTAAAAAAGACACTTGTGACGTCTTTTTAACACTATTTTTTAACATTATCAACACACTAACTTTTACTCGTAAATAGAATCGGCGCATTTGAAAATAGCATAATAAAGATAAAACTCTATGTCCGATGTAGCAAAGCACAAAGTCACTAAACGAAATATATCTTAGAATCCGAGAACAATATCCGTTTTATACTTTTCATCTTTTTCCGTAACTTATTAGCCAAAAAGTAGGTAAGTAAAGACCAATCTCTGAGCCATGGGCAGATATTGAAAGGAAGTAATTACTTCGTTGCTGTTTGTTCCAGACGTGACTCCAACGGAACATGTCTCTAATTGTTTCTCAGATCTGGGACACAATCAAACTAATACTACAGTCTGGAAGAATCCTACTCTTATTATTATAAAAATTTAATAAAATCCCCGACCCAAAAAAACTACGCAATTATTATGACAAAAGGTCAAAAATGCTAAACTCTAAAAAAAGCATAAAATAACTTTTAACACTACGTTAGTACCAACTAAAGCGTGTCAGACTATCTATTCGGAACTTTGTGCCACCTTAATGTCGGGGGCATAACCGCTAATTTTGAACTGCAAATGGTTATCTTGGCCTGCTGTTGACCGTATGTATGATTTTTTTGATTAAATTTTGACGACCTCCGTAGCCGAGAGGCGAGCGGGCCTGACTTTGGCGAGTGCCATCTCTGAGGTTCCGGGTTCGATCCCCGGTCGGGTCAATATGGGAAACGAACTTTTCCATATTGTCTCGGGTCTGGGTGTTGTGGTACCGTCGTTGTTTCTGATTCCTGTAACACAAGTGCTTAAGCTACTTATCACAGAATCAGAGCAAAATGTATGTGATGTTGTCCAATATTTATTTATTTTATTTATATGATTCCCACATCTACTGTGATAAAGTTGTTGATCTAAATAGATCAACAACTAAATAGTTGAGGACTATCTTGTATTACATTTTTGAAGTATTCTATACAGTTAAAAAGTTTCATCTCAACGACGTTAAGCATTTACGTATTAAAAATGATAAATATCATACGTAGTATCTATATTACTTTATTAAAATACTTAAATACAGACATATTTACATACAAAGATTACCGCTTATTATGACGTGTTCGTCAATTCCTTTTGATGTCATTATAAACGGATTCAACTGTAGAACCTTTGAAGTCTGCCTATTGTATTAAGTTTTATAATTCTTAGCACTATGCCTATAGTTCTTTTACGTATGTCATCATTTTATTTCTGTATCGTATTATATAGGTTTATCCATTTCAGACTGAGGTGTTTTGAGGTAAGTGGCTTAGAATTTAAGTCTTCAAGTATTTTGTGTATTTAGTTTGTTTTATTGAACATCAACACATGCAATGCTCTGTCTTTGAGGTAAGTTGCCAACATTCTTGTATTTCAAAAATCAGAAACAACGAAAATACTACAACACCCAGACCTGAGACCAACCGAAAAGCTGACCCAGGACTTCTGGGATGGAATGACGTGAAAATTCGGATATCACACGATTTTTTTCCTTCGAGAATAGAAACTAAGTTTCCGTACTCTAGTGTTGTTAAGATTGTGTCTTGGATGGTGTCTGATATTAAAGTATTGCCTTGTTTTTAGTGTGAGTACACATGACCTTTAGTTTTCGTGGCGCTCGTGGCCCAATAGCAGCAACGGTCTGGAAACGATATCGAAAGTTAAGTTATACCCACCGTGGTCTGGTATGAGATGGGTGAATTTAGTCATATTTAATACGGCATCTCCATACTTCGGAAGGCGCCTTTGTTAGGCTTTAGGACACAAGGATATCTGCTTACTAAATTCCATCTAAGTCGTTTCAGTAATTTTGACGTGAAAGGGCGAGAGTTACTTTCGCATTTATATAAGTAAGAATGTTATTATACATCGTAAAACTGGTGAAATCTTCGTTGAATTAAGTATAAAAATATTCAAGTAATATTTAAAAGATATGATTGTGTGCTAGCTTGCGCACCATATTTGTAAGTTCTCTCTATTGTAAAGATAAGAATTTCTTGCCGGATTCTGCTAGTTAAAATTAGGTTCCGAACCGGCCGTAACTTAAACTTTGGTTTGTGTTCATTTTAACGACGCATAAGTCTTACTTGTCTCCAACATGAATATTTAAATTGATTATAACAATAAAAAAATAAAAAAAGTATGTTATTGTTATCACCCAAACTTGATCCACTGATTTTACGTATTCTTTGAATACACATAACATATACTTTTTATTCTCCAACACGATAATAAAGCAGCCATTATAAGAGTGTAAGCCCATAGACTCGATACACGTCAAATGACAACTGTCTAGTACAAACAAAACAATATCAATGGTAAAATTCGGACAAATTGAGGAATAAAGAACGGTTTTCAGAGCGACCACAGAACCTAAAAAAATACGATTTCCTCCGCCTACTTAGAAGAAGTAGATAATAAATTACAACATATGTATTTTCTATGCGACGGGTCAATAAAAACACACGAGTCATGTCCCAGGCATGTTATTACCTGTCCCGAATCTATCGCAAACATGTCCGAAGAATATGGGGTTAGTGAACTCGTGGTCAGGAATTGGGGAAATTACCCTTTTGATATTTGCTTACTCTTTAGAATTTCTTCGTCATGAAAAATACATGTGGTAAAGTTTTTTGGTAGAAATTGATCGAAGTGGAAGTATGGTCTATTATTTATCTTTTTGAGGCTGTGGGCTTAATGATGTCTAGATTTTAATGATAGAAAACAATGATTGCAGTGGGACATTTGCAGAATGATAAATTAAATATTTCTTCATTCATTCGACTCCTTAGCGCTTTTGAATCGTCATTGAATACAATGCAAAGTGACTCTATTACCGGTTGTGAGTCTATATCTACACACGCCAATGAGAAACCAAGATGACCATAGCAGCAGAGATTTAGTAGAGGTGTTTTCCTCTTGTTATCCTAGCCTTATTTCTGTTTTTTTTTTGCGTAATCAAACCTCCGTGAACACTCCGTAAGGTTTAAAAAAGAAAAATTAATAAAGGTAGGTATGAACTGTTACAAGAAAGATATTATTGTAAAAGCTACATATGTATTTCATTGTAGTAAAAATACAGAAATAAACAATATTTATTTTAAAGAATCTTAAATTATAAGCTGCTTAATGTTAAACCAAAGAAAAAAAAACCAGCTGCAATTAGTGCACGTTTTAAAAGTTTTGGCATTAATTATGTCTTTATATATTATTACACCATTCGAAAAAAATTGTTGAGCTTCATGATTTTAGTTTGGCTTAATATATGTGATGTGGTCCGAATTATATTAATTGAACAAATTCGACAATTCTCCTAATAAATTCGATTTCAATTCGTGCATTATTCTGGGTAAGTTTTAGTGTACACACTTTTTAAGTACTTGTCTATTAACAGTTTTTACGTGTTTAAATAATTCATTGCTGTTATTAGCTTATCTTTGTGTTTTAGTGCCAAATAAGTTAAAATGGCTTTCTTTGTAACAATTATAGAGTTTTTTGTCGTTGTCTTCTTAGTAATTTTATGTTTTAAATTATTCTCCATCGATTTAGTAAAACGAATTTCAACCTTTACAGAGGAAGCAACAATAAATAAAACGGTTCGAATTCAATCGTCTTGCATTTTATGAAATGTTTGTGTTGTGTTGGAAGCCTAATTTTTCTATCACCAAAGGGCCACAGATCAAAAGGGCCATTGACCTTTTAGATAAATAACAACACCAAACCAGGCACCCACTCATTCGAAACACAATTTGAACATAAGCCTTTAGGCTTAGGGACGATGTCGATGGTATTTGTCAACAATTATATCGAATGGTGCGGTTCAAGCGAGCAAGCGGGAAAGAAGATCATTGTTGTACCGTTAGAATAAAGAAGTCTATGGTTAATAACCATTGGTTATACGGAAGGCAGCAAGTAAAGGTGAACACTTGAAGTTCGATATTAGTTCTTGTGCGCACGACATAAAGCACAAAGTCCAAAATATGTTGTCTGACGTGCTTTTTTTTTGAGTACTTATATTAAAATTGGCCTTTTAAAAAATTCCACTACAAAATGCAAGACTTCATTACTGACAATGATGTGCGAAATACGTTTTCTTAATTTTTATGCACGTTGTGTCTTACAGCTCGTTTATTGATATTATTTTGTTCCGTTATGCTATTATTTACCTACCTATTTATTCTTTCAGATTAATAAAATATTTAAAATTGACATACTACTCCGTATTTATGTACATAGTGCCAATTAAAATATAAGTTCAGCTCTATTTGTTGTGAAAACATTGTGTTTCTTGCCGTTATTATATTGACAGCTATAGGTGCTGAAATTAATATTGACGTTAAAGGTAATAAATATTACGGATGTAATTTACATAAATAAATCGATTTTTAATTTTGTGACTCATCTATAAATATTTACCAATCTTGGCACTAATTCATTCTAAATGCGAATTTTAACGGTCTCATTTTATGAGTTTGCAAATATTGCACCAGATATTTCGTAAAGGTGTTATCCTCTTGTCGTCTGAGTCTCAGTTCACACCAAAGCTGGTGACTTTTTGGTATATAACATAGTTTACGACCAATTGGAGCAAATAATTAGTGGGTTACGGGAAAAGCCTTGGCTTTAGAGTAGCTTATATTGTACAAAATTTTCCGCTTTTTTTTTATATTACACTTCAAGATTGACCTCATCCCACCTGATGTTAAGTGGTAATGAGGTCCTATCTTAAGGGTGACAAGTACAGCATAATAAATCTGTTACTGGACTTGTCGCCCTTACCTTGAAGGCTTGACCCCTGCTACTAATGTAGCACCCCCCAGGAGCTCTGAAAACCTTATTCACACGCAGGAACACAACAACACAGAAGTGATTGTTATTTGGCTGCGGTCTTCTGTAAGGTGGAGGTATTTCACTAGTCGGGCTGCTCTGGAGCACAGTTCGAGCGTTAAATCGCTATACCCTACCTCTCTTAAGCTTGTCGCTTATCCAGTGGGCCACCAACAGCAAAGTTGTAAACAAACTCCATTTCTGAGGATATTTTTTGAGCAGGACTGGGCCAAAATTAACTCGATGTTGTTGATCTGTATTCCATAAAGCAAATTTTATTCGTTTTACGTTAAGTGACAAATCTCTTACTCTGCTTATTTGTTCAAGTCATAACTACTATAGAACATGTTTTTTATAACTTTTTTGGTCGATAAGTATCGTTATTAGAACCCATTTAACTTTGAAAACATTTCATCCTGAACCAATTATCAATTTAGAGTATTAACTTTATATTTCAAACGTAAAAGCGTTTTCACGTGATTAATCGCCGAGAGCATCATTTTTTTAAATTAAAAATAAATTAATACGCTAGACAATCACAACAATAACCTGGTCTCAAACTGACGACAGATACTAACTAGGGGCGTCATCCCAGCACACCCAAAACCAAGACAAGTCTTTCAAATTGACCTGACCAGGAATCTAACTCGGGAGCTTTCGCGCTTTGGACGCCTACCTTTGCCACTGCGCCCGTCATAAAAAATAATCAAGACATACATACATTCTTCAACAACTTTCGCGTTTACAATATTAGTAAGGTTTAATTATGACTGATGAATAATCATGATAATAGCTGATCAAAGCAATACTAATTTTTATAACAATAACACTCTTAACTTCACTATAAATAAAAACCAAAAATCGGGCCCAAATTAATTTTCCTTTCACTAATCTCCACAATGAACCTTCAAGAATAAATCGAGCTTAAATTTTAAAGTTTAATACATAAAAACAATATTTGTTTCTTTTTCTATTTTCAATAAAATCGGGTTCAAAGTAAGTGCAAAAATCAGCATTTAATTTTCTAAATTAAAAGGTTTCTTTGTTCTCGAAATCTATACCAAATAACTGACTTAGTCAATATCTATGAACCCTCAACAGAGAAAGCCAATATAACATTTTTTGATAAACCTTTAAAATAACAAAACTATTTGAAACTCCTCCTAAACAATCAGACGGAGATTTGAAACGTTTCGAGAAATAACAAGTGTCCCCGCAGTGGTATAAAAGTAAACAGTTTGTTGAAACTGGATTTGGTTTTAGGGATCCGCACAGACAAGTACCACACCGTCGCCCTTTGCAAGAAACAGAAAGTGGTATGTCGGGCTCGCAACGACTCGGTGGCCAAGGCTTGCCCAGTTGTGGGGGAGTCAAATTGCCGCGCGGATTCTACACTGGCCTACTTGTCTCTCGGCTACATACATTTATATAAGTATTACCTCGTCTCAGACCCTTCCCAATTTCAAATAACGTGCAATTACGTTATTTCGGAATAAAAAAGTGTCCCTTTATTATGTGATGCTCAGTTCGGCTTTAGGGCCAAACTTTCAACAGAAAGTGCCATCTTTGCCCTCAAGGAAACAGTCAGGTACTACACAAAAAGGAAAACAACAGTGTATGGTTGTTTTCTTGACCTGTCTAAGGCTTTTGACATGGTGTCCTATTCTATTCTGTGGGAAAAGTTGTTGGATACTGGTATGCCTAGAGAACTTGTTAAAATTTTTAGTTTTTGGTACGATAATCAAGAAAATTATGTTAAGTGGGCTGAAAAAACATCTGACATGTATAGATTGGAATGCGGTGTCAGGCAGGGGGGATTAACGTCTCCTAGGCTATTTTGCCTGTACATCAATGAGCTTATCGCTGGGCACAGTAGCATGCAAGTGGGTTGTTCCATAGATGGTCAAATAATCAATAACATCAGTTACGCGGACGATATGGCGCTGCTGAGCCCGTCGATAGGTGCTTTGAGGCAGATGCTGCGCTTTTGTGAACAGTACGCTTATAAACACAGCCTTAAATACAATTGCAAGAAAAGCGAAGTCGTGGTGTTTACGGCGCGCGGCATCTCCTGTAAACATGTCCCTCCTATTCGGCTGAATGGTGAGCAGTTACGCCTGGTACCTTCATTTAAATACTTGGGTCACATGCTGACGGCTGACTTGAAGGACGACTGCGACATAGGAAGGGAGCGCAGAGCGTTGTCAGTACGAGGGAATATGCTGGCCCGCAGGTTTGCACATTGTACGTGTGAGGTAAAAGTGACACTATTTAAGTCCTACTGTCAATCTTTTTACACAAGCGGCCTGTGGGTTGACTACACGCAAAAGACCTACAATGCTCTGCGCGTCTTATATAATAATATGTTCCGGGCGCTGGTGGGACTGCCGAAATTCTGCAGTGCGTCTGGCATGTTCGCCGAAGCTCACGTGGACGGTTTTTATGCCTTAATTAGGAAAAAAATATTATCCATCCAAAACAGAATGCTTGGCAGTTCCAACAGTATCCTAAAGGTGTTGGCGGGGAGGTGGGATAGTGCACTAAGGCGGCACTGGATCACGTCCCTAATAAACCCGCAGGCGGAACAAATTTACTACATCAATTAAACAATTTTTAAATTTACTAACAGTAGATATAAGAACAATGTTACTAACATATGGATCCGAGTTATCTGAATAAAAATATTTTAATTTAATTTTAATTTAATTATATCGCCCCTTTATTTTATCTGTATTATTGCAATTTCATTCAAATCCATTCAGTACTTTTGCTTTAAAAAGTAATAAGCACTCATATTAATTCCTGTCCCCAAAGGTAAGTCGGGTCCGGACGTGAGCGGGTACAGGCCGGTGGCGGTGCTTTCAACGCCAGCCAAGGTACTGGAGTCTGCGGTCCAGAGCAGTTTGCAAAAGCAGGTGGCGGCACGGTTGGCGGATGCACAGCATGGGTTCCGCCCGGGACGCAGTACCGCCACCAACCTGCTTAGCTTCATGGCGAGCGTTGTGCCGGCGGTTGATGCGGGAGTGCAGGTAGATGCGGCATATTTTGATTTTAGGAAGGCGTTCGATACCGTCGACAACGATGTACTGCTGAAGAAGCTTGCTGAAGTCGGCTGCACTCCACATCTATTGCAGTTTTTCGCCAGCTATATGGAAAATCGTCAGCAGTATGTCGAATACGATGGTTATGAATCGGAACCATATTTCACCAGATCTGGAGTGAGTCAAGGTAGTAATTTGGGGCCTCTCAAATTTATCATAATGATAAACGATTTACCAGAGGTCGTTAGACATGGGTTGTGTTTATTGTTTGCAGATGATCTCAAGTTGATACTGGAGGTTAAGGAGCAGCTGGATTGTGAGAAGCTGCAGGAGGACATGAACCGGGTGGTGAAGTGGAGCCATGATAATAAACTTCACTTAAACGTATCCAAATGCTCAGTGATGACGTTTACTCGCGGGAAGTCCCCTGTGTACCACCAGTACAAAGTAGATAGGACTCCAATGCAGCGAGTGTCTCAGGTCCGAGATTTAGGGGTGCATGTCACTCCAGACCTAAATTTTCGGAATCACGTCGTGAAGATATGCAAAAGAGCGTTCAGAAACTTGGGTTTTGTACTTAGGCAATCACAGAGGTTTACAAACATAACAACACTCCGGGTACTATACCATGCCCTGGTCCGAAGCCACCTGGAACACAGTGATAATATGGGCCCCCTATGAAGCGAAGTATAGTGTCATGTTGGAACGGGTTCAGAACAAGTTTACAAGATACTTATACTTCAAACTTTATGGGGTATACCCATTCTACCCTCTGATGTACCCTACTTTGTTCGTTTTGGGTATGGTAGGGTACAATCAGCTTTGGGAAGCCGAAGGGAATTTGCACTCGCTAAGTATGTGGTGAAGGTGTTGCGAGGGGTGGAACACAACCCAGAGCTGCTGCGCTACCTGCAGCTGAGCGTGCCGGACCGGTACGTGTGGCGGCGGCGGCACGCGCGACGGTTGGCCTTCCCTGTAGCCAGGACCATTAGGTACATATCATAAACATAGTTCATGATACAGTGGACATATTTTCATGTTCATTGAGTGAATTCGCAAAGACTGCATTAAATATAATAACATTCAAATCAGAATAGAAGATAGGTTAAATTAAGCATATGTTACAAATATAATTTAAAGTTAAAGCCAGGTTTTTATATCACATAAGTGTTTTATTTTTGATAGATATTTAAGATTTTAGTATATTTTTTTTTTGTTATATTTGTAAACAGTTTTACAGTATAAATAGAATAAGTAAGTAATAATTATAAGGATGGCTATACTATCGCATTAGGTTAAGATATATGTAACGGTAGTATAAGCTTGCAATAAATAAATAAAAAACTTCAAACAAAAAAATATGAAATTATTTGGATTCTTGCAAAATACCTTGAAAATATTTTGAAAGGAGTAAGTGTCGAGCTTCTTGCTTATTCTTTGATGCACGTTACCGCAGCTAAGGGAAATTGGCGTGTGTGGGAAAGCCAGGGGATATACCTTACCTCCGACTCCGCCCTCAAAAGGGGCATTCTTCTCTACATCATCAATATTCCGAACACGGAACACAAATACTGTCGATTCATAAGTGCTTTTGTTAAGCTTTACATGAATTAAGATAATATTTTCTATTCTGTTGTATTTTAATTTGAAGTAAAACGGAGAAAATTATACAGAATCCTGAACCAAACTGGCCGAAATTGGCAGCGATTTTATTTCACCTCAGGGCCTCAATCGCGGCGTCCGGTTAACGATGTGTTGTCCATTGTGCAGCACAGCTTCCCCTCGGACGTTGGCGTCTCAACCAGACATTGACGCTAATAGGTTAAGGGCTGATGAAGTTGGGGTGCTTTGACCGCCTTCTGGAGGTTTAGCAGCTGTCAAAACAAAACCTATAGTAGTAATAATAGAGAGGTGTCTTATTAAGGTCTTAAGACCCAAAAGATCAGACCCAATAGTTAGCTTAAATTGTTTTATAAAGAGACTGACTATTCTTGTATTACAAATGTAATCTATATGAATAAAACATATTGACTTTATCTGATGTGATGTGATGATGATAAATTGTACCAGGCTTTTAAAAGGACACTATCTTTTGTTTTAAATTTTTTTTATTATAGTTAACCGTTACAACAGTAGTTAGCGCTCAAGGTCATGGGTTCCATCACCACCTTGGACAAACATTCGTCTGATGAGCACTTAATAAAATTTATTGATTAATTTGGTTAAATTCTTTTTAAATGATCCCGCAGTCGTTTTTGATATCAAAATGGTTTTAGAACTCCACTCGACTCACACTTTCGCAGATGAAAAAAAAATAGGAAAATCAAGATTTATCATATAAAATTCATAAATGGTCATGACACCAAAAGTTAACTTTTGTATTTCAATTTGTATTAAAGGAAAATTTAATCAGATGTATAAAAAACTTTTTAAAAATCATAAGGCAACACTTTGGTGTAACAGATTAAGTTGTATTTTAAACCGTTAATTTTTCATTTTTTTGTTTGTATGTTAAGCTTATTTTTCCTCTGCGTTCTTCAGATAAAAACCTAAAGCGAATGATGAAAATGCAAAAACTACAGCTGTACAATTTTACTGATTAGGGTCACTACCCTAAAAGAAAAGACTACGTATGGCCACTGTCTATATAAAAATACTAACGTATTCTTGCTAACTTCAGTAGCTCTTATTCCATCTGGACCTAGACGTGTGCCGCTAAGAGGGATGGCAGCTTGACAATAATCGTCTGCGATTTTGCTGAATCGCATCTATTCTTTACATTCAGAACTGGTTTTGATATGGTAGACAGTAATCAGGGGTACCTGGGAAGCAATATGGTGGCTTCTCTTTTAAAAAACGCAGGATACCTGCTTCTAGTCATGTACTGTATGTAATTAGCATGTCATTTGCAGTTATATTTGTTCTTATGCACACCACAGAAAAACGATTTTACGGTTTCTTATTGAATGATTAGAACAGTGTATTGGCTCCTCCTAGCCTTATGGTAAGCAAGAGATGAACCCACATCTCCGTTATGTCCATTAGCATCGCTATATTGACCCGCAAGATGTTTCTTTGCACTCCGTTTAAAGGAATCTGTGTTAAAAGATGGAAGAAACGCAAAAGCCGGCGATGAATTCCACTTTTTAATGGTGCGGGAAAGATATGAGCCTAGCCAGTCAATATTAAGATTTATAATGTGTCAAAATTAGCGTGATGTCATTGGCTGTGTTTAAGTCACTCTCCTGTGCCATCATTAATTTATGTTTCTTTATTGAAGTGAACATACATTTTTAAAGTCTAATTTACATAATATAAGTCAGGGAACTCTTAGCCAGAAAATACTAAAGTAACCAATATTATTATATTCGATTAAAACGTCGAGCAATGAACTTGCGAGAGCTGTTGTTAATTTGTCCATCATTTACCCGAGCCAACGAACTCTTTAGAAACAATAATCTCTAATCGAAATGCATAGCAGTGTCACATGTTAAAAGTTTGCCTTTCGACGTTTATAAGGACATTTCATCATGGTCGGCTGTGATATTATCCAATTTATTATAGGCAAGTCGTTAAGTAATATAATTAAATTCAAAGTCAATCTTTTTTATTCACATAGATTACAATAGTAATACTTATGAATCGTCTCTATATAAAATAAATGAAGCTACCTCCGGAAAGCGAGATAACTACAGAGAAGATACCGGCAAGAAACTCAGTAGTTTTTTACAAATGAAAGCTAAACTTATTACGTATTTTGCACTAAGACCAACAAACATTTAGTTTGTCAATTGTAAAATAAAAATTAAAATAAAAAAACAAGTATTTTGTAAATTAAATTAAAATTAACTGTAAGAATTACATGCGTCATCGTGGCCTAATTCTGACATTGATTGGGAAAATGCGTCATATATTTTTATCCTTACTATAATATTAATATTATAAATCGGAAAGTGAGTTTGATTGTTTGTTTGTTCCGCTTTCACTGAACCGATTGCTTTGAAATTTTGCAGACGTAAAGTTAGAAGTCCGGATTAAATAATAGAGTACTTTTTATCCCGAAAAAATTTATATTTCCGAGGAAAACAAAAATATAGTTTGCTTGATGTATGGATTGGAGATGGCGCTGTATGTCGTTTAAAACAAGGTAAAATATTGCAAACGATTATAAACATGTAAATTAAGAAGCTAAATGATACGATAATGAAAATGAGGAATTCCCGAGGGATGACGTACAATTTTGCTATCGTCTAAACTATTTTTTTACATCTACTTATATAAAATAGTGTACCATTCAGTTTTGGTTTACTAATCGTATCCAGCGTTTCATCGCGCTTCCTAGATTTTTCCGTGGAAATGAGAAGTTTTCTTATAGTTGAGTTTTATACCGCATTATAACCGAATATCACGCGAGCGAAGCCGCGGGCAGAAAGCTAGTAATTATATAAAACACGTAAGTACAGGCAAGCAGACTAGTTAGTGATCGACACGTTGAATTAACAATTTGACATATGTCAAATCTGTACGAAGTCATGCGATACACGATGCCATTGTAATGTAATTTGTATTTTGTTTAGTTTAAATGGAATATTGTACTTTATGGTTTTGGTTTATTTTTTTTTTCTGTGCATGTGGTACCTTTAATTAATTGTGCATTAAGCTTAAAATGATCTACTGTAAACTATTTCCATGTATGATTGTAACAATTGTTGGTAAACCTATTAAATAAATAAATAAGTAAATACGCTTTGACATATTATGGCATAGGTAGTTACTCAACGGCTTGAATACGTGGATTATTAGATACAGTGTAAAGTAAAGTATCACCATTCCTACTATCCCTACTATTATATAATATTATAAATGCGTATGTCTGTCTGTCTGTCTGTTTGTTACGCTTTCCTGCTTAAACCTCTCAACCGATTTTGATGAAATTTGGTATAGGTATACATTGAATCTCAAGAACGGACATAGGCTAATTTTTATTAGAAAATAAGGGGGGATGGGGGAAATACCACCTTTGAAGGTTTATATGGAAAAATGTTTATTTTTGAAGTTAGAGATATGAAATTTGGCAAAAATATAGCTCGAAACTTGGATTAAAATATAGACTACTTTTTGTTTCAAACATTAGGGAAGAAAGGGGTAAAACCGACCATGAACTGACTCTGACTCATCCTTAGAAAGTACCAATTGTTGTAACCGTGGTTGGTATTGATTAATGATAACTTAATTTCAAATTGATGTGAATAGAATATTAAATACATCATGTTTATTTTTGTCAGTGTAACCGCTGCTTTACTTCGCGCGTTCGTTGGGTCCCAGTGTTTGCTAACCGCTTTAAGAGTTGTTTTGACGCTGGTTGCAAAATTTCCGGATCTAGTCTTTGAAAAACGCAAGAAATAAACTTTCTTGTGACAAAACCATGTAGATCATATTTCTGATCCAATTCATTTATACGTACGGTCATAAGCACTTCTTCGATGTGGCCAAAGCATTTGACAAAGTCTGGCGCAACGGCTTAATCTTTAAGCTGTACCAACTAAACGTGCCAGACCGTCTCGTGCTTATCATACGAGACTTCTTGTCAAATCGCTCTTTCCGCTACAGAATAGAGGGAGTTCTATCCTCCCCTCATCCCATCCTAGCCGGAGTCCCTCAAGGGTCCGTACTCTCACCCATCCTATTCGTGCTGTACACCAGCGATTTCCCTACATTCCATATCGCAAAACCCCTAGCGGCAAACGTCGCTCTGTTCGCAGACGACACAGCCATTTACTGCTCATCCCGCACTATCGACCCCATTCTCAGAACGCTCCAACACGCCGCCGATACACTCGGCGAGTGGTTCAGAAAATGGCGTATCGAAGTCAACCCTGACAAGAGCGCAGCCGTTCTTTTCAGACGGCAAGCGACCTTCCCCCCCAGACACGCCCCGATCACCCTATTCAGCCAACCGATCCCTTGGGAACGGAAGGTCCGCTATCTTGGGGTGATTCTCGATGTCGGACTGACCTTTTCCGAACATGTCAAGACCGTTAGGGCCCGTGCCGCGTTCGCACTCGGCAGACTTCATGATCTCCTGAACAAGCGGAGTAAAGTGTCCCTTAGAAAGTGTCCTAAGGTATGACTTTACACTACTTGCATCAGGCCGATCATGACCTACGCCAGTGTAGTGTTCGCACACGCCTCCCACTCCTCCCTCCGAAATCTTCAAACCCTTCAAAATAAAGTTCATGCGAAAGGCCACAGGCGCCCGTTGGTACTTTTGAAACGAAAATCTTCACATTGACTTAGGGCTGCCGACTATCGCGCAGTACCTAAAGCTTTCGACTCTACGACCCACCACCCGAATAGTCTAGTGGTTTCCGCCGGTGACTATGTCCCACCCGTAGTTCGCCCCCGAAAACGCAGGCCTAGGAACGTCCTCCTAGATCCTGATGACACCGTCACAGTCGCCATGGCCGAAGCCAAATAGCTCGCGACAGCTAACACTCCACGTATTCCACCAAAGTATTTTTAGTGAATATAAAACCTGTCTAACAAGCCTGATATTTTGACAACAATTTTTCTCGTATTCCCTTTTATTTAGGGATAGCGATAGATTTGTCACTAAATCTTCCCTCCTTAGGTCGCAGTGTGATAAGAAAAAAATTGATATTTAATAAACCACACAAAAAAGTGTGAAAATTAAAATAAACAATGACAATTACTTAAAACTACTAATATTGAGGGAGTGGTGACAAAAAAAAATAGGGAATTCGTCGTCATTTTCTGACGGTGGCGATCGTGGATTTAAAACTTGTTATTATGAATATATTCTGCTAATCAAGCCCTTTTATATGATACCCATATTGTAGGAGTTGTGTTAAAACATGCAATCCAAATTTTTGTGACGGCGGCCACCTTGGATCGACTTTTATCAAACAAAGCTAAGATCACTTCCGACTTATTCATCTTACAAATAAAAAAAAAACGAAATCGGTTTATTTATTCGGCAGCTACGATGCTATAGACAGACACACACAGATAGACACGTCAAACTTAGAACACCCCGACGTTTTTGCGTCGAGGTTTTAAAATGGACTATCCAATACATTTTTTTTTACATTGCAATTCATGATTGACCTCATCTAACCTGATGTTAAGTGATAATGAGGTCCTAGCTTAAGGGTGACCAGTACAGCATAATAAATCTGTTACTGGACTTGTCGCCCTTACCTTGAAGGCTTGACCCCTGCTATTAATGTAGCACCCCCCAGGAGCTCTGGAAACCTTACTCACACGCAGGAACATAACAACGCAGACGTGATTGTTATTTGTGTGCAGTCTTCTGTAAGGTGGAGGTAATTTACCAGTCGGGCTGCTCCAGTTAGAGCGATAAATCGCTATGCCCTACCTCTCATAAAAAAATATAATTGTTTAATTTGAACCAGTAACTCCTGAGATAAGCGGTTAAACAAACTCTTCATCTTTTAAAGGTCAGTAAAATAGATAATTTAGACAGAGTAGGTACTAGTTAGTCATAATATCATTAATTAATTCGAATTTATTCTTGATTTTAATTTAATGTATAGTTTTAAATTAATATTTAATACTAAAGTTTCAGTAGAGTGAATTATAAATTAATAAATGCAAAACGCCATTTTTAAATTCATTATTAGCATTGTAGATACAGTAATGGATTTGGGGGCTGGCATTTTTTTAATATACATTAAATTAAGGATTTTACTTCAAAATAGACTAAAGATATGTGTGATTAATGTATTTTGCAAAACATCTATAAATAACAAAATATATCATCATACCGCGTGTGCTGCTTTACCAAATAAGCTTATGTATACTAGAAGAGGATATATAGTTTTCTAGTTCAGCGTTATCTATTATACAAAAAGTATTTTCGTATGATTCGTGGTCTCTATTGTTTTATTTGTTTACAATAACGACATTTCATAGCATTTGTTATTCTACATTTAGTTTGATTGGAAAAAAGTGTTATAAGTAGTATGTAGTGTGCGTTTGCTATAAAAAAAATTAAACCATTCTTTCAAGCAGCTTCACATTAAACAATTGAGGATTAGTGGGCTCTTTGAGTAAATTAAAAAAGTAAGGGATTCTGATTAAATCTTTAAGAAAGATTATACACTTTGTGTTAATTTAACGTATTAAAGTCAACATTCTTCTTCATAAAATAAAGTTTGGTGACCCCCTAAAACAGTCAACAGCACATCACACTTGCAGTTCAATCGTATGTTTGATTGCACTGAATATTTTTTATTAGGCATCTTAAAGTACTTGACTAACAAAAAAGAAACCGTTATGACACCATTGCATACGCTTGGGTCACACCTGAATGAAAAACTGTTTTTTGTTTATTTTATTATTTTTTTAACATATAAAACTAACCTTATCTGTTACAATTATTTTTTACAATAAAACATTGTTTTCATTATTGTTAACAGATGTCGGTTAAAATAAGCCCTAAGTCCGTCACTATATCTAATTATAATTTAATTCTTAAGTAAAGTTATTCGGTTGCATTAGTTTCAGGAAACATTCTTTTAATATTGTTTAATTGTAGAACATTATTTAAAGAATAAAATTTTTCTGACAAAAATTTTATTGTTCATAAAGTACCTATGTAGTAAATTTAACGAAAAACCGTTTTTTTTTAAGTTATCATGTCAGACTATAAAACAACACGAGATTGGAATCGGTGGATTTTCTTAAAACAGGTAAAAAATAATATCATTTATGTTGATTTTTAAACATTAAGATTTATTAACACTCAATTTCTGGTACTTTGCTACCGCGGCGACTTCGTTGCGCTCGCCTCGCGCTTTGGTTCATAGGGTTCCGTAGCCAAATAGCGAAAAACGGAACCCTTATGGATTCTTCATGTCTGTTTGAAAGTCATAGGCAGTTTATTCCGAAATTTTAGTTAAAACTTGATATGTAGGGAAATTGAAAAAAATAACAATACAATTTTGTTACCACTAAAACCCCCCAATTGGACTTTATTGCCTTATGTGGTGAAGTTATGGGAAATCGGCTCAACCTAACCAACTACAATACCAACGGCGTCACCTCCGTCTCTTCCCCCTGTGATAGTCAGGGGCCAGTGGGGATGGTCGGTCTAACTGGGCCGCCCCCACCTGGCTGACAAGACCGTGGGTACAATGTCGACTGCAGTGCCTTCACACCATTAGCCGGCTGGTCTCTGAGCCACTTGCGCTTGTTGCATAGTGTCCAAACATCCTAAAGTAATGTTTAATCTTATTTTTTTTATTTTAGCTGATTTTAATAATCACCATAATATCGTTCAATTTTCTGAATGGCCTTACCATGGGCACCCCTACTGTGGCCGTGCCCCAATTAAGAAAGATTGTTAATTCCACATCTGCGGTCAGTGAGGAGATGGCTTCGTGGATAAGTAAGCAAATAATTTGTTAATCATTATAGCAGGATTTCAGAAACTGTTCGTCCCTGGCGCCTCGAAGTACTGTCTTAGTGGGTGAAAGCAATCCATATTGACAAGTCTATTTATTTGAGTTTCACTGGTACGCAGTGGTTTAAGTAAATATATGGGACAACATCACATACATTGCTCTGATTCTGTGGTGAGTAGCTTAAGCACTTGTGTTACAGAAATCAGAAACAACGACGGTACCACAACACCCAGACCCGAGACAATATGGAAAAGTTCGTTTTCCATATTGACCCGTCCGGGGATCGAACCCGGAACCTCAGAGATGGCGTCGTCATAATTAAGTTGTTACCAGTAGCTGCGCATTTTGGTCAGAGAAGGATGTCGCCAAAAAACTGCGGATTTCAAAGAGTCTTCTTTCTCTCAGGTTGTTTCCTGGTTACGCGGATCTTGAGATTCGCTGTGACTATGATCCCAGTTTGATAAGCTTGGTTATTAAGTTAGAGCGATTTGCCGTCTGATCTCCGCAACTCTAAAAAGGGGAACCAGACCTATTTGAATCATAGTCAAGAACCTTCCGAAGCCCTGAATCATCATTCTTATAAAACAATCGGGTAATAACTAACGAACGCTTTAACCACATACCACATGGAAGTATTTCCAAGTGCGAATCTTCAAGGATGTCACAGTAAAAAAATAACTACATTATAAAATTTTAGACTTCCGCGTTCCATTTTAAAATAAGATAAGAAGTCAAAACGGAATATTTTCGATAGTGCTTTATGTCCTACGATTAAAATTAATTAAAATATATTATAGAACATCTTTTTAAATGTAAGCTTTACAAAAGAGTCTGCTTATGAATCATAAAAACTTGTTTAATATTCTACCGCCGTGTTCGGAATGTTGACGGTGTCAAGAAGAACTGGCAAAAAACTCTACACTTACTCTTTTCAAAATAACAATGACTTCATAAACAAGTTACTTAAAGATAAAGTTCATTGTTATTCATGTGAAACTTTAAAATAGATAGGTATTTTCCATCCGTACACATTTGTCATTGAAGTAATCATCTATTTTGTAGTAGCTTTTTTTAAATAAACAATGTTTTATATGAGACTTAAATCTACGCATGGTCAAGTGAATTATATTTACAGGCAACTTAATAAATATAAGACTTAAATCTATAAAGGAATTGCTTCTTTTATGCAGTCTTAGATATGGAACAGCAAGCACGTGTTTTCAGTTGGGTTGTTTTAACCGTGGTCACCAGTTTACTGATGTCATTGGTGTTGCTGGTCTTCGTCTGTTAGGGCAGGCTTACTTTTTACCGACGCGCACATTTGCATTTAAGATTTTTTAGTAACGTCAAGTCAGACTGACAACATCCAGGAAAGAGCGGTAAAAATGTGACAATCACATAATTATATGTAAATAACAATTTAAATTCGTCTTCTTTATTCAAATGTTTCATTTTTATAACTTTACGTACACACTATTATGATAGTGGTAATCGCAGGATCGTGTAACTCTATAGTGACTAATTTTTATGTTTAATTGGAGTTGGGAAATAAGTAGTTCGTCTTAAACTACTTAACGTTCTCTCGACGAGACTAAATGTTTTCTGTATTGTTAAAATAGCAGAAGTAAATCATCTTTCAAATTGTGAGACATGTTAGCCCACATTATTGACATTCTTAAAACTGAGCTAACTAGGTACCAGTTGTGCTAGAAATCAATAATAACGACAATGCTATGACCCCCGGACCTGAGACACTAGAAAAATTCGTCCTAATCAGGAATCCAACCCGAGATCTCAAAGATTACGCAACGACAAAGTTGAACATTTATGAATTATTATGCTTACTAAAAATAATTGTTTCAGCTTCCATTGTTCCAGTTACTGCCATCGGCTGGGCGATAAGCTTACAAATTACAACGCATTATTTTGGAAGGAAAAAACCAGCATTTGTGGTTACTATAGCCTCTACCTGCGCTTTCGCCATACTTTATTGCAGCATAAATGTTATGCATTTATTTTACAGTCAGATGATCCAAGGAGTATTGCATGCAGCCAGTACGACTATTGGCCTCATGATGTTGTTAGAATACGCGAAACCAAAATATCGCGGGCCGTTCATGACTTTTAAGATAGCCAGTTATTCTTGTGGATTATGGGTTGCTAATGCTGTTGGGATGTTTTTTAATTACAAATATATTGGGATCATCGGAATGTCAGTTTCCCTGTTCGTTTCTGTCCTAATCTTTATTTTGCCAGAATCTCCTTATTGGCTGGCTAGTCGAAAGCGTTATGACGAGTGCGCAATTAGTCATCGCTGGTTAATGGGATCGGATGAAGAAACGGAAGAAGAATTAAAAGTTTTAGTCAATACGCACAAGAATATTAACAAAGATGATAGAACGAAAAGATCCATAGAAGGTCATGTTCATTATTTCGTGAAGATAGCAAAAAAACCTGAAGTTTACAAACCTTTTCTTCTGTGTTTGCTTATGGTACTTTTTTTTCACTTCTCTGGAAAAACTATATGTGCTATTTATGCTCTCGAGGTTTTGACAAAAATATTCGAAAGCGAGTCAAATGCCTACAAAACAATGTTAATTTTAGACGGTGTCACTGTAGCAAGTACATACCTTTGTGCTTTTCTGGTAATACTTTTTAGACGAAGATCCTTACTAATTTCTTCGTCTTTATCATGTGTTGTACTTTTATTAATATTGTCTATTTATAAATATCTCATATTTTATTCATTTGCATCTGAGAATGCATACATATTAGTTGGAATGTTGATAGCTTACACGGTTTCAGCCGGTATAGGCCCAATAGGTGTAGTCGGAGCTGTAATTGGGGATATATTTCCAAGACAACATAGAACATTACTAGTAAGTGCTTATGGTATAATGTCAAAACTTGTATTTGCTATATTTCTTAAAATAGGGCCCACACTATTAAAACAGTTTGAAATCCAAGGTGCTTTCCTTTTTTTTGGCATAAGCTTAACAGTGTGTATGGTGGTAATATACAAGTATTTACCAGAAAGTAAAGATAAGACTACAGAAGAATTAGTTGAAATATTTCGTAAGCAGAAATCAGGTGGAAATAGGTCGGAAACGAATACTTTTTTACCATAGAGTTATGCTTGTCTCAAAAAGTAAGACGATTTAATATAATACTAAGGAATAACCTGATAATTTCGTTATCTATTGGAAGTTGCATTAAAATAGGTCGTATAATTGCCATGTATTAAAAATTTTAAATTTGATGTCCAAGCTGGAAAGTATAAGTATATATTCAGACTTCATTCTTTTATAATTAAATTTTTAATTTCATTATATCGGGCTAAGTTTTATATAATATATATTTTAAATTGTTACTTTTTTACGCACTGTATCTTTGAAATCAATGCTGTTAAAAATATTTCTCTTTTTTTATTGTTTTTTTCTCCCTGTATTATTATATACATTATATAGAGTGTGCATTTATAGATTATATATTATATATAAAGAGAGAACCTCTTTATACACTCTTAAGGAGCTACTACTCTTAAGATTTTTATTAAGTTAAATATGCTTGTTAAATATTTACATTATCATTCATTATGAATAAGTTTGTTATTATAATTTCTATCGATAATCTAAACTAGTTATTTGTTGTTTACTAATAAAATAATCGGTTATTTAAGAATCGCCTAATTCAGTTCTGATAAATAAGATTCTTTAAAAAATCATAAAAATAATAAAAAATCAAATCTAATCGGTTCATTTGTTCAGGAGCTACGATGCCATAGACAGACACACACACACAGAGAGACACGTCAAACTTATTACACCCCGTCGTTTTTGCGTCGGGGGTTAGTAACAAAAAAATAAAAGAATAACAATTACGAGTATCTTTTATGTTAGTAAGTAATTATAATACAGTGTTATTTTTCCGCTGCCAGCAGTCAAAATAGTTGGTATCCAGTCGCAAGATTGCTAAGAATAGAAATTCCAAATGGAAATAGTGAGAAGCATCCATCTAAAATCAGGACAAAATGTGTATCTCCGTAAGGCGGAGAACGTCGACCCTTCACCCTGGGTCGCGGTGCTTGTCCCAGATACGTCCCTGCCCACTTCTGGGACGGGAAACGTAGATGGTCTCTTCCAGTCAATGATTACAAAGTTCAATTGGAATGGTTAATTAGCTGAAAGGTCAATTTGCTCGCAAAATTATTCGTTTTGCTCACACAGGGTTGTATTTCGACGTTTTTTAGGTATAGTAAATGATTCTTGTGATACTTAAAATTAATTTGGTATTTACTGAAATCAGACATATTGTTTTTTGTCTCTAATAATGTTATGAATATAAATATATTTAAGAGAGGTAGGGCATAGCGATTTATCGCTCGAACTGGAGCAGCCCGACTGGTGAAATACCTCTACCTTACAGAAGACCGCAGCCAAATAACAAGCACTTCTGTGTTGTTGTGTTCCTGCGTGTGAGTAAGGTTTCCAGAGCTCCTGGGGGGTGCTACATTAGTAGCAAGGGTCAAGCCTTCAAGGTAAGGGCGACAAGTCCAGTAGCAGATATATTATGCTGTACTTGTCACTCTTAAGCTAGGACCTCATTACCACTTAACATCAGGTAGGATGAGGTCAATCTTGAAGTGCAATATAAAAAAAAAATATCTGCATTTTCTAGCGCAAAATATTAAAATGTTAATTTAAATGCATTTTTATGTATTTAGCGATTAAATAAAATAACTTTTTTTTTTAAATAGTTTATTTACACTATAAAAATATGTTCGAGATTATTTTGGAGAACGAGTGTTTCGTATAACTTAATCTAAAAACCTTATTTGCTAGATAGCCCTTTCAATTGCATGCAAATTATTCGTTAATGTGAGACTGTTAAAATAATCTACAAATTACAAATCTCATTGACCCAACCCTTGGAATTTAGTAAAACAATAACCAGAATGAAAAAGTTTACCTAAACAATCTGTTTTAGTAATATTATTGGCGTTTTGCTCAGTCTGTGTTCCTTGACTTGCCTTCTTTAAGTTAAGAATGAAAAATTAAGTTCAGATATTTACATACGTCACACGTACAATCTTTTTTTACAAGTGGAACGATTAATAAAACTACGAGTACTCAAGAATAATTAAAAAAATGTGTCTGACATTATACCGAAAACGCAACAGATCATAAGAGCAAAGAAATAATAAAACATATAATCAAGTCATTATTGATACGCGATGAGTAAATCTGATGTTGTGTTATTCTACTTCAGATTTAAGTACTCTTCACTTCTTTTTTAATTCAACGTTTTTGCTGAAAATAATCGTCATCAGTTTTTCTTTTGCTTGTTATATATTTTTGAGCAAATGCCCAAATGCCAAAACATTTTAACGTACGTTTAAAATCTTACGTACGGTAAAACATTTTGAACTACATAAACATTTGTCGTACAAAGATTAGTTTTGTTAAATATAAATTGAAAAGTTACACTTATAAGACATTAATATTATTATTTAAATATTTAGGTTAATTCCCTGTGCTATTGAGTAAGTTTAATTCTGTAGTTTGTACTACTTTCTCCTTTTTTTAAACATTTCTGAGATTTCTTGCATTGTTTTATCTTTAGTTTCTGGTATGTACCAATACACTAAAAATATGGACATAGAGAAAGTAATAGCAAATGAATTTCATCAAATAATCGTGGAAAATTTGGTTCGTAAGATTTATTATTTAAAGCATCTTACTTATCCATGAAGCCATATCCTCGCTCACAGCTGCAGTCAAATTGGCTTCGTTTCTCAGCTGTGGCACCGCCACAGTCAGGGTACCTAAACTTAGCCCGATCAAGAAGTAAAATGTCGTCGCCGAGTAACATACGAAAAACTGCAATATTTAAAAAATATATTATAGTTACCCAGTGAGTGTTGGCAGATGAGAGTTAGTATTATAAAGAATGTTGACCTAAGCGATTAAAAGCGGTCCCAGCAGCGGATCTACTGTGTTTATCTCCTGACTCCGGCAATGCAGCCTTCCGAGACATTCACTCCGGCTCTCCTTCCACTAAATGGGGTCTAGGGACCCGTGGATCGCAGAGGAATGGTGAGTCAGTCAATGTAATAACGCATCCACCTCTTCCTCTGCAGCCCGTCCACGATGTGATTCCCTTCCCTCGCATAAGCATAGAGGCCAGCAGCGAAACATCTAGGTTCTCTTCATTCGTGATCCACCTCCGCCATTACGGTCTTGCCTCAGATTGCTTTGATATATGCACTGGTGTGCCGTAGGGTGGTATTCTGTCGCTCATCCTGTTCTCAGTGTTTATAATCTTAACTTCCTATATTTTGATTGCTCGTATCATCTGTATGCCGATGACCTACAATTATACACTAGTGCAAAGGTGATGGGGTTATCCTCGGTCATCGATGAGTTGAACGCTAAATTAGATCTCATGTATGATTTTTCATGATTTTGGTATCTTTACAAAGATAATGGCAAGTGTTTTAGTACTTATCATATTTCATATAAATTCATATAAATAGTTAAATATTGGTTTACAATTTTTTGAAACCATTGACAAAAACCTTTTTTAATAATCTTAATTCTAATACCCTTTTCAATATATGGTTTGTAGTAAATTAATTTCCATATACATTTTTGCTTGTCAGGCCTTCCTGTTCCTGTATACAAGTGCAATCTAGTTTTTCAGTCATACGTTTAAAAAAATGTGTACGACAATAAACCAAGAAACGAAACAGATTTTTAAAAAAGGACATTAGTTTCATTATGCCGACCATGTCAGATGTCAATTGCCAAACTAATTTTCATATTATTTTTCGACTGCGATCTAGTTATGAAGGCATTTTTTAAAAAACGTGACTCGCCAAACTGTTTCTTGCAGAAAGCATTATAGATATCTCCTGAGAACATATCAAATTTAACAATTCGATAGTTTAAAGTTATCACTGGAAAAAGTTCATTAGTTTTATTACAAAAGTATTTAAAAGAGTAGGTAGTTAATAAAAAGATGAGGCGCCAGAAAAAATTTAATGTATGCTAAGAGTCAAGTTTTATCTATTTACCGTTACTAAGACGACGAAAGTGATAAAAATATTTCCAAAAAATTTACATACCTATTCATAGTTTTATGTATTAAAAGAAACACACGTTTTATTTTTAATATAACGTCATATCGAATAATAATAATTGGTCAACACACAAATGATAGAACGTGACTGCAGCCAAATAACAATTCGGTGTTTTAATGTTCCTGCGGAGTTAGGTTTCCAGAGCTCCTGGAGGTGCTACATTAGTAGCAGGGGTCAAACCTTCAAGGTAAGGGCGACAAGTCCAGTAAAAGATTTATTATGCTGTACTAGTTGCCCCTAAGCTAGGACCTCATTACCACTGAACATTAGGTGGGATGAAGTTGACCTCATGAAGATTGATCTTGAAAGAAATAAATAAATTTATTGACCAAACTAAAAAAAAATGTATAACCCACTTAATTAACATGCACGCATAATTTATGTTCAATTGGGTTCCACCTCAGCAAATGCTGCAACGGCATTATTTCTAACACCGCTACAGCGCTGGTATTCTGGTGGAACCCAGTTGCTTGGAAAAATAACTGAAGCCGGGGCTTTTGTTATCTTTACACGCAAACGAGTGACGACAAAAATCAAAAAATTACATCTAACGAGAAAAAATCTTAAAAATATAAAGCAAAAAAAAAATGGGAGAAAATAAAAAGAAACTGAAACAATGTTACAGACACGAAAAGAAAGTTGTCTATGACAGATTAAGCAAAACAACGAAAAAAAACAAAACTGTTATGGTTTCTGTGGTGGATCTGTGGTACATTCACTCACTCACTGCGTCTTTGAAAAACTTAACTTAACGTCTTGACGTGTAATATTGTGGAATCGCTAAACATTAATTTAAATGACTTTGGCGTCGCGCCATCTCTTGAGGTTCCGGGTTCGATCCCCGGTCGGGTCATTATGGAAAACGAACTTTTCTGTATTGTCTCGGGCCTAGGTGTTGTGGTACCGTCGCTGTTTCTGATTTCTGTAACACACGTGTTTTAGCTACATACCACATAATCAGAGCAATGTATGTGATGTTGTCAAGTATTTATTATTTATTATAGTATAATTACATATGTTTAATGTAGTGAACATTCAAGAGAATAATAATTAAATATTTCGAACTTTTTTATTTTATTTTAGATTAATAAATTGGCACCTGATATGACGAATGTAACCCGTTTGGGATTTTTAATAATAATTAAATAAAATGCGAAACTTAAATCTTAAGTAGTTTTAATTATACAGATTAATTGTTCACATATTTTTTTATTCTATATTTTTGCTGAGACAAAACATATCGTTATAAAATACTATTGCGCTTATTCTATTTCTGGATATTTCCAACGTAGATTTAAACTTATTTAAAACTTATCATAGTCATAGTTTATTAATATTAATCTTGTTTGTGAACAACAAAATCCCACAAATTATAATATTAATGTAAATGACAACTATCCTATGCTATTGAGTAGATCTAATTCTGTAGTTTGTTCTACTTTCTCTTTTTTGTGAAACATTTCTGAGATTTCTTGCATTGTTTTATCTTTAGTTTCTGGTATGTACCAATACACTAAAAATATGGACATAGAGAAAGTAATAGCAAAGAACAAAAAAGCACCATGCACATGAAAGGCCTTAAAAATATACGGCCCTGATTTAAGTGCAGAACCAAGAAACATTTTAGCAATGATGCACATACAACCAATTGTAAAACTTCTATGTTTAATAGGATATAATTCAGCAAACATAGTAGAAGTCACTGACATTGGTCCACAGCAGGCTGCAAGCGAAAACCCAGCCAAAAATGCAATAGAAACAAAACTGTTTTCTGATATTATAGCCCAGTTTACAAGATGTAAATAGATAGATAACACAAATAAAAATATTGCACAGATGATTGAAGTACTAATTAAAAGTGTACGTCTTTTTGTATATCTAGTTAAAATGCTTCCCATGTACATACCGGCTACAGAAAAACCATCTAACATCAGTACACCAATACAAGCTTCACGCTCATTGGACGTAATCTTTCTCATTATTTCAAAAGCATAGACTGCACAAACTAATTTTCCACATGAATAATAAGTCACTTCTAAAATGATACTTAGTAATATGGGATTGTAAATTTGTGGGTCTTTCAAAATGCTAATATACTTATTTATCTTGTTTGAACAAGAGGTCTTTGGTTTTACTACAAATTCGTTGGTTGCTTTTTGTGACTTGATCAAGGCGGCGAGTTCTTTTTCTGCTTGTTCATTAACTCCTTTCAACCAACGGTGTACTTTAGTACACTCATCAAATCTATTGTTACAGGCTAGCCAGTACGGTGATTCTGGTATGAATAATAGTGAAATAAGATTGTAAATTGAAAATGCTATGCCTACAAGTCCAATGTATCTGTAGTTGAAGAACGTTCCTATAGCGTTTGCGACCCACATACCCCAAAGGTGCGTAGCACTGAAGATGGCTATGAACGCTCCGCGGTATTCAGGCGATGTGTACTCTAACACGACCATGCTCGATGTAGTGGTGAATGAAGCTTGCGTTACACCTTGTATTAACTGACTTATAAAAAAATACATAATATTTTTGCTGTAATAGAGTACTGCAAAAGCGCAAAAAGAGCTTAAGGAAATGAAAATCATTGGTTTCTTCCTTCCAAAGTGATGCGCAAGAGTGATTAAAACCAATAGCCAAAATGTTGAAGAATACGGAACTATTGAAGCTGAAAAAAAGAAAAAGTAGAAATAAGCAAAAAAATGTTAGTAAAATGAAGTTGATATTAAATACCCATTAATCAAAAAGACGAAATGTCCCCTAATTCTTTTTTTAGAAATAAGTAGTGCACTTGTTATAGAATTTGTTATAAACTACTCGTACAAAAACACAATATCATGAATAAGAACATAAATACTCTTGATGATATTATAATTAACGAGTGATATAATTCTGTTATACAAGTTCATAGATTTTTGCTTCTCCTTAAAATGTCTCCGTAGCGTGTTCGTTAGAGGGTTCGCCTACAAAGCCTAGGGTTCAAATCCCTTGTACAAAACCTTCATTCCTTCCATGCAATTTTCTCAGAATAAACAGACCATAGTGATAGGCATGAATCAGCTGATTGTCCCATAAGAATGATGACTTTGTGCTTCGAAAGACATATGAAGCTTTCGTTCCCAAATATGAAATGGACCTAGTTTTCCTTGCAAGGGTTGCGAAGAAAGCAGAGATAAAAATTATTACCATGTGGTAACTTTAGATTATAGTCGTATACGCTAAGAAAAAGAAAAGTTTTAAAGTGATGGCTCTCCGTAGTAAAGATGGCAAGGAATAATTCCTCAGTTTATGGCGAAAAATCAATTTGGTTCATTAGGCTATTATTTTAAACTTCTTACTTATCCATGATGCCATATCTTCGCTCACAGCTGCAGTCGAATTGGCTTCGCTTCTCAGCTGGGGCACCGCCACCGTCGGGGTTCCTAAACTTAGCCCGATCAAGAAGTAGAATGTCATTGCTGAGTAACATACGAAAAACTGAAATTTAAAAAGTATATATGTTAAGTATCCGTTTAGTGTTGGCAGATAAATGTGTACAATAACGAATGTTAACCTAAACGTTACAAGAGAAATTTCCCAGCCGCCCGCACTGCAAACTTGTGAAACTCTCACTTATGCTATCCCTCCGAAAGCTGGATGGAGTCCAGGGACCCATAGACCGCAGAGGAATAGAAAGCCGGCCAACGCAATACCGCATCCTCCTTTTCCTCTGCAGCCTGTCCACGACGCGATTTGCTCCCTACGCAGCAGCACTTCGTTACTGCTAGATCGCGAAAACAGATAGGCTAGAAACTAAACAACGAGGTCCTCTTCACCCTCGATCCCCCTTCGTTCTTACGGGCTTGCTACAGAGACCCCGGCTCTCAGTTGTCTAACTTGGGATCCGTTTTTATTACATCCTGTCTAGTATCGGAAGCTAGATGGCAAAGCCTGCGTCCACACACTAAACACAATAGATACTGAGATCACATCACCCCGTCGTCGCGACCATATGTAGCAACCAGCAGCAACGTGATTAAGATTTTATGATATCACTTTTTGGTAGAACAAAATTTTGGTCGGTTTGACTGAAATCTACGGATAGAAAGACAGATAATTAATGCGAAATGAAAAACATTCAAACTGTTTCGTTTGACTTGGGTTATTTTTGACTGTATTCACTTACCTGCCTTAAAATATACCGCCGTTTCTTGTGATTTTCATCGATAGCTGTATAATCAGTCTCCATTAGAATAAAATTTTAAAACGAATATCTTATTACAATACTATTTTAATATGAAAAGTCTAAATCTATACTCCGACTAAACCTTAATATAGTTTTATTGTACTGTGCTCAACTGCCAGCCTGCTGTGCAAATAGAGAGTTGCGATAAATTCTATAATATTTAATGAAATGCAAATCAACATGTCTCTTCATTTATAATAAGTTATTAGCATGATCAGTTGAGAACATTAGTACCTGTTGTTTTTTTTAATTGTACGTGTCTATCTGTACCGTTTAGTTGAGACCCAGAAAACTAGAAAATAAAATAAAAAATAACAATGTCCGTTTCTTAGAGACATAGCATTGCGTGGAATCATGGATTTAAATGAATTTGAATTGTCCTATATTTATGAATTAACTCTAGCATATCAATGGTTGTCTGACAGAGGTCCTAGACCTAAATAAAAATTTTATAAGTGAAGTTAGTTATATTATTCACAAAAGATATTTTGCATTACATTAATGATTATGCCTCTTTTGGTAAATCGATTTGAACCCGTGTGAACCTAATCTGTGAGGAACAAAATTGTTCAAATTTATGTGGTGATAACATGTAGGACATCAAATCGTAAATTTTTATAGTAATTATTCAAAAGTATGAATACATAAACTTTTCAGTGTAACGTAAGTGTGCTTGTTCTTACAGTTTTAGGCCCGCACATACCACATAGCACAAGTACTGCACTCATCAAAATAACTAATGACAGTAGAGAGGCTAAAGATAATACTAAGCTCACCATTCTCGTCCTGATTGACTTTTCTAACGCATTTAATACCATTGATCCTGATCTCCTTCATGCGATCTCTTTTCACTCAATGTATTCCGTTGTAACTTAAATTTGACATCCTTTTATCTAAGCGGCCTTCAGAATGATTATTTTCAACACAGTCTGCCACCTCAGATTGGGTTGATTTATACACTGGTGTGCCGCAGGGTTGTATTCTGTCACCCATCCTTTTTTTAAGTGTTTATAAACTTAATGGCCTATATTCTTGATTGCTCGTATCACCTGTATGCAGATGAAAGGTGGTGATGTTATCCTCGGTCATCGATAAGTTGAAAGCAGTCGTATCTATTTCCATGATTTTGGTATCTCTGCAGGGATTATGGCAAGTGCTTTACAGTACTTATCATATTTTATTTAAATAAATGATATTTTGTCCTGCCCTTCGGATATTAAAGGAAGTGCCCTTTTTCATCTTGATAGCTCAGGTTCATTGAAAGAAGTCAGAGAAAAACGTCAGTAAATATTCATTTAAGTTCCTATAACAACATTTTTTTTTGCGTTTTTTGACGCTTCTAAAAAGCATAGTGATACTATACTTTTTCATTATTCGGTTAATGATATGACAGACCGTGTTATTATATTGTGTTTTAATGAATCACTGCGTTGTTTTTAAACTCATCAACAAAGTTTATGAAAAAGTGTTGTGATGATCTTAATTCTATTTTTTTTTGGTAATTTATTGGAAGTATAGAATCTATTTAATACACTTTTCAATATATGGCATGTGTTGTATAACTTAACCTTAATACATTATTGCTTTTATTGCTAAGACAAGTCTGTCAAAATAATCAAATCTCAAACAAATCTCACTGACTTAACCTTTGGCATTTTGTAAACAATAATTAGAACTGTTTATGGGAACGTTTATCTAAACAAGCTGTTTTAGTAATATTCTTAGCATAACTTCTGTCTATTTCGCAAAAATAATCGGGTGTTAAAATTAACTAATGTATTAACTAATTGATTGCCGAACTGATTCTTGTAGAAAACATTTTAAGCCTCGCTAAAATAATTTGAGTAATTTCCAGTTACTTTGACACCTCATATTTTAATTTTAAGCTATCACTTAGAAAAAAAATAATTCGTTTATTACAAAGTACTTAATTCTGTAGGTAATTAATAAATGGTAAAAGTGATAATATACATATATTTGAATTTATGCTAAGAGCCAAATAATATGCATTTACCATTACAAAGCCGACGCAAGTTAAAATTTGTGATAGGAAATTGCAGTTACGAATATTGACAAATACCTATTAACAGTCTGATTCCTTAAAACTAATATGTTAACTATTATTTACCGCCTAAATTATAATTAAGCATTACACAAATTAACGAATGGAAAACAATCGAATTGTTTATTTCATTTGGAGGGAAAATAGAGGAAAAAAGAGAGAAAAGATAAAATCAAAGCCATGGAGCACTGCTAGTGTATAAATAAAAGATCGGTGCCCTAATCTAAACCAAGCGTTTTACGCGTGGTATTACTTGATGGCCGACAAAATGAATGCTAGCACAACGTGGGTTTAACACAACAGTATAAGACAACAGTACCGTTGTGGTAGAATGTATAATCGCCACACCTACGCAACAATATTATTCTTTCACATTTAATTATAGATTGTCCTCGTACTTGTTGATAAATAAAAGTAGTTCTTGAGAATAAGTAATTAGGTACGTAGTTAAGTAGCCATTTTTATTCTAAAGCCTAATAATTGCCCGAAATGGTTTGAACGTTCAGTTGTATGACCTTGCTGATATCTGGATATGACTCATTAAGCAGAAAGGATTGTCAGCTTGAAACCATCTAACAGAGAAGCTTGTTAGTAATTTTGATCACTATAATTGAAGAACTGTATGCTGGTAATAAATTAATCATGAAAACTGGTAATTAAAAAAAATATAATAAAGTAAGCAACCCAACATGAAAATATACAAAAGAACCGTATTTAAAACGAATGATAGTTTGAACCATAAAAAGAAAATATATATCCCTACTAATATTATAAATGCGAAAGTAACTCTGTCTGTCTGTCTGTTACGCTTTCCTGCTTAAACCTCTCAACCGATTTTGATGAAATTTGGTATAGGTATACGTTGAATCTCAAGAACGGACATAGGCTACTTTTTATTAGAAAATAAGGGAGGGAGGGGGGTAATACCCCCTTTGAAAGTTTATATGGAAAAATGTTTATTTTTGAAGTTAGAGATATGAAATTTGACACAAATATAGTTTGAAACTGGAATTAAAATATAGACTACTTTTTGTTTCGAATATTAGGGGAGAAAGAGGTAAAACCGACCATGAAAAGATGTAGTCCACGCGAACGAAGTCGCGGGCACAGCTAGTTACATATATTGTAAAGTTAAAGATTTTGTTTATTTGTTTGAATGCACTAATCTCAAGAACTACTAGTTTAAATGGAAAATGTTGTGTTGGATAGTCCATTCACCAACAAGGTTTTGAGCTACATAACATTACGCTATGACGAATAGAAGCTATGAATTAGTGGAAAAATGTGGAAAAAACCGGATAGTCAACGTACAAAGCCGCTTCTTTAGTAAAATAATACACTGTCTCACTAAAAGTTGTTGTGAAAAAACAATGTTTCATGCTCAAAGTACCAGTAAGCTAGACCATGTAAATAAGTTTCGAGCTATATTTGTGCCAAATTTCATATCTCTAACTTCAAAAATAAACATTTTTCCATATAAACTTCCAAAGGTGGTATTACCCCTCGCTCCCCCCCCCCCCCTTATTTTCTAATAAAAATTTCATCAAAATCGGTGGAGAGGTTTAAGCAGAAAAGCGTAACAGACACACAGACAGACCGAGTTACTTTCGCATTTATAATATTAGTAGGGATTAGATTAATAAATAAAATGCGCCGAACAGCCACACTAATCAATTTGTCCCAAACTAAGGTCTCACTTTTGTATCATGAGTACAAAACAAAGGATATAATCTGAGGGCTTCAACCCCCCACACTCAAGCAAATTCAAAAAACTTAAATTGACCTAAATGGCAATTTTACCATCACAAAAAACACGCTAGAAAAAAAATAATTATGAGTTAAAATTCGTGACAGAAAATTGCAGTAAGTAATGTCAAAAACACTAATTTACAGTTTTATTTTTTTAATAAAATATAGTTACATATTGGTTTATTTTTTGATGGATTATCAACTGTTTATTTATCATAAAATATAATTAGTCGAATGCTCCGTTTATTCAGTTAGTATTTTGTAGGATCGATTCAATTAATGATAATGAATAAAATTACTTATAATAAGGGAGAATAAAAACGCCACAATACAAATTATGGATATGGAAGAAAATAATCCATTCTTCATATAAAAAAATAGATTTTTTACATTGAGTTCATTTTATGCATGCATGCAATACATAAGGAAATAGGTATAAAAGATGAAATTTCCAATATTCAAGTAATCAACCAAAAGGAGCCATAAATTTGTTGAACTTTTTGCACAGTATTATTTTTTGTACTTTATGATGTCCTAGATTTACTAAATTATTTAAACGATTTAACCTTAACTTCAAAGTTCGAAGTTAAGGGTTGGAGCAAACTTTTTTCTCCTTTGGCCAACTAAATAAGTACATTTGTTCATGATGTAACATCCCAAATTAAATTAATTGCTAGATAACGTGAACTTTCGATAAAAATCATTCATTCCATAGTCTCTTGATTAATTAATTTTCGATAAATTGGCATCCGATATGGCGATGTTTTTGTTTTTTTGAATAATATAAAATGCTTCAACGACTTACTTCTTCAGATTTTAGTCTGCACAATTTTTTTTATTAAATCTGTTAATTCCTATTGGTCATTCATTTTCCAAAATTTTCTAATGATAGTATCAATAAATTTACTAAATATAATAATCATTCCTTAAAAGTGTTTTTTGAAAATTGAAAAAAAAATATTTCTATCTAGCATAAACATCGTTTTAATATTAGTTGTACATTACAATTATCCTGTACTATTGAGTCGTTCCAATTCTATATTTTGTTCTACTTTCTCCTTTTTTTTAAACATTTCTGAGATTTCTTGCATAGTTTTATCTTTTGTTTCTGGTATGTACCAATACACTAAGAATATGGACATAGAGAAAGTAATAGCGAAGAACAAAAAAGCACCATGCACATGAAAGGCCTTAAAAATATACGGCCCTGATTTAAGTGCAGAACCAAGAAAAATTTTAGCAATAATGCACATACAACCAATTGTAAAACTTCTATGTTTGATGGGATATAATTCAGCATACATTGAAGAAGTCACTGACATTGGCCCACAGCAAGCTGCAAGTGAAAACCCAGCCAAAAGTGCAATAGAAACATAACTGTTTTCTGATATTATAGCCCAGTTTACAAGATGTAAATAGATAGATAACACAAACAAAAATATTGCACATATAATAGAATTACAAATTAAAAGTGTACGTCTTTTTGTATATCTAGTTAAAATGCTACCCAGGTACATACCGGCTACAGAAAAACCATCTAACATCAGTACACCAATACAAGCTTCACGCTCATTGGACGTAATCTTCCTCATTATTTCAAAAGCATAGACTGCACAAACTAATTTTCCAATTAAGTGATAAGTCAGGAGTATGACCATACTTAGTAATATCGGATTGTAAATTTGAGGGTCTTTCAAAATGTTAATATACTTATTTAACTTGTTCAAACAAGAAGATTTTGCTTTTATCACATTTTTTTGATTGTTTTTTGTGACTTAATTAAGGCTGCGAGTTCTTTTTCTGCTTGTTCATCAAGTCCTTTCAACCAACGGTGTACTTTAGCACATTCATCAAATCTATTGTTACAGGCTAGCCAGTACGGTGATTCTGGTATGAAGAATAATGAAATGAGATTGTACATTGAAAATGCTATGCCTACCAGTCCAATGTATCTGTAGTTGTAGAACGTTCCAATGGCGTTTGCAACCCACATACCCCAAAAGTACGTAGCACTGAAGATGGCTATGAACGCTACGCGGTATTTAGGGGATGTGTACTCTAACACGACCATGTTCGAAGTAGTGCTAAAAGATGCTTGCGTCACACCTTGTATTAACTGACTTATAAACATATACGTAATATTTTTACTGTAATAAAGTACCGCAAAAGCGCAAAGAGAGTTTAAAGAAATGAAAATCATTGGTTTCTTCCTTCCAAAGTGATGCGCAACTGTGATCAGAACCAATATCCAAAATGTTGAAGAATACGGAACTATTGAGGCTGAAAGCAAAAAAAAAAGGGATTTATTTATAAGGACTGTCCACCAACAGATTAAATTAAACTTAGTGTACATCAAATTGAATTTAAATGAAATGAGTAAAGAATGACACAAATTTAGTCAAATTACATATGACTGAGATTTGTTTTACATGTACGAATGTAAAATGTTCTAAAAATTAATTTATGGTGAACATTGAAAGGTATTGTACGTGGATTAGTCACGAGACCTGTGACTTATTCCGAAAGACGGACAGAGAGTGATCGTGTAAAAGATCAATGGACTCGTTCTATCCTTTGGAAGTGATTTGCATATGAAGAATTCAATCTTGCACTAGCAATTCAAAGTTCTAACCAACGCATTATAAAGCAACTTGTGAGTGGTGCTTAAGACTTAATCTCAGTAACGAAAGCAAGTAAGGAATAGTCAGTTTATGGTGAAAAATTAATTTGGTTTATAACACTATTTTTTAAAATATCTTACTTATCCATGAAGCCATATGCTCAGTCACAGCTGCAGTCGAATTAATATGTATTTTAGTTATCTATTAAATGTTGGCAAATGAATGTCGGTATTTGAATACGAAGGCATGTAAAAAGCCAAGATAATCCCAGATTAAAAGAGTAACGTGCAAAAATCGATGAAAGGTGATTAAGGGATTTAATGATTCATTTCACTCGACGACTACCAATGAAGGCAAGAGGGCCAAACTGACATCGCGCCATGTGTGAGGCCACACGGGCTTAATTTCAGACCGAGTCAATACAGAAACCAATTTTTTCTACATTATCACGGGTATGGGTGTTGTGGTACTGTCGTTGTTTCTGATTTCTGTAATACAAGTGATTCAGCTACTTACCACTCTTACTAATTCTCTCAGAAGTCAACCCTGCAATTCCAATTATTAAAAAAAAAAATCTCAAAATTAATTCCTTCAATTGTGTGGGAGTCGCGATCTTTTGCCGATTTTACGCAGCCCGAGTGGTGAAATACTTCCACCGTACAGAAGGCCGCAGCCAAATAACAATAACATCTGTGTTGTTGTGTTCCTGCGTGTGACTAAGGCTTCCAGAGTTCCTGGTGGGTGCTACATTAGTAGCAAGGGCGACAAATCCAGTAACAGATTTATTATACTGTACTTGTTGCCTTTAAGGTAGGACCTCATTACCACTTAACATCAGGTGGGATGAGGTCAATCTTGAAGTGTAACATAAAAAAAAATAGGCCTCCCCACTAAGCTTGTCGATAACAGCACTCCTCGCTGCGCAAAATACGCGCTCCCGGTGCGTGCCTCACCATTCCAGACTTTGGTAATAGCCGCCAGGCCACGCCTATCATCTCCTGTACCCAGGCTGCTGTCTCTGCTTCCTACCGCCACTGTGGACATCCAACACTCTGGTTTTCCCTCCCCAAGTGCTAGCTAAAGTCAATGAGGACTTTCCGTAGAAAGCCACCTACTCTCATCTTCTCTTCATTCTACCACTTTTTGGTAAAACGGATGTTCGTTTGGTGTGACTAATATTATGTTTTATGAAAATAACACTCTTAATACCACCGAGGCTCAAAATGTTTGTACTTCACTTGGGTTTACTTTCATTGTTACATTGCTACGTTATTCCTCGTTTACATCAACGACCTGTGTAGTATGAACATCAACGACCTGTGTATATGAACATTAAAGGAACAGACCTTTTACAGTTTCCAACCATCCACTCTCCCCCCGATCACCGTGGAGGGAGGAGACGGGGCTGCATGTGCTAATAATACTGACACTATCTACATTCATAATCGTTACCTAATCGGTGGATATTGCCGTTTATTTGAAATTTCATATGATATTTTACAGAGTTTGTGTACGATCAATAGCACATAACAATATATTGTAGTTCCAAGTTAGCTCATATAGATACCCATGTTATAAGGTTACACAATCAGACACAAACAAGTTTACCAGATATAATAAAGTTATACTTTAAACCTAAGAAATACAATATAAAACTTTTTCTAATTTCCCTTGTGAGTTAAATTATATATTTAATCATAACTAATTCTAGTATTTACAATTAAACAATACAATTTCACTTTACAACAGATTCAAAATATCTGTCATAACTACCAACTAAAACTAATTATTAACAATAACTCATGAATGTCATATTTTTTTTATATTGGGTAAATTTCATTTTAAAATCAATAATTATTATGCGCTGTCTGTGGTGTTTTTCAAATCAGTTTTGTTTAAAAGATCTAATTCTGTAGGATCTGCATTTTTATCTTTTTTAAATAAATTAATAATCTCATACACACTTTTGTCTTTAGTCTCTGGAACGAAATAATAAATTAAGATAACTACACCAGTAGACAGCAATGCATACAATAAAAATATCCCGTGGAATCCCAATTTATAAAATAAGTATGGTGCCGTTTTAAGCAGGGATCCTACAACAAATAAATTAAAAATCGCAAGTGGACACATAAACAAATTTCTTGACTTTATAGGCACTATTTCCGCATATATGGAAGATGGTAAAATCATAGGACCTGAACATATTGCTAATGAATACCCAGTTAACAATGAAATTGAAACATAGGGATTTTCTGTTATTATCGAAAATTTTACCAGATACAAATAAATAGAAATTACATACATGAAAAATATGCCAACTAAATATGTGGACAGTAGTAATTTACGTCGTTTAATAATTTTAGATAAACCACAGCCAATGTACATACCAGAGATAGAAAACCCATCTAAAATCAGCATTCCAATATATGCAGCAGATTCACTACCTGTGATTTTTTTTATCATTTGGATTGAATATATTGTATACACCAATTTCCCTGAGAAAAAATACGTAGCTGAAGTAATAAGCGCAATGGCCATAGGTTTGTAAATTTCTGGACTTTTCACATCATTAATAATTTCATTGAAATGATCTCTGACACATTTCTTTCTTTTTTCATGTATATTTCTTTGTTTTTGATCATTTAAAAGAACCAATAGTTCTTTTTCAGTCTGGTCATCTACACCTCTATAAAATCGATATGACTTCTCACATTCTTCATATTTTTCTCTTGTTGCCAACCAAAGAGGTGTTTCTGGTAAAAACATGAATGCAACAATACTGTAAACAGAGCAAGTAATTCCACATATCGCAATGTTTCTGTAGTCGAAGAATGTTCCTATCGCATTTGCTATCCAGATACCCCAAAACATAGAAGCAGACTTAATTGTTAAAAATAACCCACGGTACCTTGGCGACGAACATTCCGCGAGAACCAACAAAGACACTGACATTATTGTTGCACTTGATAGTCCGTGAAAAATATGACTTATCAGTATATCTGTGGCGTTTCTACTGAAATAAAGTATGATGAAAGCAATTAAGTTGCTGATTAGAACGATCAAAATTGCCTTTTTGCGACCAAAACTGTGTGACACAGCCACTAGACCTATGATGCATATTATCGCAGCGTAGCCAGCAATTGAGGCTGAAAAAAAAATTTTTTTAAATATTATCATAAAAGTTCTGTCAAAAAATACACTCTAGGGGTAGCGCAGATAAGACTACGTGGAGTCAGTTTTGCAGCGATTCGTTTTGACACGTAAGTTTTGTTGTACAAAATTAATATCTTAATTTATATTTAAAACGTTAATATTTTTAAAAGCAATATAATATTTAAAATTATCCCAAATGAAATTCTGCTATCTCCATAGTATGCAAAGTAAAATTAAACTAAATAATAGTTCTACTAAATAAACGTTACCCTAAAGTAAAATATGCGAAATAAACATTTGAATAAGAAAATTATAATAATTAAAATTCAAAATTCTGATTAGCATGCCATTGTAAATCGGCCAAATATAATATGGGCCAACATACAAATTATCCTTTACAAAAACTATGCGTTAAACATGTTAGATTAAATAAAAATATACAGAGTGTAATCGGCCAAGTGAAATTTGGAGCAATGAAATTCGGTCAGATAGAGGGAACCGCATTTTTAACAATCCTACTAACATTATAAAAATGGTAGTAAAAGGTTAAAGTACTAGTGTTAGACCACAACACCTAGACCCGAAACAATATAGGAAAGTTCGTGTTCCACATTGACCCGACCGAGACCTCATAGATAGGTGGTAAATGGTTTAAGCACTAGTGTTGGAGAAATCAACGACAAGGATGACACCACAACACGGAACAATATGGGAAAGTCCGTTTTCCACACTGACCCGACCCGAAAATATGAATATAACATTGAATATAATCTTTAAGAACCTCATTTAAGGAATCATTGTTATTTCCAAACACGGCGGTAGAATATTGAACTTGTACTGACGATTTTTTTTTTTCTTAAGGGCTTCTGTAAAGCTTACATGAATGAAGATAATTTCTAGTAGTTCGTATTAACTACTAAATAAAAATGGTGTCGCGTTTTGACCCGTTAAATTATTTTAAATGTTTAAAATGGAACGCGAAAGTCTTAAAATTTAAAAGCTAATTTCTATTCTATTCAGGGATGGGTTGTAAAAGGCTAAAGCATAAGTGCTTGAGAAACCAGAGACAAGGATAGTACTACAACACCTAAACCCGAAACAATGTGGAAAGTTCTTATTCTTATTTGACTTGACAAGTTACAGACCGGGCCCTCGAAATAGCTCGACGCGAAAGTCCAGTCCGTATAACTTCTAATGATTTTGCTTTTCTTAGGCTCAGGGTATATTTTAGTTTCAAGATTTTGTACTCACATATCCAAGAAGCCATTTCATCTGATACTTCAGAGGTGTTGTTTGCCTCTTTTCTCAGTTGTGGTACGGCGACAGTGGGTGTGCCTAAACAGAATCCGTAATTCAGAAACGTGACCCATATTATACTGCTGAGCACAAACTGAAAAAAGAAAAACACTTTATTATGGAGTGTGACCTGGAGTCCATTATTAACTGGGTAGTTAATATCTGTATACTAGTCTAATTATTATTATTTTGTTTAATAATTATGTTGATCATGTCGAGAAGAACGTGCAAGAAACTCGGCACTTACTTTTTTCAAAATAACCATGATTCCTTAAATTAGGTTCTTAAAGATAATATACAATATTATATTCATAATTATTATTATTTTGTTTCAAACACAAAAAAATAAATATAAAAAAGCGAAATAAATATTAAATAAAATATGCAAAATTATAAAACGAAATATGATTGACTGATTTTTAGTTTGCAAAATTTGTAATACAAAACAAACTAAGTGTAAGTAATAACTAAAGAGTTTATCTATGTAAATAAATGATCAAATTATTTACCTGTCTCAAAAACAGCTTCCACTGAAACTCATAGTTAGTCCTATCTTTCAAAACAGCATCCATTTCAAACGGCAATGCCATACGATGTTCAACAGAAAGTTGACTGTTATTATGATTAAGAAACAAATAGGTACATTCATTATCAAATATTTTCAAGGTAAATTCTTCCAATTAATTTGAATGTTTGCGTATGTTTTACATTTTAATGTATTAGGTAGTAGACGCAGTACATTGTCGCATTATGTTTTCTCATTTTTATTACGTCTATTATTGTGATACTTACAAGAAACAGTTGTTTTGTACATCGCAAAAACCTTTCTGAAACTTAGATCTATCTTAGTAAATTAAGGTACAATCAATCAAATATTTATTTATTCAAGTAGGTCACATGTCACACTTTTGAATCATCATTGAATACCATGCAAAGACACGACTAAAAAACTCGAGTTATTCTAAACAGTACTGATACTGTTTAGAATAACTCGAGTTTTTTAGTCGTTTCATAGCAATAACTTAGATACTGATATCTAAGTTATTGCTATGTGTATCTCACGTTGGACCATTTTATATAGTTTTATTATGAGTGATGTAACAATTAAGTACTCAAGTTAGTATATATTTACTTCAAGCTGGAGCCAGTCCCCAAAAGTGGCACCATAGAGATAACTTATTTACTTCATGCTAGAACCAGTCCAAAAGTGGCATCAATCTGTAGAAGCTATGAAGAGTTTATCTTTGCACACTTGTGGTGGCGCTGTGAGGCGTGTCCTTACATAACCTTTAACATGGTCAAAGTACACTACCTATTTGAAATGTTGTCTTAATATTCCGTATTAATAATGCTTGATGACGTTCATAATTGAAACAGCTTATACTTTTTCATTTTGGTAAGATGGCTTCATACCTACTCATGTGTCAATATTGTGACGCGTTAAAATGGTATCAGCTTAAACATAGTAACGTTCATGTTTTGTATTAATGCCTAATATGATGTGATGGCTTGTGTTGTGCCTCATCAGAAACGAATCTATATTGAATTAGAGCGGGGGAGCGGGTTGGACGTCAAAACACGTCAGAAAAAAACACATTAGAACACACTTTAGAGTTTGCCCCACAACGCAAAACGTCATAATGTATCAGACAATTTAAATCTTTATCTAATGGTGGAAAAAGCCCTTAGTTATATTGTTAAATTATAGTTCTGCACCCTGAATAGTACGTCAGGATACAGGTTAGGGTAAATACTTTCAATTCGATAATAGTGCGCGCACAAAATGAAGGCAGTACAAAATAAAAATAATAATCACATATATCATACGTTTTGCTCCGATTCTGTGGTAAGTAGTTTATGCACTTTTGTATCAGATAACAAAAATAACGACGGTACCACAACGACCAGACAATATATAAAAGTTCGTTTCCCACCAACCCAACCGGTGTTCGAACCCTCAGAGATGGCGCGACGCCATAGTCCGGCCTGCAGGCTGTCGTCTAGGCAGGTCAGCAATGTCAAAATGTATAGTCTGATTTGCTGTTGATCATATTATTAAAAAAATGATTGGTCTAAAAGACGTCAAGACGTAGTAAACATAAATAACAGTTCAAAGTAAATACTTTGAATATTAATTACTTTTATCAATACGCCAGATGCGTATTTCAAGGCTGAATGTTTTACATGTTAAGTTCTGCTTAATGAGAGTAAATAATATCAATTTATATGAAAGAATCTATAGTTAAACATTCCGTTTGTTCATTTCAATGTTATCGATTTTGTGTTATGTTATTGAAATAATTTTAAGGGTCATGTAGGGAATAATAAACTGCATGAGTAGTAGACTTTTAATTTGGCATGGTTTTATTAAGATTGTAGAGGTAAAATAAAACTTTGTGACAAGGTAAAATTATTCTATGTGATATGGTTTGTATGTGGCGGGCAAATTTAAGTTATAACTCATTTAAAAAACATTTTCAAATAATCAAAGTTACAATTATGTTACATTATTTCTTTAATTCTAAAATTATGTAAATAATTTGTTCAATTCAGTGTTTCTAACGGACTTTTCCCCACGGAAGTAATGCACCATTTCTTGTGTAGATTGATTTCTTGTCTCTGGTAAATATTTGGAAATTACAATCATGCATACTATTAAGCCTATGCCAAACAATGTGAAAGCACCCCAAACTTGCAATGTTCTGAAAAGGAATAACCCTAACTTAAGGGCTACGGAGAAGTAAAATTTTGAGAAAAAGCAATAAATACCAATGAGTAAGGTTCTATGTTTTTTTGGAAACAATTCTGCAAACAGAGCTGAAGTAGTTACGGTTGGGCCAACACACGCAGATAAATTATATCCTATCAACAACGTTAGCATTAAGTTATTATTTAATGAAACGATAGAAAGTGAGATCAAGTATTTGTAAAGAGCCAAAGAAAGTGAAAAAAATGTACATATTAAGCAAGCACCAATTAATAATGAACGTCTTTTACAGAATTTTAATAAAATTACTCCTGCATACATGCCACATATACTTATGAAATCCACAATTAACATAGTTTTGTATGCAAAGGATTCACTACCGAGTATTTTATTTAAAACTTCAAATCCGTAAACAGCACATAGTGGTTTTCCAGATATTTGTAGTATAATTGGTAAAAATAAACAAAGCAAAAACGGCTTATAAATCTCGGGTCTTTTAAAAAAGTCTTTAAGGTCGTGAAATTGACCTTTGATAGAAAATGAAGATTTTTCCCTTACGTTATGATCCTTATACACATCCAACAAAGTATTTAATTCTTTTTCCGCCATATCACCTGAACCCATTAACCAGCGATGTGCCACTACACACTCATCATGACGCTGTTGGCTCGCTAACCAGAATGGAGATTCAGGCATTATAACAAATATAACAAAGATCATTATCGCAAACGTCATTCCTAAAATACCAATGAATTTGTAATCAACAAACGTTCCTATGGTATTTGAGACCCATATGCCCCATGAATAACTTGCATATTTTGCAGCCATTAACATTCCGCGGTATTTTGGTGTTGTGTATTCCAATAGCATCATGACTCCAACAGTCACACTGGATGCATTCAATATGCCTTGGATCAGCTGACTGTAAAACACATCCATTACGTTTTTACTAGAATAAAATACGGCGAAGCCACAGGTTGAAGTTAGTGATACAAAGATAGCTGGTTTTTTCCTTCCATACTTGTGCGTCATTAAAAGGAGTATAAACATCCAAAACATGCCGGCAACAGGAATTATTGAAGCTGAAAATAATTTTCAAAATTAATTGGCGGTTCCTTGTTAAAATGGAATGTTTCCAATAGAGATAATTGAAAAAACAAAACATTTAAAAATTAAGTTTTCTTAATACCTACATAAAAAAAATATATAGTAATTCACGCCGCACGAGAGAACCTTGCGGTGAGGGATTCGAACTAACCTTCACGTATCGCATGTACTGTTCTTTCCACTGATCCAACCGCTAGTTATAGCGAGCGATGCATTTTTCTTTTGTATTAACCCTCAGCTTTCGGCAAGTGCCCTCTGCCGCATAAGTTTGGAACTACATACTTATATTAGAGATTTCTTACTTTAGAAATGTCATGAAAGTTTAGCGTGTAGCCAAATATTGGTAAAGGTTTCATTTGACCCCCTACTCTTCTGCCCCTTTACGATACCCCACTGGTCTTAACAAAACAGTGGAAATAATAAAGATTTTAAAACAAATCGATCATACTTATCCATGACGCCATTTCTTCGCTGACTGCAGAAGTAGAGTTTGCTTTTTTCAACAGTTGAGGCACAAGTACTGTAGGTGAGCCCAAAGCCAGGCCGAACAAAAAGCAAAACGATAAGATCGACAGCATTATCACTAACTGAAAAGAGTACAACATTTTGTTAACTTCATAATCAAAGTCTATGCTAATTTAAGAAGTGTGACAAAGCAATTGTTCGAATAAAGAAAAGAAGCAGAAGTTATAAAGTAAATACAAATACAGTAGTCAATATAATCTTTTTGAGCGAAGAAAAGTTATATAATTTGTTTTGTAACTGACTATAAATGATTTTTTATATGCTATATAAGAGAGGAACCCGCATCGAGATGACAAACGGATTTGATACCGTAATCAATCTTATCCGTTAGCATCGCCATACTGGCCCGCAAGATGTTTCTTCACGCTCCTTTTGAAGGAATCTATATCAAAGAAACAAGGAAACACAAGAGTCAGCGACGAGTTCCACTTCTTTTTGGTTGACGGCTCACCATTTTAGACTTATATGACACAAGCGGTACATAGTACACGTGGACTTGGTCTTTTCTAGCAATAAATAAAGGAGGTTTGTTTTACCCTTTCCTAATGTTCGGAACAAAAAGTAGTTCATAGTTTTAAAAGTAGTTCATAGTTCATAGTTTTGATGACCTCCGTAGCCGAGAGGCGAGCGGGCCTGACTTTGGCGAGCGCCATCTCTGGGGTTCCGGGTTCGATCCCCGGTCGGGTCAGTATGGGAAACGAACTTTTCCATATTGTCTCGGGTCTGGGTGTTGTGGTACCGTCGTTGTTTCTGATTTCTGTAACACAAGTGCTTAAGCTACTTACCACAGAATCAGAGCAATGTATGTGATGTTGTCCAATATATTTTTTTTTAACAAAGTTTGAGCCAAATTTGTGCCAAATTTTATTACTTTAACTCAAAAAATAAACATTTTCTTATATAAACTTGAATACCCCCGGGGGTATCCCCGGTAGAGGGGATGGGGGTTATACCGGTATAACCCCCATTCCCTCTTATTTTCAAAACAAAGAGTAGCCCATGTCCGTTCTAGAGGTTCAACGTATTCATGTATCAAATTTCATTAAAATCGGTTCAGTGGTTTAGGCGTGAAAGGCGGACAAACAGACAAACAGGCACACAGACAATCTTTCGCAATTATAATATTAGTATGGATAATAAGTATGAAAATTTATATACCGTTGCACAAACAAAAGTATTCACAATAACCAATTGATAAGTGTGAATACTTCGCATATACTACTTTATACCTGTCTCATAATAAGAGTCCAACTTTTTGCAGTTTCTTCATTTTTTTCGTTTTCTTTTGTCTCAGTCTCCATCACTATATCTGGCTTACTCCAGTTTTTTCAGCCGCTTTTAATCCTAAATGTATTAATTGTATCTGATAAAAGGAAACCTTCAAAATTACTTCATAGGAATATATAACACAGAATCATAAAGAAATAGAAATAGGTATCACAACAGGAATGTTATATTTTACCTAAACTTCATACAAGTCACTTTTGGTTTCGTACATTACGGTTGGAATTAACTTTTTTCTATAAGACAACCGGGTAGAAATAGGGAATATTGCGGTTTTAAAAACTAAATTAAAAATCAAAGCCGAATCCTTCGGCTGTATTGTCATGGCGGCCATCATGGATTTGCAATTTGTCAGTTAAGACCTTTTACTTGACACCTATTTTCAGCAATAACCTTGGATCGATTTCCATTGAACATAGCTAAGAACATTGCTGACTAATTCACATTACATACAAAAAAATCAAAATCATCATCCGTTCATCATTTTCAAAATTATGGTGGCCATGCAAAAACACATAAAGACAAACAAATAACACTCTATTATTTAAAAAATAGGCTAACCTTAAACAAATAATTTTGTTACATTACACAAAACTATCTTCCCAATGATGTCACACGAAGATGCTCATAGCAAGATTTATTTATAGAAAACGTTAGCGATATTGTTTAATACGTTTTAGTATCGAAGCGCATAACTCATCTATAAATATGAATTCAAACGTTTATTCCAGAAAATATAGAAAGCCCCAGTTGCCGGAAGAAAATTGTTATTATTATACAAAACTGGTAACTCAACTGCGGTTCCAATTAATGGTAGTCCCACTTGCCGGAAACCTTTGATCGCCACTTTTAGCGCTTCTTTTCTAAATCTTGAGGACTACTTTGCTTATTTTATTACCACTACATCTAGCCAATAGCCAAAAATGACTGGAGTTTGATATACAACAGTTACGGTAGAAGTTTGTTTAATTAATATATGAAACACTAATTTATTGAAGACGATAAAACATTAATTATTGAATGCTAATTAGCAATTCCATAGCGGTGGTAATAATTAATTCAAACGGTTTTATTTAAACTAGCGGCCCACCGCGGATTTGCACGCGGACTGTTCCCATTTTTCCACATTTTTTTCTGACTGAAATGAAATGAAATGAAATAATTTATTTCTGCAAGTGGATTTACAAAAAAATCTTTTGCACGTCAATTATTTTTTCCTACCAGCGCCTCGACGTTGGTTCTGTTGAGAAGAAGCGCCGCAACAAACTCAACAGATATCCTCTTTTAAAATAAATTACAAACATCACTATTGGGCATTAAAATATTTGAATTAATATATAAATTATCTAGGTGCAGATGGACATTTTAACAATTCCACATATTTTTATCATTAAAAAAATCTTGTACAGTGTAATAAGCCTTTTTGATAAGCCATGTTTTAATTTGAGTCTTAAATCTATGCATGGGCAAGTCAATAATGCTTTGTGGTAACTTATTAAATATTTTTATACTTATCCCCATGAAGGAATTACTACTTTTATGAAGTCTGAGTTTTGGGACGGCAAGCTTTTGTTTATTTCTTGTATTAAATCTATGGGTATCTGATTTTTTAGGAAGGAGCGTATAGTTTTTTCGTACATACAAAATACAGTCGAAAATGTACTGAGACGCTATTGTTAAAATATTAATTTCTTTAAAAAATTCCCTCAGTGAGTCACGTGGTCTAAGGTCGTAAATCTATCTATATATATATATATCTACATATATATATATATATATATAAAAGGAGAAACTGACTGACTGACTGACTGACTGACTGACTGACATATCAACGCACAGCCCAAACGGCTAAACGTAGGCACTTGAAATTTGGAAGGGACGTAGCTTAGGTACCGTAGGGGAGCACTAAGAAAGGAATTCCCGAAATTCCCACGGGAACGGGAATTAGCGGGAAAATCCTTTTGTATGAAAAATCTAAACCGCTTAAGTTAGACGCTTGAAATTTGGCATGCAGGTACCTTAGTAAATATAAAGTTTAGTTATGGCTGTATTTTGAGAAATTTCCACGGGAACGGGAGTTAGCGGGAAAAAACTTTTGTATGATTGAAATTTGACATGCATATACCTTAGTGAATGCAAAGTTAAGTCATGATTGGATTTTCCAAAATTCCCATGGGAACGGGAATAGCGGGAAAAACTTTTGTACCGCGAGTTAGAGGCTTGAAATTTTTTAGTATATGGGTATCTTAGCAAATGTACAGCTTCATGGGAATGGGAAACATCTTTTTCATGAAAAAATACTGCACTAGCGCCAGATTCAGAATAATTGTTATGTTGTTTTTTAATGTATTTTCTCAAAAAAAAAAAAAAAACTTTTTAAAATTTTTGAATGCAACATTCATTATTATTTACATTCGACACACACCGAGAAAAATACTGAAATGACACAATAACACGCCACGCGGACGAAGTCGCGGGCAAAAGCTAGTAAAGCGTATGGCTCTTTTTTGCAGTACAAAAATGGTCTGGATATCTGCTGCAGAGCCCCATAACAATAGACCATATGACATAACACTATGGAAATAACTAAAATAAACTAATCTTGCCGTATCTACATCAGTTAGGTTCCTTATTTTCCTTACAGCATATGCAGCCGAACTAAGTCTTCCTGCCAGGGCAACGATATGAGGATTCCATTGCAGTTTGGAATCTAAAGTAATTCCTAGGAATTTTGTTGAATTTACTACCTCGATTACCTCATTGTTCATACAAATACATGTATTTATTTGTTTGACGTTAGGCATTGTAAATTTGATACATTTTGTTTTTTTTTTTAATTGAGCAATAAATTATTGATTGAAAACCAGCGAACAACTTGGGAAAGAGCATTATTCACCTCGTCAAAATTGTTACATCCACGGTCAATTTTAAATATTAACGAAGTATCATCGGCAAATAATACAATCTCACACATGCCTCCGATAAAATATGGTAGATCATTTATATAAATCAAAAACAACATTGGACCCAATATAGATCCCTGGGGCACTCCCATAAGTAGTGGTGCGCCGGAAGAGTTAGTCCCATTAATATTTACTTTTTGTATTCGCCCAGTAAGGTATGACTCTATCAGATTTAATGCATCACATGTAACACCGTAATGTTCTAACTTAAGTAATAGTATTTTATGGTCAACGCAATCGAATGCTTTAGATAAATCACAAAATATAACTAATAATATATAATAATATAATTTTTAAAGAGGTAGGGCATAGCGATTTATCGCTCGAACTGGAGCAGCCCGACTGGTGAAATACCTCCACCTTACAGAAGACCGCAGCCTAAATAACAATCACTTCTGTGTTGTTGTGTTCCTGCGTGTGAGTAAGGTTTCCAGAGCTCCTGGGGGGTGCTACATTAGTAGCAGGGGTCAAGCCTTCAAGGTAAGGGCGACAAGTTCAGTAACAGATTTATTATGCTGTACTTGTCACCCTTAAGCTAGGACCTCATTACAACTTAACATCAGGTGGAATGAGGTCAATCTTGAAGAGCAATATAAAAAAAAAATAATAATGCGTCCTTTTTATTTTACCAAGCATCAAGAATGTGTGCCATTAATGCACTTCCTGCATCAGTGGTGCATTTATTTTTAGTAAAACCAAACTGATTTTTACAAGCTTTTATTTAGTTTCACCTGTCCCGTTGTCTGTCTGTAATCGAATCTTGCAACTGAAATTTGATCCACTTCCCGGTTTCCGATTGAGCTGAAATTTAGAATGCATGTATAAATCGGATGACAATGCAATGTTATTGTGACATAGAGCCGATCTGATGATGTAGCTGGAAGGTGGCCATAGGAACTCCGTAATTAAATGATGCAACCCTATCGAGTTTGAGCTCATTAGATTTGTCTTGACAAGTACTTTGATACTATATGGTAACCAAGGTCTGATGATGGAGCTGGAAGGTGGCCATAGGAACTCCGTAATTAAACGATGCAACCCTATCCAGTTTGAGCTCATTGGATTAGTCTTGACGAGTACTTTGATACTATATGGTAACCAGGGTCTGATGTTGGAGTTGGAAGGTGGTCATAGGAACTCCGTAATTAAACGACGCAACCCCATCGAGTTTGGGCTCATTGGATTAGTCTTGACGAGTACTTTGATACTATATGGTAACCAGGGTCTGATGTTGGAGTTGGAAGGTGGCCATAGAAACTCCGTAATTAAACGACGCAACCCCATCGAGTTTGGGCTCATTGGATTAGTCTTGACGAGTACTTTGATACTATATGGTAACCAGGGTCTGATGTTGAAGTTGGAAGGTGGCCAAAGGAACTCCGTAATTAAACGACGCAACCCCATCGAGTTTGGGCTCATTGAATTAGTCTTGACGAGTACTTTGATACTATATGGTAACCAGGGTCTGATGTTGGAGTTGGAAGGTGGTCATAGGAACTCCGTAATTAAACGACGCAACCCCATCGAGTTTGGGCTCATTGGATTAGTCTTGACGAGTACTTTGATACTATATGGTAACCAGGGTCTGATGTTGGAGTTGGAAGGTGGCCATAGGAACTCCGTAGTTAAACGACGCAACCCCATCGAGTTTGGGCTCATTGGATTAGTCTTGACGAGTACTTTGATACTATATGGTAACCAGGGTCTGATGTTGGAGCCGGAAGGTGGCCATAGGAACTCCGTAATTAAACGACGCAACGCCATCGAGTTTGGTCTCGTATGATTCGTCTTGACGAGTCTCTTGCATTCGTCCCATATTAATTATATATGATTGATTGGATGGATGACCCAATGCCAAGGTGAGCACGTGCCGAGGGCTGAATGGTATGAGGGTGTATAAACATGTCTTGCCGCTAACGTTGCGCCTCAGGGTACCAGGGTGAACCCTGTTGTATTGTAGCCCTTATCCCTCTACAACGGACCTCTGGGGGGATGGACCGTTATTTGTCCTATACTCGTGGGAATAACATGAAGATTAAAAATAGAGGTATTAAAAAGTTAAAAATAAAATTAAAGAAAAAAAACCTTTTTAAAAACAAGCTTTTATTATTTGTTTATAAAATGAACTAAAAAGTTCAAAATAAATTAGCTCTAAAAAGAAATATAACACTTTGTAACTTGATTGTAACCTTTAACGACAAATAAGCGTCTTCGTCGAGGACAAAATAATTCCATATTGTACAAATTTATTTAATTTTAACACTAAAATTTTTCACCATACATAATTATTCAATCTCGTCCCCCCTCTTTATCATAGTCCCCATTTATAAATAAAAGCGTGTTACGTTAATACAACACAACATTTTCCTCAAGCTATCACAATGTAACACGCGTGTTATTTATAAATGGGGACTATGATAAAGAGGGGGGACGAGATTGAATAATTATGTATGGCGAAAAATTTTAGTGTTAAAATTAAATAAATTTGTACAATATGGAATTATTTTGTCCTCGACGAAGTCGCTTATTTGTCGTTAAAGGTTACAATCAAGTTACAAAGTTTTATATTTCTTTGTAGAGTTAATTTATTTTTAACTTTTTAGTTCATTTTATAAACAAATAATAAAAGCTTGTTTTTAATAAGGTTTTTTTTCTTTAATTTTTTATGTAAAATGTTGTTGTTGTTAAAGTGTTCAAGCAGTTGATTAAATATATTTTTTTCAAAGACTTTACTTAATGTTGATGACTCACTATTGGCCGCAGTCTACTGTCATTTAGCCGTAGACCTTCCTCGATAAAAGGTCTATCAAACACAATCATATTTTCTTCAATTCGTTCTAGCAGTTCCTGATATTAGTTCGTTTAAACGATCTCTTTCGTTTTTAGTATAACATAATTGACATAGAAAAATAAAATAATATCTTTATTCAGGTGATCTTTACAAAAACAGTTATTAATCGGCAGTACATGTTTAGTATTCTATCGCCATTTTTAGAATGTTGATGATGTCGTGAAGACTTGGCAAGAAACTCTACAATTACTCTTTTCAATATAACAATTATCTCATAAACTAGGCACTTAAAGGTAATATACAATGTTATTTACATATGAAAATTTAAATAAGATAGGTATTTTAGATCCATGTATTTTTGTCATTGAAGTACAATTTATTTTGTAGTAGCACTCTTTTAATGAAAAATTTTTCAGATGAGACTTAAATCTATGCATGGGTAAATGGAAAATATTTTCAGGCCTATAATAATAATAATAATATTATTATAATATCGTTTATTTCTCACCATAATCCTAGTCCACATACATTAAGCGTAGGTAACTTAAAACTAGAACACAGCTAATTATGAACTGTACGTAAATATAAAAATCCTCGGGCAATTGTAAATCTGCCATAAACTGTGTGAGCAATTTACACAACCACACTAGTATGTGTGTCTAATTAGCTTTCCGAAGGTATTGGGTTTTTTAGTGGCAGAGTTACAACAACCAGAAAAGTTCAAGAAATTAAGTCAGTTACAAACAATAATGATATATTAGCACAGTTAGATTATGGCAGGTTGACACCTATACTAGGATATGTCCTGTATCGTAGGTAATCAACCTTTCACCGAAGTATAGATCTTATTAGTGAGACATTACTTATTTTGCGATAATATTGTAAACAATAAATATAGTGTATAAATTGAGGGTGGTAAAAAAAAATAGCAAACATCTTTGAACGGATTACAACCACAGTGTAGAAAACAGAAGAGTAAAGAATATGAGGAGCATCATTTTACTAACATTATGTAATTGTCAGTCTATACATCTGTTATGCTAAAATCGCATACATTATATTATATTAAATGGAGTATAGTGGGTATTATGAACTGTTTTATGAGTATAGATGAATTGAGTGACAGTGTTTTGTAACAACGGTGCAATGAGTAAGAGAGATTAAGGAAAGGGTAATGTGAGAGGCATATTAGATAGAAGAAATATACACATACGTACACACATACACATACATATACACACAGCTATACATACATAAATATATATATGTATATAAATATTTGATGATTGGAAGGAAATAATGGAATTTATGTTAAAATTCTTAGTATTTTTTCAGTGTCGTCGTAGGATAGTGATGTTAAAATATTTTTCATGGTGGTCTTTAAGGTGAATCTGTTTAGATTGTAAATTGGGGTAATGTCATTAAAATGCCTGTAGAGAAATGGAGCAGTGTAGTACGATTGGCGGCGGGTAAACATTTTATTAAAATTGGGTACACTGGTCCGGGGTCGTCTTTTGTTTTGGGATATAATAGAGGGATCGATTGACTTATGATGACGAAGAACTGAATTGTAGAAGAACAATTGTCTGACTGTAAGTAATTGGGGTTCCGAGTAAAGCTTGTTGGTTGAATATTTCCGGGGCTTATTAAGCATAACCTTAATGACTGCTGTTTGGGCTCTTTCAAGCTCCAAGAGGTGGGAGGTGGCGACACCACCCCATACAGGAATGCAGTATGATAGCAGGGATTGACAAAGAGCATAGTACACATTTTTCACAAGCTTTAGGTCCGCAGATTCACGCAAGTTTTAAAAGATATGCAAAAGCTTGCGTACTCTTTTACTGATTGCAGAAATATGTGGTTGCCAGCTTAGGTTATTGTCTATTATAATACCTAAGTATTTGTGACTATTCGTTTGCTCTAATTTTGGACAATTACAAGAAGGGAACTGGTCATCTATTTGGTTACAACTACTTTTATGAACGTTAATCTGAAAATTCCCCGGAGGTTTGGTAGCGGCTGTTATCCTAAAGCAGATGTATTTTGTTTTGGGTACATTGATTGTTAAAAGATTGTGATCTAGCCAACCCATAACTTTTTTTAGTCCATCCTCAGCTAATTTCCGAACCTGTGACCACGATTATCCCTGGAATATTAAAGCGGTGTCATCGGCAAAAGCAAGCTATCTTTAATAATTTAAGATTTAGACCCACAAAAAATGCTTATCGTATACAGTCTTACATATAGAACAGCAAACTTGTGTTTTTTTAGTATTAAAATAGTGAAATTCAGATTTTTTAGCAAGGATATTGTAGTGTTCCCGGTCATGAACAATAAAATCAAAGGTACGTTTATTGAAATGTTACGGTGAGTATATTATTTTCTTTAAACAGGCCCCTCAGTGAGTCCCGACATTTAAGACCAGCGCGTGTCTACCATTTAAGACCATAAGCCATAGCGCGGATGGCACTCTTCTGTAATACAAACATTTTAAGAGAGGTAGGGCATAACGATTTATCGCTCGAACTGGAGCAGCCTGACTGGTGAACCCTAAAGTAGACCGCAGGCAAATAACAATCAATTCTGTGTTGTGGTGTTCCTGCATGTGAGTAAGGTTTCCAGAGGGGGGTGCTACATTAGTAGCAGGGGTCGAGCCTTCAAGGTAAGGGCGACAAATCTAGTAGCAGATTTATTATGCTGTACTTGTCACCCTTAAGCTAGGACCTCATTACCACTTAACATCAGGTGGGATGAGGTCAATATTAAGTGTAGTATTAAAAAAAAAACTTCACAAAAAAAAGGCCATGCGACATAACGTTACGAATATAACTGAAATAGACCAATCTTGCCGTTTCAATATCAGTCAAATTACAAATTTTTCTTTCAGCGTATGCGGCTGAGCTAAATTTTCCTACCAGGGCGACAAAAGGGGGGTTCCCCATCGCAATTTAGAATCTAAAGTGATCCTGAAAAATACTGTAGAATTGATTATTTCACTCGGTTCACCATTAATGGACAATTTTGTATTCACTTTACTAATTCGGCATTGTAAATTTAACACATTTTGATTTTTTAGTAAATAAAAATATTTAAAAAAGTTTCAATACAGTATGCCTATTCTTTAGTTTCCAATCACCAGTGACAAGTTAGCTGTTAACATGTAGTATACGCTAACTAATTAGATAAAATATCAAGATATTACTATTTTATTTACTTGTAAAATAAATAAGTGGAAAAAAGTCCCTTAACAGAAGTAACCTTTTTTAAGGGAGGAGAGGGAGGGAGTACTTTTGCGTACCGTACCGTAGGTGCGACAGTGGGACTCTCCCGCTCGTAGGTGCGAAGACTACTCTAACTAAAAAACCCCACCACCTTCTCATCGCGTACTGATGATGGGAAAACAGGAGACAACTTTCCCTAAATGGTCGGGGGATACTAACCTTATTAATTTACTAGAAATAGGCTATAATAATAATATCGTTAGGAAACAATAACATATTGAATCTGTTAATTACGATCTGTTGTAGGGGTCCCTTTCTCACGGCAATCAAACACAGCACTTCTTCATAATAATTTATTCCAGTTAGTCACTTCGATACACAAGTTCTACTCAAGACCACGACCGTACGCTTCGAACGCTTGTAACAGAATGGCCCCAACTGCCGAGTGCCCGTACCAAGATGGCCGTGCTCGTTCCGTGTCGCAAAGTCAAGTTCCGAACTTTTTAAAGATTAATTGTCATATAAATATTATAAATTATTAATAAATTTGTAGGAAAATTTGAAATTATTTTACTAGTAATCACTTTAATTTAACTGAATTTTAAACGACCTTACACTCGACCATCCTGATGTCGTGTATGGTCCCCATACACGGGTCTGGTGAAACCTTACACTCGGCATATTGGAGCAATCTTTAATTAAAATAATTTTAATAAAATAACAAACATTAATTATTTTAAAATATTAACATCTGTATTCTTATAAAATGTAAATAATATATATGATTCAACTTTTAATAAATAAAACATGAACAATCAATATTTAAAAAATTAAAATAATAATTACTACATACTTATTTGCCTTGAAAAATTCACTTCAAGGACTTATTACAAACTTTTGCCTTAAAAAATTCACTTCAAGGACTTATTACAAACTTTTGCCTTAAATAATTCACTTCAAGGACTTATTACAAACTTTTGCCTCGAAAAATTCACTTCGAGGACTTATTACGAACTTTTGCCTTGAAAAATTCACTCCAAGGACTTATTACAATTATTTGTTTATCTGGAAAATGATCTCCAAGAATAAACATGCAATAACTTGTCTTGGAAAATTAACCCCAAGATTAAAATAAAAACGATTACCTTGAAAAATTAAATTCAAGGGTTTTCTCGCTTAAAAAATAAATAAATATAAAACGTTTCATTGCTTGGTTAAACATATAATATGTACAAATCACCAATAATCTGCTTTTATATAGTTATTACATAGAACGAATATATTCTTACGTTTATGAAACTACTGCACTATATGTATTAAATTCATTTTGTACGGTTAATTGGTAAATCATATCTTAATAATAACTAAGGTACTCAGGGGCTTACCCCTGACCCCCTCCATTTTAATGCCCCCTTTGTAAACAATTAGATTCAAATAGACGAAACCAAATTCTAACCAAATCATTGCTTAACATACCTATTTGTTCTTATACTTCATCGTTGGAATCGTTTTCGCTAGAATTTCCTACATCCTCCTCACTATTCTCACTTATTTCTAATGCCGCTATGTGAATCCAGCGCCGCATTCTATCTGCAGCAACTGTAGTATTACGTCTACCCTTCATGCCCTCGAATCCAGGTATCGGTGCCAATTTATATCGATCGTTACCTAACACTTTTACGACGCGATAAGGACCTTCATAAACAGGCATAAGCTTTGTACTTTTACCCATATTGTTAAAGGTGGTTTTAGTAATCTTTACTAAATCCCCATGATTATAAATGTGTGCTGGTCTTCTGCCTTTATCGTAATACTGTTTTTGCCTTGCCTGTTGCTCATCTATCTTTTCCTTGACCTCACTGCGCTACGTTACCAAATCAGTTTCTTCACGAGTTGTGTCAGTTGTTTCGTTTAGTACTGGATTAACCTCACCTGCCATAGCCATACCAAACATGACCTCAGCAGGGGCCCTACCTGTAGTTTTCTGAATTGTGTTATTCAAACCCCATTGTATTTTGCCCAACTTATTATCCCAATCTCTTTCATGGTGTTTCAGATTTAGTGCAGTTAGAGAGTCCAAAATCGTCCGATTATACCGCTCTACCTGACCATTGTGGTTGAGTGAAGCGATGGCTGGCACATACGTCATGCTTGTGAACAGGTGCCACCTTTGGGGACTGGTCTGCTGCAGCTTACCTCTTAAAATTAAATAATACTTCATGCTTTTTTCACTCATCAAAATAAAACTATATGACGTGGTCCAAAGTGTTCTACACATAGCTATAAGTTAGATACTGCTACTGTAACTTATCTGCTGAGTTTCTTACCGGTGTCTTCTCGGTAGATATAGGTTCCGAACCGGAAGTAGAATCACTTTGCATTGTATTCAATGACGATTCAAAAGTGTTACATGTAACCTACTTGAATAAAGAAATATTTAAGTTTGAGTTTGAGTTTGAATTCGATCTGGGACTTGCCACAGCGTTCAACACATGTTTTATGCCCTTGTGGAGACAGAATCTTTTAAATGCATGTGATGTGAAACAACTACCCCTATCGCTTGTTAGACGTTCTGGTGGGCAAAATGTATCAAAAATATCTTCTAGTACTATTCTATATATATTCTTCTAGTACTTCTAGTAGATTGCATTTTGAGTTTTAGTATTCCTAACCGCTTTGATAAAAAAAAATTTTGTGAATGAGTCTACCACGACTAGCAAATGAGTATAGCCCTGTTTTGACTTGACAAAGGGCCCAAGATGGTCTATGTGCAACGTGTGGAAAGGTTTTGCGACTTTTTCAATCGGGTGAAGTAGTCCTTCTCGCGAATTAGCAGATTTCTTAGAATAAGCACACTCTATGCACGCACCTACATATTTTTTTACAAAACGTGCCATTTTGGAAAACCAATACTTGCTTTTAATTCGTTCAAATGTTTTTTCAAAACCGACATGACCGATGTCGTCATGGTTCACTTTGCACAGCTGCCATCTTGCACCCTTAGGAACTACCCAACGAATATCATTCTTATTACCACCGATACATTTGAACAACTTATTATCTTGAATAATGTAGTTATCTATAATGTTTCTAGTCCTTTTCCATCAAATCCACTATTTAGAATATCTCTTATGCTGCTCAATTCGGAATCGCCTAATTGGAGAGTCAACAGCCAATCTTGGTTGCTTATTACTCGCACTGCTAGTTGTGGTTCTGATATATGATCATCATCACCCGAGTCTGTTTTGATGGGATTTCTAGATAGAGCGTCGACATGCGACATCTTCCTACCAGCCCTATACTCTATCGAACAGTCAAACTCCTGCACAGTCAACCACCACCTAGCTATTCTAGGCACTAAGTCACGTTTTTGAAAGGTAGATCTAAGCGCGCTACAGTCTGTCACCATTTTGAAGTTTTTTCCAATCAAATAGACTCTAAATTTCTTAAGCGAACAAACGACTGCTAGAGTTTCAAGTTCGTAAGAGTGGAACATTTTTTCTTCCGGTGTTGTCTGTCGGCTATAGTATACCACAGGCTTAAACAACTCGTCTTCACGTGATCTCTGTAGCAGTATGCCACCTATGCCCATTTTGCTGGCGTCAGTATGTAATTCTGTTTCCGCAAGGGGGTCAAAAATTGCAAGAACGGGTCTATTCGTTAGTTTTAGTTTCAAAGAGGAAAAAGCAGTTTCTTGGGCTTCTGTCCACTCCCATTTAGAGTCCTTTTTAAGCAACTTCGTTAAAGGGGAGGGCTAATAATGCGAATCCATGTATAAATTTCCGGAAGTAACTAACAAGTCCGAGAAATTTGCGGACTCCATGTACGTTTTCAGGACGCGGAAAATCGATTACTGATCTTATTTTGGTCTCACCCGGTCTCATACCTTCGGAACTAATTTCGTAACCCAAATAGTCAATTTTATTTTTCAGAAAACTACATTTACCTAAGTTAAGTTTCAAATTTGCCTTTTCTAATAAATGTAACACCACTTCCAAACGATTAAGACATTCCTCACAGCTTCGGCCAAATATTAATAAATCATGTATGTAAACAGTTGCTTTATCGAATCTAACAGGGCCCAACACATGGTTCAACATCCGTTGAAACACTGCCGATGCGTTTGCCAGACCAAAGGGCATGCGGTTAAACTCATATTGGCCGTCTGGCGTGACAAACGCCGTTAAATGTTTTGACTGCTCCGCTATTGGGACTTGATAGTCGCCTGACATTAAATCAAAGAGTGACGAACCATGCCTGACCAGACAACCTAGCTATTTCGTCCTCAATAAGAGGCATTGGATATCGTTCCTTGACGGTAATTGAATTTAACATCCTATAATCGATGCACATTCTTGTTGTTCCATCCTTTTTTTTCACCAAAATTATAGGACTTGCATAGCTAGAGACAGATTCTCTAATTATTCCTGCATCCAGCATGTCCCCTACCATTTGTCGCACTTTATCGCGTTCGTGGTGTGATAGTCTGTAAGGTCTGTATACAACAGGCCTTTGAGTGTTCAATTCTATATTCATTTCAGTAGTGTCTGTGCAACCTAAACTAACCAAATCATTCGAAAAACAGTGACCGAATTGATCGAGAATATTGTTACGAGCTTCGGGTTCGTGACAATAAAAACAGCCGATAAAAATTACCAAAAGTCACACTTTAATTGAACGCCACTAATTACAACCTTAAAACGCACTAATTAAAACAACAATCGCTCCCAAGTCGCACTTCAAAATCGCTTTCGAAGTAATCACTTGTATCGCTAATTCAATACTGTCCCGGTCGCGGTGAATCCCGGCCTTTTATATTGCCGCGGCCGTTCCCGAACATTCGCGCGCAGTCCGGCCTTGACCGGCCGTACGCTCGGTCAAGGTCATAGTTCTAGTAAATTCTGGCGTACGCGTCTCGACTCTCTGTAGTCCCGCCTTTCCACACTAGATGGCGCTGGTTACTAAGACACCATCGATCGTGGCGCGTAACACTACCCCCTCCTAAGACATGCTCGTCCCGAGCATTATCGGCTCCATAATAACGCGCCAATCTCTCCGCATGGACAATCTTAGGAGTGCCTCTTGCACCTTTCTGTTTCCGGTAGGTTACGTCATTGCCCCCAGTCCTAATCCGGTACGGTCCCTCCCATCCAGACTGAAGCCCAGGAGATCTCCCTCTGCTGTGGACTGGATTGCGCAACCTCATCTGTGGACCCTCGTCGAACACTCTACTGTTCACTTTGCGGTCACAAGGGGTTTTCATCTTTCCAGACATTTTCTGGCCCGATTGTCTGACGTGCTCACAAATGTCATTTATTTTGTACCGCCAGTTATTCGCATAATCGATTATACTGCCTGGAGCATCAGGTGGTATTCTGATGATCAGGTCTGCAGGTAGCCGTAGTTCTCTTTCCGCAGTTCGCTTAGGGCAACTGGATCGAAGGTGCCCCCTTTCCCCACAGCCGTAGCATCTAGGGCTGTATCTTTTATTGCGGTCGCGAACTGAAGCCACTGCAACCTCCCTGACGCGATGGGAACGATGATCCTGCCGCACGGCTTCCACCTCCAGTGCATGGGCTAAGGCATCTTTAAGCGTCCCGTGGTGCCCGAGTCTGACAGCAGCTCTAACTTCAATATCGCGGATGCCGTCGATGAACGCCTGCACCAGGTTCCCATCAATAAGCGCTGGTACGGACTGGTAAGCTTTACGCACCAGCTTCTCCACTTCAAGGGCCCACTGCTGCAAGTTTTCGCTGCTGCGTTGCACGCGGTCCTTAAGCTGTGCGCGAAACACGTGTTCCAAGTGAGTGTCGCCATATCGAGCCTCCAATGCCTCAAGTAGCTGCTCGTAAGTCACTTCCTTACCGAGAGCTTCCAAGACAAATAAGGCTTGGTCCTAGGAAGACCTAGGGTGAGGGCAGTCATGGCCTGATTTTTATTCCAGCCATTCGCTTTCATGACTGCCTCAAACTGGATTTTGTAGGCCGACCAGGAAGAAGTTCCGTCGAACGGTGGCACTTTGAATCCACGTAGCGAAGGTGTTGTAGCTACGGGAGCTGCGATTGCTTCTCCAAATTTAAGGCAATCCAGCTTTTTCTTTACGTCCTCTACCACGTCGTCAACCCGATTCTTCACTTGGTCGATCCTGATTTCAGCTTTCGACAGGCGGTTGTCGTGTTGAGCAACCTTGTCCTTCAACTCCTTCATGTCTTTCCCGAAAGAGGCATGAAGGTCCTTCAAAAGGAGCATCTGCTCCTCCTGGCGGCGAGCCTGTTCCTCCTGTCGGCGAAACTGCTCCTGCAGCATCATCATCAGGGCAGCAAGGTCCGGTGCTGCCGATGCTGCTGGTGTTGCTGTGGACGGGCCAGCCTCCGTGGTTAATAACTGGCTCTCCGATTCCTGCGGCAAAGCTCCACCAAAACGTCTCTGGTCCGTCTCCTGTTGGCGTTGACTTCGGGTACGGATACCCTCTGTGTCGTCCTTAGGTAAAACCGGCATAATTTAAATCCCACTTCTGACACCAATTGTTACGAGCTTCGGGTTCGTGACAATAAAAACAGCCGATAAAAATTACCAAAAGTCACACTTTAATTGAACGCCACTAATTAAAACAACAATCGCTCCCAAGTCGCACTTCAAAATCGCTTTCGAAGTAATCACTTGTATCGCTAATTCAATACTGTCCCGGTTGCGGTGAATCCCGGCCTTTTATATTGCCGCGGCCGTTCCCGAACATTCCAACGCAGAAACATCCGGAACATTCGCGCGCAGTCCGGCCTTGACTGGCCGTACGCTCGGTCAAGGTCATAGTTCTAGTAAATTCTGGCGTACGCGTCTCGACTCTCTGTAGTCCCGCCTTTCCACACTAGATGGCGCTGGTTACTAAGACACCATCGATCGTGGCGCGTAACAATATTAAACAGCCTGATTTTATCTTCCTCGGATACCGATTCTCCTAACTGAACTAAGTTTTTATCAACATTCTTCAATTTGCAATTAACTGATGAAACTGATGCACTTAAACGATTTACAATCTCTATTCTTTTAGCGCGAGCAAATATATAATTTTTCAAAAGTACACAAGGGACTGAATAAGGCGTGACAGTCACATATAAGTTCCCATCTGTTACCTTATAAATACCACCAAGAACAACACACTGAGCGTTAGGTTTTCCTACGACTTTGGTGTTTATCATTAAATTACCAGTAAAAACCGGCTCCGTTGCAGCTCTAACAGTTGCGGATCCAAAAAGCTTACTGTGTTCGCTAGTCCTAACTCTAACTGTAGGTACTTCATCGTTTTTGCCTAAATCATCACTAGGTAAGACCGTATCGATATTAAGGAATTGCAGTTTATTAGAGTCTTTATACACTACTACATGTGGTTGTTCTGAGAAAGACTGACCTATTAGTAATGATCTCTCTAAAAGATGGTCCTCAACAACTCTACAGGCTACCGTAGCATTAACTGCATCAATCGTCACATCTAATGAAACAGAACCTAATGACTGAACTAAGCTATGACCAAATCCCATCATAACAGTTGGTTGATTGTCATGTAAAAGTCCCAATCTGTCAATTACAGACTTTTTTATCAGTGTAACTTCGCTGCCAAAATCCACAAATGCCTCTAGATTAATGCCATTGATTGATATTACTTTTATAAATTTCTCATTGTGCTTTGAGGTCGAGATGCGCATGGTTTTCAGGACTGTTTCACTATTTGTACTTGTATCTTTACTAATACTAAAACAAGCCTCACTTGTGTGACCTATTTTGGTACAATGCTTACACTTAATTAATGGTTTAGGGCATTGTGTATACATATGCCCCTTATTTTTGCAATTAAAACAGAAAACGGTATTCATCGCTTGTTTCGGAAATGACCTAGTATTATCAGTTGTGCTAATTACGTTATTCCTATTTCTGAACGGTTGATTTGAGTTCGTAGTGTCTTTATTACTAAGCAAGAATTGTAATAATTGATCTGGTTCGGAACATCTTAAGGCCAGTGTACTTGATTTAGTAGTTTTGTCGCTTATGCCATGAATAATGCAATCTACTGCTCGTTTGCCCTGAATTTCACACTGATTCAGTAATGCGAGCTTCTCGTAAAAGTAAATTTCAATTGGTTCACCGAACCTACTTCGTCGCTTCAGCATATCCTCCAAGGATTGGCCATAATTTTGCTCAGAAGGAAAAGCTCTCATTAGTTTTTCTTGCCATTCAGGCCACGAGTACAGTATAGAGCTCAGGCTTTCATATCAAGTCTTGGCCAGTCCTTGGAGCTTCTGCATCGCAAAATGTATAGTCGTTTTCTCATCCCAGGAGTAAACAGAGGCACATTCATTAACTTTTTTAAGCCATACATCTACGCGTTGATTTTTGGTTGAAGGATCAAACCCCGGAACAATATTTTGGTAGTCTAAGTTTTTATTGCTGGTGTGTGGTCTCTGCATTTCCGACTGGGATAAGAAACCACTTTTAAGAGACTGTATTAAATTGAAAACATCTCGACTTGAAAATGAAGGGCTACGTGACCGCCGAGGGGAGCGTTCAATGTTGGCCTGCTTAACTCGTTCCCTTAAAGATGGATCAGCCGCAGTAGTGTTACTCTGAACCCTACTGCGTCGCTCGTACTCCTTACCTCCATGTAATGTGCAGTCTTGATGACTACGACGCTTGCGGCTCTTCTCCCGATCCTCACGTAGCTCACGCTCCAAACGAAGAATCCTCCGCCGCTCCAGTTCCAATTCCTGTTCTCGCCTCCACCAACGAAGGCTGCTACTCCGGCTTAGTGTGCGGGTGCGGCTGCGTGTGCGGCTTCGCTTGCGGGCGCCCTCACGAGGTCGTCTAGGCGCGCTGCTACGGTTTCGTCCCGCAGCGTCGTTGCTCCGGAGACGGCGACTGCCTGCCCTCTCTTGATCGGCACTTTCTCGGTCACGTTGGGGCGGACTTCGTTCTGGGGTAGTCAGCTCGCGGCGATTTTCCACACGATCGTTATTTTCCTTTTCCATAGTCTAAAGCTCGATGGTTAAAAGAAAAACAGATTAAAAACGGATATTCAATTGCCGTAGTGACCGTTGGCAGTTTAAAATTTAAAATCTTCTACACGGTGCGACTTACGAAAAAATAACCAAAATTTTGCCCCCTTTAAGATACCCCAGGTACAGCAGTCTAGTTACGACAAAACGGTCAAAAGTTGACCTTGACCACTGATATACTCAAATCATAATTAAGGTGAAAATCACGAATATTAATAAAGATATTACGACTTAACATTGTAGGTAGGAATGATTTTGAAATAGGGACGCTATTTAAAAAAAAAATTCTAAAAACAGTGTAAAAAAAGAAAAGGATAAAAATAACTACCCACTAAGTATTGTTATTTATCTTTTTTTTTTTTGGTATTTAAGAGAACGAATTTCACTTGCGACACAGTTAATTCATTACACCTTTATGTGGCGTTTTTCAAATGGGTAATTTGACAACGAAAATAATAAGTAATTTGGACGTGAACTTACGCAATACAGCGATATATCCCAGTTCTGACTTGTAGGGGTCCCTTTCTCACGGCAATCAAACACAGCACTTCTTCATAATAATTTATTCCAGTTAGTCACTTCGATACACAAGTTCTACTCAAGACCACGACCGTACGCTTCGAACGCTCGTAACAGAATGGCCCCAACTGCCGAGTGCCCGTACCAAGATGGCCGTGCTCGTTCCGTGTCGCAAAGTCAAGTTCCGAACTTTTTAAAGATTAATTGTCATATGAATATTATAAATTATTAATAAATTTGTAGGAAAATTCGAAATTATTTTACTAGTAATCACTTTAATTTAACTGAATTTTAAACGACCTTACACTGTTATTTCTAATATATTTTAATATAATAGTACTTTTTTGGTATTGTGGAATTGACAGCAATAAAAAAAAGCACACATTAAAGTAGTTTAATCAATTTTTGACCAAAAACGTATACATTAATATTGACTATTTAACCTTATACAAAATAATAGATATTCAAATCAAATCATCAGCCTAGTCTGTTGACTGCTGACGTACATCTCCATTTATTCCCGCCACATTTCTCTATTCTGGGCTCCCCTCATCCAGCTCATGCCAGCAGTTTTTTTATTACCACTAACCTAACGGCATGCGTGGCGTCTACTACGTTTACCTTAACGCAGTCTCCACTCCAAGATTCGTCTGCTTCATCGTTGGTTGGTTCTACGGGAGACGTGACAAGTCTATAATCCTTTGGGCTATGATGATAACGAGCATGCACTCTCCATTGCATACCAAATGTATATATAACAATATTATAGGGTAGAAGTAATTTTTTAAATAATGACTGCATGATTTCTGGCTAAAAGCATTTCTTCTGTCGGTTCTACCGATGATTTACTGGTTTTAAATAAATTCTCAATTTCTTGTAAAGTTTTATCTTTCGTTTCGGGTAAGTAACAATATAGCAAAATTAAACTGACAGTCGTAGTTATTGCAAAAACTAAGAAAGCACCATGAAATCCTAGATACGTAAACATGTAAGGGGAACATTTTAAACTAGTACCAAACATAAAATTAATTGTTACAGCATTAATAAAACAACAAATATTACGCGATTTTAACGGCATCAATTCTCCAACAAGTGAAGTGGATAAAATGAGTGGACCACAGCTCAAGGATAAAGAAAAGCCTAATAATAATGAAATAGTAAGAATAGGGTTCTCTAATATAAGTGAGAGTTTTACAAGGTACAGGTATAATGAAATGCTATACAAAAAAAATATTCCAACAGAAGTAGCTAAAATTAACAAAGTTCGCCTTTTGAATATTTTAGAAAACCCACACCCGATATACATCCCCATAACTGTCACGCCATCTAGTATTAGCATTCCTATAAAGGCAGTTTTATTACTTCCTGTTATTTTTTTTATAATTTGAATTGCATACACAGTGCACACCAATTTTCCTGAAAAGTGATATAAAGTCATAACGATTATAGATAGCACCGTAGGTTTATATACTTCAGGTTTTGATAGATTGCGTTTATGCGTCAGAAAATGTTCGCACAAAGACATATTTGCCTTTTTGCGTTGTTTTGAATCTTTTTTCTTTTTAATCAAATCTTGTAATTCCTTCTCAACGCCCTCATTACTACCTTTCAACCAACGGTGAGATTTGGAACATTCTTCATATTTTTCTTTGCACGCAAGCCAATAAGGAGATTCTGGCATTATACATGTTGTTACAAAAGAAATCACTACACAAATGATTCCACACAGGCCAACGTTCCGGTAATTGTAGAATGTTCCAATAGCGTTCGCTACCCAGATACCCCAAAAACTACTAGCGGACTTAATAGTTAAAAATACACCGCGGTATCTAGGAGAGATGTATTCCGTCAATATCATCAATGAAGTCGAAACTAAAGAAGCACTCGTTAAGCCTTGCAGTGCTTGAGATATTAACAAGTGATTAGCATTAGTACTACAGTAAAGAAAGAGGAAGGCTACAAAGGCAACAATTGTAACAAATATTGATGTTTTTTTCCTTCCGAAGCATGAGCAGACCAGGTCATACCGAGGACAGAAATGACTCCCATATATCCCGTTATTGATGCTGAAATATAAAATAAATAAGGCTAAGACATTAAACGATTAGGAAACTGTAATAGACTCTACAGACAAAGTCAGCGGGAAAGTAAGAGAGGTGACGAAATATGTTTTTTTTTTACAATTTGTCTTTGTTACAGTCTTCTTTGTTACAAAGCATAACTAAATGGTCTTTATCCTAATTGACTTACCTTATTGGTGAGGTTTGATTTAAATGTGATTTAATGTTTTTGTTCCGTTAATTGTCTTTGTTTTGCCTTTTTTATTTTAATTTAGTTTTTGATATGATATTGTATTCGGTATATTATGTATTATAATACACATCACACGACACACGTGTTGCAAAAGTGCCTAGTTCTACAATTGTTTTTTTATGTTGTTGTTTTAAACGCATTGTCCTGCCACTTTATAATCTCTCAGCTGACTTTGTACATACAGTTTTTTTGTTCATGTAAAACTTACAAATCCAAGAAGCCATTTCATCGCTTATACTAGCCGTGGAGTTAGCCTCTATCCTCAACTGCGGGATAGCTACTGTGGACACGCCTACACTTAGCCCAATCGAAAAAAATAGCATCCATGATCCACTGCTTACGATTAACTGAAAAATAAATGGCTTGTATTAGTAGTAGCTATGAGCTCATCAAGATTGTACCATAATTATAACTAAAAGCAATTTCTGTAAATGTTTCGTGCAATAACGTACTAGATGCACGTTTAAAGATCTACGTTGTGAATAAATGAGTGTAAATTAACAATTTTTTATTTTTATTTACTATTACATCTAGCTACCCGAATCCATTTTATAGTTTTGGGGGAAAAGCGTTACAAGCATACATACAGACACTCTTTTAAACTATCGTCTTTATAATAATATTAAAAGGATAAGGTAATCAGTAATATTTTTTTTACTCATGTTAATTAGATTACATGAGTACAAAGATTTGATTAACTTATGTATCGTCACTATACAAATACTATACAAATGAAGCTACCTCCGGTTCGGAACCTATACCTACTGAGAAGATACCGACACGAAACTCAGAAGTTTTATTTACAAATAATTATGATATTTAGTTATCGTAATTGATAAACTCTTGATGCAAAAACCACTGAATCTGTATTAATTACCATAGTCAGAGCCATCAAAGTTGCGAGGCACAGCTAGTAATGAATCAAAATCAACAAACCTGTCTTAGAAATGGTTGCCATTGAAACACATCAGAATTTTTACTAGTACAAACAGTATCCATTCTTAATCAATGGTTTTCTTCCAATAGCTTAAAACATTAGGCCACCTTGCACGTGTATTGTACGAATTGCAATACGAAATACAAAGAAAGCTGTGTTCACTAAGCCATAATTCTAGCTAGTATGTAAAAAAAACTATTTCCCACAAGATAAGAGTTTAATTAATAAATGCAAATAAGCCGTCGTAAATTTCGTCTTTTAAATAAATTAATATATTATCGAGTAAAACAACTAAAAAAAAATATTTGCACACATTAAATTTTAAATGTAATTTTTTATTTAAACTCCGAAAAGTTTATAATAATAATGATTTAAAGCGTAATTATACGCTATACTACATAGAAAAAAAATATTTCAAAATATTCCTACATAGCTAATTCGACTCAAAATCTCGGTTAAACAGGCAAACATTTTTAAATCATGAAAAAACTCCACTAAGAATTTGCCAAGTATCCACGACCAGGCCTTAGTTTAAAAGCACAAAGTTTAAAGTAACACAACATTGTGTGAAAGATTTGCAAAACGTCTTCTTGTGTACATTATTTAAAATAAAAATCGATATCGAATGGAAGAAGAAGGGCGACAATTTTATTACGGATTTGTTAGTGTGAGTAGTTTGCGCATATTATGAGTGTTAATTGTCCTATGAAAAATAAGCTTGAGTACAAAAATTAACACCGGCTAGCAGCGTGCGTCCGTATCGAAACTTATCACGTCACTACGCTAAGATGCGTGGCGCCCGCGCCTCACTCCGTGCGGTTATGAGGCCTACAATTTTTGAGGCAGTTCAGACCTCACTTCGCACTGAACATGATTAATTTCTAAACAGTGCGTATGGGGCCTAATCGATCTCATATAATATTGTCTACGCCATTATGCTAGGCTTCGTAAGAGAAGCAATTTTATATATTTGTCTCTGTTATACTCTTACAAATGTTAAAAAAACGCCCCCCCCGCACAGAGTGAAAGAACGCGATTATGACTGCCGCACCTGCTATAAGTTATTCAATTCAATTCAATTCAATATTCTTTTATTCATGTAAATTACACCAGTAATATTTATGAAACGTCTATATAATGCAAATGACACTACCTCCGGTTCGGAACCTATAACTTACAGAGAAGATCCCGGCAAGAAACTCTGTTGTTCATATTACAAATATAGCTGAACTTATAACTAGTTTTGCACTAAGACATACAGTGTAGTAATTAGATAAAATAATGTAGTAAATTGTAAAAAATAATTCATTGATTCAAAGTAATAAGAAAAATTAAAAAATATATATATTTAAATTAAACAAACTGTAGGTCCTAATGCACATTCGTGCTTAATAAGAATTTTGCCAACTTGCGAGTTGACAAATACGTAAAGAAATAGGTACCTCTTGCTGAGTTTGTATAAATAGAAATACAATTAGTAAATATAATTAGTGAAATTTTCCATGTGAGGGCGAACAGACTAGTTAGTGGTCCACACTTCTTTGTCATTAATATAGTCTTCTACTCTGTAGTACCCTTTTTTCAAAAGACAACCTTTAACAAGTAGCTTAAATTTGTTCAAAGGTAAATCAACAATAACTTGAGGTAATTTATTAAAAAAAGTTATACTTAAACCAACAAATGAATTACCAATCTTATGAAGTCTACGTTTAGGGACAGCAAGCTTGTGTTTATTTCTAGTGTTGATGCTATGAGTGTCAGATTTTTTAGGAAAAGTATGCAAGTTTTGGTATACATACATTAGACAGCCAAAAATGTATTGAGATGCGACTGTTAGGATGTTGATTTCCTTGAATAATTCTCGCAGCGAGTAACGTGGTGTTAGCTTGTAAATGGCTCGGATGGCCCTCTTTTGTAACACGAAAATAGTCTGTAGGTCGGCCGCAGATCCCCATAAGAGCAGACCATACGACATGACGCTGTGAAAATAGCTAAAATAAACCAATCTTGCCGTCCCCACATCAGTCAGTTGCCTTATCTTCCTAACAGCATATGCCGCCGAACTCAGTCTTCCAGCCAGAGAAGTTATGTGAGGAGACCATTGTAATTTAGAATCTAAGTTTATGCCAAGAAATATAGTAGAGTTAATGAGTTCAATTTGTTCCTCATTAATTTTTATTATAGTGTTGACCTGCTTTACATTCGGCATTGAAAACTTTACGCATTTTGTTTTATTGGCATTAAGTAAAAGGTTGTTAGTTTTAAACCAATTGAGTACCTGGCTGAGAGCTAAATTAATGTCATCAACATTTTCATTTTGTCTATTAATTTTGAACATTAGAGAAGTATCATCGGCAAATAATACTATCTCACATAAATCATTGGTAAAGAATGGCAGGTCATTAATATATATTAAAAATAGCAAAGGTCCCAATATTGAGCCCTGGGGCACTCCCATTAATAATGGAGTACCGGACGAATTAACTCCATTCACACTGACTTTTTGAGTTCGGTCAGATAGATATGACTTAATTAGATCAAGTGAATTGTTAGATACACCATAATGCCGCAATTTCAAAATCAAGGTTTGGTGATTTACGTAATCAAACGCTTTTGATAAATCGCAAAAAACACCCACGATATCTTGCTTACTATCCCATGCATCAAACACATGCTTCATGAGTGCTACTCCTGCATCTGTTGTAGATTTCCCTATAGTAAAACCATATTGGTTTTTATGTAATAGCTTATTTACAGTGAAATGGCTTAGTATCTGATCAGAAATTATTTTTTCAAAAATTTTACTAAATGTGGGTAAAATTGAAATGGGTCTGAAATTTGACGGGTCATTTTTTCTCCGCTTTTAAATAAAGGTATGACTTTACTAAGTTTCATTAAATTTGGAAAACAACCTTCATCAATACATTTATTAAATATATTTGCCAAGTGAGGAGCTATAATATGTATTATATTTTTTAATACATCTACAGAGAGACCCCATAAATCTTCAGTTCTTTTAATATTAAGTTCCTTGAAGGCATTCAAAACTGTCTTAAAGTTAATGTACTCAAATAAAAAGGGAGTTTTGCATTCATCGACATGCGATTTGAGCAGGGAATTAGCTTGATCTGGGTTAGATAATAATCAATTAGTTATTGTGACCGGGATACTTGTAAAGTAGGTCTCAAAAGCGTTGGCAATTTCACCATCTTTCTCGATAATAGTGTTATCAATTTTGAGGGAGAGCTTGTTTGTTTGTGTTTTGTTTCTACAAGTCTCTTTATTGATAATATGCCATGTGACTTTGTTTTTATTAGTTGCTTTAACTATTTTTTCTTTAAGAAAGTTAGATTTAGCAACCGCGCAAATCTTTTTAAATATTTTTGAATAATTTCTGACATATTCCACTATTGAGGGATCGTTCGAATTAGCTTTTATATCATATAATTCAAATAATTATGCATGTGGCTTGTTAGACCTCATAATGCTGTGAGCGTGTTAACTGAAAAATAATTGGCTGGCATTAGTAGTAGCTATAAGATCGCCTTAATTGGCTACTTGACAGTGTTAACAATAAAATATGAAAAGTGTTAGATACGTTAGCTAATAAAGTTAAGTAATAATTTTACTTTTTTATTTTTTTATTAAAAGCATATTAAGTATTTTATTTTTGCAAAATAAATTTAACTTTTATTATCTGTGGAACAAAAGAACCGAAACGGAAACCACCATTGCAATTCGGAAATGACAGCTGTCGGCGAAAATTATTAATTTTAATGTGGCGAAACAATGATTATTTTACCGATTAAATTGAATTATTGTGTCTCTAATCGTATAAAGAATTTATTGAAACATTTTCCGTTTATCTAAATTAAGTCGTTCCTATGCGTATCGGTTCGTTGTCTAGGACGTTGACGTCATAATTGCAACAGTGACGAGACTTGGCGTTTTCGCGCGCTTTTTAAATGTGTTACACAAAATCTTATTTTTCTCTGGTTATTTACATTTTTTCCATAAAAATCGCTTGGGATATAAAATGAACGGGCGCACATTTTACAATACTTATTCAAAAACTGTCAAGTAGCCAATTGTACTATAATTTATAACTAAAACCAATGTCTGTAAATGTTTCGTGCAATAACATACCAGATGTACGGTGTAACGGTCTACCTTATGAATAAATGAGTGTCAATGAACAATTAATTTTTTAATTAATTTAAAATTACATCTAGCTACCCAAATCCATTTTGTAGTTTTTGGGAGCAAAAGCTACAAACATACATACAAACACTCTTACAACCTATCGTCTTTATAATTATACATACTAGCTGTGCTCGCGACTTCATTCGTGTGGACTACAGGATTTCGATATCTATATTATTTAAAGCTATCTATTTATAAAATTAAATTATTTTTATAAATTAAACTAATAAGCTCAAGCAACTTCTTATTACATCAGCTGCTGTCCATCCTACCTGTAAAAGTACCCTCAAAATTGGTCTAGCCATTTTAGAGATTAGCCGGAACAAACAGACCAAAATAATAAAAAAGTGATATTTGGTAAATAAATAAATGTTATATTTTATGCATATTTGGTTATGGTAATTAATAAACCCTTGACGCAAAAACTACTATATCGATACCAATTACCATAGTCAGAGCCATCAAAGTCGCGAGGCACAGCTAGATATGAATCAAAATCAACAAACCTGCCTTAGAAATTTAGAAATGGTTGCCATTTAAACACATCTGAATTTTTGCTAGTAATATCAGTATCTATTCTTAATCAAAGCTTTCCTTCCAGTAGCTTTAAACATTAGGGCCACCTTACACGTGTATTATATGAATTTCATAACAAAATACAAAGAAAGCTGTGTTCACTAAGCTATAGTTCTAGCCAGTATGTTAAAAAAACTATTAGCTAAAGATAAGAGTTTATTAATTAATGCAAATAAACAGCTGTAAATTTCGTCTTTTAAATAAGTTATCGAGTAAAACAACTTAAAAAATATGTATTATTTGCACGAATACAATTTAAAGTGTAATTTTTTATTTCAACTTTAATAAGTCTTGTTATTTATAATATTTTTTAACAAGCGTAATTACGCTTTACTATATTAAAATAATCCTAGCATTAAGTCCACTTTTTGTACTTTTTTTGTGCAATAACGTTTTTAAATAAAAAAAAAAATTGATGTCAAAACATTCCTACATAGCTAATTCGACTCATAATCTCGGTCACAAAGGGTCTACAATGCTTATTGTCATTAATGTGTAGGACAAATGAGAGATGTCTGTCTTCAGAGGGCAAAAATTTCAAACTCGTGAAAAAACTCCACTAAGAATTTACTATGTGAGATAAACATTTTTTTTCGGAAGTTTATTTGATAAATAAATTCTATTGGACCACATCACAAACATTGCTCTAATTCTGTGCTTAGTTGCTGAAGTACTTGTGTTACAGAAATCAGAAACAACGACGGTACCACAACACCCAGACCCGAGATAATATAGGAAAGCTCGTTTCCCATATTAACCCGACCGGGAATCAAACCCAGGACCTCAGAAATGGAACGACGCCAAAGTTCAGCATGCTCGACTCTCGTCATCGAAAATCGTCAAAAATAACATCACTAGTCTTGAGCGTGAAATACAATTTTTCGTAAGACTAAGGCTGACCCCACATTGAGCGTGCGCGTTCCTGAAGCGTGTATCCTATGCGAACGCCGCGTGCACGCTGCCTAAACGCGACGTGAGCGCCGCGTTTTGGCAGCCAATGACTTGTGTACAATTGGAACATCAAATGCACGCTAGCTAAATGCCTTACCCAAGTTCTTTTTTTTTATTGTAGCGCAGTATATTGGCTCCTCCCAGCCTGATGGTAAGCAAGAGAGGAACCCACATCGCGATGACAACGGATTTGATATCAAAATATCCTATCCGTTAGCATCGCCATACTCGAAGGAATCCATGTCAAAGAGAGGAGGAAACACATGAGCCGGCAACGAGTTCCACTTCTTTATAGTCCGGCAAAGATAAAAGTTACCGAACTTTTTTGTTCGTGATGGAATATTTTCCACGGTAAAGCGATGACATCGTTGGCCGGCTCTTGTGGTTCTGTGTAGGAAAGGAGAGCGTGGGATAAGGGAAATCAGTTCCTCGGAACACTCCCCATGATAAAGTCGATAACAAACACTTAATGCACCAATGTCTCTACGTAGTTGAAGAGGTTCAAGGTTCCCAGTAATCTCTAGTCGCTGCAACCTATCAAGGGAATCCATGAGGTATTTGGCAGGACCGTCCCAGAGGTGCGAGCAGTATTCCAGGCAAGACCGGACTTGAGTCTTATATAAAAGACAAAGCTGGTCCAGGGTGAAAAACCGTTGCACTCTGTTTGGGATCCCCAGTTTTTTGGATGCTAATGAGATGAGACTCTCGATGTACTGACCTTGATTGCAGCAGCTATCCATGCCGAGCATGCTTAGGCTGTTGGTTGGTTTGTTGTTAGGTTGTTTTAACACATTTGTAAGATATCCGTACTATTACGGAGGGAAAGAAAAGAAAAGGAACTCAGAGTAGTTTTAGTAAATATAATAAAGGAAAATAATAGAAATACAAACTGAAAGAGAGAGAATTTTGACAGAACAGGCCGAACAATATAATAAAGACAGATTCAACGTTTTATAATAAAAACTATCAAAAAGGCTCCTACAAAGGAGTCCGTAACATCCTCCCCCTTTTTAAAAGAAGGAGAAGGAAGTTATTGCGGGGAGGTGGCAACCCTATCAAAGTGGGGCAGCCCTAGTGCGATAGTACTCGGAGCGGTGCTTCTTTACTGCAGCGAGATCTTCCAAAGCTTGAAGGCTTCTGAAGCTTCGGAGTGTTGCCCGAAGAGTGAATTTGCTGCCCGTAGAGTCACCAAAAGAATTATCGTAATTGACCCAGACTGGAGGTTACTGCCTGAAGTGTATCGAAGTGAACACTCTTGTTACTGGGCTAGTATTCGTTTTATAGCCAGACTTCGTTGATAAATTGCTCGTAAGCAGATCCGACATCTCTCACCTTTTTAGAGCAGGCGGTAGGGAATAGTCTGCATAATCTGTCCCTGTGTAGCGGTTAAAAGAGACGAGTCATAGTATCTTAATTCCCAAATATCATCGTTGAGGTCGAAAGTCATCGCAATAATTATGTGAAGAAGCATCTTGAGTTATTCTGGCAGTCTGCTTGTCCTCGCAGCGTCACGGGTAAGAAGGCAATGTTGCAGGGCACGGAGAAAACAACACGGCGAAGCAGGCGATGAGGGTAGCAGTGCAGAGCCGGAGGTAGAGATAACGCGATTCGAAACAACTATAAGTTAGTTAACAAAATATAGCATGCACACCTCCTCCGTGTTAAGAAGTAAGAAAATAAACCAAAACATTAATTCTTCAAAACGTTCAGAAATAAATGCAAATCACTTGAAGAGTGAAATATATTATTAGAAGTAAATTGCAAAGCAACTACATAAATAAATTATAATTGTGGACTGTATATATAGAAACTAAAACGAAACGTACTTACTCTCAAATAACTACCAAACAAAATAACGATGAAGAGCTCCGTAATATCTTCACCGATGAAATGGCAATGGAACTTGAAACTTCAACATGGTACACTGAAATAACTAAATAAAACCCAAGCTTAAAGCGTAACAATTATAATAATTAAAATAAGTAGTTAAACCAAACTACATTATAATAAACAAAATTAAATATGTAGAGTCGACAATTTAAATCAACTTACCTACTAAAATCAAACTAAATAAAATATTAGTTAACTATACAACAATAACCGCCAGATGATGTCAACCAAACAACAAAGCGTAAAACGCTTCATGATCTTGTCCGACAAAATGTGCACGGTTCTCAGAAAATCATTTGATACGTTAAAATGAAAAACCAATCTAGTCAAAAATGACACGCTTTGTGGAAAGTCAACTACATGGATGACAAGGGCCGGATTAAGCCCATCAGACACAAGAGTGAGAGCATTGGATCTGTTAGAAAGTCGCGTATGACCAGGCATAGGCTTTCGCTCTTGGTCGTATGGTAAATCACCATTCAGGTGAGCAACATCTTTGTCCACCCCGCCTACACGTACGTCCGTGCGCACGGCTTGGACCAAGGTGTCGCCATTTGTGCATTCGACAAGAGATACTGTGTTGGAGGTAATGCCACAAGACATTGAACCAGAAATATTTACAAAAGAAGACAAGTCAGGTGAGGTGCGGTTTTCGAAAACTGTATCTAAAATCATAATATCGGAACTTTTGCCCGGCTTGTCTTGCTTAACAATCACAGTGAGGTCAGCGATTTCATTGACGCTTTTGAAGGCGTCAGACAATGGAGCAGTCAATTCAGAGACAGCTAAAGAATCAATCTCGCAGAGCAGATCAGATTGCAAGGGGAAATCAGTCAAGCCATCTTGAGGTAAAACCTGACTAGAAGCTTCGGTGATAATGGCACACGCATCCGTTGCAAGCTGCTCTCGCCTCTCAAAAGGACCCACAGATTGCAACTTGTGACTGTTTTGAATAGTATCATTCAATGTAATGGGATCACGTAATGACACGCTATCAGCCATCTGTAAAATGAAATTATTTTCGTTAGGAAGTGAAGCTTTCACAGAACCCGTCAACAAAACGGTGGAAGCAGTGTTAGTTAATCCTGAAGTTATAGATTTGCTGCGTTCTTCATTCACTGAACTCAGTTTCATAGCTACATGAGGGACAGTCTCAAAGTTATGTAGCAATTTATGATGCTTAAATTTGCAGTCGGGAATTCGGCATAAAGTCTTGGAATTACATGTTTTATAATTATGTGTGCCATTTTTCAGACAACGACTGCAAACTTTTTGGTCGGAAACCAATTTTAGTCTGGCCATAATGTCCAGATTAATAAACTTGTCACATTTGTCAAGTGAGTGACATTGTTGACATAACGAACAAGAAATTATTTTATGTACAAAGTGAGCAGATTTTGGATGATTTTTATTTACAGGTGCATCGGAATTAATAACAGAGGAATAATTATCAAACCTTCCAAACTGTATTTGTAAGCCGCTCATTACAACATCTGCACCATCTGCGACACATAACAATGTGGCTACGGCTTCCCGGGCCGGCCCCGATAGGGCCTCATTGACTCGAGATAAATTTTCTAAAGCCGAGAATGACGACTTCGTGGAGTCGTATGCAGTTTTAAAGGGTAGCCAATCGCGTGGCTCACCACTGAAGCTGGGTAGGCGGCTATACGTCCTTACGCCAGACAAATCTTTAAGAATCTGAGCTAAACGAAGTATATCTGTATGAGGTTGATTAGATGCATGAGTGTCAGTAGTGTAGTACCTTTGATCTTCGCTGTTAGAGATAGGCCGAGCCGGCGTCCGGTCAAGCCTCGCGGTGCGAGGCCGAGGAGTAAGACCTGGATAGACACCGTGACCAGCAGACGAAGGTTGAGGCGGTACAGCAGCCAAAAGTCTACCGGGATGCACTGGGCAAAGTACCTCCTCAAAGGCAGCTCCGGCGGAATGCTGAAAATCAGATGCACGCGAACCCACAAAAGTGGACCCGTCGGGCCGCCACCGTGGCGCATCGACGGGTAAAATCCCACTGGGTTCCGATAAGCGTGTTGATGAAACCTCAGAAATTGGTATACACTCTTTTACCACTTTATTTACATCACCTCTACTTCGGCCAGAAGTGCGGCTCCTGCCGCATCGGTTGATTGCTGCCTGTGCTCTCTCTTCAGTTAATTTGATGCGCGTTTCATGTTCGAGCATCGTGACTTCATATTTACGTTGTATTTCGGCTTTGCGTTCAGTATACTCCGCTATGATTGCCAATTTTCGCGCTTCACGCTCTTTAGCTCTTGCTGATCTTCAAGCTGAAACAGAACCTGAAACCGCCGCACGGACGGGCGAGGCGGAGGGGAGCGCGGGCGCGGCGACGTAAGGCATGCCGAGATATAACGACGGCGTCGTGCCGAGATATGGCAGAGAAGCCTCGCTGCCTGGCAACGACGTCGTGCAGAGGTATGGCTGTGAAACCTCGGCCGCGCTCGTCTCCTCTATAAACCTACTCTGAGTTCGAGTCGGCATATTGGTGCCGCTATACAATTTACAAGAAAAAATGAAAACTTACGAAACAGAACGCTGGTATAATTTAAAAGGATCGAATGGACCAAATATTACGGAGGGAAAGAAAAGAAAAGGAACTCAGAGTAGTTTTAGTAAATATAATAAAGGAAAATAATAGAAATACAAACTGAAAGAGAGAGAATTTTGACAGAACAGGCCGAACAATATAATAAAGACAGATTCAACGTTTTATAATAAAAACTATCAAAAAGGCTCCTACAAAGGAGTCCGTAACACGTACTAATATAATATTATTACATGCGAAAGTAACTCTGTCTGTACGGCGTTCACGCCTAAACCACGCAAACTATTGCGATGAAATTAGGCATAGGTATACGTTAAACCTCAAGAACGGACATAGGGTACTTTTTAATGGGGGTAATATCGTCCTTAAAAGTATATATTTTAAGTTAAAGATACAAAATCAAATAAAAAAAAAACTCAAATTAATATACCATAAAGTATATTTATTATAGAAAAAATCTGTAGTCCACGCAAGCAAAGTTGCAGACATAGCTAATCTATTATAAAATATTGCAAGTCTGCAAGAAATACAACGGAAGTTGCAACCTTTATTTACCATTTACAACATTTTCATATTATTTATGAAGATTCAAGAAATTTAAGCCATGTGCTAATTGATTATAGATATCTGGATCTCGTCATTTATAATAATATTAATTAATCGCAGTACGTTAGTCTCGTTAAAACTCGAGTATGACACAATGGTAAACCAAAATAAGCCAATGGTAAACCATTCTTAATTCGTTTATTCTAAAGTTAGTAATCTAGATTTCATTAATCGTCTCTAATCGTTACACTGTTGCATATTTTTAAACCCAAAATGATAGAGGTTTTTGGAAAGATAAATCAAAATTCTTTTAATCTAAATTTAATTCAAACACATTTTGTATTCTTGGCATATATTATATTATATAAAAAGTATCAATAAGACTAATATAACATAAAACATATACAGGATATGGAATAACAAAATCCACTTTAACAACAAATATCTTATCTTTTATTGCAACAATTTGTTCTTTTTTATAAATTTTAAATACTGGTAAAGTTTCAAGGTCGTAGCACACATATAGACTCGTAAACGGAACGTAAACGTATCAACTTTTCTTGTTTATATTGTTTTGGGTCTGGGTGTTGTGGTACCTTCGTTTTTTCTGATTTCTATAACACAAGTGCTTAAGCTACTTTCCACAGGATTAGAGCAAGATGTTGTTCAATATTGTTTAACTACAGCTTTCAGTTTTCTTTGTACGAACCTCCCTAATCGAATTCTTAACGTTATCGCCTCACCTCGGAGCGAGCTCACGAGCCGCTTGCGTCTCACCCTACACTACCTTACTAAATAAATAAATAAGTATGCTTCCACCATCAGTTATACCGTAAACAAAGTAAATAGTAAAACTAAAGTTTTCATAAGCCCTCAAACCAGTCACGATAAATGATTTGCCCTTTTCCCTGTTAATATTTCTAATTCTGTTGGAGTCGGTTTCTTCTTAAAGAAACGTGATATTTCATGTAATTGTTTTCCTTTTGTCTCAGGTAGATAAAGGTAACCTAATACCAATAATATAGTTGATATTATCCCGAAAAAGGCAAAAGCTCCATCGTATCAACAATAATAAAATAAATACGGTGACGTTTTAAGAAGAGTTCCCATTAAAAATTTAATAACCATTGCAACGGCACAAAAGCAAAAACTTCTGGATCTTAGAGGTATTAATTCCGCAAAAAGTGAAGTTGATAAAATCATTGGCCCACAGCATATTGACAAAGAGAACCCAGTAAGTAAAGCAATAGTAACATAATTATTTTCCGCTATCACTTCTAACCTTATGAGAAACAAATACATAGATAAAGTAAATAAAAACATTGTGCCAATTGTAGAAGCAGTAAGTAATAATGTTCGCCTTTTGAGAAATCTAGAAAATCCACAGCCAGTATACAGTCCTAATACAGTGAAGCCATCTAAAACCAACATTCCGACATACGCTGTGGTATTATTGTTTGTTATTTTCTTGATCATTTCTATAGCATATAACGTGCATACTAGTTTTCCCGAGAAATGATACATAGCCATTACTAGGGAAGAAAGTGCTATTGGCTTATATACTTCAGGCTTGGATATATTTGTAATAGTAACACGGGCATAGTCTAATAAGGACTTTTTGTGTTTCCTATTACTTTTGTATTGTTTTTGCATATTAATAATTATTTCTAGTTCTTTTTCCGTGTCTTCACTATCTCCTTTTAGCACATTCATCATATCGTTCCTTACTAGCTAGCCAGTACGGAGATTCTGGCATTATAAATATTGTGACAATTGCGTAAATGGAACAAACGATCCCGCAGAGACCAATGTTCCGAAAGTTAAAGAACGCTCCAATAGCGTTCGCCACCCATATACCCCAAAACATGGTTGCAGATTTGATGGTCAGGAATATGCCGCGGTATCTAGGTGATGAGTATTCTATTAGCACCATTAGAGAAACTGTGGTCTGTTGAGCAGCTGTCATTCCGTGTAATACTTCGAAGATCAACACGTAGGTCGCATTTTTACTGCAATATAGAAGAAGTGCCGCCACAAAACCGTTGACGGCTAGGAGCATCAAGGCTTTTTTACGACCGTATTGGTGGACGATGAGAACTAGAAGCAGCACCCATATTATCCCGACGTAAGCAGATATTGACGCTGAAAACAAAAATGTTTTTTCATGAGGTGCTTCCACAAGCAACAAAACACAAACACAAAAGGCAATGTTAATAGTGTGGTCAAGAAACCGATGAATACTGGACCATTTATGGTGAAGACACTAACCCCATAGAGTTTATTAATAATGAGCAAAAACCTACTGTTCTTCAAAAGGCACGCTCGGGATGGGGATATATTTTATGGTAATTGGTGTTGTCAAGTCAACAGGATTTGGTAGCATATGCAATTGAACCGTAATTTTGGTTCACTTGCCTCACATAAACCCTTCAACTAACTAAGATATACGTAGTGAGGGTATGAGAACGGGTTTTATGTCATATTTGAGATGTGACCTGTGCTATTTGAGAAGGCGCCAAATGGCATCTGATTAAGTTTCACGACTCAATCGAAATATCAGCCGGAACCAACAAATTAAGGTTATTTCCAAAACAAGAAGATGCTCTTATTGAATGTCACTAAATCGTAAAAGAATGGTCTCTCATCTAATGTTAGATACCGGCGTGCATAGCGTAACTTTCGGTTCTCTTTCAAAACCGTAATTGCTTTTATGCCACGAGTGGTTACACCAATGACTCTGTTTATTTCTCACTCATTCCCTTGGGATATAGTTTATATTTGTTATAAAGCGCGAAATGTATTAACAGTAAATTCAATGTGTGAACAAAATACAAAATCACTTACACATCCAAGAAGCCATTTCGCTACTAACGGCGGCAGTGGAATTAGCCTCTTGTCTTAGCTGAGGGATAGTAACGGTCGGAGTGCCGAGTGCAAGACCATACATAAAGTATATCACCCATGTTATACTGCATACCAATAACTGTAAATGATAAAAATTGCGCGAAGAAATAAATCAGTAACTTAAACCCTAACAAGCCCTTAATAAATGGTCGTAGCGTACGCGTATCGTAATGGTAACCTATGTTACTTTCGAAACTTTAATGGTCTTATTTCAAAACTCTAAAAACGGTGTAACGAAGTATTTGTTATAATAAGTATTTAAAGATTATTACCTAAAAAAGAGTCCAGTGGAAAAAAAGGTATTTTATCTGGAAGTAAAAAACGAATTAATCTCTTTATAATATTGAAAACGATTTTCTGGATACAAAATGTATATATTTATCAAAGGTTAGGTGAGATTTCAAAACCTATAGTTTTAAAAAATAGATATATATATATTGAAAATCGGATTATCATCTATACGTCATTCGTTTTTTCGGTAGATATGAAAAACAAAAATGTGGTAAAACGTTTTCGGTGAAATAAAATTCGAACTAAAAACATTTTGATTTAAAATAGGTGACCATCTACAGGCGTATCTACAGGTACCTAATACAGGCGTATGGCGAGTGCAATACGTATTCAAACAAGTATGCACAAGAAGTGGCGTTGTAGCGAATCGGAAATATTTGTTTGTTGAACACTGCATTCTTCCCATTCACAAAACATCGGAACCGAATTAAAAAAGTATGTCTTATCTTTTTCCTGACACAACGATTTAACAAAAAAATGATTTACGGAATCGGAGTAATTTCTGACATTTGTGTATCAACTTGGTCTGGTCTACAAGATGCGTCTTAAAGGTACGCTTACGATACGACCAGTGTGCGCAGAGCCTAAGCGTAACCCCACACTAGCGTTCTTTGAGCGTCAACGCCCACGCAACGCCGACGCGACGTCGACGCAACGTCTACGCGGCGCCGACGCGGCGCCGACGCAACGCTTGCGCAGCGGCGCGGTCGAAATGACGAACGCCAGGACTGCGCTCCACAGGCGCCGCGCCGGCCCGTCGCCTGCGCAGCGTTTATTTTGACAACAGTACAATGATCAACTCAATTGTTTCGGCTCGCCCGTGTTTTAGAATCAGTAGGTAGAAGACTTTTTAGCTGATAGCAAATATGGATGTAGCTTAAAATACTAACTCATATTGCCGAAGAAACCCATTTTCAATTAAGTACTTTTAGTTTTCGAGAAAATAAATGCTAAAGTTGCCTATTCGGGCCATGTGTCAAATAGGTAAAATATTTTTTTTCCTTTACAAGTTGAAAGTATTAATTTATCACTGCAATATAAAACATTATATTGTGCGTTATTCAAATCTTACATTTTCATTTTCGAAACAACTGTACATGACGTCAGCGCGGCGCGACGCTTGGGAGAGAAAACAGGACGCCATTGGAGTTTTTTGTGATCTGTCAAAGGCATTTGATTGCGTTGATCACCAAACGTCGCTGATGAAGTTGAGGCATTATGGTGTTGTAAGCACTTCACTGAGTCTTCTACAGTCTTACCTTTCTGACAGAACTCAAAGGGTCAATGTGAATGGAACTAACTCTTCTGGTGCACCTCTAGCGATGGGAGTGCCCCAGGGCTCAATATTGGGACCTCTGTTGTTTCTTATTTATATTAACGACCTTCCTTACTTTGCGAAGGATATCTGTGAGATTGTGTTATTTGCTGATGACACTTCTCTCATCTTCAAAGTTGATAGATGTAAAGAATCATTTGAAGATGTAAATAGTTCTCTCTCACAAGTGCTACATTGGTTCACGAATAATAATCTCCTGCTTAACACTAAGAAAACGAAATGTGTCAAATTTACAATGCCGAATGTTAAAAAAGTCAACATCAAATTGTCTATGAATGGTAAACCTATTGAAATAATTAATTCTACAGTATTTCTCGGCATTACATTCTAATGTAGAGTCTACTCTAAATTGCAATGGGGACCCCATATTGTTGCCCTGGCAGGAAGGCTTAGTTCAGCTGCATACGCTGTAAGAAAAATTCGTAATTTGACTGATATTGAGACTGCAAGACTGGTTTATTTCAGTTACTTCCATAGTGTTATGTCATATGGTCTCCTTTTGTGGGGAACAGCTGCTGATATTCAGACTATTTTTGTTTTACAGAAGAGGGCTATCCGCGCCATATATGGTCTTAAATCACGGGATTCTCTCAGAGACTTATTTAAAGAAATTAACATACTTACCGTTGCATCTCAATACATTTTTGATTGTATTATGTATGTACGCAAAAATTATAATCTACTTTTTAAAAAATCTGACTTCCATAACTTTAACACTAGAAATAAACACAAGCTTGCTGTTCCATATCTAAGACTACATAAGATAAGTAATTCCTTTGTGGGTTTAAGCGTTAAATTATTTAACAAGTTACCTGAAAATGTTATCCAGTTGCCCATGCATAGATTTAAGTCTCATGTTAAAAATTGTTTGATAAAAAAGGGCTACTACAAAATTGATGATTATTTAAATGACAAAAATGTATGGGTCTAGAATAACTTAATTCTTTGAAATCTTACTATAGCTTTGTATACTTTATTTAAGTACCTAGTTTAAGGACACATTGTTATATTTGAAAAGAGTAAGTGTCGAGTTTCTTGCCGGTTCTTCTCGACATGATCAACATTCCGAACACGGCGGTAGAATACTTTATTTGTACTGACTATTCATAAGTGCTTTTGTGAAGCTTACATGAATAAAGATATTTTCTATTTCTATTTCTATTTCTTTCAACATTTACAAAATTTTCATATTATTTATGAAGATACAAGAAATTTTAGCCATGCGCTAATTGTAAAATAAAGTTCGTGAATACTACTTCTCTCTCGCTAACAAGTAATGATAGTCATGAATTTGTCAATTGCTGAACCAACCAAACCAATTTATCTATCTTCTGAATTTATAGTTAAAATGTGTAAATCTCAGTATACCTTTATATTTTATATATTATATTCTAATTAATTTATATAGTATGTGTATTATTAACGTATATTTAAAAGATACCGTAATGTTATTTTTAATGCTTAATTTATTGTTGTTTAAAATGATTTCATTTTTTTCTCCCCTGTTACCGCACCCATATACAAACTATCTGCATGACCCAAGGGTTGACTAGTAGAGAATGCCCCTAGCATTAAGTCCACCTGTTGTACCTATTTGTGCAATAAAGTTTTTAAATAAATAAATAATTGATTATAGATATCTGGATCTGGTCATTTATAATGAAATAAGTTAATCGCAGTTCGTTAGTATTGTTAAAACTCGAGTATGGCACAATGGTAAACCAAAATAAGCCTATGGTAAACCATTATTAATTAGTTTATTCTAAAATTAGTAATCTTGATTTCATTCATCGTTTCTAATCGTTACATTGTTTCATATTTTTAAACCCAAAATTATAGTTTTTTTTGTAAAGATAAATCTAAATTATTTTTATCTAAATTTAATTCAAATACATTTTGTATTCTTGGCATATATTTTTTTATATACAAAATATCAATAAGACTAATATAATATATAACATATACAGGATATGGAATAACAAAATCCACTTTAACAACAAACATCTTATCTTTTATTACAACAATTTGTTCTTTTTTATAAATTTTAAATACTGGTAAAGATTCAAGGTCGTAGCACACATATAGACTCGTAAACGGAACGTAAACGTATCAACTTTTCTTGTTTATATTGTCTTGGGTCTGGGTGTTGTGGTACCTTCGTTGTTTCTGATTTTTATAACGCAAGTGCTTAAGCTACTTACCACAGGATTACAGCAACGTATGTGATGTTGTCCAAAATTTTTTAACTCCAGCTTTCAGTTTTCTTTGTACGAACCTCTCTACTGCAACGCACACTAATCGAAATCTTACCGCCATTCGCCATTCGCCACACCTCGGAACGAGTTCACGAGCCGCTTACGTCTCACCTTACACTACCTTACTAAATAAATAAATAAGTATGCTACGACCATCAGTTATACTGTAAACAAAGTAAATAGTGAAACAAAAGTTTTCATAAGCCCTCAAACCAGTCACGATAAATGATTTGCCCTTTTCCCTGTTAATATTTCTAATTCTGTTGGAGTCGGTTTCTTCTTAAAGAAACGTGATATTTCATGTAATTGTTTTCCTTTTGTCTCAGGTAGATAAAGGTAAACTAATACCAATATTATAGTTGATATTATCCCGAAAAAGGCAAAAGCTCCATCGTATCCACAATAATAAAATAAATACGGTGACGTTTTAAGAAGAGTTCCCATTAAAAATTTAATAACCATTGCAACAGCACAAAAACAAAAACTTCTGGATCTTAGAGGTATTAATTCCGCAAAAAGTGAAGTTGATAAAATCATTGGCCCACAGCATATTGACAAAGAGAACCCAGTAAGTAAAGCAATAGTAACATAATTATTTTCCGCTATCACTTCTAACCTAATGAGAAACAAATACACGGATAAGGTAAACAAAAACATTGTTCCGATTATAGAGGCAGTAAGTAATAATGTTCGCCTTTTGAGAAATCTAGAAAATCCACAGCCAGTATACATTCCTAATACAGTGAAGCCATCTAAAACTAACATTCCGACATACGCTGTGGTATTATTGTTTGTTATTTTCTTGATCATTTCTATGGCATATAACGTGCATACTAGTTTTCCCGAGAAATGATACATAGCCATTACTAGGGAAGAAAGTGCTATTGGCTTGTATACTTCAGGCTTGGATATATTTGTAATAGTAACACGAGCATAGTCTAATAGAGACTTTTTGCGTTTCCTATTACTTTTGTATTGTTTTTGCATATTAATAATTATTTCTAGTTCTTTTTCCGTGTCTTCACTATCTCCTTTTAGCCATCTGAAGGATTTAGCACATTCATCATATCGTTCTTTACTAGCTAGCCAGTACGGAGATTCTGGCATTATAAATATTGTGACAATTGCGTAAATGGAACAAACGATCCCGCAGAGACCAATGTTCCGAAAGTTAAAGAACGCTCCAATAGCGTTCGCCACCCATATACCCCAAAACATGGTTGCAGATTTGATGGTCAGGAAGATGCCGCGGTATCTAGGTGATGAGTATTCTGTTAGCACCATTAGAGAAACTGTGGTCTGTTGAGCAGCTGTCATTCCGTGTAATACTTCGAAGATCAACACGTAGGTCGCATTTTTACTGCAATATAGAACAAGTGCCGCCACAAAACCGTTGACGGCTAGGAGCATCAAGGCTTTTTTACGACCGTATTGGTGGACGATGAGAACTAGAAGCAGCACCCATATTATCCCGACGTAAGCAGATATTGACGCTGAAAAACAAAAATGTTTTTTCATGAGGTGCTTCCACAAGCAACAAAACACAAACACAAAAGGCAATGTTAACAGTGTGGTCAAGAAACCGATGAATACTGGACCATTTATGGTGAAGACACTAACCCCATAGAGTTTATTAATAACTAGCTTTCCGCCCGCGGCTTCGCCCGCGTGGAATTCATTTCCACGGAAAAATCTAAGAAGCGCGATGTAATGGATACGATTAGTTGTTAAACAAAAACTGAATGGTACACTATATTATATAAGTAGATACATTTGCTAAGATACCCATATACTAAAAAATTTCAAGCCTCTAACTCGCGGTACAAAAGTTTTTCCCGCTATTCCCGTTCCCATGGGAATTTAGGAAAATCCAATCATGACTTAACTTTGCATTCACTAAGGTATATGCATGTCAAATTTCAATCATCTAACTTACGCGGTTTAGATTTTTTCATACAAAAGTTTTTTCCCGCTAACTCCCGTTCCCGTGGGAATTTCTCAAAATACAGCCATAACTAAACTTCATATTTACTAAGGTACCTGCATGCCAAATTTCAAGCGTCTAACTTAAGCGGTTTAGATTTTTCATACAAAAGGATTTTCCCGCTAATTCCCGTTCCCGTGGGAATTTCGGGAATTCCTTTCTTAGTGCACCCCTACGGTACCTAAGCTACGTCCCTTCCAAATTTCAAGTGCCTACGTTTAGCCGTTTGGGCTGTGCGTTGATATGTCAGTCAGTCAGTCAGTCAGTCAGTCAGTTTCTCCTTTTATATATATAGATGAGCAAAAACCTACTGTTCTTCAAAAGGCACGCTCGGGATGGGGATATATTTTATGGTAATTGGTGTTGTCAAGTCAACAGGATTTGGTAGCATATGCAATTGAACCGTAATTTTGGTTCACTTGCCTCACATAAACCCCTCAACTAACTAAGATATACGTAGTGAGGGTATGAGAACGGGTTTTATGTCATATTTGAGATGTGACCTGTGCTGTTTTCAAGGCGCCAAATGGCATCTGATTAAGTTTCACGACTCAATCGAAATATCAGCCGGAACCAACAAATTAAGTTTATTTCCAAAACAAGAAGATCTCTTATTGAATGTCACTAAATCGTAAAAGAATGGTCTCTCATCTAATGTTAGATACCGGCGTGCATAGCGTAACTTTCGGTTCTCTTTCAAAACCGTAATTGCTTTTATGCCACAAGTGGTTACACCAATGACTCTGTTTATTTCTCACTCATTCCCTTGGGACATAGTTGATATTTGTTATAAAGCGCGAAATGTATTAACAGTAAATTCAATGTGTGAACAAAATACAAAATTACTTACACATCCAAGAAGCCATTTCGCTACTAACGGCGGCAGTGGAATTAGCCTCTTGTCTTAGCTGAGGGATAGTAACGGTCGGAGTGCCGAGTGCAAGACCATACATAAAGTATATCACCCATGTTATACTGCATACCAATAACTGTAAATGATAAAAATTGCGCAAAGAAATAAATCAGTAACTTAAACCCTAACAAGCCCTTAATAAATGGTCGTAGCGTACGCGTATCGTAATGGTAACCTATGTTACTTTCGAAACTTTAATGGTCTTATTTCAAAACTCTAAAAACGGTGTAACGAAGTACTTGTTATAATAAGTATTTAAAGATTATTACCTAAAAAAGAGTCCAGTGGAAAAAAAAAGGTATTTTATCTGGAAGTAAAAAACGAATTAATCTCTTTATAATATTGAAAACGATTTTCTGGATACAAAATGTATATATTTATCAAAGGTTAGGTGAGATTTCAAAACCTATAGTTTTAAAAAATAGATATATATACAACCTGTAACGGAAAGGGGGTAACAATGTAAAGTAGGTGGATACTATACCTTGTATAGATTCTATATACGAAATCCCGAGTTAAAATAAACACTTTATTGTTTTTATGAAATAAAAAATGATTAACTATAATGACTGACTAAAACGTAAACAAACGCATCACAACACTATTGAGGTCAGCGACCCCAAATCACGTTATCACTTCACGACAATCACTGCGATCCTGAATTTCTCCACCTCCTTCCTCGACATGCGCGCCTAGTACTTTTCGGCGTGAGCGCGTGGAATCGGCGTTAGGTACATTGTAGCAAACGTTTATGGAAACACCTGGAACAAACGAAATGAGGACTTATTAACGTGGCATAAAGACCAATTTGTTATTATTAATTACGTAAGTACAATTTTTTACATAGTTTATTTTATTTCTTGAAAACCAAATTCTAATTGATAAATTGAGGATTTAGAACAAAGTTATCTACTTACTTTTCAGAGGAACGGTTCAAAATAGGTATTGTCCTTGAAGCTGGATGCATAAACCAGCTCGCCGATATGAAGATGCGCTAACATTATGCAACATTTGTGGCGTCACTGTACAGAACGCGGCTTTGATGCTTTCTATCATCTCTTCCCTTGACGAGCATGCTACAGCGTACATCTTCCTTTTAACGTAGTCCCACAAGAAGAAGTCCAACGGAGTTAGGTCTGGTGACCGAGCTGGCCATGTGATACGACCTCCTCGCCCAATCCAATGGTTTCGTAAATCTCTTTCTCTAGCTCTTGGTCGGCCATCAGGCTGCCGTCGGTTGCTCCGACACAGAGAATCATCTCGAATATTCTTGATTGCTCAAAGACATCACGAAATATCACTAGGCTATCCGTAGGAAGTAGGTAATCCAGAAAGGCAAAAACACGAGATGTTGTCACGGCGACGACAACACAACGACGTAACTGAAGTGTCAAAATGAGAAACGCTAAACCAACAAATTTCAGATGTGATTCAGTAAACACTAAAAGATGAACCACCATTGTGATATTTCAATTAATAGCATAATAGGTACATCCAACTCTTTCGACGATTCCAACCTTAGAGTAAGGAAAATATTAATAGACAAAATTTAATAGGTTTCAGAATTAGTATGAACTTGCGTCTAAATATTGATTATTGAATTTTGTAGCATTACAATAGATTCACTGACGTTTTAAAAGTGTGTACGGCTGCGAAAGAGTGTACGTACTGAACGTCATCTGTCTCTTTTTCTCTTATGACTATTCCATGCTTGAGAAAACAGTACAAGTAGTCATTTCTGAATCACATTTTTAGCCCTCTCTCTATTCTAATCTCTGTCTCTCTCTTACTCTGAGATTCCAACTACAAAGTTGTGACAATCAATATTAGGGTTCAAGATAATTTTACTAAAACTAGCAACAAAAAAAATCTTTCATACTCATGGTTTCCTGGTAGCTCCGTTACTTTGCATGGTCAAGTTTGAGGATTTAAAATGTAATTTTCAATTAATACTTTTTCTTTATTATGTTTTCGGCGTTCTTACGTAAAATTATCGTCTGTAAACCGATTTTACAGACAGCCAATTTTTTGGACATAACGTATACGATAAGATTTATCGTATTTTTGATAGTTTTACAGTTTTTTTTTACCAAGTACCTATTTAATACAATTTGCGAAAAATCTTTATACTGAAGGGTCATGAACATAATTTAAATGTTGGTATTAGAATCGCATCATTAATAACATAATTTTATTATTGTTGAAATTGTAGGAACGAAATAAATTAAAATGCAGAACCCATTTTTAAAATTAGCACTATTTTTGTACCAGGGCCATAGTAAAGTATCATAGCTACGAGACCCGCCCATTTTTAGGGTTCATTTAAAAAATAAGTTAACTCATTTAGTGGAACAGTTTTGTTTATTAAATATTTCACCGCATATTTTTTTGATTTAAATATTTTTGATAAATATTTAAAAAATACTATTTAGCCGGAATCACTGGGATAAGATAGTTCTTGATACGACAAATTTGTTGATATCATTTTGTAACTGTTAGAACTGAAGAAGTTACATTTCACAATCCTTAATGTCAACTAGCTCGCTCATAACCTCTTTATTCCTTACGAGAAAGGTGTTGTTATAGCAAGTTGGAAATGTGAAACCGAAAACGCCTAGTTTTCGATTCAGAGTTACAATCAATATCTACTTTTCCTTTACTCACTTTTACGATCTGCACGGCATTCGATATTCAAATAACTTTTCTTTTTGTACGCCCTCATGACAAAATATGTTGAAACTACATTGATCACTGTTTGTCATCTTACATTTGCACATGTTTAAAAAATTTATAAAAGTTAGGAGATACTAGTTTAGCTTAGTTACTGTTCGTTTTTTTTTTGTTTGTTAAAATGTAGGGAAATAATAATACAGATTATAATCCCCAATCATAAGAAATTGAACAATGTATGAAAATAAATATCTGGAACCCATATAAGATTATTTAATTGAATACCAGGAGTGCAGTGTGAGCTGATTGTTGTTGTTGACCCCACAGCTGATACACCCTGAATACTGTGATAGTGTTGTGCAAGCTGACTTAGTCAAAATTTTGACTTGTATTTTACTGATATTTCAAAAAAAAATATTGAAGCAATAAATGCGTGTACACAGCTACAAATAGTCCCATACAGTTTGTAACCGTTAACTGCTTTGGTATGTTTGATATTATTATACCCTTTCCGTTACACGTTGTATATATTGAAAATCGGATTATCATCTATACGTCATTCGTTTTTTCGGTAGATATGGAAAACAAAAATGTGGTAAAACGTTTTCGGTGAAATAAAATTCGAACTAAAAACATTTTGATTTAAAATAGGTGACCATCTACAGGCGTATCTACAGGTACCTAATACAGGCGTATGGCGAGTGCAATACGTATTCAAACAAGTATGCACAAGAAGTGGCGTTGTAGCGAATCGGAAATATTTGTTTGTTGAACACTGCATTCTTCCCATTCACAAAACATCGGAACCGAATTAAAAAACTATGTCTTATCTTTTTCCTGACACAACGATTTAACAAAAAAATGATTTACGGAATCGGAGTAATTTCTGACATTTGTGTATCAACTTGGTCTGGTCTACAAGATGCGTCTTAAAGGTACGCTTACGATACGACCAGTGTGCGCAGAGCCTTAACATTAAAACAAGGCCAAGGTAAAAAAAATATAATATAAAGTAGATAAAGTCTGCTCGTGCAATGAAACTTCTGACTCATTGTTAATTATAATTAAGAATATTTATGCGTTTTTACTTGATAACTTATTTTAACAGTTTTAAACGACGCAAATGTAAGTTCTCTGTGGAGTTATTTTAAAAACAACCGTTAGGCGATTTAGGAAACATAATGTATGTACCTACAGTCAGCGACTTTAATTTGTATACAACTCAGTAAATATAAATAAATATAAATAAATATTGGACAACATCACATACATTGTTCTGATTCTGTGGTAAGTGGCTTAAGCACTTGTGTTACAGAAATCAGAAACAACGACGGTACCACAACACCCAGACCCGAGACAATATGGAAAAGTTCGTTTCCCATATTGACCCGACCGGGGATCGAACCCGGAAACCTCAGAGATGGCGCTCGCCAAAGTCAGGCACGCTCGCCTCTCGGCTACGGAAGTCGTCAGTACCTCGTCTCATTAATCTAACTGTCTATTTAACTACTCAGTCACATGGACGTTTAGTGCGACAAGGTACTGAGGTGTATACAAACTAATGATGCTGACTGTACTGGGTGGACGACCTGAATAGCCGAGAGGTGTGACAACCACAGCTTGGTGCCGCACAATTTCTGACGACCCGGGTTCAACTCCCGGTCAGGTTAAAATAAAGAACAAATATGTCTCTATTGTCTTGGTTTGGTACCGTTATCGTAACTGATTTGCGTAACACAAGTGTTTTAGTTACTTACCAATGAATTAAGGCAATGTACATTATGTTGTTGAAATATTTAAATTTATAGATATCTACACATTATTGCACAGAATATTTACAGTCGTAATTAGTTTTACGTACATACCTATTATAGTATAGTTTATGCGGTATTATTACTAATCCCTGACTAAGGCCATTTTTAAAATGAAAGTTCGTGAACACTTCTTCTCTCTCGCTAATACATAAATCGTAGACATGAATTTGTCAATTGCTGAATCTGAATGAGATTTCGATATATACTATTATTGTCGATATATCTATTACTAGCTGTGCCCGCGACTACATCCTTTCATAGTCGGTTTTACTCCTTTCTCCCCTAATATTGGAAACAAAAAGTAGTCTATATTTTAATCCAAGTTTCGAGCTATATTTTTTGCCAAATTTCATATCTCTAACTTCAAAAATGAACATTTTTCCATATAAACTTTCAAAGGTGGTATTACCCCATCCCCCCCTTATTTTCTAATAAAAAGGAGCCTATGTCCGTTCTTGATATTCAACGTATACCTATACCAAATTTCATCAAAATCCGTTCAGCCGTTTAGGCGTGAAAGAGTAACAGACGTACAGACAGACAGACAGACAGAGTTACTTTCGCATTTATAATATTAGTTTGGATATTAGTATGGATTTAATATCTGGTCCATATAGTAAAGGAAAAACTTTAATGATTTTAATTAATTTCTCATCACATGGTGATGTATCTTAAATTACATTTATGAATCAAAAACCTTATAAAATAGTTATAAAGAACTCACTCGCTCATTGCCTACTATATTTTAATTCATTACCATTGTCTTTATTCTATGGGTTGTAAGTTTACGTCATCAGCACTTTACCATTAATATAAAAACTGTAATTTGAGAATTTATTGGCTTGAGAAATTATCAGTTTTCAGGCTTATGTATTAAAATATCACTGCGGGATAATTTAAACAAAATTACCGGTCGTTAAAGAAATTCACCCACTTGGTTTGTATGTTATTTTTACGTTTGCTTAGAAGGTTCTGAATTTTTATAAGTTGTGTCTCTCGTAGATATTGTTACTTTTTTAAACTTATATTAGTATTTATTATTTACTGTTAATAAACAAATTTGTAAAATATATGCACTGTGACGTATTTGAGCCAAAAATCAATATTTTTATTGGGTCTAGATAAATATTACAAAAATTAGTAATCACCTGTCTTGAAAATGTTTTCCACTTGAACTCTTTGTCTGGAGTATCCATAAATATGTATTTTTACACAAAAATAAATATTTCTGCGTGTTTCTTAAACGCGTTGGAAAGCTACAAGAAGCCAGGCAGACACTCGTTTTGTTATTTAAAATTAATGTATCGTACAATGTCACATCACCTGCTCAAATATTTATTCATAAACATAAATGGCTAGAACTGTCAACGAAACCATCACTACATAGTATAAAAAATATTCTCGCTTCCTGCTGTCTATCTCTGTGTACGCGTTCGTATCTTTAATATTGCGCAATGGAATTTGATGCATTTTTTTAATATTACACCTCAAGATTGACCTCATCCCACCTAATATTAAATGATAATGAACTTAAGGGCGACAAGTATGGCACGATCAATCTGTTACTGGACTTGTCGCCCTTACCTTGAAGACTTGACCCCTGCTACTAATGTAGCAGCCCCCAGAAGCTCTGAAAACCTTATTCACACGCAAGAACACAACAACACCGGAGTGATTGTTATTTGGCTGCGGTCTTCTGTAAGGTATTTGATGATATTTCACCAGTCGGGCTGAATTTAAATAGATCATACCAAAAATATAAGTGTATACATAGTACAAAAATGTAGCAGACACGTAGATAATTCATTAGTATCTGCATTAGGGTCGTGTAAAGTCGCGGCGTGTTACTAGTTTTTTCTAAAAGAAAAATGTAGGCATCAATCCCTACTAATATTATAAATGCGAAAGTAACTCTGTTTGTCTGTCTGTCTGTCTGTCTGTTACGCTTTCCCGCTTAAACCTCTCAACCGATTTTGATGAAATTTGGCATAGGTATACGTTGAACCTCAAGAACGGACATAGGCTACTTTTTGTTAGAAAGTAAGGGTAGGGGGGATAATGCCACCTTTGAAAGTTTATATGGGAAAATGTATATTTTTAAGTTAGAGATATGAAAGTTGGCACAAATATAGCTCTATTAAAATATAGACTACTTTTTGTTTATTAGGGGAGATAGGGGTAAAACCGACCATGAAAGGATGTAGTCCACGCGAACGAAGTCGCGGGCACAGCTAGTTTATAATGTATGCACATTAGTTGATTATATTCGCGTGAAATTTTTGACATTGACTCCAGCTTACGTCAAAACTATTTAAATATTTTAATTGCTACTACACCAATCAAACCACAGTTGATTGGTATAAAGTGGTTTACGCATAGTAATAATAAGTAATATATTGTTAATGTAACATATCTACTGAGATTCTTGCGGATATTTTTTCACAAGATATGGGTTCCAAAACGATGGCAGAGACGCTTTGTATTGTATTTAAGGACGATTAAAATTTTTATTGATTTTTTTTTTTCGTCAGAATGACTTTTTGACTCTGGTTGCAAAATTAAGATGAAAAATCCGGGAAGAAACTCAGTAGTTGTTCTGATTTGAACAATATTAAGGACTACAAAAATAATAAAAATATAGTGCCTGTGCGAGCGGACAGTCATGTTCATATTAGAAACAGAAATAATTTATCTCCTCCTGCGGTGCGCGAATCGAACTCACGACCTTCACGTATCGCGCGTGCTGCTCTTCCAACTTCAGTTGGGATGGAATGTGCGATTCCCGCACCACAAAAGAAGATAAAAAAATTATGTTTCTCATATTTAAAGTTCGATAGTACGGCGTAAGTAAAGAACTATAAATATAAAAAATCGATTAAGATGCCAAGGTGTCTTCGATTCCGTGGTTTTCAAACATTTCTGCAACGAATGTACCACGGGCCGATAAGTATGTAGTTCTAAACATATTTGGCAGAGGGCACTTACCGAAGGCTAACGGTTACATACAGCAGAAGAATTTCATCGCCTGATGACATAAAAATACATGTAGGTAATAAATTGAAATCAAAGTTAACTGACTGGCTTCTAAGCAATTGTTTTTATAGTGTTAAGGAATTTGTTGACTTCGGTAAAAATTGTTTCTAATTGACTATTATTATTTATTTTGTAATTTAATACATTTGACTTTTTTCTTCTTTTTTTTATATTTTAGACAATGACAAATATATTTGCACGTCTGCTTGCAGGCAGAATACTAACAACTTACTTACTACATTAATTTTAAGACCAAATGTAATTGTAAAATTGTATTCTTGCAAATAAATTATTGATTGATTGATTGATACGATAACTTGCGGTTAGCTCAGTTGGAAGAGCAGCACGCGCGATACGTGAAGGGCGTGGGTTCGATTCCCGCACCGCAAGGGTAGATAAAATTTTTCAAAATGAAATCCTTATTAACACGCTTTTATAAGCTTGGTTGTAACCAACTATGTGTTTATGTTACGGATTTTTTGAGCACGATTTCCAATGGTTCTTAAACGTCTGATCAACTTGAAGCTTATGTTGATAGAAAATGATTAAAATTTAAAAAATAGGTCATGTTTTAAAAACCTAAAACACGTACGCTATAACAGCACAACGTACTAAACACCAGAAAACATATTTTGTTGATTACAAACAGAATAATGAAATTCAGAGGAAAAAAAGAGTGGGGTTCATTTTAAGATATTTTCATAACTCTCTTACCAAAAATATAATAATTGTAACTTGTTATTACATCAATAAGGACCCCATGGCTTTTTACTCTGTAGGAACGATGTATTGATTAGCTAATCGTACATTACGTATGGAGCGTTTTTTACTATGCCAATTCTGCTGACGCTGTATTTGTGTCGACTTGTAAGTAATGTCGTTGGTAGGCACAGTACTTATACTATGCGTGTAGTATGCAGGGAGGCAACTGTTGCAACGCCGGTGTGGACCACTGACTCGGTCGTGGGGCTGCGATGACCTGCTTCATTACACGGGCCCGGAACCAGACGGCTTTGTCAGCTGAGGTGGTACGGTGCTCTTGTCGTGGCTAAGCTGGCTGTTGAGGGTGTGGAGACATGAACTGATGCAAGAGCTCCATTCTTCAAAGGCTGCTGGTGCTCAGCTCAGTCGGAGTCACCAATGTAAGGAACGTATGTTCTTAACTAAAAGTGGAAGTATGCAGAGAGGCAGCTGCTGCGAAGCCGTATTTACACACGTTCATTATACAGATCTTCTAATTTCTTTGATTACTATTATATAGGTAATCTGCTGCTTACTAAGGAATCTCTCAAGACATCCATGTTATGCTTCCTATAACTATCAGTTCTGGTATGTGGTTAATAATCTAGTGGTATATTTTCTGATCCATGTTTTGCAGTGTGGCCCTTTGTTTTTTTTTTTATAATAAACTTATAGATTGACCTCATCCCACCTGATGTTAAGTGGTAATGAGGTCCTAGCTTAAGGGCGACAAGTACAGCATAATAAATCTGTTACTGGACTTATCGCCCTTACCTAGAAGGTTTGACCCCCTGCTACTAAATAGCACCTCCCAGGAGCTCTGGAAACCTTACTCGCACACAGTAACACAACAACACAGAAGTGGTTGTTATTTGGCTGCGGTCTTCTGTAAGGTGGAGGTATTTTGTTGCTTTAGTTTTGAAAAGAAAGAAAGAAAGAAAAAACATTTATTGGCACACATAGACACACAACTTTTGTACATATAGTAAGTACTTAGATAAGGTACATTTATGTGCCAAAAGGTCCCAGCCTCACCATGAGCTGCTGCAGCGCAATGCTGCATCAGCGCTGATTTTCAGGTGAGACCTTGTGGTCAGTGGCGCAATATAAAAGTAACAAGAAAAGTTTATTTGAAAACAGAACAAAGAAAAAATAACAAATATCAGTAAAATATACGTAAACAATACAGAAAGTTAAAATATTAAACAATGTAGTTTTATACACTTAACACATTTGAGAAATAAATAGTAGAAAAAAAAATCATAGTTACAATATTAAACAATGAAATATAAATATAAATAAATATTGGACAAAATCACATACATACAATTAGGTTACAACAACACAACAATATAACACTACTGGACATACAGCATCAATGGAGTAAGAAGAACAAGAAGAAGCTAGGTGGAACAATAAACCTCTAAACGGCCGCCTTTGAGTTACAAGTATTAAAAGAAAAAAAATGTCTAGATTGTTTGTGGCCCAGGAAATATTACAATATTGCATTAATGTGGCGGCCACGTATATATTAGTTTTGCAATTCTTAGAGCCATATCGGTGACTTCAGTATTAGAAAGAAAAGTTCCCAGACAAGAATATTATACATTGGATTGTATTTAATCGAGCATCAAAAAAGTACTAACCTAACCTAAATAATAGGTTGGCCCCAAAGTTATTAATTGGGCCACTAGGACTTGGGCGACTTGTGGCTTGTGACAGTTAGAATTTTTGTCGCCCAAATGATAATAAAAATGATAAAAAGGTAAATGTATTCAAAAAGTGTAATTGTCTACAAGACATAATTTATATTTAAGAGGCGTATTGTGTATCTGTGGTGTAAAACTTATGAGAAAAAGAAGAATAGTAGGTAACTCGATTATCAAGGGATCTTTCGGAAAGAAATGTGGCAAAATTTACTTATTTTTAGTATGATTGCACTTTGGGCTCATTTTAGTACCTAATGGTGCATAGTCTCAACAATATCTATGTTGCATAGGTCAGGTCATAATCGCATAAAACATATGCAGGATACAATTACAAAAAAAGTTTAAACAACAAACACCTTATCTTTATTGTGTTATTTTCTTAAATTTCTTATCTTTATATGAGGTTAGAAAAGTAAAAAAAAAATATAAAACACATTTAAAACTAAAGTATTAATAAATCCTTTGAATTACTCACGATAAATTATTCGATTTTTTCCCTGTTAATACTTCTAATTCTGTTAGATTCGGTTTCTTGTTATACAAACTTGATATTTCATGTAATTGTTTTCCTTTCGTTTCCGGTAAGTAAAGGTAAACTAATACCAATATTATAGTTGACATTATTCCGAAAAAGGCAAAAGCTCCATCGTATCCACAATAATGAAATAAATACGGTGACGTCTTAAGAAGAGTTCCCATTAAACATTTAATAACCATTGCAACAGCACAAAAGCAAAAGTCCCTGGATCTTAGCGGTATTAATTCTGCATAAAGCGTACTTGATAAAATCATTGGCCCACAGCATACTGACAATGAAAATCCAGTAAGTAAAGCAATTGTAACATAATTATTTTCCGCTATCACTTCTAACCTAATGAGAAACAAATACACGGATAAGGTAAACAAAAACATTGTGCCAATTGTAGAAGCAGTAAATAATAGTGTTCGCCTTTTGAGAAATCTAGAAAATACACAGCCAATGTACATTCCTAATACAGTGAAACCATCTAAAACCAACATTCCGACATAAGCAGTACGGTCACTGTTCGTTATTTTCTTTATCATTTCTATGGAATATAAGGTACATACTAGTTTCCCTGAGAAATGAAGCAACGCCATTACAAGCATAGAAAGCGCTACTGGCTTGTATACTTCAGGCTTGGATACATTTCTAATAGTTACACGGACATAGTCTAATACAGACTTTTTGTGTTTTCTATTAGTTTTGTATTGTTTTAGCATATTTATTATTATTTCTATTTCTTTTTCCGTATCTTCACCATATCCTTTTAGCCATCTGAATGATTTCGCACATTCATCATATCGTTCCTTACAAGCAAGCCAGTACGGAGATTCTGGTATAAAATTTACCGCAACAAATGCGTAAATGGAACAAACGATTCCAAACAAGCCGATGTTCCGAAAGTTAAAGAACGCCCCGATAGCGTTCGCCACCCATATACCCCAAAACGTGGTAGCTGATTTGATCGTCAGAAAGAAGCCACGGTATCTGGGCAATGAGTATTCTGTTAGCACCATTAAAGAAACTGTGGTCAGTTGAGCAGCTGACATACCGTGTAATACTTCGAAGATCAACACGTAGATCGCGTTTTTGCTGCAATATAGAAGAATAGCCGCCAGAAAACCATTGACGGATAGTAGCATCAAAACTTTTTTACGACCGTATTGGTGGACCATGAAAACTAGAAGCAGCACCCATATTATCCCGACGTAAGCGGATATTGATGCTGAAAAAAAAACATAAGTTAAAGGTATTTGTGGCAATGTCAAAAGTGTGCTAAAGATTTCAAAAATCAAAAAAGCATGCTGTTTAACCTATCTACTTGCATAATCACTATGACCAGTAAAATAAAGAATTCCAGATTGATTAACTGTATTGAGAATAACCAAGGTCACACTTTTCTCTAAAAGTTACGCTAAGCGATTGGACCGGTGTGTTTTACGATGATGTAGACAACGACATTTGTCAGTTTTAGAAATCGAGCTGTTATTTTTGTCTCTTTCTTTAACAACCCCGTTACTAAACCGAACCTCAGCTTAGTGTAGTTATAGCTACAACTATCAAGTCACAACCGTCTATAAAATTTCCCAGTGAATATGGTTTGCTTGCTCCAGTTCTTTATAGTATCTATTGCCATTTATGTCTTACTGCTTGGCACAAGCCTCATGACATGGAACGGGCCTCACTCCACCGCGCAGGTCCAGTGTGATTTGGTGGAAGAATGAATGTAGGGCACGTGGCGATGAATTATAGTCAGCTATTCCCTAGCCGCGAAATGGTATCTGACCAGGCTTAGTAACTAATCAGCCACGACCATCAGCTTAAAGTCTTTCCTAACCTAGGAGATGCTCGTATTGAATTTCACTACATTTTCCCTGTAGCATCACCCATCCAGTATAAGTCGCAGCGTGCATAGGTTACTTTTCGATTTCATTTCCAAACCGTGGCTGCTATCATGCCACGAGTATTTACCATTGAATCTGTTGTACAACAAAGTGCTTGAGCTCCTTACTTTGGATATGGTCGATGTTGAGGTGTAAGGTGCAGGTGTAATTGTAAATTTAAGCAAAGACGAAACAACTTACATATCCAAGATGCCATTTCAGTACTGACGGCGGCAGTGGAATTAGCCTCTTTCCTTAACTGAGGGATAGTAACGGTCGGAGTGCCGAGTGCAAGACCATACATAAAGTACATCACCCATGTTATACTGCTCACCAATAACTGGAAATGATTAAATTCGCACAAGAAATAAATCAGTAAAAGGATTGAACTGGCCGCAGTTTGGCGTCGCGCGCTCTTTGATGACCCGGGTTCGATTCCCGGTCGGGTCATGATGAAAAACTATTTGTTTCTATTTGTCTATTTCTGAGTGTTCTAGTACCGTTGTTATTTATGTTTTCTGTTACTTACTCGTTTTTATTATCTGGTATTTATAGTATAAAGAGAAATTTTAAGTTGGACTACATAGCAGATATAGGTATGTAATGGCCGAGACGATGTTTATTTTTAGATTGTGATCCCTACTTCCCTACTAATATTATAAATGCGAAAGTAACTCAGTCTGTCTGTCTGTCTGTCTGTTACGCTTTCCTGCTTAAACAACTCAACCGATTTTGATGAAATTTGGTATAGGTATACATTGAATCTCAAGAACGGACATAGGCTACTTTTTATAAGAAAATAAGGGGGTAATACCACCTTTGAAAGTTTATATGGAAAAATGTTTATTTTTGAAGTTAGAGATATGAAATTTGGCACAAATATAGCTCGAAACTTGGATTAAAATATAGACTACTTTTTGTTTCGAATATTAGGGGAGAAAGGGTTAAAACCGACCATGAAAGGATGTAGTCCACGCGAACGAAGTCGCGGGCACAGCTAGTTATATATATATATATATATGGTCAAGTGTTGTACCTGTGGACGGCTGTACCTATGGACACTGTGAAATTCATGTGAAATACTTTAGAAAAAAATATATTGTGAACGCTTCCGTAAAGTTTTTTTGAATGTTGGTATTACTGACTACTAGTCAGTGACTAGTCGCCATTTTAATATTTGACGTGTGTTACGTGTAGTCGGCGACCGAAGTTATTTGAAATTAAAAGTAATTTTTTTGTATTTCTGTGTTAGTCTGTGTCGAAAGTATTCACGTTTAGATATTAACCGTGAATGAGTAACAAGCGTTGTTATTTATCATTGCACTACCTGTGTGTAAACATCGATAAACCGTTTTAAAAAAAGTTATTGGTGTTTGTAGTTTTTATTTTGAAATTTGTACCTTTGGACAGCCAATAGTGTGTACCTATGGACTGTCCAAAGGTACAATCTAAAGTTTTACCTATGGACAGTGCTTGTAAAATCTGGGTACAGTTTTTATTATTCTTCTTGAAAATTTGATAAAAAGTCAAAGGTTGATACAAAATAGCCGGTCACGAAAATATAGTCTCTACAGGCTAATTCAGGCATCCCCTATGAAATAGCTATCAATCGTATCTATTAATAGTTATAGTTCCTTTCAACGCTGTTCTATTTACACTTCGCATGAAGATCTTTTACAAGCTGGTCCATCTAATATATCTGCACAAAACATTGCTAAAAAAATCAATAAAAAAAAAGTAAAAATATTAGTAGAAGAACGTTTGCTGCTTATTATGTGTGCAAAATGTAAAAAGTATTCCAAAGGTCGAGACCGTATGCTTGAATGCACACTGTGCCATCTAAAATATCATGTATAGTGCTTTCCTCTATCACAACGAGAAGATTTTGATTCTGACGATGAAAATGATGGCTTCGTCTGTGTCTCTTGTTGAAATGTAACCAATGATAGTGATCTCATCGCAATTTTTATTTGACGAATACTGTAAGACTCAAAGAAATAACTTTTGAAGTTGCAATATAGTTCACATTAAAGATTTATTTTCGTTTTTATTGATTAAATTAAAAACTATATTTATCATCTGTCCTTTGGTACAAACATGTACATAGGTACAACAATACTGTCCACAGGAACAATGATGTTGTACCTATGGACAAAAGGAGCGTTTTTAAAAACGATTAATATTGTAATAACTGTAATTTGTAATTACAGAAGACTGATTTGTCTGTAAGTTTAATGTAAAAGAATTAAAAAAAAAAATTACAAAATCTTTGTAAGATAAAAAATATTTTATTTCAAATGAGGGTGATTGTCCATAGGTACAGCACTTGACCTATATATATATATAAAGAAAAAAAACATGAGAAAAATAATAATAAAGTCTTCACTCGCTTGTTACTGTGTTTTTTTTCTTTACCATTACTCCACGGGCCGTATGTCTATTTTATAAGCACTTTTTATTAAAATTGTAAAAATATAATAGCTTGAAAATGTATAAATTTTAAGACGTATGTCTTTAAAATTTTACTTTTCGATTATTTCAAAAATGCGGCCAAGTGCAAGTCTGACCCGCGCACGAAGGGAACCCTTCGTTTTAGATATATAAAATGTTAAGATATATTTTAATGATAAAATTTACTGTTTATTTTCACATATTTTGTATAAAAATCATACGCCGTCAACACAAAACCGCAACATATTTGAGTCAATTTTATTTTTGTAGGGACGACTAGAAATAAGCACTTAACATTATCAGCCTTTTGTACTTTTAAAATAGGAACAATAAACTTTAAATAAATAAATAACACAAAATTCGCAAATTACCTGTCTTGAAAATATTTTCCATTTGAACTGTTCACCTGAAGGAGCCATAAATATGTTTCTTTACACACAAAATATAGTTCTGCGTATCTCCTTTACGCGTTAGAAAACTGTAAGAAACCAGACAGAGACACGATATGTTATTTAAAATTAATGTATCGTGGAATGTCACGTCACCTGTTCAAATATTTATTCATGAAGTTAAGTGCCTAGAACTGTCAGTCAAACTATCTCGAAATAGTTAAAAAGCGTTCTCGCTTCTGGGTATCAATCCCTTTGTATGCTTACTCGTAGATCTTTAAAATTGCGCATCTGAATTTAATGGCTGGTACATACGCCATGCTTGTGAATATGAGCCACCTTTGGGGACTGGTCTATTCCCGCCCACCTCTCATGAATAAATATGTACTTTATGCTTTTTATTTCACTTATCAAAACAAAACTATATGACTTGGCACAAAGCAATTAGTTAGATATTGCTACTGTAACAAACCTATTGAGTTTCATAATGGTGTCTTTTCGAACTTCCGAACCAGAAGAAGAGTCACTTTGCATCGTATTCGATGAGTATTCAAAAGTGTTATATTATACAGGGTGTAACAAAAAGGCGAAATAATATTTTAGGCTATGTATCTATAGCAGGTTTACAGTTTTTCAGTTGTAAATATCAGCTAATTACAAACAAGTTTTTAATTCCATACTAACTAAATAAATTGTTTTTTTACTGAAAATGTTGACAACCTCAGGGTTGTAGTGTCAAAATCAGTTTTGAGGTCATTCGCGCTCACCCAGACGCGCCGCGCGATCAGCTGATGCGCGGCCGCCCCTACGCGCCCGCGCAGCCCGCCCGCCAACTACAAGCTACTATTGCTTAGTTTTACTTGGAATAGGACAGAATAATCAAACCAACCAACAATGGATTTATTAAAATACTATTTAGAAACAGTACATAGAAATAATCTGTTAGGTACATTTCTTTTTATAACTACATATGTAGGTACACGTAAAAGTTAATGTCTAGTTTTTAGGACAATACCCCAAATATGACTTTACCCACTGAACTACACGACTTAACAATTGAAAAAACCTCTCATTAATTGTCAGCACCCCGTACTTTGAGTCAGTAAATAATTAAGACATAATAGGGACAACTTACAATGTAATCAACATGTACTTAGGTATCAAATAATTATCGGAAATGGCAGTCATTTACTAACCTTATTTTTTTTGATATGCTTAACTGACGCGATTTGCCAATTACTATTTTTATTGTAATAAACAAATTAGTTTCTTGGAAAATGTTAATTTATGTACGTGTTACCTGTTAAGTTTCTTATCACCAACACTTATGCGCACAAGGATAAACTAAAAACCAAAGAACATTTTCACTGACACTGTTATCTTCTTTCATTCGGCTTCGATACCACTCACAAAAGGTGACCCTTGGACCAAAGTACGTAGGAATCAATTCTTGAACTCGCGTACTTGAACTCGTGTAAACTGATCTGGATCGGGGTCTCGAGCTCTGGATGCTCCCGTGTGCTAGGACGACCTTCACTTGTGGGCGGTCGGAAAGAGCCAGTGCTCTGCAGTCGGAGACACAGGTTCCTGAAGCAGGTGTACGACCTTTAAAGCCGCTGCTCCGCAAAGGGTCTGCCATCGATGAATCGCTGGCGATACAGTTCACGAGCACCATTGATGCTCCCGGATGAAGCACCCCGACATAAAATCGTTTCATACTATTCACTATTTGAATACAAAGAATGATCTTCGCGAGACATAGTGACGAAGAATGAGATTTTACAAGTTTAGATAGCGACTGCCCAACGAGAACGAATACGAGCAACTAAAAACACTATTCTCGTAGGTACGTAGGGATGCTCGATTTCGATTTGATTAATCGATCGATCGCAATTGAGATTTTTGTAACTTAATTGATTAATCGAATATGGGAAAAATCGAGAAAGCCAATTATTTTAAGTTTTATTTTAAGTGTAAGTCAATATTTACAACAATTTAAAATGTTGGCCCGACAGTTACACGCAGTGAATGGCCTATCAAACACACTTACACATATTTTTTATTCAAGTAGGTTATTATACAGTGTGTAACAAAAAGGTGAAATAAAATTTTAAGGGCGTGTAGGGTAGGTAGTGCGTAGTTCCAATGCAAAACCACAACCTCGTACAGCTATTAATTAGGGAGTAAATCGATGTCAAAGTTTTTACTAAAACTTATCGTTGATAACCCTATTAGATGTAAACAAATCATAAATCAAAATGAAGCAAAAGATTAAGTAGAATGCAGATGTGCAACTTTGACAAATTTTAGTTGAGTGTGCAGTGATCGTGATCGTTAAGTACTTATTTAACACTACTTTTTAGGGTTCCGTAGCCAAATGTTCTGTACGTTCTGTCTGTATGTCACAGGCACTTTTTTCCGAAACTATGAGACCTATTGCTGTTAAAACTTGGTATGTAGATGTATTTTGTGAACCTTTAAGCATTAAGATTTTCACTAAAGTAGAAAAAAAACAATTAACTTTAGGGGCTTTCCATACTTAAAACTGAAAGTCAACATTTTTTTTCTTCAAACCTATACCTACGTGAGGTGTTTAAAGTAGAAAAATGTATGCAAACTTCTACAGAATGTAGTAGTTTGAACAAGATCTAGTAAGTAATTTTTTTAATACGTCATAAATCGTAAACCACAATTTACCTTTAGTAATACAAATATTATCACACTTGCTTCTATGGAACCCTTCATGGGCGAGTCCGACTCCCACTTGGCCGGTTTTTAAATATGAGATGTTTGGTACATAACATAACCTAACAGAAATTGTCAATATCAGCAAGCACAGTTTTGTAATAGAAAACATGATATTTACATTTATTATTTGTACTATTGGGATTATGACTCGATGATAGAGTAGCAGAGATTTCTTCAGGTTTTTTAAATAATAAAGTAGACGAATATCAACAGCGTGTATTGTTAGCTTTGCAGTAGTACAGAGAGTGTTAGAACGAATTTATACAGAAATAATGAAGACATGTTATTATGTAAACTAAATACAAATTAGGGAATGGTAAAGTACAAAGCATGATGCAATAAATTGTCTGACTAATAGTGACCTGAATATCTGTTCCTTAGAAGACTTACAAAAGTATCTAAAAATAATGATGCAATAAAATTATAAATTATGAAGTGGGCACATCACTCCCCCTCTTATAAAAAAAAATTTTTTAGAATAAAAGTGTAAAAGTAAAAGTGTAAGATATTTAAAAATCTCACATAAATTAAAAATGTCACACAATAAAAAAAAAAAAACAAAGATATGGTTATGACCATAGATAAATTACACGTAACACATCACTACACTGTTGCTTGAGCCCGTCGCACGACACTGCTGAGGTAGTGGTTCTTTTGCTGTTCACATCAGGCCACGGAGTAGGCCGGCGCGCGCGGCGGTGGTGATTGCTCGGCCGCCCGGCGGCTGGCTCGTGTGCCTCGAAGTTCTCGTCTCAGCATGTTCGTGTACCGGTTTTTACAGCAACGGAAAATTATGATACCCATGGTTATCAGAAATATTCCCACGATGAAAATGGTTAGCAAGTCCAACTTGCTATGTGTAATTTCGTGGTAAAGGCTGGTGTCGGTCTTGTTCTCAGCTCCGTTTTGAGCGATGATAACTTGTTCTCGGCTCTGGCTTTTACCCATGTTGAGAAAAAAAAAATTGATATTTGTTGGGATAGTACCAATATTGGGATAGTACTTAAGTATCGATGTAGTAGATGAGCGAAATATGAAAACGTAATGAGGCTGATTGACGGCTTTACATCACGTCATGAATCGCACCGTAGGCCTAATAAGGCGACCAGATCGAGTTCTAAACTGATTATTTTGATTTTCGTTCCCTTTTTCAGAACTGCTGCTATTCGACTCTGTGTCTGAAATACGTAGACAAGACTTATTTGTCGATGCATGTAAAGTTTCTGTGCCGCTGTTTACAAAAAATGCGGGTTTCAATCTATCTATTGAAATTGTTTTAATTACTCCCGATATCATAACTTTAAAAAGTTTGTCCCCGTGCTCTATGACTTTGTAGGGTCCACAGTAGGGAGGTGTTAGAGGCTTCGTTACGTGATCACAGCGAACAAATACATGTGTGCATGACTGTAGTGATGGATGGATAAATATTTTACTTTGTCTTATCGGTTTCCTTGGCACTGCCGATAGGTTACGTAAATGCTCTCTTAAGCTATGCAACAAACTATCGTTATCAGGGACGTTCGGCGTTGACGGCTCCAAAAAATCGCCTGGTAGTTTCAAAGTGGTACCATAGACCAGTTCTGCTGCAGATATGTGCGTATCATCGCGTAAGCTACTTCTCAAACCCAAAAGAGCAGTGGGAAACTCGTGTAACCAGCTTTCGGTATTGCCACGAGCCATTAATGCTGCCTTGAGCGTTCTATGCCACCTCTCGACCATGCCATTAGCTTGCGGGTGGTAGGCTGTAGTATGAATTTTGGATATTCCAAGTCGTTTTGTTAAGTTACTGAATAAATGTGATTCAAATTGACGGCCTTGGTCCGTTGTCATTCTCAATGGACAGCCGAATCTGGTAATCCACTGTGCATACACTCCTTCTGAGACAGTTTCGGCGGTGATGTCCTTTAAAGGCAGCGCTTCTGGCCAGCCTGTCGCTCTATCAATCATGGTCAGTATGTATCTATATCCTTGACAATACGTCAGCGGGCCTACTATGTCTACGTGCAAATGTTGGAAGCGATCACTGTGAGGAAATGAATTAAATGGCGATATTGTGTGTCTATGTACTTTAGATCTTTGACACTCCAAGCAGGACCTTGTCCAGTCATTAATGTCCTTGTTCATTGATTTCCAGAAGTATCTATTAGAAATCATCTTTCTCGTGGATCGTGCGCCAGCGTGACTCATTCCGTGAATTGTTTTAAATGCAGTCATTCGATACGGTTGAGGCAAATAAGGACGCGCTGATTGTTTGGATATCTCACAGTAAACAAGTCCCTTGCAGTTTGGATATTGAAATGCTTTAAATTTCAGCTTTTCATGTTTTAATAATTCGTGTAGCTCCTCGTCATGTTCCTGTGCAATTGATAGTTCGCTGTAGTTTATCGGCGATGGCATTTCAGTTTCTTCTATTCGGGAGAGTGTGTCTGCGACGATATTTTGAGAACCTTGGATGTGTTCTATTGCAGTGCAAAACTGACCGATATAGTCCAGGTGTCGAAGTCGTCTTGGTGAATCACTACTGTTCATGGAGTGCTTATGCAACGCAAATGTAAGTGGCTTGTGATCCGTGAACACTGTGACGTGTTGTCCTTCAATCATATAGCGAAAATGTTTGACGGCCATGTAAATAGCTAATAATTCCCTATCATAGGTACTGTATCGCTGCTGTGCTTCGCTGAATTTTAACGAAAAAAAACTTAAGGGCTGCCACTCACGATCGACTTTCTGCTGTAGTACAGCGCCTGCACAGGTTCCGGATGCGTCGGTCATAACCGTGATTGGTGCGCCTGGAACTGGATGGGCCAGCAACGTTGCGTTGCGTAAACTATGCTTGCAATTCTGGAATGCTTTCTTCGCTTCTTCCGTCCAAACAATCTTAGTTTTATCTTTACGTTTTGAATTGTGCAGATAGTTGTTTAAAATAGCCTGGTCTTGAGCGGCGCTTGGTAAATGTCTCCGGTAAAAATTCATCATTCCCAAGAAGCGTCGAAGTTCTTCAATTGTGCTTGGCTCGGGATATTCAGAAATAATTTTTACCCTGTCGTCCAGGGGCTTAATACCTTCGGTAGACACTCTATAGCCCAAAAAATCTATTTCAGATTTTCCAAACTCACATTTGCTTAGGTTGATGGTCACTCCATATTTGTTCAGTCGTTCAAAAACGAGTTTCAGGTGCTCTTGGTGTTCGGACTCGGACCCGGAACAAATAATTGCGTCGTCGACAAAATTAAATAAGAAATCTAATTCTTTGAAAACGACATGATTCATGAAATGCTGGAAGGTTTGAGCAGCGTTTCGCAGTCCAAAGGTCATGCGCGGGAATTCGAACAGTCCGAAAGGTGTTATTAAAGCTGTCTTCTCGATATCCTCGGGAGCTATAGGGATAAAATGGTAAGCTCGGTGAAGGTCAATCCTGGAGAATATCTTCTTCCCTGTCAACAAATATGTGAAATCCGTAATGCGTGGAATCGGATATCTATCCGGTTTCGTTATAGCGTTCAAACCGCGATAGTCTCCACATGGACGAATTTCACCATTTTTCTTATTCACCACATGCAATGCACTGGCCCAATTACTCTTAGAGGGCCGACAAACTCCAATTTGCTGCATGTAGATAAATTCTTTTTTGACCTTTACATATTTTTCGGGCGGTAATAGTCGAGCGCGTGCAAACACCGGTGGGCCAGTCGTCTCAATATGGTGCACGACATTGTGTTTAGGCGTATCCTTGTAACACACCGGCTTCGTTATATCAGGATATTCTGATAAAAGATTGTAATACGGATTTTTGATGTCAATTGTTTTGATTGTAGCTTCATTATAATTTACTATAGAGCCAACAATGTTGAGACTTGTCACCGTATCAATTAGTTTGCGCCCGTGTACGTCCACTAGGAGTTTGTGGTGGCTTAAGAAATCAGCTCCTAATATGGGTTGTTTCACGTCAGCCAAAATAAATGTCCAGGAGTAAGGTCTCCTCAACTTCAAATTTAAAATTAAACTTCTCGTCCCGTACGTCTTAATCTCACTTCCATTTGCTGCATATAGCTTGTAAGTACTATCAGTATCCATAAAACTCTTCTTTCTGGCGGGTAATACCGAAACATTGGCTCCTGTGTCCACCAAAAAACGTATGGCCACTTTGACAGTCGGTTACGCATAGGCGGTGGGAAGGCGAGATGGTGCAGACATCCGCCATTGACTGCACCCTTTCTAGTTTACCTGGTTCGTGGGTTTATTCCATGAGCACGGCTCTACATATTTTCGAGCTCAATGGCGAAACCTACTGTGATAAAAACACAAGTCGCGTGAGTCATCAGCTGGGTGCTGGGTCGAATTACTACGCGCGCGTGACGCCGATCGAGCGTTGAACCTATTCCGATTAAAATTAAAATGTTTACCACGGGATCGGGATCGCGATCGTTGTATCGGGCTATCTGAGCTTGTAGGGTAGCGTAAGAGTCTGGTACTGGCGTCTGGTTGCTGGAAACCTCAGATACCTGTTGAGGTCGGACGTTTTCAAAAATTTTATCCGCGATTGCTGCCAAATTCTCGAGATCTTTAACTTCGGTCACCGCGAGAACACCCCGTATGGAAGAAGGTAAATGTCCCTGCCACATTAAGCTGAGGGTTTCGTCTGGCATCTTCCCTCGTGCCAGGTCGCGCATGTACCGCAGGAGCTGAGATGGTTTCTGATCTCCCAACTCGATTTAACTGAGTAGCTTCTGCAGTTGGCGGTTTTCCGATTCTTCATACACGGAAAAAAGTCTTGATTTCAAAGTCTCGAATTTCTTAGTCGCCGGCGGAGATAATAGGATATCACTAACCTGTTTAATCACTTCCTTGCCGAGTTTGGTTACAACCAAATTAAATTTAGCCTCGTCGCTGAGTTTCTGTGGTGTTAAAATTGCCTCGCATTGCACGAACCAAAGGCGAGGCTGATCACACCAGAATTCAGGCAGCCTAGATGACACAGTAACTGTTGCCAACTCCGCTGAGCCGCTGGGATGTGGCGAATGCTCATGAGCCATAATTCCCAAAAAAACTTTGACTCTCCGATCCTGCGAAAACGGATCCCCGTGACTATACGCCTCTTGAAATCTCAAATCGGTGAGATCCGCTTGTGGAAAGCCGATCGAGATGTGCGATCACGGAGATCACGTCGGGGTCACCAATATTGGGATTATGACTCGATGATAGAGTAGCAGATTTCTTCAGGTTTTTTAAATAATAAAGTAGACGAATATCAACAGCGTGTATTGTTAGCTTTGCAGTAGTATAGAGAGTGTTAGAACGAATTTATACAGAAATAATGAAGACATGTTATTATGTAAACTAAATACAAATTAGGGAATGGTAAAGTACAAAGCATGATGCAATAAAATTATAAATTATGAAGTGGGCACAGTACTATCCATTCATACTTTTAAATATTACCTAAGGAATATTATTAGATCACAAAAGCAGTACATTTATTAAATACTCCTACCTACCAATCATTTCAACTTGGTGACCTTCTGCGCTTATTTTATCAATGACTAATCACGCACACAAAAATCACGACAACGGGAGTCCACGTGGACTGCAGCACCTTTACGTCAAAAGTCTAAGCGCCCGCACCAATCAGCGATCACTTCGCAAACATTACAACAATGCGCTTAGCCAATAATATTATCCTGTCGCCTGTGTGACTGTCACCTTCGGACCGCTTTACGGGTAGGGATCTAGGGATGCTAATCGATTGTGAAATAATCGATATTTTGGTAATTGATTATTTGCGTAGCACCGATATTAATTAATCGATTAATCTTAGAAGTGCCGTTACATTAGAACGGTTTCTTCTAAACTTTTTCGTTGAGATCCTGCTAAACATGTTAAAAATGAAACACAGAATTCTCGGTAAAATGAAAATTATTAGTTAAGTAATATCTTTACATTTTTATTTTTTTATTTTTTATTATTTTATTTCTAAAAATTAAATTTTACTTTTTTTGTCTGTGGAACAAAAGAACCGAAACAGAAAACACCTTTTGTGTGACGTCATTAAACACTACAATTCGCAAATGACAGCTGTCGGCGGATTTTATTTATTTTATTGTGACGAAACGATGATTTTACCGAGTAAATTGAATTATTGTGTCGCTAACCATATAAAGGATTTATTTGAACAATTTCGATTCATTTAAAATTTGATATTTGCATAGAATTAAGGCGTTCCGACCAGTATCGTTTTGGTGTAAAGTTACGTGACTTGACGTTTACGCGCGCTTTTATAATCTGTTACACAAAATCTTACTATCACTGGTAATTTTTTTTTCGAAAATCATAAATCGCGTTGCTTGGGACATAAAACACACATTTTACAATACTTTTTCAAAGACTGTCATTATCCAATTGTTGTTATCAGAAACAAAACCTCAACATTTTTTTTATCACTGCGTGTGACTGTCGGGCCAACATTTTAAATTGTTGTAAATATTGACTTTAAACATAAACTTAAGATAATCGACTTTCTCGATTTTTTCTATTTTCGATTAATCGATTACAAAAATCTCAATTGCGATCGATCGATTAATCAAATCGAAATCGAGCATCCCTACGTACCTACGGGAATAGTTTTTTTGTTCATTATTGGTCTGTGGTGTTTTTTAGTTGCTCGTATTCGTTCTCGTTGGGCAGTCGCTATCTAAACTTTCAAAATCTCATTCTTCGTCACTATGTCTCGCGAAGATCATTCTTTGTATTCAAATAGTGAATAGTATGAAACGATTTTATGTCGGGGTGCTTCATCCGGGAGCATCAATTGTGCTCGTGAACTGTATCGCCAGCGATTCATCGATGGCAGACCCTTTGCGGAGCAGCGGCTTTTAAGGTCGTACACCTGCTTCAGGGACTGCAGAGCACTGGCTCTTTCCGACCGCCCACAAGTGAAGGTCGTCCTAGCACACGGGAGCATCCAGAGCTCGAGACCCCGATCCAGATCAGTTTACACGAGTTCAAGTACGCGAGTTCAAGAACTGATTCCTACGGACTTTGGTCCAAGGTCACCTTTTGTGAGTGATATCGAAGCCGAATGAAAGAAGAAAACAGTGTCAGTGAAAATTTTCTTTGGTTTTTAGTGTATCCTTGTGCGCATAAGTGTTGGTGATAAGAAACTTAACAGGTAGCACATACATAAATTAACATTTTCCAAGAAACTAATTTGTTTATTACACAAAAAATAGTAATTGGCAAATCGCGTCAGTTAAGCATATCAAAAAAATAAGGTTAGTAAATGACTGCCATTTCTGATAATTATTTGATACCTACATGTTGATTACATTGTAAGTTGGCCCTATTATGTCTTAATTATTTACTGACTCAAATTACGGGGTGCTGACAATTAATGAGAGATTTTTTCAATTGTAAAGTCATGTAGTTCAGTGGGTAAAGTCATATTTGGGGTATTGTGCTAAAAACTAGACATTAACTTTTACGTGTACCTACATATGTAGTTATAAAAAGAAATGTACCTAACAGATTATTTCTATGTACTGTTTCTAAATAGTATTTTAATAAATGCATTTGGGTAATTATGGTTTGATTATTCAGTCCTATTCCAAGTAAAATTAAGTAATAGTAGTTTCTAGTAGGTGGGTGGGCTGCGCGGGTGCGTAGCGGGGCGGCCGCGCATCAGCTGATCGCGCGGCGCGTCTGTGGTTGAGCGCGAATGACCTCAATCAGGGTTGTCAACATTTTCAGTAAAAAAACAATTTATTTAGTTAGTATGGAAGAAAAAACTTGTTTGTAATTAGCTGATATTAATACAACTGAATGTACACCTGCTATAGATACATACCCTAAAATATTATTTCGCCTTTTTGTTACACCCTGTATAATTTAGAGGTAGCACACAGAGTTATTGGAAGATAATGACAGAGTGTTGTAAACAAAAATAGACAATAATAAAAATTCAAACTTAAACCTAGAACGAAAAATTGCCTTGTGATTAAAATATATAAAAACTGGTTTTATTTACATTTAAGCGTGAGATGATTGAAATTTTACACCTCGATATAGTCATCGGCTAACTGTTAATAGTTTTGTTTAATTTATTACAAAGAAAAGTGCCCAGAAAAGTACATTAACCGTTATTCCAATTGTATTGAAGAAGTGTAATTGTATAGTGGATGTGTTTTAGATGCTTATTGTTAATGTATGGTGAAGAACTAAGGTAATATTTAAGGATGGCAAATAGTACTCCGAATAAAAAGTTGCCCTATATTGAGAACATTAATAATTGTGAAAAAATCTTTAGTATGAGAAATAACTGGGGCAAAAATAGAATATCATTTACGAATGCCTTTTAGGCTCATTCTAGTCATACTTTCAGATTCACAGGAATCCTAAGTAACAAACATTTGAAGGCCATGGGATTATAAAGCCCTAAATCAGCTAACAACTTGTCTCTATTTTTATATTAATTTTTTTTCAAATAAATTATTGAAAAAAAACACATCTATAAAACACAGGTATAAATAAATTAAACCTCAAGTGTTTATAAAACCTGAAACTTCTTATAATAATTGATTGGGCCATTTCCCTGTTAAAACTACTAATTCTGTTTAAACCGGTTTCTTATTATACAAATTTGATATTTCATGTAATTGTTTTCCTTTTATCTCAGGCAAGTAAAAGTAAACTAATACCAATATTATAGTTGACATTATTTCAATAAAGGTAAAAGCTCTATCGTATCCACAATAATAGAATAGATACGGTGACGTTATAAAAAGTGTTCCCTGTGTACGTACATGTCATTATTATTGCAACGGCACAAAAACAAAAATGTTTGATCTTAAAGGTACTAATTCTGCAAAAAGTGAAGTTGATAAAATCATTGGCCCACAACAAATTGATAAAGAGTGTTGCCGACGCAAAACCTTTTTATATATTTTGTCATTATTTCTTTTTAATTGTTTTTGTTATTCTTTTTGATTTTCGAAATATTTCTTGTCATTAAAAAAAACTGTCACAGTGTAAGCAAAAATATACGGGTTTTTAATAAAATTATTTATGTGGTGTGTGCCTAATGTATAATTTAAAAAGTGAGGGGAAGCCGTCGCCGAGGGCACCCGCTGCGCAGTAGCGGCAGCTGAATGGTGCGGGTGGCTAGAGACGATCCTCCGTGATGCAGGTCCGTAAGTATCGCCGTTGAGTCGAGGTGGGTGCGAAGCGTGCAAAGCCGGCTGAGTAGACATGGCAGCTATATGGCGATGACTATAATCGCCCGCCTCGACACCAACCTGCAAAGTGAAATACCCGACCTGCAAAATGAGTAAATTTGAGTTATCTTGAGTAACTACGCCGGTACGAGGGAGGGAAGGATCAGCTATGGTGGCGTCCTCTTGATTACCGCTAACTATAGTAGCATCTAACCGTTTATCAATCGAAGACCGACGACGGCTGGATTGGGAACCGCGGCTGGAGAGAGCGGCTAACTGGGCTTCCAGCTCTTTTTCTAAAGCTGCGCGCTCCGCGGCGGCAACTTTACGCTCAATTTCTGCCAGCCGTCTAGCATGTTCCGCTTTTATTGCCAGCCTTTGGGCGGTTCGGGCGGGTGGTGCTTAAAACATACTCCACTGATTGGCATCCAGCTGGCTGATTATATGATGGCACCTCTACATGAATGTGACCTTTCTCGATCAGGAAGCTCGCTACGCTACCGAGAAACAAGATGTGGCGCATTTACATGCTTCGAAGTGCCCGTAACTTAGATGGAAGTCTATCTGCAAGTCTCACAACGAGTGCTATGATCTGCAGACAGCACGATAATGGCAATGGTCCCAAACATAATCTGATTGGATTTGGATTGGAACAACTTCGTGAGAGACAATCGACACTGGACAATCGGTTGCGTTGAGGGAATTTATGGAATTTGCAAGTGATTATTTTGAAACTTCATAACATTGGTAGCATCATTCATGGGCGGAGCAGAGCGGCTAGTCAAAACGACTACTTAAACTGATGTTGCGGCTACTCTTCTTCATCGTGCTTCGAAAGAAGATGTACTCGGCACGTTGCCGGCAGAAGCGTAGGGCTTGCCTTGTATTCTCGCACCCTGACTCACGTCGTCATCGACCCGGAGGCACCTGCCTATTTTTCATTAAGTGCTTCTTTAAATTATTACCGGGTCGCTAATGTATCCGACGACGACATGATTTAGCGGGCGTGTTGGAAAAAGGGGATTTCGGCTTGCTGGCAGACATATTAGTAAGGCGACTAGTTTTTTTACTTTAGCCTAGGTAGCCTAACTGCCCCTTTTCTGTACAGTCGGCTTTAAATTGTTTCCGTGTCTTCGACACCGGGGGCGGCTGTGTTGCCGACGCAAAACCTTTTTATATATTTTGTCATTATTTCTTTTTAATTGTTTTTGTTATTCTTTTTGATTTTTGAAATATTTCTTGTCATTAAAAAAAACTGTCACAGTGTAAGCAAAAATATACGGGTTTTTATTGTATTTGCTTCTTATTTATTCCTGTGACTAACAAAGAGAATCCAGTAAATAAGGTAATTGTAACATAATTATTTTCGGATATCATTTCTAACTTTATGAGAAATAAATACACAGAAAAGGTAAACAAAAACAGTGTACCAATCGTAAAAGCAGTAAATAATAATGTTCGTCTTTTTAGAAATCTAGAAAATACACAGCCAATGAACATTCCTAATGCAGTGAAACCATCTAAAACCATGCTCGTTATTTTCATGATAATTTCTATGGAATATAACGTAAATACTAGTTTTCCCGAGAAATTGTGCATATCCATAACAAGCGAAGATAGGTCTACTGGTTTATATACTTCAGGCTTAGATATATTCCTAATAGTAACACCGGCACAGTCTAATAGAGATGTTTTGTGTATCCTGTTACTTTTGTGTGGATTTTGCATATTTATAATTATTTCTAGTTGTTTTGTCGTGTCTTTACTATCTCCATTTAGTCATCGGAAGGATTTCGCACATTCATCATATCGTTCCTTAATAGCTAGCCAGTAAGGAGATTCTGGTATAAAAAATATCGTAACAATTGCGTAAATAGAACAAAAGATTCCAAACAGGCCAAATTCCAATGTTCCGAAAGTTTAGGAACGTCCTGATAGCGTTCGCCACCCATATACCCCAAAACATGGTTGCAGATTTGATGGTCAGGAAGATGCCGCGGTATGTAGGCGATGAGTATTCTGTTAACACCTTCAGAGAAACTGTAGTCAGTTGAGCAGCTGTCATTCCGTGAAATACTTCGAAGATCGAAGGTTTTCGTTAATGGGTGAGGAGTTCCCTCGATTATTCATGGTCTCCACCACCAAAGCTATAATGACATTTAAAACCCATATAGATGCAAAGTGCTCATTAATATAAATTAAATAAGTTCAAACACGAGGTTATTGCTATAAACGGTTAAGGAATTCCCTTACCTATTTTTTGGCTACATCATCAGACCAGTTCCAGACCTTTATGTAAAAGTAGTGCTTTAAAATACTTAATGAAAAAAATAACAAACGCGCTCATCCCCAATATAATTTTCGAAAGTTAGTCCCAGTTTCTCTGGGATCCCATCATCAGATCCTGGTCTCCATAACATGGTACACTTGAAATATCTCCTTCCCAAAAAAAGAAATAAAAAACCACGGAGTTGTGCATTTCATACAAAAAAAATACCTATATATTTAGCCGAATTGAGAACTTCCTCCTTTGTTTTGTAGTCGGTTAAAAAGCAGCACCCTCCCTATTATTATGTCGACGTCAGAAGATATTGATGCTGAAAAAAAAAACTTTATTTTGAGGTAAAGATAGTCAAGACAAAGTCAAAGTCAATAACCAAAGTCCTATACTATTGTCCAAAATTGAACCGGGGTATATTCTGATGGTGGTAATGTAGGTAAGTCAACGGCATTTAGTCTGTGCCTTTCCAAGCAAGGATCTCCTTGCTTCTTACTTTCTGCCTGTCGTCTTTTTTGCCCGTATTAATTGTCATTAAAATTATAGTATAGTTGGGCGACCAAAGAAATCGCGCCAAGAGTGGTTTCCACTGAATTTGGTCTATAGCATAAGTGCTTGCTCTTTACTTTGGAACAAGGAGGTTTCCAGAGCTCCTGGGGGGGTGCTACGTTAGTAGCAGGGGTCAAGCCTCCAAGGTAAGGGCGACAAGCCCAGTAACAGATTTATTATGCTGTACTTGTCACCCTTAAGCTAGGACCTCATTACCACTTAACATCAGGTGGAATGAGGTCAAACTTGAAGTGCAATATAAAAAAAATAAAAAATAAAAACCTACTAAGCCAAACCTAGGTTATTCACTAACTGGACACGCTCATGATTTTATATTCGTGTACAAAGTTAGTGCAAATGTTCTAAAGGTTTTCACTAGTGTCTTTTAGTCTCACCGTCCATGGCCCAGTTTGGCAAGGCTTCTATTAAGATCATATATTTCAATCACTTTTTGCTTTTCACCCTTCAAAAGATAACGTACTTAAAACTATTATCAAGAGTATCGTGTCAAGGTCGGATGAAATGGAACAGCTAACAAAGTTTGTCTCGTAGGTCGCCTTGTGATTAATGAATCGAGAGCATAGTTCTACATTAGTTCTGGTAAGACTGAAGGGCAGGACTATGTTTAGGTTACTGGATAAAACAAAGTTGATACTAAATACACTACAAAAAACAAACGGGATGAGCTAAATAAAACCGTTTAAAAAACTGTGAACATAGGCATGCTCCCGCCGCGGCGCCCCGTCCGGCCGGTACCACCGCAAACGCTACGTCCCGCAATTTTGAAACCTGTAATGTCTTCGAAAATATTATTTAAGTCATATCATTCATTTAAATCATATGCTGTAAAGGGCCCTATAAATCTATATTAAATTAAAAATGTATTTAAGGTATTTCCATTTAATTTGTCCAACTGATAAGGGTTAATGCTGTATTGATTAAAATCGCTTCGAAAATTAGCTATTATTTGTCGTAAAAAGTAAATTACAAAAAATGTTTTTGTGGGATATCCATTACAGATAAATACATAAATAAAATAAATGCGCCGGACAATCACACTAATCTTCTGGTATCAAACTAAGGTTTTCCCTTGTACTATGAGTACCAGATGACGGATACTAACTGGGGGCGTCATCCCAGCACACCCAGACTCAAGTCAATTTAGAAAAGTCCGTTTTCCAAATTGACCCGACCGGGAATTGAACCCGAGACCTTTCGTGCTTTGGCCGCCTACCTTAGCCACTGCGCCACCGAGGTCGTCTAGATAAACATGTACCATTGCAGAGTTTTGTGAAGACCTTTTTAAAGTGTACTTAGTACGATATTTTGATAAATCTTGTAGGGTTCATTGTGCGTTTGCAATGTATAAGTGTAAAAATGAGATTATTTACGAAATTACATTAAAAGCCTCAAAAATAACAGTATTTTTCTACTATTTAATGAATGTTATTACACATATAAACCTTCCTCCTGAATCACTCTATCTATAAAAAAAATCAGTTGCGTAATTTTTAAGTTTTAAGCTCTGGTTGTTTTAAACTGTGTAGTGAAGTTTATCTAAATTTGGCAAAACATGCCACCCGTAGCCATTTCGTAAAAAAGAGATGGGTGTGCAAGTTATCAAGCGTACTGTCAGAATGTCTGACATTAAAAAATTGGCCGGCACAAACTTCTAGTATTAGATTACTGATATATCAGCATTAATATGCCATGACAAAACTGCATTTCTCTGTAGAAAATACTTAAAGTAAAAATTGTATTCAATGACGATTCGAAATTGTTATATGTAACCTTCTTGAATAAAGAAATATCTGAGTTTGAGTTTAAGCTTCGAAAGTACATTTTATTTTATTTTTTTACAATCCCTGTCAAGACGAGTATGAACATGAAAACAGTCCAATGTACCATTAAAATCATGTCAGGCTATATACACTTTGGATACTGCCCCCCCCCCCCCCCCCTTATGTTGTACGCATAAGAACCAATTTCGAAACACAAGTGTTTACCATGATATACTGTTTAAAGTATGATGAACGTATTTGCATTTCGGCAATTAAATGCTATTTATATTTAAGATTAAATAAAGAAGACTCAATCGTAATTTACAGACGCGAATACTATCATAATAATAATTTCAGCTGTGTCAATGATAGTATTCGCGTAATAAAGCTATTCGCGTATAACTTCATAAAGTTAGAATATTATTTTCGTAAATCGATACAGACTTTAAACAATTTAATGTTCAGTTGATCTAGTAGTCTAAATGTTTTTTGTACTATATTAATGTCATATTTTAATAAAAAAACAAATCTAATGCGAATTTGCAAACCAAGGATTTTTTAAGTGAGGTAGGGCATAGCGATTAATCGCTCGAACTGGAGCAGCCCGTCTGGTGAAATACCTCCACCTTACAGAAGACCGCAGCTAAATAACAACCACTTCGGTGTTGTTGTGTTCCTGCGTGTGAGTTAGGTTTCCAGAGCTCCTGGGGGGTGCTACATTAGTAGCAGGGGTAAAGCCTTTAAGGTGAGGGTGATAAGTCTAGTAACAGCTTTATTATGCTGTACTTGTCGCCCTTAAGCTGGGACCTCATTACCACTTAACATCAGGTGAGATAAGGTCAAGCTCGAAGTGTAATATCAAAAAAAACATTTGTGAGAATGTATGAATGTCTGCCTGAATTACTTTATAAGGTATTTATACTTAAACGCTGTATTTGAACAGTGTGTTCCCAAAAAATAAAAATGCTATGCCCTAGCCTATTTTGCAAACGAAGTCGCTGCCATAACTAAAACATTATTATGTCTTTAATCATGTACTTTTACAAAAGCATTTATGAATTGCCAGATTATATTAAACTACCACAGCGTTCGGAATGTTGATTCTACCAAGAATAACCTGCAAGAAACTCGATTGTTACTCTTTCCAAAGTTACAAATACATATATTATAATTCAAGAAAAAACATATTATGAACAATATAGGTAGTTTAAGTGCATAATTAATGCTTTCAAGTCCAAACATTTTTGTCACTGATATAATCTTCGATATTATAATATTGGACAACATCACATACATTGCTCCGATTCTGTGGTAAGTAGCTTAAGCACTTGTGTTACAGAAATCAGAAACAACGACGGTACCACAACACCCAGACCCGAGACAATACAGAAAAGTTCGTTTCCCATATTGACCCGACCGGGGATCGAACCCGGGACCTCAGAGATGGCGCGACGCCAAAGTCCGGCACGCTCGCCTCTCGGCTACGGAGGTCGTCAAATATAACTAGCTGCCGCCCGCGACTTCGTACGCGTGAACTTAGTCTTTTCCAGCAATTATGCTGTAAAGGGCCCTATAAATCTATATTAAATTAAAAATGTATTTAAGGTATTTCCATTTAATTTGTCCAACTGATAAGGGTTAATGCTGTATTGATTAAAATCGCTTCGAAAATTAGCTATTATTTGTCGTAAAAAGTAAATTACAAAAAATGTTTTTGTGGGATATCCATTACAGATAAATACATAAATAAAATAAATGCGCCGGACAATCACACTAATCTTCTGGTATCAAACTAAGGTTTTCCCTTGTACTATGAGTACCAGATGACGGATACTAACTGGGGGCGTCATCCCAGCACACCCAGACTCAAGTCAATTTAGAAAAGTCCGTTTTCCAAATTGACCCGACCGGGAATTGAACCCGAGACCTTTCGTGCTTTGGCCGCCTACCTTAGCCACTGCGCCACCGAGGTCGTCTAGATAAACATGTACCATTGCAGAGTTTTGTGAAGACCTTTTTAAAGTGTACTTAGTACGATATTTTGATAAATCTTGTAGGGTTCATTGTGCGTTTGCAATGTATAAGTGTAAAAATGAGATTATTTACGAAATTACATTAAAAGCCTCAAAAATAACAGTATTTTTCTACTATTTAATGAATGTTATTACACATATAAACCTTCCTCCTGAATCACTCTATCTATAAAAAAAATCAGTTGCGTAATTTTTAAGTTTTAAGCTCTGGTTGTTTTAAACTGTGTAGTGAAGTTTATCTAAATTTGGCAAAACATGCCACCCGTAGCCATTTCGTAAAAAAGAGATGGAAATAAATTAATAATAATAAATTCTTTATTTATCATAAACTTAACATTCTAAATACAATGTGGTGTTCTCAACTTTAATTTATTTATTATTTATTATTAATTTTGCCTATGCAACTCAGGGTGGATGTAGCTTTCTAATGGTGAAAGAATTTTTGAAATCGGTCTAGTATTTTCGGAGCTTATTCATTATAAACAAACAAATAAAATCTTTCCTCTTTATTCCTTTTTAAAGTGAATCCCTGTTCGTTCTTCTCGCTAAAACTCGACAACGACTAGACAGATTTGGCTAATGTTGGTTTTAAAATAATCGTGGAGGTCCAAAAGGTTTAAAAGGTAAAAAAAAAAAAATATAGGCGGCACAACGTTCGCCGGGGCAGCTAGTTTTTTTTTAGTTCCAGAGCTACAACGGTGTTGTGTCGCGCGGTGCAGCGCCCTTGAACTACTGCCGAACTAGGACAGCCGGTCCGTCACGTGCATTCACGTGTACAAACATTATTTTAGGGTTCCGCATCCAAAGCATAAAAACCGGGCCTCACTTACTGAGACTTTGCTGCATTCTATCTGTCACCAGACTGTATGTCAAAAGCCGTGGCTGTTATTGTTGATACCGCTTTCCCATGGCGCAACCAAAGGCGATGAGAGCGTGGGGGGAGTTTTGAGTTCAGGTAGTCTTTACCTCTTCTGGGCGAGGGAGTTCCACACACACCGCTACCCAAGGCAGCGGTACGGTGCAAAAAATGCATTTTCTTCCCTTTAAATAAAAGCTGTATCTCAAGAACGGTGATAGCTAGACAGTTGAAATTTTTACGAATGATATATTGCCACTATAACAACAAATCCTAAAAATAAAATGAACGTAATACATATTCAAAGGGCTTTTCATTCAACAAACGTAATTTTTTTGACGACCTCCATAGCCTAGGGCGAGCGGGCCGGGCTTTGGTGTCGCGCCATCTCTGGGATCCCGTAAAACGAACTTTTCTAATTGTCTTAGGTCAGGGTGTGCCCCTAGAAATCCCACATACGCCGCCGCCTTCTCTCGGGCGGCGGTATGGTCCATCAACGGATTTCCCCCGACAAAAAAAAGGGTGTTGCGGTACCGTCGTTGTTTCTGCTCTCTATAACAAAAGTATTTATGCTACTTACCACAGAATCAGAACAATGCAAGTAATGTTGTCTAATATAAACTTTTTTTCGAGGGGAAATGCCTACTGCACCTTCTCTGCGGGTAACAGAGAGTGGTGGGTCGGGCTCACACTGACTTAAGCCCCCTTGGCGGCCAACGCTGCGCAGTTGTGGGGGGGTCGGGATCCCTTGAGGACTCTACACAGGCTCCCCCACGCCACCTATCACCTGGCGGCCCTCCTCACCGCGCATAACGAGAGCGACTGGAAATAAGATATGCAACCATAACTAACCTTTTCTTTTTTCTGAAGATAGAATGGCTAGTACCAAACAAGTGTTATTTCCTATTATTTTTAGTAAAAAATGTGGTACAAAATAAAGTGTCAATATTCCAATAGTCCAGGTGAGCAGTGAAAGTTTAATAAAAAAGGGCTACTACAAAATTGATGATTATTTAAATGACAAAAATGTATGGGTCTAGAATAACTTAATTCTTTAAAATCTAGCTTTGTATACATTATTTAAGTACCTAGTTTAACGACACATTGTTATATTGAAAAGAGTAAGTGTCGAGTTTCTTGCCGGTTCTTCTCGACATGATCAAAATTCCGAACACGGCGGTAGAATACCTACTTTATTTGTACTGACGATTCATAAGTGATTTTGTAAAGCTTACATGAATAAAGATATTTTCTATTCTATTCATGAATTTTACACCTTTTAGCGCATAAACCTTAAAATATTTGTTTGTTTGAACCTGCTCCGGGAACTACTTAACTGCTCCGAATAAAAAAAAATGTGTTTGTGTAGGGTAGTCCATTTATCGAGGTGGGCTTTAGGCTATATCACATCACGCTGCGAATAATAATTGTAGTGCTTTTAGTGTTAAGATAAACGACACGACGTCAAAAAAAATTTAACTTAAACTCAAATATTTCTTTATTCAAGTAGGTTACATTATAACACTTTTGAATCGTCATTGAATACAATGCACTTCCGGTTCAGAAACTATATCTACCTACCAACAAGACACCGGTAAAAAACTCAGCAGATCAGTTACAGTATCAATATCTAACTTATTGCTATGTGTAGCTCACTTTGGACCAAGTCATATAGATTTGTTTTGATGAGTGATGAAACAATTAAGTACTCAAGTAAGTATTTACTTTCGAGAGGTAAGCTGGAGCAGCCCAGTCCCCAAAGGTGGCACCTGTTCACAAGCATGGTGTAGGTATGTACCAGCCATCGCTTCACTCAACCATATTGAAGGGAATGTAACGACCCGCCACATAGCGCCACCACTCCAGTAACGTTTTAGTGAGCATGACTACTCCATCTCCCCATAATTTGTATTGATTATCTAAATTAAATTCATCAAACAACTATAGGACCTGGAGCACGAACTAAATTCATAAATAAAAAGTGTGATGTAAGAGATAGAAACTTTCAAGGGTTTAGGCTTAAGAACTTTGAAGATCCAAGTTATTTTTAATCATTAAAGTTATAATTATTGTTTAAGAAATTCATGGCCCTTTGCCATAAATTTTTACTAATTTCCTTAGTGTTATTTCGGTTTACAATCATTTAAAAATTGGCCCACATCCAGATGCACAAATGTAAAACTACTAACTATTACACATTAATTACGGCTGTGTTTGCAATAGTCTATAAGCATATCCAATAGTGTGACCACACGCCTATTTAGCTCGGTGCAACGTCCTTGAACCGTTGAAACTGGGGCAAGCAGTGACCTTTCTACACGCCACAATAAATACTGGAATTATTGCTGACTAAACTTAGAAGCCTAGCTCTGAATCTAAAAACGAAGGTAGCATTCATAAATCTTTTAGCATCGACCTTTCTTTAACTAGCGGCCCAACGCGGCTTTGCATGCGTACTTTTCCTGTTTATTTTACATTTTTCACTGATTATTCTTTTATTGGTCGCAGCGTGATGCTATATTAATTTTGCATCGCATATTAGGTAAGTTAATAGTATTAAATATCTTTATACTTTTTCTTCCAAAAAGATAACCTACTACGTTTATTAAGCTCGTGTTGTACGGAAATGTTGTTGGTATATATGCGTGTATACCAACTCTTGGTAATCCATACTAATATTATAAATGCGAAAGTAACTCTGTTTGTCTGTCTGTCTGTCTGTCCGTCTGTTAATCTTTCACGCCTAAACGGCTCAACGGATTTTGATGAAATTTGGTAAAGATATACGTTGAATCTCAAGAACGGACATAGGCTACTTTTTATTAGAAAATAAGGGAGGGATGGAGGTAATACCACCTATGAAGTTTATATGGAAAAATGTTTATTTTTGAAGTTAGAGATATGAAATTTGGCACAAATATAGCTCGAAACTTGGATTAAAATATAGACTACTTTTTGTTTCGAATATTAGGGGAGAAAGGGGTAAAACCGACCATGAAAGGATGTAGTCCACGCGAACGAAGTCGCGGGCATAGCTAGTGCAATATATTTTTTTAGCAAGTAACATATCATAATGGCTTACTCCTTCTTTGCTTTCTCCTCTGGGAAAAAAGCATGATTGTTCTCGTATGTGATGTAATGGATACAAAATAAAAATAATCAATTTGTAAATACCAAAATATATAATAGCAATTTTAAGATAGGTAGGGCATATCGATTTATCGCTCAAACTGGAACGGCCCGGTGAAATACGTCTTACTTACAGAAGACCGCAGCTAAATAACAATCGCTTCGGTGTTGTTGTGTTCCTACGTGTGAGTAAGGTTTCTAGAGCTCCTGGGGAGGGGTGCTACATCAAGCCTTCAAAGGAACTGCGACAAGTCCAGTAACAGCTTAATTATGCTGTACTTTTCGCCCTTAAGCTAGGACCTCATTACCACTTAAAATCGGGTGGGATGAGGTCAATCTGTGCAAGTGCAATAAAAAAAAGCTAAATAAAATTAAATAATCACTACGCTTCCACATCATCGTCATTCGTCGTTCAAAATCTAACTGTCAATCTCTCCATTCGGATATTCATACGTACATTAATCTCATACTTGCTCCGTTCGGATACATCGTCTATCCCACATGTATATATTCATATAATATAGATTAATACTAAGTAGCCCGGTGCAGTGCCCTTGAACGTACTCGAAACTAGGCCAACAGGTGACCTCCACACGCAAATACTGAAACATACATTATGTTGACAAAACATTAAGACATCACTCTGTGGCTTAACTATACTGTTTGAGGCCTGGGGCAAATTCATAGCATGGGATCCCTCGCCCTGCCTTTTTAAGGTTTCGTACCCAAAGGGTAAAATCGCGACCCTAATACTATGACTAAGCTGTCTGTCCATCTGTTCGTCCGTCTGTCTGTAACCAGGCTGTATCTCAAGAACCGTGATATCTAGAGAGTTTAAATTATGTATTTCGAGATTATATTTTTGAGATACAGCCTGGTGACATACAAACGGACGCACGGACACACAGGCAGACCCTATTATATTAATATACTTTTTGGGTATGGAACCCTAAAAACAGGGACGGTACACGAGCTAGTTTCCACATAAATGAGGTTACTGATATACCACTGATCCTCACGTAGTACTACAGTATGACAAATATACTCCTCATTGTATTTCACCTCGTAAAATGTTTCGGGGCATTGTTTTCAATATGTAGATACGGGGCGACTGGGCGCTCCAATGCAATGTCCTTGAACTAGGGCGAAACTGGGGCACGTAGCGCCCCTCGCCGGCCGGGAGAGGAATTAAACGAGGTGTTTTAAGAAAAAACTTTAAAAGTGTAGTAACTGTAGCTTTTATGTAGGTGATGACCTCCGTAGCCGAGAGGGTTAGGTCAGACTCTGGTGTCGCGCCATCTTTGAGGTCCAAAGTTCGATCCCCGGTCGGGCTAATATGGAATAGAATATGATTCCACCATCTACATTACCATACAAATGTATTAAAATATGCAATTTCCACAACCTGTTGGCTGTTGGGAAGAGATCGATTTTGCGATACCTTTTAAATTCCATACTAATATTATAAATATGAAAGTAACAATCTCCTAAGGCTCCCAAAATCTTCTACTTGACTTCCACAGCTTAATATTCGGCTCCCAATATCTGCTAATTGAATCTACGTCTATTTGAAAACATAAATAAACTATAGATAGATATACTTTATTGCACAAAAACTTTACAGAAATAGGTTTGACAGATTAATTATAGTGCAATTTAAGCAGTCATATAGCTAGGAAGCGATCTCTTCCAGACAACCTTAAGGTAGAGGAAATAGTATATGGCAAAAAATGGGTACGGCCGTGCAACATAAATACAGTATTATATTATTACTAGCGGACCCGATAGACTTCGTCCTATAAATTTTAAGACTTTCGCGTTCCATTTTAAACATTTAAAATAATTTACTGACTGACCCAGTCAGCTCGTGACCACGGTTGGTGTAACTTAACCGAAACGTCGGGCAGTAAGTAGTTCGTATTAACTACTAAATAAAAATGGTGTCGCGTTTTGACCCGTTAAATTATTTTAAAAGACTTCGTCCTGTCAAAAAGATTTGGACTGTGGATAATAAAAACGTAAAGAAAAAAAAATTGAAAACGTTTGTACTGGAAAAAGAAAGTATTCGATTTTTCTCGCCGTAAAAATCACCCTTGGACTTCAACGAACATTTAAAAAGAAGAATTATCTAAATTGGTCCAAGTGCCATCGAGATATGCGCTTACCAACACATTTTGCGATTCATTTTTATATATTAGATAACGGCCACGGCGCAGAGTACTAGGACTCTAAAAGGAAAGTTAGAACAATGAAGTTGCAATATACAAACGAGCAACTTGGGACTCGGCGCAGAGCCCTTGAACTGCATAACTAGGGCACTGCATTAGTGCAAACTTTTGTATCCAACCTGATCACTATTCTGATTTCAGCCTACAAACAATACTTCAATTAACCTTCTGTTAAGTAATTGTTGATGAATAAAAGTATTTTTTGTTACTTGTGTGCCGACCTACGACATGACAAGTCGACACAGATATGGCGTTAGCAGAATTGGCATAGTAGACAACGCTCCATACGTAATGCATGATTAGCTAATTAATACATCGATCCTACATCCCGATATTAGAGTTTTCGTCGCCACTAAGTAACCAAGTAAGTACAACAAACTAAGATTGGTAGTTGGGCCTACACATAGCTCGGCGGAAGTACTTTCATTTTTTGAAAAAGAACATATGTTCCTTACATTATTGTAATGTTTTAACTAAGTATCAAAAGAGAAGCGAAACCTGAGAAGTCAAATTTGTCCAAACAGCATTTTATTCATGGTCACCCCAAAACCACAACCAACTGTTGTCATTTTGCCTGATTTTGCATTCGGCATATTACATAACAGCGAGTGTTTTTAAACAGACGATGCCATATCTAATCGGCGGATTCACTCAAAATGCCTGCGACATATACAACAAACAATTTTTAAGAGAAAACTAGCGGTCCCGGCGAACTTCGTTTTGCCTTAGAGGATTTTCCCGTTTTTCTGTTGAAATGTTTCCTGAATTTTCTTTGCTATAAACCTCACGGAGCCCGAGACCTTTCCAACTAATGCAAAACCGTGGAAATCGGTTCGTGCGTTCTGGAGTTATAACGTCAGGGAGGAAAACCCGACTTATTTTTATATAGTAGATAAGATTGACAACGTCTGTCTACCAAAATTATGATTGACAATCATGAAATAATTACCTAACCTAAACAAAGTGCCAATTAAGCGGTGAAATCTAATCACTTTAAGGTTAGTTGGGGCACGAATGGAATGAGGGCGAGCAAACTCACTGTGTGATTTGAAATTTACATCGGAGGCTTTGATTGTGATATCTGTTAAAACACACCAATGATTGATTAGCATGCTTTATTTAAAAAATGCGCCAGACAACCACACCAATCACCTGCTCTCAAACTAAGATTTTCCCTTGTGCTATGAGCACCAGACGACGGATACGAACTGGGGGCGTCCCAGCACACCCAGACCCAAGTCTATTAAGAAAAAAACGTGTTCCAAATTAACTTGATCGGGAATCGAACCCGGGAAATTTTGAGGCCGCCTTTTTTAGCCACTGCGCCGCCGAGGTCGTCAACATGCTTTAAAAATGTTATCTTGGCCGGTCAAAAATTGAAGTTAAATCACGTCTAAAACAATGCGTGTAAGATTTTTAACCCTTTCTCTACGGCTGCCAACTATAGTTAATTTTTCACTTTAATTTAAAAAGATATCTATGGTATTATGATTCTACTTCTTCTACTTAAAATTAGGCATATCTTTTTAGTGAAAAAGGATACCGTTGTACCAAATCCCTCATTATTTCATCAAAGAGACTATTAGGTGCGTATGACATACCTACTAGCGGTTTTGCACGAGTATGCTCCAAATGTTTTCCATATTTTACACTTTATTTATAACATTCATACTTACTTAGTCGTTATAACGTAAGTGTAAAGAAGTTGCATTTCTTGCTCTTTATATTTTAGAATGATTTAAACAGCATACCAGGCGTTGGATTGGGCATTGTAATGGTAGGAGGAATGGTTGCCGACTTAGATACAGGACAAGTTCTATTTAATGAAGCAGACATTGCTAATATTGTTAACGCATGTGTATAATAACCAAACTATATATAAGTTATATTATTTACTCTACGAATATAATATTCGTTTCCATTTATTTTTTGGTTTATTTCCACTGATTCTCGCCCACTAGTTGCAACGTGATGTTATATAGTCTAAAGCCCTCATCGAAAAGATACTATCCAATACAAACATCATTTGAAAATTTGCATAGTTCATGAGAGCATTCAAACGAATTATTCAGTTTACATTACAAGCATAGATTATATTTGTATAGAGTATGCTGAAATTCTTAACAGAATTCGTTTTCAACTGCCAGCCGCGTCGGCCTTCACAACGGAACCCGGGCACGCTCATACTATATCCTCGTATTGGGTCGGTCTTATCATCCCAATCCAATAAAAATTCCATCCAAAACAATCACGCTCCGCCCCGGCTTACCAGGCTCAAGCTTGGACGAGCTTCCCGGGAGAGTGGATTTTACGAAACATATTTGTTGTTTGTTTCACATATATAGTCAAACTGGACATTTTAAAAGCTTGTAACACGATCATGAAAATCTTAACACCATTGTATTTGTATATCAAAAGTAGAATCACTTTGCATTATACACAAATAGCTGTGCCCGCGACTTCGTTCGCGTGGACTACATCCTTTCATGGTCGGTTTTACCCCTTTCTCCCGTAATATTCGAAACAAAAAGTAGTCTATATTTTATTTAAACGGTTTTATTTAGCTCATCCAAGTTTCGAGATATATTTGTGCCAAATTTCATATCTCTAACTTCACAAATATAAAAAAATCCATATAAACTTTCAAAGGTAGTATTACCCCCCTCCCCCCCTATTTTCTAATACAAAGAATAGCCTATGTCCGTTTTTGAGATTCAACGTATATTTGTACCAAATTTTATCAAAATCGGTTGAGAGATTTAGCAGGAAAGCGTAACAGACAGACAGACAGACACAGTTACTTTCGCATTTATAATATTAAGTAGGGAAGTAGGGATGACGATTCGAAAGTGTTATATGTAACCTATTTGAACAAACAAATTTTTAATTTGGACTTATCTAAATCATTATTCTTTTTGTTATTATTTAAATGAATGTTTACGTATTTAAATACCTATCTTTGTCCTTCGGACAATATTCTAAATTAATGTTTTTTATAAATTGAACGGTGTGAACGACACTAATATAAATAATTTGGCGACCTCGGTGGCGCAGTGGCTAAGGTAGGCGGCTAAAACGCGTAAGGTCCCGGGTTCGATTCCCGGTCGGGTCAATTTGGAAAACGAACTGTTCTAAATTGATTTGAGTCTGGGTGTGCTAGGATGACGCCTCCAGTTGGTATCCGTCATCTGGTACTCATAGTACAAGGGAAAACCTTAGTTTGAGACCAGGTGATTGGTGTGATTGTCTGGCGCATTTATTTATTTACATATTTATTTAAATAAACTATGTGTAAATTCTGTTCTCAAGTAAGTGACAACTATATTTTTTATTGAGAAATAAAGAATCTTTAAATTAAAAATAATATATATTTTTATTTAGTACAATAATTTATCATCTGTGAATATTTAAACTGTCTAGCTATCATCAGTCTTGATATAAAGCCTAGTGACGGGTAGATGGAAAGCGAAATATCAGTAATAGTGTCCAGTTTTAACCCTTTGGTACGAGGCCTTAAAATGCACGCATAAATTAATATTATTTTAACACGATCATGATAAACAAAATCGTGCAATATGTTTTTCAAGTAAAATGAGATCGTGATAAAATAATCTAATATTATATAAACTTGTAGATGCTGAAAAAGTAATCCTGCAGCGATATTCCATTCATAAACGAAGCTTGCTCTCTTGTTATTTCTCGTCTCAACTCGTAAAAAGTTAGCAAGTTCTTATAAATAATGGATTCAAATCCTATTTACGAGCTAAAGCTTTTAAAAACTGTTAACTCTCCGTTTTAGAACTGTTTTATTAATATCGGTGTTGCGCTGTTCTGTTTTCCTTGCCTTTTATAATTATTTGATACGGTCAAATTGTGTACAGAAAATTTAACACAAATGAAGATCTTAAAAGTCGTTTTTCAAACGACTAACTTAAGAAATAGAATATATCCTAATATAAGTATGACAACAATAATATTATGCTTAATGATGAATGACCAAAAATGTGTGGAGTTTTATTCAAATGTCCACCACAAACAAGATCTATATAATAAAATAGTAAACAAAATGTATATTCAGTGTAAAACGTAGTAATTTAAGATAGTAATAACATGGTTTTTATTCATTGTAATACAACTAAGTTGTTAGTGAGCCTTAACAATTAATTAAATAAATCTATATAATAAAAATGAATCGCAAAATGTGTTGGTAAGCGCATAACTCGACAACGCCTTGACAATTTTGACAATTTTTTTTATAAATGTTAGTTGAAGTCCAAGGATGATTTTTACTTTACGAAAAATTCGAATAATTGCGGGAAAACTGTAAAGACGGCCCTTTTCTTTTTCCAGTACAAACATTTTCTAAATAAAATTTAGAGTCAAGCTACATTCCAAATCTCTTTGACAGGTCGGGTCCACTAGCTATTAATAAAATGTACTTGTATTATATTACTTTGATACGGTATTTGGACGGGAATAGTCGAGTATCGAGAGAATCCAGACCATCTGGCTGCCCCGTGGCAGGGGCCGAAGCGACCGTGGCCGACCGGTGACCTAAAATTGAGGGTTCATGGACGAACTCCCTGGAACAATTTCTTGTTGCATGCGTCTAGTTAATGTGACAAGAATTGTTGCGTGTAACGGCAATTTCGTAGGTGAAAAATCCGCTGGTCAGATTGACAACAGTTGCTTGTAACGGCAATTTTGTAGTAAAAATTAGCTGGCCAGATTGGCAAAAGTTGCTTGTAACGGCAATTTCATAAATAAAAATTGGTTGGTGAGATGTCACAATATAAGTATTAATTTTTACGAAATAAATTGGATATCGAATTATTTACTGATTTTTAACCAAACCTAGCAAAGTTAATATAAATAAATAAGAAATGAATATTGGACAACTTTACATACATTGCTCTGATTATGTGGTAAGTAGCTAAGGCACTTGTGCTACAGAAATCAGAATCAACGACGGTGCCACAACACCCAGACCCGAGACAATACAAAAAACTTAGTTTCCCATATTGAAAAATAATGCGTTAAATTGCAATCCTAAGTTACGGTTTACAATTTGTCGACAGTTTACAATCTCGCGAGATAGATTGTAATCTAACGATTTTTACAATCTTACGGTGACATATATAATACAGTCAAAAAATACTCGTGAATCTACTTAATTACCTAAATTGGTCTCTTGTTATAAAACCGTAGGTTAGAGTAGACCGTGGGTTGAAGGTTCAGTGAATACGCAGGACACTTCTCTTCGCAAGTCTTTAAAGACTAGATACAACGATTTTTAATATTGGCTTGTTTTGTAGATTTTTTTTTACCTTAAATTAGCTTTATTTGAGCGTGAAGAAACATCTAGCGAGCCAGTATGGCGATGAGAATGGATTGGATAATAGGGTATCTTATCATCGCGATGTGGATTCCTCTCTTAATTAAGAAGAAAAAGAAGAGCCTGATTTTTTTCTTCTACTTCTAGAAGAAAAAAATCAGGCTCTTCTTCTTCTATAATAACAGCCTGACTCTCATAACACAGGGCGACCTTATATGAGAGCAGTTCACAAAATACACTGTTTATGTGTTTTCTTGAATAAACAAGCTTTTATTTATTTTTTTATTATTTAACATCAGCCTGGGAGGAGCCGGATATACTGTGCTTTTATAAAAAAGCTTGGAGAAATTTGTGTCTGTTTTAATGAGAATTCAACTTGGTTACTTGGTGCCGCAACAACTGTGGTAGAATACGTTTTCTAAATTCTCTAGTCCTTGCCTTTAGTTTCAGGTTCATGAATGTTATGTACGATTGAAAAAACACGAATTCCCAGGGTGCAGCTGCGTCTAGGCCAGCGTCCCGTGCGGGGCGGGTGTGACCTAAATAGGGGGTTCACGGGCGCGGCCGTCACCCGTCCTGTTGCATCCGATCGATGCAATACCTGACCTTCTACTTGGGAACGATTTTTTGGCAGATTGCTCACTGGTTCTCGAATATGTACAATTTAACTGCTAAAAGAAAGATTTTTTTATTGACCTTAGCAATATACCTAATGTATTAATACAAGTAAAAATAATTAAAGCGTGTTAATAAGAAAACACATATGTACAAAGAATTGTCGATTCAAAAAGTCAATTGGGTTCCACCTCAGCAAATTAATGCTGCAACTGCATTATTCTTAACACTGCAACAGCGGTAGCAGCGCCTACAAATTTTGGCAAATTTGTATGATATATATACGTATATACATGATTCCTTGGTTCAATCTACTTCAAACTTTCCAAGTACATTATTTAATGGAACTGCTGGATGTCAATATTTAGTCTCTGTCCAATCGTATATGCCAAGAAAGAGACACAATTTCTAAATTCGAATTAGATTCCAAAGTTTTGTAAATCATCCTTTTTAGAGATTAAAAATTCCTTAAACATTTTTGAGGATGATTGCCTATGAGTATTAGAAACAGAAAATGTTTATCTTTTTTTCTGTTTCTAATATTTAAAGTTCGCTAGTACGGCGTTTAGTACTATAAAAATAATAAAATCGATTGCCTATGAGGTTTGAAATCGTCGAGTTTTTTAAGCATGGGAAATATTTTTTTTATATGTATTGTAATATCTTTAAAATGCTGAAAAAACCGGTTGATAATTTGCAATTAAATGAAGCTATCAACTTACTGTCTCGAAATATGGCATATATCCATTAATTGTTTAGTAATCGTCAATGTCATATCTTTTTATTAATATAGATTACATCAGTAACACCTATGAATAGTCTCTATATAAAACAAATGAAGCTGCCTCCGGTTCGGAACCTATAACTACCGATACCGATGATTAAAAATGTGTTAATAATATTTTGCGTATGATTATCTTTAAAATCGATAACAACCAAGTATTGAGCAAGGGAAATGTTATGTAATAGGTAGGAGGAAATATTATAATCAAATTGAACCAGCTACTATTCATACCGGAATAAGACGAACGATGTCTCAAGCAAAAGCCAAAACATAAATCCTCGTACATACATAAAGGATACAGTGTAACTATGAAGTAACAAATCTTGTCTAGATTTAGAGATTACGTAAGATACACAGATAGGCCGAAGTTTGCGTTAGATCAAAGTTGAGCGTGACTTTGCTAGTACATTCCTACTTGTTTTGTTCTGTGTTGGACTTGAGACTGCCCTAAACAAATCTTACGCAATCGTTTGCGTTTGACGGCGTTATATCGTGAACTTCAAACTTAATGTTTACTGTTAGATATATTTACGAGTGTTTTCGTTGGCTAACCGATTGGGATGATGGTAACGCCTCTTCTTACTTCTTACGTGTTTTATTGACCGTCCTTTACGGATCCCGAAATCTGCTTTGGACTGTGATTCCAATTTGACGAGGCTGGTTATCACATTAATGTCTGATCTCTAAGAAATCTTCATTGTTGCCACAAAATGTTGTCAGTTCTATGCATATAGAACTGCCAAAGGTGAGATTGCCGCATGGCAATCTTACCTTTCATTCTTCTCGAGGTGAAATGCTTACCGCATTGTCACTGTCTGCGGGGAACTGAGATTGGTGTGACGGGCTCCCACCGACTAAATCAACCTCAGTTGCCAATGCTGCACTGTTGTGGGGGAGTCTGGATCCCTTGTGGATTCTGCACAGGCTCCCCCATCGCACCTACAGAAAAACCAATCTTGAGCGTGTCAGGTGGCCTTACACGCTCCACCCTCTCGGGGCTGATGTAACGGACGCTAGGCTTACTTCACGTCTCCAGACCTAGCAGCGAATCTGCTGTGCTATGCTTTGTGATTGAGGGCAATCTCACCCGAGATATTTGTGACAATTGATATTTGATTTTTTTTAAACGAAAATAAATGCCTTTGCGCATGTTACCGCAGCAGGGGGTACTGTGGCGTGTGTGGGACTCTCAGGGAGCAGACCTTACTCCCGGCTTCGCCTTAAGAAGGATTGATACAACCCACTATAACCTGTCGGTGGACTTCATTCATTCTATTTTTATTTTTTTTATTACACTTCAAGATTGACCTCATCCCACCTGATGTAAAGTTTTAATGCGGTCCTCCCTTAAGAGCGACAAGTACAGCATAATAAATCTATTACTGGACTTGTTAGTAGCAGGGGTTAGGCCTACCAGGTAAGTGCGTTACCTTGAAGGCCTAACCCCTGCTACTAATGTAGCATATATTTGTTGAAACTGTAAATAAGATATGGAAATTTATATATTTCCTTATATACCCATTTATTTATTAGAAACAGAAAATGTTTATCTCCCCTTGCGGTGCGGGAATCGAACCCACGACCTCGTATCGCGAGTACTGCTCTTCCAATATTTAAAGCTCGCTAGTACGGCGTAAAGTAATTTATTATTTATGTACTTATCCATTTATTCTGGTCATAATTTTATTTTTATTTTTGTATATTTTTTTCGAGGAGCGAATGCGGGGAGAATAATGAATTTTTCTTTTCACAGCCAAAACCGAATTATTCTCCCTGCATTTTTTCAGTCCTAGCCCCTCAACTACAGAAACATTCTCGTCTATCAATGCCAAAACTATTTTTACGTTCGGAAACGAATTATAACCAAACAATTAAGATTTTGTGTTGTCAAATAATTATGGGAGATTACAATCTATAGCATCACATTAAATAAATAATACTTAATAGTTTCAGTTAAAATACACCCTTCCAGTATATACCTGTATATGGTTGCGTATATACCAGTTTCTAAATACATTTAACACACTCTGACCCACAGTTCTAGAGTCGAATTGGCAAGCAGCCCACCGTTATCAATTTTAAGGCTATCAGACGATTCCAGAGCGCTTCCGAACAGCTGGGCAACCGGCACCTGCAATGGCCTTGCACCGGTGACCTAAAAACGGGTTCATGGACCAGTTTAAGGCCGAGCCGGATTTTAAACTCATTACCCTACTTTGCAGCAGACTGTTTTATGATTTCTCTTGAGGTGCTTTATTGATTGCCGTAGTTTGCGCTTATTTGCTACCGACTGCAACTTTTTGAATGTGAAAACCGGCAGGTGAGGCAAACATTAGTCTAACTTTAATTTGACGACCTCTATAGCTGAGAGGCCAGCGGGTCGACCTTAGGTGTCGCGCCCTGTCTGAGGTCTCAGGTTCGATCCCCGGTCGGGTAAATATGGGAAACGGACTTTCCTATATTGTCTCTCATCTGGTTGTTGTGGTACCATCGTTGTTTCTGTTTCTGTAACACAAGTGCTTAAGCTACTTACCGCAGAATCAGAGCAATGTATGTGATGTTGTCCAATATAATATAGATATTACCTACGCGTGCAAAGTCGCTAGATTTTGATAAAGCATTTAAACAGTTATAGTAAAATTGAAACAAAAAGTTGACTGAAGATATTATTTAATTATTTAAAAAACTTAAAAACGACCTCGGTGGCGCAGTGGCTAAGGTAGGTGGCCAAAGCGCGGAAGGTCCCAGGTTCGATTCACGGTCGGGTCAATTTGGAATACGAAGTTTTCTAAATGTATATTTAATAGATTTTAAAATTAATTAAATAGAATAATAAATTTGACTAAACATGTACAGTCGAAAGCACGTCAGACTACACATTTTGAACTTATACAGCCCTTATTGCGTGGGTTTAAGAATTAAAATCGAACTGCTAGTGAACCTTTAGTGTTGTTTACCGTACAAAGCTCTCATAAATGTATTTTAATATCGTTGAATGTTATACCTCTTAAAATAGTAACAGCTATATTAACAAGCATTTTTCTGTTTCTCTCATTCGTTCTGTTTAGTATAAGGTGAACAAAATACTGAGGGAATAACTAGACTAGAACTAGAGTTCAAAGAGCAAATTCGCGTTAGGCGCTCGATCAATTGGCCGGTAGCTCAAATCTAGGGACGCGGGAAAACGTTACATAAACCAGCACCTACTGCATTATGTAAACATTACTTCAGTAAAGAAGCTTATTTACTTGCAGCAAAACTCAAATATTACTTTATTCAAGTAGGTTACATGTAACACTTTTGAATCGTCATTGAATACCATGCAAAGTGTTTCTACTTCTGGCCCGGAACCTATATCTACCGAGAAGACACGGGTAAGAAACTCAGCAGATCAGTTACAGTAGCAGTATCTAAATTATAGCTATAATATTTATAATATTATATTATATAATTTTATCTTTCTTTTGTAAAAAAGAACGACTGAGTTTCTTGCCGATATCTTCTCGGTAGTTATAGGTTTCGAACCGGAGGTAGTTTCATTTGGTTTACATATATACTATTCATAATTGTTACTTATGTAATCTATATTAAATAAGGATTTGACTTGACTTTGAAATGTTCTTAATCGAGAACCGAAATTGAATCGAACTATTTCGTTCTGTATTCCACCTTCCAGACCGTATTCAATGTTAATAGTATGCCTATTGACACTATCGGGAATCGATGTGAAATTGGTTTGTAGCCTGTGAGTTCACTACTGAAGTATCTGAATCTAGAATTCAATATTGAGGTGCTAACAAACGTTATTGCTTAGTGCGGTGTACTGAACACAATATTATCTAAAGCGATACACTGAATAATTGGCTACTTGACAGTGTTAACAATAAAATATGAAAAGCGTTAGATATGTTAGCTTATTAGTAAAGTAATAATTTTACATTTGAATTTTTTAATTAAAATCATAGTTAGTATTTTATTTTTGCAAAATAAACTTTACTTTTTTTATCTGTGGAACAAAAGAGCCGAAACGGAAACCACCATTGCTATTCGGAAATGACAGCTGTCGGCGAAAATTATTTATTTTAATGTGGCGAAATAATGATTATTTTACCGATTAAATTGAATTATTGTGTCTCTAATCGTATTAAGAATTTATTGAAACATTTTCCGTTTATCTAAATCAGGTCGTTCCTATGTGTATCGGTTCGTTGTCTAGGACGTTGACGTCATAATTGCAATAGTGACGTGACTTGGCGTTTTCGCGCGTTTTTTAAATGTGTTACACAAAATCTTATTTTTCTCTGGTTATTTACATTTTTTCCAGATAAATCGAATTGCTTGGGATATAAAATGAACGGGCGCACATTTTACAATACTTTTTGAAAAACTGTCAAGTAGCCAATTCTAAATTAATTGCCAAAATCGTAGCGTCGTAGCAACAACCATTTCGAAGAAAAGATATCAAAGTGTAGCCTTGCATGCTAAGGTATAAATTGGATGGGGTATAATTATTACTTACATTTGAAACATATCTATGCTAAGCTGTGGAAAGTGTATCATTACGCTAACGATTGGTGCCTATTTATCAATGTTAATTATTAAGTCTAAAATAGTACAACAGAAGGTACAACAATGTTTATTCATGCTGTGATTTGTAGCAATAACTTTTAAACCACTAAAGAGTTGCAACATGTTACGGACTCCTTTGTAGGAGCCTTTCTATAGTTTTTATATTACTTTTGATATGTCTTATTGCTTTGTATTTGATTTGACTTCTCATTATACGTTTCTACCAAAAGCGACCTTTAATTACAGTCCACATAAATAATTTTTAATTTTTAAAATGACATGATATTTCTTTAAGGTTTAATGAGATAAGCTACTGAGGTGTACACAAACTAACTATGCCGATTATACCTATTTTATTTTGCCTAGCATTGACTGCCACTATAGTCTAGCGGTAACAATCTTTAAGTTTTTTATCTAGATGTTGTGGGTTCGATTTCTCTAGAGGCAACATTCTTGTGTTGTTGTTAGTTTGGATAAGATATTTTCAGATTGACCACCTAAATGTCTGATAACACAAAACGATCCATGCTGTTAAGAGGCATGTTTATAGTCGGTCTTGCATCTGATCTCTTTCTGGTCTTATTGGTCTGCCGTCCTACAGGATTATAAGGCTGAAGAATGAGTGAGTGCACTTGTGTGTTGCACTATAAACCAAGCCCTGCACAATTTTAAGAGAGGTAGGGCATAGCGATTTATCTCTCGAACTGGAGCAGCCTGACTAATGAAATACCTCCACCTTACAGACCGCAGACAAATAACAATTATTTCTCTGTTGTTGTATTCCTGTATTTTAATAAGGTTTTCATAAATCCTGGGGTGTGCTACATTAGTAGCAGGGGTCAAGCCTAAAAGGAAAGGGCAACAAGTTCATTAACAGTTTCGTTATGCTGTACTTGTCGCCTTTAAGCTAGGACCTAATTACCACGTAACATCAAGCGGGATGAGGTTAATCTTGATGTTTAATATAAAAAAATATTATTGATATCAATGAGATTGGCGAATCTCTTGACCTTGACCAAAATAAGTCATTATTTTATTATTAGACCTTGCTTCGAAAATCCAAGAGTTACCCCACAAGCTTAATCAGTAATATTGTTCAACGATTCCACACCTACATCAAATAAATGCCCGCTAGCATCCGGAATGCTCCCCCATCAATTTAGCAAAAGCGAGTACTCTAAGCGAATTACCCCAATCAGGGCTATTCGCGGTTCTCGCTCTTTAACTGATCGGTCGTTGAACTTACCTTGAATGCCAAAGAGTAGCCACTGTCGTTTGATCTATTAGAATTTTGATTATCTCCATGGCGACAATATAATGATGATAATAATTAACCTCTTAATGCTGAGCTTAGGCCACATCTCAACTATGAGGTGCAACCACGCGGTAGATTAGTGAAGGTATGTGTCTGTAACCAAGTTCACCATGATTGGATTAATTTTAATTATACAGGCTTAGGTCGAAACTTCATTTTATCAATCCCACAGAGGATCTTATACGGTTGCATAATTTAATTAATCCTAACATACTTTGGTTTAATGAACTTGGCATTTTGTTTTCTGTAAGTTGAATGATGTTGTGAGCAAACCAGCTTGCGGTTTGCCTGATGGTAAGTGGCTAACACCGCTCATATACATTTTATTAATAATAATAAATAAATAATAAATTTGGACAACATCACATACATATCTCTGATTCTATGGTAAGCAGCTAAAGCACATGTGTTCCAGAAATCAGAAACAAAGTTCGTTTCGCATATTGACCCGACCGGGGATTGAACCCGGAACCTCAGAGATGGCGCGACGCCAAAGTCCGGCACGCTCGCCTCTAGGCTACATTTGCAACACCAGACTAGCTACAAATGCGGTGCCGGCCATTCAAATAAAGATACGCTCTTTGATTGAAGACTCAAAAGTCACATTGGTCCGGAAATACCACTAGAGACAATGTGTTCCACAGATTAGTTGTAAGAGGTAGAAAGTTACGAAAAAAACTCACAGTTGTAGACTGCCAAACATCTAGATGTTGGGGATTTGTCGCGTTGAACGATGGCAAGTAGCAGCTGTGATAATTCTGAACAATTTTTGTCGGATACGATACACCTACTGTTTTTTTTTGTTTTTTTTTTATAGTAGCGCAGTATATAAGCCCCTCCCAGCCTGATGGTAAGCAAGAGAGGATACCGAAATATTATTATCCTATCTGTTAGCATCGCTATACTGGCCCGCAAGATGTTTCTGTAGGGTTTCTAATAAAACACGTGGATTAATTTTTACATTCAAGTTTATTCAAGTATAATGCTGCGATATCACATAGTTATTCGCCTAACTTGCAACAGTAAAAACAACTATTTTTCTATATTCACACTTTTTACTTAACTAAATGCCAATCGAAAACAAAGAAATGATTGATGATGATGATTTTGGAAACAAAACGAAATGTAATTCAAATGTAACGATTATTTTTTTATGTTTCAAGTTTTTTTTACATAATTTGATCGCAGTAAAACTTTACTTTCACGGAAACTTTAGAATTGAAATCCCATAACTAGTTCGAGTACCATTAAATTATGTTTTTTAATCATAGTAATATTGGATGCAAATTTGTTTCATCTTTAGAAAAACTATTTTCTTTTCTCTGACCACTTTGAGTCACATTTCTCTGGAATTTCGACGTTAATGGTATTATGCACAATAAAAAATTATAAAATTAATGTCTAAGTATATTTAATTTAAGTAAGATGATTTTATAACATATATTTCATTTCACTTTCTACAATTTCGAGACTTAATTATTATGATAGTATTTATTTAGTTACAAACATAAAGTAAAGAAAAAAAAATACGCATTTTATTAACTTTTGTATGTGCAAAATCTTATAAACTAAACAAAATCATATGAGGCGTCCTTTTAAAAAAACTTATTGGTTTATAACACATTAAAACTATAAGTTAGTCTAAAACTTAAAATAAATAAATAAAAATTAACAAAATCAAAATTACTTTCGAAATGTTTAGTCTGCGCTTTAACTAAGCAATTCATTGGTTCCGAACTTGAGTCATTTAACCTACAGATGATTTAACAATATTAGTGAATTAATTAACATAAATTTAATAATCTTACTTTTTACTTATGTATATAGTTAATAAAAGGAAGATACTTACTTAAAAAAAGGTTGACTATTTTTTTAATAATTAAAACATTTTTTATTTGTGAGAATTTCAAACGTTATTTCTAATAACAGCTTTTTTTAAATGCCACTAAATTAATGTCTTTAAACAAATTCGTAAATAACATTCACCCATGGTCAGATGCATTTTACCACTCTAAGAGCAAAAATCTCTTGCAACTTAACATGACACAGCTTCAAATAACTATGATGCTACTATTAAGGTGCCAAGGGATTTTTAATTCAATGTGGTCACGGAACTAATAGGTTTATTTTGAGTAACAAATAGAAACATCTTTTTTTTTAGGAACCTAGTTGTACTACATTAAACTTTAAAAAAAATGAAATAAAAAGAGAGGTGATTTCATGTTTCGAAGTAAAAAAATATATAAATTGTTAATAGCTACAAAAAAATATGTTTTTTTTTTATAAATAAAAAGATCTCTCACTCTCAAAATATTTTCCGTGACGGGTCGCATAACGGACAAAAAAATCAGTTCAGCTACTGGATTTTTTGCCAAAAAATTTGAAAGATTCGACACATGATTTTGTTTCAAAGTACTATTTGGTAAAAAAAATATCGTTTTAATAATTAAGAGAGGTAGGGTATAGCGATTTATCGCTCGAGCTGGAGCAGCCCGACTAATGAAATACCTCCACCTTACAGAAGACCGCAGCCAAATAACAATCACTTCTGTGTTGTTGTGTTCCTGCGTGTGAGTGAGGTTTCCAGAGCTCCTGGGAGGTGCTACGTTAGTAGCAGGGGTCAAGCCTCCAAGGTAAGGGCGACAAGTCCAGTAACAGATTTATTATGCTGTAGTTGTCGCCCTTAAGCTCTTTACCATTTAACATCAGGTGGAATGAGTTCAATCCTGAAGTGTAATAAAAAAATTTTTGCATTGATTTATCTGTTAAATAAATAATTTATTGTATCATTGCAATAATAAATATCATGAATAATAAAAACGATAATTTATTCAGTAATAAAATAAATTTATCAAGTAATCAAAATGTTTTTAAAAATAAAAAATATACAAATAATCGAAGTTTCTATAATTGTGAATGGCATACAGATTATGAATTTTAATAAAATCTCGAAAACTTGAAATCTTAAGTTATCATAAATACCTATGTGTTTTTTTATTTTGTTGTCAAGTACAAAAATGTATGTATTGAAAATTATTAAAATGTAGTTTCATTGTTCACTGGACGTTTTTATTTTAATTATAATTTACAAATGTTGTTTCTTGCGGTATAAGTTATTTTTATATTACCTACGTTGTTTTAAGTTTTTAATAAATCCACAATATCTGCCATCGAAAACTGAATGGTTATTTCCATTGATATGTTAGAAAATTGTACCGGCATTCAATTTGAATATGTTAAAATTGCTTTTATTGTAACACATTCTCATAATTAGACTGTTTTAATATAGTTTTACGTTTATATTTGTCAACGTAGACGAACAAATATGAAATATACGACCTCAACAATTTACCTATGTAACACACTCCAACCGATTTTGACTGAGGCCATTAAATCCAATAAAATACGCAGTTAAACTAAAATACATTTTCTTAACAAAAAGCAAAATAAAATATTTTCATTAGGAAACAATAGAAGTACAATGAACTCCACGTTATCAACCAATATTTTATGTTGACACAGTGTTATATTATATCCTTTATTTTATTTTACTATGTTTTCTATGATTTAGCCAAGCACAAAAAAAATCAGTAAAAGAGTGCAATACGTGTCTGTTTTACTTAAGAGTAAAACCCAGATGTCAAACTGTACGGTAAAAGCCACACAAGCTATATTGAGCCTAATAGCTATTGAAATTAGGTACGCCACTTAAAGTATTGCACAATTTTGATGACGTCGTATATTCCAATCTTTGTTTACTTTTCAGATGGTCGATTAATTCATAAAACCAATTTGATTATTGAACTGATATCGTTGAGGTTATTTAGAAATAATTTAACAATCAAATTGGTTATTTTAACTATTAAGCATTTCTAAAACTATACCTAACATTGCTTAAAACATCAATCTACTGCAAATATTTTTATACATGTTACACGATTTATAATACATTTTTACAGAATTCTAACAAACACGTATGCTACAAGCACTTGATCTTATGTGGTAATAGGTAATAATACAATTAAATTTAATGTTTACTATATATAATTTTCAAATTATTTTTACCAATAATTTATTAAATATAGATACGTACGTAACATCAAACATTTTATTGAAATATGAATTATACTTTATAAGTAAGTATAGGATTATATGAAGAATATTTTGTGTATGAAACTGTTACAAATAGTACTTCATTTATTATGTTAATGTCCATTATCAGGTCTCACTTTACTTTTAGTAAAAATTTATAGTGTTCTTTAAAGTTTTAATTACATATTGAATAGGTTCTAACACTAACATCAAACATAGCAAATAAACAACAGCAATATATTACAGAAATGCCTCTAACAAAATAAAATAATAATAATTTTTATATAATTTTCGTTCAAGTATACGACTTATTATTTACAAACCTAAAATTACAAGAAAAATTTCCAATTTTGTATAAATATAGTTTTTATATTAATATACAAAAATGTATACTTTTGAGTCTCGTAAAAAATATCTCATTTACGATGCAATATTTAATGGACTATAAAAGTAAGTAGGTACACATGTTTTACTTTATTTATTATGTTAAAGTTATGTTGTATTTTCATGAACAACCAATATGGAATTAATCCCTAAGATAAACTGAATAGATAAAATATTATTTATGTTTGGTATTTAATTAATTTTAATTTTGTATTTAATGTTTTTTATCAAGGCAATATTAAAAATATTTTTTTCCGTCAATTATTCAATTCTTAATATTACCTGCAGCAAACACTATTTACAATTTTAAAACAAACAATTTTATTATCTTATTTATCAAAAAAATACAATTTGGCAAAATTGTGCGAATTAATTAATCTAACATAAAATACATGCTCGTTAGAAGCAAAAAAGTATAAAAAATATTTCAAATGTAAATAACCTGTAATATTTTAGTTTGTTAAGCACTATTTGTTCACATTAAGTTGATCAAATATCTATTTCGAAGCTTTTTTTGTGCTAAGATTTAAATTAAAAATAAAATTAATATAAGAAATTAGCTAAGCAAGCTTTGTTTAGCCATAGATTTACAAAAATAGCCGAATTACATCCATCCATATTTATCACACACAACCCCTTTTGAAGGAGTACTCGAAAATTCAGTCTTGCAAGCTTTGACTTTGTCCTTCACAATTTTTCATAAATTAAATTTGCGAAAAATTATTTATTGCGTTTAAAATATTACCCATTCAAACATTTAATAAGAAAGTCAAACAAAGATTGCAAAGTCACTTTAGCTTTAAAATATTTATACTACAACGGGTTCTAGTATAAAAATACTTATTCTGCATTTTGTCGATTGTTCTATATTTTACTAACGTATGTGCGATTATTGTGTTTATCAGCTAATTTTTGTTAGATTTAATCTCTTAAAATACGTAGTAACAATATTTTATATTACCAATACGTAGTAAGTTACAAAAATATTATTGAATTTTTAGAACTGAATCCTTTTTTATTTTATTTATTCAAATTAATACATATAAATAATTTCAGAACAAATTTGCGTTGGCTATTTCGTCTGTTCGAAAAAAAAATATTAACTCAGTATGAGTTTGGTTTGAGCTTTGTAGGCAGATGTTATGTATAATAAGATAAAAATAGTACTCGCATAAAAATTGTGTTTTTTTTTATTTAAATTCAACTTATTGTTGTCACTCTTTATCCAAACATGTAAAGTAAGAATGGTTTTTTAAATTTAAAATATTTCGACTCAATATTACTGGTAGTTTCATTCAATAATATTTTTATATCTCAACGTAGAACTTGACGAAAGTTTATGGGTAGACATTATAATTATTAACATTTTGTGCATTGTAAGCGGCTTTCGGCATACGCCGCATATCCATTATAATTAATTATTCATCAAATTTAACCTAGGTATTGATGGAATGATGTAGTAGTAATGTTTGGATAAGTCCAGATGGAAGATGAATTATTAATTATCCTATTATTTTAAAATAACGACTCTAAAATATGTAACATCAAAATAAACTAAGAAAATTTCTACATAAATATAAATAGTAAAACATTGAATTTTATGTTTCATGTATAAAATTCTAAAAATGTAAAGTAAATTTTACAATGAAACTATTGCTTTATTTACTTATTACTAATTGGTTAAAATGTTACACTTTATTAAAATGTATGTAATACAGTAATTTGTAAATATAACGGTTAATACGGGTGAATATTATACCCTCAAAATATTTTTATTTCAACAAAATTATTTGAAAATTAAGTTTGTAGTTAAAAAGTGATTTCAGATTTCAATGAAGGCTTTATCAATTTTAAGATTTAGTATTCTTACATAAAAATTTGTGTTAACAAGTTAATATTAACTGCTGCCGACGTAGAATTTGATTGTTATATGTATAATTACCGTATATTTTGGAAAGCTTATTACCTACAAATCTTTTTTTTTGTACTATTGTATTGTAAGTATTTGTGTAAAATTTTTTTTGGGTTTCATATTTTTTTAACATTCACATTTTTTCTAAAAATTTAAAAGAACAGAACATAATATGGAATCTCACAAAAAACACATTAAAAACAAATAAAACATTCAGTATCTAAACTTTGTGCGCAATGTGCGTTTGCTCTTGACCACTAAACAGTATTACAATCAGTGTAAAAATAAAATCTTCTTACAACACTTTAACCGACTTACGTATAAAAGTACATATTACCTTACTATTAAAAACATCCACAGATCATTCACTTAGCATCAAGTCACGAAGGTCAAAACTTGGTTTTGCACAAGACGACATCAAACTGTCAAAATTAAAATCATAAAATACAAGCATAAAAAATGTCGTATGTGTCGATATGCTGAAGTGCGTCGTCTCAACTGCGCGGGCGCAATGAGAATTCGCGAGCCGGCTCGGCTCCGTAGACAACCGGTTCCAACAATCGTTCTCCACATATCTACACACCCGTGTGATTGAATATGAACGACACTGCGTTCTTGTCGACGGGCGGCGACCTGCGTGTGATCGACGGGTGATTATTGTTATTGTAATGCCAAGATTTTCTTGTAGAAGTACTTGATGACTGCAACGCAATCGTTTCATAATATCGAAGCCTCCCACAACACTTTCTGCTCTTTATTATGGCTACAAAGCCCTTTCTGTACTTCTTATTGAAAAATGCGTATAAGATGGGATTTATGCAAGAATTCGACGATCCCAGCCATTGGGCAAGAGGCGTCACCACTGGGAACATGTCTTCTTCCCATTTCTGAATAGGCCCTCCTAGTTTTATCCTGGCGAAAATCAAGTAAAGAGGGAACCAGGATAAAACGAATAGGATTACAACGGCGACGAGCATTTTGACGACTTTAACTTTAGATTTTTGTTGCATTCTTTCCATTTGTGCGTCTTGAGTGTCGGTTGGAATCGATCGTCTCCATACTTTAATCCAGATGAGGATATAGCATAGAGAAATAAGAATCATGGGGAGTATGTAACAAAAGATGAGGTTTCCGATGACGAAGTATAGAATCTCGCTGATTGGGTTTGGCCAAACATCAAGGCACAGCCTAACGTTAGGGTTGTCTTCAAAAACCACGACAAGGTCGAAGAAGAAAACCCAAGGAGTGGTGACGAGAATTGCGAAGATCCAGATGAAGACGATCATCATTCTCGCGCGGCGTTTGGTAATTTGACACTTCAAGGGCCACCATATGGCAAGGAACCTGAAACAAAACAAAAATATCATTAATACTACGTCTATACATTAATATTTAGAGCAACAGGTCCCAAAAAATTACTCAATTGGAAAGTAAAAAAGGTGCTAAAATAAAAATTATATTATTAGTATTATATTATTCCAATAAAAATTTGTTTGTTTGTTTTTCACCAAGCGCCTTTGAACAAAATTTTAATTTATTCTTAACAATTTAATCAACTAGTTAGTCCAGTTTCAAAGTCAAATAGGTAAACTGTTGAACTACAGGACTTTAAGTGAAAATTGAATACTTCAATTGAGCGTGAGGATCTCATTAAAACTTCATTTTTAAGAATAAAATATTGAATAGCGCTGAAATCTGCGTCTTTCAAAATAATTTTTCGTTAATCATAAGCTGCAATATAGTTCAAAAATAAATTAACATTTTTTATTCCTAAATTTCCTATACATTTCTAATAAATTTCAAACAAGAGGCTTTATGAAAATAAGATTCAAAATTTTAACTCATTTTCACCCATAATTTAATATTTTTAAACGTATTTCAAACAACATACTACTAAAATGATCTTCATATTTTGTATGTTATATGTAGAACCATTTATGGAATATGAATTTTGAATATTATGTATAAGGCCTTTTTGCAAAAACAAAAAAAGAGCTCAGAAAAATCTAACTTAACTTAATATAGCTTTATGCTTAGTTTACAAATTTAAAATGACTAAGTATTAAAAAAAAACAGTCGCACTGGAGCCAGAACTCCAATAACAAATAATGCCATTTGAACAATAATTGCAGATAAGACGTCCTGTAAATAATAGCAAGACGATATTGTTCGGAAAACGTCAAAAGCAACCGTGCATTAAAGAGTTATCCAGTCTGGTGAATTAATTGCTAGTCTGGACAAAAACAAGCCTCGTAGCTGAAACCATGCAAACTGATTGGTCGAGAATAACTGGGTTGCCGTAATAGCCGGCTTTAGGACGGTAATAATGTAAGGCGTCTTTTTTATTGGTACTAGACAGGACATTTTTAAAAACCCTTGGAAAAGTGATTTTTAATATACTCGTAAAATGAGCCCACTCATTCACACAGTTCTTTTTATTACAATGTTACCTAAAAATCATTCAACAGATATAGTTGGAAATTTAGGAATGATGATTAAAAAATATTTGGAAGTAAGATTGTTAACTTGTATCGTCTCTTTGTCCCTTTGCATTTGCTCATTCAAAAATAACAGTATGGTTTAATTTTAGATTTAAATTTTCAATAATGGCATCTGCGTAAGAATGGGATGTAAGGTTTATCCTATCAGTTAGGTCTAGCGTACAGCGCTAAGCGACTTTGCCTAACGTTGCTAGTAATTGTTATTACCGTTCTACGTGGGCGTACCACAAGGTGCTATGCTAAGGCCTTAATTGTATGTATAATTTTTCCCAAACTATTAATTAAGATCTCTTATTATGTCTTCCGCTCAATTCTTCGTTTTTAATTTTATTAATAATGCAAGTAACAGATATTACAACTTAATGAATTAAAAGGTGTTGATTGCTTAGAATGTTAACAAAATAGTATCTTAATATTAAAACTTATAGAATAGCAATTTATCGCTCGAACTGGAGTAGCCCGATTGGTGAAATACTTCCACCTTACAGAACACTGCAGCTAAATGACAATCACTTCTGTGTTGTTGTGTTCCTGCGTGTGAGTAAGGTTTACAGAGCTCCTGGGGATGCTACATTAGTCCCCTGCTACTAATGTAGCACCCCCCAGGAGCTCTGCAATATAAAAAAAAAACAAAAAAAAGACAAAAGGATTGGACAACAACAATTACAAGAAAGGGACAAAGTTGGCTAACACTAGCCAAGCACCTAGCCGACGTTGATTTTCCACCGTCTCTTGCTATCTTGAATGACAGTTGAGAATTTGCATCAGTACTAGCTAACATTACACCATAGGAAATACGAAATAAAAAAAAATGCAAGGAAAGTATTTTTTGATAAAAAATCTTTAACTTATTTTTTTCTGTTAATATTATTGTTTATTAACAATAGGCAATATCCTATTTATTTTGCATCATGGAATAAAGCAACGATCGTGTACTATTGCGTTTTTTGTACTTAATATTCCATTATATATTACTGATTTGATGAACATAAACCTTAACAGCTTATTGGTATTTTAATGAATACAAAAATCTGTGTAGACAACAATCCCATAGTTAAAGTTACGTGAATATTATAATCAAAGTTCGTTAAGTAGCCCAAGTCAGTCAATGAAATGTTTATTTTATTCATTAAGCCTCGATTGCTTATAAACATGCACACGGGAATAAATACCAGTAAGTCATTAGGTGGTTTGGTCAGAAAATGATGCGTTTATTCGGTTTCAGTTATATTGCAGACAACACAAACCAATAAGGCTGTGAGTTCGATTCCTACCCGGGACAAACATTCGTGTGATAAATGTTTTAGTTATTTTGTGTCTGGTTGTTCATTGACGTACTATAGTATGTAATTTAAATTTTAAGACTTTCACGTTACATTTTAAACATTTAAATTAAATTAACGGGCTAAAAAGCTACTCTATTTTTATTAAGTACATAGTTAATACGAACTACTTACTGCCCAACGTTTCGGTTAAGTTGCAACTAACACGAGCTGACTCTCTCAGGTATCGCGTTTTGACCCGTTAATTTATTTTCAATGTTTAGGTATGTAGGTATTTGTCGGGCACCCGTTGATTTACGTTTCATACTGATAGTAGTTTGGAGCTTCGAACAACCGGGAAGATTCCGGTAAGAAATAATAATGCTCATTCTTGACGAACTTGAACTTATAATAATTTTGCATCAATACACATACTTTGATTTTTAAATTCTATAAAAATAAAACAAAACTTTCATTTGTTTTTTTACTGTAATATTTTCTGTACTGTGCACTTCTATTTCGGCTTAATACAACTTCCGCTAATGTAATTATATGATCATAATTAACCGTGATCAATCAATCAAGGGTAACGACCGGTAGATCAGTATCTTGAAACAAGTAATCATTATATTTTTTCGGTAGTTATATTATTTACTTGATTACGTGGCATTTTTATTTGGATTTTATGGATTTCAATTTTGCAGAGAATTCCTATTTCTCCTGACATAAATCGTGTCATAAGCGGGCCGGACTTTGGCGTTGTGCCAACTCTAAGGCCTCGTGTTCGATTCCCGGTCGGGGCAATACGTACAACGAACTTTTGTATATTGAGTCCGGGTGTTATATGGCCGATGAAAATGAGGTAGGATATGAATATGTTTCATAAAAGTATTAAAGCGTAAATTTACTGTAGTGTAATATTTTTGATAATAAGTATTTTTGTAGTGATTTAAAGAATTGATAGGGTATTCCTATATAATCAACTATAAACAAACAAGGCAAATATTAATTAATTAACGATTTGGCAGTATTAGTGCGGTGATTTAGAAGAGCCTAAATTCTTTACTTATTTATAGACTAGCTGTGCCCACGACTTCGTTCGCGTGGACTACATCTTTTTATGGTCGGTTTTACCCCTTTCTCCCCTAATATTCAAAACAAAAGTAGTCTATATTTTAATCCAAGTTTCGAGCTATATTTATGCCAAATTTCATATCTCTAACTTCAAAAATAAACATTTTTCCATATAAACTTCCAAAGGTGGTATTACCCCCCTCCACCCCTTATTTTCTAATAAAGAGTAGCCTATGTCCGTTCTTGAGATTTAACGTATACCTGTACCAAAATTCATCAAAATCGGTTGAGAGGTTTAAGCAGGAAAGCGTAACAGACACACAGACAGAGTTACTTTCGCATTTATAATATTAGTTGGGATATTAACTAATAAATAAAAATGGTGTCACGATTTGACCTTATTTTAAATGTTTAAAATGGAAAGCGTTTGAGTCTTAAAGTTTTTATTTATAGGTACATTTGATATCTGTAACTTAGAACCCTTTTTCGATTCTGCACTCAACTTCAATGAGAGTGTCAATACATCAATAATGTAAATACGACCTTGAAACGCCAAAAAGCTCGTGTTACAAAATACAGTAACTTTTTACTGTATAGACTGACAAGGTTGACCTCTTGTGTTGATTTTGAGGTCCAATGCCATGGTTTCTAAATGCTCAAGGCGTATGGTAATTCGGTTACATTTTGCTATTCAATGAATTATTGATCATGATTCTTTTTCCTCATTGTAAATTTTTGGTGGGCTTAATTGTAACCTTCGAGATTATATGTGATGATTCCGCAATGATTATTTAGTAGTACTTGTTTGTTATGGTGGTCAAAGAGGAACAGATATTTAATTTTATAGCTTTTTAAAATATGCGGAAGAAATTAAATGTATCTGTTACTAGTAAGTTATGCTGGTCAAAATTGAGGAAGTCCAATCTCAATTATGTAACGCAGAATCTTCACAGTTTATTCATGTTCATATATCATATGTTCCGGTTTTTTTATGCGTGAAATCTTACTCATATAATAAAGGATTCAATACATAATATACATAATGTATGATCAGATTTATGGATTTATTTATTTATATTATTTTATCACTCAAAAACTTCAGAATTTCGATGAAATTTAGTTATAAAATGGATAAGATACTAAATTGAAATAAAGGATACCGTTGTGATTTCATCTGTTCAGCTTTGAAACGAGCTAACTCTCTCAATTTAATTAGTAATTGTTGCATGTCAAGTTAATTTGATCAATAACGAATCATAAGCGTTTTCTGTAACCTACTTGCTTAAATAAATGTTTATTTCATTTAATTTTGTTTGTTACAACATATTTTTTCAGTTTTTATTGTACAAGCTAAGGTCAGGTTAATGTACGGGATTTAATTTTCAAATTTTCCAATGACTACTAGATATGCGAATCAATTAAGCAAAAAGATTACCAACACAACGCCCACGCCGATACGACGTTTAGTATTCGGGAATGCAAATACGAAATCGATTACTGACAATTTGTAAATAAGTTTCGGTTCGGTAGCGACTTACTTATAGTTATTGTATAGATAGACGGTGTCAATGTTGTCATGTCAATTGTTGGCATAATTGTAAAAGATTTTTTTTTTAAATATTAGACAACATCACATACATTGCTCTGATTCTGCGGTAAGTAGCTTAAGCACTCGTATCACAGAAATCAGAAACAACAACGGTACCACAACACGCAGAAAAGTCAATATAGAAAAGATCGTTTCCCATATTGACCCGACCGGGGATCGAACCCGGGACCTCAGAGATGGTGCGACGCCTAAGTCATCAAATTGAAGTAAAACATCAGATACCATCGGATACTTTAATTTGTCTCAAATGTGCGTTAAATGAGCAAAACAAACATAATTAACTCAATACTTATATTATAAGGATGACGAGTTTGTTTGTCTGTTGCGAATGCGCGTAACTCAGGAATTATTTTCTGGTTCGAATGGAATAAAAATAGAGTGTTGGATAATCAATTTATTGAGAAAGAGTTTAGGCTATATAACATCACGCTACAAGCGACATGAGCGAAGAATTAGTGGATAATTTATAAAAAAGTTGCGACAGGCCGCTGGTATATTATAAGAGAGGTAGGTAGGTAGAGAGATTTATCGCTCGAACTGGAGCAGCCCGACTGGTGAAATACCTCCACCTTACAGAAGACCGCAGCCAAATAACAATCACTTCTGTGTTGTTGTGTTCCTGCGTGTGAGTAAGGTTTCCAGAGCTCTTGGGTGGTGCTGCATTAGTTGCAGGGGTCAAGCCTTCAAGGTAAGTGCGACAAGTCCAGTAACAGATTTATTATCCTGTACTTGTCGCCCTTAAGCTTGGACCTCATTACCACTTAACATTGGGTGGGATGAGGTCAATCTTGAAATAAACCTTTTCAGCTGTTTAGTTTCAACGCGCTAATCTCAAGAACTGATTCAAATTGAAAAAAAAAACAGTTTTGTGCTTAGTAGTTAATTTATTGATGCAGGCTTTAAACGACATAACATCACGTTACAATTGCTCGAAATCGTCACCAAATTTATACACTAAAACTCACGAAACCGTACAAATATGTATGACAGATTATGCTCTTTCCTTAATTTCTTTTTTCCGCAATATCATATACCTAATGCCTCCTCCACACGTATACCTCTACATCAAATCCGATATCAAATACGTACCACAGACGAGCAAATCTCACCCTCTACAAGTCGGCGGATGCGTCCACCGATGCCATCTGCAGACGAATCTGACTACGTGTAGAGGAGGCATAAGATTTTATCAATTTCCCGATTGCAAGCAATACATCAAGCTTAAATTTACATATATGTGTAATTCTTAGGATAATTCAGCCTGTCTTACGTTAAATGTTCATTCAATCGAAACGCAAGACCCAACCTCGTCCTACTGACTTGATGCATGTGTTTGCCGAAATTGAAAAACGACCCAATCACGCTGACATTTAATTTTATTTTGAGATGTACCATTTGGCAATGTCGTCCTGCATTTTGCAAGACGTTTTAAAGTGTTAAATTGGATATGTTAAAAAGATGTTATAATAATTTATTGTAAGATTATCGTTAAACTGAAATTGTGTAATGATAAAATATGTTATCTTTGAGGTGTCATGTTTCATCCGTTTCAGGTCCTATATTTAAATTTGTGCACTGATATTAAAAAAATGCCAAACGAATATAAATATTATTTTGTGTATGTATAAAAACTTATAAGATAAAATAACACATCAACTAATAAAGGTATTTATACAAATGATCATTTAGGAGATTTTTTGCTGATGTACTACATATTGATGTAAATAAAATATTATTTGATTTGTTATTTTTTACAAGCAAAAAAAGGAAATTTATAAAAAGACAACGATAAGAAACAAAAAAAAAGGTCGAAAAACATAGACTATGTTAAATTTGCGATTTTTTTTTTAATATGGAGCAAGACATAAACCTTTTCATTATGTATTAGAAGCATGTTTATGAAGTCTGTTTTACAAATCAATCACCCTGTTTTTTAATTCTTAATTAAAATATTTATCATCCGCCTTTGCAGAAAGTTTAAAACACGTTTTAACGTAATGTAAGGTTACTCAATAAAATAAACATCCGTTAAATTTAATGTTGTCATTAAAATAACGATAACAATTTGTAAGTAAATCACAACGATCACTCGGAACATGTAATTTCGTATCGTTCCACTCAAACATTCAACACCAAATCACGATTAAGCAATTATGTATCATAAATAAATTGACGTAAGAAATAATATGCTCTTAAAAACGTTTCAGAATGCAAGAATTTAGGCGCAATTTTCCCCATTTTGTCGCCGGCTCGGCGCTCCTTTCCAAAATGATATATCAACCGACATTGACATAAAACAAAATGGTGTAATTACATAATAACAGCTTGTAAAAACGACTAGCCGGTTTATTCGTTCCTGTGGACTCATATACGCACGTCTGTATGTCGTAGAGTTAAAGTTCAAAATGCAGATTTAAATTGTACTTGGAAAGTAAAGATTGTTTGCTGATAAATCGTGTTTGCCATGTTATTTGTTGTGGCATGCGACCGACTTTGTTAATTGATCCGACCGTCAAGTGCGATGGGTTTAATTGTTTCAGACAGTTCATATTTTAATTCGCTGTTGACAGTTTACATAATCGTTAAGACAAAAAAACAATAACAGATTTTATTGATTACTGAGCGTTTGTTAGTGAAAGTCATCCGTTTTAAAGTACCAATTTTTTTTGGGACTCTCATTTTGTGTAAGCGAGGGTCATGTCATAATAAAAATGACTCGACTTTATTTTCATTTTCTTTTCCATTCTCTTCTAACCAAGCCATGTCTAGTATCGTCAAAAAGACCAAATGATTTGATAATTTTGTCTGAAACGTAAGCATTTAAAACAGTACCAGCAAAAATAAGCCCGTCACTCATGTTTTTCAAACGTCACATCAGTCAACATACTTTAGACATCGCACCTTTCTTATGTCGTCCGCATAAGATTCAATATCGAGCTGCAAGTGTTTACCTTTCATATTAAACTTCACAACAGCAGTATCGAAAATCTTATCTCTAGCAATAAATTTTCGCAACACTTATATCTTTTAATTATCCGGACAAGCATCAGCGTGTTAAATTAATTATCGTCCATTAATGTCCAATCCGTCGAGTATCAGACATAAACATGCCCATAAATTTATTGATATTTTATCCTGATACCAAAAGGCATTAAACCATTGTAAAAATATTTAAGACAGAAGCTGAAGGTTAAAGTTTACTGGTGACCCAGCTACGAGTAAATCTTAAAGAAACAGAAAAATTGTATCTCCCCTTGCGGTGTCCGAATCGAACCCACGACCTACACATATCTCGCGTACCTACTGCTCTTCCAACTGAGCTATTGCTATTGCGGTGTGAAGAATTAAAATTGTAAAAATCTACGAGTATATTTACATTTTTAAAACAGAGGTAGGGCATAGCGATTTATCGCTCAAACTGGAACAGTCCGACTGGTGAAATACCTGTTACTGCGTGTGAGTAAGGTTTTTAGAGCTCCTGGGGGGTGCTACATTAGTAGCAGGGGTCAAGACTTCAAGGTAAGGGCGACAAGTCCAGTAATAGCTTTATTATGCTGTACTTGTCGCCCTTAAGCAAGGACCTTATTACCACTTACCACCAGGTGGGAAGAGGTCAATCTTAAAGTGCAATATAAAAAAAAAGCTTTAAATTGTAGCCACCTGCCCGCTGCGGTAGGCAAAAATGATTTAATGTTATAATTTCGCATATGATTGGTCGCAGCAAAAACGAAATGCCATATGCACTCGGAATGTGAACAAAAAACCGTTTGTTAACGACCAACCCGCTCGTAAATTGGAAAACTTCACAGGTGTTGCGCCAACCCACCTCATTTGAGTTTAATAACAATAAATCACAGCGTAAAATAACGATTAATGGTGGAACGCAATTCTTTGTCACATATGTTTTATATTCAGAGTAGGTTCTAGATTACAATAATCTGGAATACGTCAAGCTTGTAAGCAGCTGCTACTTTGTCGGCTTCAGTTTACCTCTCAAAAATAAATACTTTTTTACTGAAGTTAATTGTTTCTTCAATTATCAAAACAAAACAACAACTGCCTACTACGCCTTAATCCAATAAACCCTTCTCATAGCAATTAGTTACTCGTACATACTGCTACTGCACTCGCAACAATCTAGTGAGAAACTTACCGGTATTTAACCGGTAAACTTTAAGTTAAAGTTTAAGTTTTTTTTTCTCGAATAGAGTTCTTAAAGTTAAAATTCTTTTTTTCTCGAACAAAGTACCTAGTTTTTCATTACAAGTAGATGTCAAACAAAAAAAATATTGAAAGTATATAAGCCCTTAACATTTTTTTTGTTAATTCCATATGAAATACATGGTAATGGTAGGTATTCTAATTCAATAATTAATTTATTCTTATTTTTATCGATTGTACTAAATAGCTGTTAATTTTGATATTAACTTGTATTTTCAGACATTATTGTAAAATATGTTTTAAGAATATATAAATAAAAAACAATTTGAGCTGTGCGGTTTTTAGATTTCATTAGGCTAGAAACGTCAGAAGGCATCGAACTAAGATAAAGAACAGTTTAATTAAAATTTATTGGATTCAAGTTCAAGACCAGAATAGCATGCTCCCTTAAGAGGTGTTAAAACCTTAAGGAAAATACTTAACCCTTAACTGTAGTACTACGTTTTAAAAATGGTTGGTTAAAGAGAACCAAAAATAATCCAAGTTGCTGGAAACAGCAGGTCATGGTAAACACTTGTTCAATATTAGACCTTATGCACACGGTATAAGGATGGTGCCAAGTCCCAAGTGTACAGTCTGACGTGCGTAACTAGTGTAGGGCACATTTTTGTAATTTCAGTAAAAAGTATTCAAATATAAAGAAATATCGAGAAATTAAAAAGCTAAAAATTTTCAAACTGAAATACTAATACATTACGAATGGGAATCATGATTTACATAACTTTGAAAATTGATGATGACATTTATTTTAAATATTAGAAACAGAAAATTTTTTTCTCCCCTTGCGGTGCGGGAATCAAACCCACGACCTTCACGTATCGCGCGTGCTGCTCTTACCAACTGAGCTAACCGCAAGTTATCGTGGGCGATGAAATTTTTCTGCTGTATCAACCGTTAGCCTTAGGTAAGTGCTCTCTGCCGAATATGTTTAGACCTACATACTTAGCGAAAAAAATCAGTTACTAATATTTAAAGTTCGCTAGTACGGCGTAATGTACTATAAAAATAATAAAATTGACATTTGTTTTAGTTATGCATGTTTTGCCTTACTTTATAGATCAATCAATAAAATCTTTATACACCGAACACAACTTACTCATATACCACTATGACCCAACTCTGACAGAATCCTTGCTTTAGTACGTTCGGACTTCATTAAATTACATTATGCAACAAGTTAATTGATACATAAAAATATGCTATATAATATTATGATAATATATTCCATAATTTTCGGTTCAATTTAAACCACTGATTTCAGTTAAGGGTTAATTATTTGCGAAGTAAACGACCACTTCATAAATTTAAAACCCTTTGAAGGGTTAAGATAATCAATGATTTCTGTTCTAAAATTAGACATACAATTTCGTATTTAAACAATGTTTCGTTCAAATGCAGCTAAAGGGTGGAATTTTGTCGTTTCCAATTTCAAATACTTCGCGGAGCATTTTCAACATCGGATTTTGTTGTAGCGTTTAACCCTTTGCCTTTGAACTTCTTACTTTTATCTGTAGGTTACATAATAATGGAACTAATACGTTTATAAAATTATAACTGTATCCAAAATGGAAAATCAGATATCTGAATTCAATAAACAGATGTTACATAAATTTTATTTGCATTAAACACACACACACACACACACACACACACACACACACACACACACACACATATATATATATTTATATATATATAATCTTAAAAGCGTTGTTGACATAAAATGTATGTTAAGTACAACAATTTAATGGGGTAAAATAAACTCAACTGCAATAAAAATAATTATTTTGACAACATGCTATGTATGGAAAACTGAGTATAAGCTTAATGAAGCAATTAAATATAATAAAAACTAAAACAAGCCGAATTTGATTGATTTTTTTTTATAATGCACTTCAAGATTGACCTCATCCCACCTGGTGTTAAGTGGTAATGAGGTCCTAGCTTAAGGGTGACAAGTACAGCATAATAAATCTGTTACTGAACATGTCGCCCTTACCTTGAAGGCTTGACCCCTGCTACTAACGTAGCACCCCCCAGGAGCTCTGGAAACCTTACTCACACGCAGGAACACAACAACACAGAAGTGATTGTTATTTGGCAGCGGTCTTCTGTAAGGTGGAGGTATTTCACCAGTCGGACTGCTTCAGTTCAAGCGATAAATCGCTATGCCCTACCTCTCTTAAATTAATGATTTATATAGATTATAATGATATGAAGGCGATCAAATAACAACAAAAAATAACAGGATAAAATGAACTCATTTAATATAATATTCATTGTTTTAAAGCACGATGAAGTAATTAAAACAATAAAAACTCCATTTTGAATTTTAGGATCGCCTTGTATTTCCCAGAAAGTTTTAAAAGGTTAGGAAAAACCTTGAACAAGCTGATTTCCTAGGGGGCCATTCGTTAGTGTCCTGGGCATAATTAAGCAATTAATCTGCCTTCTGGTCCAAAGTAATTACCAATAGTCGTCTGTTCGGGAGATTTTTGTTAAGGCAAATGTGTTTTTTATATTAATGGGCCGGTTTTGATGATTTCTTATGTTGGAACGGAGATATTTCGATGGGACCATGATATTTAAAATGTTTGGTAACTGATACCCCGCACCACTTAGAAGTAGATCTCGTTGCCGGCTCATGTGTTTTCTTCTTCCTTCAAAAGAAGCATAATAAATAATCTTGAAGGTCAATATTGTGATGCTAACGGATAGGGTATTACGGTAACAAATTCGTGGTATCACGGTATGAGTTCCTCTTTTGTTTACCATCAGGCTGGGGGGAGCCTATATTCTGTGCTGTTATAAAAAATAATAACAAAGATATAACCTTATCTTCCTACTCGTACATATAATATGAATACATAAATAAATATTGCACAACATCACATGCATTGCTCTGATTCTGTGGTAAGTGGCTAAAGACTATTACAGAAATCAGAAACAACGACGGCACTACACCCAGACGCGAAACAATATAGAAAAGCTCGTTTTCCATATTAACCTGAAATAGTAGCAAGCAGACCTTGTGATCTTTGGGCAACGGAAGAAGGATTTTTTTTAGGATCTCTTTAATCGTCTCTCTGTTTCTTTCGACGGCAAAAGTTTTGGCAAAATAAGCCTCCCTCTACTCTTCTTATAGAGGAGGGACTGGATGGTTAGGGTGGGGGTTTGTCTAGCGTAACGTAGCGTCCGTCATCTCGGTTCCGAGGGGGTGTCGTATCAGGTGACCTGGCACACTCCAGGCGCGCTTTTGCGCGACAAGGAGGGCCGCTTAGCGGTAAGCGCTGTAGGGGAGCCTGTGTAGAGTCCGCAAGAGATCCTAAATCGCCCACAACTACTTTCGTTGGCCACCCAGGCGATTTTGGTGCAAGCCCAACACAACGCTCTCTATTCCCCGCGCAGAAAGACGGTGCGGTAGGAATTTCCCCCTCATAAAAAAGGTAGCAGCTAACTTTTGGGCCCCCTGTAGAGTTGACTAGTCTTAGTCTTTTGGAAACGGTTTGCATATTTGTTATCCTTGAGCGTACATTATATTACTTGAAAAGGTTCCTTAGTATTTATAGAAAATCCTTAACAACGGCCGTGTTTTCTGACACTCGGAAGCGTTAATACGAGATCTTCATTCAAGTTTCCCTCAGAAAATTTGCCAGTAATGAAGATATTGTGGACCGAAGCGTCGCGCAAAATGCGTGTTTATTTTGTTTCTGAAAGCGTTTTCATCGCTTATTCCGACATGGCACTAGAGATGGGAGTGGGACTGATACAAATAACATTTGATTCGAATGATTACAATTAAAAATGGATTCGAATGAATTCGAATTATTTAATATGTAAATCGTTATCATTTGTTTTAAAATATATAATAAGATAGGTTACAAAAAAGGTAATTATTGCAGTGAAATAAAAATAAAAAGTTGGATCTAGATTGACGACTCTAGTCAAGAACTGTATAGATTTTCAACACTTATATTTATGTTTTCATACATACACACACACCATTAGTATGTATTGGCGAGTCATCAATTTATTATATTTTAGAATCAAATCAGTTAAATCCATTGATAAACAACAGTTCAGTTGTGAATCTTATTTACATTATGCCTATTATTTACTTTTTTCTGTTAGGTAGTGATTCGAATATTCACTTTCGATTCGAATCCCATACTATCGATTATTCAGTATTTGCGACGACGAGCCACATTGTAATGTTAGATTTGAACGCTCAGAGAAAGATTTGCTTAGCAACGTGATATTTCATGAACACATTACAGCTGTTGAGATACAGACGCTTAAATCTCTGAGAACTTCTCTTGGAAGGGATTAGATACATTTGAATTAGGTAACAGGTGCGCTTGGCGAGATAGCAACAACGGTTGGAAATGATACCGAAAGTTAAGTTAGGCACATCGTGATCCAATATTGGATGGGTGACCGTTCTTCCCTAATTTAGTTATATTTATTATGCGTATCTCCGTACTTTGACAGGCACTTAAAGCACTTATTCATGGTCGATATCTATTAGACATAATACCCTAATTAGATGCCATTAAGCGGCTTGAGAACATCAACATCTTCGATGATTCATACATACATCTTCGAAGTCATACATACCTATTGTATAGGCAACATAACATACTAGAAACATAAATTTTTTATCTCCTTGCGGTGCGGGAATTGAACCCACGTCCTTCATGTATCGCGCGTGCTGCTTTTCCAACTGAGCTAACCGCAAGTTATCGTCGGCGATGAAATTTTTCTGCTGTATCAACCGTTAGCCTTCGGTAAGTGCCCTCTGCCGAATATGTTTAGAACTACATACTTATCAGTTGGAAGAGCAGCACGCGCGATACGTGAAGGTCGTAGATTCGATTTCCGCACCGCAAGGGAAGATAACATTTTTCTGTTTCCAATATTTAAAGTTCGCTAGAAAGGCGTAAAGTACTATAAAAAAAAACATAACATACATTGCTCTGCTTTTGTGGTAAGTAACTAAAGCATTTATGTTACAGTAATCAGCAACGTCGGTACCACAACACCCAGACCGGAGACGATATAGAAAAGTTCGTTTTCCATATTCATACGACTGAGAATCAAACCCGGTGCCTTAGAAATGACGCGGCGCCAAAATCTTTATTTTTTTAGTTTTCACAAAATCCACAGCTCTTAATTAAATTACAGAAACAAAAATTTAATTCTAAAATTCTAGCTAATAACTTCCGGCCCGCTCGCTTCTCACCTATGGGGGAAGTATTTTACAAATACTTGAATGTATGAGAATTCGTTTATTAATCACACAAGAATATTTGAACGGACTGTAATATACTCGTACGTAATTTTATTGTATTCTTGAAGATTTAAGGCACATAATCCTATTTGATGTAAAACTTTTTGTTCACAAGAATCACGAAGTTATAATTCTTATTCGATTCGAAACTCCACCATATCAAGAGTTTTATTCTAGAAAATTTTCTATCTTAAAACATTTAAAGTTGCCTTTTTTGTAATCAATTGTAAAACATTCAAGCCCTGATGATATTTAATAATACAGATAAAAGGAACAGTTCTTTAGAATGATTACCCAATAGAGAACAAAGTAATTTTGTAACTTTTATCTTGTAAGATCTTAAGCGTTTTGGCACTCTGTAGGCTTTTGAGGTTGCACAAATTGAACTATTCTGAGTGTGGCATTGAACATTTTATCTTGATCTACGTCTGTGGTGAGAGATTTAAAGCAAATTGTGATTATTTTACATGATTTATAATTGAAAAATTAAAACCTTGTTTATTTTTTTTTCTGATAAAGAAAAATCCTAAATCTTAAAACATAATTTGTTTTTATTTTTGCACTATGTAATGTATAATTTGACGACCTCCTTAGCCGAGAGGGGAACGGGCCGGACCTTGGCATCGCGACATCTCTGAGGCCCGGGTTCGATTCCCGGTCTGGTCAAAATGGGAAACGAACTTTTCTATATTATCTCGGGGTCTGGGTGTTGTGGTATCGTCGTTGTTTCTGATTTCTGTAACACAAATGCTTAAGCTACTTACCACAGAATAAGAGCAATTTATTATTTATTTATTCATTTTATAACATTCACATTTTTATGATACTTTGACATATTTTCTTTTTTTTAAGGCGGTAAATTGCTAATACAAGCAAAGACGTTTAACTAATTAACGAATTTCAATGAATCAACTGAGTTCTTGAATGAGGTACTTTTATAACTGTCAAAACACTTGTACTACATAGATTTCCTAGAAATATGTTTCTAGTTATTAATTTTGTATCTTATTTATAAATGTACTAAATCACTTCATAATCCAAGCTCAGTAGTTGTTACATGAATTATTTACAAACTTCTATACAAGCTTTCGCGTTGATAACTTTAGTATGTAAGTTTTAAGAAAGGTAGAGCATAGAGAGGTAGGGTATGGCGATTTATCGCTCGATCTGGAGCAGCCCGTCTTGTGAAATACCTCCACCTTACAGAAGGCCGCAGCCAAATAACAATCACTTCTGTGTTGTTATGTTCCTGCGTGTGAGTAAGGTTTCCAGAGCTCCTGGGGGGTGCTACATTAGTAGCAGGGTCAAGCCTTCAAGGTAAGGGCGACAAGTCCAGTAACGTATTTATTATGCTGTACTTGTCACCCTTAAGCTAGGACCTCATTACCACTTAACATCAGGTGGGATGAGGTCAATCTTGAAGAGCAATATAAAAAAAAGTAAGAAAATAACATCTTTAAAAAAGATAGATAATGTTTTATGCCCGATTTCAATATTTTAAAAACGATAAGTTCGCGTTACGTATAGTAATAAATAATACGAGGCGTAAGCTAAAAACGACCGACTGACGACTGATGGATGACTGTTGATGTGGGAAGTACATTTGAAATTAGAATTAACGACTCGTAGAAAAGCGGAAAGTCTTTTTTGACACATTACGAATCGTACAATATTGGAACCGGGCTTTAGAGAGCTTTTGTTAATAATAACCATCGTTATGATCAAGCATGCAAAACCAAAATATCTTAATGTTAGAAATGATTTTGATTTAAATTATAGAGGAAAAGCGGGTGCTGTTGTATATTGTATGTAATCTATAAATTTGCCTATGTCAGTGTATCCCTGTCTTTTGGCCTACCTACATTTTCTTTGTCGTGTGCATACATCTGTAAAGCTAGAATTTAGAGGACTATATCTGTAAGAAAATCTGCAATTTCATGTACCTAAACTTCATGCACAATAAAAATTTAATATTATTATTATATTGATATTAGTTTTTGACAGCCGTTCAGCTCATTCAATTTGCTCCAAGACCTAATCAAAACCGGCGTTCACATTTGACATCTAAATTGCACATGACTCTAAACAGCGCTTAGTTCTCGCATAAATTATGCTAATTAAAACTTAAGACTGCTAATCACGTCACAAAAAAAAAACCAAGGCTTTTAAAAACGAGACACATTCATCCGCCGTGGTTGCGCAAAGCTAACTTTTAATTTGCAAAACAAGAGCAAAAGAAATTTCAAGTACACTGTTCAATATTGTCGCAATCTAGGGCAGTCGATTATTTTCAACCATATAAAAAGTAGCTGGCGGGACTTGCAACTCATCAGTTGTTCGTACGACGCGAAGAAAGATATCTTACAATGGAAAAACTTGTGAGTTAGCACCAAACAAATTCACAATTTGTCTCAGAATTGAAACAATCAGTACTTGACATTTGAACTGTTAAATTTGTTGCATCAATAGTGCGTTTAAGTAAAGCACACAATTGCTTTTTTTTCCTATCTGACGAACTGGTGATGACCGCAGGTGGCCTTTTCATCTTTACCTGACTTTCAGGGGAGCAGGCTTGCGCCCCTAAAGCACACAATTGCGATAGTACAATTTATATTTAAACGCTGTTATTAATAGAAAAGTTAAATTGAATTACACATTTTAGTAAAATCACTGTTTAAATTAAGTTAAACACTGGATTATTAAAATGCTTTACACTTTTCATACAAAGTTTAAACATTTTAAGACAATCAATTTTGATGACGACATATTTTTAAATCACCCATTTAACGGCAATGTTTGAAACAAATTTAATATTTTGTACTTTTGTGTACTTAAAATTACCATCTTAAGTCTAAATCATTGCTAAAAATTATTATGCCATTTGTATTATGTCTTTGGGCCTACAAAATTGTTTTTGGATTTTTATTTCCTTTTTTTTCCATAAATGAAGGCTTTGTTTTATCTAAGATTAGTATTTACATTTGATTTACGTATCTAAACTAATATTATCACATTTTTAAAAGCATTTAAATAGTTTAACAACACTTTTTTGTACTATAAAATGAAAAAGTAAAAAATATGTCTTATTTATTTTCAGATTATCTTCAGCGGTATCCTGGCTTTGGCAGCGGCAGCTCCAGGTCTATTTCTAACTCCTGATGTACACGTGTCCTTGGGAAAGACCACAGTCACTAAAAGCAGCCAAGTCGTTGACCATGGCAGCACGTACATCCATCACCCCGTTGTACCGGTCGTCCACTCAACACCAGTTGTCCACGCTACACCAGTTGTCCACGCTACACCAGTTGTCCACGCCACACCAGTGATCCACGCGCCCATAGTCCATGCTCCCGTCGTTCACGCAGTCCACGTATCAGCTCCTAAATCCACACTAACAACCAGCAGCCAAGTGGTAAACCATGGAAGCACTACTCTCATCCATCCAGTTCTGCATACTCCAGTGTTGGTCCATTCCTCCCCATTGGTGACTTACAAGTCTGGGGACTCAGCTGTATCTCATCACAGCTCTACGGTCCACGAAACCGTGCCTTTGGTTGCTGTTCATCACTAAAGTTAGTAAATCAGGCTATAGGCACAATGAATTAAAATAATATATATGTACAGTTTTTGTTTTTAAATGTTATATTTGATTAAACATATTATTTTTTGATTATATGTAAATAGAGAACTTGTTTTTTTATTATCGTCAATTTCAACCCTTTTAAACTACCCAACCAGTATTATTAAATATCTTGATTAAAATTCGGTACACTTTCCCACAAAAACTACTGAATATAAAATTTGGCAAGATAAAAAATGACATAATAAATTAAAAGATGTGAAGTCGTGGTCACAATCTAGTTTGAAGATAAAAATTAGCATTGCAGTTTTAAATGAGGCGATCGTCGAAGTAATCAATGAAAATTTACGCTTTAAAGAGTAGACGTATTAATAACACTTATTTCAAGCCATTAATACCTTGAAACACATCTACTGGGATCTGTTATTACACGCAATTATATTTTATCGTAATTACCTACTTAAAACAAATGTGTAAGCCCTTTTTTGTAAATGCGTGTAAAATTATTATCGTTAACGTTGCCTATAATGGCTGCCAACAATATTTTTATCTTACATTTGTGATTTTTGAAAAAGGGTACTCAATAACTTATAGACAATTTATACTTGTGAATAAAAAGATCATTATTACTCTAGTATTTTTTCGTCCTCCGTAGACGAGGCCAGAGGGTCAGACTTTGGTGTCGCGCAATCTCTGTGATCCCAGATACGAACCCCGGTCGGGTCAAACTCAAACTCAAATATTTCTTTATTCAAGTAGGTTACATATAACACTTTTGAATCGTCATTGAATACAATGCAAAGTGATTCTACTTCCGGTTCGGAACCTATATCTACCGAGAAGACACCGGTAAGAAACTCAGCAGATCATTTACAGTATCAGGATCTAACTTTTTGCTATGTGTAGCTCACTTTGGATCAAGTCATATAGTTTTGGTTTTGATGAGTGATGAAACAAATAAGTACAGTCAGCGTCATATAGTTCGTGATACTCAGGGTACTCTAATAAATAGACGCAACTAAAAAGTCAATAATATCGGTACGCACAAAGTTTTCTTATTGTTGTCAACAGTTTTGTCGCTCAAAAAATCGACACACCTAAAATGTCATATAAATCGGCTCAGTCTAACTGCCATAAATATGGTTACAGTCTTCCCGCCAATGGTATCCAAACGTTCTAAGTGTTCAAAAATATGAAACACATTAGAAAAATACGCCAGCATGAAACCTCATTACGCAATCGCGTATTGAGGTTTCATGCTGGCTGATGATTTTCACACTAGATTTAGTGTTTGAATGTAATTCTATTATCTGTCAGTGTATGTCAACTAACCATCAACTACCCATCAGTCGTATCAATGTGAAGTGCAATATTAGAGGCAGTGCAGTGAAATAGCCAAAATAGGTTTATTATGCGATTTGGATTTTTTACGTCTTTTGTTACGTTCGAAAGTAGCTTTATCAGAACTGCTCAGTTTATCGTTAATACGGAATGTTTTCATTTCAGTTAGGTACACAAGTAAAAGTAAATACGAAATATACCTAATAACTCATATTCATTATCATTGAGGTTAACATCTATTTAGCTGTAGCTGTTTATTGCTTATATTTTTTTAACATACCTTGAGACATATCGTCCGTACTGAAAATTCAAGTTTCTAGTTTTGTCTACAAGCCATTTTCGATGGTACGGCCGTGCCGGTTTTTTTTGCTTGACTTGGTCCTCCCCACTGCCGTGCCCCCAGATATCATAAATGGCTATGCAAGAAATTCTGAAGTTCTATACAAAACAAAAGAGAAGTCTATGACGTCGGGCTTAAAATGAAAAGGACAGCAGTAGTTTCTATCGCTTTCATTTTGTGTTTACATTTTTTGAAACTAATTGATGAGGAAAATAATATTTAAAAAGTATAGCAGTAAGGTTTATTTTTCTAGTGTGTGTCATATTTTTGAACACTTAGAATGTTTGGATACCATTGGCGGGAAGACTGTGACCATATTTATGGCAGTTTGACTGAGCCGATTTATATGACATTTTGAGTGTGTCGACCTTTTGAGCGACAAAACTGTTGACAACAATAAGAAAACTTTGTGTGTACCGATATTATTGACTTTTAAGTTGCGTCTATTTATTAGAGTACCCTGAGTATCACGAACTATATGACGCTGACTGTACTCAAGTAAGTTTTTACTTTCGAGAGGTAAGCTGGAGCAGACCAGTCCCCAAAGGTGGCACCTGTTCACAAGCATGACGTATGTGCCAGCCATCGCTTCACTCAACCATATTGTAGGGAATGTAACGACCCGCCACATAGCGCCACCACCCCAGTGACATTTTAGTGAGCATGACTACTCCATCTCCCCATAATTTGTAAGTATTTATTATCTTAATTAAATTCATCAAACAACTATAGGACCTGGTGCACGAAGTAGTAACCTACATTTTGATTTAGATTAAAAAAAATAAATAAATCTATTATACCTAGTTCATAATTATACATAATTCACAAATATACATTTTATGCCCATAATACATATTTTTAACATTATCAATGTCATTATGTAAAATAAAAGATTGCATTATCATGATGTCAACGAAATTAAATTTTAAGAAAAGAAGAGAAGAATATGCGAAACGAGCTTTATTTTATTAAATAAACAAATATAAATAGATATTGGCCACCGTCGTATACATTGCTCTGATTCTGAAATCAGTACCTCAAGCAATTATGTAACTGAAGTTATAAACAACAGTGGTGCCACAACACCCAGATCCGAGACGATATAGAAAATATTGTTTCCCATATTAACCGGAAATCGAACTTGTGACCTCAGAGATGGCGCAACTCCAAAGTTCGGCCTGCTCGCCTCTCGGCAACGAAGTACCTCAATATCTCTTATAGTATATTGTTTCGGGTCTCGGTGTTGGAGTGAACATTCGACGACCTCGGTGGCAGTGGCTAAGGTAGGCGGCCAAAGCGCGTTAGGTCCCGGGTTCAATTCCCGGTCAGGTCAATTTGGAAAACGAACTTTTCTAAATTGACTTGGGTCTGGGTGTGCTGGGATGACGCCCCCAGTTGGTATCCGTCGTCTGGTACTCATAGTACAAGGGAAAACCTTAGTTTGAGACCAGATGGTTCGTGTGATTGTCTGGCGCATTTATTTATTTATTATTATTTGTTATTGTTTCTGATTTCTATAACACAAGTACTTAAACTACTAGCGAGAAAAGTAATGCTACATGTATAAACATGTTATCATATAGGGTAAAGGAAGGTATATTGGTGATATAGGTAACTAGATGATAACTTTTTAAACTGATTGCCACAAAATTCCCTATGCGAGCACATTCATGAGACAGCGCTAAGGAGGTTGCTACGAGTGTAAGCAATTGTGTTTTATTTAAATTTTAAATAAAATTTAAATTTAACATTGTGTGGCAATCAGTTTAAAACGTTATCATCAAGTTACCTATATCACCAATATACCTTCCTTTACCTAATCCTCGTTACAGTATAAAAGTCAGTTCCAAATCGACTCGACCGGGAACCATCCCGCACGCTTCTAGGCTACGGAGTACTTCGCACAAGTAATGCTTCATGTTAAAGATGTTATCACAAACTCGTCGTTTAGAAACATAACTCGTATGTCAGCTTGCAAGGAAGAGCCCTTTACAGCCTTCACTAATGCCTGCGAGATCGTAACGCCATTAATTACTTTACTACCAGCCATAACGAACGATGTACAAGTAACGCTTTAAATTGAGTAATGAATCAGTTCAACGAACTCTGACTATTATTAGACTTTGAGTTCTCGTTTAGGTGTTTCCTACGCGCAATAAGTAAAACAAGGCTGGTATATTTAAATATCTCATTGATTAATGTATATTCTAAACCCGTTCGATCCCCGCTTAGGATAAACATTTGTGTTTTTTTTGTGCCTGGGATTTTTATAACGCATCTATTATATAAATATATATTAGATGCGTATATAAAAACACGTATTATACATATAAACCTTGCACTTTATTTTATTACATTGACTCCCCCCGTACCCCAGTGACGCTTACATCGAGCCTACATCGCATTCTGGCTGGCTGAGCGCGGTGAGCGGCAACCACACGACTTTTTTCTAATACTTGCATTTTTAAACTCGTGATATCTTCCGAATGAAATGTCCGAATTGAATAATTCAAAAAGTTATATAAAGGTATTGAAGCCATCTTGAACATAAAGTAATTTATTATGATAAGGATTAATACCAAGATACAAATAAAGACCCTTTTCAAGCGGCGGCATATTGATTAAGTTTTTAGAATAAAAAACCGCTTACTGTGACATAACTATAATATTTAGACATATGCTGTCGCGACATTTTTTGTAGGTAATGATGAGTTCTGCAAAATCCTAGTATATGATTTTGTTCTATCATCAAGTTTTCGCAGCGCACGCGATGTTGATTTTTTACACCGTGGGTTACATTATTGGAGTTTTAGTAAAGTTCCCTAATTTTAGTAAATGCCCAAAAAAATACGGCGCCGCTGATAATTTCTAAGAAGACCATTGCTCTGGTGTAGTGGGTGCTGCGGTGGTTCTTGGTGGTGATGCTGTGAAGTGACCGCTGGAAATTTGGCCCCCGTATCCTACAGCATTACCACCAAGGCAAACTATCGGGGGAAAGGGGGGAGTTTTGGGACTTTCGGGTATGGAAAGTCCCACACACATCGTATTTTCTACTTTCACCTCCCTCAGGTGCCGGAATCAATTAAACACAAGAAAAAGGTGGAAATTGGGGGCGCTTCGAAATAACTAATTTTAAGGGCGTTTAACGAAATAGTTTTAAAACCTCTGGTTTAGATGATCATCGAAGATTAAATACATATTGCACTTTACTAATTAAGGACGACCTCGATGTTGTTGTTGCCCAAAGCTCGAAAGTTCCCGGACTATTTGAAATTTGACACCCTTCCTATGTAAACCAGACCTTATAGGATCATAGATAGGACCAAAGCCTGAAAGTGCATCCTGAAGCACGAAATCATCATTAATATCAGACAATATGGTGATAAATCACCTGCAATATATAACCAAAATTAAATGACCTTACAGGAAAAGTGTTACAAACAAGGTTAGGGCCTATATTCTTGGCCTCGTCTTTAATTTTCTAGCTTGACGTTTTAACTTATATCACAGAGGCAGTTACAAAGTTCAAGCTAACATTGTTGAAATTCAATCACGAAACTTGCTGTCGTAGACAGACTGTAGACTATTAACCGCGTCTAAGACACTTAGCCTGATGAATTGATAGAGAGTTTACATTTAACATAATCTTACGTCTTTTTCACATTCTTTTAATATTATATTAAAACCATTTTCTTATTTCGAAAGACATTGAAGTAATCCTCCATTTTATGTGTAAGTCAAGTTTAAAAATTTGTTATGATTTTTAGCAGAAAAAACTTGACTTCTCTCGACTTTTTTAGAACGCCATCATCAGATCCTGGGTTCCTTATCAAGGTGCCGCCGTCAAAGTATCTCCTTTTCCAACAAAAACGCAAATTAAAATCATTTCATTACTGCGCAGTTACCCTTTATATTTAAAACAAATAAAATAGATACAGTCGCATTTAGATTTTTTTACCGGTACCGTAGCCGGTAATTGAATGCATATTAATGTATTTAGAAAGCCTTTTACTCACTTAATGTGCTCTCTGAATTTTATTTCAATGTGTAATATGAAAACAGATTCCATTTAATAATATTTTTGTTTTATATGTACATATTTTTTATGAGTAGTAATCAAACTATTGTCCGTTATTTTCTATTATACTGCTTGCACTGTCACTATTTTTGGCTCAAATCTTTGAAAATGTCTTGAGAGAGGTAGGGCATAGCGATTTATCGCTCGAACTGGAGCAGCCCGACTGGTGAAATACCTCCAGACCTCCACCTTACAGGAGATTGCAGCCAAATAACAATCACTTCTGTGTTGTTGTGTTCCTTCGTGTGAGTAAGGTATCCAGAGCTCCTGGGGGTGCTACATTAATAGCAGGGGTCAAGCCTTCAAGGTAAGGGCGACAAGTCCAGTAACAGATTTATTATGCAGTACTTGTCACCCTTAAGCTAGGACCTCATTACCACTTAACATCAGGTGGGATGAGGTCAATCTTGAAGTGCAATATAAGAAAAAAAAAAGATTAGGCATTAAATGCGTTTTTTTTGTAATTTTAATACACCAATAGTGACTCGTGGCGACAAGTGTACTATCCCAGTTGTTTCCCCATTTTCCTCTAATTCCCCGCTCATTGCGATCGCAGGGTGATGTTAGCCTTCCTTCTTCAAATGGACATATCTAACACAACAATAATGTTTCATTTCGATCCAATACTTCGAGTAATACCGTTCAAACTAACACACAATTCAATTTTATAATATAAGTATGGGTTTTTGAATGCAATAAAGTTTACGTAAATTAAGGATACCCTCAAGGCTTCATCATTGAACTTAACATTCAAAACTTCGATAGTCCGCGTTTTTGTATGATTAGCGTCAAAATTAATGAGCCGATCGTACCCTTGGTGTGTTTACGGTAATGGTCGTTACGTGAATTATGAACTTCGTATGATAATATTGACCTCAGCAATATGGATGTTGCGTTGAAGGCCAGTATTGATTTCTGGTGGCCATTTTAATACAATAAAGCAAAACGATTATGTGAACGCCTTATTATGTGAACCTTATTAATGTAAATATGGTGAAGGGTGATGAAGGGAAAAGCGTGGTCGGTACGATTTATTGGTTCTATTTAAGACGACCTCCGTAGCCGAGAGGCGAGCGTGCCGGACTTTGGCTTTACTGAGGTTCCAGGTTCGATATCCGGTCGGCTCAATATGGGAAACGAACTTTTCTGTATCGTCTCGGGTCTGGGTGTTGTGGTACCGTTGTTGCTTGTGATTTTTGTAACACAAGTGCTTTAGCTACTTGCCACAGAATCAGAGCAATGTATGTGATGTTGTCCAATATTTATTTATTTATTTATGGCTAGGAGCTACCTGCAGGGACTTAGTCTTTTCTAACAATAAAAGCATATTATGTTACTCAGAATAAAAGTTGATTTCGAATGGTGAAAGATTTTTTAACATACACATTAAAATAAAAATCTTTCCTCTTTGTAATATTAGTGTAAAAGTGTAGACTAGCGGCCCGCCATGGCTTCGCACGCTTTTTTCACATTTTTCATGATTCTTCACTCCCATTGTTCCGTTTGTTATCTGTTTCTCGATATCTACTATTTCCTCTGCCTAAAGGTTGTCTGGAAGATATTGCTTTCTAGCAATAAGACCGCCTAAATTGTAATTTTTACATGTCTGTAAAAACAATTTCTATATTTTTTTCTGTGCAATAAAATGTATCTATCTATCTTTATTTTGGTCGCAGCGTCAGTTTATATAGCCTTAAAATGTTTTCGATAAATGGACTACACAAAAAAAAATATTTGTATAAAAAGTAGTTCGTGTAATTAGCAAATTCAAACAGAGAAACTAACAAAAAAAAATCTTTAGCTTGATATTTTATTATATACGAAGCATAAGGACCAAAAATCCTTATCACCTTCATACAGAGCATTTTGTCAGTATCATCTGAAATTAAACAGGCTCCAAATCTTTGTATAATATTCGCTGATATGTAACACATGGTGTAAAAATAATATGAATCTTAAAAATATTTTAAACAACGATCTTGCAACATATTGTGGAATTCACGACAGAAATAACATTTTATTTCGAAGCCAACTTATTTTTAACATTACCTTAATTCGTTAAGATACGAAATTAAGTAATAATATTATTGCATAGTTTCACCGTCTCGACATAAATGATACAATAAAGTTTAACACGTTCGCAGAATGTGGACGCAATAAAACTCATGTAAACTCAAATTAGCTTTTTAAGCGTTAAAACTGGTTCATTTTAATTTAATTTTTTATAATATTTTAACGTTTAAGCAAATTATGACCACAACTACCTTCAATACAAAAATGTAATGATTTGTCAAGGAAATTGGAACAGAAACAAAATTATTTTAAAGAAAATGTTTATCTCCCCTTGCTATGCGAGAATCGAACCCACGATCTCCGCGTATCGCGCGTGCTGCTCTTCCAACTGTGGGGCGTAAAGCACTATAAAAATAAAAAAAATCTAGAAACAAAATTAGGTCAGATTTTATTACACGTGCAAACATTTTAGAATATAAAAATAGTAATTTATATACGTATGTAAGCTTTCTGAATGTTTACATTCATTCTTCACATCATTTTTATTATTATATAACTATCTGCATGACCCACGAGTTGACTGTTAGAGAATGCCCCTAGCTTTAGTCCACCTGTTGTACTTATTTGTGCAATAAAGTTTTCAAATAAAATAAATAAATAATATATATTTTGATATTTTTATGTTTCTCGTTGCTAAGTTTTACTTGAAGTATTGTTAATTTTATATATGTTACATAAATTTCATGCACAGACACGATATTTTCCGCTTGAATCTGTAAGGTTGACTGGTTGAGTACTTCTTTTGACTTATGAAATAAGTGAAATAAAGGGTGACTAAATAAATAAGGCATTTTTGGATTGAGTAAGTGGGGTTGACTTGTTGAGTACTTATTTTTTACTTTTGAAACACGTGCAATATAATTTACGTATAAATAAATTTATCTCTTGAATAAATGCACTGTAGTTACCCTGCAAAATTCTAACAAGTTAAGAGTAATCCCTTCAAAGTAAGGCAGAATATTAAAGCCCCAAAATTGTTCAATACCCCGCATAATCATCTGTACAGTCAAATAATTTTGAAAGTAGGCAAAGGTTGACTAAGCCATCGGGTGAGCAATGATAATAAAGACAGTATCTACAGAACCCTTCGACACTTAACATCGCTATGAAATTTGATAGCCCTTAATTTTAGGGTTACATGTATTTCTGCTCGCCCATAATCGAACGATTGCCAAAATATTAAATTATCTTGACCATTTGAAAGTTCGGTTTAAAATTAAGAAGTAAAATAGATAAAAAAATATGTAAAGTAAAAGACTTACTGCCCTCATGTTGTTATGTGAATTTTTGGTAAAGCTAGGAATTATAAAAGCCAAATTGTTATATCAACCTAATTAATATTCCTGTCGGTATCTTCTCTGTAGTTATAGGTTCCAAACCGGAGGTAGCTTTATTTGGTTTGTATAGACGATTCATAAATACTGGTATTACTTATGTAATTGAAAAGAAAAGAAAGTATTCCTAATGTGATTAACATGAATAAAAAGATTTATGATTTCTGAATCTACTACTACAAGAAATCTCTAAAACCAAGTCTTATTTTAAAAAATAGGTATATTTTTTAATAACATCGCCTGCCAACCTACCAACCATAGCCATATTAAAATTATCGTTATTTATTTTTCTTAACTGGAAATTGAACCCAGGAAATTAATGTTTGTGATTATGGGTTTATGAAGATTCAAGTTGTTATATTAATTTCATAGATAGAAATAGAAATATATTAATTGAAATAGAATATTAAAGATGTTAAAAATAAATAAAAATCACAAAGGCATGCAAAATCTTTTGGTGGTAATTTAATTTTCTTTTATTAATTATATATAATAAAACATCGCTAATTGAAAAGAAATTTTGTTTTCTAAGCCACATACTCAAAAAACTTATGATTTTGTTTTGTGGTAATTAATTGTAGGTCTCTGAAATATAGTAATCAAGAAACTAGGTAATTATGTATCCTTTTATAACTTAAATGCAAAATTCTGTTAAAAAAACTTGTACCTGCTTCTGTTTTAATATTTTAATGCCATATTGTTAACAGACAAGTATTTTTGATTAATAGCTGACTTAAAAGTACATCAACAAGTTCCTTGTGTTTACCATATTTGGGTCGATAATTATGCCTGATACTAAGGTATTTTATAAATTATTGATTCGTGAATTTTGTCTCAGTAGCTTTGCAATGAGTAATGCCAATTAATACCTTATCGCAGTTAAATCTACATTAAATCAGAAATGATTCATGTGCACAAGACGTTTAACAAACATACAATTTTAATTATTACTTAGAAAGTTCGCTCCAAAATGTGTATTTTTTATGATTATTATTTAAATACTTGTGAAACATAACTGTATTTCATAGTTTATTGAACGAAATAACTTACGTTTAACTAAACCCAAAAGTAAATATCCTTAGCACATAAATCATTGAAACCAGAATTAATGGAGTAACATTTATTTATTTAAAAAAGTAGATATAAAACAAAACAATGAATGCTACCTTTAAGAATTTATATTTTAAAACTTGGCTCTAACAAACATTTGGATTTTTAAACTGAATATTCATTGTACATTGGTGAAAATATTTTATCCCCATTAAAAATCTAGCGGATCAGACCGGCTTCACAAGAGCGCGATATTTTAAATCTGCAATATTTCTTTAACCCGTGAGAAGGCGCGCTATGAGCAATTTGCTCACTCAAAAATTTAATTCAATTTTTTTTTGTCTTTCCCTTGCCACACCAATTCAAGCACTTAAGTACCTTCCTAAATATTCACCCTCTCTCCCCTGACGCAATTCTCGATCCGCTCAGTGGCGTTGCGACCGCGCAGTAAGGCTTTTGTGGAGGCCGTGTACCAATTGCGGCAATTGGCTCATCACGCGCCCATCCGTGTAAGTATTTATTTTTGTGGTTTAAAAAAGTTAGATTATTATTTCTGCCATATTATTTCATTTGTTTGATTTATATTAGTTGATTATACATCAATACCATTGTTTGATGATGTTGATGAACTGAAAACACCTACAAAACAACTGCGGTGGGAACACTGCGAAAAAATAAAAAAGAGATTCCGTCTTCTTTTTTGTCAACAAAGGATAGGCCAATGCCAAGTTCAATTTTTGGTTTCGGTGAAGATAAGATAATCTTATCATATGTGCCAAAGAAAAAAACAAAGAAGATTGTCCTTATGCTATCAACACTTCACAATGATGACGCTATAGACCAAGAAACTGGAAGCGAAGCTAAACCTGAGGTTGTAACATTTTACAATTCAACAAAAGGAGGCGTAGATGTTGTAGATCAAAAGAAAGAGGATTATTCCGTTGCCAGAATCATGTCAAGATGGTCAATGCGCTTATTCTTCTCAATTTTGAATATAACTGGGATCAATGCCCAAATATACAAAGCCAACACGAACACTCTGATTGAGAAGCGAACATTTTTGAAAGAGGTGGCTCTCGAGCTGGTGAAACCACATATTTCACGCGGAATTCGCATGGAAAACATATCCTTACATCTCAAATTTCTAATGAAGCGATATGTGCCGGCTCCTGTCCCTGTAGCGGAGCCAGGACCAAGCGGATTTTGTGCAATATGTCCTAGACGTAAAAATAGAAGGTCGAAAAAACCATGTACTTCGTGCAAGCAATTACTTTGCACCAAACATGTAAAATACATGTGTTCAGTATATTTTGAGAGCCAAATTAGTGTAGTTTTAATGGATGAATAACACTTTTTAGTTTTTGTTATGTAACAGTTTTTATTGTGATTTTTATGAAACGTGCCAAAAAATTTAATTAATACTAGGTTGTTTTGTTATTTGCGTTAGAAGTTGCTATTACGTTTAAAAGTTTTGATTAAAATACTTGTTTTCTTACTTACTAAACCTTGTGTTATTTATTTAAATACATTATAAGCCAATAAACATAGAAACACTAAAAATATGAACATTTATGATAGTGTGAGCAATTTGCTCGCACGCGCCTACTCGTGTAAGAAAATTAGGCGCGCCTTCTCACGGGTTAAACATTTGATCAAATTACATATCTACTGAAAGGATCTTTTTTATATTAAACATTATTGATTTATACATTTTACATGCGCAATGTATTGAGAAATAAGAAATAGTAATAGTGGCCATCATGGACTTTATTGTTAACCTATTTCAGAAGTATACAAGTAAAACTTTAGGGTACCTATAACGTTCAACTAGACTTTGCAATGCAATGTAAACGTACAAAACATTATTTCAGTGTTTCAATACTATTATACGCATTTATTAAGCCTGTTGATTAAGACAATAGTTAATATTAAATAAATAAATAAATAATATTGGAAAACATCACATGCATCGCTCTGATCCTGCGGTAAGTAGCTTTAGCACTTGTGTTACATAAATCAGAAACAACGACGGTACCACAACACTCTGACCCGAGACAATATAGAAAAATTTGTTTCCTATATTGACCCAACTGGGGATCGAACCCGGGGCCTCAGAGATGGCACCTCTGGGCTACGGAGGTCGTCATATTACAAGTTTAAATGATCTAAATATTCATAGGGCCAACCAGAAGTGACTTTGTATTTTTATTTAATGACGTAAAAGGCAGGAGCTTAGAAATTAGATTTAGTGTGACTAATTAACAGACATGGGCTAAATCACAACTTTGTGGCACTAACAACAATAATAATAATTAAGTTAAGAGAGGCAGGGCAAAGCGATTTATCGCTCGAACTGGAGCAGCCCGACTGGTGAAATACCTCCACCTTACAGAAGACCGCAGCCAAATAACAATCACTTCTGTGTTGTTGTGTTCCTGCGTGTAAGTAAGTTTTCCAGAGCTCTTGGGGGGTGCTACATCAGTAGCAGGGGTCAAGCCTTCAAGGTAAGGGTAACAAATCCAGTAACAAATTTATTGTCTTGTACTTGTCGCCCTTAAGCTAGGACCTCATTACCACTTAACATCAGGTGGGATGAGGTCAACCTTGAAGTGCATTATAAAAAAAAGTTAATTTACTCTTTACAAAAAGGTTTAAGATACATTATTATGATGCTTATAATTATAGAAAGTCTAAAACCTATACTATACTATCTAAAGTTTGGCGCCTAAGATAGGTACATTAATACCTGTATTATAGATCAGCAGGCCCCGCTCATCACTTTGGATCATCAAGGATCTTATACTAAGGATGTTTGAGGCCCAGTGCTGAACAATATCTTAATGATTACGATAGCCTAAAAACCGAAGCTTCCAGTACCTAAGTGCGGTCTCAACTGGCGCCATCAGTCATCTGATCAGCTCAAGTACATCTCAAGTTGCGTTATGTAAGTTGCATTGCCTGAGTGAACTTGGCATCAACCTACATACAGCCGGTTCGAGTCTTGTTCTTGCCTGTTTATGTATTCATTAATCGCCGTACGAATGCCATGAGCGATGCAGCTGATGTACGAAGCGAGTGAAAGCTTCTTGGATGCGGTACTTGAGCGTACTCAAGACTACATAGTTATTATATATTATCTGTACTATGTGTGAAACATTCAAATTAGTAACAAATTGTACTACTGTGTAATGTGTTGTTTAGTTAAGTTTTTTTAATAAAGTAAAAAATACATTCGATCGCACATTTTTACTGTTACTGCACCCAAAACCTAAAGAATGCTCCCAGCATTAAATCCGCCTAGTTTATTTATATATGAACAGGTTTTCAAATAAACAAATAGATATTTAACTTACGATACATATTGCTAACTCAATAAAACAGTGTATATCGTTAATTAAACGTTTACTATTTATTTCTAAAACTGAAAAATTAAAAAATAAATTTTAATGAAATATTTTGATATGAACGATTTTTGCACGAATGATGCGACATTATACGATAAACATGTCACGTAAAGTATGCAACTTCATTTAGATAATTTAGAGAAGTATTTAATAGCCAATTTTGCTTATAGCTGCGTTTTCCAACATGCATTACGCAATGTTCTTCTATATTTCATACCAATGCCATATTATTCTGAAATGAATATGTTAAAAGAATATATTAAGTATGATAGAAGAATAATTTCCTGCTTATTAGTACATTACCAATTTGACCTCTGCAACTTGTCTCGCCCGAGGCACTCCGATACCTCCTCCATAAGCTCTTTCTAACTTCATCGACTTACAATATTCAAGTACGATATTGCGTGCTTATTGTATTATTTCGGCGGCTTCCATATAAATACCGGACGATACTCTCAGTCGTTAGATAACTCGCCACCGCCGCGACGACAACAACTCACAACAACAACAACAAAACAACAATCAAACAGCCATGCAGACCTTTGTAAGTTTCGTTTGCGAATTGTGTTGGGAAAGTGATCTTGAAAAAAGTGGATGTGCCGCTATAAATTAACGATACTAATTGAAGTTTTTATTTAGTAACTATCCATTTAACTAGAAGAATTAAAAATATTTTGGATCGGTTTTGACCTTTTCTTGTGGATAATAAGGTTCAAATTTTGGTGGCAATATAATATGAGCACCGGTTTAAAAATTATTTTTTTTCTATCAAAGTGTTCTTTTAGTAGATATTTTGTCTTCTTGTAGAAGCTAACAATTAATTTCTTTTTTAACTGAAGGTTGTTTATCTATCATAATTTTCTAAACCTAGTGATGTAGATTGACGCTTATTTTCATTTTGACGTCTGCAAATCGTTTTTATAGTTTTTTCGTGGACGATTATCCTAGCCACACCCACGCACGCTTATTCGTTTCCTGTTGCTATTATTAACATAAACTTCGCTTATTATAATTACGCAAACTATTTTGGAACTACTTCTTCTTAATTTGAATAACTATTTTAATTATATTTTTTGCAATCCTATTAATCTTCCCTTGTGTCATAAATTTGTAACTCATTTTAAAGTCGTTTTTCCTATCCTAATATCTAGTATATTTTAAACCAATGATTGTTCTGTTACATACCACTTTTCGAGCCAATAACATCGTTTCGAATGATGATAATCGTCTGGCTCAAGCCCGCAATATTTGATTGATTGATGCCTGATACTCCAATCACTACACTACGGAGATAGTTAGTGGATTGCTCAACTAATCAAATACAGAAAATATATTAAATGTCTTTCCATCAATTAATGTAATGATATCTGCGATAACGGTCCTTTCAAATTTATTCTGGTCCTACAATTACGTAAAGTTGACATACAAAAATGTTTAAGTTTAACCCAATTACCTAAATTTTAATGTTATTTATCAACTTCAATAGTAAGTAAACTACTTACGTTTCATCTTTCATTTCTATTTTTTCCGTTAAACTAAGCCACGCTACGATCAAACGTAAAGTTATTTATTCTGTTATTAGACGAAATTGGATTGTCCTTTTTTGTAAATAAGGCTAAAATTGTTTCATATCTAAATGTTAAATTGTATTGAATTTCACAAATGACCTTAGTAAGTCCTTGTAGCTATTTCAAACTTATAGACAAATAGAAAGTGTTCAACCCAATTATATGTATTTTGATAGCAGCTCTATTTAATTGCCCGCGACTTTATTTACCTTGAGAAGAAATAAAAATTACCCGATATGAAAGTTCTCATCTACCAAACTTTAGATTTACACCTAAATCCATTTAATAGTTTTTGAGTGAAACATTTTACTATCATTAGTTGAACAGCGTAAATGCTGTCCAAATTGTAGGCTTCGTCTGACTGGTAGGTAATTCTTTATTAACATATTAATGGATGTTAACACTGGTTAAATTTCTTTGTTAACTGATCTCATCATTAATGAGTAACATGCGAATTTAGCACGCGCATTTTGAGTTCCTCTGCTTTTAGCGAGTATCCCAGGTGTACATCCATTATGGAGCCCGGGTCCTCTGTGTCTTTAATCCAGATATCATAAACCTAGTTGTTATTGCATAAGAGTAATATTCGCTTGTCTTTTGCCACTCTCGCAGGGAGAACCAGGCCTATTTGGGATAGCCCGAATAATTTAACGTGCCTTTCCGGAGACTCAAGCGATTCTAGCCTGCAATGCCTTAAACAAGCTGCGAAAAGATCTTTAATTGAAACTGTTCCCCGCAGAAACCATCTAACCGGAGCTCGTCTTCCTTTACGTTTATCGAGTTGTGGTTTCCACTTAAGAACTAATACACCACAACAATAACGCCAAGATATTTCAGTCTTTGTAAATTTCCGCCATTCTTAACAGGTTGCCTTCGCCGCCATCCTGGCTTGCGCCGCCGCCGCTCCCGGCCTTCTGGTAGCCCACCAGCCCGTGGTGGCCACCGTGCACGCCGCTCCCGTCGTCCACGCTGCCGTCCCAGTGGTCGCAGCCAAGACCACCATCACAAAGAGCAGCCAGGTCGTCAACCACGGCTCCCCTGTCGTACACGCCGTCCACGCTGCGCCTGTCGTCCACGCTGTGCACGCCGCGCCCGTTGTACACGCTGTGCACGCCGCGCCCGTCGTACACGCTGTGCACGCTGTACACGCCGCTCCTGTGGTCCACGCTGCCCCAGTCGTGGTCAAGACCGCTCCCGTAGCTGTCGCCCACAGCAGCAGCTCCGTTGTTCACCACGGTGCTGTCGTCAAGACTCTCCCCCTCGTCGCTGTCCACTAAATGTACCCTCCGATATGTTAAATAGAGTGTAGTAAATTATACATTACCTTCTACCTTAATAACTACTTTTATTTTGTAGAATAAGTGCAGTCATGCAAATTTGTGTGTAGAAACTCATTCTGAAGTGAACCTAATAGTAACGTCGTAAGAGCTCGAATGTTTTACTACTGAATTATTAGTGCTCTCTGTAATAATATCAATAGAAGAAGCTTATTCAGGCTTGATACATTTTCGGACCTTTTCTCAGAAATGTCGAAAATCTTACGTATATAGATAGGTATTATGATTTCAAAGTGGTAGTACTTGTCTGTAGCAAGTAATACTATTTCGATATTTTGTTCTCAATATTCAAGTCTCAAAGTGCTAGGAAAATCAACTAATGATATGTGATGAAGGAAAAAAGTAATTATTTTAATAGAAAGAACTTTCCATGATCTCTCCCCCCCGGACCTCTGAGGAGTTCAGACGTATTTAGAGACAAACCGTATTTTATAACTTTTTCAATTTTATTTCAAATTTCGTAAACGTTTAATCGAACGAGAAAATAGGAGTGCATAAGCTCGTGGAGTTCTTTTCTGCCGGACTCGCCGCGGTGACTCATCAGTAACTCCGTCACCGCCCACCACTGCTAGTTGCCCGCCTTCGAGGGAGGTGACGACGACCGGCCAATCTCCTACGCTTCCGTCACATCTGACGCACCACGGAGAGGTACGTGTCTACTAGTTGCTGCGCGCCTGGTACATTGCGTTAGTCATCGCTACGAGAGTGTGTAGAACTTCTTCATTTTGCTGCTGCCTTAGTATTGATGCTTCAAAAACACTTACAACAGTGAATAAATATGAAGTACGCTTGTTGTAAATCTTCAGTAGACGGCGCTGTTGGTGCGCTTATATGTGCCAAGTGCAAACAAAACTATCATGTTGCATGTCTATTTCCAACCGACAAGAAAAAAGTAACAGGTGAATTCAGACAATCTTGGGTGTGCCCCGATTGCTCCCTGGCCCAGCCGAAATCAGCGAGAAACGATAATACGCCAGTACGTGCTAACCCTGGAAACACACGATCACTAGGTCCAGGCACTGATAACATAAACAGCCGCAGAGGTGGCTCACGCACTGACTCGCCTCCCACGGTTTATGATCACCCCACATCTTCATTGACTGAGGACTCATTGAGGAAAATTATTTCCTCTGAGATTGCTGCGATGAAGTCTGAGCTTTTTAAGTTTATATCGGATGCAATTATGAAAGAATTAAAACCGATAAGAGAGGAAATCACCAGCATCAGAGAGTCTATGACTTTTATTAATGATCAGCATGAAATCATGTCAAAAAGAGTCGATGGTTTGGAGAAGGACATTAAATCACTTTCAGGGATCAAAACGGAATTGGGTTCGATTAAGGAATCTGTGATTACTGCTGAATACGAAACCAACAAACGTGAACAGTGGGCTCGGCGATCAAATTTGGAGATCTATGGTATTCCTGAAAAAAAGGGAGAAAACCTTATGAAAATTTTAACTGATATCTCAAATCATGCCCATGTACCTTTGGATTCTATCCGTGACATTGATTTTGTTACGCGAGTTGCACCCAAGCTTAGTGGTAACAAAAAAACAAAACCAATTGTCGTGCGATTTTTGGCCCGCTGGAAGAAAGACGAGTTTTTAGCAGCTACCAAGAAACTTCGTCTTAGATGTAATGATATTGGTATACCTGGCGACTCCTTTGTTCATTTTAATGACCACTTGACAAGTAAAAACAAAGCCTTGTTGCAGCGTACTAAATCGATCTGTAAGGAAAGAGCTTACAGATATGTGTGGGTAAAAAACTGCTCGATAAAAGTACGTCGTTGTGATACGTCACCTGTGTTACACATATCCAATGAATCTGATTTAAACAAGATAAAGTAGGTTTTATTTTTTATGTTTGCCATGTAACCATTTCTATATTTTTGTTTTTTACATGTTTTGACTTGTCCGACCATTCTCACAAATATTCCGAAGTATGCGTGATGATTTTTATGTTCTCTATTTTATTTGTTGTTTATTATTATTATCTGACATTTGATTTCTTTTTGACGTTCAATTATTCTCTGAAGTCTGGTTGTTTATTAAAATATATTTTTATGTTTACTCGCCAAGGCTTTGTACTATTTGCTTTTGTATCTAATCAACCATTAAGTGTTATATTACATTTGATAGGGTTTAATATATAATGGCTACAATGGGTACCTTATCTGTCTATTACCAGAATGTTCGTGGATTGCGAACTAAGACTAATTTGTTTTACCGTAATATGTTACAGGCCGACTATGACATCATTTGTTTGACTGAGACGTGGCTCTTACCTGGTATTTACGATATGGAACTTTTTGATTCACGTTATTCCGTATATAGAAATGACCGTGAATATGGTATCAGGGGCGACCGTTTGGGGGGCGGCGTGCTTATCGCAGTTCGTCGTCATCTCTCGGTGCGTTCCTCTAGGGTACTAAGTATGCCTAACTTGGCTGCTGATGTTATCGAGATTTCAGTTGATTTTAAGTCACGTTCGAAAGGCAAATTATTGCACATATACTGTGGATACTTTCCTCATTGTCCTTTACACTTTGACTGTTTATGTAACTTTTTTGAATGTCTTAGTGACTCAGTTATTAATAATCCTAATGACCAATACTTAATCACCGGTGATTTTAACATCTCTTCGGCTCAATGGTCCCCAGTTGGATCTGCGTTAAGCATAATTAATTTTAGCAATGATGCAGATATTTTTGTTCAAGCTTTATACAGCTTCTTAAACTTTACAGACTTGAAACAATATAATAATAAGTACAACTGCAACAGTAGGCTATTGGATTTAATAATCAGTGGATGTGAGTGTAACGTCTCTAATTGTAGGGAGCCGTTGGTAGAAGAAGATGCGCATCATCCTGCCCTAGAATTCTGTTTAAATTCTTTCTGCCCTGTCGGGCTTCGTTCTACACCGCGCACTGTGCGATTGTACCGCGCCGCTGACTTTCAGGTAATAAATGATAAGCTTGCCTGTGTGGATTGGCAAGTACTTCGGGAATGCACTGATGTGGATGTAGCTATTACTCTCTTTTATGATGTAATTAACGGGATTATATCTTCACATGTTCCCGTCAAGACATTTAAAAATGACACTCGGTTCCCTCCATGGTTTTCCCCAGCTCTCATCAAAATCGTAAGAGAAAAACTGAAGTACCATAAAAAGTGGAAAATATATGGCAGACAAAGTGATTACGACACTTTTAGACTGGTGCGTGAACGACAAAAGCGTGTACAGCGTGAATGTTATGATAAATTTATATTTAAAGCCGAAATGAAAATAAAAACAAATAGTAAACATTTTTGGACATTTATAAAATCTAAGAAATCTTCTAATGATTTACCTGACTCTATGTATTTTAATAAAAACATTAGTTCAGATGGAATTGAGATAGCTAAGTTATTTAATTTATTTTTTCAGTCAGCTTTTGAAAGCCCTATGTCTTCTTCCACTTCCTCACCTCTCTTAACGACGCACGCAAATGCGGATCGCGTGGTGTCGATTGGTTCCGTTGAGTTATCAGTGGCCTTAATTGATGAATATCTAAAAAAACTTGACATAACAAAGGGCTGTGGGCCGGATGGAATTCCACCTTTGTTTTTAAAATGTTGTCATAGCTGCCTTGCCTTTCCACTATTTTTATTATTTGACTTATCCCTGAGAACTGGTGTGATGCCGCGTCTTTGGAAGCAGTCTCATGTTGTCCCTGTTTTCAAGTCTGGTGATAGACATAATATAGAAAATTACAGGCCCATTTCTAAGATGAGTACCATACCTAAACTCTTTGAAAAAATTATTTACGATGGTATTTTTCCCCTTGTTAGGACATTGATAATTGATGAACAGCATGGTTTCGTTAGTAAGAAATCAACTGAAACGAACCTTTGTGAGTTTGTACATAAGGTAGCGACTGCCATGGATCGTGGTGGTCAGGTGGACGCTGTGTATACTGACTACTCCAAAGCGTTTGACAAAATTCCCCATAATAGACTTATACAAAAAATTGCTGCAGTCGGTATACATGGTGATCTTCTGCGTTGGCTAGAGTCCTATTTAAGGGAAAGGAGCCAGGCAGTTACGATTAAAGGCTATTGTTCAAGTTTTGTTCCAGTACTGTCCGGTGTACCGCAGGGTTCTCACCTTGGCCCTCTTCTTTTCAATATTTTTATAAATGACGTGGTTTCCGTTTTACAACACTCAGATGTTCTCATTTATGCAGATGATATGAAGATTTTTAAGAAAATTGATTCTTATTCCGACTGTATTCTGCTACAAACTGATCTCAATAATCTTTTAGCTTATTGTAAGGTTAATTGTTTAATGCTAAATCCTAAAAAGTGTAATTCAATAACATTCACCCGTAAGACTATGCCAATAGAATTTGATTACCACTTAAATGAGGAGAAACTTATAAGGGTAAGTGAGGTGAGAGATCTTGGTGTACAGTTGGATTGTAAGTTGTCTTTTAATAAACACATTGATCTTATTACAGCTAAGGCTTTCCGTATGCTTGGTTTCGTCCTTAGAACTGGCAGAGACTTCAGATTATGCTCTACTCTTGTGCTTTTGTATAATGCTTACGTCAGATCAATTCTGGAATATGCTTCGACAGTTTGGAATCCTCAGTATGGGGTTAGCATTGATGCTATTGAGAAAATTAATAAAAAAATGACCAAACACATAAACTATAAGGCCTTACAATATGATCAGCCCGTGCTTACTACTCCGTTACTTATACATCGTCGTCTGGAAAGAGATCAAATGTTTTTGTTCAAAATACTGAGAAATCATGTAGATTCCCCGTTTCTTTTAAAAAATATCTTTTTGAGATGCCCTCGGATGGGTTCTCGTTCACGTAGTTTATTTTCGGTTCCTTTGTACAAAACTAAATATGTTAAAAATTCTTTTGTTATGAGATCATGTACCATACATAATAAACAATTTAACGACATTGACTTATTTAATAATAGTATTTGTAAATATAAGATGTTAATTAGAGATATAATTTATATTTGACATAAACTGTATTTAACACTTAGCTTTATTTTTGACATTCCATTTTTATGACATTGTATTATTATTACTATTTTTATGACTTTGTATTTTTGTTTTATTATTTCTATTTCTAATGACATTGTATTTTTTTTTATGACATAGTGTTTTTAATTATTTTCTTGGCACCAAATTTAGTATTTTTTTTTTTTTTGTTTTTAGATTTTTAGATTTTTGATAATTTAAATATACATTTTTGTTCAATTCAATTAAAACTTTAATTTTTATCGTAATTTAAATATGTCTAATATCTTTTATCTGTGGAAACTTAACTGATTTGTGTCTTATTTATATTTGTATTAACTGTATGTGACTGAAAATTGTATGTTTCCCTAATAAATAAATAAATAAATAAATAAATGATCACTTCCTAGTATTTTGAATATAATTATGATTCTGCACACAAAACACATTTACGAATCGTTATTGACTTTATAATGTAAAGCAATGATATTATCAATACAAGCCACACTATTTCTTTCGTCTGCCAGTATTGTCAAAAAAGCTTAGAATAATTAACCCCTAATACTTTTTGGTAGAGAGCAGACAACGGAAAAATCCATATGAGATTTCATTAGAAAACTACAAGAGTTCGAACAAACATACAAGTGGTACTTGTTTTGGTATTATTATAATACTAAAGGTTGCATAATAAAGTAAAGTTTTCAGAGAGGTAGGGCATAGTGATTTATCGCTCGAGCTAGAGCATCCCGATGGTGAAATACCTCCACCTCACAGAAGACCGCAGCCAAATAACAATCATTTCGTTGTTGTTGTGTTCCTGCGGGTGAGTAAGGTTTCCAGAGCTCCTGGGGGTTGCTAAATTAGTAGCAGGGGTCAAGCCTTCAAGGTTAGGGCGACAAGTTCAGTAACAATTTTATTATGCTGTACTGGTCGTCCTTAAGCTAGGACCTCATTACCACTTAACATCAGGTGGATGAGGTCAATCTTGCAGTGCAATATAAATAAAATAAAAGGGTCATTCTCCAAGATCCGATTTTTCTTAGATCTCAGACATGTGTTTATTTTTATGCTTCTGCTCAGTCCAAAGCGACGCGTGCAACTATGCGATGTGACAATTAACATACTATGTGATACATTCGTCACATTCTTCTGGTGTCCTAGAATCTGTTCTCGTAGTCCACTGTGGGTCTATGTTCACAGCAATTAAGCCTTAATGATGATTATAATTAAATGCACTATATGAGCGTCAAATCCTCTAACATTTTAAAATGGAGATATTTAAGATATTTAAGCTAAATTGTTAACGCTCGTAAGTAAATAAATGAATAATAAAAAACATTTCAAAAAGTCTATGTTTGTCTCTGTCCAATTGTTTTTATTAATAGATAAATCAACGTTTCCGAATTCAAGTTCGATTCAGATATTTCTTTAACACATAGACAGATTACTCCAGTAACACTTATGAGTAGTCTCCTTGTAAATATAAGTAAGTTTCTAATAACCTTTTGTTATAGAAATCATAAACAATGACAGTTCCTACTACAAGTTTTCCATATTGACCCGGCTGGGAATCGAACCCGGGTTCTAAGAGATGGCGCGATGATAAAAGTTCAACCCGATCGCCTTTCACTATGACAATGTATGCCCGGTTAATAGGGGTAAAATGTTTTTGGCAAAATTATGTTGATAAAATACAATGTTTTTAATGAAAACTTCAATATTATATACGCACTTGATATCATAAGAATTCATAAAGGAATTCAAAATACCTTTCCAGGTTTGTCGAGTAAAGTAATAATAATTAAATATACACATATAAAATGTAGAGATTAAAATATTTATCACGAAAGTCATAGACTGCGTTTGAGCAAAACCACTTATTCGTATCCCTTTAAAAGAAATACCATCAAATCATAATATGAGAACGAACAAATATTTTTCCGTATTTGGGAACATTTAATTGACCAATACAGGCCCGCAAGTATTTTCCTCAGCCTATTAGCCGCACTAGATTCAATTTCGTAGAAAAATCTTCTATTAAGCCTCGAATCGGGTCTTGAACCACATATCCTATGTATTTTTTTCAAACGGTACATATCCTATTCGATCTTCTCGTCATTTTACGTTCTTAGTAGAGTATTTTGTGTTTTTAATTATTAATTCATATAATTTTGATTTGGTTACCATAAATAATGTTAGTGTGCATTGCATAAAATCAATTCCTATTGCTGCTAATGTTTTTATTGATTAAATATTTCAATTAAATAGGTGCCACTTAATAAAACTATCAGTAAAATTAATATTGGTGCTTTAAAATACTTTTATTTTCAGTCAAAGCTCTTTTTTAAGTAATATATTTAGACAGTCGGCTTAAAATATACCTAACTCATAGAATGATTGTAGATACAATAATTTGCTTCGCGTTAGTTATACGCAAAACAAAAACTTATTCATTTAAATAAAGCCATAAAAAAATAAAATAACGAAAATAAAATATTAAGTATATATTAATACCTTTCATTTTATTACATAACACCTGTAGTGTATGTAGTAATAGTCATTTACAGTAAGAATTTAGAAGATCTGTTTATATCAAAGGTTTATATGCTTATGTTTATGGGAAAAATTGTACTTAAAAAAAAAACAATTACTTTTGTATTTTATTTCGCAAATAAGGGGGAAGATGTAGTGTAGTAATATCTTGTATACCATATATAATAATCTATTATTCATTATAATAAAGCAGTATCTATATCTTGAGAACTTGGTCGTTTCACTTGTCAATCCCAACGCCCGACAGTGCACACCAAATTAATTAAGATAGGAATTGCTAAATGTTTAATAAACGAATTACCATACAAACAGTACAATTATGGGCAAGACACAATGTAGGTTAATGTAAATCTCAGAGTTTCATTACAACTTGCTATTGCATAAAATTACATACAAATCGTCCCAGCCAGATTTAATCTCATCCTCACATAACTAACAAGTGTCACTTAAATTTACGATTCAGAATAGTCAACATTCTTACCGATGAAGTTAAGTCATTGAGTAATCGAACTGCATATGATTGCAGTAAATATAAGTGGGTTTCGTTGCATCTTGCGCGCGTACAAATGGAGATGACAGGTTTTGCTCATGTTTGGTAGCGCATTACTAAGTCGGATTTGGCTAAGGCGCTCTGATGTAGTTACAAGTTTTTACTTGTACTGTACATTTGCAAAGACTACAAAGTTTCACTTGGGTCAATTCATTTACTCAGATAGTTTTAATATACTAGTAAAGCTAAAAAACTCACAAGGTCTAAATATCATTAAATTATTTGTTTACCATGCATGGCAAAAATGCATTAAATAAACATTGTGACTTTTAATTTTTAATGATTTTTTTTTAAAATGATATTTTCCATATATTAAAAGGTATATATTATATTAAAAAATTTATTTTTAAAATTTTTAAGTAATCTTGCTAAAATTAATGCCATTTAACTTCTTTTGAAAGCCATTTGAATGTCTTTTAACAGCCCTTTTAGGATTAAAAAAAGCGTTGTTAGATTATTTTCTTTATTGGGCGAAATGATAATATTACTAACGAATATTTTGATGTCACTAAAATAAAAAAAAGAACCATAAATATGAATTGGTCGGTGTTACTCTTTCATGCAGAAGCTAATTAAGTATTAAAAATTTACTTTTCATACCGAAATAACGCGAAAGACTTCGAAGCTCCAAAAGTCTACATTAAAATTCGATAAAACTGATATATTCAACAAATAATATGAGCAAGACTTCAAAATCTAGATCCTTTTACATCGTGAAATGAAATAGCCTACAGCTATAGGCATTAAACATGCACTTAGTCGAAAATGTCACCTCTGAATTCAATCTACGCCGTAACATAAAACTTTTATGGATATTCCAGAATCCGTATGTTTTTAAAGACCTTTCTGCGAAACAAAAGGCAGAAAAGAAGACATGAAGGCTTTTTCACTTGAAAGAATTAGGTGTAATAAATTCTCGGTTGATATATTTCTATATGAAAGAACGGTGAGGTATGCCTCGGGTAATTTATGTCCTTGAGATTGAAGTACGCGTGTCTAGATGTATTTGACTGTTTAAAAGCTTTAAAGAATAATATGCAACAGGCAAGCATAGATAGTTTTGCTTTATCGTTTATATCGCGTAGTTTATTGGTCAATTTCATTTTTGTTGCGATAAATATGTAACATTATTATTTTGAAAAACTCCCTAGCAGAAAGGCGAGCCGAATGGACTTTGGCGTGGTGTCATTTTTGAGGTTCCCAGGTTCGATTTCTGGTTAGGTCAGTATAGATTTTTTTTTCTTTATCGTCGTTACTTACCATATAATTAGTGCAATAGATGTGATAAATTAGCAAAAAAATTCGATTATTTTTTATGCAAATCCATGTTTTTCTTGGTTATCGTATTGTTTTTTTTAATTACAAAGTCAATCTTTTTAATTCACATAGATTACATTAGTAATACTTATAAATAGTCTTTATATAAAGCAAATGAAGTTACCTCCGGTTCGGAATCTATAACTAAAGAGAAGATACCGGCAAGAAACTCAGTAGTTTTTTTACATATGAAAGCTAAACTTATTACTAATTTTGCACTAAGACACACAGTTGGTTTCTCAATTAGGTAACAACAGTTAAGTATGTGGCCGGCGGTAAAAGAACTTTCCTAAAACACCAGTGTCGTCATCAAGTCATATCGAAAACTTCAAGCAGTTGTCACTTTAATCTGTTGCCCGCTTAATTACCCACATAAGTAACAAAATATTGTTACATTTTCACTTTTTTTAATCGATACTTTGAGGTAAAACTGCAACACAAAATGCTATCAATACGTTACTGCTACGCAATGTTTCTACGTTCGAACTATCAAATTCCTGGCCATATTTAGCAGTGTCTTAAGCTAAGGAAAATACGACAGCTTACTCAGTACTAGTAAGTAAGTACTGAGAAGACCGTGGCTATATATTTGAGGTCTTGGGCAGAAAATTTAGTCAATCTAACGACAGCGTTGAGTCCTAATAGTTAGTCTGATTTAAGTACAATTTTTTGAAAAATGTATCGAGTGGTGAGTGTTAAAGACATACAGTTTTATTATTACTAAGTAACGAGTTTTAGGTAAAATATTTTAGCCTCCTGTCTGTTTTTGTTTAAATAAAACAAATATGAATAAGAATGAAAAACTGAAGTTTTGGTAGCTACGTATTAATTTCAAGAGTAGCAATTTAAAATTCAGGATCAAGATTGCCGACTGTAAAGTTGACGATATTCTTTGCATCAATTTACTTCTTTATATGTCTGGCTACTGCTTATATAGAAAAATAAAAAAAAACATTTGTTTCATAGAATACACTGTTTTTAATTTATATTGTAAAAAAAATTTAGTATTGCGTGTGCCGTCGATGTTCCTGATTGGTGTAACACAAGTGATACATAAGTATCACTTGTAACACTCGGATTCTGATAACAGAATCCGAGCAATTATGTGAATTAGTTAAATAATATGCTTCTAAATATATATAAAAACGCCATCACACGTGAACGGCTGGACCAAATTTTTTTTGTTGAGTTTGTTACTATCGTGAGAAGTTTCTTATGAAAGGAAAATTAGAAAATTAGAAAATTCGTGGGTTAAAATCAATTTGAATTAAAAAGTCGTCGTTAGACAGGACAACGGCTGTCGGTTCAGCTCGATATTTATTTTAATAAGGGGCTGTATCAATATAGTATAGATCTATATAATATCGATTCCATCTATGTTGTTAAATAAACCAATAGTATTGCTTAACAACAAAAGTAGAGACTGACTGACGATAAACAAATTTAGTAGTTAAGATATGATCCATAAGTTTATTTAAACAGCCACCCAACCAGTCTGGGGTAGACTTTGTTTATTTACCCCATTTTTACCATTTCCTCGTCAATGAGTAATGTAAGAGGCGGGAGGTAGTTGCTATTCAACCTGACCCACTAATTTTCTCGCCTCTAATAGACAAGCCGAAGCATACACTGCCGAGCAATAATAAAGGGCTTTACAAAAAATATTCTATTTTTTTCCAGTAAGATTGAAGAACTGTGCTAAAACGGATTCCTAATTGTATCAGAATAGAAAAAAGTTCATCAGTTGTTATAATGCTAAAGTTTGGCTAACAATCGGTTTTTAGAATACACCTGATAAGAACTTGAAAGATTAATTTGAAAGATTAATATTAAAATACGACTGAGAAATCAAATTTTAATACATTAATAGTCCAGATTTTAGCAAATAATAAGGCATTTGGACATATTTCTGTGTCTACTTTAATTCCAAATTTGTTTTTATGGGCACATTTAAATCAGTACATCACTTGTTTCTTGATCCAAAATCTATTTGAATGATATTAAAATTTAGAAGTTTTAAAATATTTTTGTAATTTTACAGATTAGCATAAAAAATATACTATTTGAGTACATCATGAAAACGTACAACTTCAAGATATTGTATTAAAATTATTAATTATTACATCACTTTTATAAAATATTCTACATTTAAATTTACATTCGTATAATTTACATACTGTTAAAAATTTCCTTCTTTACTGTAAATGAAAAATTACTTTCAGATAGGAAAACTGAAGGGTACCCATATTAAGACCCTATGTACAGAAAATATTGGCTAAATTTGCATTTGTCTATGGTTTGGCCAGTATTTTATCCAGTCGAAGGACATCCATTGCTTAACATAGCCCCTTCCCCCCCCCCCCTAAAACCTCCATAATTCTCGGCTTCATGTCACTTGCATCGTTCACCTTCCCATCGTCACCACAAGACCATCTGCTCATCTTGTGGACCCTACGGTACATCCCATACTACGTGCGATACTAGGTCACAATTCTAGAACTTTTCTATCCCATTTGAAAATTGGTTCTGCAAGTTATGACGCCTGCCCATTATCACTTTGGTATTCCAATTATTAGGCTTAATCGGTGACATTAATTCTGCTCGCCAGTACACTTTCATATAGTTGGTAGATAATAAAATAGGGGTCTGTGTTTTTAGGTCGTATAGCTATTATTAATGCGGAGCTGGAGTCAATTTACTTATTCACGGTCAAGTAGTGTAGCAAGTCTGACCTGAAATCATTATTAGATTGGGTTCGTGAATAGGTAATACATACTGTAGGCTGCTATGATTGAGTTAATTTTGCTTTGGCACAAATATGAACGGCCGCTCTATTAGTAACATTGTTATTTATGCTCCAGTGTATAGGAACGACAATCTGGCCAGACCTAATTTGGTAATACGCCAAATCTAGCAAACTAGCGTTCAGGATCCAATAAGATTACCTTTCACGAACTATTGTTTTCTAAACAAGGTATCAACAAAGAAAATACTATAAATTAACAGTAGACATCATAGCTGCAATAGACAAATAGTAGTATCGGGAAGATGCGGACCATGTGAGAACTATAATTCTACCGATGGAATGGCCATATAGGCAGCACCAACCTATCACTCCCCTGGTGATCTGGGGGGAGGGGATACTGGGTATTTCGGTCGGTGTAGGAACCACAGCTAAAATTGTAAACACTATAATTGAATAAATGTCTACAAGTTTCTTAAAGAATATATAGGAGTATTTGTATTTATATCTGTGCAAAACTAGTCTTAATTAGGTACAATCTGGATAATAAAAACAATAGGTATGCTTTCATTATATATTGTTTTTCTTTTTCTTGAGTTTTTAACTTTTATAATTTGTTTATTTTCTTATAAAATTTAATCTGAACATTTGCGTGGTCTAAGTGAAGTTTTGTTGAAATTTCGTGATTTTTTTTGTTTAATACCTATATTTTTAATTAAAGCCGTTCATACCATAACTATCAATATTGTCTAATTTGTTAGTGTTAAGCTTATTACTGCTCAAAATAAAAATTTCACCCTGGAAGACAAATTTAACGTGTTCCTTTAATTCCAGGTACTTCTCCTAACTCTGCTGTCAATGGCCTCCTCCGCTCCGAAGCCCATCGTGGTCTACCCCCACGTAGCTAGCGTGTACCACCCACCTGTAGTGCATGCCCCCCTCATCCACCACGCACCGCTCACCGTCTCCCACGTCAGCACTCTCTACCACCACCCGCATATCCTACCAGCTGTGCACTCTGTGTACTATAAATAAGGTTTACGTGCCAAATACGATGTTCTTCATACAGGTCAGCAAGCCACAAATAGTATCAACAATTGACTATGAATAAGTACCCTTGCCATTATAACCACAGTAAAAGTTCAGTCACTAATAACTGTAAGAATAGTAAAACTAAAAACATGTGCAGGCTACATAGCTCGTAGAAGTTATGTCCGATGGAGCAGAAACTGGCAATTATAGCTTGATGACTCTCCAGCAGGCGGTGATCAGAAGATAACGTTCGGCTGAAACTATGACAACTACTTTGGTAAAAAAATTTAATCACGTAAAATGGTTCTGTCTTTCTCATCCTCATGAATATCAATATGTTAGGCTGTAATTAAGGAAGGAACGGGTTACGCGCCTACTTCCATTTTAGCATCAAAATATGTAACAATAAAAATCTATCGATAAAATATGAAAATGAAACCATACAACCTGTCACATCTACAAAATTCCTAGGACTACACTTAGACTACCAAACTAACTGGAAAATACACACAAATGAACTATGCACAAGAATAAACAAATTTGTTTTTGCTCTAAAAACTCTATCTAGAGTAGCTAGCTTAGAGACAGTTTTAATGGCCTACAATGGGTGTGTTGCTTCCATCTTACGATATGGCATAATATTCTGGGGCAATAGCACCAACAAACTACAAGTTTTTAAAGCACAAAAAAAGTGTATTAGAGCCATAAGATCCTTAAAATATAGAGACAGTTGTAGACCTCACTATATAGACTTAAAGATATTAACTGTACCATCTCTATACATTTATGAAACTGCAATGTTTGTTAGGAGAAATCGACATCTGTTTCCCTCCACCTCCTCCCATCAGTATAAGAGAAGTAGACGTCACGGTGACAAGCTAAGCGCTCCTGTCTCCAAAACTGCTCTAAAATCTAATAGCTTTTTTTGCATGGCTCATAAGATTTACAATAAATTACCGATGACCATGAAAGATACTCCTATTAATCTATTTCGTAAAAAATTGTTGACTTTTTTAACTAATAAAGCATACTATACTTTGACGGAGTTTTTAACTGACCAACTGTAATTATTTCTTCTTTATTGTAATTTATTGTAATTTACCAATATTATTGTAATATAAAATGACATAATAAAATAAGAGATTATTGTATTTATTTTAATTTGGACATAATAATAATCGTTTAAACTAAATAAAATTGTATAAATTAATAATTGACATGTATAGCTTCATATAATTAGTAATATTTGTATACCGACCAGGTGAAGCATGATTGTTCTATTGTTTTTGAAACCATCTGTACTTATGTTTACCATGCTTCGTGCAAATAAATGATTTGTTTGTTTGTTTGTTTGTTTAACAATCTTAGCTTTCATTTGTAACATACACATGTTACTATAAATAGTAATGATGTGAAATAGGTTTTCTTTCGTAAAAAAAAACAATTCAGTAATTAGTTCAAACAACAAAAAAGCATGGTCAAAGAAAAAGTTAATGTAGTCTCTTACAGACTAATTATGATTTGCATTATGATCAAATATCATCAAAAAGAGGCAATGGTCATTTCCATGTTATTAACGAACAAACCTAAAGAAACATTAACTTTCACTGGTGCTTTACTCCACTAATTCACTGGAGCTGTGAGCTTAGAAAGCAAAATCAATGTTAATTTTTAACTGAGACAAAATTTACTTTGGTATTTTAATTTAATCTGGCTGAAAGTTGACGACAATTGGTGAGTCTTTTGCTAAACATTATGAGTAATAAATTATATTTAGTGTGTATTGTAAATACGCCAGCATTAGGTTTCTGACCTGTATGTACTGTTATTAATCTCATATAATTAATTTATATAATATAGATTATGAGGTATATGTATGCGTAAATACTGTAATAAATCATACTTTGGGCTTGATGACTTTCATTTTTTAATCTGCTGTAATTAATATTTTTATGTGTGTCATTAAAATGCAAAAAAAAAAACTTCAATAAATTTATTGTAACATAAAATAATTACCTTCCAATAAATTCAATAGCTGTTGATGATGATAATTTATATGTATTTTTAGCCCCATGATAAAAAACAATATAATCTACACTGTAAACTGGTGTTAGAGAAACAGGTTGGTATAAGAAACAACAACGGCAATAAAAAAAAATCGTTTTCTATATTGACCCGACCGAGAATCGAACCCGGGATTTCAAGATGGCGAGATGTCAAAGTCCGTCCCTCTCGCCTCTCGGCTACGAAGGTCGTCAAAATAAGTTACAAGCTGACGTATTTGTTTGACGTGAGTGTTTGTCCGTGGCGTCATGAGTTCCGAACCGATAAGCCTTCTAATATATATATATATTAGAAGGCTTATCGGTACTATTATATATATATAATAGTCTGGAGACTTTTTAGCTACCTATAGGTATATGATTGACGTTGGTCCAAGATGGCTGTCGCCAGAAAATGTCGGATCACGTATCTTCACACAACTCCCTCAGTAAAAGAATCATATAAGAGAGTTTGAGTACTGAAATACTATCATCAATTTCAAATACAAGATGGCCGTACCCGTTTCTCGATAGCTCTTATTTCCTCTACCTAAACGTTATCTGGAAGAGATTGCTTTCTAGCTATAAGACCAACTAGATTGTAATTAAATATGTCTGTAAAACCAATTTCTGTATTTTTTTTCTTTGCAATAAAGATTATCTATCTATCTATTACCGCAAAAAGCGTCAACGCCTCATCAGATGTAATATTTTTATTGACCGACCTAAGTCGTAAGCGTAAGCGCGAATTCATTGATGTTTTAATTATTTTTTTATTTATTATTCTTTTTAATATGGGTCATTATTTTCCAGCAATATTAAAGAGAGGCAGGACAAAGCGATTTATCGCTCGAACTGGAGCAGCCCGACTGGTGAAATACCTCCACCTTACAGAAGACCGCAGCCAAATAACAATCACTCTGGTGTTGTTGTGTTCCTGCGTGTGAGTAAGGTTTCCAGAGCTCTTGGTGGGTGCTACATTAGTAGCAGGGGTCAAGCCTTCAAGGTAAGGGCGACAAGTCTAGTAACAGTTTTACTATGCTATACTTTTCGCCCTTAAGCTAGGAACTCATTACCACTTAACATCAGGTGGGATGAGGTCAATCTTGGAGTGCATTATAAAAAAAAAAATATTAACGTAACATAAAGTTTCGTAAGCGAGAACCATATGGCGGTTGCTAAGCTTTGCATTTATTTGCGTAACAATGAAGTTCAATAGTTCAAAAAGTTGGTATAATGCAACAACTGCGCAGTATTGCGAATCAAAGCTTCGTAAATCGAGTATTTGTAATACTCTTACAATAAATCCATCACCACGACGCGTGAACAACTTATGCTAAGTGCTGTACAGTTGATGAGAACGGTGTATTTTAGATATTTTTTTATTGCACTTCAGGAGTGACCTCGTCCCACCTGATGTTAAGTGGTAATGAGTTCCTAGCTTAAGGGCAAAAAGTATAGCATAGTATAACTTTTACTAGACTTGTCGCCCTTACCTTGAAGGCTTGACCCCTGCTACTAATGTAGCACCCCCCAAGAGCCCTGGAAATCTTACTCACACACAGGAACACCACAACACAGAAGTGGTTGTGATTTGGCTGCGGTCTTCTGTAAAGTGGAGGTATTTCACCAGTCGGGCTGCTCCAGTTCGAGCGATAAATCGCTTTGCCCTGCCTCTCTTAAAAAAGTTATTTGTTACGAAGCATTAACAAACATTGAGGGGTTGTCACAACAGCTTCCTGAAGACAATGGCGGAGAGTGACAGTTCTCCGCTAATAAAAGTTTCTATACCCTTGCGTTTACTTACAATAGACAATAAGTAATTGCTACTAACCCACTACGGATTTTAATTCATCCGAAATAAATGGATTATAATTTTATATTAATAAACTTTGCTATTACTATATAGTAGAATTTATTATGCTGTACTTGTCGCCCTTAAGGTTGGACCTCATTACCACTTAAAATCGGGTAGGGTATATTACACTTCAAGATTGACTTGAAGTGTAATATAAATATTGTTTTACATATTATATATTATTCCCGACTGTACCAAAACAAACGTACGAAGTAAGCGACACGGTGTAATCGTGAGTAGGTGCGTCTGCGTCCTCGCCGTGACATTGGCTCCATCTTATAGGGCTTCGGTGCCGCCTGTCACCATCAGCTGACCTTATGGCCATAGGCTCCACTGGTGTTTATATTGTTAATGACACTACTAGTTGATGGACGGGCCAATAACAAATATATCTCAGGAACTAGTACTCGAGTAATGCCCCGTTCCAATATTTGAAAATCGACCTACAGTTATTTTTATTTAAATGTTTTTATTTTATTTATTTCAATAACTATATACTTTTTTTGTTTTTTTTTCGAACTGACAAACTAACTGTATGTCTTGGTGCAAAATTAGTAATAAGTATAGCTTTTTAATTGTAAAAAAAACTACTGAGGTTCTTGCCGGTATCTTCTCGGTAGTTATAGGTTCCGAACCGGAGGTAGCTTCATTTGCATTGTATAGAGACGATTCATAAGTATTACAAATGTAATCTACATGAATAAAAAATATTGAATTATACGAGGCATAACCTAAAATCGTTCCAAACTCGTAGTCAGTTGGAAGAAAACGGATTATCATTTTTGACACATTACAAATCGTAAAATATTGTCAATAGCATAAGTCTCGTATTCGAAAAATCATTAAGTTTTAGACGTTATTAATGATTAAGATTCATTTTAACAAATGGAGTTAAACGTTTATAATACACGTCTTAATAACTTGGCAGTCAGGAACAGACCTAACGACGATGTCCCGAGGCTTTAATAGTGTAATCATAAACTTTGTTCAGAAATTTGATAGCAGACATCAAGCCACATCAGAGTTACAATTTCCTAGTTTCAACTAGTTTTGTGTTAAAGTTTAACTACCGATAGTTTTCTTTAAAAAGGCGACCCTATCGATAATACTATCAATAGTGTAGAGGATGGGGAATAAAAGAAAGCAAATATTAAATGAAATCCAAATTATATTCAAACTAGCTGTGCCCGCGACTTCGTTCGCGTGGACTACATCCTTTCATGGTCGATTTTACCCCTTTCTCCCCTAATATTGGAAACAAAAAGTAGTCTATATTTTAATCCAAGTTTTGAGCTATATTTGTGCCAAATTTCATATCTCTAACTTCAAAAATAAACATTTTTCCATATTAACTTTCAAAGGTGGTATTACGCCCCCCCCCCTTATTTTCTAATAAATAGTAGCGTATGTCCGTTCTTGAGATTCTACGTATACCTATACCAAATTTCATCAAAATCCGTTCATTTAGGCGTCAAAGAGTAACAGACAGACAGAGTTACTTTCGCATTTATAATATTAGTATGGATATATCTATCTAACTATCTATCCAAATATATTAGCTTAATCAATTTAATTTGATAAAATTCAGTAGATTTGGTCGTAACAGTGGCAGTATCTAAATATCACTGCATTACCTATGCATAGAAATAAGTCTGTGATAAAAAATTGTTTAATGAAAAAAGGCTATTATAAAATAGAGGAATATATTAACGACAAAAATGTTTGGACTTGATAGCATTAAATATGTACATAAGACATAAGCTATATTGTTAATACATTTTTTTTGCATGATTTAAACATACCATATGTGTCAGTTTTTGAAAAGAGTAACTATCGAGTTTCTTGCCGGTTCTTCTCGATAGAATCAACATTCCGAACACGGCGGTAGTTTATTTGACTTGACGATTCATAAATGCTTTTGTAAAAGTTTACATGAATAAAGACATTTTCTATTCTATTCTTTTCTATTGCTATGAGCAGACCACATGGGACCAAGTCATATAGTTTTGTTTAGACGAGTGTGAAAAAAAGGGGTGTTTTAAGTTTGACGTCGATGTTTGTCTATCCGTCTGTTTGAGTCAAAGTCAAAGTCAATAAAGTTTATTAATAATATCATGCTTGTGAACAGGTGCCACCTTTGAGGACTGGTCTGCTCCAGCTTACCTCTCGAAAGTAAAAACTTACTTGAGTACTTATTTGTTTCATCACTCATCAAAACCAAAACTATATGACTTGGTCCAAAGTGAGCTACACATAGCAATAAGTTAGATACTGATACTGTAAATGATCTGCTGAGTTTCTTACCGGTGTCTTCTCGGTAGATATAGGTTCCGAACCGGCAGTAGAATAACTTTGCATTGTATTCAATGACGATTCAAAAGTGTGATATGTAACCTACTTGAATAAAGAAATATTTGAGTTTGAGTTTGAGTGACTTTCTGGGTGTTTGTATGTGGCATAGTAGCTCTCAAATGGATGGACCGATTTCTATTTTTGTTAATGTTTTCATTTAACTTGAAAATACATAAAGCCTCACACTTTGAAATCAGCTCAAAATTATTACGTGTTGTTGTCTGACATTTATTTAGAAATGTTTAAATCCTTGTTGAGCTTTGGAAACACGAAAACACTGGCATGGACTTCGGTGTCAAAGTTCAAGACAATAGGGAGGAGCTCCGAACTATATTTTTGAGATCTAACATTAAATATACCAAATGATGATCAAACCCCCAAATTGAACTCTCAGCAACAGAGCGATAACAGAGACCCGAGTAAAATTTCAAACAAATCTCCTTCTATAAAATTTACGAGGCCTATTGAAATAGTTGTTCCAACTGAAGTTCATTGAACCCCTAATTAGTAAAGTACCAACTATTCGGGTGTATTTCACGGTAATGGTCTTGCCTTAATCTAATCACCCCTGAAAGTGACAGAAGCTCTCATAAAATATCTGATTACTTAGGCGTAGGGACAAAAGGCGATAGGTATCTTGACTTACCAACTCGTTCTAAAGGAATTTAATTATAGAATCACCCTTTCATTCATCATAGGTTTTTGAATTGAAAAATCCTTTGAAAGATATTTTTGTGTGGTTTAACTCTTCGAAATTTAAAGACGTAACCAAATTGCTATAACTTTCTTACAAAAGTATTTTGTTTTTTTACCAACTTTAAAAAAAAGAAAGATCGTTATTTATCGTTAGATAATATTTGGATACCTGAACAGACAAAAGTTGTCCTGTTTTAACGACGTCTATTAAATTCGAATTTATTCTTACTGACGATTTTCCAATTCCCCGCGCTAACCAAAAAAAGTGTATTTGGCCCGGCCGTTCACGAGTGATGGCGTGACCAAGGGGCATAGGGATTCATTTTTATTTATTAAGATTACTTAAGGATTTAGGTATATATCGATGTGGATACTTAAATTTTATTGGTCCCTTATTAAAAGTAAAAAATATGTTTTGGTTTATGGTAATGGAATGAAATTGAATAGTAATAAATAGATTACCCGTAGCCGAGAGGCAAACGAGCCAAACTTTGTCGTCACGCCATCTCTTGGGTCCCGGGTTCGATCCCCGGTCGGGTCAATATGGGAAACGAACTTTTCTATATTGTCTCGGGTCTGGGTGTTGTGGTACCGTCGTTGTTTCTGATCTCTGCACCACAAGTGCTAAAGCTACTTACCACAGAATCAGAGCAATGTATGTGATGTTGTCCAATTTATTATTATTATTTATTATTATTATTACATGATTCCTATAAACGAATTTCATGGAAAGACGAGCGGGCCAGACTTTGGCGTCGCGCTATCTCGATGGTCCCGGTATCAATTCCCGGTCTAGTCAATATAGAAAAGTTGGTTTATTGGGTCTGATACCGAAGTTGATTCGTATTTATTGAACACAATTTACCACAGCGTCAGAGTCCTTTAATGTCTGTGATATTCTTCAATATCTATTTGTAATATTTAAGTAAGACCAATAATTCATTAGTAACTATAATGAGCGTTTAAATCTATTGGTATGATTTAAGAGGCGGTAAGTAACCTTTAAACGGCGAGTACCACGCCAATTAACTAGACATTAAGTAAACGTCGGAGAACTAAGCGAGTGAGTCATGTATGCCGCCATCCACTTAGAAGCTTCTACTACTAAAATTGTTATGTTTCTTTAAAACACTTAGAGTTCGCTAGTGTAGTCTATACTAATATTATAAAGAGGAAAGATTTGTTTGTTTGTTTGTAATGAAGGCTCCGAAACTACTCGACCGATTTCAATAATTCTTTCACCGTTGGTAAGCTACACTTACCCTGAGTAACATAGGCTATATTCATTGCTAGGGAACACTAAGTTTACGCGTACGAAGTCGCGGGCGGCCGCTAGTACTATAAAAATCTAAAAAGATTTTACGGTGTCTTCGATTCCGTAGTTTTCAAAGATTCCTGCAACGAATGTACCTCGGGCAGATGAGTATGTAGTTCTAAACATATTCGGCAGAGGGCACTAACCGGAGGCTAAGCTACTACTGAAAAATTAATCGCCTACGATAACTTTCGATTACCAGCTGGAAGAGCAGCACGTGCGACACCTGAAGGTCGGGGGTTCGAGCCTCACACCCCAAAGGGAGATGAATATTTGCTGTTTTTTTTTTAATATTACTAAAATATAGTTACGCACTTGTTTAACAGGTAACCTACATAAGTACATCATACGAAAATACTGTTTAGATACTTTAATCCATATATTACATAATAATTAGTATTAATAGGTCCACATGCACACTAGATACATTGACAGACCGTAACGGAGTAACTGAGATTTGGCAAAAACTGTCCGCGCCTCCCGCTTACCCCTCACGCACCGCGGGGGCCCAAGATCAAATACAAATACAAATTTATTTATTCGTCATCAAAGGTGGTATACAAGTTGATAGGATAGACATAGTAAGGAGCTCTAAGATGCGCCTTAGACGGCATACGAAATTATTCAATGTCACATTACAATTAAATTAAGGGATAAAGGCATAATAATATTAATAATAAAATCAATTAATTAGTCAAATCAAAATTAGATATGTCAGAATAAATCAAATATACATTACAATTTACATTCAAATTCATTATCAACAAAATATTCATTTAAATTATAGTAACATTTCCCAGTAAGTAATTTTGATAAAGTAATTTTAAATTTTTTTAGGTTACATTTTTTCAGAAATTCGGGCAGTTTATTATAAACCCTTGGAGCCATTTCAATAACACTTTTACGCATTAATGCAGTTTTACAAATATTTGTACTAAACATTAATTTTCTAGGGCGGAGGTAAGATCAAAATGTAGAACATTATCCATATACTTTAATATTGCATATTAAGTTCTACATATTTTTTATTATATTTTATTTACAATTGACAAACTAACCGCATGTCTTAGTGCAAAATTAAATTATAAATTAAGCTTAGCTTGTTTTTTGTAAAAAAAACGAAGAAGATTCTTGCTAGTATTTTCTCTGAAGTTATAGGTTCTACGCATTTAATTTATTACAAAGACTATTCATAAGTGTTACTGATGTAATTTTTATGAATTATCATATTTGACTATTGACTAGTGGGACGTTTCTTCGCGGATTAAATATAAATATTGGACAACATCACATACATTAATTCTGTGTAAGTAGTTTAAGCACTTGTGTTACAGAAATCAGAAACACCGACGATATCACAATACCCAGAACCAAGACAATTTAGAAATGTTGAATAATACGATTGATTTAAACGTTTCAATTATTATGTGTGAGTTCGAGAACTCAACTGAGTGCTGTAAACGCACATCTCTTGATAAATTTAATAAAAAGGTAATCATTTCCTTGAAAAATATCTGTCGGGCGACATCTGTTTCTCGTTCGTCTTCGCTGGGACATTACAGGAGCTCAAGGCCGAACAATTGTAAAGGATCTTTATTGCATTTGGCCCCTTTTACTACCTTTCGAGATTTTCTAGAAGTATCTTTAAAGGTCAGGAAAATTATAATCCCACTGTACATTTTTTACGTTTTTAATATTTTGATGAAGTTTTTTTCGCTTTTGATAACCTCACCTCATTACAAAATCGATTCATAAAATGCATATTGAATAAAACTGTTTATATCGTTATTACTGAAGTGTCGTGATTATAAATTAATGACTTCATAATTGTAGACAACTGTTTTTCTTCTGTTTCGTAATATACACACAGATTAATTTACATTTGTAAAACGTTCTTTAAACATCTTTTAATGCACATTTAGTCAATTCATTTATTAAATTCTTATTTCCATCGACTTAGCTTCGAACATTTTACAAGAAAAACCGATTAATCGTTTAAGGGGAATTAAACGTAAAAACATGATACACTAAAGTAAAAATACCCTGTTCAATTGCTAAATAAATTTGAGTGACCTTACTTACAGTTTATGATTTAAAGAAGAAATAAAATCCAAGAGATTTTTTTTAACGACGCTTAAAATTCAAGTAGTGCAGCTTTCCTTTTATAAACCGACAATGTCACAGTGATGTACAAAGGACATGTTTGCAATGAGATCCCAATATAGACATGAAGATGAAATGACAAAAAATGTATTATCTAGGAAGCACTGGACGAAAAGGGTATTCTTAAGGGACTGAAATAAATGGTCCCTTCAAGTAAAAATAGGAGACCTTTTTGTAGATCTAGTTACGCTACCAGACTGGACTTTTAAATAGATCAAATAAATATAAAAGCATAATAAATTACTCTAAAGAACCTACGCAATCGAGACGATACGGCATCGGATTTTTGGGTGAGAAACAGTAGTGTACCTTTAAAATTATTTCACTAAGGTTTAAATTTCCAAGTTGTGATTGTTGTTGAGATTTCTATTATTATAGGAATCTCTTGCACATAAATTATTAATACCTACATGTTACAACCAGCTGTAGCTTCAATTTAAAGCCCAAAAATATAGAATACTAGCTGTGCCCGCGACTTCGTTCGCGTGGACTGCATCCTTTCATGGTCGGTTTTACCCCTTTCTCCCCTAATATTCGAAACAAAAAGTAGTCTATATTTTAATCCAAGTTTCGAGCTATATTTGTGCCAAATTTCATATCTCTAACTTCAAAAATAAACATTTTTCCATATAAACTTTCAAAGGTGGTATTACCCCCACCCCCCCCTTATTTTCTAATAAAAAGCCTATGTCCGTTCTTGAGATTCAACGTATACCTATACCAAATTTCATCAAAATCCGTTCAGCCGTTTAGGCGTGAAAGAGTAACAGACGGACAGACAGACAGACAGACAGAGTTACTTTCGCATTTATAATATTAGTATGGATAGCTGGGGTGACGTCCCCAGTTAGTATCCGTCGTCTGGTACTCATAGTACAAGAGGCAACCTTCATTTGATACCAGGTGGTTGGTGTGACTGTCTGGCGCATTTATTCTATTTATTTATTTATTTTTTCCTATATACATAAATTGCTTGATTGATGAATACAGAATTTTTTTTTAAGAAATTTGCACAAATATTTGCTTGTTATTTGAAGAAGTTCTACAAACACTTTTTAATACATAATTATAGAAATAGAAATAGAATTATATTTATTTGCATATAATATGGTACAAGCTCATACGCAGGAACACAACAACACAGAAGTGATTGTTATTTGGCTGCGGTCTTCTGTAAGGTGGAGGAGGTATTTCACCAGTCGGGCTGCTCCAGTTCGAGCGATAAATCGCCGTCTTATAGCATGTAGTGTTTAAAAAAAGCACACCAGACATTACATTTAAGCTTTCTACCCTTTAGTTGTAGACATAAGAACTAATATCCAATGGCAAATGCTTACAGTAAAATGATATTGATTAATTACGTACTTATAGCCAAGTAGCCGAACAAGTTAACCTCAACGACCGCAGGTTCTGTGCCGGTTCAGGTCACAATTGCCAAACACAAAGGATCTATTACAAGACCGTTATAGGCCGTGTTGCCTAGACCTAGGTCTTAGGCCGTCGCCGCTATAAAAGGGCCGCTCTAGGTGATCAGGGCACACTCGACAAGCATCGTCGGACGATACGGATTTATTAATAAACAGCTGATATAAACCCACTTATTTACAATGTACAAGCTGGTAAGATTTATCTTATTACATATTTTTTAAGCAGTTTATTGTACTTTTAAAATATCGTATCACTCATGAATAATGTAGAATTCTATCGAATATTCATGGTGTTATAATGGTGAAAGGTCAAAGGAAGAGATCGCTTTCTAGCGATAAGACCGCCTAAATTGTACTATAATCAATCTGTAAAACCTATTTCTGTAAAGTTTTTGTGCAATAAAGTATATCTATCTATCTATCTATAAAGGTTAGCAATCAGTTTAGTTATTTTTATATTGCATGAAAGGAGTAAAAAATTATTTAAAATAATATTTTATTAAGTATCAAAAACACTTCACTACATAGTATAAAACAAAGACGCTTTTTCTGTCCCTATATCCCTTTGTACGCTTAAATCTTTAAAACTACGCAACGGATTTTGATGCGGTTTTTTTGATAGATAGAGTGATTCCAGAGGAAGGTTTTTATGTGTAATAAAGAATAGAACAGCCAATATTTCTAAGTATTTACATTACATCCGTGCGAAGCCGGGGCGGGTCGCTAGTATAATATAAATGCGAAAATAACTCTGTCTATCTATCTGTCTGTTTTTTTTCTCTGACCGGCTTTCACCCCTGAACCGATGTTGATGCAATTTGGTATAAACATACGTTGAACCTCTGAACAACGGACATAGCCCACTTTTTTTTAATAATGGGGAATAGGATAAAACAGACTATGAAAGTATGTTGTCCACGCGAACAAAGTCGCGGACACAGCTAGTAATGAAATAAAATAAAATTTGTATGTGACGGATTAACACCACAAAAATATTTTTGTTTACTTGTTACAAAAACTGCAGATTTTTTTTCAATATTATAAAGTAATGCGAAATGAAATGCGAATATTATACACTGGGTTTTAAAAGAAAAAAAAAGAGAAAATCTAGTAATACAATTAAAACATAAACTGCTTAGAAGTTCCAATTAAAATATTGTTTTAAGGATAACTTGCATCTTAATATTATTTAGAGACATTATGCCCGGCCCCTTACAAATTTATAAATTAGTTTTATACCATCTATTTTCGAGCACACGAAGAAATAAAAGGGGACACATAATGTAAATTAATTTAGGAAATTACTCATTTATAAGAATGACAAAGACATTTAGACTTTCGCGTTCCATTCATGCCCCTTTTCCAATATTTTACGATTCTTAATGACTATCCGTTTTTCTACGAGTCGTTTATTCTTAATTCAAATTTACTTTCCATATCAGCTGTCATCAGTCGCCCGTATACTACCCGTAAGTTGAACGGATCGTTTTTTAAGCATTGGAACAGAGCATTAGACATTCAAAGTGGTTTGCATTAACAACTAAACATAACGAGTTTTGAACATTTAAAATAATTTAACGGGTCAAAACGCGACACCATTTTTATTTAGTAGTTAATACGAACTACTTACTCAGGCAGTCAGCTCGTGACCACGGTTGGTGCAACCTAACCGAAACGTCGGGCAGTAAGTAGTTCGTATTAACTACTAAATAAAAATGGTGTCGCGTTTTGACCCGTTAAATTTATTTTAAATGTTTAAAATGGAACGCGAAAGTCTTAAAATTTATATAACGAGTTTTGACCAGTTCACTTATTTTAACTGCCAATTTTTATTATAACGTTTGAAGGGGTAGATTTTCATTATGTTTGAATTACTTATGGAATCACAGATTTCTATAGTAGCCACTTTCGTGACTTTGGCATAGCAATATAAGAGATATAAGAGAGGTAGGGCATAGCGTTTTATCGCTCAAACTGCAGCAGCTCGACTGGTGAAATAACTCCACCTTACAGAAGACCGCAGCCAAATAACAATCACTTTGTTGTGTCCCTGCGTATGAGTAAGGTTTCTAGAGCTTATAGGGGGTGATACATTAGTAGCAGGTGTCAAACCTTCAAGGTAAGGGCGACAAGTTCAGTAACTGCTTTATTATGCTGTACTTGTCGCCCTTAAGCTAGGACCTCGTTTCCACTTAACATCAGGTGGGATGACGTCAATGTTGAAGTGTAATATAAAAAAAAAACTTTGGTGTATCGTAATTGTATGTGACATATCTTGTTGCCAACAGACGGTTTTCCTCGCCATCATTGCCGTGGCATATGCCGGTATCATCGCGCCCGTTGTGCCAGTGGCACACTCAGTGCACCCCGTCGCCGTGTCCCACGCCGTGGTGCACCCGGCGCCTGTCCTGCATGCACCCTTAGTGCACCCAGCGCCGCTCGTCCACGCCCCCGTCGTACCAGTTGTTAGGCACGCACCCTTAATCGCAGTGCACCACGGATAGGAGACAAAATGGCGGATTGGAGAAGAGTGGGTTCTTTTTTAAATTTTCAAAAGTGTTTAATCTGGTAGAAAAAGCACTTCTTTTTTGTTATATTTTTTTTTTTGTAATGAAAACTTTTTATGGCTTATGTATGATATGACAATAAATATATAAAGAAACGATTTATTTTCTTTTTCTTTATAGTGATATATTTTAATGTTTACTGGTGTAGCCATTTTTTGCCTCTAAAACGAAACAAAGTTTGCCGGGTCTGGTAGTAATTGATAAATGTATGTTTATTATATATCATAAGGTTATATTAAATCCTATCCGTAGGTTTAGCGTGAGAGTAACTCATGCAAATATCTATATACCTACCTAGACATTCATACACTCTTTCAAACTTCCACTTTTATAATATTAGTAGATAGTATAAGATAATGAAACCCTAAAAGTCACGTTTTGACCGTTTACTTATTTAATATGACGAAGAAAACAATATTTTCAATAAGTAATTCAGTAGCTAACCTATTGATTATTGTGTTTAAGAAAACAAAGAGCTAAAAATACAAAACAAATGCGTGAACAGGCCATATAACACAATGATATATGTAGATTCATCAGCCCATTTTACGATCACTGTAAAAAGGGTTACAAATGCCTTCCTGTGGGATATTAACCCATTTTCGCCCGGAAACATTACCGAGGTAAGAAACCGAAAATATCTCTATGTAATCTCATTATATTCTTTGAGAATTTATTGAATATGTTGAAATATGGAAATATCACAAAGACGTAGTCTTGTTCCTGCTCGTATATCAGAGAGAATGGAGCAAAATGATTTATATTGTTTTATTTGTCCCTTGTTTTCGGTCTACGAGGAAAATGTCAGTGACACCGATATATTCCGGCGTAGACAATATCTGGATGAGGACAGTTCTATTTTTAGCTATTTATGCAATTTACAGAGGAAGTGTGAGTAATGTTACGTATGTTACGGAAATCCTGTTTCCTGATATGCCAACAGAAGAATTTTAAGTTACAAGAATAGTAGATAAGTATAGCAAACGTGTTTAGGCACGAGACTTTATATAATAATTAACTGTTCTTTGATATCGATGGTATAAACTTAGAAAATAAAAACCAAATAGTATACAATATAATTTTAGTAAGTAAGTAGGTACTTTACTGTTCTTCATATTCAGTCAAAAATAGGATATAAGTATTTATAAATGTTTGAAATTAGTATGATAAATGTTAGCTTAAAATATTAAAGCATATAAATTACAAATAATTTTCATAATGTATAAATCGCGTTTTCGCAAAAACATCTACTGATTTTGCAAAGAAACTAATATTTAGTCGTAGATAATGTTACGTTCTTGAATCTAACTGAATATACTCCTATTAAATTTTGTAGGAGTAGAACACGACATAATCTATCTGACAGGCCCAGTGGTTTATGGAAATACCTACCTATATATCCTTACTAATATAATAAAGCTAACAATAAACTAAACATCAGAAATAACATTACGCCATCTATTAAATATACATAAGCAAACAAGATTAAATAAAATATATAGTCAAAATATCTCGTTTCTGCATTATGAAACTTGCCAAAGACATATCGAAGTTTGATACCTGCCATTAAGCAAGATTCCCTGGTCTGTTGTTTCATTACCATAAACCAGGTAAGGAAAATTCATCCCATAGACTTAATCGAATGCAATCCCATGGAGTGTAGTATACTTGAAGGCCGCAGATAATCTTAAGCATGCACAATTTCTCAGAGCGCCATCAATGGGGACCTTGACTTAACATGCAAAATGGCAACAAAACCATAATGCCCTAATAATTCGGATGCTCTTCCTCATGGGCTGACCTTCAAGATTAAACCCTCATGTGGGATAATGGGCTTTACTCCATCGACATAAAAGCATGGGATTTTGATGGCGTACACTTATCGCAGCATCCGCTCAGCCTTCAGGAGATTAGCATCTAAGATGTTTAGGGTTCGATTTAGGGTTGTCAGTGTGAAAAAATCGTTTTATGCGAGGGATCTATTTGTATTTATTTAAATGGAACAGGACTATATTACTGGATAAGTCCAAGTAGAGACAGGTACTTACTTACTTATTCTATGTTACAGATAAAGTACTTAAATTATGTACCTATTATATATCTATTTAGTTTATATTAACAGTTTGAAGTTAACTGCTGTTTCAGAAATTATATTTTTTTTATTCATTCATATTAAATCAGTCATATTAATAAATGATCTACAATAAATCAAGTAAAGCTTCCTCTGGTTCAAAACCAGCTACAGAGACAGTAAACTTCAAGAAACTCTGACTTCATTACATGTTTTATATTAATAAGTATAAAATAGATGATTATGAAATACATAATCTAATCTATTTTTATTGTGACAGTTTCCCAACTGGCCAACCCATTACAGCTGACTTGAGGCACTTACAAAAACGCTTTCTTATAAAAGTTTCATTTTATGGCGTTCATATTTTCCGATGTTACACTCTCCGTCGGATTTCTGACCTGTAATTAATTTTAAGCAATAAAACAGCAACATTTTGTTAACCTATGCTGAGAAATATTTAAGTACACGATAGCCCAAATGATACATTTTACACCAGTTCAAGATGCAAGGTTTCACAAACGGTGGAACTATTGTATTCCAACCTTGTATTCCCACAAAAACCATTAGCAAAATTTGCCAGCCCTACCCTCAAGGTTGCATTTGTGCAAGGACAAACTTCGCCGCGACCTTTTTCGGGTGCAATTGTTCGTGAAAAAGCTGACGACCGCGAGAATGGCCGAAATCGGCTGCCTTTGTTTACGGAAAAGGGGGAAAGAAAAACAAAGTCGTTTTCAAGACGTCTTCGGAGGGACTGGCTGGAAATGGTCCGGCTTTTACAGGACTTACGTTGTTCGGTCGATTTATCTTCTTCTTCTTATAAATACAAAATCAATCGTGGTTCGGTAGTCTCGCTAAAATTTGGAAACGGTCAGACTGATTTAGCTAATCTTGGTTTTAATATAATCGTGGTGGTCCGAGGACGGCTCAAAAGTAAGGACATTTCAAGAAAAAAAAATCTTCTTATAACTAAAAAATCAATGTGTTTGGGTCGTAAGTCTCGCTAAAACTTGAGAACGGTCAGACTGATTTAACTAATTTTGTTTTGATGTGATTGTGGTGGACCAAGGAAGGTTTAAAAAGTTAGAAAGAAAAAAAAATAGGCGGTATGGAAAATTAAAAAAAATACGTTCGCCGGGACAGCAGTAGATAGATGGGTTCGTACTTATGTTATATGGCCTGTGACTAAGCTCATTTTATTTCTGAATCTATATATATAAAAGAAAGTCGTGTTAGTTACACTTACTATAACTCAAGAATGGCTGAGCCGATTTGGCTGAAAATTAGTGGGGAGGTAGTTTAGAGCCAGGAAAAGGACATAGGATACTTGATGATACGCCTCTAAGGCGAAATGAAGTTCGTCGGGACCGCTAGTGACTTATAAAAAGAAGATTTTATGTAAATCTAATATGTTATCTCTCTCCCTACCCAATTTAATCCAAATTCATTCGATAGTTATTCCTTGAAAGCGTAACAAACATACATCCAGACGTTCATACATTGTATCAATCTTTCGCGTTTATAATAGTAGGATGGAACGCAAAGTTTAACCTATTTAATGTGACCTAATCTACTTACTATTTTAACCGTTTCGACGTTTAGTTATTTTTAAGGCTGAAATATAAAGATAGGAAACATTTGTAAATTTGTTTCTAACTAATAAACAAATAGCCAAATTAAACAAACTCTTAGACCTTTCGAATTTTACAGGGACACTCCAAAGAAAAAATACGCCCAATTTAACAAAAGCAATTGGTGAACATTAATATCTTAAACCTACTTGCCTTTTAAAGACTGAATTTAATAGTGCAAGAGATAAATAAATACCAAACCTAATAAATGCGCCCTAATTTTGTTAAATCAAGAGTCGATTAGACCATGACCTTTTACGTTTATAAATAGTACTTGTCTCAAAATAAGGAAATTCTTTACATAATCAACGTAGAATCTTGTAGACATCCTTAGGGATCGGACAATGTCGCTCATTGCTCGTTAATTTTCTAGGTGTCAAAACGTTTAAGAGCTGAACAAACTCTCTGTTAAGAAAATAAGGGGGGGTGGGGGGTAATACCACCTTTGAAAGTTTATATGGGAAAAATGTTTATTTTTTAAGTTAGAGATATGAAATTTGGCACCAATATAGCTCGAAACTTGAATTAAAATAAATTCTACTATTTGTTTCGAATATTAGGGGAGAAAGGGGTAAAACCGACTATGAAAAGATGTAAGCCACGCGAACGAAATATTATATAAAAACATAAAAATAAACATCTCCCTTTTTAAAACGGCTACGTAAATTACTTATTCCTAAAATTTATTAGGACTTTAACAAATTCTATGATGATGAAGGCGAATAATATTTACTTGATAGAGAAATGCTGCATGTTAAATTTCAGCCCGATCCGTAGAGTGGTCACAATGTATGACCAGTCAGTCAGTCACCTTTGAGTTATACATATTTAGACGTAGGTACCACAATATACTTAAATACATTTAAAGACACAGAATAATCTTAAATGTCCAACACAAGAATATTTGACCTGGGCGGGAATCAAACCCACGCCAATGTTTATCATCATCATTGAATCAGTTTAAATAACCATACACAAACTTACTTTTAAAGAAAAAAACATTATCTGCCCTTGCGGTGCCGGAATCGAACCCACGACCTTTACGTATCGCGCGTGCTGCTCTTCCAACTGAGCTAACCGCAAGTTATCGTAAGCGATGAAATTTTTCTGCTGTATCAATCCGTTAGCCTGCGGTAAGTGCCCTCTGCCGAATATGTTTAGCACTACATACTTATCGTGGTACACCGCAAGGGGAGATAAAATGTTTCTGTTTTTTTTTTAAATATTTAAAGTTCGCTAGTGCGGCGCAAAGCACTATAAAAATCATAAAGATCATACACAAACTTCCTTCGTGATCCAAGGGTTGACTGGTAAAGAATACTTTCAGCATTTATAATTTTTTATAATGCTTTACACTCCCAAAATTTAAAATTTCTATTGCACTTTGTATAATAAAGTCTGCAAATAAATAAATTATACAACTAAAAATTACTAAGCACGTAAGTCAGGCTCTTACCAGTACTAAACGTATAGCATTGTATTTGTATCACTCCCCAGAGCTCCTGCCACCCTGCTAGCTCACACGTTCAAGGATAATTACTCAGGACCACTAATAACGGAAGCGCTTAATCGTCTTTTTGTCGCCTCTCCCAATTAAGGATCCCTGATCCCTTCAAATGAGAGGAAACTAATGCCATTGAGATGTCAAGAGGTCTGTCTTAGAGTTATTAAAAGTCTCGTGTTAGTTTTGTGATTGGGCTAATCGTCTTTACAACGGTGTTTTATAAACGTTTTTTTTTTTTTATAGTGCTTTAAGCCGCACGAGCGAATTATAAATATTTTAAAGAAAATGAAAAAAATATATATATCGATGAGTATGTAGTTCTAAACACATTTGGCAGAGGGCACATACCGTAGGCTAACGGGTTGATACAGCAGAAAAATATCATCGCGATAACTTGCGGTTAGCTCAGTTGGAAGAGCAGCACGCGCGATACGTGAAGGTCGTGGGTTCGATTCCCGCACCGCAAGGGGAGATAAAAAATTTCTGTTTCTTCAAAATATTTAAGGGGTTTTATAAAGCTTGAGATTTATTAACAGATCAAACAACTTTACATTCAAAATCCGATAGTGTCAATGATCTCAATTAGGAAAACTATTAATACAGTAATCTAAAACTGGGTTTTTGTAGCATAAATGATTTAATGGAAATAAATAAATAAATAAATGCGCCAGACAATCACACCAATCACCTGGTCTCAAACTAAGGTTTTCCCTTGTACTATGAGTACCAGACGACGGATACTAACTGGGGGCGTCATCCCAGCACACCCAGACTCAAGTCAATTTAGAAAAGTTCGTTTTCCAAATTGAATCGAACCCGGGACCTTTCGCGCTTTGGCCGCCTACCTTAGCCACTGCACCACCAAGGTCGTAAGAAATGTCTGTAAAACTAGATTGACGAGCAAAAGTTTCAACGAATAGATGTACGGTATTTCTATGCAATCTTGTAAAGAAAAACCTAAACACTTTTAGAACAGTTTAATTGATTCAAAAATAATCACACTTTATTGGCAACTTGTAACTGGTAAAACAATTTGTGTATAAAATCTATGAGTCATTCTAATTACAAGCAATAGCACAACAATAATTAAAGAATTGATGATTTCTGAAAATTTTAACACACGTAACGAATTTCAAACCTGTTACTACAGAATTCGCTTTTCAATTAGCAAGTACTCTACCTATTTCCTTTTAAGAGTTATTCTTTTGTAACTCATCAGTGTCCTGCTAAATCAACGTTTATCCAACGGCTAAAAATAGAACCAAAATTATTCTCAGCTCAAGGAAAATTGTTACCATTCTGGGGCATTTCACGCGTGTTCCAACAATTCATCGCAAGGGAAAGAGACATACGCCGAAAACAAGCCAGGAATAAACCAATAGGGAACGCTTAACCCTCAAAACTACCCAGAATGGTGCACTAGTGTTGGGCAAGACCATCTTATCCAAACATAAAATATCGTACCCCTTGATGAAATTCTAGATTTATTTTACTGTACTTGTCACCCTTAAGCTAGGACCTCATTACCACTTAACTTCAGTTGGGATGAGGTCAATCTTGAAATGCAATATAAAAAAAAGGAAATCAAAAATCATTTTTTCCATAAGGGACAAAAATTGTTTTAAGAATACTTCTATTAGATTTCAAAACTCTTTTGAAACATATCCGATATGTTTTCTTTAACTTGTTAAATCAGCTTATATGTGTGTTTACACTAGGTAAGATATTAAGGAGAACAATGTTATAAGACACACTAAATCAAAACAATGTTAAATGAACGTTTCTTTCTTTCTTTCATGCAAAATGCACACTTTTGAGTTCCTGGAGTTTGCACCCCTAGGAATGATATGTAACAAATTTTAAAGTTTATTTTTCAATGCATCGTTTGAGAATAATGTTTGATAAGCGTTTGCCTTTTCATCTTCACCCTTCACATTCACAGAACGTGTAAAAAGGATTTAAATTTAGAAACTGAGTTCTATCTTTCATAACAAAGACGAAATAGTAACTTTTAGTATTCGGAATAATTTCTGATGTTTTTTTATTTATATCGCACTTCAAGATTGATCTCATCCAACCTGATGTTAAGTGGTAATGAAGTCCTAGGCCCTTACCTTGAAGGCTTGACCCCCCCGGAGCTCTGGAAACCTTACTCATACGCAGGAACACGACAACACTGAAGTGATTGTTATTTGGCTGCGGTCTTCTGTAAGGTGGAGATATTTCACCAGTCGGGCTGCTCCAGCGAGCGATAAATCGCTATGCCCTACCTCTCTTACTTTTGTTTACGTTTGTGACTGAAACTTCCTTATCACATAATCATCTCGGCACAAAAAAGGAGTTAAGCGTTTAATGTGTTTTATTTGAATTCATTTTTAAGAATTAATAGTTTAACAAACACCGAACCTCTTATTTAATTTATCGCTGAAGTATATCAATCTCAAAATCAACTTTATTTTTTTAAATCTAATAGTAATTAAATAAATGCACACATTTTTTTTAATACTAAAACAATAAGTAGGATTTGTGCGCCTGATCTTTATGTTAGTGACCTACAAATGAATTAATTCATGCAAACTGTTTTCTTTCCCGATATCTCGGGAAAAGAAAAATAAAACGTAATTGAATAACAGAATCTTCCCAACACTAGTTCACGCGCAATTTACATAACAATATGTGACAATATGTTCCCTTTGGGCCTTTCGTCTCTCCAAGGCCTGGCGTTGTGGCCTTGGCGAGGTGCAACCTTCGACCTCCGAATTAGGCCATACTTGTAGTAAATTATTGGCCTGCTGACTTGTGCCCTCAGTAATTGGTCCTTCGGCTGCCGGATGGATCGGGAACCAATTCTTTTTATTCTCCAATGGCATGAAAATTGGAACCTAATTGAATGTTTTCCTCAGAATGTGGCGCATGGTGTTATTTGCTGCCAGAATTTCGGCAGATCGAAACAAATATTAATGATGCATTTTTGCGTAATATTTAGTACAATTATTCGTAATTTAAAGGTACATAATACTACAAGTACTTTCAAATATTTAAATTATCACACTGAAGATATCCGACTGATATTATTTACCTTTAAGAAATATTAATTATTTTAATACCTTGATGAGCAATTAGAAAGTAGAAACTATATGTAAATATATCATGCAACAAAAAACAAAACCTTCGTAATTATAAAGTTTGAAGAAATTAAAAATGTGCTTGAAAGTTTTTGCCAAGATAAACAGCAACGAAATTTCAATCAATGGGTCACAGTAAAGTGATTATTTTAATTCAGATGACTTAATTCGAATATAATCAGCGATTAGGATCGCTTCTAAAGCTTAGGGTGCAAAGAAAAAAGAAAAGTAACATTATTAAGATATTACAGTACCTATTATTTTAATATAAGGGGGAATACTTTAACGTACAGTACCGCTGCCTCGGGCAGCGGCGTTTTCGGAAGTCCCCCACTCTAGAGTGAGGACTACCCACTAAAATAACTCCATATCTCCTCATTAGCTCTTGATGACGTCTTGAGAATATAGTACAAGCAGTCTTAAGTAGTACCAGCAAAATGTTCATGACCTACAAACAAATTGCAACTTTTTACACACGAGTGTAATTGAATATAACATTTTAAAGTATATAGAGTATATAGAGTTAAGTATATATATATAAGTATATAGAGTTTCTTGCCACGTTTACACGGCGGAAGAATCGAACTTGTACTGACAATTCTTAAGTGCTTTTGTAAAGCTTACATGAATAAAGATAATTTCTATTCTATTCTATTGGATAACGAAATCCTTAGCCATGAAACCAATCAGGATTAAATTATAATACCTGCCTATTTCATTAAGCTAAATCCTTAAAGCCATTGATGAGCCCTCTGTACACAAACCTTAACAATAACCCTGCATTTCGGGTGCGCGTTCAATTTGTCCCTACGCATTCCTGCCCAAGGCTAACAGACTTATGGGATCGAGACCTTGAAGTAGCTTCCGCATTACAATAGTGAATAGTGCGACTCCTGAAGGGTTGAACAGTTTTAGGAAATAATAGTGAAGCATGTGGTTGCTTTGTGTATTTTCCAGCGCGTTAAACGCCTTACGAAACTCAACAATCCCTGACAAAGGTAATTTTTAAAATTAGAGCTCGTGAATTCTTGTGTTATTTTCTTTGTACTAAGAATTTCCAGATAATCACCTGGTCTCAAACTAAGGTTTTCCCTTGTACTATGAGCACCAGACAACTGATACTAACTGGAAGCGTCATCCCAGCACACCCAGACCAAAGTCAATTCAGAAAAGTTCATTTTCTTTGTCCTAAGAATTTTTAGGGGCTGTATTAAATACTTTATTTCTTTACTTGTTTTATCTTTATACGTATTTCAATATGTAGGTATATACAATTGTTAAAACACTCGTTAGTAGAGCCAGTTCGCATTATATTATACTATGACGATTCAAAAGTGTTAAATGTATCCTGCTTGAATAACGAAATTATTTAATTAAAATCAATAACATACCTTTTTATATTAAATTTATCATGAACGAACGAAAATGTGACTATAAATAACTATAGTATTTAGTAATATCCAAGGATAATCTTATGACTTTTGTTGATTTTTACTTAAGACTAACTGTTGCCTGCGACTTCGTTTGCATTCCCTAACCTAGGATCTCATATTTCTTTGTACCAAATTTATTAAAATATATTTGGTAGTTTTAGCGTCAAAGAGTAACAAACATACTCGTACACCCAGCATCCCTACATTTTCAAAAAGTTTAGCGTTTGTAATACACTAGTGACCCACCCTGGATTTGCACGGAAGCAATGTAAATACTAAGAAATGTTGGCTTTTCTATTTCTTGAAATTTATTATAAAACCGTATCATAATCCGTTGCGTAGATTTAAAGATCTAAGCATATACATGTATATGTGTGGACTGTATGTAATTTAAATGGTAAAGGTTTAAATGGTAAAAAGTATATTAAAAATTAAATAAAATAACAAAACTTAAAAACCACAAGCTTATTTGACCAGACTGAAAAATAACAGCTGATAATCGAAATGTGTCATAAATGATATGTGAAAAAAAAAAGTATAAAACAATGTTAAGAGGTTTGTAAACCTATGCAACCTGTCGTCGACATATGTATAGGGACATACAGAAAAAGCTACTTTGTTCCATACTATGTTGTAATGAACAGGATAATTCCGCCCTGCTTTACAAGCCTAATATTATTAATTAATTCGGAATAAACAGGTAAAAATTACTCGTGTATACATTTTTAGATGCTTCTATATTTACCTGTTTATTCCGTTAGTAAATATGTACCATTAAGAAATCCCTATGTTTCAGAAATATATCGTTACCATTACATAAAATAAGAATGAGGAAACAGGAAAATAAGCAGAGTTGATAATTGGTGGCTAGTATATTTAAGGGAAACATAAAAGTATATTTAGACATTTTTGGAATTTGATTAAAACAGTATAATCTAGCTTAGTACAAATTAATTTACCTGATCTGATGGTGATAACAAGTATATTTGGAAGTATATTAATGCCTTCTAACAGGAAACTGGATGATAACGTCTGTTATTTCAATATAAAATTGAGATACTATAAATAAAATAAATAAATGCGCCAGACAATCACCTGGTCTCAAACTAAGGTTTTCCCTTGTACTATGAGCACCAGACAACTGATCCTAACTGGGGGCGTCATCCCAGCACACCCAGACCAAAGTCAATTCAGAAAAGTTCGTTTTCCAAATTGACATGAGCGGGAATCGAACCCGGGACCTTTCGCGCTTTGGCCGCCTACCATAGCCACTGCGCCACCGAGGTTGTCATATCATATACTAGAGATACTGGTGAATATTTTTTCAATCTTATCGATAATTTACCTGATGACTGAGCTTTTTATTCTTTTGTTAGAGACCCTATAGCCTTCCTCGATAAATAAGCCATTTAACACGTAAATATTCCTTAAATACGAACTAGTTATTCCAAAGATTAGTGCGTTTTAACAAACATTAAACTCTGCAACCTTATTATGTTTATATAGATTCAGAATGCATTGAAAGTACGTATTCTATATACATCGTCTGAGAAATAACCCTAAACGGCTGCACCAATTCTTCCGCAGTTAGTTAAAGTTTGGATGCTTCAAACATTACTTGCTAATATATTCATACACAACTTCAGTTCAGCCAACGACTCGAGTTCCGTGCGAATTCCGTGCAAGCATTGAAGAATGTGGAACGTGAGGCATGGTGTATTTCCTTGATGCATAGCTGCAGGAAGTATCTGAATATGCACGTACTGATACGACAGACTACTTATATACTTTGGACTTTGCACCGTCCTTATAAAAGTACGCATAAGAACTAATATCGAATGAAACTGTTTACCTTGACGTGTTGTTGACCGTACAAATAATAAGTAGCATTCGAAATGTGTGATAGATCTTATTCATACTTAACTAGGTGTGTGAATAGTGACTATGGGATAGACAAAAAAAATAAGGCAAGCCTGTTTCATACCATAAACTGCGAAAACTCTTGTATAAATTTCACCATTTTTTTTAAGAATTGAGGGATAGATTCCCAAAAAAAAAAGATGCACGGTTTTTTGTTAGCTTCCTTGAAAATAGCGGAATGATCCTAGCCCCCCCCCCCTATTTTAGGGAAGTGTGTGCCCTCCACACACTTAGGGGGTGTTAGGAAGAGAGAAAAAGTAACTTATCGCTTTTTATCCCTTCAGCTATCTCCACTTCAAAAATGACGTACACTTTGTTATGATGTAAATAAATATTTTTAAATAATAAAACATTGTTTAATTGCTTTTTTCGTTCAAAAAATGAATCATTCTACCAATTAAATAAGTAAACTAAGCAAGATACTGATACAATAAGGAAATTAAACATAATTAAGCATGACTACTCTACTCCGACGTTTCGCTAAGATTGCATTAAACGTGGATGCGAGCTGGAGGCGGTCTTGCTCGTCTTCGTTTTATTGACGACCTCCGTAGTAAAGAGGCGAGCGGGCCTGACTTTGGCGAGCGCCATCTCTGAGGTTCCAGGTTCGATCCCCGGTCGAGTCAATATGGGAAACGAACTTTTCCATATTGTCTTGGGTCTGGGTGTTGTGGTACCGTCGTTGTTTCTGATTTCCGTAACACAAGTGCTTAAGCTACTTACCGCAGAATCAGAGCAATGTATGCGATGTTGTCCAATATTTATATTTATATTGGAAAAGCTTGCAAATCTTTAGTCTGAGATTTGTCGAAGGCTTTAGGCAAGTCAGTAGACTTCGGCTGTATTAATGATTATAATAAAAAAAATAAGTAGATATTTGAATAAATTTATTTGATTTACATTATTTATCTTTAATTGCCACGTTGACTAGGTCGCTAATTCGTAGTACTGAATTTGGCTAGTTAATCTGTTTTATAGTTGTTAATTGTAATACAAATACAAGTAAGTTTATAATTTGAACTCTGTTTAATATTCTGAGTGACTGTACCAACACAAATAACGATAAATAAGTTTTCAGAAACGATAACTAGGTTTACTCCAAATTAATAAGACATCTAACTTATTTTGCAGTAGCTTAAAAACTTTCTTTACTTTAAGTAACTTAAAACTAGTTTCACTATAATATTGTCTACGTTTAAAATATCGATACACTAGCTACCCGCCCCAGCTTCGCACGGGTGTAATGTCATCATTCATCATTTCAGCCTGTTCCTGTCCAGTGCTGAACATAGGCCTCTCCAACCGATTTCCAGCGCGACCGGTCCATTGCCACCTGCATCCAACGAGACCCAGCAATTTTCACTAGGTCATCGGTCCATCTGGTAGGTGGCCGTCCTACACTGCGCTTGGTGGTACGTGGTCCCCACTCAAGAACCTTTTTGCCCCATCGACCGTCCGATCTTCGTGCTATGTGGCCAGCCCATTGCCACTTCAGCATACTAATCCTACGGGCTATGTCAGCAACTTTAGTTCGACTACGGATGCTTTGATGCAATGAAAATAATTGAAAATATTGGCTTTTCTATTCTTTTTTGCAAATAAAAGCCTTCCTCTTGAATCTCTCTAGTTATTAAAAAAACCCGCATCAAAATCCGTTGCGCAGTTTTAAAGATTTAAGCATACATAGGGCTATAGAGATAGAAAAAGCCACTTTCTTTTATACTATGTAGTGATTACGTAATTGTTGGTACGAAAATAGCACTAATTATTTTTATTCTTTGCTTGCTCCCAGAGGTCTGTACCTATTTTATATTCCGGTCAGATCAGGCATTGTTGACGGTGGAATATTCTTATCACGTAATTAAATCGGACCGCAATTATTTCTTCGTCACTTCGCCCCTATAAGTATTTTATTACAACTGTCATTTATTTAGCGGCAATGTCATTTTGTTACTTAATAGAAAATCTTGTCAAGTCCACGGTCGGGTTTTGTATTTATATACGTTTTCCATACTTTTAATTACAATGAATTAATTAACATTTCATTGTATTTAAAAGTTTTGTTTGCTTGCACTATACAATACGTTTCACAAAGACTTGCTTGTATTTATAAACATCATTAAGGATTATCTTGTTTGACCTCATTAAACTATTTGCGCATGATTTAATAATTTTGCGCACAATTTTTAATTACGCACCCTTTGGCCAATTTTAAATACTATTTGCGTTTCTAAAAAGTTCTTTTGATAAAGAGGTTTTTACTTTTTCTTTGCCAGGTACCAATATTTTACGATTAGTAATGTGACAAAAAATACTATCCGTTTTTCTTCAACCGACTACGAGTCGTTAATTTTAATTTAAAATTTAACGACTCGTAGTCGGTTTGACTCGACACAATAATCGTATGATGCATTTTATGTTTCTTTTGTGTTAAAAAAAGCTACTCATTTTTGGATCATTATTTGTCATATGTATGATATTTTACATGTAATTTATTTTTGTTTATCATAAAACTGACATCACTATGAAAGTAAATAAAATCAAATTGTGAATTTTCGATTACATAATTACCAAAAGATACGCCATCAAATAAGGCATAATTAAATTAACCATCGCCTTCAACCTTGCTCAACTAGCTTCTTATACATCAAGCTTTCAAATCACATTATCCTAACGCCCTTAATATCATATGCAAGGATATTAAAAGCCCTTTGAAGGCTGCACCCGCCTTCAAAAGTTAAGCCAAATTAATGACCCGGGGCTTGCAGGTTGAATAAGTCGTTGGGATAATTAATTTGAAGCACGTACGCACATTTCTGGCAATATCAGAAAGATTACCTTGGAATCACAATGGCTATTTATTTTGCCAAGGCTGCGTTTATTATTATCATTTTGAAATAGATATTCCCGCTTTGATAAGATTTATTTTGTTCATTTTATTACTAGTGACTAGTCCCAACTTAAAAATAATGTTTACCCGTTTGTATGTTTTTTATTAGTATTCATTTTTAAAATAATATTATCATCATCGCAAAGATTGATCAGATTTTGAGGAAAGTAACCTTAGCATTTGTGTTATAGAAATCAGTAACAACAAAAGTGCTACAACAAACACCGGAGAAAATCTAGAAAAATACGTTTTCCATAAAACAACGTATAAAAATAAGTTTGTTTTCCACATTGACCCGACCTGGAATCGAACCCGGAATTCCAGATATGTATCAAAACCAGTTCGGCCCACTCGCCGCGTGGCTTCGCAGGTATTTCACTGACCCCACCGAGAATTGAACCCGAGACCTCAGAGTTGGCGCGACGCTTAAATATGGTCCGCTAGTCTCATGGCTATGGAGGTTGTCAAAACAATGAATACCCCCACTATGTTATCCATTTATAATGTTTATAATGTATATTTTATAAATTTGACGACCTCCGTAGCCGAGAAGCGAGCGGGCCTGCCTTTGGCGAGTGCCATCATCATTTTTTTTTTTTTTTTTTATCTCTGAGGTTCCAGGTTCGATCCCCGGTCGGGTCTGGGTGTTGTGGTACCGTCTTTGTTTCTGATTTCTGTAATACAAGTGCACTGCTCTGATTCCAGAGCAATGTATGTGATGTTGCCCAATATTTATATATTTTATTTATTTATAATATGGAGTTCTAACAATATTATTCTTAGTGCTTAAGGTAATAAAGTTAGACCCTTTACATCAACTTTGATTAAATCCTGCGAAACGCGTATCAGAATTTATTACTGCTAATTAATACTCTTGTATATCAAGGACTAGATCAACACCTACGCACTAACTGAGTATGATATAAATCCAACACAATATAATGATATTAAGGCACTTTCTAACCTACGCCACATAGTGAAGATATATTTTCTCAAGAGAACTACTAGGGTATTTTGTTACATCAAATTGTTTGAATTTTGATACCTCGGATAGCTAAATAGAAAACAGTAGTAAGTTACATAGATTCAAAGCGAACAACATTTTTAAGGAGTCAATGAGATATTTGTTATACCTACTAAAATCAAATTAATAAACTGGCCTTAAACTTAAACTTTCCTTGTATTTTAAGTAACGATTGACGGATACTAACTTTTTTGATATATTCCACTTCAAGATTGACCTCACCCCACCAGATTTTAGGTAGTAATGAGGTCCTAGCTTAAGGGCGATAAGAACAACATAATAAATCTGTTACTGGACTTGTCAACCTTACCTTGAAGGCTTGACTCCTGCTACTATGTGGCACCTACCAAGAGCTCTGGAAACCTTATTCACACGCCGGAACACAAAAACAAGGAAGTGATTGTAATGTGGCTGTGGTCTTCTGTAAGGATGGAGCAGCCCGACTGGTGAAATACCTCCTTCGAGCGATAAATCGCTATGCCCTACCTCTTTGAAACTTAAGGTTTAAGACAACTAAAGGTAAAAATCCATGTACAATATGGAGTACATCCAGGTCTCAGAAAAAAGGACGTGTCACAAATTGACCTGACTGGAAATCGAAGTATGGACCTTTTGATGCCTACCATAGCCACTGCGCAACCGAGGTCGCCTAACTACTTCTTTATTGCAACATATTCGTTGTCGATTACTAAAATGAATTGTGCCTATTTTACAACGGCGCTTATGTAGGTGTAGTATATCTTGCTTTCCATTAATTAAATATTTATCTATTCAAGTGGGTTACATACAACACTTGAATCGTCATTGAATACAAAGTGTTTCTGCCAATTCGGAAGCTATATCTACGAGAACATATCGGTTAGAGCCTCAGTAGATTAGTTAAAGAAGCATATTTTATTTAATGCTATGTATGTAGACTTTAAACCAAATTATATAGTTTTGTTTTGAATAGAAGCATTAAGTATTAATTTTAAAATAGAGCAGACTAGTTCCTAAATGTGGCAAACAGAAATAAGAAACAAAGACACTACAACACCCAGACCCAAGACAATACAGAAAAGTTTATTTTCCTTATTGACTCTACCTGGATTTTAACCCGGAGCCTCAGATAAGCCGCGACGCCAGAGCCCAGCCCAATCGCCGCACAGCTAAAAGTGTCATTACGTAACGTCTATCAAAAATATGGCCGTATCGAAGAGACCTACCAATAAAAGGGACTGAAAACAAATTTCCCTTAGTGGGTCTTTGGAATTCCTCCCGGGGCCGCCATAAAAATTCAAAAGGATTCCATGGCTAATACCCTGCGGGTGCCCCATCGATCAGATGCCGAGACTAGCTGGTGCAGCCTACGAATTTGTGGACCGCGGCCGATGCATAATAGGGCTCGCATTATGGCGCCGACGGGTCAAGGTCGGTTCAGGTATTTGGGCCTTTTTCTCGCGATTGTTATGGCGGAATACCAAATAGTGCCGAAGACGCTGGAAGGACGTTTGCGGTGTAAGGTAAATACAGATGTAATATCGCAGCTGCCTTTCTCTACGTGGTACCTACCCACTATGAATGTTTTACTTTGATTTATTATATCAGAGACCGATTTCTGGTTCATTATTTATTTTTAAAAATAGTGTAAAAATTTATGTTACTTAAAGTATTAATAATTTAGTTCCACTTTTTAACCGACTTAAAAAAAAGAGATTCTTTATTTTGATTGTATTTTTTGTGGGTTCGCGGGTAACATCGTCGTTTAAGAACCAGCTCACGTGTTTTTTTTTGTTGGAATAGAGTTTTATTGATAAACTAAGTGATAAACCAGGAAGGTTCTCATGATGAATTCCCAAAGGAATCATAGAGTAATCAGTTTTATTTTCAAAAAAAGGATGTTATTGATTTAAATTCCAATCTTCTTTAATTAAAAAAGATATGTCTGCCTAACAAATGGCAAGCTTATGTCACCTTTATTAAGGTACAAACTTGAAAATACCGATAAGTGTACACGCACTTACCTGTCAAGTGAAACCGCAACCAGGCTGTACACTGAAGCTGCCACCGACAGCCCCTGCACGTAAGGCACAGTCTTGCACATCAGCCATCCCAGCACCCAAGCTGTAAGCAAAGAAAATTAGCACTTATTTTAAGGTTCGTTCTCTGAGGATTCAGTTGGGCTACATCACAATTTATGAAAGAAAGTGAAGCAAAGAATACAGACATGAGCACGTCACTTTGGACTTGGTACGCCCTTATGTCATGCGTAAAAGAAATATATCGAACTGCATGTGTTATCTTGATGTGCTGTCGACCATATATAAGTTAACATTTTAAGCTCAGATTCTGTGGTAAGTAACTTAAGCACTTGTGATACAAACTGAAACAACGACGGTACCACAACACTCAGGCCCAAGAAAATATAGAAACGTTCGTTTCCCACATTGACCCGTCCGGGGATTGAGCTCGGGACCTCAGAGATGGCACGACGGCAAAGTTCGGCCTGCTCGACTCTCGGCTAACAAACAAGCATCCACGTAAGTAAGAAGAATCAGACAGTTTACTTATTAACTCAAGGTGCTAACTTGTATACAAACTAGAATTCCCAACTTTACTTTATTACTGGAATCCTTGTTTGCATCGCCTAAAACCACACAAATTTCCATCTCCTGCGAATTTCTATGTTTCAAGCACACATCGCAACGAAGATGCCGAGCCGTCTCCATATCTAAGCAACAGGTAGAAACAGGTCACTAAATCAATATTTACACGATACCCTGCAGCCAAATGTAGGTCAGGTCACTGTCCTACCTGCGACCTCATAGCCTTGCATTCCGCTAGCTCCGTCTCTCTCCCACACCCCCAGAAAACTCCCTCCGTCCTCGTCCCCCGTGGCCTTGCCCCATAACAAAACGCATTACAACACAAAAGTCGGAAATGACAACGGGAAGCTCAATTAAATTCCTAACGTATACCAACGCCGTAAAGTCGTTATTTGTTTATGCGGCGAGGAGGAAGAGTGCATCGGAACAGCTGTATCGATTCAACTCGAAGGAACTGATTCGATTTTAATGATGGCCGACTTCAGGTATTATTTTTACGATTTCGTAACCTAAATATTCGTTCCTTGACCTAACATCGATTTGAATTATCGGATATGATCGTTTTTGAATATTCAATTTCGTACATGTTGACTTTCAATATGGCTGACTTATGTTCTTGTGTTACAAAACGTCAGTAAATGAAATAATCAATACCGATGGTGAAGTGGTTCAAGTACTAGACTATGACTTTTGGGGTTCTGGGTTTGATCTCGGGTGAAACAAAATACCCACGTGATAAATTTTTCGAACATACCTCTGGCTGGTTATCATCAGTCAGAATTTCACATGACTAAGAATAAAGCTAGCCCCCGTTAATGTTACAACGACTTGATTAAAATCATGGAAGTCTTTGCCTTGCAGTGAGATTTTATTACGCAGAGACTTTGGTTTATAAGGAGGGTCGAAAGCACGTCAAGCTCCACACTTTGGACTTTAAACTCCCTTATATCGCAGGCATAACAACTAAAGTCGAACTGCCAATGTTAACCGTTATGTGCTTTAAACCGTTCTTATTTAAATGTATACATAGTGTTACTTCTTAAGCCGACTAAGTGTACAACCCTTGTTTATTATTACACTCGACAGATGGCGCACAATTCACGCCAATATGAGATTTTTCGAATTAGAGATTGTTTTTCCTCATCCTGGAGTCCAACCCTATTCAAAGAAAGAAATAAATAAAGAAAAGACATTTATTGACCATTCAAACACGGATACATACAGAATAACAGAAAAAAATAATAATACAAAAATCGAAAAGGTTATAGTTACAGCCTAAGTAAAAATGAACAGAGTGGTCAATAGGTGCCTGCCTCAGTATAAGCCAAAGTGGTATGGAATGGTATATTCAATGGATAAGCGTCACATTAATTTGTTTGTAGAAATCAATACACATCAAATGGCTTGTTTCCAGCTAAGATACGGTGTTAAGGATATTGAAACAATAGAGTTGGTTGGTTGAGAATGGTTTAATTACATTATGGTTTTAAATCCCTACTAATATTATAAATGCGAAAGTAACTCTGTCTGTCTGTCTGTTACGCTTTCCCGCTTAAACCTCTCAACCGATTTTGATGAAATTTGGCATAGGTAGGTATACGTTGAACCTCAAGAACAGACATAGGCTACTTTTTGTTAGAAAGTAAGGGGGGGGGGGGGGTAATGCCACTTTTGAAAGTTTTTTTTTAATTAGAGATATGAAAGTTGGCACAAATATAGCTCTATTAAAATATAGACTACTTTTTGTTTCGAAAACCGACCATAAAAGGATGTTGTCCACGCGAACGAAGTCGCGGGCACAGCTAGTGGGATATAATCCTTTTCGCTATTAAGCTTTACACCTATCATTTATTTTTTAGAATTCATTTCTTATAAATTGTTGTGCTCTATTAAAAAGCTTTGCTATACAATACATAAATGATGTCATCCCGTCTATAAATAAGTCAACGATAGTATTCTAGCTAGTCTTAGACTTTGATGTAAGGTCACCGGATTATAGTAATATATTATAAACATCTACAAATCTATTTTAATTGTTGTAAATAAACTTCTTGTATAAGTAATAAGTGTTTTGTATAATTCATTTTTTTTTATAGTACACTTCAAGATTGACTTCATCCCACCTGATGTTAAGTGGTAATGAGGTCCTAGCTTAAGCGTAACAAGTACAGCATAATAAATATCTTACTGGACTTGTCGCCCCTGCCTTGAAGGCTTGACCCCTGCTACTAATGAAGCACCCCCCAGAAGCTCTGTAAACCTTACTCACACGCAGGAACACAACAACACAGAAGTGATTGTTATTTGGCTGCGGTATTCTTTTAAGTGGAGTTATTTCACCAGTCGGGCTGCTCCAGTTCGAGCGATCAATCGCCTTACCTCTCTTAAATTCTAATTCTTAATTTTAATGAAATAATAAATAATCTAAAATCGGAGATTGGTTATGGACCCATCCATTTTATTTTTCGGTTATTTTGTTATATATGAATGTTTGGTAAAGCAATAAAGGTCCTATCGTTCTTCCTATCGTAAGAGTACCTTTTAAACTATGAGTAAATCTACTTCACCCACCCAACCAGAAAGGAAAAGTTTCCCACCCCTACGCTGAAACTTGTTGATTTTTGGCAGAACGTTTTTGCGGAAACTGTTGTTTTATTAATGAATGGGTAGTTCCGTAGCTTTATCCTCCACCCATTTCCCGTTTAGTGTTTTTATTCAGTTTCGCAAAATTGAATCAGCAGCAGTTTTAATAGTTATACTTATAGAAGGCGTATAAATTTGATATTGTAAATTTACTGCAACTTATCATAATGAGGGTGTTTGCGCATGAAAAAGCCTATAGATGGCGATACGTAGCTGTGGGGTCCACCTGTTAATTGATTGGTGATTTAAATGTCATGTAAACCATAACCAATCACGTAGCAGTTAGACTTCAGGCCTACGTATCGCCATCTGGTGGATTTTTGGAACGCGAACATCCTCATTGTCGGTACAGCAAAGCATAGCCAATATACTCAAGCAAATACTATAGAACCACTTAAAATATAATTCAACAGCCAGTCATTTAAACTTTACAAATTGAACTGACACATGAAAACTATTAATATTTTCGAAACGAAATAAAAATTAATCCATTTGTAATTGTAAATAGCTACTTAAGATTAAATAAACCAATTGTCTGAAAAACACACATAAAACGGTACAAAACGAGGTCACTCGGCCTCTTTAAATTATGTAATTAGGTCATTCGGTAAGACGAGATGTTTGTTTTTACGTTCCCATTCAAATTTGATATGGGCCTCTTCAAACATGCGCCCGGAGCGTTTTGCTTACCGCTTTTTACTTGCCTTATTATAAGCGGGATTAGTTACTTCCCACACTCAAATACTTCTTTATTCAAGTAGGTTACATGTAACACTTATGAATCGTCATTGAATACAATGCAAAGTGAGCCTACTGCCGGATCGAGAAGACACCGGTAAGAAACTCAACAGATTAGTTACAGTAACAGGGTCTAACTAAGTCATATAGTTTTATTTTGATGAGTGATCACGGGTTCGATATATATTCGTTATCTCGGGTCTGGGTGTTGTGGTACCGTCGTTTCTAATTTCTGTAACACAAGTGCTTAAACTACTTATCACAGAATCAGAGCTATATGTGATTTTGTTTAATATAATGTAACATATAAAATAATTAGGTACTCAAGTAAGTATTTACATTCGAGAGGTAAGTTAGAGCAGACCAGTTTCAACGTCGACTTTGGTATCCTCGGCAATAGGTTATCCCTACTAACATGCGCAAAATGTAAAACTTTTCTTAAGAGCTGACAAAAATATTTTTACTGTTGATTGGCCGATAGCACAATGCACTCGTATTTTCAGCCAATCGTTGCAATCAGTTGACACACTTGACATTTGTTAATAGCACGATGAAAAAAAAAATATTCGCATGGCGTATCCTAAGCGGCTATACAACCTGTAACGGAAAGGGGGTAACAATGTAAAGTAGGTGGATACTATACCTTGTATAGATTCTATATACGAAATCCCGAGTTAAAATAAACACTTTATTGTTTTTATGAAATAAAAAATGATTAACTATAATGACTGACTAAAACGTAAACAAACGCATCACAACACTATTGAGGTCAGCGACCCCAAACCACGTTATCACTTCACGACAATCACTGCGATCCTGAATTTTTCCACCTCCTTCCTCGACATGCGCGCCTAGTACTTTCTTAGAAGATGCGCGAACATTATGCAACATTTGTGGTGTCACTGTACAGAACGCGGCCTTGATGCTTTCTATCATCTCTTCCCTTGACGAGCATGCTACAGCGTACACCTTCCTTTTAAATTAGTCCCACAAGAAGAAGTCCAACGGAGTGAGGTCTGGTAACCGAGCTGGCCATGTGATACGACCTCCTCGCCCAATCCACAGATGGAAACGAGCGTTTTGATGGTTTCGTAAATCTCTTTCTCTAGCTCTCGGTCGGCCATCACGCTGCCGTCGGTTGCTCCGACACAGAGAATCATCTCGATTATTCTTGATTGCTCAAAGACATCACGAAATATCACTAGGCTAGTATTAGTATTAGTATTAGTATTTTTTTCCAATTACTTGTATGCAGTAACTCTCTTTAATTTTTAAGGCTCTTTCTGTCTCACACTCACTCTATCTCTTTCGTGAAACGCTATTATCACTGAACGATATTTGTATCTATGTTCTCCATTTATCTTTATTCACCAACTCTCTTTCTCTTTATATCTCTCTCTCCTCTCTCATCAAATACTTTTATTCTTTGAAAACTTCTCAATTATCAAACGCCAAGTTAGCGATAGCGATTCCTTCAGGCGTACTCACCTGTCTAGTGGCCTAGTTCATCGGCCTGACCCACTTCTGAACCCCGCCCTTCGCAGAGTACCCTCACCTTAAGGATGCAGACGTCCTTAAATTGTATTTATTTTAATATACGGTCAACAGCACGTCAAGGTATTTTTTTTTATATTACACTTCAAGGTTGACCTTATCCCACCTGATGTTGAGTGGTAATGAGGTCCTAGCTTAAGGGCGACAAGTACAGGATAATAAATCTGTTACTGGATTTGTCACCCTTAACTTGAAGGCTTGACCCCTACTACTGATGAAGCACCCCCAAGAACTCTGGAAAACTTACTCACACGCAGGAACACAACAACACAGAATTGACTGTTATTTGGCTGCGGTCTTCTGTAAGGTGGAGGTATTTCACCAGTCGGGCTGCTCCAGTTCGAGCGATAAATCTATATGCCCTACCTCTCTTGAATACTTGCAGTTCGATATTTCTTATACCAACGACAAAAGGCCGGTGTAAAATCCAAAATGTTTATAGTAAGAAGTATAATGAGGTATGCAACCACCTTTTTTTTATATTTTCCAGCAGAAGAACAAAGAGTTTAGATGAATTATGATTACCGCACATATATCCGTATGATTTTATGATAAGTATCAGAAGAACTTTTTGAATCAATTTCAAATTGCAGGATCCGAACACATGACCTTCATACAAATAAAACTGACTGGATTTTATCTTATGATGCTTGATATTTATACATGTAATGTATAAAGTGTATTGTAATGTATAAGAACTTTTATACATTAAACATATAAAGTACAAAGACCCCTCACATCTCCATCCTTTTAAATATATACATGAACAAAATTACATTCATTGCTCTGATTCTGTTGTATAAAAGCACTTGTGTTACAGAAATCAGAAACAAAAACGGTATTACCAGACCAGACCCAAGACAATATAGAAAAGTTCGATTTACACACCGATTCGACCGGGAATCGAACCTGTGACCTCGGAAATGGCTCGACGCCAAAGTCCGGCCAGCTTAACTCTTAGCTACGAAGGCTTATCAAAGCGCATTGCATTACAGAATAATATTATATAAATATCATTAAATGATGGTCATAATTAGTAAGGTAAAGAAATTTGTCCCAAATTACACGTTTTCCCGGTAATAGAGACTTTATATGCAAGTTCTTTGACGATCGTTTTTTAAGATTGTCTAATTAAAACCTTTTCAATTAAACCGTTATTAGGAAAATCAAATTATCCTAAAACTGAACGCTTGAATTAAAACATAATATTGTGATTAATTTTCATCAACTCTTCTCAAGGGCTCATCTTAATTTGTTCTTCAAAATTTTCATTTAAAACAATACGTTTAACTTTATGATAGCTTTAAAAAGTAACTTATTTCTTTAAGAGCTATTTAATGGCAACCATAATTGTTACGAAGTTATCATATCATTTAAAGTTATTAACATATGTGAGGTATGACAGCATATATCAGCAGTGTATATTTGTATGTATCGGTCAAACTTTGAGCGTTTAATATATGAGTTTGTATGAATGTTATGTTTGTGACTGTTTTATATTTAAAGATATTGCTTTAGTATTTTTTAATTATAGTTTTGTGGACTTTAATGTTTCATTAAGATTTCATGAATTGACACGATATTTTCAGCTCAAATCTTTGGGGTTGACTCGTGGAAAATGCCAGTAGACAAGAAGTACCATGTGGTTTTTTAAACGCTATAAATTTTAAATGAAGAAATGTAAAAAAGTAAAAAAAAAGGGTTAATAAATTACTTAGATACATAAATTAAATAAAAAGTAGGCCATATTAACTCTTAAAACGCTTAAAATAGAAGCGAGCCAAATTACACTAATCTTTCAAAACCAAGTAGTAACCAATACGTTCGTTCAAGTTTTCTCAAACGTAAAAGCGACCGCGATCCGTTCGAGTGTGAAGAAATATTTACTCTATTGATGGAATCTCCCTCCCCCCCCTGCACCCCCTCATGCTCCGCCCCGTCCCTTATAACCCATTTTACCTATCTAGTAGACATTTTAAAGCAATGCTATGTGGGTTAGCATGTCAAACCGTGTCTACCTTTAAACTTGTACTTGGAATTTGCTTTGAGATATTTGCGAATCTCCATGTTCCTAAGGTTAATGTATACGTCTAAGTGTATTTGTACAGTGTTGGAGTTAAACTACTTTGATACTGTGATTTCTTTATGTGAGGTATGACAATTAACAGTTTAACCATTCAATAGTAAAGTAGATGGAAAGATAATAGCATTTGTACAATGGTCACAAATTATGACACCATTGAACCACTCGGTAAGGTAAAGAGATGGTGTCCAGTAAAGCGCGAAAAAGTCGATGTTGGTATACCACGTTTGTTTCAAAATTATAACAATGGAATGGGTGGAGTAGACGAACTTGACCAGTCTATATCACTCTATAGAATTGCTATTCACGGAAATAAATGGTGGTGGGTTCTTTTCACCTATATGGTAGACATGGCGATAGCAAATGCCTGGCGTTTGCACGTCGTCAGCCACGAAGACCATATGGACCAGCTATTGTTTAGACGTCACCTCACTAGATATTATTTACGTCAAACAACACTAGCCAAACACCGCCCATCGTCTTCAATGGTGCAAGGATTGGCGCAAAGTAGATTGGGACACTATCCTCAAAAACTAGAAAAGCAATTACGTTGTGCAGTTTGTCATGCAAGAGTTCGCTGGCAATGCAAGACCTGTTTGAAAACATTGTGCATTGAAAGAGAATGTTTTGAAAAATATCACAGTTAAGTGGCCGTTGTACTCGCATGAGTACACCCCCCTAATTTCTGAAAAAAAAAAATTTTTTTTTTTCTTATTTTGTGTTCTTTTTTATTCATATGATTCTGAAAATAAACATTTACTATTGAAAATACTATTAGTTTTATTTTGGCGCTTAATGGGTATGTTCTCCATTAATAATGTAAAATAATAACATAATATACGATTCTTAAAATATAACACATACGTTTCTTAAAATATCTATCACGTGCATTGGGCCGAAGCCAACGAGTAGAGGCCCTTTAAAAGACAAGTATGTTCTTATTGTAATGTCACACCAACAGACGATTATCCTTGTATACACTATAAAATGCAGCCAGGGACAATCCCCGGTTAGTGGACTATTATTATTAAAATGCACTTTTACTGTTTACAAACCTTTAACATCGATTATCTCAGAAGTATGTTTTTGGCACTTTGGGTTGGTCGATGGATTGATGAATTTGAATTTGCCGCGGGCCCCGAATGGTATAGTTACGCCACTGCGTAGGGGGGTATCTATGACCTAGGTACCCTTAATATATTTGTATATACATTATGTACTGTTTTTACAAACGAGTGCAGAAACGCTTTCTTTGGCATCTCACATTCTCACTGAGGAAAACCAAGGAACTGCAGTCTTACAACTCCAGGCTGCGTTACTTTAACATAGAGACTCTGGAAATGCGTATGGATTGCAGTGACTTAGTTTTTATGTTCAAACTCATTAGAGGTAAATTTCGCGCTCCGTCAAGAATCCCGCGCAAGAGTATAACGCCTCTCTGTCCACCCTTGCGCAGAACACTCTTAGGTGCTAACTATCCTTTAGCAAGAATCTCTAAATTGGTAAATCAGCTTAGTCATTCCATTGATTTTAATTTTGACTCAAAGGGTATGTTTTACAAGATCATCACCGAGCTTCTGCGTCAACAAGTCACTAGCCGTTAACTAGGAAACTAAAAACTGTATTAGCATATTATATCTGTATAACTTATAAGCTTAACTATTAATTTTTAAGTAAGGTACTGAAACCTGATTTTGTGCATGTGGAACTAACCTTTAAGTATCTGTTACATTTAGTTTAAGTAAAATAACTGTATATTAATACTATTTATTAATGTAAACAGATGTTGGTTAGTCTAAATAAATAAATAAAAAAATTAAAATTTTATGTTTAGAGATATTATGGTAATAATTAAAACGTGTGGCAACAACCCTTAACTTATTTACTTCTTGTGTACTTAGGTATATGTGTATATAAATAGAAAATCCTTATTAGTAATGGTCACATATGTAGATTCATGTCTCTGTAGATATATGTGTATATTAGCCTTATTATTTACTTGATTATAAGCTAAATAGTGTTTTCTTGCTTGAATAAATATGTTGCTAAGTTAATTTGTCTTTTTAATTTCCCTTCACCAGTTGCCTAATCATTATTTAAGTTGTATCGATAAATAGTTTGGGTATTGATGTTCTAAGTAATGTAAATAGATATATATATAAACTAAATCTAACACACGCCTCCCAAAAGTCCGGGACTCTGTAGTCCCGGGATAGTGGAAAAGACTAATAAATAAATAATAATAATAAAGTTTTTGAAATATCTCAAATGGTTATCGTTTTATTTTGAAAAAAAAGTTGTCAATTCATTATTGGAAAACACTTTACTTATGAATTTTTTTTCCGCTTCCCAGTTGACGATTTATCGCCATATTTTTTTATTTACACTAAGAGCTTACAATGAAATCTAACTATTACCGTAATGTGCTAAGATAAACAATTCTGTACCTACTTTATAACAAAAGCAGTTAAATAAAGATCAGAGGAACAAAGATTAGATAACACGCATAACGAAATGCGTTTTCAAAAATTCAGAAAATAAGTCACTCGAAATTTTTTAGCGTCTGCTAAAACTAACTTGTTGAATGCATTTGGTTTGTTACCTATCTGACGTAAAACACAACGCCATCGCGATGTAACTCGGGTCAGCGCCATCTAGTAACGCTCTTTAGAATCATACGTGAAGCTTTTGTCACTTGCATTATATAAGCCTGGTTCCAATATTTGAAAACCGGCCGAGTGCGAGTCAGACTCGCCTATGAAGGGTCCCGTAGCAGCATATTCATATTCATATTCTTTATTGCACTTCATAAATAAAGTAGGTATTACATATTATAGTTGCTTAGAACTAAAAGTACAATTTATGGACCCTGTCGGGCACGGCAACGTAGGAGAGGGGAGGAGTTTAACATATTTAAAAATATTTATTTATTAATAATCATTGGAATTATATTAATTGTATCTAATAATATTGTGCTTGTTATAGTTTATCCTGTAAATAATCTTGTATGGTGTAATATTGTTTATTGATTAGGAGTTCTTTTATATGTTTAATGTAAATATTTAGTTTGGTAATCTTTTTTATTGAGTCTGGTAATTTATTGTAAATGTTTATTGACATAACTAGAGGACCTGATGAATGTAGTTTGTGATGAGATGTAGGTATTGTCAATTTCTTGCCGTGTCGTAGTGTATATGAGTACTGTTCTTCTCTTGTTTTGTAGAACTCTGGATATTGTCTTATAAATTTACAGATTTCTAGTATATAAATGCATGGTAAGGTAAGTATGTTATATTTGGCGAAATATGGTTTGCAGCTATCTGTTACATGTATGTTGAATATTATTCTGATTTTTTTTTTTTTTTTTTTTTTTTTTTTTCTGTATGTTAAAAAGGGCAGATGAGTCGGTACTATTGCCCCACATGATGACTCCGTACCTGAGCCGCGAGTGCGCGTAGGCGTAGTAAGTGGACAATGCTGTCTCAATGTCGGTAGTCTTTTTCACTTCACGGAGAGCATATGCAAAAGATGATAATTTGGTTTTAATTGTTTGTACATGGGTTTTCCAATTAATATGTGAATCTATTATCAGGCCAAGTAATGTGGCTTGTTGTAACAAGATCTCCAGGCCCCCACCCCCATCCAGGCAGATTTATAAGTTTCTTATTAATAGAGAGCAGATATGTATATTAATAACAAAGGACATAATTTTGGGGTTAAATAATTTCAACTTATTATTATTCTATAAAGTGTTCAGTTCCCGCGTAGTCTAAAGAATTCAACCATTCTTTTAATAAAGATTTGCAACTAAACTTATTTTTTGTGACAATAGATAAGATTTTATTCGCTTAATTATATAAATGTCCTCATAAGAAGCAATAGAATCTTCGCTTGAATTTAGTTTTGTGGGTAATTAATTTACACACTTTGTGTTGTGGAGTCTTACGCAGGTTTGTTACTTTGGTTTTATCATTTACGCTAATTGAAGAATGTTTTTTAAGGATAGCAGCTAGGATATACAGTTGTCTAACGGTCAGAGCTTTGGTTTCTTTGTAAAGAGAGAAGGTTGGGTAAAGCATGGGTTTATGAAAAGCAACCTTTAGGATATACCTCTGAGCTCGTTCAAGTTTGAATAATGTAGTTTTCGATATGCCACCCCAGGCGATGTTACAATATGTTAGAAGCGATTAGCACATGGACAGGTAGATAATTTTCATTAATTGGACGCTAGCAACTATTCGAAGATTTCTGAAAAGATATGTAACTTTACGAATTTTCGAGGATAAATTACAGATATGTTGTTTAAAATTTAAATTGTTATCGATAGTTATGCCCAGATATTTAACACTATCCACACATTCAAGAGGCGAACAAATACACATACGAGAGGGAGCAATAGAACACGTGTGAGCAACTATTTTGTTGGTGGCGCAATCATGGTGAAAATTTCTAATACTAAAAGTAATGTATTTGGTTTTGGAAGCATTCAAAGACAGTTGATTATCTGACAACCAGCGGCATACTTTATCAAAACCATGTTGAGCTTTCAAGAATACCTCCTCCCAAGTCACTCTCCAGAAAGTAAGACTAGTATCATCAGCATAAGAGACAATTTTACAGCTATCAATGTTCATATTGCAAAGTAAAATATTTCTCTCTCCATGTATGCTCCTTTTATTTCTTTTTTTTGTTTCCAAGGGGAAATGCCTACCGCACCGTCACGCGCGGGGAACAGAGAGTGGTGTGTTGGGCTTGCACCGACTAAAATTCTTTCAGTAGCCAACACTACGCAGTTGTGGTGGATTCGGGATCCCTTGCAGATTCTACACAGGCTTAACGCCAAGCGGCCCACCTCGCCACGCAAAACGCAGCTGGAGCGAGTCAGGCCATCTGACACGCCGGTGATGCTGTGGTAGATCTTCTGTTCCCATGGCATCACCATAAAGGCGATGAGGTCCACCGGGGGGTTTTAGTGGGGTATTCTTGCCCGTATAGGGGCAGGGAGTCCCACACACGCCGTCACTCAGGTGACGGTACGGTGCGTTAATGCATTTCCCCCCGCTCAAAAAAAAAGGCCATCTGACACGCCCCATCTCCTCAGGACCGAGGTACTAAACGTCAGGCTAACCCCACGCCTGGCGTCTCCGGTCCCAGCTGCTCACCGCCAATGATAAGTGCTTCTGGCTGTACTAAACCAAGGGTCTGGAGTTTCCACTCAGTACCAACATTCGTGTCATGAAAATCTGTGTTTGGATGTTTGAAACTGTATTTAAATTAACATTGTGGTACCGTAGGTTTAAGTTTCTAACATCTACAACGACCTCTGTGGCGCAGTGGCTAAGGTAGGTGGCCAAAGCGCGATAGGTCCTCGGTTCGATTCCCGGTCAGGTCAATTTGGAAAACGAACTTTTCTAAGTTGACTTGGGTCTGGGTATGCTGGGATGACGCTCTTAATTAATAGCCTTACCTTTGTTTGAGATCAGGTGATGGGTGTGGCTGTCAGGCGCATTCATTTATTTGGTTTTTACTTACTTTGACATCAGAGTGATGGTTATGTAAAACAACGACAAAGTTTACCCATTTTTAGTAACAGTACATGTTTTCGCCACTAGTCAAGATAGCGACCCACCCCGGCTTCGCACGGGTGCAATAGGTACTTAAATATGCACGTATTTTTTTGAAAATATAATATAGCCTATGTCACCCGAGAATAGTTTAGCTTCCCAACGGTGAAAGAATTTTTGAAATCGGTCCAGTAGTTTCGGAGCCTATTCATTACAAACAAACATATCTTTTCTCTTTATAATATTAGTGTAGGAACTAAGCAAATTAATGCTTCCCGAAACACCGGCAAAGTAAAACACAATTTTTGTTTGTATTACAACGATATGCGAATTTATGAAGTAACTAGCTGTGCCCGCGACTTCTTTCGCGTGGACTACATCCTTTCATGGTCGGGTTTACCCCTATCTCCCCTAATATTCGAAACAAAAAGTAGTCTATATTTTAATAGAGCTATATTTGTGCCAACTTTCATGTCTCTAACTTAAAAAAAACATTTTCCCATATAAACTTTCAAAGGTGGCATTTCCCCTCCGCCCCTTACTTTCTAACAAAAAGTAGCCTATGTCCGTTCTTGAGGTTCAACGTATACCTATGCCAAATTTCATCAAAATCGGTTCAGAGGTTTAAGCGGGAAAGCGTAACAGACAGACAGACAGAGTTACTTTCGCATTTATTATATTAGTAGGGATTAGTATAGACTACAGACAAACCGAACTAAGCAAATTAATGCTTCCCGAAACATCGGCAAAGTAAAACAAAGTTTTCCGTTTGTATTACAACGATTTGCGAATTTATGAAGTAATACCGGGAAATAGCGTTCATTCCGCTAAACTTCACTTCTGCTGACCCTTTGATCTGAATTGAATTCTCCTACGCGGTCTTTATAAAGTAATCCCAAGCTGAGTACCTGAAGTCCGCCCCATTATGTAATTACCTGGCCCGTTTCCAACCCGACCAAACCATTATAATAATAATAATAATAATTCTTTATTGGCAAAAAACAAAAGCAAGTTACAATAACGGTGACTTCTGCACTAGGCTCGAGGCCTGTATCGCAGTAGTCGATGAGTGAGCATGATCCTGAGTACAATTTTAAAACAAAGTTTAGCTGGAAGCTCCAGTTCTTTTTACTGCCAAAAACAAAATAAAAACAACAAGATAGTAATCTAGCTAAAAATAATAAAAATTCAAAAAATAAAATAAAATAACTTCTGGGTGTAATCAAGAAAAGTATGTGTGCGAATGTGTGTGGTGTGGTGTGTGTGTGTGTGTGTGTGTGTGTGTGTGTATGTGAGGGTGTATTTCTGTAAATGGATATGTGTATGTTTTATGATTATGTGTAAGGTGAACGTGAGTGTATGTGAATTCTTGAGCATGTCATGACTATGGTATGATTTCTTCCGTTTCTAGGTAGTTTAGGTCTAGGAGCCAAGATTTGACTACCTGTTTGGCCTTGTGTAGAGGTAAGTCCTTCAGGAGACACAAGCGGTTTACGTTGTTGTATATGTAAGGGTGAGAATAACCAGGAAGGCGCTTGGCAAACGAGGAGCAAACAGTGGGTGTGGGAATTTTAAACACGCGCTTTGAGGCAAGTACTTTATAGTCTGGGCAGTTCAGTGTTTTTTTGTGTTGGGAGCAGCAAACTCGCCATATGTAGAGTTGTCTTACACGGTGGATCCTGGCTTCTTTGTAGAGAGCGTCTGTGGGGTACCGAAATGGTTTTTGCAGCATAACCCTTAGAAGTGCTCTTTGAGACCGTTCTATTTCTAGGAATCTGGTCTTACAGGAGCCTCCCCAGATACCTATGCAGTAAGTCAATATAGATTGGCATAGGGTTGTGTATACTAAGAAAAGGACCTTTGTTGGGGCTGAACGTCTAACGGCTTTAAAAATGTGAATCATTTTCCTGACTCGTCCTGACAGATGTGAAATATGGGTTTTAAATGAAAGATTTTCGTCAACTTGGATGCCTAAATATTTTACACAGTTTGACCTCTTAATCGATTTGCAGTTACAAAATTTTGTGGGATTATTTATTACTATGGGTGTGTTTAAGTGATTTGAAGACTGACATTGATGTATTACTACCTCAGATAAGTTTTTAGGGTTTGAAGCTTTTGTTTTGTGGAATGCTAGAAATGTGGTTTTATTAGTGTTAAGGGTTAACAAGTTACGGTCAAGCCAATTAGTTATTTGTGACATCCCGTTTTCCGCTAAGTTTGCAGTGCTTTTCCAAGTTGAACCTTTAAAAATAACGACAGTATCGTCAGCGTAACATAATATGCTAGTGTCAAGTAATGGTACGTCTAGCAAATCATTGACATAGATGATAAATAGACTGGGACCGAGAATGCTTCCTTGGGGAACCCCAGAGCTTATTGATTGATTCCTACTAGTTATGTCACCTACTTTTACTGATTGATAGCGGCCTGTAAGATAACTATTGAACCAGTTTAGCGTAGTTCCTCTTATGCCTAGGAGCTCCAGCTTCCGGAGCAGAATTGCTGATGAAACTGTATCAAAAGCCTTTGCCAAGTCGATGAAGACTCCAATACAGCAGTCACTCTGGTCTAGGGAGCTCGTGATGTTGTTTATCAGAAGGGAAGCAGCGTCCTCTGTTGAAACTCCTTTCCTGAATCCGAACTGGTTACCAGAAATCAAGTTATTGCTTTCTACAAAACTAACGAGACGCTTATTAATAACTTTTTCAAGGAGCTTTGAGAAAATGCTTAGCAGCGAAATAGGTCTATAATTAGAAGATACTTTTTTGTCGCCGTCTTTATGGATGGGGGTGACAATTGCGTATTTCCACCGTTCAGGGAAGACGCCTTGAGTTATGCTGAGATTAAAAATGTGGACGAGTGGTTCTAAGATTATGTGTCTTATATGTTTTATGGTTTCCGGAGTGTAGCCATCAAAACCGGGAGCGCTACCGTCTTTTAGACCCATTATTAGTGAGTGGACTTCGTCGGGATCGGTAGGAGACATGAAGAAAGATTTGGTAGGGGAAATGGATAAGGTAACATTAGAGGCTAGTTCTGCTTCAGTGGTATTTAGTTTGGTAAGAATTTCGTTAGCTAGATTTGTACCAACTGTGGTAAAAAAATTGTTTGTAGTGTCAAGGGAGTGAGTCTGATTTGCCTTGATATTCGTCAAGTCTGAGGCGTCGTTGTTTTTACTAGGAATACTGCAAATGTTTTTAATAGTGGACCATAATTTTTTGGGATTATTTTTATTGTTGGTTAGCTGATCATTTTGGTGCTGTGTTTTGATTCTATGCAAGAGCTCTGTTAGAAAGTTACGGTAACGTTTGTAACTTAGTTGGAGTATGTAGTCCTGTGGATTCTTCCTAGCCTGTAAATGAAGTTTATCTCTCGTTTTTTGGCAGCGTATTAATCCAGGTGTTATCCACGGCTTGAGGTTTGTTCGCGAACGGCTTGTTTTAATTAGTTTAGAATTAATTTCTAGTATTTCACTCAGAATATCAGTGAAGGAGTTAACAGCTTCGTTGGTATCATTACTTCTGAGCACGGTTCCCCATTCGGCTGAGGAGAGATCTGAGAGCAAGTTTTGTAAGTCAACTTTACGTCGACTTTTATTGCATGAAACTTGAGCCACTCGTGTAGTGGAGAGCCCAGCCATGCAAATATCATGATCGGTAATGTTGCTGCTACATACTATTCCAATTGCATTGTGAAGATAATTTTTAATATAAATGTGATCAAGACACGCTGTATTTCGTGTAGGTTTCGTAATTGCGGGTATAAGTTGATGCTCAGCCATAAGGCACCTGTAGTCGGCCAGTTTTTCGCTAGGGTTGTTACTGAGGATGTCAATATTTGCGTCACCTGCAATAATTACTGTTTTCATATGTTTGTGATCATTTAGAATACTATTCAAGGAAGACAAAAATAAGTCAATATTGACAAAAGAACGGGATCGGTACATTCCTAAAACTAGAACATCGTTTATGCATATTGATAAATAGTTGCATTGACTACATAAGGGTTCGTGAACAGTGGCATTAAACTTGTTATTTACGAAGGCTACAATACCACTGCTTTTATTTATAAGATAGTTAGTACGGTATGTTGTGTAGTTGGGCATGGCTGGAACCAAGGAACCCTCACTGAGCCAACATTCTGTAAGGATTATTATGTCGAAGTCTACATTTAGCCTACCAAGGGTGATCAGAAAATCGTCATAGTTGTGGTGGATGCTCCTGATGTTTAGAGTAAGGACCTTGAAATTTAATTCAGTTGTTAATAATGGAGAACAGCTTTCAGGCGTTTCGAGCGTAAGACATTTTGTTGATAGTATTTGGTCTATGTCAAACTGTGAGTCTATCATTTTTAAAAAGTCTGTCGATCGATAACGATTGATATAAAAAGATATTTATATAAATAAGTAAAAAAATGCCTACGCTCGTGAGCCCAAAAACCGTTGTGTTTTGTTTTAGTTGATTAAGATGTGTTATCATTGAGTTGTTACGTAGGATAACCCATTTCGAAGCAGGATCGGGGATTTTGAGGGGAAAGGTCAACCTAAAAACAATGAAACATTTAGTCAAATGTACAACATTTTTGTTTATGTTTAGCTGAACAGAAAACTCGGCCACATATTCAGCGTTATGTTTTGGTTTAGCTGAATATTTAAAATTTTTGTTTTAGTACAGTCAAACAGAACATTAAGCCAAATATGAAATGAAATGAAATGAAATGAAATGAAAAAAAGTTTATTTCGGAATACTTCCATAGGAGGGTTAGTAAAACTTATAACTAGGATTAGTTTGGACGTGTACCTCCATCCAGTGCTTGATGATAGGGCTGTCTACCCTATCTGCTATCACCGACAGAAGAGTATTGGAGCTGCCCCGCAATCGCTTCCACAGGGAAGCCACTCGCTTTCGCAGGATGGCATGAAAACCGTCGGTATGCCACGCGGCGAACATTCCCGATGCACTACAGCGCCAGGGCAAGCCCAACATCCCCCTGAAGGCGTTATTGTATTGGACACGGAGAGCATTGAAGGCTTTGTTGGTGTAATTGCTCCACAGGTTGCAGGTGTATAAAGTTTGGCAGTATGATTTAAAGAGAGTGATTTTCACATCTCGCGAGCAACGTGCGAACCTACGTGAAAGCATATTACACCTCACCGTCAGCGCTCGCCGCTCCCTGTCCATATCAATATCATCTTTTATGTTTTCCGTAACCCAATGACCCAAATATTTAAATTTTGTAACCACCCGAAGAGGAGAACCATCTAGGTCTATTGGAGGAAGTGAATAAGTTTTTGTACCCGATTTAAAGATCATAATTTCACTCTTTGCTACATTATATTTGAGACCATGGGCCACGGCATATCCTTCTTTTAATATCTTTGCTACAAATTATATCTGTCTACTCGGATAACTTACATCACAATATTCCGTTTTTAGGGTACCGTACCCAAAGAGTAAAAGCGGTACCTTATAATAGGGTACCGAAAGTCATAGTAATAATTACTGTGACTTACATTACTTTACTGTCTGTGTAGCTGATGACACAGACAAAATTTTCACAGATGAAGAGATGAAGAGAGATGATTGCGATTTATCGCTCGAACTGGAGCAGCCCGACTGGTGAAATACCTCCACCTTACAAAAGACCGCAGCCAAATAACAATCACTTCTGTGTTGTTGTGTTTCTGCGTGTGAGCAAGGTTTCCAGAGCTCTTGGGGGGTTCTACATTAGTAGCAGGGGTCAAGTCATCAAGGTAAGGACGACACGTCCAGCAACATATTTATTATGCTGTACTTATTGCCCTTAAGCTAGGACCTCATTACCACTTAACATCAAGTGGGATGAGGTCAATCTTGAAGTGCAATATACAAAAAAAGATGATGTATTTCTATTGCTGTTATAACTACTAATAAAAACAAACTTTCAAGGTCGGCTCCCATAAAACATGATTTTTTACTGGTTCTTGCTCGATACTAAAAACGGCAACAGGAAGATGCTTAAACTGTTCACCGACTATTTTGTTTTATTTTATATTTGAATATAATTAATTAAAATCAAATAAATAATTATAGGAACTCCCATATAATATTTGAAGGTTTTGCCGATTTATTAGCTAAAAGAAATAACAACGAAAACAGGTATAAACTTGCAAGATTTGGTTACATATAGTACGGAACTAGAGTTTCCTCGGATTGCCCGGAAGACTCCAGTAATCACATTTAACCTTCCGACCTCGGAGGGAGCAATAATTTCTCCGGTTTTTCCAAACATTCAATACATCTCGATTTGCGGCCACAACAAAACGCTCATCTCGCCGTCGACGATGTTTATAATGTAAATTTAAAAAATAATCAATGTTATTCTTTCAGTAAATTTATTAAACACTAGCTGTGCCCGCGACTTCGTTCGCGTGGACTACAACCTTTTATGGTCGGTTTTACCCCTTTCTCCCCCAATATTCGAAACAAAAAGTAGTCTATATTTTGATCCAAGTTTCGAGTTATATTTGTGCCAAATTTCATATCTCTAACTTCAAAAATAAAAAATTTTCCATATAAACTTCCAAAGGTGGCATTACCCCCCTCCTAACCTTATTTTCTAATAAAAAGTAGCCTATGTCCGTTCTTGAGATTCAACGTATACCTATGCCAAATTTCATCAAAATCGGTTGAGAGGTTTAAGCAGGAAAGCGTAACAGACAGACAGACAGACAGACAGACAGACAGACAGAGAGACAGAGTTAGATACTTTCGCATTTATAATATTAGTAGGGATAAATTTATCCAACGTACGATTATCTCTGGTTGGTTTTTTCGAGAGTTGGCAACTCTATACGCAACCCTTTGTGAGCAAGTTCCACTCGTACATGGCTGGCTTTTTTAAAGAACAGTTTCCCATCGTATCAGCGCAAAGTATGTTAGTAAAGAAGAAGCGGATTGATGCAAACATGCTTCAAATGTAGGACATGTCCGCCTGACGCCGGCCGCCTGGCGACCCCGATAGCAGCTGATCGCGAACCCCTAATTCGGTGATCCATTTAGCCTTAACAAAGTTCCGTGATAGAGCATAATAGTCTTGTCACAAACTGTGATAATTGTTTATTATTCATTTTCTAACATAACCAATTTTTCTGTTGCACTGTACTATTGTAAAGAGCTATCATACTTATAATATTAGTAGCGATCGCTCGCGACTTCGTCCGCGCGGAGTTAGTTATTAGAACTAAAAATGATTTTGTTCGTCTTTTTTTTTATAGTGCACTCCAAGATTGACCTCATCCCACCTGATGTTAAGTGGTAATGAGTTCCTAGCTTAAGGGCGAAAAGTATAGCATAGTAAAACTGTTACTAGACTTGTCGCCCTTAAATTGAAGGCTTGACCCATGCTACTAATGTAGTACCCCCCAAGAGCTCTGCAAACCTTACTCACACGCAGGAACACAACTACACCGGAGTGCTTGTTATTTGGCTGCGGTCTTCTGAAAGGTGGAGGTATTTCACCAGTCGGGCTGCTCCAGTTCGAGCGATAAGTCGCTTTGCCCTGCCTCTCTTTATTTATTCGTTATTAATAAACCATTTATCATACTGATAGGTTCAAGCTTATACATTTACATGCTCCATCATCCCTTATTTTATCCCCATGGGGGTTGAATTTAAGCGAACGTCTCTATCATAGTAGTTCCAATCTTTGATTTCAATTCAATCCATCATTCATCGAAACTTTAAGAAGATTTTTACAAACTTTCATCCCTTAATTTATCTCCGGGTGGAAAAAACACATACATCGACTTAATCCAAGAGTAAATACATATAAATATTGGACAAAATCACATACATAGCTATGATTTGGTGGCACTTAGCTAAAGCACTTGTGTTACAGAAATCAGAAACACCGACGGTACCGCATCACATAAACTCAACATAACATAAAAAGTTTGTTATCCATATTGACTCGACCGGGATTGAACCCGGGACCTACGAAGTTTACTTGAGCACTTGTCATACTAATATTATAAAGAGGAAAGATTTGTACCTATTTTTGTATGTTTGTAATGAATAGGCTCAAAAAGTACTTGGCCGATTTAAAAAAAATCTTTCACCAATAGAATGCTATATTCTTCCGATTTGACATAGGCTACAAAAATAGGGATCCTTGGCAAAATTGCGCGGGAAAATCCTCTAAGGCGAAATAAGTTCGCCGGGACCGCTAGTATTACATAAACCAGAACCAAAGGTCGGACCACAATGTATCCTGCTAATATTATAAACATGAAATTTAAAAAATGTATGCATTTATGGATGTCTAGCTATCTAGATGCTCATACATCTTGGTAGTAATTTATGTGTGAGATAGTAACAAACATAGGTACATTAAAAACTACATATTCATATTCATCTTCATATAACTACATCCCTACTAATATTATAAATGCGAAAGTAACTCTGTCTGTCTGTCTGTTACGCTTTCCTGCTTAAACCTCTCAACCGATTTTGATGAAATTTGATATAGGTATACGTTGAATCTCAAGAACGGACAAAAACTACTTTTTATTAGAAAATAAGGGGGAGATGGGGGTAATGCCACCTTTGAAAGTTTATATGGAAAAATGTTTATTTTTGAAGTTAGAGATATGAAATTTGGCACAAATATAGCTCGAAACTTGGATTAAAATATAGACTACTTTTTGTTTCGAATATTAGGGGAGAAAGGGGTAAAACTGACCATGAGAGAATGTAGTCCACGCGAACGAAGTCGCGGGCACAGCTAGTACTCCATAAGTAAGTAATGATGTTACATGTAGTTTCTTAAAAACTAAAAGTACAAGCTATGGACCCTGGTGGGCACGGCAAAGATAAGAGAGGGGAAGATTCAGTTATATGTTGGAGAGCAATTTGTGAAAAATTAAATAAATTAAAAATATTCTTTATAATTAGTAATTTTGTTGGTACATATATGACAATTATATAATTATAACTTGTCCTGTAGGTAGTCCGACATAACTGTTTAGAACGAAAATTTGTTGTTGGACAGTGTAAATACTAGGATATCATATAGAATACCCTATGTTCGTCTGGAAATAACGCGGCTAAATCGCGAGCAACCATTAGTAAGGCCATTTTAACCATACGTTTGGTTGTAGTTACAAAATCCGCACCAACTTGCGGAAGTAAAGTTTTTTTTTTCATTCCCAGTGACACAGTCCTTGACAGGACCTCGCTGGCTTCTCCCTATGGCTCCAAATTGTGACACGGACGACCGGTGAAATATTGGCTAATACCGGAGCCCCTATTTAGGGCACGTCTGCTCCCATCTGGCCCTACATTCAGTGGAGTAATTGCCCCTTATCTCTGATAATAACAGAAGTATAAGATTGATATTTTGACGACCTCCGTAGCCGAGAGGCGAGCGGGCCGGACTTTGGCATCGCGCCATCTCTGAGGTCCCGGGTTCGATCTCTAGTCGGGTCAATATGGGAAACGAACTTTTCTTTATTGTCTCGGGTCTTGGTGTTGTGGTACCGTCGTTGATCCTGATTTTTGCAATACAAGTGCTTAAGGTACTTACCTCATAATCAGTGCAATGTATGTGATGTTGTCCAATATTTATTTATTTAAATTGGTCAGTGTTCAGTTAATCTATTTTCATATTTTTTATAATGCTTTACGTCGTACTAGCGAACTCTAAATATTTTTAAGTTCAGTTAACATTGAGGACTTCATAAAAGTATTCCTTCAAAATGAGCGTGAAGAAACACCTTGTGGGCAATGCTAATGGATAGGATATTACGGTATCTAATCCGTTGACATCGCGATGTGGGTTTCTCTCTTGCTTACCATCAGGCTGTGAGAAGCCAATACACTGAGCTACTATAAAAAAGTAGATAGTTCTTTGTGAATGTTTTACAACTAGAAATAAAAAAAAAATGCTATCGAAACATAGATTCATCACAAAGGATTGGATTTGACCGCACGGCCCTAAGGTGATAGTGACGGCCTCTGACCGCTCAACCATAAGCTTTATATGTTTATGTATTTCATCTAAACATAACTATAAATGACTTGGTCGAAAGTGTTTTACACATAACAATAACTTAGATTTGCTACTGTAACAAATCTGGTGAGTTTTTTACCGGTGTCTTCTCGGTAGATGTAGGTTCCGAGAGTAAAATCACTTTGCATTGTATTCTATGACGATTCAAAAGTGTTATATGTAACCTACTTGAAACAATTTTTTACTTTAACTTTGACATCAAAAGAATACGTTTTTTTCTCTGCGTCTAGAACATTCGTTCTCGTTGTATAATACCTATGTAAATATCCGATTATGCAGTTTCAGTTTAAGTTAGACTTCGGCCGCCCCAAATAAACTTTCGGGTTTTTTGGGGCGGTCATTGTACGGAATACGTTGTGACACGTCGTGTATCACTAGATTGTGTAAAATTGCCGACCCATTTTTCCTCTGAGTTTTACGATGCCCTAAAAAGTGTTGGAAATATAAAACCTATCTTGTTATGAACTAGGGTAAATTGAATGAGGGTTCCACGTAGAGAGTAAGACCTACTTTAATAGGTCATCATCGGATATATGTATCACATTCCAAAATATATACCTATACATATAAAGGGCCAAACTTTGTAATATTTTGCTTATGTAATTTGTCATAGTATAAAGTTCTCACGCTCTTTTATTTAATATCTAAGGGGAAGTATCAATATTGAATCCGACATTTGTGCAGACAAATCATACGAAAAAATGGAAATATATCACGTTTTTTCCCAGTTGGCAAAACAGTTTACCTTTTAAGAGTAGGGACATAACTCTGTACGACATAATACAATTACGTCCGGAAATAGCCGCTTTGATAAAAGCTGTGGTTAAGAGCGTATATTAAAGATAGGAAGGGTCTCGAAATCGTCATACCCAAAAATTCTTAAATAATTTTAATCGAATATTTCCTTGTTACTCTTTTGTTCTATAGTTTACGTTTTAAAATACGTCTGGTGACTTGTGAGAGATATATTTTGTCATATTTTTTTTAAATGCCGATGACGGGAGCACTACCTTTAAATGCTTTGTATTTCTAATCTAACTAAATATATTTTCATTGTTTATATATTACAATATACATATATTGTAATATATAAACAATATAATAAGTATGAAATTATTTACAATATAAAATATACAGAAATATTTTAATAACTCTATCAAAATTGTAAAAATATACGAACCTATGTTGGCAGTATTTACATATATACTGCCAACATAGGTTCGTATATTTTTACAATTTTGATAGAGTTATTAAAATATTTCTGTTAAATTAAAAACTTTAGAGATTGTAAAAATTTGAAGTGTTATTTATTGTTAGTTAATTATAAATGCGAAAGTTTTGAAGTATGTGTGAGTGCCTGGATGTCTGGATGTATGTTTGTTAATATTTCTCGCCAGCTAACTAAACATATTAAAATAAAATTTAGTACACAGTAGTAGATAAATGACGTACTTGATCAACATTTGGGAAATTTTGATCCCGATATCACGGGAACCAAGGCACTAGAATAACTTACTATTTACAAATTCCAGGTCGAGGTCCACATTCATATAATAATCGATTACATTGTCAAGTCATATCTCCTATAAAACAACGTATCTCAATAACTAACGAAACCTAATAAATGTATTAATTAAGAGGTCGTTCCGACACGTCGTCCATTTCCCATCGACGTTCCCGGCACGTCCCGTCGAGAGAGGCATGCATCCCACTGATTTTATTACGCTAGACACAACACACAGCAATAAGTAAGATTATTATGGACATGACTTGCATAAAAATACAATGGCGTGAATAGTTTAGTCTGACGTAACTGTTGCGAATAGATTTGTTTACGTTATTGTAGGATAAAAATGTATCCTGTACCTATATTTAGTATGAAATTAGTCTGTCTACCTAATTTCGTTCATACCCATTCAGTAATTTTTTCACAAAAGAACAAGGAATAGCCATCTATATCTATAAAATCAAACTTTTCCTTTTATTCGTCGTTGTTCCTAATACATAAGTGCTTTAGTTACTCACTACAGACAGAATCAGAGAAATAATGCGACTTAGTCTTAAATTATTAAATAACAAACTTATGATTATTAAAATCATGACAGCTTGCTTGTTTGAACTTAATAAAACTTAGCTTTGAGAATGGTTTTTTTTTTAACTTTCTTAACCCAAAAGCACAAAATCCAAATGAACGATTAAGATAGTTGCAATTCATTTTATAAATCCTTCGAAAACACATTAAATAGAGTTAATTAATTTGTTTACGATTGCTCAATAAAATGTACACTGAAGAAAATCTCTAGTCTCATCTTCCAGTCTTTGTATAAAATGATAAAAAACGCATTAGTTATATAAGACGCACTAAACATGATGTCTGGAAGAGATCGCTTTCTAGCGATAAGACCGCCTAAATTGTACTATAATCAATCTGGAAAACCTATTTCTGTAAAGTTTTGTGCAATAAAGTATGTACATCTATCTATCTATCTAAAACATTAACTTAATGTAGATGCATGAAAAAATATGAACAAGCCTTAATTGCATTTAACTTGGTAAAATATTTCATGGCTTTCAAAGAATATAGGCTTCGCAATAAAAATACGCAAGCATACATACTTTATGCATTACAATTTTATACCTGTAATAAGTTACCAAAAAATACAACATGGGAGTAACGAAATATTCATTGTATTAATTTTTCTTGGAAATTGGAGCAAATCTACTGTTTAAGTAATGGATATTTTCTGTTTAAGTGGTTGAAACATTTTTTATTTTATTATCTGAGTTCATACACAACGATGAGACATTACAATTTCTCTGATTTTTTTATCATGGTCTAAGATTGAAGTATGTTTGTAAATTATTGAATAAAAGCTAATTGGGTTAACAGTATAGTGTCTCTAGTTTATTAAACTTAAAAAGTAATTATAAAATACAATAAAGATATTAGTCGTACATACATAGATACTCACTATATATATCTATAAAATGATCCGGTTCAAACTTTTAGCTACCCAGAAAACAAACACATGGATTAATTTGACTGTATCATTAATTTATACTGGAAAAGTAGAAAGTTTATGTTCTTGTCATGTAAATAGTTAACTCATAAAAATAAGTTTAATACTAAAGCAAGCATTAATGTAATTTGATTGAAAACCTTTCTCGTCTCAACAGACTTTTTCGAGCAACTTCATCTGCCCTAATCATATCTCTTCAAATACTCTCAAGATCCAATAAAATATATTCTTAGAGCCTCGACATATGTATTCCTATAGGATACATCTGGTCAACAAAGAGGCAAATGATCCAAGAAACCCAATACGCTGGCATTGTGAGATGCAGCCTTCACGTCACTTGCTGCAAGATTACCAGAGATTAATTCGACGTTCGGCCTTGAGCCGATATTGGCACAATCTAAATGTTACTGCAGTCTTGAAGCTAAGTATACATTCAAAGGGAAGTTTGAAAAAATGTCTTGAATTTGGAAGTGTCATCAGAGTCACATTAAGCCTTAACTCTTTGTATCCCTTTTTGCGCAAATTGCTTCTCCCAAATGGGTGACATGTTGTTTTTATTTATCTAATTACTCGAACTGTATCCCATTATCATGATGAGTGATAAAAAAATAGTTTCAAAATTTTGAGTTCCGTGTTTCCGTCTTTAGTTAAAATAAATAAGTAATATTTTAACATTATTTTAATTGGTTTTTACTGACAAGATTTTATGGATCTATTGGTCTGAAATAAATTTATTATTATTAAGGTACTATGGAACGCAAGTATAACAATTATATTTTCCTATTACCTCATCATTCATTACACACACAGGCTTTTGTATGAATTCCAAAAATATATTAGCCGGCTAAACAAGTAGATTTTTAGCATATATTTTAAGTCAACTTATTTATAAACTCAAACTATGACACGATGGTAACCACATTCCTAAATTTTCTTTTGAATGAGAATTTGTGTAATTTTAAGAAAATCGTACATTAATACAGTAATAAAACTTTACCAATTCTTAAACAAGCACTTCAATTACATTTAATTAATACATTACATTATCGCATTTTAAAATTTAAGTAATCCTACTTTGAATATTAGTACATTCTGGAAACAGCTTCCAGACTGCGATAACATGTAGTTTGCGATATTGGTGCCGCGTCGGGCAAGCGCGATTTATACAAATCTAATAAGGCGCTCGAGGGAGTAATCTTAGGGAGACTTCAAGCTGCAGGTCGTGAATTGCAGTGTCAAAGTGAAGAGGAGTATTTAGTTTGACGTTCCTGTAAGACAACAAGGATTTATTTATTTATTCTAGTTTCCTGCCGCTTCTTCTCAATCATCAACATTCCGAACACGGCGGTTGAATACTGAAATTGTACTTACGATTTATAACTGCTTTTGTAAAGTTTACGTAAATAAAGATAATTTATGGTCTAGTTTTCTATTAATTTAACAAAACAAAGAGCCAAAGTCCCACAAAACTGTTCACACAGTTTGTCTGCGGGATCAGAGTCTAACAAAAATGTTATCATAATTGTGCCAAGAGGTACCTTGCATAACTTGTCTTGCATGTTATAGTACCACAATTTTCACTAGATTTATATATCTATGACAACTAATAGGCAATGAACAGGTTAAACTTATCAAATACTAGTCTCACATCAAAGAATATGCATGAAAATATGATGGTCATTTATCATGAAAAACTTAAAAAAATATTGTTAATAAAATCAATTCATTAATAGACCTGAATTTTAATATAATAGTCATATGTTAAAAAAATGAAATCACCGACAACTTTAAGGAAAATGTTTTACCTTAGGGCAAAACACGTTTCAGGAATAAAACAATCACTCAAGGAAACGAAACTAGAGAAACAGCTACGTAAAACTTCAAACAAATTATTGAGAAATAAAGAACTTCAATTGTAAAACGTTATAACAATCATACTAGTATGTGTTCGAAATGAAACGAAGTTATTTATTTCTGCAAGTCAATTTACAAAAAATTTTTTTGCACGTCAAACATTATTTTTTTCCTGCGCCTCATTTGTTTTCTATCTGTCTATTAAATCCAAGATTGTGTTAGCTTTGTTAAAGAATAAGCGTCCTCTCTCTAATTGCAGTGCCCTTACAGGATCTACAGTGATTTAATTTTAAGATAACATCTTGTAAACACTATTTAAATGCAATCAATATTGAGTGTTGAGTCCTGTTGAAAAGAAGGGCCGCAACAAACTCAACAGATATCCCCTTATAAAATAAAATTCAGAATATAGCCTTAGTATCGTCTTGAGAATGCGTGTATTTAACGTACGACTAACATCAAAGCGGGTAATAAATGGAATTTGTCCCTCAAACCGCTCACGTGTCGCAGACGTCAGTCAAATTATTATGGCACCGAGTATTAATATTACGGCATGATCATACGGTGAACAGTAAGGTAAACACTTGCAGTTCGAATTTAGTTCTTATGCTCCCTTACATAAGAGCGGTAGAAAGTCAAAAGTATCTCATGCTTTAGACCGTACTTTAAGAGCTCATTGGTATGTATTGTAAGTATGTACAGTAATATTTGCAATACAATTTCTTGGAGATAATAAAGTACTTGCGAAACTGTGGGAGTTCATGAAATGGTTGGCACTCCTGACTGGTAAGCCAAAGGTATTGGGTTTGGTTCTCATTTAGGGCAAGCATTATTACATATGTGATGGCCTGAGTCCGCAAGTGGAACTCCCCCACAACTGCGCAGCGTTGGTCACCGAGGGCTTTTAGTCCATGCGAGCCCGACACACCACTCTCTGTGTCCCGCGGACAGTGGCGGTGCTGTAGGAATTTCCCCCTTAAAATCCCCTAGCTGATATGATAATCTTCTCTGTAGACTTATTTTTAAAGAGGTAGGGCATCTAAAGAGGTAGGGCATAGCGATTTATCGCTCGAACTGGAGCAGCCCGACTGGTGAAATACCTCCACCTTACAGAAGACCGCAGCCTAAATAACAATCACTTCTGTGTTGTTGTGTTCCTGCGTGTAAGTAAGGTTTCCAGAGCTCCTGGGGGGTGCTACATTAGTAGCAGGGGTCAAGCCTTCAAGGTAAGGGCGACAAGTTCAGTAACAGATTTATTATGCTGTACTTGTCACCGTTAAGCTAGGACCTCATTACCACTTAACATCAGGTGGAATGAGGTCAATCTTGAAGTGCAATATAAAAAAACAATATGCTAATGATAAAAGATTCAAAATTGTTTTTTATACCTTACGTGTAACGTTAAATTTTAAAACTGTAACTTTAAATATACGAGTATCTCCCGTGGTCTATTCATACATAGGTACGTGGCAATTTCATTGTCTCTGAGTAAAGAGCAGAGTCAGAATAATGTAATGAAAATACGTTTTAATATACACTGTTTACTCAGTTATTTATTTTAAAATTCTAAGCACTTAATTCTGCCAAAAGGCTTATGCAAATTAGAACTAACTTTGCTTCTAACTTCACTCAAATAGGTTATTTTCAGGGCAACAAGTATTATTTGATCTTTTTTAGGATCCTACACTGAAATTTTACAGGCGTAATCGTAATTAATGAAGTAGTGAGCAATATATATATTTTTATATATATTACACTTCAAAATTAACCTCATCCCACCTGATGTTAAGTGGTAATGAGGTCGTAGCTTAATTATAAGTCGTAACCAATTGTTTCTGATCGTTAGATAACCGCGGTAAACATTTGTAAATCACTGGATTCCATGCTGAAGATAACTTAAATTCGTCTTCTCTGTTGAAATTTTTGTACTTTTTGATTTCAAAAGCTTCACGTGCTATCCTAGTATGGTAGTGCCGATCGGTCGAGAGGATTTTAGGGTCGTGCAACTCCATCCAATGATTTACTCCCATTTCTAACCAATGTTATGCTACCGTGGATTTACTAGTCGATTTTTGACCGCCGTGATAATATTATGTTCTTTCATTCTATCAGCTATTGTCCGCTTAGTTTGTCCAATGTAAGAACTACCATATATCATCAATATGTACAATATTCTTATAACAATTCCCTAGAAATCCTACGGTATGAATTAATGACCCCTAAGTCTATCTTTAGGCTTATTCTATAGAGTAAACTTAGAGACTAGAATAACTAAGTTACACAGAAAAATCCTCCCAAGCAAATAAATATTCCACTCGAAACGGAACGGTTACTATATTAAATAAATATTATTATCATTTTCATTTTATTATCATTTTTTCTTTATTCCCTCCTTGGAGACGCCTTTCAGACGGTAACGATCTTACGTATCAAACAAAACGGATGGGTGACCTTGAATAAGTATAGCATCGTAATTGGACAACATCACATACATTGCTCTGATTCTGTGGTAAGTAGCTAAAGCAGCTTGCGTTGCAGAAATCATAAACAACGATGGTACCACAACACCCAGACCCGAGACAACATAGAAAAGTTCGTTTCCCATATTGACCCGACCGGGGATCGAACCCGGAACCTCAGAGATGGCGCAACGCCAAATTCCGGCACGCTTGCCTCGGCTTTATTGAGATTTATACGAAAAGGATGACGATGTGGCTAGAGCATGATTAATGAAAATATTTTGATACAAATACTGTTACAGCTCGTGTTACTAATGAATAGTAAAACCAAGTTTTCTATGTTTACTGTCTATTAATTTTATTCAAACCTTATTGACGTTTAAAATATAAATATCGGGGCGGTGTATGAAATACCACCTTGGAAAAATCGCGCAATTCAATTCAGAAATGATCTTATATCATTTTTGAGGACCTATCCATAAATATGCCACACGGCTTAAATAAAACAATGGTGAGTTTTAGTCTTAAAAATAATTTTAATGCCGTTCACAGAATACATCTACATACCAAGTTTTAACAGTATAGGTCTTATGGTTCGGAAAAAAGAGGCATACAGACGAATGTGACATACGGACAAACAGACCGACATGACGTATCTATAAGGATTCCGCTATTTGGCTGCGAAACCCTAAAAACTAAGAAAAATCTGTAGCGTATTTTTAAAGACCTGAGAATACACGTCAGAGTTTTCAAATCAAAATTACCTGTTTCATACTTTCCATCTTCTTCAATCCTAATTATTTAATCGTCACGTAATGACTTAATAGTAGTAAGATAAAAATAATATATCAAAAGATGCGAGAGTAATGAAGCAAATTGGTTCATTCTGTAAATGCCTTTGATCTATCAGTGTTGCGAAATACAAAACTGTTTCATTATAAACTAGGAAATGTTTCGGCAATTCGCGGAATTCTAGAAACCAATAATTCATGAATTGGATTTCTGAGTCGATATTTCGCATGAACAGCTTTCAAATAGACTTCAATGTTAACATTTTATTGTATTCCTGAAATTGGTTAGTTACAAAGTTTGGCCAGTATTGAATCAATGTTTTTATCGAGGCTTTCAAATATTTAGCACTCAATAATTAAGAAAACAAAGATTTGAATCAGTTAAAATGATGGTAGCTTTTGTTTCTCTAAAAAAGGAATTGTTTCATTAGGCTACATTCTAAAGATACTTTGCGGATAAATTGTTTGGCTTAGCCCGGAAAAGAATGTACCATCAAAGAGATAGCGTGATAAAATCTGAGCTGCCTTTGTTGCCAACCGTATACTAGTGTTGCCAATATTCGACTTTCGAATTTCTATCGATATTTGACGTCAAATCAAGTATCGATAAACTATCGTCTGCTAAAACCAGATTATATTTTAGTATGTAAGCTACACTATTTGAATTTTTTGAAACAATGACTGGTACATACGTCATGTTGGTGAACAAGCGCCACCTTAGGTACTGGTCTGCTCCAGCTTACCTTTTAGAAATAAATAGTTAATGTTTCTTCACTCACCAAAACAAAACTATATGACTTGGTCCGAAGTAAGAGAGTGAATGACAAGTTAGATACTGCTACTGTAACTAATCTACTGAGTTTGTTACCGGCGTCTTCTCGAGAGATATAGATTCCGAATTGAAAGTAGAGTCCATTTGCATTGTTTTCAATGGTCATTAAAAAGTGTTATACTCGTATGTAACTTAATTGAATAAAGAAATATTTGACTTTTGAATTTGATGCATATGAAACCAAAACGAACTCAGTAAAATGATCTATCAATTCAGTTTTATCTCACATACACAACGTTCGCTTACACTCAAAAGAGAAAACGCACCAAGCATTTACAGAATCCAAATTTTTGCATATGAAAAGAAAATTTCTTACCCAATTGAAAACTTTCGTTCCTAACTTTACCTGCCCTAATATATTCCGGACAAACTAATCTGTGCAGTGAACCCGACAAACCATTCGCATACCTGAAAACATGTCAGGTACAATAAAGATAACATCAGTAAAGTAAAGCAGTAACATTTTGTCAGAATCAGAAATGAAATGAAATAATTAATTTCTGCAAGTAGATTTGAACTAAATTGTTTAAGAAGAAATAATTAAATTGTTTTTCAAGTTAATTATTTCTTCTTACTAGCGCGTCAACGTTACTCCCGTTGAGAAGAAACGCCGCTACAAACTAAAAAGATATCTTCTTTTAAAATCAATTGAATACAAGCCAATATAGCATGCAAATTTACAATAAAGATTACTTTATTGCAAATGGTCGGGTAAAGTCTTCCATATATTTGTATTATTATATAAATTTTTTTAATGTAATGATAATCAGCCTTTTAGAGGAAATAACCCACATTTGAACATTTTTGGTTCTCATAATTATAATCAATTCATTTAATCATGTTGGTTAGATGTAAACTAATGTACATAGTACATAGGTGCTCGTTTTTTTTTATTTTTATCAACACTGTTTTCCCCTTGATATCTTTGGGTTCCCATCATGAGATCTGGGTCTTCGTATCACGGTACTAACGTCAAGAAGAATCTCCTTTCCAATAAAAAGAATCATTTAAGACACACAGAAAAAAAAACATATACGGTCCAATTTGAGAAATCACATTTTTTTTTTCTTACCGGTGTCTTCTCGGTAGATAAAGGTTCCGAACCGGAAGTAGAATCACTTTGCATTGTATTAAATGACGATTCAAAAGTGTTACATGTAACCTACTTGAATTAAGAAATATTTGAGTTTGAGTTTAACTTGGTTAAAAGTCTATCCTCGAGTTACTTTGCTGTCACTAAATAAATTGTGCCCAATCGTTTTGCGCGTACAAACAAATTGATGGACGTGTTAACTACTGTGTTTGGGTATGAAAAGGGTTGTCCTTTATCGGTAAACTGATGTTTTTATTAGGAACGAATAGGATAGTTTGCATTTGTTCCATCAGTTATTTGTCTACACTTGAGAAAATGAAACAGTTTTGGAGCGCGCGCACTGAATAGAAATGATGATTCGGTAATAAAACAATGTTTATATTAAGTCCGTTAGTTAGATTTTCAAAATAAAATGCAAATTTATTATTGGTTCAGGGAATAAATATAAATTGATGATTATTAAGCGCATCAAAGTTTAATGGAGGGCTATTTCACTATTTCGTAAATTTTTACAAAGAAGTGACGTCGAGCTAAATTTTAACGTAATTTATGTGTTTGCATGCCCGTAACCATTTTTCGTCATCTACTATTTCTACCTAAAAGTTGTATGGTAGGATCTCTATGTTTTCATTGGACTACAATTTGTCAATAACCAATTTCTCTAAATGGTTTGTACAGTAAAGTACATCTATCTTGCATAACAAAATTTCCATCTCGTAACCGATATTACGCCAAGTCCTCATCAATCTAAGGAGCTGCTTCGTCACGGGCCGAACACTCTTACGTCAGGTTATGCAACCTCTTCCCTAGACCAACTATTTTCTGATCATTAAGTTAAGCAAAGTGATTCCGGAAATGTGCCGGTCATGTAGGCGAGGAGCTGTGGTACATGTGTGGCGGAATTCTTTACAATACTTACCGCACCGGGCACTCTCTACAGGAAACAGAGATTGCTGTGTTAGGCTCTCACCGACTAAACACCCTCGGTAGCCAACGCTGTGTAGTTGTGGGGGAGTCGGGATTTCTTGCTGACTCTACACAGGCTTCCCCACAGTACCTTCTGTCAAGCGGCTCACCGCGCAAAACGCAGCTGGAGCGTGCCAGGCCTCCTGACACGTCCTACCCCTCGGGACCGAGGCAACGGACGCCAGGCTTACCCCACGCTTGGCGTCTCTGTTCCCAGCAACAGAGCTGCTATACAGGTTCGCTTCTTATCACCATCGAGCATGATGATCTTCCAACTAAGCTAACGATAAGTTGTTGTAGGTGACGAATTTTTCTGTCACCAGAACCTTTATGCCTTTATTTGTGTTTTAGGTAATAAATTGAAGTTTTCATTCAGAACGTTCGTCAAAGAATATAGAACATTCATACAAAATAGCTCAGGTGACATTTATGAGATACTTATTGTCTTAGTTTGGCATGGTTAGAAAAAAAAATACAACGACATATTTTAAAGATCACTTCGAAGTAAACATGGTTTTCCACTAGATAATTTTATTATCGAATTTATTTCGAAAAAAATATTTTCAACTTCTTTAATAGAATCTAGCATCTTGAAATATTAAAAATGTAAATTATTTAAGTAGCGTAGACCTCGTTATTTATGAGCTACAAAAGATTACAAGTAAAAATCTTCCAAGAATCAAAATAATTTATCAAACCATTAAACGTTGCTGAAATATTAAATAACTTAATAAAGTAGCTTATTGAACTTTAACCCTTCACGCATTGCAATATTAAATGTTATTTTCCAAATTGCAATCTCATAAGCCTAATAAAACAATATGCAAAGTAATGCCAGCTGCTATCTGAATTTTGATATCGCGTCCATTGGTCTATCTCAGCCTTGAAACTAAGTGCATTGGAATCCGACAGAGGTCGCCCGAACCCGTCCATTTTTCATCTCAAGGCTAGTTCCATCGGCCATTTATCTCGTTCTCGGGCCGCAGGACTAGCTGGGTCGGGCTGTGGTCAACTGATAAGGGTAGCCTTGTCGAAGGTCAGTGTTATCTAAGGGAAAGTTTGGAGTTCGGAAATATTGTTGAGCGGTGATCCTTGAATATTGGCATTCACAATAACTGAGAGATTTGCGCAAATTTTTATGCCATTTCGTGTGTCTACGACGGGTTGTGTAGGTGAACAAACCTCTTTACAATGTGTATACTCTTTTATACACATGTCATTTATGACACAAGTCGATTGTCTGCTGTTTTCCGACTGGTCACGCATGCTTGTGGTTTTCCGATTTTGTGATTTTATTTAATTGTAATTATGTGTACATTTTACATTGATTTATTTATTTCTTGCATTACATTGTAACGAAATCATAAAACAAACCATTTAAAACCAGCTTTCATTACACAGTCCACATCGTGTTTGACACAAAAGTGGGCTACTAGCAATATGCAAAACGTCAAATTTCTATCAAGAGACAACAAAAGTGTTTTTAAACGGTTTTATTTAGCTCACCCCGTTTTTAACTGTCGAGTCATAATATCATAGTACCGTCGTATTATCAGCCAATCTGTCAATAACTAACCTACAACGGAGCAAACAGAAAGAAGCGACTTCGTTTTACACTGAGAAGTGATGAATACGAGTCAATAAATAACTCAGAACAGACAGGAAACACAGATCTTGTTTGCTTTTAAAATGGATAAAACTCCTTCTTTTGTCACAGACGTGGAACAAAAGTCTAGACTATGAAACATTATTTTAATACTAAAAGCTTTCTCTAAAAATTGTTTGTATGGTATCTTACTGCATTACAAACAGACGAAAACATTAATATTCTTACCGCACCATACGTTTATTGAAAAATTCGATTCTTGACAGGAATAAAACCCGAAAATTATTGAATAAACCCATTGATGGCACATGTCGAAATACAATATTGTTTTTCTCGCAAAGCGTTCGTTGCTCTCTACATTGCTTTTTATAAACCAATAAGACTATTTTTGTGTGAAAATATGTAAGTGCAACGCAAATTATCCAAAGTAGGTACGCAAACTTCATGAATAGATACCAAATCTGACAATAATAAAACAATACCAAATATTGAAAGTTCCACAATGCGGCGTGAGGTAATTAAAAAAACACAAAATTACTAAGATGCCAAGGTGTCTTCAATTACATGGTTTTCAAACATTTCTGCAACTAATGTACCTGGGCCAATAAGTATGTAGTTCTTAACATATTCAGCAGAGGGTACTTACAGGCTAAGAGATCAATACAACAGAAAAAATCATTGCCTATGATAACTTGCGGTTAGCTCAGTTGGAAGAGTAGCACGCGCGATACGTGAAGGTCGTGGGTCTTGGGTACGTGAAGAAAATTTCATCCTTGAGGGGTCAAGAAGAATTTTTTTAAAAAAATACATAAAAAAATTTGGTTCCCGTATTCTAAAACAGGCTATGGTATGAAATGCAGTATTATCTCAGCTTTAATTCACAATCTTTATCATATTCAATACTAAAACTAGTATTGCTATCTATATAACATAATAAGCATAACTTAATTTAGTAAGCGACTTTAAAAAGGAGTTTATTTACGGATCGAAGGTGTCCTGATAAAGACGAGGGAAATCGGTTCATTTTGCTCAAAATGGTTATTCAATAGAAAAACTGATATTTTACTAAATCCCTCCGCCAAGAGGGGCATTGTTGGAAAATAAAGTAGCTTCAATAAAAATTACGAGATAATAACCTTTCTAAGCCGAAGTACGAAAAACAATTCTTAAGACATTTTGTCTGCCATGATAAAAGGCACTGCAACAAAAAAAGATTTCAAAATGAACTCTGCCAAAAATGTGGTTACTTTGACAACGCAATGCAAATAACTATATTGACAGCATTCTCAGAACTAAGTTCTCTGATACCGGCTGAGTGAGAACACACGTCAATACGTATAAATTTATTTTTTTTACATCAAAGACTAAAGTTTCGCGAGTTATGTTTATATTGAAGTAAGTAATTGTTACTTTAAGCTAGATTTGTAAGTTAATTTATATTTATATTCTTGGAAACAGCTGTAACCGTATTTAATAAAGTAATAAAATAAATTGAGCGCATTATAAATTGAAAATTGTTGGATAGAATGGGCTTGAATTTTCTTCGAAGTCTTTTTTCATATTTCGCAAAATTCTGACTGTGAATATTTTTTTGCGATTAGATAAAGCTTTTTTTTTATTTAAAAACTTTATTGCCCTAAAAAAGTACAAAAGGTGGACTTAATGCTAGGAGCATTCTCTACCAGTCAACCGTTGGGTCATGCAGATAGTACGTTTATGGGTGCGGTAACAGTAAACATGTGAGTATGGATAACAACAAAATTAATAATCATAAATAGCAGAAAATTAAACACGAGAATAGAATATTCATACATAGGTTCATGATAAATAAATATAATAATTAAACAATATATATATATATATATAATATGTATAAATATATGCAAACAAGTGAATAAATAAAGCAAATCAATTGAGCAAACGAAATTTTATGTAGAGGGGGAGGAATAAAAGATTTTTGATCGCATAACTCTCTCTAATAAGAATCTAATAAGAGAGGTGGGGCATAGCGATTATTGCTCGAACTGGAGCAGCCCGACTGTTTTAGTATTTTTTAGTTGAAAAAAGAAAAAAATAAATATCCTATGTTTATTGGTAATTTAACTGTTGGAACTAACAAGCATTTTTAAATTTTTACCGTATTGAGAAAACGCAGACAAATTTCCCAAGTTTTCGACTACTTCAGCTGTGTAAGAATGGTCCAGGGTTAAGAACGGTTGATGAATTTGCACTTTTGAAATACCAGTATGAATGGGACGAGATGAAATTTTTTATTGTTCCGAAAATTGGGCGAACATTTTTTAAAATGAAACTTTGTTAGTGGCTATTCTGCTGAAGTTTTAAAGGCTGCCACAGAAACATGGTTAGACGATGATAAATTAAATACGACTGTAAGGGAAAGGAGCTTGAATGACAACGTTATTTAAAATGCACTTCTAATGCCCCGTTTCAATATTTTACGGTTCGTAATGCGTCTAAAATAACTATTTGTTTTTCTCCAACCGACTGAGTCGCTAATAGAGTTCCATAATTTACTTTACGTACCAGCTGTCATCAGTCATCCGTCAGTCGTTTTTAGCTTACGCCTCGTATAATGAATTACTTTACGTAACTAGAACGGATCGTTTTTCAAATATTGGAACCGGGCATAAACAACAAAGCTTTCTATAAATAAATTAATATGAATTGATTTAAATATTTTTTTAAAGAAACTGAAAATATCATCTTCCGTTGCGATTTGGTATTCGAACTCACGGCCTTCACGTATCGGTTTTTATTTTAATTTAAAGTTCTCTAGTGCGGTGAGAAGGACTATAAATATACTGCGCAGTACAAACATACATGTGTTTATTACATCGCAGGGTTCAAATCTACGACCCCTAGCTCAGATCAGGGTCACTTCCAAACGCAATATCTTGACATTCAGGATTCTAACAAGAATGTACAAAGGATGCCTCACATATTAGGCATTACTGCTACGATAAATTAAAGCTCAGATTAATTAAGATAATTAGTTGACATCCTACGCAATTTTATCTACGCCACATCATTTTTACTACGACTTAAGCTTGTAATACCAATGATATGAGGCGGTGAATTTAATTTTCTTACGCATTTTATTTACCCCAAGGAGGATTCATAAAGTTTGATTTTATGACCAGTCCCCAGATTACATGTTACTACGAGTGATGATCAAAGTTTTTACGGATTAATTAGAACTACATTGGTATGAAAACATTTTCTTTGTTGTTTTTCTTTGGTAGCAGGCAAGGTAAATTAAAATCGTTGGAAATATGAAATTGTACTGGCTTTAAGATGGATTCATACTGCCAGCGACTTGAGATCCATCACACAGAGCCCAATTTTAGAAGATGATTATTCATATTTTGTTTTTGTAAATATATGATAGTGGTTTATATCGAAGTTTAATATTGCAAATTTTTTGAACTCATATTTAGAGTAACTATGCTTAAGTATTTATATAAAAATCGGGTCATCCGTTTGGGAGTTCCGTTGCCTCAGACAAACACATATACAAACTGACATACACACACTCACAGACACGTCAAACTTATAACACCCCTTTCGTTTTTGCGTCGGGGGTTAAAAATAGAATGTCTCGCGATGTAAAACTTACAGTCATGACCTTTTCATATAGTGCGAGCTATCCCTTTCCAACTGAGCTGACTACAAATGGTTACAGATAACGCTTTTTTAGGGAACCCTTATGGAGTCGTTATGGTTGTATGTCTGTCTGTCCGTCTGCCCTTTCGTATGTCACAGCCACTTTTTTCTTGAATTGTGAGACCCATACTGTTAAATCTTAGTATGTATATGTATTCTATAAACCGCACACAAGAAAAGAAAATAACTATACATTTTAGGGGCTCCTCATACTTAAAACTGAAACACAAAGTTTTTTCTTCAAACCAATATGTGTGAAATATCTATCGATAAGTTTTAAAAAATAATATTCAGATTTTTAATATCTTTTTTTTTCTAAATTGAATAGTTTTCGCGAGAGACACTTCCAAAGTGGTTAAATCTGTGTGTCATTACCACTTAACATCAGATGAGATGAGTGACCTTATCACCATGATATTTATTTAAAAACTTTATTGCACAAAAAAAGTACAAAAGGTGGACTTAATGCTAAGAGCATTTTCTACCAGTCAACGATATATCCGTCGAGAGTGTTCTTAGCCATGTTTGGTGGATGAGTGACCTCATCTCATCTGGAAATGCAATGTTCTTTACATAGGTTTTTTTTAGATAACCCATTCTTAACGTATTTTAAAAGAAACAGAAAATTTTCATGTCCTCTTTCAGTGGGGGAATCGAACCCACGACCTTCACTTATCGCGCGTGCTTCTCTTCCAACTGAGCTAACCGCAAGTTATCGTAGGCGATGACATTTTTGTGCTTTATCAACCCGTTAGCCTACGTTACTTCGCTAGTGCGTAAAGCACTATAAAAATTATAAAATTATTTTTTTCTAAATTATTAAATCCCTTTTAATTATGATAAATGCGAAAATAACTCTGTCTGTTTGTCTGTCTGTTACGCTTTCCCGCTTAAACCTCTCAACCGATTTTGATTAAATTTGGCATAGGTTGAACATCAAGAACGGATATAGGCTACTTTTTGTTAGAAAGTAAGGGGTGGGGGGGGGGGAGGTAATGCCACCTTTGAAAGTTTATACGGGAAAATGTTTATTTTTTAAGTTAGAGATATGAAAGTTGGCACAAATATAGCTCTATTAAAATATAGACTACTTTTTGTTTCGGATATTAGGGGAGATAGGGGTAAAACCGACCATGAAAGGATGTATTCCACGTGAACGGAGTGGCGGGCACAGCTAGTTTGTTATAAAATATGCTTCATTCTACTATCAGCGCGATGAAGTTCGTTTTATGTTGGGATCTTCTACTATCAGTATGGAAGTCGAGATTTTGACACTCTGGTCCCTTCTACTTATGTGTGCCTACAATCTACATTAATAGTTATGTGGAGGGCCCCATTGAAACCTTTCTTGTCTATTGAATGTAATGTCCTCCCCGGACCCGGATCCCAATTTACCATTATTCTATCCGAGACCACTTCTGATTTTAACTAGTGTTGCTGTGAAATCGATTGTGTATTGATTATGAGTCGATGGGGCAAATGGTGTCAAAATAATATAAAAAAAAAACGATTGGAGAAACGATAGTATCAAAAATAAAGATGTAATCAATTCTTACTTTAATTCGATATATAATTGATTTTAATACATGGTCTTATAAAATATAATCGATATTTTCGATAACACTTTTGAAGCAGTGCTATTGATATAATCAATTATTTCGACCTATAGGTTGAAACTTCGAACTTTTTTAGGTTCGAAGCAAAACTATAGTTTTGCTGGTATATTACAGTAAAGTAATCAACTTTACTATGTCGTTTTGTGTTTTAAAATTAAGAAAAATACAACTTTGGACATAATATGAAAGACTATTATATTAACAAATAATTGCAGGTTAATCGATTGCTATAAAATAATCGACAAAATAAACTCTTGTGTCGACTGTGTCGCCTCAATAGATAAAATTATCTGTTAAATCAATAATTATCAAATATTTGATAATAATAGGTCGATTATATTGACCTTCAATAAATATCTATACTAGGTATATATATAATTTTAATAATATCAAACATCGAAATAATCGAATATCATATAAATATTGATAATAAAAATACCTACTATCGATTAGACTGTCATCTTATCGATTTTTAGATTATTTAGAGTGGACACAAACGAATAATCGACAATTAGTAATCGGGCAACACTAGCTTCCACTCTTATAAATAACGAACTGTATGCCGTAGTGACATATTCAGTAGCCATTATTGTTTATCGATCTGAGTATAATGGTCGGTTTAATGGGTTCTCTTTTAGGAACAAAGGTGTAATGTACAGTGTATAATATTGAAAAATGGAAAAGTTATCCTTGAATATATTCGCTTTGATAAATTATTTTATTAAAGGGTTAGTGATAATATTGAACCTGCCATAATACGGATGGTTTTTGTATATGTGAAAATGTTATAAAAAGAGTCAGACTTCTAAAAAATACAAATAGAGCGTTAACATTGAGAGAACGTTGAGAAAGGTAGAGCATAGCGATTTATCGCTCGAACTGGAGCAGTCCGACTGGTGAAATACCTCCACCTTACAGAAGACCGCAGCCAAAGAACAATCATTTCTGTGTTGTTGTGTTCCTGCGTGTGAGTAAGGTTTCCAGAGCTCCTGGGTGGTGCTACATCAGTAGCGGGGTAAGCCTTCTAGGTAAGGGCGACAAGTCCAGTAACAGGTTTGTTATGATGTACTTGTCGCTTTTAAGCAAGGACCTCATTACAACATCAGCTGGGATGAGGTCAACCTAAAAATGCAATATAAAAAAAAATGAAAAATATTTCATAAATTAAAATCTGCAATCTCTTTACTCGTGTGAATAACATCAGTAAAGTCCATATTTACAAACTTCCATATTTATAATATTAAAAGGATATCTTGTAGGATCAAAATGCCTATGTTGAAAATGTTTGTTTTTTTTATAATTATACATTGCTGACCAAAACGGATAACTAAAGCATCTAAAATTAAAACAGAAGACACCAATTTGGTGTTTAAAAACAAACTACAGAGTTATCCGAACTTGGAGGAAAATGCCTCCGGTAAACAAAATGGGAACACAGGAATAATTATCTCTAAGCAAGCAGAAAATGTATGCAACAATAACTTCAGAACAATCTCAGAAAACGGTTCTAGCGGAAATCTCGCGAACTCTTAACAAGGCATTTTCAAATGTTCCGATGGAAACAGCCGGGGTAATGCTGTATTATGTTTAACGCCTACATTATAAATGTTATTGAAAAGGTTACATTACTAAAAGTTTGGTATATCAGTTAAATAATTAAAAATTAGAGTTCCTTGCTTAGGTTTCGAACCGGCTCTAGCTTCATTTTTGTTTATAATCTTTTTGACAATGCCTAAGTGTTGCTTACCACACATAACTTATTAAAATTGATTAAAAAAAAGATTTTCTCTTTTCCATTACCAATGAATTCCGCCAGAATACAAGCACTGTTGCAGTGTTAGAAATAATGCTGTAGCAGCATTGGCTGAGGTGGAACCTAATTAAATAAATAAATAATAAATATTGGACAACATCACATACATTGTCCTGATTCTGTGGTATGTAGCTAAAGCACTTGTGTTACAGAAATCTGAAACAATGACGGAACCACAATACCCAGGCCCGAGACAATATAGAAAAGTTCGTTTCCCTTAATGACCCAACCGGGGATCGAACCCAGGACCTCAGAGATGGCGCGACTCCAAAGTCCCGTCCTCTCGCCTCTCGGCTACGGAGGTCGTTAATTGACCATAAAATGTACAGTGTGAGTTGATGATTGTGTTTATTGTGTGGTCACTGCAACCTAATGAGTGATAAGACAGTACAATACTCAAGTAAGTGTTTATTTTCACTAGTAATTAAGCTGGTGGTCTATATAGGTGGCCCCCAAAATAATCGTCGCCAGAAAAGCTAATCTGATCGAAATTCTAATCAAAATTAATGAGTTACAACACGTTTTTCCATGGAAGTTGTAAAGCAAACATCTAAACTGACCTCACATTTCAAGTCAAGAAAAAGTTTGCCTAGTGAATATTCAATACAGTTTTCTTCGAAGTCGATAGCCGTAAATAAATCTCTAGCTTTATTTAACGTCACATTTGACAGCAAATGCCGCGATAGCTTAAACAAGCGTACTTCTTTTATTCGCATTTGGACAAGGACAAACTTAAAGATTAAGAGATAACGAAGATGGAGCTTATCCGCACATCTAAGCTGGAAAGATAGAATTTGTGTTTACTATTTTGTTTATGCATCATTATTGGTGTATGAAATTAAATGACTGCCTAGTAATTCAAAGTCAGAACAGTTTAATTCATGTTGATTTTATCATTAATACTTTAAATTGCCTTTATAAACAAAAATGACTCTACCATTTCGAAACGAATTTTTAACTACCAAGAAAAGTTGAATTGCGTTTCTGATGAATTTTCACTTTAAAACCTTTAATTAGTTTTAAAGTTAATATCTGCGTATGATTGTCAATCGAAACCGATTTTTGTGTTGATCAATTGCGATGAACACAAAAAAATATTAATACGTTTACTTATTACGGGCAAGCACAACTTTTGACGGAATAATCTTATATCATTGTGTTAGCCTATGTCATCTTTTTAGTTTTTTTTTTGGGTCAACATGCTTCCTGAGATGATGAAGTTAGATATAAGGATATTGATGTAAAGCTAGGGCTTCCCATAACACCACCACAAAGTGATGAGTTCCAATCGGAGGGTTAAGTGCCCTAAAGTGCAGGTAGTCCCACATCACGTCACCTCGGATGACAATACTATGCGTTATAAAAAAGGTAAGGTTAGCTTAGCTCTAACTTTAGTAGCTCTTGTTCTGTCATGTGTAGGATACAGCTCAATATGAGACATGTCCTGATTGGATACCGTCCTGGAAATAAACAAGTTCAAGGTCAGGCCATAAATTGTGACTATTTGCAACAAACAGACATACTGTAAGATTTTGTCTGAGATTTACGACGTATATATATTTATTTTACAATTATTATTTTTTTACAGTAATTATGTATTGCGACAGTTTCGTATGATTTGTCCTTTAAAACTCAAATAAAAATTATTGGACTTGATAATTATATTTTCAAGAAACGATGAATTTTTTCGTTAGAATTAAGAAAACTTTCCTTTAAAAATATAAATAATTTTTTAATTTACATATTTTTTTATGTCCTACATCTATTCACTAAAAACGTAAATTTGTATTTAACTTTAGAACTATTTGAACCACTGAAAATTTTAATGCAGTGCTGACAAAATAAACAACAAAACAAATTAAAATAATTCAAGCTATGCTTAATTAATTGAGTTTCAAAATAATTAACACTTCCTTTTCACACCTTTCTAATTTCATGTGGCTGGTGGATTTAACTGGTTGAGTAATTAAAACTTAGTTTTTGATTTCGAACAATATGCATTGGTGTAAAGCAGTGTCTAGCTGACATAGTGGTTAGATAACTTTCGAATGAGGTCTGTGTTGAATGCGATCACAACTAACTAACGCTGTGACCTCTTTCCTTTCAAAAGCTTAGTTATAACTTATAACATGCTGGAATCTCGTACCAATCGCTCCAGTTTGAAATTTGCACTTTGATATTGAATAACAATGCCGGCAGTAAATATTTAACATATTACTATGCACTAACTAGTTCAGACAATATTTTGTAGTTGAGTTAAAGAACATTTAAGTACCTAAATAACTATGTAGTTTGAGGAAGGTAAGCTGCAACAGACCCGAAGGATGATTAATAAACGTCAGAAACGATTCTAAATTGGTAAGTCAACGTTTTGACTCTGTCTAATAAAACTATTTAGTTCTAGGAGGTAACCTGCAACAGACCTTTAGGATGATTCATAAACGTCAGAAACGATTCTGAATTGTAAAGTGAATGTTTTAACTCTGTTAAATAAAACACCTCCACCTTACAGAAGACCGCAGCCAAATAACAATCACTTCTGTGTTGTTGTGTTCCTGCGTGTGAGTAAGGTTTCCAGAGCTCCTGGAGGGTGATACATTAGTAGCAGGGGTCAAGCCTTTAAGGTAAGGGCGATAAGTCCAGTAACTGATTTATTATGCTGTACTTGTCACCCTTAAGCTAGGACCTCATTACCACTTAACATCAGGTGGGATGAGGTCAATCTTGAAGAGCAATATATAAAAAAAAATGTTGTTTTAGAAGGTATGCTGCAACAGACCTGTAGGATGATTCATAAGCGTCAAAAACGATTCTCAATTGGAAAGTCAATGCTTGACTCTGTCAAATTAAAATAGATCATCATAACAAATTTCAGTGTATGTGATTCTTTTTCTATACGTACTAATTTTAAAGCTGAGTTTGAGAGTTTGTTTTGATTGTTCAAACGCTTATCTCAGGATCTACATAAATTATTTTTATACTGGACGGTCCATTTATTGAGGAAGGTTTCAGGTTAGTACCATCATGCTGCAACCAATGGTAACTATCTGCATGACCCAATTGCATTAACTGGTATAGAATGCTCCTAGCATTAAGTCCAACTTTTGTACTTCTTTTTTTGCAATAAAGTTTTTAAATAAAATAAAAAATAACCAATAGAAACAAAGAGTCTGTGGAAAATGGGGGGAAAAACACACGTTCCTATATCCGTGTTCTCTTATTTTAAATCAACCCAATTTGATGTTACTAGCAGGAAATGTTAAGTAACTAAGTTACCAGCTGGTCCGGGGCAGCCATTGAGCTGAATGGGGCGAACTTGCCAACTCAAGCGTGCCAATTCCGTGACACGGTTCTGTGGCCTTGCCGCTAGTATGAAAAAAGTCTTTTGATAATATTTTAGTAAGTTTCTCTGGTAATAGATGGAGTTTATGTAGGTTGTATATAGTTACAGTAATTGTACTCGCGACTTGATTCGCGTGGAATAGTGACTTCAATAAGATTTTAATAATTATTTATAGATACGCAATAAAATCACTTATATATCTTTTTTTATATAACACTTCAAGATTAACCTCATCCCACCTGATATTACGTGGTATTGAGGTCTTGGCTTAAGGGTGACAAGTACAGCAAAATAAATCTGTTATTGGACGTGTCGCTGCTACTAATGTTGATACCCCCAAGAGCTCTGGAAACCTTACTCACACGCAGAAACACAACAACATATAAGTGATTGTTATTTGGCTGCGGTCTTCTGTAAGGTGGAGGTATTGCAACAGTCGGGCTGCTCCAGTTTCGAGCGATAAATCGCTATGCCCTACTTCTCTTAAAAAAAAATATATTTTTTAAAAAGGATCTATCGTATTTCGTTAGTTTTAATAAAACTCAAAAATTAAGTTAATAATGGGTTTGACATAATCATGGAGATTCGATTCCAGTTCAATTCAAATGGCTAGAAAAATTGACCCCCGTTACTTACTTGGTTAACTGATACTACAAGTGAAAATTTAGTTTCAAATCAGTTGTTTTCTTTTATTATTTTCGTTGTTATTTAATATACTCTCATTAAAAAACAAAACAACAAATTCAGAACCATACTAAGATACAAATGTGCCGACCTACGACATGACCTACAAGTCGACACAAATACAGCGTCAGCAGAATTGGTGTAGTAAACAACGCTCCATACGTAATGCGTGACATCGATATCCTACATCGCGATATCAGAGTTTTCGTCGCCACTAAGTATATATACGACAAACCAAGATTGGTAGTAGGGCCTTGGTCCCCGAGCAGATAACACCTAGCTCGGCGGAAGTACTTCCACTTTTAGTAAAGAACATACGTTCCTTACATTGGTGACCCCGACTGAGCTGAACATCAGCAGCCTTTGAAGAACGGAGCCTTCGCATCAGGCCATGTCTCCATACCCTCAACAGCCAGCTTAGCCACGACAAGAGCACCGGACCACCTCAGCTGACAAAGCCACCTGGTTCCGGGCCCGTGTAATGAAGCAGGCCATCGCAGCCCTACGACCGAGTCATTGGTCCACAGCGGCGTAGCAGCAGCTGCCTCCCTGCAACTACACGCATCGGGCACGTGCTTGGACTCCAAAGGGGGGGAGTACTGTGCCGACCTACGACATGACCTACAAGTCGACACAAATACAGCGTCAGCAGAATTGGCGTAGTAAACAACGCTCCATACGTAATGCGTGACATCGATATCCTACATCGCGATATCAGAGTTTTCGTCGCCACTAAGTATATATACGACAAACCAAGATTGGTAGTAGGGCCTTGGTCCCCGAGCAGATAACACCTAGCTCGGCGGAAGTACTTCCACTTTTAGTAAAGAACATACGTTCCTTACACAAATAAACCACGAAATTATGGTGAGAAAAGTGATTGTCTTGTCAAGAATCTCATACATTTTCAAGAAAATATAGTCTCCGCCTACTGAATAAAAACAAATCAGCCTAAGTCACTAAGCTATAAAAGATAATGCATACATAATATGTTTTGATTCGTCGCATGATTAATGTGGCTTGTCGCCTGTTTGAGGACGGGAATCCATCACAAGAGTTGAGAAAATGTTGCTCATACAAACTACCTCTCGGATTTAGACATTTTTATTTGTTGATTTTCTTGTTTCACAATTTTTGTTTCGTGTTTTCATTTGAAAATAATAATTAAAATGTTTAAAAACAAAGTACTTATTTCATTTACTTATTTAAAAACTTTATTGCATAAAAAGGTACAAAAGGTGGACTTAATGCTAAGGGCATTATATACTAGACAACCTTTGGGTCATGCAGAGATTTTCTAAATGGGTGAGTTATATTGCCTCACTCATTGACCTTAAAAAGTGCGTAAATAATCTAAAACAAATCATAAAAAATAACAATAAGTATAAGAATAAGAATAAATTCATTTGCATAATTAAACACTTCATTACAAGGCAAAACCAGTAAATTGTTATGAAACCAAAAGTAACAACATTATCTTGTTAATAACTAAGACCAGCTAGTTGACCAAACACTCCAAAGTACATTACACAAATTATGACAAATAAAACATCTATTGAAGGTATACCGACAAAATTCTTTACCTCCCGTACTAGTCCGAGAACTAATAAGTAAATAAAGTATTTACAATATTTTTCGTATTCGGCTTCTTTGAATTTTTTTATGAGTTCAAAATTATTTTCTAAAAGCCTGTTTCATCCATTAACGTTGTACCGTTGTGTATTTAAAAAAAAAGTAATTAAATTGAGTAATATTTATTGAAAAATAGCTATTAGTTTTTCTTATTAATTACTATGTTATTTAACCTTTATTTAGTTAAAACAAAACTAAGAGTAAAAAAACAACTTAAATAGGCATGACCGCATAAAAGTATTTGTGGAGAAAACAAAATACACAATTTTCAAAACTATGTCTCATGAGAAATCATCTCGGTTTTCATAAAGAAGAAAAATGACTAGTGAAATATGTTTTAGAAAACAAAAGGCTTATTGCCTTAAATAAACGTAAGTGCGTATTTATGGAAGAAATTGCAAGACAAGAAAATAAAAAACGCGTGTTACAACCTAACTGATGACAAAATAATAACATTTCTTTTTCATTTGGAAAGAGTAAAGTACACAATGGACTGACGACATCGTCAGATGTGCGGGGAGCCGCTGGATGCAGAAAGCGCAGGACCGCGCGTTGTGGCGTTCTGTAGGGGAGGCCTATGTCCAGCAGTGGACGAAAAGAGGCTGATGGATGGATGGATGGAAAGTACACAATATTTTGCTTTTAATGGATGAAAAACATTAGAGCACGATTCTTTATTTTAATAGTACTTTATGCTGTACTAGCGAATTTTAAATATTAGAAACATAACATTTTTATTTCCCCTTGCGGTGCGGGAATCAAACCCACGACCTTCACGTATCGCGCGTGCTGCTCTTCCTTAGGAGGAGCTTAAGGGTGACAAGTACAGCATAATCAATCTGTTACTGGACTTGTCGCCCTTACCTTAAAGGCTTGACACCTGCTACTAATGTAGCACCCCCCAGGAGCTCTGGAAACCTTACTCATACGCAGGAACACAACAACACAGAAGTGATTGTTATTCGGCTGCGGTCTACTGTAAGGTGAAGATATTTCACCATTGGGATGCTCCAGTTCGAGCGATAAATCGCTATGCCCAACCTCTCTTAAAATTTAATTATGTTTTGATTTATACAATAATGCTATCCTGTTTGTGGTATACAATATTGCTTTCAATACTTGATCGAACGACAAATACATTGAAACAACCCAGTACAAATCATATTTTTTTCTTCTGATTGAACGGTAATGAATTAATTTTACTCAAGCATAATTATTACAATGTCTGTTGAATGGGATAGCCACCAGTATATTTCTAACTAATCACCGATTATTTTTATTTAATTTTTCATTTGAACAAAATCCACTGCTCTTAATAAAATTACAAAAAAAAACTTGATTTTTAAACACTAACTACAGCTAACTAGCGGTCTCGGCAAACTTCGTTTTGCCTCAGAGGACTTTCCCGTTATTCTGTCGAAATTTTTCCTGAATTTTCTTTGCTATAAACCTCACGGAGCCCGAGACCTTTCCAACGAATGCAAAACAGTGGAAATCGGTTCGTGCGTTCTGGAGTTATAGCGTCAGGAAGGAAAATCCGACTTATTTTTATATAGTAGATAACGGATTTTAAGTACCTACATGAATGTTCTAAGTAACAATGGCAAGTATAAACAAGACTGCCAGAAATGTGAGTTTAAAATAGTGATGACCAGTTAGAGCGCCATTGGGTTACTGGGTCTTCGATCCGTCGCGAATATAACGGGCAGGCGTTTGAATATTTAATGGTTAGGTGTTGCCTGAACCCGTTTACACCAGTCTAAAACTGTTTTATGAAAAGTGTAGGGGCACTTTGTCTATTTCAATAGGGTAAGTGCCTAAAAATGTATTTTAAGTCCAATCTAACTGATTACCAAAAAATATAAATCTCATTTTTCTTAATATGTAAACAAAAGTTTAGTAATATGCATTGCGTTAAAAAATAGTGCGACGTCAGTTCTTCCCACAGTGTTGCGTATTAGTGACGTAAACACACCCCTCTAGTGAATTTAGAGGCGCAGTATCATTTTTTTTTTAAATAAAGTTATACGTATTTTTGTAAAAATACGTAATTTTACATAACTTAATATCCAAATACTTATATTATGAAAAATGAGAAAATGTTTATCGCAATTAAAATATTTAAAGTTAGCGGTGTGAAGCAATACATAATTTAAAAAACGTATATTTGTGCGTATAATATATAAAAATGGGGATTCCATTTCCCTCGAACGGCTTGACCATTTTCTCCTATTTTTATTGTATTTGTTATTGTCAGGAATAGGTTCTTATGAAAGAAAAAATTCAAATTATATAAAATTAAATAGTCGTCGTTAAAACAGGACAATGTCTGTCGGATCAGCTAGAACTGTATAAATAAAAGCACAAGTTTTGCCAACAGTGGAACACTGAGAGACAGTTTACTACGGCGACCGTCAATACAAGAAGAGTCCACTGAAATAATGATAAACATCCTTTGTTTTTTGTTTCAAGATATTTAGGTGTTAAGTTCATAAACGTTGTCCAAAATTAAGCCTTATTGCCGTGAGTACCTGGGACACTGAGCGTTCGAGACGATTGTCAAATAATCAGAAACGGTTTTATCGGACTGGAAGCCATATTGCCTAATCAGTAAACGAAATTACTAGCTGTATGTATGAAGTGACCGAATGACGTTGATCACAAAGATTTTATTTTGGACATTCATCATTATTGCAGTGGAGCCTTTTGAAATGATGTAATCTGTTTCTGCCGAGAAATAAACGTGACTGAATGTATGTGTTATTTTAGTTCACGTTTTGAGAAAATACTAGATTTACGACAAGTTACCTAGTAGGTCACCACAATAATCAAGAGTCATGGCCAATTAAGGGAGCCGATAAACTCTGACAACCAAAGTTCTGTTTTGTTCTTTTGATAGACTGTTATAGAGATTGTTTCCGCCAAATTGTTTTAGTTTAGGAGTTGAATGGGCAGATATAAGTCATCTGAAGTAGGCTTACTATCAGTAAATGCCAGGAAATGTTCTCAAAGAAAAATAGCCCCTAAGGATAAACATAGGGATTTGTTTCACGGATGTACATTCTTAGTTGTGTTTTGAAGGCTTAATAAGACTGAGTATGTAGGTATGTATGGCATACCATAGATAGATCCCCTGAAAAAAAAGCGAGGCAACCAAAAATACATTTTCTACATAGTGGGTATAAAATATTCGGAACATTTTTTTTGTATCCTTTTAATGAACAATTTTTTTCCTTATCTACAATATTTAATTTAATCAATGCCATCAATCCTTTTTATATATCCATTTTCAATCGTCCGTGCCTATGAATTTATTTTGCTTAATTAAAAAAATATTTTCGTCGAAGGTAAAAAATAACAATCTATTGTATTGAAACAAAAAATTACTTAGTAATGTAAGAAGAAGAAAAAAAACATTTTCTTTACGAGAGCTTTCTAGCGATAAGACCGACTAAATTGCAATGTAATAAATAGGTTAAACCAATTTTTGGAAAGTTTTGTGCAATAAAGTATACTATTTCAAAGAAACAGAAAAATTTAATCTCCCCTTGCGGTGTAGGGCTCAAACCCACGACCTTCACGTATCGCGCGTGCTGCTCTTCCAACTGAGCTAACCGCAAGTTGTCGTAGGCAAATTTGTCTTATAGCCTCCAGTAAGTGCCCTCTGTCGCATATGTTTAAAACTGTTATACTTAATTTAAAAATCTTTGAAGCCTACTATTACTTGAAGAGTATACTTGTGTTATATCTCCATCTTTTATTAGAAGAAGTATCTTACGTCAGACAATGCCTAATTCTATTGCCTTGGCTCTAATCTTCCTTAATCTCGTTGCGTAAGCAATATATCATTCTTAACCTAAAAACACTGTTTAGACGCCAGAGATGCCACTTTAGCCTAAATCGTAGCTAATGCACGAGCCCTAATGCTTGAGTCTCGTTATATTTCGCGAGCAGATTGCTTGAAGGCAGTATTAAAAAAAATATTACATTACAATGAAATAGAGGAAAGCAGGGAAAAAGTTAAAAGATAGGTAAATAGTTTATTTATTTTATATAAAAACTTTATTGCACAAAAAAGTACAACAGGTGAACTTAATGCTAAGGGAATCTACCAGTCAACCTTTGGGTCATGCGGATGTTTGTAAAGATCTTAGTACCTTGTCTTATTAAGTTAACGTTGTCTTTGTGGTCGAGTAAGTATGTCCATCTACACAGTTACTAACATAGTATTATGTACGTTGCGTTACAATTTTGCACGACGACACTTTTTCGTACAGATTTTACGAATTAGTGATGTAAACACAGCTCTCTACTGAATTTTGATGAAATTAATGTCATCAATTTTTATTTGTGTGTTGTAAAATCTAACTGACTGACTAAATATAATCTTTGTTTTTTTTCACAGTAATCGTCTTTATTATTATGTAGGTAAATAACATGTTTTAATCTGCATTTAGTCGAAAGCATCTTTTAAATAAAAAATAAAAAATACGCTTCATAAAACTATGAACTTTTACACAAATTATTCATATTTTTTTAATAAGTTTAAACCTCATAAAAATAAATTTTCGCCTGTTCTCTACGTCTAAAAAAGTGAATCACAAAAATGGATTCCTAAGTTCTAGGGAATTTAACTCTCTCCACTTGAATTAAATATACTTGTGCCTATAGGAAACGAGATGTTTACTATAAAGAACAGTTTTCGACCTTAAATATCAATGAAAGGTGCAAAACTTAATATCTGTACGCTTATAAATTACAACTAAAACAATGTGCGGAACTCGCATAAAATAAGACGTAAAACCAATTAAACTATTTCAAACAGCTATCTCCATGTTAATTAGGCATAATCACAGTTTCAAGTGTTCGCAAACTTAAACCCGAATTTGTTGACTTATATTTAAATGTGTAAATAGACAACATCACATACATAAACTCGAATAGATGACCTCCGTAGCCGAGAGGCAAGCAGGCCAGACTTTGGACTCGCGCCATATCTGATATCCCGGGTTCGATCCCCGGTCGGGTCAATATGGGAAACAAATTTTCTATATTGTCTCGGGTCTGGGTGTTGTGGTACCATATTTTTTTTTATAGCGCACTTCAAGATTGACCTCATCCCACCTGACGTTAAGAGGTAATGAGTTCCTTATGAGTAGTAATGAGAGTAATGAGGCGAAAAGTATAGCATAGTAAAACTGTTACTAGACTTGTCGCCCTTACCTCGAAGGCTTGACCCCTGCTACTAATGTAGCACCCCCCAAGACCTGTGGACACCTTACTCACATGCAGGAACACAACAACAACGGAGTGATTGTTATTTGGCTGCGGTATTTTGTAAGGTGGAGATAAGTCACCAGTCGGGCTGCTCCAGTTCGAGCGATAAATCGCTTTGCCCTGCCTCTTTTAAATTCACATCAAGATTAACCTCAGCCCACCTGATGTCTAATGGCAATGAGGTACCAGTTTAAGGGCGACAAGTACAGCATAACAATAGCTATTACTGAACTTTTCGCCCTTACCTTGAAATACCTAATAAATACTACCAAATAACAATCACTTCTGTGTTGTTGTGTTCCTGCGTGTGAGTAAAGTTTTCAGAGCTCCTGGGGGGTGCTACATTAATAGCAGGGGTCAAGCCTTGCCGCTGGGCCCAAACCACGGACTCCCGCCAGCAGCACTTCTGCGGTGCGGAACCCCGTCGCCCCAGCGCCAGCGTCGAAACCCCAGAAGGGGAAAAAGGGGGGAGTTACACAACCTCCCCCTCTTAGGGAGTCCCGCCCCCTGCCACCTCCACCCGCGTCTATGGATGCGGCATGGTCCACGGTAACTAAGAGGGGGACGAGAAGGGCAGCAAGGGCTACGGAAGCCCCACCGCCTCCGCTCAAACCGCAGGCGAAGAAGAAGAGACGGCCAAAACTGCCGAACCTCCGCCCCACTCAGACGGCGGCAGTATCAATCACGATACTGCCGGAGGCCGCTGAGCGGGGCCTGACGTATATGGAGGTCCTCACCAGGGCGAAGGAGCGGTTCTCCATACGAGATCTGGGGATCGAAAAGTTGAGTTTTCGTCCAGCGTTGACGGGGGGGCGACTTCTGGAGCTTAGCGGCGGCTCCGAAGCTGAGAACCGCAGTAAGGCGGACCAGCTAGTGGAAAAGTTGCGTGAGGCCGTCCCGGTGGATGGCGTGAGATTCGCCCGGCCTGAGAGGTGCGCAGAATTGCGCATCTCTCAATTGGACGACTCGGTCACCACCGGGGAGGTCGCTGCCGCAATTGCAGAAGCGGGGGGGTGTTCGGCGGGGGACATCAAGCTGGGTCCGATACGCCGAGCAGGCAGGGGAATGGGGGCCTGCTGGGCTCGTTGTCCTGCGTCGGTGGCAAAAAAATTGGTCGCATCGGGTCGACTGCTGGTAGGCTGGTCTGTAGCAAGGGTGCTACTTCTTGAGACCAGGGACCTGCGCTGTTTCCGGTGCCTCGAAAAGGGGCACGTCAGGCTGCAGTGTGGGTCTGAGGTGGATCGTAGCACCCAATGCTACAGGTGTGGTAAAGACGGCCACCTAGCCCGCGACTGTGGGCATGAGCCGCACTGTACCTTTTGCAGTGCGGCGGGTAGGAAGGTCGACCATATTGCAGGTGGCAGGGCCTGCAAGACCGCGAAGCCCAAGAGACGGGCCGCTGGTAATAGCGACAAGCCGCCGTCGCAACCAGCTCGACCCGCCCCTGACGTCCAGATGACGGGGGAGTAGGCCCTTAAGGCCGTGAGTCCCGAAGGCGCCAGAACGGGGAATTCTTGCGTTTAGGGGGGGGATTGCGTAATGCTTTAATGGCGATTCCCGGCCCCCCCCACCACTGCGCAGAGTAGGACCACCCCGGGAGTTTTAGTCGGTTCGTGTCCGACACACCACTCTCTGTCTCCCCGTGGCAGAGAGTGACGGTGCGTGGGCATTTCTCCCGGGAAACAAAAAAAAAAAAAAAAAAAAAAAAAAAAAAAAAAAAAAAAAAAAAAAAAAAAAAAAAAAAAAAGGGGTCAAGCCTTGAAGGTAAGGGCGACAAGTCCAGTAACAGATTTATTATGCTGTACTTGTCGCCCTTAAGCCAGGACCTCATTACCACTTAACATCAGGTGGGATAAGGTCAATCTTGAAGTGCAATATAAAAATAATAATACGAAAAGAAAAAATATATGTCATAATATAAGTATACAAGTACATACTTAAGCTACTTACCACAGAATCAGAGCAATGTATGTAATGTTGTCTAATATTTATTAATTTATATATTTCAGGTTATCTTTTCATTCCACCGGTTTTGTCGAACATAACACATTTACTCGCACAAAAACTTGTTACAGTTCAACGTAATTTTGACCCTAACATAAATTTGCTTATGAAAGATATTGCGTATGACCAAGACGGATCTGAGTTAACACTGACGTGTTGACTTACCCTAAAATCGAGACACACAAACCTACTTTACTTCATAATACGAGGCGATACATCAACATCAACCCCAAAAAGGCAGGTCAAGTGCGAATCGGACACGAATTTAAGGTTCAGTACCATTTTCTTCATCTAACACTGGCAGCAAAAAAACGGTTACTTACAAAATAAAAATCCTTCCCTTTCTTATAATTGCCTTGCCCACCAGGATACATTATGTGTACTTTTCGTTTTTAAGATACATCATGTAACATAATGATGTTAAGTAATGACCAACTTATGGAGTGCAATAAAAAATATCAATATGAATATGAACGTTTATTTCTTTTATTCATCTAAATTGGTATACTAACAATATATTTGTACATATCTTGTAACAAAAACGTCCGCATAGACAGACGAACGTACAGACAGTGGAGTCTATAGGGCCCATATTTATAATAAATACTATCAGTATGAATATGAATGTTTATTTCTATTTTATCCATCTAAATTGGTACACTAAAAATATATTTTTACATATTTTCCACAGAGAAAGACGAACGTACAGACAGACAGTTGAGTCTATAGGGCCCATATTTATAATAAATACTATCAGTATGATTATGAATGTTTATTTCTATTTTATCCATCTAAATTAGTACACTAAAAATATATTTTTACATATCGTCCACATAGACAGACGAACGTACAGAGAGTGCAGTCTATTTATAATAAATACCGTTTGGTTACGGAACCCCAAATAAGGCTCTTCATATTTTCATGTTGGCGAAAATTGTGTAGCAAATATGAATCTGAATTCATTTTGACGTCCAGATTTATATAGATGAATTAATGTCACATCAGACCAAAGTGCAGGCTTTTATGTACGAGATAGTATTTAGAATGAAACTTTTATTCAAACTGGTGTCAAATATTTCTACTAATGTACGCTCGTAGTTAAAAAGTTGATGGTGGTCATCCAATAGCCTCGATAAAATTATTTATTAAAATGAAACATAAAATATATCTGGATAAGCACGTTGCTAAGGAATTTTATTATTGTTATAATAATTTGACAGAGGTTCACTATCTTTTTCAATATTTAAAATGCCTATATGGTGTTTATATTATTAAAAAAATATTAATAGCTTAACAGAAAATTATTATATTCATTTAAAAATACATACAATCTTTTTTTTTACTTTAAATGAAACTTGAAAACTGTTTGGTTAGAATCAGTAATCAAATTCATTGAAGATGTTTTTATATTTGGACTTTTAACTTTACTGACTGACTCTTAACATTATTTTTTTATTTTTTGGTACGGTCGACAGCATGTCAAGACAAAACTTGCAATTCGATATTAGTTCTTTTGTGTACGACATAAGGGCGATACAAAATCCAATGTGTGTAATCTATCGTGTTTTTACAAGCGCCCCGCAGTACAGTTGCTATGACCGCGCAATACTATCAGTGTCCTAACTTAGTGACTTTTTGAGATAGGTACCATTTTAAACTTTAAAGGGGTATATACGTTAAGACTTTCACGTTCCATTTAAAACATTTAAAATAATTTGATGGCTTAAAACGCGAACGGGATAACGGGTGCAGTGTATCGAAGTGACTTCAATAACATTTTGTTGTGTGAGAATGTGAGGGTGGATGAAGATTTGCAACTTCCCCTGAACAGACGAAGGCGAGCAAGACCAGTCAGCCTGTGACCACGGTTGGTGCAACCTAACCGAAACGTCGGACAGTAAGTAGTTTGTATTAACTACTAAATAAAAATGGTGTCGCGTTTTGACCCGTTTCTTCAAATTCTTATCCCTAGCATTAAGTCCACCTGTTGTACCTATTTGTGCAATAAAGTTTTTAAATAAAATAAATAAATTCTTAAATCGATATCAAACTACCATGTTTTTTCAATAAAAACTTTATGTATCATACTTGAGACCAAATTCAAAGTCCAAAGGAACTGTAAAAAGTATAGGTATTGTATCTTGCACCCATACGGTTACTTTACGCGCACAGAATTATTACTATCCTGTAGCTTCGTGAGTTGTGGAGATACCCCCGTAAACATAATAGGGGTAGTTTTTTATTTTATTAATCGATACCACCATGTTTCGCATAAACTATATAGGTTTTTATATTCTAACTATACTAAAGAAAAACTTTATATATCATATTATATGAAACCAAAATCAAAATACAAAAGAACATCTATAAAAATATTTCGTGCCGTAGAACAATGACTTGTTTAATTAACATAAGATGGGATTAAAAATTAAAGTTACATCTAATAATTATTGGGTGGGCTCTGGCAGAAATCCTAGCCAAATTAATTGTTGATCTTACCAAACTCGCCTAGACAAGGACGAATCACAAACTAAGCGATAAGTCACAACTAATTACTGTTAGAGATAGACTGTTTGGACTCAACGTCTATGAAGATCACTTGTATAGGATCTTGGATAAACCTATTTTATTTATTAAAATATTTTTTTGACCGCAAGGTTGTTATGATCATTTTACTTAAAAAAAAATTAAATAGAGTTTGAACAATGGTCTTAGAAATAATTACGTATGCATAGTACCAATAACAATGTTATAAAATGATTACCGTTAGAACGTTGATTTTTTTTTAAATACTGTTTTTAGGCATTGTTGTTCAAACGGGTATTTAAATTAATTGGCCAGCTAGCACATAATTTTTCGAACTCCAAAATTATTTGTGCGTAAATCATTATAAGCCACGCTAAAATGATTTCAATCTACGCCATCGAATACTCTAGAAGTCAAGATTCCGAGAATCTGAACGATTCGCTCCGAGGTTCTCAATACGAAAATACTTCAAATCTTTTCGCGATCTAAATTGAATTTTAAACACGCTTTTTTTTCTGTGCCATCGGCTAGCAACAATCTTGGAGGGGTCCACTCGACACGGTGACCCAACGGCGATGTTCAACATCTAGGTTATTGGCTTTTAATAGGACATTGGTTCTTAGAAGTTCGCTACTACAAATATTGACTTGGTTCGTTGAGAGTCTCTTGGCCTCTAGATGAAGATTTGCAAGCATTCCAATTGTCTTGGACCTACGCAGTCACTTTAAGAATTAGCGGCGAGTGAAATTTTCAAAAGGGTATTTATTCTCGTCTAAATTTAGCTTGAGTCATACTGAAAGCTTCCTAACGTAGTCTTCTAATTCACCTGTTACCATCATGACATCAGTTGAAGGACGTCTACTGCTGAATCTTAGTAATAAATGTTATAAACGTGAAAGTTTGTAAGAATATATATGAATTTCTGGAAGTATGAATATCTAAATGTATATTTGTAACTCATCCACGCAAAAACTACTATATTTAACACGATATTTTTTGGAAGAAATAGAAATGAGACATTAAATTTTAGTTTCTTCTTTGTATATGTTAGGCGTCACTCAAATAGGCTGCACCATAATACCAGCGCTGCAGCAGCCTTGCGTCGCTGCAGCATATAGCTGAGGTGTGGCCTAGTTGACCACTTACCCATTAAGTCTTTTGTTTTGTTTTTTGTTTTTGTTGCTATTTATTTAATGTTTGTTTTTACTTCTTTCTGTACTTCTTCTTGTTTTTAGTTTTTATTTTATTTGTGTAAATTTGTATCTTCTGTGTAGTGGTCAATAAATGTATTTTCTTTCTTTCTTTCTTTCTAAATTATCATATAGGATACTTTTTTTTCGCAAAAACACGAGCGAAGTCGCAGGCAACAGTTAGTACATTATATGAATGCGAAAGTTTGCGAGAATGTTTGGATGTCCGTATATTGGACAACATCATCACATATATTGCTCTGATTCTGGGGTAAGAAGCTTAAGCACTTGTGTTAAAGATATCAAAAACAACGACGGTACCACAACACCCAGACCCGACCGGGGATCGAACCCGGGACCACAGAGATGGCGCGACGCCAAAGTCCGGTCCGCTCGCTTCGTGGAGGTCGTATATTTGTTCCTCTTTCACGTACTATTTACTGAAAGGATTTTAATGAAATTCTGTCGCTAGACATTTAAGATGCTTGGATACCATAAATTATTATAAATGTATTCTGAAATAACTCGGAAAATAACGCACTCAGAAATACCTTCCAATCTCACTAGCAGTTTCGTGTTAGTTCCCCAGAACATAGCTGGTCAGCTAAGTTTAGAAAAATATTTTATTGATTTCATATTAAGCGAAATCAGTTTTATTTTGATTGAAATGTGAAAATCTTTTAAATTTCTTAGCTGTCACTCTTTTGATCACCATTTCAGCAAACCCGTGAGTAATTCCCAATCAATTTTAAAACTTGGCGCCAATTTACAAGATTAAGTTTTTAAAATTTAATATTTGACCATTTACAGTGTTTACTAAAAAGTTTTTAAGTAAAGGGAAGGTTAGATGCGGTCGGATGACGGCTGATAAAGCGATCTTGATTTTACCCCAAGGTTAAGGGTTGGCTATGAACAGTTTTAGATCGGGAGACGAAACGGCCCATTTCTGTTGATGGTCCAAAGGGGTCGGATTGACTATTAATTTCAAGTCGCTTATTTCAAAAACTGCTTTATCGAGCGAAACACGTTCCACTTGATTTGAAAACATACATAATTCAAATTTAAATATTTACAATAATATAACACAGCAAAGTACCATTCACTGATCGCCAGACAGACTAATTAATCACGAAATATAAGTAGCTATGATACCTACAAACTCGAAATTTAGCAGCTGTAAGCAACTTATGTTCTTTACTAAAAGTGGAAGTACTTCCGCTGAGCTAGGTGTTACCTGCTCGGGGACCAAGGCCCAACTACCAATATTGGTTCCTTGTATACAATATACATAGTTAGTGGCGACGAAAACTCTGACATCGCGATGTAGGATCGATGTATCGGCTAATCGTGCATTACGTATGGAGCGTTGTTTACTACGCCAATTCTGCTGATGCTGTATTTGTGTCGACTTGTAGGTCATGTCGTAGGTATGCACACAGCAATAGCCATTTTCTTAAAAGGTATAGATATCCGGTAAAAACGGATTATACGAATCTCTACCCTTAAAGGTGTAAAAAAGCGTTGGAACTTGGTACCTATTAAAGAAAGTCCTGTTTTTGAAGTAAGAGAGCTGAAATTCAAAATGCATCCTCTATAGACCCTATTGAGGTATATACATAATGTACTAAAGGAATCATATAGAGATAGGCTATGGTCATATCCACGCAAACAAAGTCACGAGCCACCGCAAGTGTATTTTGATATAGATAGACAGGAGCGTCTATCTATAGACAGGAGAGTTTAAGTCACGTCAACTCTATTTTGATTGTTTAAAACATCTTTACAGCCAACGCCCTTTAGCTATTTCTTACTCCAAACACACGCATTTGATCAAATAAAATAATTTAACAGGCTTATACTTTGATTGACAACGACTGGGGTAAGCCACTTTACTGCTGAGGCTGCCAAAATGGAATTGGATAAAATCGCAAAAAGTTTGAGCTTCATTCGTATCAATATAAATGGTTTGGACGTTGCTAAACTCTTAAAAGACAATGCACTTTCATAAAATTTTGGCGAAATGACGTTAAACTTACCGAAGGCTAAGTTAATACAACAAAAAAGTTTATCGCTTATGATAACTTGCTTGGGTTTATCTCAAATGGAAGAGCAGCACGCGTGATACGGGAAGGTCCCATTATTTGGTCAAAGTCAAAGTCAATCTTTTTTATTCACATAGATTACATTAGTAATACTTATGAATAGTCTCTATATAAAGCAAATGAAGCTACCTGGTCTTAATTGTATTGGTCCTACACTGCAAGGGAGTTGACATTTTTCTGTTTCTTTAAAATAGTTAAAACTTGCAAGTGCGGCGTCAAGAACAACAAAAATTAAGCAATGCTAGTAGAAAAACCGAACCGGAGGTAGCTCCATTTGTTTTTTAAAGAGACTATTCATAGCTATTACTAATAAATAAAAAATATTGACTTTGGTAGACAGCTTATTCTCACTACTAATCTATTAGTACCCTATTGCAGGTCAATGTCCTTCATCATTACAATCCAGTCAAAATTACAATAATAGGTGCTGGCTTGATCACAACTCAAACCAAATATGGTTTGCTAATCACCAGAGGTTAGAAGTAGTTAGGATTATTTTAGGACTGATATTCATTTTAAACAGCGAAAGCAAAAATGGGCATGCCTCGAAGTATATTTAAACTAATGCACGCGACGACTCCAAAATTACATCATCGGCAAAACCCGGGAAGGTCCATATTAATATCAGCATTTAGATACAAGCTATAACAGTACCTAATTCCGACTAGTATTTATATAATTATGAATGCCCATGGGAACAACTCTGCATAATCCTTTTTGAATGACACTTTTGCTTTAATTTCACTGGATAGGGTTGTGTCATGGCACTTGTGTATGTCTAAGTCACGATAACAAGATTCCGTCAGATATAAGGCCATAGATACATGGATCATAAAACTATTAACAAGACAGTGACAAGAGAGACAGATCATTAAACTATTTCAAAAAATTGTCGTCAGAAGTGGCTTTTATTTAATGACTAGCTGACCCGACAGACATTGTCCTGACTTTACCGCGACTATTTAGTTCGAATTGGTTTCACACACGAATCCTCTAATTGTTCACGCAATTTTTATTCTTTTTCTTTCATAAGAACCTTCTCCTCACAATAGGATAACATAGTGAGTGATCAAAAGGGATGGTCCCAGAAAGAAACGCAAGTTGTGTGAAAAAAAAAACCATTCCAACAAACAATGGGATTTGTTTTACTAAATAAGTAAAACTTAAAACCCTGTCCAGTCCGAAGCATGTTTTTCTCAGGGCACAGGAGAAGGATTAATTAATGAGGATCTAAGCGACGTGACCCTACCCTTCTCAGACCTAACATAGACCTCAATCAAAGCGGGAACGAGGAACATTTCCATAATCTTAATTACTTACTAGTGTGGTAATTGCTTTTAATCAGTATACATTAATCAAACAGCACCTACAATGAATGAACTCTCTGAAGTTTGCTCTGAAATCACAAGCAAAGCTTCGCGTAAATTTAACCTGTTTAATTTTTTTGGATTCCATTTTCAAATGCACAAAATCTTTAGATCCAACACAATTTTTGAATATTTCCAAAGTACTCTTTTAAGAGTTTCGAAAGTTTAGAAAGATAAAATTAATCTCTTATAGGATCTCTTTATTGTCCATCTATCTATCTGTCAAGTTTATTTTTCTCAGGAACGTATCCACCTTATTTTCAACTAATATAGCCCTGGTGGCTCACACGCGTACAATCTCCGTTTTTTACACATATTCGACAGACCAATCACTTGTGTGTTGTTGTGTTCCTGCGTATGCAATGTTTCCAGAGCTGGGGGGTGCTACATTAGTAGCATGGGTCAAGCCTTGAAGGTAAGGGCGACTAGTCCAGTCACTGATTTATTATGCTGTACTTGTCACCGTTAAGCTAGGACCTCATTACCACTTAACATCAGGTGGGATGAGGTCAATCTTGAAATATAAAAAAAGATTATTTGCTCGTATTAGTCGTAGCATGATGTTACATAGCCAAAAGCCTTTCTTAATAAATGGACTATTCTATACATTTTTTTTTTCTATTTGAACTAGTGGTGGTGAGATTAGCGCGTTCAAGCAAACAAACATATTCTTCAGCTTGGTAATATTAGTATAGATACTCAGGGCAGTTTGCCTTAGAGCCGTCAATCAAAGTTCTCAGCCAACAAAATCGAAATACACTGCCTAGGCCTTAAGCCGCAAAAACTGTTGTCGTATATCTGGAAGAGGGAATTAAGATTATGTCGGATCACCAATGTATGGAACGTAGTTCTTTACTAAAAGTGGAAGTACTTCCGTCGAGCTAGATGTTGTCTGCTCGGGGACCAAGGCCCAACTACCAATCTTGGTTCGTTGTATATTTAGTTGGCGGCGACGAAAACTCTGACATCGCGATGTAGAATCGATGTTATTGATTGGCCAATCGTACGTTACGTATGGAGCGTTGTTTACTATGCCAATTCTGCTGATGCTGTATTTGTGTCGACTTGTAGTTGCTGTATTTGTGTCGACTTGGAGTTTTAGTAGGTAGGCCTGCCATTCTCAGGGCGGGAGAGTCCCACACACGCCGCCACTCTCCCTCGGATGGCGGTACGGTGCGTCACGCATTTCTCGGTACATTATTAAGCAACGAATTAGGCCCTACTAACGTTGGCAAACATTGGCCGCCAACTGCAAGTATTTGGCCCAAGGATCTGCATTACAATCGGTGAACGGCCGACTGACCTGGTTCTGGTCGGCCGATGCAACCGATCGATCGCCATCAAACACTTCTTGGTAACCAAGTGTTGTTCCAGCTGTTGCTAGGCTAGATAGGGCATCGACAGTGTGCTTTGATTATAAACAAATCCATACTAATATTATAAATGCGAAAGTTACTCTGTCTGTCTGTCTGTTTGTCTGTCCGGCTTTCACGCCTAAACCACTGAACCGATTTTTATGAAATTTGGTATAGGTATACGGTGAACCTCTAGAACGGACATAGGCTTTTATTGGGAATGAGGGTAATACCACCCTTGAAAGCTTTGATAGGAAAATAATTATTTTTTTAATTTAGAGATATTAAGTATAGCACAAATTTAGCTCGAAACTTGGATTATCATATGGACTACTTTTTGTTTCGAATATTTGGGGAGATAGGATTGGAATAGGCCATGAAAATATGTAGTCCACGGGAACGAAGTCGCGGGCACAGCTAGTATATAAATAAATAAATATTGGACAGCATCACATGCATTGCTCTGATTCTGTGGTAAGTAGCTATAGCACTTATGGTTCAGAAATCTGGAACAACGACGGTACCACAACACCCAGACACCAGATAACATGAAAAAAATCGTTTCCCATATTGACCCGACCGGGGATCGAACTCGGGCCCTCAGAGATGGCGCGAAAGTCCGTCCCGGCCTCTCTGCTACGGAGGTCATCGTTGATTATTCCTATCGTCATTTGTGGTCTGGGCTAGCAGCCGCAAGTGAGATCATCCATGGTGCTTGTACCAATTAGGGGGAGAGCCTTTTGGGTTTGATAAACAAAAAAGAAAAAAAAATAGTATTTGTACATACATATATGTTGATACTTTAATATACTTACACAAAAAAAAATATGAAAGTTGGTAGTGTCAATACATACTATATTTAGTTTTTTGTTTTATTAAATAAATGTTTTATATTATATTATATTATTATTATATTATTGGACAACATCACATACATTGCTCTGATTAAGTAGTAAGTAGCTAAAGCGCTTGTGTTACAGAAGTCGGAAACAACGACTGTACCACAACACCCAGACCCGAGACAATATGGAAAAGTTCGTTTCCCATATTGACCCGACCAGGGATCGAACCCGGAACCTCGAGAGATGGCGCGACGTTAAAGTCGGGCACGCTCGCCTCCCGGCTACGTCAAAAGAGGTCGGTTTTATTGGGGGCATGGGGAGTTTCACACATTCCGCTGTCTTTTTCTCCAAGCGACGGTATGGGGCGCAAATATATTCCCCTTTCTTTTGAAAAGTTAAATAAAAGGCTACATAAGCGACACAGATTAAATATAATGGATTTCTTAGTACAAGATGTAAGTAGTAGAAGCAACTACAAAGGCTCTTTAATTTCGATTGAATATTCAAAGCGAAGGTCTTATATTTCTACTTACCTATAGCAATAATTGGCCCGATGTAAAATACTAGTAAAAATCATACATCTGTTATCATTCGTTTTTTGTCTAAAAACCATTTTGAAAATAATCTTCAGTGGTCTTTTACACAAAAAAAGATTTAAAAAAATTAACTTAACGCTAGGAGCATTCTGGGTTCGATTCCCGGTCGGGTCATTGAAGAATACGAACTTTTTTGTCATCTCTGGGTGGTGTTGTTAAGTGCTGACGCTACTTATCACAGTATCTGAGCAATGTAACTGATTTGTTACCTAAATATGTATGTCATTTTAATTAAAATCATATTTAAAATAATCTTATAAGTACACAATGTAAATTATAGTATGGTTTAGGATTAGAAACAGTTTGAATTACTAGAATAGCCAAGTTATATGAGATTAATTTCAGTCCACGGGCATAATAACATCTCATTACGTAACAAAACTAGTGAGGAGAGATTACCAAAATTACATAATACATTCCTTTGAAACTGTACAGATTATTTCACAGCTTCTAGTGGTATTGAATAAGACAGCGTAAATATCAAAAAGATGTTTACCGTCCAGTGGTATAATCCAGGGATTAGATAATATCAAGTGAATAATACTAGTGGGCGCTGTTACCACAGGCCTCGCATTGGTCGCTTTTTTAATATCTTGGGTATTATCGGAGTTTTAGAATGATTTCCTAATTCTATCCTGTTTATTACATTAGTAGGTCTGTCCACTACTGATAGATACAAAAAGTTTTTAATCACTTTGAAGAACATTATTTAAACAGCCTTTTTTACTCTAAAATTAAATATATTTGCGAGCAAAAAAAATACGAAAATATGAGAGGTAAATGTACAAGTATATACCTACTACAGGTGTTAAAGTTACGAAGGAAAATCCATTAAGTAACTTGTAATTTTTAAGTATTTTATATTCATTTAATTGCTAAAAAATGGTCTTTCGTTGCAATTTAAATCTAAAATAAAGGAGTTATTTTGCTTCATTAAATAAATAGACTGAAGATTATGCAGCATATCAATGGGTTTGTTTATTATTTAAAAGATATAAATATGTGTAACTCAAAACCTGGATTAAAATAGCAACTATTAGGAGCGAAGAAATAATGGAAAATGTGAAAAAAAACAGGGAAAATTATTCATCCTTGAGGGCTTCCGTGGCGTGCGCTGCGAAAACGGTTCAAGATACCAAAAATATATGTATGAAAGAATTATTCCTATTGAAATGATCTAAAAAAATGTCCACGCGGACGAAGTCGCGGGCGGCTGCTAGTTCGTTTATATTGTGGTATAAAGCACAACATACACAATTCGATGTAAAATGGTAGAAACCAAAAAAAGCGAAAAACTGTGAATAAAGATACAACAGCAAGTAAGTAAATGAGTCGAAAAGTGCACCGAATAAGTGTATAAGCTGCAGGTATCATTCCACTTCTTACGTATTTTAAAAAGCACATCGTTACCACTACCTAGCGCCATCTATCGCATACCTCATCTCCAATCCATCCATCAAGCAAACTATATTTTTGTTTTCCCTCGGGAACATCAATTTTTTCCGGGATAAAAAGTACCCTATTATTTAATCCGGACTTCTTACTTTACGTCTGCAAAATTTCAAAGCAATCGGTTCAGTAGTTACGGCGTAAAAGCGGAACAAACAAACAAACTCACTTTCCGATTTATAATATTAGTAAGGATTAATGCTATTGATACATTTTCATGAACAGACATTTAATTGTACCTAACATAACAGATATTCTAGTCTAGGCATTATTGTTTCTATATTCAGGTATCCATAAAGATAATCCCATATGACTTTTCCAACGTGCAAACATTGAAAAAGGCTAGCTTCAATATTGGACGCCCACGATCTTCAACTACTTAAACATCTTCCTCTTACAAAGATAATATCGCAAGAAAATAGCTTTCACTGTTTACTCAGTCCTCGATATTACAGTCGGAAAAACAATAATTAAAACGGTCTTTTCATCACAAAAGCTGGTGTTTTGTTTCTTTTTTAGCGGTTCTTGGAATTTGAACCGAGATTTTTTATTACTGTTCAATTGCAGACTTAATCAGAATAGCGTTTATGAGCACCTTATTTAGTTTTCCAGCCTTTTGTATTATTGTTCTTGATACACATAACAAAATCACACAACGCAGGTGCAACGTACCGCTGGGAAAGAGGCAACTGCGTTAGTGGGACTTCCCCGCTCTGAGATGTATGGGGAAGAAAAAAAAATCATATCACTGCAACATAAATATCACTACATCCCACAATGGGAGAAAAAAGTTCAAGGGGCGCAAGAGATGTCAAAACAACTTCACGTAATTAATATTTTTAAAGAAAGTGATCAAACAGAACCAAAAAATCAAGATTTCACGTCCACTTTTGTATGCGAATATCTGCAACATTTTCATAATTTTCAAATTGAATCTTAATTAAACAAACCACAAAGGTCAAATTAATATCAAGCAAGCATCTGCTGCCTGCTGATTTATTTTGTCCTCAATAAAATCTTCATCGTCACGTTCTCTTCTAGTCACGTGTCACGTCTCGTGACTAAGCGATGGTATTGTACGTTCAAGAGCACGACAGGCTCCATACTTTGTACTTTAAACCCTTATTCCGTTGGTATAAGGCCCAAAATCGAACTGCTAGTGTTTATATTGGCGTGTTGAAGACCGTAACTCCACACGTGTCGAGGGTGATTCCTTTCGCGAGAGCTATGGGAATATAGGTCTTCGCGTTTAAAGTTTTAGAGGCTAACTGTGAGGACGAATACTAAATCTATATGAGCGAAAGCTGGCTGACTGACTGACTGATCTAACAACGCAGGGCCTAAGCTATAAGGGTTAGATACTTGAAATTTTGTAAAATCACCTCTAAAAGGGAAAAGTGAGGGTTCAAAGTCGATACGAAGTAATTTTATTATTTATTTTTATTTAAAAACTTTATTGCACAAATAAGTACAACAGGTGGACTTAATGCTAGGGGCATTCTTTATCAGTCAACCCTTGGGTCATGCAGATTTTGTATATGGGTTTGTATACAATTAGGTATCAATGCCACTTTCCATGGTAATTTTATATGCCAAGAAGGCTCACAAATCCAAACCAAATGTATAGTTTGTTTTTGTTTGGACTATTTAGGTCCGGTTTCAATATTTGAAAAAAGATCAGTTCTAGTAACGTATAGTACTTAATAAATGATACGAGGCTAAGCTAAAAACGACCGACAGACGACTGATGACAGCTGGCACGAAAAGTTACTTATGAAGCGGTATGAACGAGTCGTAGTTGGTTGGAGAAAAATTGATAGTAGATTAGGTTTTTGACACATTACGAATCGTACATTATTGGAACTGAGCGTTAGTGTAGCTGCTTTATGTTAAGTTTGCACAGCAGGCCGCTTGTTTATTATATTTTGAAATTTTTAAATAAAATTCAGTATGAAAGTTTTTCATAAAAAGTGATGAAACGTTCACACTATGTTAAATACGAGAAAATACCTGTAAACAAGTAAGTAGATTTGTTACAGTAGCTTTAACTTCCTACTGTCTCTATGTAGACACTTAGGATACCACTAACCTAACCACTTGATTTATCACAAACAATCTTATGACATATATAATAATTTTGAAATAACTTATAACAAACGTAACAAGATACGTCAAGAAAATCACATCGCACCTGTCTAACAGATGATGAAAATTACGTTAAATTTAATCATGTGAGAGTGTTAAGAAAACGGTAGAACAACAAAACCGTCTAACTCGTTTACTTTGAAATGTGGCGCCATTTCTGGACTCATTACCAAGACAATTAGTTATAATGACTGCGAGCGAAATTTTGCAAGACACAAAGTCGTATTTCGTAGCGACGATATTAACTGTAATCTTATTGTTAAATACGAAACCGTTTAATTACAGTCCTAAAACCGTGCGATAGATAGATAGATATCTGTAATATTTATGTGTATCAAAAAACAATAAAGTATATACTTTATTGCATAGATCATTCATTGAAGTTGGTATTATAGTCTTATTGGTATTATTGACAACCTCCGTGGCCGAGAGGCGAGCGTGCCGGACTTTGGCGTAGCGCCATCTCTGAGGTTCCGGGTTCGATCCCCGATCGGGTCAATATGGGAAACGAACTTTTCTATATTGTCTCGGGTCTGGGTGTTTGGTACCGTTGTTGGTTCTGATTTCTGTAACCCAAGTGCTTTAGCTACTTATCGAAGTCAGAGCAATGTATGTGATGTTGTCCAATATTTATTTATTGTTTATTTATAGTTAAACTTGACGGTCTTTTTATTTCAACAAGTTTCGATTGATTTCTGGAAACTTTTTAAATATACGATTAAGATATTTCGAACATTTTTTTTTTAAAAGATAGGCATATTTTAACGTTATTTATTAAAAGATACATTATGTCTTACTAACGTTAAATTATGCCTACAAGATGATTATGTCTTGTAAAATTATCATATTTCAGGATCACAGAAGTTAAGAATTTTCAATTCTTCACAAGTTCATGAATTATATAAATTGAAAATAATAAAACAATAAAAGATTTTGGCACTGCACCTTTTTACATTCATCAAAACATGCATCACAGTTTATGGTCAATCTATCACTTTAAAGTAATTTAGATGTTCATCAAAGAGGTTGTTAGCGTGAAGTCAAAAACCGTGAGGACAGCAATTAAGGCGGTAACTATCAAACAAATGAACAGCCTCCATTTGTAGGTGCCCAGCTGTCTGGACCGAGAAAATTGGTTGCCGAACGATTAATGCTACGGTGACTACCTAGGCTATTAAGGAAAAATATCATTTTTTTGCTAATCGAGTTCCACATAGATGATACTCAAAATCTATGCAATGAATGTGCAATAAGATATGATAGAAAAGATCGAAAGAAAGAAATCTTCATCGTCATGTCAAAGTGTATAAAGAACAGCAAGTCAAAAATAAAATTATGTCACTAAAAAGGCATATACAGCATATTATGTATAAATGAGGAAACTGATTTTCTTTCTCTAACCTATTTTCTGACAGCTAATCAATAGTTACAAACTTGACAACGTAAATAAATATTCCTTGATATTATTTTAAAGAAAACCCCTGCTACTAATGTAGCACCCCCAAGAGCTCTGGAAACCTTGCTCACACGCAGGAACATAACAACAGTGATTGTTATTTGGCTGCTTGGTATTTCACCAGTCGGGCTGCTCCAGTTCGAGCGATTTAACGCTATGCCCTACCTCTCTTAAACATTTTAAAGAGTCAGGTGTTGTAATGTGATTGAAGCAACAACAGTAACAGTAATAGCACATTATTATATTATTCTAAAAGATTTTACATTTTCTGCAAAATGTTGTAACTCGAAGCAAGATTATTATTGAATTCACTTTCTCATATTACTAGTCTTAAGTTACAAGAAAACTAAATTTAAAGAAGAATGTTTACTCAATATGTATTTATTTTCTGAGAATAATGTATTTTATAACTTTCTAAGAATTTGAACTAGGTACTAACGAAAGTCTACAGTTTCAATACAATTTTAATCAATTACAAGCATAAAAGCATTGTCACCGTTTACCGTTATTTCTATACGATTAAAAAGAAATTGTGATTAGAAATTTAAGCAACTCAATGCAACATAACATCTGGAAAATCTTACATTAATCAACAAAGCGAAACAGTATTGAATTAAGATTTTTTTAAGAAACACAAAAATTTGCGGTAGAGGCGGGATGAATGGTGTTTCTTAAAAAGAAAAAAAAAATGTTGTGTGTAGAACAAAATAGAAATTAATTCAATCATGTCATTAGAATCGTTTGACAATGCATCGAAGATCTGCAAATTTGTAAATTTGGGAAATCATTTTGTCTTACTTTGCCATCTCTATATAGTGTCCGCTCACGTTATAATAGTACGGGAAAAATCAGTTTAAGACCAAATGATCGGTGAAAATTAATAAAGCTATGCAATCACAAAATTGCATATTCCTATGTTTAGCTCGTTCTTCGCCTAAAATCATGATGACGACGATTCTATGTAGTACTTCAGTTATATAATACCCGAATAAACTCAGAATGGAAGCACAAAATTGATTTTAGATTTTAATATTTTTTTTACTGTTTCCACACTAGTAAACTTTAAATATTTTAAAGAAACAGAAAAAAATGATATCCCCTCGCGGTGTGGGATTAGAACCCACGGCCTTTATATATCTGCTCTACCTCCTGTGACACACAGATTTCTTTATAATTAAAAATTGAGTTTACTTTGTTCCTACATAATTGACCAGTAGTACCTAACGATTGCCACTTGAGGTTGTAATAGTCAATTTACAAATGGCCGCCACAAAAACAACCAGACGGCCGTTACACTTCGTCAATTGTAAATGTTGAAGTGGCTTTTGCGACGCCATTGGCTTGGGTCCTCGTTTAATTGAGTTTTGTCATAACTTTTAGGGTTCTGCTCTTAAAATTATGAAAATATATAAAAAAGGGGGTCTTTTAAAAACGAAAGGTTTCGTTTTTCTTTGGAAGATTTATCAAAAGCTTGGAAATAACAGTGTAGTTTTTCATTTCCATAAATAATATCTAGTTTTTTGAAAACCCTTAATTCGCGTTCGAAGTGAATTGGTTAGATTATGAGAGTTAAAAATTGGTATCAGCTATCGGATTCGACATTTATTTAGTTTTAGGCTGGAGTTACTTTATCTTCGTGACGGAAATCTACGTTTTCTTTAGTTCATACTATAGATCGTCCGTAATATTTTTCACAACGAGAAATTAGCGAAGAAATCAACTTGAATGATGTAACTTTAACAATTTATTGAACCAGATTCATCGTGACCTTTGCAGATCTATTCTCTTTTTGAATTAAATTTAAACAGGAACATTTTTATCCTAGCTGTGGTTCAGGCATACCTTATATCATAATATTTCCCAAAATTTTAAATATCAGCTCTTGCACAAAACGCGATCTTGCACAAAATTAGTACGGAACGTTCTACTCAGGTTTAAGTCGCCACTTCTCCTTATTCTTCGTCTCAGCAATCCACAAGACACTTTGATCAGCTTAATCAAGCCATTTGAAACCTTACTCAAAGGAGACATGGCTTAGTTGTTGTACTTGTTGGGGTTAGACGGTCGTTCAAAAACATGAAATTGATTTATATTGAGTTTCTTTGATGCGTCGGTCGGTGGATATTACGACTGCATTGTGAGATGGGATTAGGAATCGAATCTTATATTGTATGGAGGCAACATCTTCCTTTATCATTTTAATTACCTTTTTAGATACAATAGATGTTGTCTTTTTACGTTCGATTCTTTGATTTGGAGTTCATTAAGGATTATGAGATTCACGTTGTTTGCGAGTGGTGTGATGGTTGTTCATAACTTTTTGGTAAATAGAAGAGGTCTTATTAATAAATTATGACGTCATAATACCCCAAAATCAGAAAATAATAAGGATGCTTTAAACAACGGCTCATTTGTCAATGCGAATCAATTTTTTTTATATATTGCACTTCAAGATTGACCTCATCCCACCTGATGTTAAGTGGTAAGGAGGTCTTAGCTTAAGGGTGACAAGTACAGCATAATAAATCTGTTACTGGACTTGTCGCCCTTACCTTGAAGGCTTGACCCTTGCTACTAGTAGCACCAGTAGTACGTAGCACCCCCAGGAGCTCTGGAAACCTTACTCACACGCAGGAACACAACAACACAGAAGTGATTGTTATTTGGCTGCGGTCTTCTGTAGGGTGGAGATATTTTACATCCATACATTTTTTTTCATTAAAATAGTCATCTTTTTTGTAGAAGCTCTTCTTTGATAAACATTTTTGTATACGAGATTGAAATCTATGCAAGAGAACCTTTAACAAAAAGTTAAGATATGCAATAGAATACAGTCTACAATCTGGATCTGTCATTTCCAGGCAGTCTCGTATTAAACGAGTCTTAGAACCAAATTAGCACATAAACTATTCTGGATTTCAATTCGCTGCTAACATTTCTATTTCCTCTTGATCCGGTTGCAGTCAACGCCATACAACGATGTTTGTCTTGTCTTTATACTTGAGATTACCAATTTCGACCGTTAACCCTTAAATGTAGGTTCAGTATATAATATTAGTCGGTACCAGTCTTTTGAGGGTCCACTAGAAATTCCTAAAATAGGGAATGCTCACAATGTTATATTTGTTTGTTCTAGATTTTAATTGCATATCCGGATGGTTTTTTTTAATGCTTGAGTTTAATAACCTCAAAATTATGGGTAAGAAAAATACAACCTAAAATTTGACGCATTATTTCCTATTACAGAATGACCTTGCTGAATATGTAGGGTTAAATTATTTTCACGCGTTACAATACACATGCTCATGTAACTCTTTGGATAGAACTGTAGTAATATAAGGTTTTAATAAAAATAAATATTATATTCATGACAGAAAACATCATATAGAAATACAAAATTGCATCTTTGATTTTTTGGTAAAAAAGACACGAAATAAAATGAATTATCTCTTTACTTAAACGCATTTCGTTATTTATTGTAATTAACAATTTAGGGGTTAGATGGGGCATGGAACAAAAATATTATGCGTGGCATGGACAAAACAAAAGGCAAAATCTCCTTAAAAATTAAAACAGTCGTATTTCATATATAAAATGTTGTAGTCGTTAATGAAATGCAACAAAACGTGCAGTCCCCAGAATGTAATATCTTCTGCAGTAATCTTTGGTTTCCCACAAACCCGTTAATCACGGAAGGGTTAATGGTGGGTCGTGTCCAACGCACGTGCAAAGCTGTGAGGGTTGAAAAGTGCAGCGGGTCGACGGCCGACCTCGCTCGATACGCGCAGTCTGTCAGTGCAACAGGCTGACACACGCGGGGCGGTTTTAAAAACGCCGCAAAACCGCTACTAAATAAATATCAGGGAACAAAATTACCACTACCAACCACAACTGCTATGAAGGTTGGGAAGTGCAATAACATAAAGAGCGTCATCGCTTGTTACGCAGCGAAATAGATTCTAAATTAATACCACAGGGCAACATAACCACACCATAATTCTGTTAAGAGGGTTGGGAAGTGCAGTGAGACAACGGCTAAATTCACTTGATACAGTTTTAATAACGTCCCAAAACCGATTGAAAAAATATCAGTGATTGAAATAACCACTAGCAATCACAAATGCTATGAGGGTTGGGAAGCACAAAGTTGACGGCAGACTAACCTACATACGCGCAGTCTATCGATACAACAGGCCGATAAACGCTGAGCGGTTTTAAAAACGCAAAGAAATCGATTGTTACGGAACTCAGAGGGTCAAAGCGAAAGACAATAAAGGGACATTGTGTGTGATTTAATAAATTTGTACTTACTAATATTATAAAGCTGAAGATTGTGTTTGTTTGTATACGCTAATCTCAGAAAATACTGCTTTGATTTGAAATGAAAAAATCGTGAGCCTCTTCCATAAAAAAAGAAATAGGTAAAGTTTTTAAAAATTAAGAGGGCTTTACGCTGCAAAAGCAAATATTAAATACTAGCGGTCCCGGCGAACTTCGTTTCGCCTTAGATAATTTTTCCCGCTTTTCTGTTGAAATTTTTCAAATTTTACCAAGGATCCGTAAAAAAGTGTGTTTTTTTACGACCTCACATTAGAAACCTCAAAAATTGTAGCCTATGTGTTATTCTGATGTATAAGCTATATTGTGGTAAAGTTTCATTCAAATCCATTCAGTAGTTTTTACGTGAAAGAGTAACAAACATCCATACATCCATACTTACTAACTTTCGCCTTTATAATAGTAATAGGATTTTAAAGAATCAGGAAAAATTAAAAGAAATGGCAAAAGGAGATGATTTTTTCGTTTTTATTAAATATTTAATTTATTATATTTGAATAAATTATACCCGCTAGTTAGCAGAAAATAGGGCCTTTTTTCTAACTTTTCTTTCCCCAAAAAAACAAGAAGCTAAATACTTTGCTAGAATGTTTGGGCGTACCTTACATAATACTTGTTAATTTTGAAACTTTTACAATAATATTCCTAACAACAACATAACATGTTCTACTCTAGATTTTGGTAAAAGTAATATTATAGTTTGAAACAAAACTTATTCACGCCTACACTTATCTGTTTTATGTGAAAATTACATTATAACTTCAGCTAACAACAAAATTCTACGAATATCACGCCTACCTGTGACCTTGAAGAGAAATAGATCGATCAATCAATATAATATTTTATTCATAAAGATTACACAAGTAATACTTATGAATCGTCTCCATACAATGCAAATGAAGTTACCTCCGGTTTGGAACCTATAACTGCCGAGAAGATACCGGTAAGAAACTCAGGAGTTTTTTTTTACAAATGAAAAGCTTAACTTATTACTAGTTTGCACCAACCCATACAGTTACTTTGTCAGTTGTAAAAAAAAAGTATATAATGAAATGTGACTCTACTTCCAGGCCGGAGGCTCAAGCAGACCAGCCCCAAAAGGTGGCAGATGTTCCTCCAACTAAGTAACTTCACTTAAAATCGCAAAACTACACAGTTCGGGGCCAGCCTAACTGCACTTTGCTTTCCGCTATAGGCAGTGCAGGGTGGTCGAGCGAGTTAAATAGGTTTAAAGAACTTTATTAATTTCCCATTAGAATAACAATAGGTATTCACTTATTGAGAAACAAATTTCACTTATTGGACTAAAATCACAATAATTTAGAAATTAAGACAACGAGTGTACATAGTCAAATTATTTTACAAAACACGGTCGTCCTTAAAAAAAAGTAATATTGGTGTACCGTCCTAAACGACGAACAAATCTCTCATCAGAAACGAAACATAACACGGAGCCATAAAGAAATTGGGTTCGCGAAGCAAAATTTCCTATTGCAATATATCTTTCAAGTACAAGATGTATTATATTACCTTTTACCTGTTTTTCACTAAACATGACGTTTTGTATGTAGTCAGCATCATAGTTCCTATATACCTTAGTAACTTGTCACTTTAAGCATCCGCGTGATTGAGTAAGTCCAAAAAGCAATCCGCTTAATGTGACAAGGTACTGAGTTGTTTATAAACTAAAGATGATGACGCTACCTTGTCAAATTAAACCTTCGCGTAAAGTAAGTCAGACAGTGAGTTGACTTAATAAGACAAGGTATTGAGTTGTTTACAAACTAAAAATGCGGTCGAATTTACTCGAAAAATGTTTTTATCGATAGGCATATCGATATTATCATTGTACGACCTCCGTAGCCAGGACATTTGACGTAGTTCCATTTCTGGACCTAAGAAAGTCAAAGTCAAAGTCACAAACAAAATGCTCATCAAGGTTTTTATACTTATTTATATAGGATTTGTATTACAACTCTAGTTACTACTAGCATATATAAATGATACCAGTAAGTTACTATTCCACTTAGATGAAATCGCGAGCAGAACTAATTAAAGTCTAGGGTGGCTTAGCCCGGTTGTAATCTATTAACAAATTACTGATTTTTTTTCTGTACCAAATTATTTGTTTGTTTGAATTGAAAAAGTATTTTAGTGTTGGATAGTCAGCTTATCAAGGAAGGCTTTAGGCTATAATATAAAACAACACACTGCGGGAAAGTGACTATAGTTTTTACTTAATAGTCATACTTACATTTTTTTTCTTTTTTTCTTAACTGACTATTGATGATGGCCGCAGATGGCCTTTTCATCTTCAACGGGATTACGGAGGAGCGGAGGGCTCTCACCCCTAAAAATTTAAACAACTAGTCATACTTACAGTTGACGCAACCACACTCATTCTGCAATCTTTCTAATCTGCATTTTATTGTACTTACCTGAAAACACAACAAAAATTGGATTTTTATATATGTATGTTAGATTATCATACAAAACTAGCGGGCCCGGCGAACTTCGTTTCGCCTTAGAGGATTTTCCCACTTTTCTGTTGAAATTTTTCCTGAATTTTCTTTGCTATAAGCCTCACGGAGCCCCGAGACCTTTTCAACGAATGCAAAACCGTGGAAATCGGTTCGCGCGTTCTGGAGTTATAGCGTCAGGAAGGAAAACCCGACTTATTTTTATATAGTAGATTGTCGTTATACTAAAAACCTTGTCTTGGGGTTTATGGTTGTATTTTAGTTTTTATTATGGTACCACCGTTGTTTCTATTTTATATAATATATTTTAGAGTGGTAGAGCATAGCGATTTATCGCTTGAACTGGAGCAGCCCGACTGGTAAAATACCTCCACCTTACAGAAGACCGCAGCCAAATAACAATCACTTCTGTGTTGTTGTGTTCCTGCGTGTGAGTAAGTCAAAGGTAAGGTTTCCAGAGCTCCTGGGGGGTGCTACATTAGTAGCAGGGGTCAAGCCTTCAAGGTAAGGGCGACAAGTCCAGTAACAGATTCATTAAACTGTTCTTGTCGCCCTTAAGTTAGAATCTCATTACCACTTAACATCAGGTGGAATGGGGTCAATATATATATATATATATATATTAGTGTCAAAACTACTTACATTTGTCATGTCAATCAAATATAAAAGAATACGATATGCTCTGATAAGTTACTGTCATGTAATATATCCCAACACTATTTATTTTCCCCAAAACTAACATTACCTTTTAACTCAAAAACCCTTAACAATTTACGAAAGCTTCAGATCAATATGTTTGATTTCAGATATCAATCGACGTACAAAGGTACGTTGTAAAATTGATAAGTAAATTTTATTTCTTATGCCAGCGACATAAGGGCGGTTCAAAGTTCAAAGTGAGTATTCTCACGTGTTTCCAACCGTATTATGTATGATATTGTCTGCTAACCCAATTTCTATCAAAAGAACCATTTATTTCCGAAGAGTTCACCAGGAACTATACCGGAAAAATCTAATAAGGTTTTCTGTGTGATGTCTAACGTAAATATTTCACAAACAAAACAAGAAATTTTTCACAGGGAAAACCAACTACACTTTATTATTAGGGTTGTCTATGCTTGAACTTCTAGTTTTAAATCTATTCTAATGAATCCTATTTTCTTAGAAAAGTAATTTCACACTTTAATTTGCACGTTTAGTTGAATTTTAAGCCTTTGGATCTTTTATTTTAATTACCTTATCTGTAATTTGGATCTTACCTTTCTCGTTAAATGTTTAAGGCAAAATTTGTAGATTAAACTACTTAAATTCAATTAGGTACATCAAATAAGTCAAGCAATGTCGGTTAAAATAAATATAACAATCAACATCATTTGTCAGATTTTAAGTCAGGAACCAAAAAATGATTGCAATCATAAAAAATAATTGTTTTAAGCAACTTAAAACAATAGGTTCTCAATTCGAGGGTATATATTAGGTACTTTTTTTTATGTTCATCATCATCATCATGTTTGTGAACCGATTTTGATGATTTCTATGGTGATACAGAATTTGAAATGATATTCCAGATAAATAGAGAGCAGATCGATTTTTATTTCTTTAAATTACTGTAAAAATAATAACACAATCTACAACTTGAAACCCCAATAAAAAATGTGCTGATTGGTAAACACAATTTTGGTGGCCTTATCCCTTTAAATTATAGAAACCTCTCTCATAATTTATTAATATTTATAAATTACATAACAGAACTAAAAACTAAGTTTAAAAATGATATTATGTTTCCAGCTTTGTACTACACATAGTAGGTGAAAAATTACTTCGAAATAAAAGTGATATTACTTATTCAAAATAAACTTTTAAAGTTTTAAGCATGTTTTTAAAGATATGCTGCTGTTCTATTAAACTTTACGACTTGGGAATATTATCTCAAATACTTTATTAGAGTTTTAAGACAACCTAAAATCATAACATTGTTAAATTCAAACAATTTACAATATATAAAACGTACAGGCCTTATACTCATATTCTTATCAGTTAAGTAAACTAATGAACTAAATCACTGAGTACTAAATTGCAAACTAATATCAAATGGATCTCGATTTTCAGATAACATGCAAAGAATTATATTATCACCATTCAAAGTCAAAGTCAAAGTCAATCTTTTTTATTCACATAGATTACATTAGTAATACTTATGAATAGTCTTTATATAAAGCAAATGAAGCTACCTCCGGTTCGGAACCTATAACTAAAGAGAAGATACCGGCAAGAAACTCAGTAGTTTTTTTTACAAATGAAAGCTACACTTATTACTAATTTTGCACTAAGACACACAGTTAGTTTGTCAATTGTAAAATAAAAATTAAAAATAAATTATTGAAAAAAAAAATAAAATAAAAATAAAACAAAAGTATTTGTAAGTTAAATGAAATTAACTGTGTAGGACTTACATGCGTCAACGGGCCCAATACTGACATTGATTGAGAAAATGTGTCATACTATATTTTTAAAATAATACAAAACACGCAAGTACAGGTGAGCAGACTAGGTCGTGATCCACACGTTCTTGTCATTCAAATACTCTTGTACATTGTAGTAGCCTTTTTTCAAAAGACAACGTTTGACAAATGTCTTAAATTTGTATAAAGGTAACTCAACAATAACTTGAGGGAGTTTATTAAACATTTTTTTACTTAAAGCAACAAATGAATTACCTATTTTATGTAGTTTACGCTTAGGAACAGCAAGCTTGTTTTTATTTCTGGTGTTAATGCTATGATTGTCTGATTTTTTTGGAAAAGTATGCAAGTTTTTGTATACATGCATTAAACAGTCGAGAATGTATTGAGATGCGACTGTTAAGATGTTAACTTCCTTAAATAATTCTTTCAGCGAGTCACGCGGTCCTAGCTTGTAAATGGCTCGGATGGCCCTCTTTTGTAATACAAAGATAGTTTGAATATCGGCCGCAGATCCCCATAACAGCAGACCATATGACATAACGCTGTGAAAATAGCTAAAATAAACCAATCTCGCTGTTTCCACATCTGTTAAATACCTTATCTTTCTGACCGCATAAGCAGCCGAACTCAGTCTTTCAGCCAGGGTCGATATGTGGGGTGACCACTGTAATTTTGAGTCTAAAGTTATGCCAAGAAATATTGTGGAGTTAATAAGTTCAATGTGTTCATCATTCATTTTTATTATGGTATTGACCTGCCTTACATTAGGCATTGTAAACTTTATACATTTTGTTTTCTTGGAATTAAGCACAAGGTTATTAGATGTAAACCAATGAAGTATTTTATTAAGGGCATGATTAATTACATCAACATTGTCACTCTGTCTATCCGTTTTGAAAATAAGAGATGTATCATCAGCAAATAATACTATCTCACATAAGTCTTTTGTAAAAAAGGGCAGGTCATTAATATAAATTAAAAATAGTAATGGTCCCAATATCGAACCCTGGGGCACTCCTATGAATAAAGGAGCGCCAGAAGAGTTTGATCTGTTCACGCTGACTTTTGAGTTCGGTCAGACAGATAGGATTGAATAAGACTAAGTGATTTATTCAAAACACCATAATGCCGCAGCTTCAATTCCATTGTTTTATGATCCACACAATCAAACGCTTTTGATAAATCACAAAAAACACCTACGACATCCTGCTTATTATCCCATGCATCAAACACATGCTTGGCAAGAGCTACTCCCGCATCAGTTGTGAATTTGCCTTTAGTAAATCCATATTGATTTTTATGGAATAACCTGTTAACTGAAAAATGAGAGAGTATCTGGTTAAATATAATTTTTTCAAATATTTTACTAAATGCAGGTAAAATGGATATGGGTCTAAAATTCGATGGGTCACTTTTATCGCCGCTTTTAAATAAAGGTATAATTTTACTGATCTTCATTAAATTTGGAAACTGACCTTCATCGATACATTTATTAAATATAAAAGCCAATTGAGGTGCAATAGAATGTATGATATTTTTCAGTACTTCTACTGAAAGACCCCACAAATCCTCAGATTTTTTCAGATTAAGCTCCCTGAATGCTTTCAAAATTGTCCTATAATTAATATAATCAAAGTTGAAGGGAGTTATGCACTCATCCACATGTGATTTGAGCAGGGATTCGGCAATATATGGACTTGAGGATAAAACACTAGTTGTTGTGACTGGAATATTAGAAAAAAAAAATTCAAAAGCGTTTGCTATTTCAGTATCTTTTTCAAGAATACTGTCATTTATTCTAAGAGAGAGCTTGTTAGTATGTATCTTATTTTTACAAGTCTCTTTGTTAATTATTTGCCAAGTTACTTTACTTTTATTTGTAGCCTTCATTATTTTGTCCCTGAGAAAATTAGATTTTGCTATCGCACAAACCTTCTTGAACAATTTCGAATATTTTCTAACATATTCTACTATTGAAGCGTCATTCGAATTAGCTTTTAAATCATACAGTTCAAATAATCTACGTCTACTTTTGTGTATACCTGACGTAGCCCAGTCACTGAATTTTGTTTTTGAACTATATATTTTTATAGTTTTTTTAGTAAAAACGCTTTGAAATTATTTTTCAACGGTGTGAAACAATTTTCCATAACAGTGATCAATGCTGTTATTTGATTTGAAGTTTAGCAGACACACTTTATCGCATACTTTTGATTTAAATTTTTCTACGCGATTTGTGGTGATAGGCCTACAAGTAACATATGAAAATTGAGGGGCACGATGATGTTCGAACACAGCTAATTGACCGCTGTGGTCAGAGTTAGTAAAATTTATAATAGATTTTGAGATTGTACTACAATTGCAGAATATATTATCGAGACGAGTAGCCGAAGTGGCAGTGACTCGTGTGGGTTCGTTATACAGTTGACTTAAGTTGTATGATTTAAAAAGATTCAGGAACCGAATGGAATTCTGTGAATTATCAAGAATGTTAACATTAAAATCTCCACATACAACTACTTTTTTATTAGAAGAGCAAACTTTTCTAAGGGCTTCTTCTATAATATTTTCAGATAATAAATAGTTAGTGGATGGTGGTCTATACACACACATAACAATGTACTGCTCAAGCTCTATACATGAGAGTTCAATATTACGTTCAACTGAAAGTTCTACTATGTCCTTACGTTCCTTAAATAGGAAATTATTTTGTACTAAAATCAGAGATCCACCCCTAATAGCAGAACCTCTTGTAAAAGAACTGTAAAAGAACATTGGGATACTATTTCGATTACGTATTAACCAAATCACACATTTCTGAACATTATCACCGCTTAAGCTTAAGTAATTGGATCGGTATTCGATAAATTTAAGATATTTGCTCATTGAAAATTCAGACTTCTCTTCTATCAGCTCAACGTAGTGTGAAATGGTACTAAATTACTTCGCGCTTACTACTCAAACGTTCGCATTTACGTGTAAATTTAACATTTATCAAATTAGACGTTAGAGGTTGTTGGTTCGGTTCCCGCCCTAAAATTCACGTGATGGGCGTTTGTGCCTTTTCTATGCCTGGGTGTTAATAATCTATTATTAACTAGAATTAACAAACAAACATTATACTTATTAATCTATAAATAGTTGTTTCAGATTTCCATTGCTCAAATGCTTGGGCTTCCTACTTTGGTTTCAAATTAATGTATATTTTATTTAATTGACTGTAATAGGAAAATATGTGATTTTGTTCGATATTTCAAAACAAAAGTTTTATGTAATATTATATTACATTCTACTGTACTCTTGTGTACATACTGCTACTCCACTTAACGATTTTTTTAAATATTTTATACTTTCCTACATAATTTTTGCATCTATAAGGTCTTTTTATGTATGTCTTGTATAAATCTTACGTCTGTATTGCATTGTAACATGGCTGTTTGTTGCCCAAAAATGATTAAATATTACCTATGACTTATCTCGCATTATTTTAGCTCTAGTCAAGTTAGCTTATTTCGTTTTTATGTCTTCAGTAACTTTTGAATAAAAGAGTAATAAATATCTAAACATCCGTACAATTGATTTATTGGTTTATCTCTTTAAATTCAAATTTAAATTCAATATTCTTTTATTCATGTAAATTACACCAGTAATATTTATGGAACGTCTATATAATGCAAATGACGCTACCTCCGGTTCGGAACCTATAACTTACAGAGAAGATTCCGGCAAGAAACTCTGTCGTTCATATTAGAAATATAGCTAATATAGTTATAACTAGTTTTGCACTAAGACATACAGTGTAGTAATTAGATAAAATAATGTAGTAAATTGTAAAATATAATTCATTGATTCAAAGTAATAAGAAAAATTAAAAAATATATACATTTAAATTAAACAAACTGTAGGTTCTAATGCACTTTCGTGCTTAATAAAATTTTTGTCGACTTGCGAGTTGACAAATACGTAAAGAAATAGGTACCTCTTGCTGAGTTTGTATAAATAGAAATATAATTAGTGAAATTTTCATGTGAGGGCGAACAGACTAGTAAGTGGTCCACACCTCTTTGTCATTAATATAGTCTTCTACTCTATAGTACCCTTTTTTCAAAAGACAACCTTTAACAAGTAGCTTAAATTTGTTCAAAGGTAAATCAACAATAACTTGAGGTAATTTATTAAAAAAAAGTTATACTTAAACCAACAAATGAATTACCAATCTTATGAAGTTTACGTTTATTTTTATGTATATACGTAACGCGTTCAATTTTGGCACCCCTATCAGAGTCAGCGCGTTAGCCCGGTCAAGCGTGAACAGTCATCGATGCCGCCGTTCCGATCCAAATATAGAGGCGCGGTTTGACGAGGAACGATTATTGTTTTGTTGTTTTTCTTTATTCTGCGTTCCCAATTTTGAAATCGGTCAGCAAAACTGTCAGTGGCCTTTGTGTATCGGGAAAGTAATTTACGCTTTTTTTCTTTGTCCATTCCAACTTGGGCACAAATGAAGTTTTATGGTCGTAACTCAGAAAACTAGACACAATAGAAAACCAATTGCCTTTGGTTTTTTAAAGGTCGTTCAATCTTACAAAGTTAAGGTTTTAATTACTCATGCCTAAAAAATTCAGACAAACTTAATTTGTGTAAGAGTCCATTGGATTTTGTTCCCTCTAAAACTTAATATTTATGGTCAGAAATCAAGGAACAGAAATTAAATTTAAAGACAAGAAAATGAAAACAAACCCATAAAATAATGAGCGTGTTCGCGTACCAAAAATAAATGCGCCATACAACCACACCAATCACCTGGTCTCAAACAAAGGTTTTCCCTTGTACTATGAGTACCAGACGACGGATACTAACTGGGGGCGTCATCTCAGCACACCCAGACTCAAGTCAATTTAGAAACGTTCGGTTTTAAAAGTGACCTGATCGGGAACCGGGAATCGAACCCGGGAACTTTCGCACTTATCGAGGTCGTCCAAATTACAAAATCTACATACTAGATAAATAGGCGTGGAGTCCAAATGCTACGTGAGTGGTTATGGTTTACGTGATATTAACGGACATGTCGCCTTGACATTTAAATCACCAATCAATGAACAGTTGGACCCCACGCCTACATATTGCTATCCCACTGGATGGAAAATCCACTGATTTTTCATGCGGGAACACTTTCTTTCCCGTATCTTGGTTGAAGACTCGGTAAACGTAGGGCGACCTCCAGCTTGGTAGATATTCCTATCTGACAAATATAGCAGGTAGTTACTAGATACGTCAAGCTGAAGATAATCTGAAGATGATTGCTGGTTTCCAGTTATCCTCAAGGCTAGGGTCGTCAGGTGTAGGTCGGTACATTTTACTATAGCTGACCGAGAGCTTGCAACCATTTTCTTTATTCTGTTTTTTTTTAAAACTTATGATCAAATTTTATGTCTGAGAGTTCGGGAAACAAAAGCAAGCAAAATAGCAAGGACCGAAGAACTCTTTAACCAAATTGCACGATCACCCTTCTGTTAAAAAGAAAATCTATTAAAACTTTTAAATGCACATGATCGGAGAGCATTTGCAACTTCAAACTTGTAAAACTTTCTAGTGCAATAAGAGTTACCAACTCCAGCATTCGCACTTACCATAATTTACCTCTTGCCCACATCAGATGGGGACAAAATCCATTAGAACTTCCGAATCTTTGTTCGAACAGATCGCATCGGAAGATGTCAGTAAATATATATTTCCTTGAGATGGAGAATGTCTACGTTAGACAGGACTTCTGAATAAGCGATTGTTTGACAGTTTTTAGTCATGAGCGGTTTCATCGTTGGAAAAAGAAACAAAACTCTAAGGCTTCTTCATTTTCTATCTGTCTGTCAAGACCCCTTTTCTCATAAAATAAAGGTTTCAAGCTTAAATTCATATTACAATTTTAAAGTGTAATTTTTTTTGACACTCGCAAGTGACTTAAAGCCTATATTATATAAAGCTAAATTACCACTCACTGGCAAACCACTTACCACTCGTAATTCTAGTAGACTCGATATCTTGAAATTGGGCACAAAGCCACGTCCGATCGTAACTCGTAAGTAATTGAATAATTTCACTTATATTATGTGTACAGTCAGCTTTTATACAACTCAGTTCAGTCTTTAGTTTGTATACAACTCAGTACCTTGTCACGTTAATCTAACTGATTTTTTAAGAAAGGTAGAGCATAGCGATTTATCGCTCGAACTGGAGCAGCCTGACTGGTGAAATACCTCCACCTTACGGAAGACCGCAACCAAATATCAATCACTTCTGTGTTGTTGTGTTCCTGCGTGTGAGTAAGGTTTCCAGAGCTCCTGGGGGGTGCTACGTTAGTAGCAGGGGTCAAGCCTTCACAAGCGACAAGTCCAGTAACAGATTTAATAGGCTGTACTTGTCACCCTTAAGCTAGAACCTCATTACCACTTAACACCAGGTGGGATGAGGTCAATCTTGAAGTGCAATATAAAAAAAAACTGTCTATTTGACTTACTTAGTCGCATGGACGTTTAGTGTGACAAGGTACTGAGGTGTATACAGACTAATAATGCTGACTGTACGTAGTAAATATATTACGCAATGTAAATACCCTTAAACAGACCAATGATTAACTAGTTACAGAACAAATTATAACTGTTATTTGTCTTAGATGAAAATCACACTGCCCTTCGCTTAAACTAATAAACAGAAGCAATTTAATCATAGAGCCTCTTATTTTTATTCTTATTTATTTTAACCAACAGTACATTATGACAAAAACCATTCTTACTCTAGCAATTAGCTGTTTCGAACGTAATCACTGTTTTTTTTTAAATAGCCTTTTGGCCCGTCTGACGACTATTGTTCTAAGTCTTTACCGAAAGCAAAGTTAACGTTGCATCCCAAACTCGTACTACAACGGTACCGGGTTCAATGCTACGTCAAACTTTACCGACAAATATTAACATTTAGACAATTAGAAACAAATAAAATGGACCTTATCACCTTTTTATAAGATCAAAATTGTATTTTTCGATGCTGTCTACAACGTGAAAGAAATTCAATCGAGCACGTGATATGTTTTTTTTTCTTTTGAACTCGTTTAAGCAATAATATTTTGTTCTGAACTTTTCAAAATCGTTGCATTCGTTTTTAACGTTTATAGCTCTGGAAAAATTAAATTTATGAAATATTTCACCTGTGCTGTGAAAGATGTTTATGAATAAGAAAAATTATATTCCTATTATGTTATAATTTTCTGTATTCATATTATAATGACAATAAGATAAGTTGAAAAAAGTAAGTGTCGAGATTCTTCCCGACATGGTTGATCATGTCGAGAAGAGTCAGGAAGATTCCGAACACGGCGGTAGAATATCTTATTTGTACGACGATTCATAAGTGCTTTTGTAAAGCTTACATGAATAAAGATGTTTTCTATTATATTATATTCTAGTCAAGAGGGGTCAAGCCTCCAAGGTAAGGGCGACAAGTCTAGTAACAGTTTTATTATGCTGTACTTATCGCCCTTAAGCTAGGACTTTATTAGGCTTCGATCAAAAACTAATTTTGGTCAGACTGGTCACCCATCACATACTGGACCGTGACAAGCGTACCTATTCCATCTGTCGTCAATGCAATTACTCAGTTTAGACGAATTAGGCTTTATTGCATTGAGTTCAGTAATGGCCTACCTGGCGGAATGAATTCGCATTGATTTAGTAGAGACAACGGGCAGTGATTCGCTTTTTTATTCGGCACACGTAGCGTTTTCGCCATTTCTCGGTCACCTACTTGCAGACTAGGCGGAGTCCTAAATTAATTGGGCCCTACTTATGTTATAAATGGTCTTAGAATGACTTCTGTTGTATGGCGAAACATATCGTCGACGCGCGTACAGTTCATTTGGGTTGAAATAATATGAAATATCAGACCAAATTAATCTTTGTGGCACATGGTACATATGAATTGTTTTCAAGATGGTTGATTTATTAAATGTGCTTGTCTGAAGAAGATGTACGAAAGGCGGACCTAATTTCTAGTGACATTCTCTTCAGAAAATATTGTGAAAAAAGCTTGGAACTAATCAAGTCAATAATAAAAATACTTAAAGTATAGTTAGATGCACTTAAGCAGAATATTTAGTTTTATGTTCTCTTTAAATTAGTAAAATTAATAATTAAGGGGGCTTTTATACAAAAAACGCGTTTTCCTGTTTTTGTTAGATATCATTAAAAATTAACAGGTAGGCACTTGAAGTGTTCAATTAAATTTGTGTTCACCTAATCAATGATAGGAGGCTCTTCGTGCGCGAATCCGACTCACACTTGACTATGTTTTAAATACAAAACGACCTATCAGCGAATGCAAAACAAAATTCGCGAATGATGCCAGATGGAGTCTTCCACCGTGTTTGAAGGTAGTATTTCATGCCCAGTGAACCGGCTGTAATCAGATTTACCCGTAATTACTGTTTTATGTGCTTACGTAGAAACTCTTATTGAAGCAGGCGAATTTACTCGCGATTGTGAAGATGAATCACGCTGAATTTTCTAAGCGCGACTCAGTGCGCCTATTTATAGAGAAATAAACTCGCATGGAATAAGATTTGTCACTTATTTTTTAAATAATTACTGTGGTACCTTCTTAATACTTGTATTTCAGAGACTGATTTTTGTAAAAAACCTAATTTTTAGATCACTTTTGATGAATATAAACGAAGTTATAATAAAAGTGTTGGTTGGTATAGCATGATAGTGGTTAAAAACTATTTTGTAAATTTTTTCATCACATTTAACTACTTTCTCAAAAACGCAGATTAATTTTAGATTAACGGCAGGCCGGAGTTCGGTGTCGTGCTATCTTTGAGTCACCCCCGGTCGTTTGTTATCCGGAAGTTGGTTGTCCATACTGGAAAACAAACTTATTAATAAACTCAAACTCAAACTCAAATATTTATTTATTCAAGTAGGTTACATATAACACTTTTGAATCGTCATTGAATACAATGCAAAGTGATTCTACTTCTGTTTTTTCTGGCCTTTCTTAATATTTTTTCTGGCCTGGGTGTTGTGGTACAGTCGTTGTTACTGATTTCAGTAACACAAGTGGTTAAGCTACTTATCACAGAATCAAAGATCATCATTATTGTAATTATATTAAATAAATAATAAATATTTATTTATTCATAATTATTGTCTTTCTTTACAGTAGATACTTTGTAACAACTTTTCATAAAGTCCGTATTTATTATTTCGAAAAAAAAAATCATTTTTTCAGCTACACTGAGAAATGTATTTAATAGCATTATCTAGCCATTCAAGTTTTCGCGATGTCCCTAGATTTTTCCTAAATCTCAAGGGCATTGCGAATTCTGATTAATCGCTATTAAATCATCCTGCAACAAGCAATATTTTATTTATCACGTGTTTGCGTCCTAACGCCAGCCAACTCGAACATATTTATGGAGCAATATCCTCAAAATCGGCAAAAAGCCGCGGCTGTCCGACAACATCAGAGCTATTCTCCTTCCGCCGACCTAAAAGCGCGAAAATGATAAATTACTGTATAAATACGATTTGCTAACGGTTCCGACGTAGTGTAGGTGGGGACAGTGAAGTAAGTCATTTATTTATGGAATACTTTTATTTTTTTGTTTTAAAGGACCAACATGAACTAAAAATAATTGAACGATTGAATTGTGAGCTTTATTGAATTTGTAACCTTAAATGGATAAGTAATAAATAAAATAAAAAAATACTAAAAATAATAAATCGACGAAAGAAAACAAAATCTGTTTAACTAAAGTAAAAAATAGTTTTTAACTTTTATAATCGTTTTTTAATAATTTATATTCTGAAACGAATGCGCCTAAGTATAAGTATTTTTAATTTAGAGTACGAGTATTCGTTTTTTTAAAGCCTATCTGTCTGTTTTGGCAGAATAATACAGATGTACAGAATAGTCATTATAAAGATAATAATTTTCATAGGAAAGATATGGCCATTTTGTAATTTATACAAATACTTAAGCAAAAACATCCATTTTGTTTCTTTCTGTAACGCTCATCAAAAACATCTTATTTGCAATAAAATTTTTATGTTACTTTGAAACTTTTAAAGTATGGTAAAGTGGCGAGAAGCAGTATACAAATTGGAAATATCTTCTTGTAGTTATAATTATCCTAATGATGATAGCAAATAGAATGGACTCAGCAGTTCTGTGTCGCTATATCAATTTGCATGTAAACAATAATGCGAGGCGATGATGTGCCTCAGCCCAGTTTTGTATACAGCTAGTATACTAGTACTTTGTATGCGTTAGTTACTATTTTTATTTTATTTATTTATTTATTTATTCATTTCGATAATAATAATACATCTTACATTTTTGCTGGTCCTCACACTAGGCTAAGCCTGTCCTGTGAGGAACATTTAACATTAACAGGTAGAACTATGACACTTGTACGTAAATAAATTGAAATATGCTTCTTTAAAGAACATTTGAAAAAAAAATATATATATATATATATATATATATATATATATATATATATATATATATATATATATATATATATATATATATATATATATATATATATATATATATATATATATATATATATATATATATATATATATATATATATATATATATATATATATATATATATATATATATATAATCTACAAAATAACAAAATTATATAAAGAAAGACGGGCGTCAGGGATTGTTTTTATGTGTGTGTGTGTGTGCGTGTTTGTGTGTGTATGTATGTATGTGTGTGGGGTAATTAAGGAAGCAGGGGTGTTTATAATATTGCGGAATGCGGTGTTTATTTTAAAATCTTAAGAAAGTTTTCCGTTTCCTCGTATGTCCATTTTAGTAGCAGCTTAGTCACCAAGTCCTTAGTCTGGTGAACCCGTTCACATTTAAATTCAAGAGCTGATGACATTTTGTTGTACATATAGGGGAATAGAAACCGACTGAATCTATGTATCACTAACATAGTTTGTGAGGTCAATAGAGGACTCATGGTCTCGAAATAAATGGTTTTTATATTATTTTATTTTTATTTATTTATAGTAAAAGGAAAATAGTCATGAAAACAAATGGGAACTATTGCATATGAAAAATCTGCTAGATGGTAGGTAATACGTAGGCGTAAGGTCCAACCATTACGTCACTGGTTATTTTTGGTATGACATTAACAGATATGTCACTATGACATTTAAATAACCAATCATGTAGCATTTTAATCGATTTTTTTATTTTTTACAGTGCTTTAGGCCGCACTAGCGAACTTTAAATACTATAACGATAAGTATGTAGTTCTAAACATATTCGGCAGAGGGCACTTACCGCAGGCTGATACAGCAGAAAAATTTCATCACCTACGATAACTTGCGGTAAGCTCAGTTGGAAGAGCAACACGCGCGATACGTGAAGGTCGTGGGTTCGATTCCCGTACCGCAAGAGGAAATAAAAAAATTCTGTTTCTTTAAAATAATAAATAAATAAATGCGCCAGACAATCACACCAATCACCTGGTCTCAAACTAAGGTTTTCCCTTGTAATATGAGTACCAGACGACGGATAATAACTGGGGGCGTCATCCCAGCACACCCAGACCCAAGTCAATTGAGAAAAGTTCGTTTTCCAAATTGACCTGACCGGGAATCGAACCCGGGACCTTACGCGCTTTGGCCGCCTACCTTAGCCACTGCGCCACCGAGGTCGTCAAAAAATACAATTATGTAGCAGTTAAACCTTACGCTCAAGTACTGTCACATAGCGGATTTTCAACACGCGGTAGACCCCATTCGATATCAATTTTACTGTAACTCATTCCACATGATCACATCAAGCATCGGGGTAACCTAGAATACCTGCGAGGTAAATGCACCAGTTTCGGCACCCACCCACCCACTCCGGATATTGTGGCCCGTTTAAGAGATAAATGAGCGACAATAAATTGTAGTTCCACTCTGCGGCTTAGCATGATTGCCGTATCCCACCATGCTCGGGATAAGCTGGAGGGGATAACGACGACATGAAGTGAGTGGGGAATCATTAATGTCGCCTTTTATTCAGAACATAAACCGAAATGGTTTATTATTGATGGACGAATATATGATGGAAAGTTTTGGTAGTCTACATAATATTAAATATCTTGATCTTTGTTCCGCTTTCGCGCGAATGGATTCGGATGAAATTAAGAAGCTTAAGAGTCCAGAAACCTGCTATATTAACATATGGGATAATTTTAAATTTATTTTATGGGAAATATTGCAAACATATTTGTGGATAATAGTTAGTCTTGGGTAGGTATGTGTGTTCTGATGTCCACATATCAAACACGTTTTTATTATTATATAGGCATATAGTCAAGCGTTTTCATATAGTTAGGATAAAATAAGTGATCTAAAAAAAATATCTTAATCAATAAAAGTAACTAAAACTTATGAGTTGTCACCGCCTGCACCGGCTGGTTGACGAGGAGAACGCTGACATTTGCATTTTATTGTATATTTATTTTTTATTGTTTTCTTTTTTGTCTCCAATCTGTAAATGTGTACTTATATGGCAATGTTATGATGTCTTTAAGTAATAAATATTTCTTTCTTTATTTCTTTCTAAAAGCGGTTCAAAATATTTCGGTACAAATATAGTTACAGATAAAGTTGTATTTTTATTCTCACAACTTATTCATAACGTTGAATCCTCTCATATTAATACCTAAAGGATGTCTGGAAGAGATTGCTTTCTAGCAATAAGACCGCCTAAATTGTACTTAATTATGTCTGTAAAACCAATTTCTGTAAATTTTTCTGTGCATAAAGTGTATCTATCTATCTACCTACTCTCAAAGCCCAACTATTTGATAAGGCTATATGATGAACAGCTTGCTATTCGATTTTAGTTCTTATGCACGGGTTATAAGAGTGGTACAACCCAAAATGTATAGTCTGTTGACCTTTCGACCGTTTAAAAATCCGTATAAACTCAAATTTCGTTACAACAATTCAAATACGAAATGTAATCACACAAAAATGTACTTTACTAATAAAATGAGATAAGTAAATAAAAACGAAACAAAACATAAAGCTTATCTTCCCACGGGAGCATTGCTCCCGAAACGCGCTCATTTGAACCTTCCTCACTCTGGCTCACTTAATTAATCATAAATTTATTTTATGTCTCATTATGACTGCCCATGGAAAACAAAAAACGCAAAAAAAGTAATATTTTAGTAAAAAACTCTCAGTGTCTTTGCTCTTTGAGTTAAAATTTTTGAGGCTGACAAAATCTCCGAGATAATTTTAGATGTACATTAATTAAGTGACACATTTTTTTTTTAATGGGAGATGCAATTTTTCTCATTCTTTAAAATATTTAAAGTTTGCTAATGTGGCTTAATCACTATAAAAATTGTAGACACATTGTAATGTTTGTAAATTTAAACAGCTTTTAAGTACCTTTGAATAAACACAAACATAAAAATAAAACAAATAAAATCAAAAATACTATACATGCATGTATTTAGACACACTTAGTTACTTATTTGTGTTGGGGACATGATTGCGTGAAAAACTATTTAAAACAACATTATATATTTTACTGTACAAAAAAATAATGTACACCATAATTAAATCAAACTAAATATAACTGTAACTTTACCTTTTTTTTATTTTTTTGTACTTAAGGCCTACTAGCAAGTTCTATTCCCGTTTCGATTAATCCATACTAATATTATAAATGTGAAAGTAACTCTGTCTGTCTGTCTGTCTGTCTGTCTGTCTGTCTGTCTGTCCGTCTGTTACTCTTTCACTCCTAAACGGCTGAACGGATTTTGATGAAATTTGGTATAGGTATACGTTGAATCTCAAGAACGGACATAGGCTATTTATTAGGCTTTTTATTAGAAAATAAGGGGGGGATGGGGGTAATACCACCTTTGAAAGTTTATATGGAAAAATGTTTATTTTTGAAGTTAGAGATATGAAATTTGGCACAAATATAGCTTGAAACTTAGATTACAATATAGACTACTTTTTGTTTCGAATATTAGGGGAGAAAGGGGTAAAGTCGACCATAAAAGGATGTAGTCCACGCGAACGAAGTCGCGGGCACAGCTAGTAATAGATAATAGTTCGATTCCCGCACCGCAAGGGGAGATAAAAAAAAACTTTTTCTAATAATTATTTATCTATTTGAAATCGAGTTAATGACGGTACCTTTTTGATTCAATTAACTTTAATTTATGCAATCAATAATATTCAAAGATAAGAGCATGGACTTATTAATATTAAGTTCATGGATAAAAAGAGTCCCTTTATCAACGTATCTCAATCTTAAGCGCATTTAAATCCATCGAACCTTATTTTAAATCTTCAAAAATAGAATTTCAGAAATCGCTTATCAAATGTCATTTAAACGATCTGTCATTTTAAATCTGTTAAAAGGGCAGCTTGGGTGACGTCGCCTATTTTGGACACATGTCACCAAGAGTAATAGTCCAATTAAGCGTGAGTCTAGACGCGGGTCTTATCGTGTCGCTTTATGCAAAGCCGGCGCTTATAGCACGATTGGGGACTGCACTGATTTTTTTAAGAGTTTTTCAACGACATCCTTTGAAGGGGAAAGTGATTTCTGAGTTGAGTTTTATAGAGACTGAAGATTTGGGATTCAACTAAAAATAGTGTAAATGATGTGAGTAAATATTTTATCAATTCTCATTGTTTAAAGGCCTGTAGAAACCAAATATGTTTATTCAATATTATTATGTTTTTATATTGCACTTCAAGATTGAACTTATCCCTGATGTTTAGTGGTAATGAGGTCCTAGCTTGAAGGTGACAATACTAAAGTTAGTGGCAATGAGCTGTTCAAAGAATAAATCAGGGTTGGACAATCGACTACGACTATAAACAGTTCAATAACTTTATTTGTCGAATAGTTATCATGCTTTGTATCTGAGGATCGAAACTAAGCCTAAGTTTGCCAAACTCTCGTCTCCATTCCAAAACACTTTGACGTAACTTACCACTATTAAAAATAAAATTCTCTGATGCGTGGTTTAAATTTTTTACGATTAATAATGTGTCAAAAATTACCAGCCGTTTTTCTATGACTCGTTATTTTATTCTTCTCCCAGTCTGATGGTAAGCAAGAGAGGAGCCCACATCGCGATAACAACGGATTTGATACCAAAATATCCGTTATAATCCGTTAGCATCGCCATACTAGCCTGCAAGATGTTTCTTCACGTTCCTTTTGAAGGAATCCATCAAATGAAGAAGGAAACACATGAGCCGGCAACGAGTTCCACTTCTTTATGGTCCGGCAAAGATAGGAGTTACCGAATTGTTTTGTTCGTGAAGGAATAATTCTTATTTCAAATTTACTTTCCATATCAGCTGTCATCAGTCGTCTGTCGGTCTTTTTTTCAATATTAGAACGGGGCCATGAGTAAATTTTACTTTAGGTTTTGCTATATCATCAGACATTATACCCAGGTCATTTACTACTACCACCTAGTTTTATTTCGACAAATGTAGGTTACCTCAGTGCATTAGCGCGCGTCCTAAGTGAAGCCGCGGTCACATGGTACGAGCTATTACTCGTGGATGGTACGTCGGTACAGTTAGTAGCTCTAGTTGCTAAACAACTCAGTACCCTGTCACATTAAGTTAACTGTCTATCTGACTTGCTTAGTTACGCGAACGTTTAATGTGACAAGGTATTGAGGTGTATACGAAATAATGATGCTGGCTATACCAGTTACGTTACGTTACGTTACGTGGCTATAAGATAGCTACCTAAACTTCGTACTGAGTTCATCGTGAGTCTAATGGAGACCACTTCTTGACAAAGTCCTCTCTAATATTTTAAAGAAACAGAAACATTCTCATCAACCGCTAGTTATTGTAGGCGATGAATTTTTCTGCTGTATCAACCCGTTAGCGGTAAGTGCCCTCTGCCAAATATGTTTAGAATTACATATTTATCGGCACGTGATATTCGGCAGAGGGCACTTGTAGTAGGGCTGATAGAGCAGAGAAATTCATCGCCTACGATAACTTGCAGTTAGCTCAGTTGGAAGAGCAGCACGCATGATTTGTAACGGTCGTGGGTTCGAGTCCCGCACGCAAAGGAAGATGAATTTTTTTGTTTCTTTAAAATATTTAAAGTTGGCCTGCTAACATTAAAAGTTAAACAAAGTATTGAATATGCCACAAAACCTTGCACATTACGGTTGGTGGAGCACTTTTAAGTTCAGCTTATAAGGTTGGAAAAACATAATTTCGCATTTTTAATCCTACCGTATGTAAACGAGGCTTTACCTAGGCAGGTGGGCCGGTCAACGCCCTAACAAGTAGGTCAGGGCGGCTACCAGCCCATAGGATGTATGAATGAATGTTGGGTAATTCCGGTTCGCTTATGGGTGTGACTCAATGTTTATGTAATAAGCCATACGAGAATTACACGAAGTTGTTATTGAAATAAGTTTTGTTTAGACAAGTTTGGGAGCAGCTTTTGGTATTGCGCATTTTTAGGTGATATCAAACAAAAGAGTTTCACAATTCTACCGCATGTATACACCTAACTCCTTGCTGCTAAGGATACGCAACGCCAGTAAATTTTACCACGCTATTAACAAATGTCAGCTATTGATTGGCTGAATAGACGAGTGCAATGACTATCAGCCAAGCAACAGTATCGATAATTTTGTTATCTTGTGTGAGAAACATGACGTATTTCGTATCCTAGTAGGCTTTTTCACATTAAACATCTACGTAACTGAGTAAATCAGATAGGCAGTAAGTGTGCACAACCCACGTCTGTTTTTTTTTTTTATATTACACTTCAAGATTGACCTCATCCCACGTGATGTTAAGTGGTAATGAGGTCCTAGCTTAAGGGCGACAAGTACAGTATAATAAATCTGTCACTGGACTTGTTGCCCTTACCTTGAAGGCTTGACCCCTGCTACTAATGTAGCACCCCCCAGGAGCTCTGGAAACCTTACACGCAGGAACACAACAACACAGAAGTGATTGTTATTTGGCTGCGGTCTACTGTTTTTCTATTATTGCTTTTTATTGGATTTGTCATTGTTTTTTAAAACGTCTAAGGTTCTTTTGTTTTTTTTTTGTTATTAAGTTGCTTTATCTTTTATAATTCTTTATTATAATTCTTTTAAATTACCGGTTTCCATTATTATTTATCATTTATACCAACATATACAGTCCTTCATACATAGTAAGCTTGATGTGATGAGGCACTTAGATGTTTCCAAACTAAAGATGCAGACTGTTAATTGGTATGTTTTTAATCCTGTGGGTTTTTCGCTCATAGACTTCTGTCGTTTTAAGTTTACTCGCTGTCGTGTTACTATTCTGTTTATTACTACTTTTGAACCTTCTTGGACCTCCAAGATTATATGAAAAACAACATCAGCTAAATTACTATGACCGTTCTCGATTATTAGCGAAACTAACGAACCACGATTGATTTTTATTATTATAGATGAACACAAATACCAATATGAGTATAGAAGAGCCGAGTTTTCATCTTCATATCTCTAGCTATTTTATAGATCACTGTCTAAGGAAGACCTTAATGTTTGCAAGAATAACGAAATGCTAAAAATAAAGCGTTTAGAAAGCATTCTAGGCACAAGAAGTCATATTTTCTGAAGAAAAATCTCAACAGTTTCGCCTGCAAAGATTAATGAGACAAAAGAAAAAGGCGCAATTGTGTAGAGCCACTCGCACTTTGTTTTATCTGCGAAATACAGTATAAATTAGGGAAATTCGCGGCTCACTTAAAAGTTTTGTGAAATTATTAAGTTTTCCAGCGTTGTTCACTTTTTCATTTTGTTAATTATGACTGGCTTTTGATGGTAATTATTTTGAGTTGATCACATTGTTATTTTCAAGAAGCTGATTTATAAGATTTTTTTCTTAAAAATATAGTATAAAAAAGTTAAAAGTAAAATTCATTAAAAATGTATTGTTGACTTTCGCCAATAAATACTTTAGACTATAGATTACACTTACCCAGTGCATACTTACAAAATGTATATATACTTAGTTTATCTACAAATACCTATGATTAGATCAAACGCTAACTTTGAGGAAATAATAATATTCTCGTAGAAATGTTTATCGATGCGGACTTAAAAAAACTGTAGTACTTTACCGTAGGCTAGTTTATTTTGTCAGCGGCAACAGTCCCTTAGGAGATAATTTAATGATAATTAAAGTCAAAAGAAACTAGAAAACTCCAATAATGAATTTATGCAAAGTCGATCGAAACTTTATTGAAAGATTTTTATTTTCAAGCCGCACAAGCAAACATTAAATATTTGAAAGAAACCGACAATATTCATCCCCACTTGTGGTGGGGGGTGTAAGGAGAGATGAAATTTTATTGTTTCTTAAAAATATTTAATGAAAGATCTTTGAAGACTTTTTATATTGTGATTTTTCCACTTAAAGCACAAAGTTAATTAAGGAATTATAATGTACCTAATTGTCTATTTACCTAATGTTTTTGTGAGAAAAATCAATTTTGCATCGGTGAACTTTTTAAAGAAGTTATGAAGACGAATGTAGAATTAATAAAACACTCAAATACTTAAGTCATGTAGCCTTTTTTATAAAACATACTTGTAAGTTAAGTATAACTTTTTTCCAAGCATTCAAGAGCATTGTTCTGTGCGGATGCTCACTTTTTTTATATTGCACTTCCAGATTGACCTCAAACCACCTGATGTTATATGGTGATGAGATCCTAGCTACGACAAATACAACATAATAAAGCTGTTACTGGACTTGTCGCCCTTACTTTGTAGGCTTGACACCTGCTACTAATGTAGCACTTCCTAGGAGCTCTGGAAACCTTACTCACACGCAAGAATACAACACAGAAGTGAATATTTTTGGGTGCTGTCTTCAGGTGGATTTCACCAGTCGGGCTGCTCCAGTTCGAGCGATAAATCGCTATGCCATACCTCTCTTATTCACGAACTAAACTAATGGAATCGTCCCTCAGTTAAATTTTATTCAGGTTAAGTTATTGTTGTTTAACAAATGTCAGTCAAAAGAGAACCGATTACTGGACAAAAGTTTAATTTGTCCAAACTTCTTTCTATTCGTCACCCCAAAACTACAACCAACGTGGAATATGACAATTCAATGTCATTTTGCGGCGTAGTTAAGTTCTATTATGCTGTACTTGTCGCGCTTAAGCTAGGACCTCATTACCACTCGCCGTGGCAGTCATGGGTTGCCCGATATCCCATGGCGCCGTCAATAGGCGATGAAGGTTATTGTGCGAAAAGAAGGCATTTTCTCTCCATAAAAAAAATTAAAATAAGACCTCATTACCACTTAAATTGAAGGGATGATCAATCTTGAAGTGCAATATAAAAAAGTATTAGATAACAGCAAGTGTTACCGCGCAGACTCATTTTCTAAGGATCTCTCTAAACACTTGACATTGGCGGAATCACTGCATTATTTCTAAACGCGGGAAAGAGTTTAATAAAAAACTTCTTAAACTGACGCCGTATGTAAGCGGATTCCCACAAAATGTCAAATGCCTGCGTTATACAAAAGAATGATGATGTACGAAAGGTGTCGACGACCGGCACACTCCACATATCCATCGAGATATTCAAATTCGTGTATCGCGGTATGATTGGACAGGGATGACAGACCGAAATCGGTCCGTTCACCTCCAAGGTAAAACGTTTTTCCGCTAATGCGTTTGTTGATGTTTGCTCCGAGACGAATGTGGGATTTATATTTTTTTTTGCGTTGACGTCATTGGTTTTTATTGACGGAGCCTGGCACGTGGATTTGAACGAAGGGTTGGAATGACGAGAAAATGGGCGTGTGGTTTAGGTTTGGATGATCTGATTAATGGCTTGATGAAACAATTGGTGTTTCTGGCGTTTAAACCAGGCATTGTAGGTTCAATGGCAAACATTTTTGTGATGAATATTTGTATTTTGGTGTCAACAGAATATATTTAAGTACAAGCTGTGTCCGCGACTTCGTTCGCGTGGACCGCAGAATTTCGATTTTTTTATTTATATTTTTTCTTGAAATAAAAGTACCTTAAGTTACTCCTTATTACATCAGATATCTACCAGTGAAAGTCCTGTCAAAATAGGTCCAGTCATTTCAGTGATTAGCCGGAACAAACAGACAGACAGACGGACAAATATTGTAAGAAATGTTATTTTAAGGAGTAATAACCGGTTATTTCAATATTACAAACAGGCACTTAAATTTTATTTATACCTATGTATAGATGTAATGTGTTACCAGCCTTCGTTCTAGGTTTCCAGTGCTAAGCTGCTTACTTTGATATCTTACTCAAGTAATATATTTTTATTATTATTTTCATTACCATGGTGTTTGCCTCTTGAAAATATTCTGGTACCTTTATTTGCAAAACTTCAAAGTGATGTTTCAGATGCAGCCTATATTTAACATGACTTCACTACAAATACCTAAGTTCAACACTCAAAAAAATTGCACTTCTCCTTCTATTCAAGGCGACTGTTTCCAGTATACGTGGTATGTTATCGTATCATTACATCCAATCTTTATCTACGCCCATCATCGTCTTGACACAAAACTGAGACGAGCCAACATAATAAGCAATTAGGAGGGTCCCAATTGGGGTGTAAAAACGTGGCTAACCCAAATCGAACAGCTGGTAGATACTACAAGAATTACATCGCTCCAATGACATACTTGCGAGACTAATTAGAAGTGTAATACGCTAAAAGCACTCAATAAGGGTGTTCGCGTACGAAAAATCCACCAGATGGCGATACGTAGGCGTGGGGTCCAACTGCTACGTGATTGGTTATGGCTAACATGACATTGACGGACTTGTCACGATGACATTTAAACCACCAATCAACTAACAGTTGGACTTCAAGTCTACATACCGCCATCTAGTAGACTTTTCATGCGAGAACACCCTCATTCGATACTAGTTCATATGCTTACGCCATAAGGACGTAACAGGTCAAAGAAATACATAATAGACAGCAAAAAGTGATTATATGAATGTAGATTGTAAATTTCAATAAAAGAGTCTAAATTCTCATTTGTAAACAAAAATAATAGGCAACGGTATTTACGCTAAACCTTTGTTTTGTTCTAAATGTAAAACGTAAATAAATCACTTGCGACCTTTTTAATTTTACACAGCGATGCGTAACGAAGGTAATAAGTTAAAAATGCGTATTGTGAATCATAAATTATCATTTTATTTAGCTCAAAAATAACAATTTTATTCAACATCAAGGTCACGTTTACACATTTGCCCAGTATAGTTTTTAGAGCTACAAAGCTTGGATCTTTAAAATTTATTAGCAAAGACTGTCTACAAAGACTCTCAGCTTTATTGGTATAAATATACTAAATGAAAAGATTTTCATTCATCACCTTCATACCAACAGCCTAGTCTAAGAGTTATCGAAGGTCGATTTCGTTTTGACACATTTAAAATGCATTGACATCTCAAAATCACATTTTTTGACACAACTTCCTCAATATTAGTGTGAAATAAAAGAGCTTGAATTCTACATAGGAAGAAAAAGAGAAAGAAACATGTATTACTTATAACATTGTCATATAAGTACACATACATACAAATGTGCCCGGTCTCCTTTATACTACGAGTAGCTGTGCCCGCAACTTCGTTCGCGTGGACTACAGGGCTTCTCCAGTTTTTTCCCGCTCAGTCCAGTTCCCGTGGAATTTTGTACTATCCTGTTGCAACTAAGCTTTAAATTTGCTAAGGTACCTGCATGCCAAATTTCAAGCGTCTAACATAAGCCGTTTAGATTTTTCATGCACAAGGATTTTCCCGCTAATTCCCGGAATTCCTTCCTAAGTGCACCTCTACGGTACATAAGCTAAGTCTCTTCCAAATTTCAAGTGCTTACGTTTAGCCGTTTAGGCTGTGCGTTGATATGTCAGTCAGTCAGTCAGTTTCTCCTTTATATATTTAGAAGAAGATTAGATTTAAGTGCCAATATCAACCGTCAGGGTTTTTTTTATTTCAGTTTATATTTTTGATCGCTCAAGCGTTGTTAGTTAGTCTTACGATCTTTAATTACCCAATCACAGCAACCCATAGATTTTAACAATTTTATATAGTGTTTCAAACCACACTAGCAAAATTTAAATATTTTAAATAAACAGAAAATGTTCATCGCCATTTACGGTGTGGGGCTTGAACCCACGACTTTCACGTATCGCAAGGAGAGATGTTCCTGTTTCTTCAAAATATTTAACAGTAACCCATACCAACAAAACTAGGTATAAAACGTTTACAGAAACATTAAATCTTCTGATAAAGTTAATTTCCGAACTGATATCTATTGCACCGAATGAAATTGCCGATACCAAATTTCCATCGCAGGTCATTGGCCTCATATCAGTAGATCTGCGGTTCTGCGAAAGGTTTACGAGGATTTAATTCAATTGCCGATAACAATGTAACTGGAATAGTTTTTATCAGCTTTTCAAAAGACTTATTGCCACTTGGCAGCGGGCAATAGTTACCCTTCGAAGCCGTGAATCAAGTTTCATTCCGGCAGGAGTTGTTATAGATATAATCAATTTATCTAAATCTGTGTTTATTACTGTTTTACAGGCAAAGGTTTCCTACTAACACTCTGTATTTTGTTCAGCTGAAACCAAAGTGAATTAATAAAACTAAGTAAGATCAACATCAACATCACATACATTGCATTATTGAAATCAGAAACAACGACGGTACCACAACAGCCAGACCCGAGACAATATAGAAAAGTTCGTTTCTCATATTGACCCGACTGGGGATCGAACCCCGAACCTCAGAGATGGCGCGACACCAAAGTCCGGCACGCTCACCTCTCGGCTACGAAGGTCGTCAGATAATATTTTTTTTTGTTTATTAACTAACTCAGTAAATTTTCATGCTTTCGCTAATGACCACTGCGCTAAGTTTAGCTTGTATTGCAGTGGTTGGGCGCCATTTATTTACTATTTCACAATTTTATCGGATATGCGGTTGAAAATAATAAGCAAAAATAAAAATTAAGGTGTGTTATTCGTAAAGTAAATAAATATTGACTTTGCCTATACTAAATATTCATACTGTCGTGGTGTAGTGGTTAGAGCGTTAAGCTCAAAAATTCAGAGGTTGTGGGTTCAAATCTCGCTTTCCCAGTTTGACGCCTGAATCACCTGATTGTCAAGCCGATGGTTCGAGCCTATAATACGTAGATTTAATCTTCTTATAAGGGTTAACGAGGCCAGGCGAATCCTAGGCTTAATTATGGTGTTCAACCGAGACCCACGCTAGAAGTAAATATTCACATCAAAAATAGTTTCATTTCTGTTGGCTTAGAAGACAACAGACTACACAGTCGTTTTACGCAACGTTAATCAAAAAAATCTAAAATTAACTCTCAGTCCATTCAACTTCTTTCCAAAAAATTCCACCAGACCATTTTCCGAGGAGCTGCGAATATTACTTTAGATGTTGTACAAGACTAGTCTTTATGGTACAGCAATCAAGAACGAGACCAATTTGTGAACCTCATCCGTTACAAATTGGTAAAGAACATCGCTCAACATATCTCATAGGGCATGCATCCCTCAACAATTTTGATGAAAGCACCCAAGAATACCTACTCTTTTACACAATATGCATTGAGTATAAAATGCTACAGCAACAGCAATTTGCAAAGCAGATTAATTTACAAAAACAGCTCTTCGCCGTCTGTAACGAAACTGATTCCGGAGTACGAGATTTCTGGTTTTAAAATGTATAATAAAAAGACGCCAATTACATTGAATGGTGCGTAATGACAGCTGGGCTGCACAAAGGATAAAGGGATTTAGCCCCCGGCTATCTTACAGATTTCGTTTCGGTGGATCCAGCCATGTTGATAAAGAACATTTGAAGTAGATGGTAACACAAAAATAAAAGAATTTCTGGTGTTACCCACTAGTTCGTTTGCCCAGATGATATTTCTGTAGTGGATGGGAAATGAAAGAAAGCAAATTTTAGTAAAAAGCGGAGGATGCATTTAACGATATTTTCATAACTCTCTCCTCATGAATAAAATAATTGTTAACTTATAATACATCAATAAGCACCCCACGTCTTTTGACTCTGAATTGAATTATTCTGTTTAAATAAAAAATTTGTACTTTTTATTTCCATTTGTGAAATAAGCCTTTATTTTTTTTAATTGATTATTTATTTTTAGCGCAATTTCCTATGAATATAGTTAATTGAATATTATCTCTACCTAAAGGTTGTGTGGAAGAGATTACTTTCAAACAATTATTTTTCTAAATCAGTAAATTTCTGTGAATATTTAAAACATTAAGTATATTTATTTAGCTCTGTTTGTTCTCGTTGATCGGGATCGAACCTTTGGCTTTGGTTCAAATTGTTACACTCATTTTAATTTGTTGTGTTCATGCTTTCAATCAGATCATCGTTAGAACAATAGGTACTGGTCTAATCACCACGTTTGTCAAATCCAAGCGATACAAATTCGAGTTATATCGGTCTGCTTAATAGGGAGTGGGTTTTTATTTAATAACATATTTTACAGCACGAGTAGCTAAATAAGATTACTTTGAATTTTAATGATTGCCAAAAATATAACGCGTTAATACGTGTGTGGGACGAGTGCAGAACAGACGCGTACATATTCAAACATGTCCGCACATGATTCGGTGTTGCAGTGAACAGTAAGAGATTAGTTTGTAGAACACTGCAGGTCTTGTACGCGTTGCGTCGTAACGACACGCTAACGATACGACTACGCTTACGACTGAGATAATTTAGACCAAAAGATCCAACAGACAAATGTCTATTTACACAAATGCCATGCAATTTCTGGATGTCCTAGCCTACCAGCATACGTAATAATGCGCCAAATTTCTTGCATATTAAAACGACAAAAATGCTTAAACTGTGGATTGGCTGTTAACATCCCGCCTTCGTTTTTTTAGCCAATCAGAGTGGGGCAACTTTCGATTTTGACATTACTTACAGAAGACCGCAGCCAAACAACAATCACTTCTGTGTTGTTGTGTTCCTGCGTGTGAGTAAGGTTTCCAGAGCTCCTGTGAGGTGCTGCATTAGTAGCAGGGGTCAAGCCTTCAAGGTAAGGGCGACAAGTCCAGTGACAGATTTATTATACTGTACTTGTCGCCCTTAAGCTAGGACCTCATTACCTCTTAACATCAGGTGGGATCAGGTCAATCTTGAAGTGCAATATATAAAAATAAAATTCTTAAGGACGAGATAACATGCCTTAGCGAGCAGGTGTTTGGATGTATGCATTAATGTCTGTTACTCTTTCACGCTGGCACTACATACTGAAAGAATTAAATTTAGTATTTTTTTTATTCCTCAATAACGAAGCAAAGTCGCGGATAACAGTTTTTTCCTATAACGTGCCAATAATTGATGGAATGAGATCAAAAGAACAAATTTTAAGATGATTCTGAATAATTCTAGGAAGAAGCGTGCTGATATTCCTAAGCATCAATAATAACCATTTCTGAGTATCTTTTCCAATCTAGACTTGAAAGTCACCTAAGGACGGTCATATACGATCTTTTCTATATTTTCGTCGTAAATTTTCCATTAGTAACAGCTAACTCCATCGTTCTTCTTTCTCCAAACATAGACACTTCAGGAGAAGCAAACACAAGACACATTCGAGTCTCGACTTAAAACATGCACTCCATTTTGGATTGCTGTTACACGTCCCAAGAATTACTAATAGCACGAAATTGTTTTCGCAAATCGAACCGTAATTTTACAGACATTTGGCGCATTTTAGCTGAAAGTAAAACTGGTGCCAGCCTTCAATTATTCTGCACTTCAAAAATGTGAGGTCAGTCAACAGAAAATCTCTCAAATATAAATAAAGTATGCTATATTTGCCATTTTATTAAAGATTTTAGCTCAAACTTGGAGTTAGAATTATTAGCAAAGTTATTTTACGCAAAATATGAAACAAAACACGATATAACCTCATTGTTTTGTATACTCACCAAAAAGTTTTTTTTTTCAACAACTCTTTGGTGAAAGGTAAAAGAGGTAATATCCGATTACTTTACAGGGAATGTTTAACGAGATTCATGCGCACATGTTTAATATGTACCTATATTTTTCAAAATAGCTGTCTAGCTTGGAATAAAAGTAAGTAAAAGCCATTTTACGATGAAAATATTTATAATTTTAAACTTCAAAAGATGTGATCCATCTATAAAATCCCAAATACATTCTACTGTTTCTCTGTTAATTTTAATCAACCATATTTAAGCCAGAGAGTTTTAGCAACTTAGCATACCTAAATTCGTTTCCTAAATGGACCTAACCGAGAAGTAAACCCAGGTCCTTTGACGGTTCTGACACTTATTTCTCGGTACCACTTAAATCGATGTTAAAAAAATGAATCAAGGTCAGTATGTTTTATTGTATGTCATTTAAAACATCTTTGAATCGTCACTGAAACAATGCATAGTGATTCTACTGCATAGGGCAAAAGTAGGTATAATAGTAGGATAGCAACTCAACAGACTTAGTTCTACTCAGAAATAAACTAACGTAAATGAATATGCAAATCTGAATATTTTTATTTTGACTTAGCTCCTATTTTTAAATCTTCAGATTAACGGGCTAATAGCATAAATTCGATCAATAGTAAATTAAAGTTTCTCAATTGTCATTACGACGAAAAAATATCCTATTTGATTAAAACTTTGCGTTTTCACACAGCAGAAAAATTGATGCTACTTCTGCGACCACAATATAAAATATTATGTATATACATATTACTAATGGCCTGCCGCGGCTTTGCATCAGTACAAGAACCGTTTTTTTCATCAGTTTCTGCTAATCCTCACTCTGTTCCTGATTGAAGCGTAATGTTGGATTAGCCTTCAATTTCATTTATTCAGTTTATTCTTAAAAGCTAACAGATTTCCATGACCAATGACCATGACCCAACGGTTGACTGGTAGAGAATGCTCCTAGCATTAAGTCCACCTTTTGTACTTTTTTTGTGCAATAAAGTTTTTAAATAAATAAATAAATAAAATTTCCAATACGCTTACAAGAATAATAATTACATTCAAAATAAATGTCAAAAATATACAAAATAACAATAGGTAACATTTGGAATGAGTGATATGATGAAATAATTAAGTTAAGGTATGTCAGCTTGTCAAAAAGCAGATTAAAATAGGTAGTAGGTACATGTCAAAATAATAAAAACTAAATTAAGTAAGTAATGTCTGATTCCGTGTGCAGTAAATCCAAGTCAGATAAAAATATAATGAGAACAATAAAATAATTGTCATATCGAATGGCAGCTGCCGTTTAAATATAAAAGGGCTTTGTAGATCAGTTGGGAAAACCTGTCAGCAAATATGTCCGTATTCCAGCAGGCGTGTCAGCAAATATAGCCTTAAGCTTTCCTCGATAAATAGGCTATCTCACGTGAAAATATTTTTTTAATTCCAACAGATAGTTCCTGAGATTAGCACGTTCAAACGAACAAACCATTCGGCTTTAAAGTATTAAGTAAAGAACTCGTATTTGAGAAACTCCGACTTAGCCTTGTCAAATAATCTGCATACTTTCAAAGTGACGCTAAACAGGTGCCACTTGACGGTTTGCGAAACATTCTCTTGTGATAATATTTACCTCGAGTTATTTCAGGCTTTTTGTTAGACTAGCTTTGCCCGCGAATTCATCTGCTTGGTATTTTCAAGGATAAAAAGGTGTGTCTTTTTTCGATTTTCAAACTTCACGCCTTTCACGTCAATCCGGGATTTATTTCTCCGTGGGTAAGACTTAGGATCCTACATCATCATTGCAGCAAAAGAGTTTTCATATCCGATTTTTGATGACGATCATTCCTTTTAAAACTCAGTTACTTAATTTATCGTTATGTGTAGACCACTTTGAACGAAGTCATATAGTTTTGTTTTGGTGAGTGAAGAAACATTAGATATTAAGTTTTGAGAGGTAAGCTGGAGCAGACCAGTCCCCAAAAATGGAAGCACCAGATGGTATTTACCCGTGAGTTTCTTGCCGGTAGGATTAGGTTCCGAAGCGGCTGTATCTTAAATTTTGGTTTGTATTCATTTTAACGATGCACAAGTGTTACTTGTAACCAACATGAATAAATTAATCGATTTTTTTATTTTTTTATAGCACTTTACGCCGTACTAGCGAACTTTAAATATTAGAAACAAAAAAAAATTATCGCCTACGATAACTTGCAGGTAGCTCAGTTGGAAGAGCAGCACGCGCGATACGTGAAGGTCGTCGGTTCGATTCCCGCACCGCAAGGGGAGATAAAAAATGTATGTTTCTAATATAATATTGTTACGCGCCACGATCGATGTAACCAGCGCCATCTAGTGTGGAAAGGCGGGACTACAGAGAGTCGAGACGCGTACGCCAGAATTTACTAGAACAATGACCTTGACCGAGCGTACGGCCGTTCAAGGCCGCACTGCGCGCGAATGTTCCGGATGTTTCTGCGTTGGAAGGTTCGGGAACGGCCGCGGCAATATAAAAGGCCGGGATTCACCGCGACGGGGACAGTATTGAATTAGCGATACAAGTGATTACTTCGAAAGCGATTTTGAAGTGCGACTTGGGAGCGATTGTTGTTTTAATTAGTGCGTTTTAAGGTTGTAATTAGTGGCGTTCAATTAAAGTGTGACTTTTGGTAATTTTTATCGGCTGTTTTTATTGTCACGAACCCGAAGCTCGTAACAATTGGTGTCAGAAGTGGGATTTAAATTATGCCGGTTTTACCTAAGGACGACACGGAGGGTATCCGTACCCGGAGTCAACGCCAACAGGAGACGGACCAGAGACGTTTTGGTGGAGCTTTGCCGCAGGAGTCGGAGAGCCAGTTATTAACCACGGAGGCTGGCCCGTCCACAGCAACACCAGCAGCATCGGCAGCACCAGACCTTGCTGCCCTGATGATGATGCTGCAGGAGCAGTCTCGCCGCCAGGAGGAACAGGCTCGCCGCCAGGAGGAACAGGCTCGTCGGTTGGAAGGCCAGAGGCAGCAGGACAAGGAGGAACAGGCTCGCCGCCATGAAGAGCAGATGTGCCTTTTGAAGGACCTTCACGCTACCTTCGGGAAAGACATAAAGGAGGTGAAGGATAAGGTTGCTCAACATGACAACCGCCTGTCGAAAGCTGAAATCAGGATCGACCAAGTGAAGAATCGGGTTGACGACGTGGTAGAGGACGTAAAGAAAAAGCTGGATTGCCTTAAATTTGGACAAGGAATCGCAGCTCCCGTAGCTACAACACCTTCGCTACGTGGATTCAAAGTGCCACCGTTCGACGGAACTTCTTCCTGGTCGGCCTACAAAATCCAGTTTGAGGCAGTCATGAAAGCGAATGGCTGGAATAAAAATCAGGCCATGACTGCCCTCACCCTAGGCCTTCGTGACCAGGCCTTAGCAGTTTTGGAAGCTCTCGGTAAGGAAGTGACTTACGAGCAGCTCCTTGAGGCATTGGAGGCTCGATATGGCGACGCTCACCTGGAACACGTGTTTCGAGCGCAGCTCAAGGATCGTGTGCAACGCAGTAACGAAAACCTGCAGCAATGGGCTCTTGAAGTGGAGAAGCTGGTGCGTAAAGCATACCAGTCCGTACCTGCGCTTATTAATGGGAACCTGGTGCAGGCATTCATCGACGGCATCCACGACATTGAAGTTAGAGCTGCTGTGAGGCTCGGGCACCACGAGACGCTAAAGGATGCCTTGGCCCATGCTCTGGAAGTGGAAGCTGCGCGACAGGATCATCGATCCCATCGCGTCAGGGAGGTTGTAGCGGCTACAGTTCGGCACTGCAATAAAGGATACCGCCCTAGATGCTACGACTGTGGGGAAAGGGGCCACCTTCGATCCAGTTGCCCTAAGCGAACTGCAGAAAGAGAACTACGGCTACCTGCAGACCTGATCATCAGAATACCACCTGATGCTCCAGGCAGTATAATCGATTATGCGAATAACTGGCGGTACAAAATAAATGACATTTGTGAGCACGTCAGACAATCGGGCCAGAAAATGTCGGGAAAAATGAAACCCCTTGGTGACCGCAAAGTGAACAGTAGAGTGTTCGACGAGGGTCCACAGATGAGGTTGCGCAATCCAGTCCACAGCAGAGGGAGATCTCCTGGGCTTCAGTCTAGATGGGAGGGACCATACCAGATTGGGACTGGGGGCAATGAAACAGAAAGGTGCAAGAGGCACTCCTAAGATGGTTCATGCAGAGAGATTGGCGCGTTATTATGGAGCCGATAATGCTCGGGACGAGCATGTCTTAGGAGGGAGCAGTGTTACGCGCCACGATCGATGTAACCAGCGCCATCTAGTGTGGAAAGGCGGGACTACAGAGAGTCGAGACGCGTACGCCAGAATTTACTAGAACAATGACCTTGACCGAGCGTACGGCCGTTCAAGGCCGCACTGCGCGCGAATGTTCCGGATGTTTCTGCGTTGGAAGGTTCGGGAACGGCCGCGGCAATATAAAAGGCCGGGATTCACCGCGACGGGGACAGTATTGAATTAGCGATACAAGTGATTACTTCGAAAGCGATTTTGAAGTGCGACTTGGGAGCGATTGTTGTTTTAATTAGTGCGTTTTAAGGTTGTAATTAGTGGCGTTCAATTAAAGTATGACTTTTGGTAATTTTTATCGGCTGTTTTTATTGTCACGAACCCGAAGCTCGTAACAATATGAATAAATTAATTGATTATGATTATGACTTCGTTTTTGAGATTGCTTGCATCTATTAATGGTGAATAGTTTCTATATGAACCATAAAACTAGTTTTGTACTAAGGCTTTTGAACAAACAAATACAATTACAGTGCCAATTGAAACAGGGTACTGAACTTAATAAAATATTTCTCAGAAATGTCTTGTTTATTCAACATGTACGGTGTATATTAATACAGAATATTGTATAATAAAGATGTGAACGACCGAAACTCACAGAGAAATTATTTGAGCAACTAAAATATACTTGTTTATTTATTTATTTGCTTTATTTTGCTATTTGTAACTTCAAACAACTTTGGGTTCTCTTTTCTTATGGTGTAATATAATTACGTAATAACTGCTTTGCGTAAAATAAAATCAGAGTAATTATAGTACGCACTGCAGTAATTTTTTATATCTTTTTGTTAAACTCGAGATTTATCTATACTAATATTATAAATCTGAAGAGTTTGTTTGTTTGAACGCGCTAATCTCAGGAACGACTGGTTCGAATTGAAAAATTCTTTTTGTGTTGAATAGACCATTTATCGAGGAAGGCTTTAGGCTATATAACATCACGTTGCAACTATTAGGAGCGAAGAAATAATGGAAAATGTAAAAAAAAACGGGGAAAATCATGTTATCCTTGAGGGCTTCCGTTGCGTGCGGGGTTGAAAAGGGGGGTGAAAGTTTGTATGGACACCGAAATCCACGCGGACGAAGTCGCGGGCGGACGCTAATTAAATTATAAAGATTGGAATACAAATTGGTTTCAATGTTTAACAGAAGAAATGAGAAATTTTTGTTTTGTCGAAAAAAAATCCTATCTTACTAATTTGCAATTAAAATGTAAAAGGTAGATTAATTTAACAAGGGAAAAATTAAAGAAGTTTGAGTAATCTTTAGACGAAACAAAGCTTAATAAAATAATAACAAAGATTGGCAATAACAGTGTTTTATGCATAGAATATCTAAAGAATCAACTGTTGCGACTGCTCAGTCGTTATTCAGCGAAACTCGTAAATTATCAAAAGTTTCAGTTCTTAGTTTAAGATATTCCGAATACTTCAAAGAAATACTTTATGCAATCAGAATGCTAACTAATAAAACTGAATGGAAACTCACTTCAATAAGTAATTAAAGCTTTGAGAAACAAGAAACTGCGATGTATTTCGCACTCTTTCCTATGTGCAAATAAGTTGTGATGGCTAAGTATAGGCAAAGCTTCAATATTTGTATTGAGTAATGGATCGGTAACTAGATTCGACGGAGGAAAGAGGGAAAAGAGGCATTTTTAATCTATACTAATATTACAAAGCTAAATACTTTGTTTGATTAAGCGCGTTAATCTCGGGACCCACTGGTTCAAATTCAAAAAATCATTTCGTATTAGATAGTCTATTTATCGAGGAAGGCTTTACGTAATATTTGACAACCTCCGTAACCGAGGGGCGAGCGGGCCGGACTTTGGCGGCGCGCTATCTCTGAGGTCCCGGGTTCGATCCCCGGTCAGTTCAATATGGGAAACGAACTTTTCTATATTGTCTCGGGTCTGGGTGATGTGGTACCGTCGTTGTTTCTGATTTCTGTAACACAAGTGCTTAAGCTACTTACCATGGAGTCAGAGCAGTATATGTGATGTTGTCTTAAAAAAAATACATACAGAGTCAAAGAATTAGTAGAAAATGTAGGAAAAACGGGGAGCACGGGTGCGATCCGTGGCGGGCCGCTAGTTACCAACTATGTATAGGACTTAGTGTGTAAAGGTGTATACTCTACATCAGTACTTTGTAAACAAATCAGTATCTTGTCACATTTAGCTAGCTGTCTGTTTGACTAACTCAGTTACGTGGATTTTTAACGTGACAAGGCACTTACGTGTAAACAATCGAATGTAACTAAATGTGTTCAATGCAGTTTTAAGATGATGATAGAACTTTCAAATATTCTGCATTTAAACAAGTTTTGAGTGTCAAGCGATTTGTCATGTGCACAAATGTCATTAAACGCTAATTTTCTCAAAAAATACCTATATCTAACTACTTGAATAAAATAATTTAGAATTTAACTTGGACTCCGTTTATTTTGACAAATATTTCTTCATAAATAGGCGTGAATAATATCGTTACCTACATAGAATATCTATGCGCGTGACTTTGTCCGCGATGAATAGAAAATCACCATTTTGTAAGTGTATTTTTTATCATTTCAGTACTTTCTAACTAACATGGGGTGATTTTAGAATCAAAATAAAATGTTTTAATAATTAAAAAAAAACGACTCAACATACGTCGCTTAATTTTGTATTCGTTTCTGATAAACCGTTCTATAAACTCCATTGTTATAAGAACAAACCAAACATTATTAACTATCTATGTATATATTTTTTTTAATTATGGTCTCTATCTATCCCGCGTTTAAAAACATCGTAGTGATTCCGCCAGTGTCAAACATTGGAGAGACACGTAACAAAATGAGACTACGCGGTGATTTGAGCTCGAATAAATATTATACAATCTAAATTGGCAGTGAATAACTTCAATATCCAACTCTCCTCGTATTTTTATGGGATCCTCGATTCAAAGTCCAAGTAAGTACTTGTCGAAAAGAATTCACTTTAAATCAACTTATCCAGAGATTACCAACAGTTTTACTACTTCAATCCGGATAAAGAAACCGTAGAAAGAGCACACCCTTTTTTCACTACACGCCTTGGTGTACGATGGACTTAATATTGAATATTTCAGATTTATATTCGTGTCCGAAAGTTTTCATTTTCATCAGAATTGATAGGTCAATGCTCTGTTGGATTAGGGTGCTAACTTATGATAGGACTTTGTTCGTTTCAAAAAATCATATAAACCTTTTCTGTAGCGTCCACACAATGTCGCTATGACAAAAGAATCTTAAAGTTTTGTGGGGTATAGTGAACACTTAAGACTTTTTTTATATATTTTGTTTATCCATCTGGAACTAGACACACAGCTTTAAAAGCAAGAAAAACAGTTATTTAAAACAAAATTCGTTTGCGTAACCAATGAAAAATAATTTGCGTAATAATAATTGTGCAAATTTATACCGTGTCATAAATATAAGCATTTATGTATTTTTTTAATTGTGTTTACAACGACTAAATGATTTGCAAATGTAGCGGAGGTTTCCAGCAAACTGAGCAAATCGGTTTAATTTTTTTAAAAAACATTACTTGATACTGATAGACCACATCAAAGTTCAGAATAAAGTCATGTTCACGCCACTAATTCGTAAATATAACCGCAAAATTTTAAATCAGTATATATTGCAAATTTTTTTGTTAAAAAAAAATATTTTTTTGTTTTTATATTTTTTTGGTTATCTTACTGTTGGTTTACATTTATAAGCACACATTTTTATCAAGCTTTTGCTTAGGTTTTATTTCATCTTTTCAAAAAGAGAAAATAAGCTTCAATGGCAGATACCAACTCTTATACTTCAGTATTAATTCTAGTGCCCACGACTGAGAGACTAAGTTCAAATAGTAAATTGACGTGTATTGCTTGTACAAGTTGAACGCCTTTTGAAGTAAACTCGGTAAATCTGAACAATGAATTCAATAGGTTTCTTAATTTTACATTTTTGAGCTATTTATGTTTGGCTTCCTTTTATTCCTGTCTTACAACAAATAATAATTAACAAAGTACCTATACTTTTACGGTCAGTAAAAAGAACACAAAAATCGTAGTAAATTATGAAGTACTTACATTACCAATAAAAAACCGGCCAAGTGCGAGTTGGATTCGCCCATGAAAGGTTCCATAGCAGAAAGTACAAGCAAGCAAGTGAGAGTTAAGTTTGAACGTTACGACATAAATCGTAAACCGCAAATTACTTTTAATTTATCTGTTTTTTTTAAGATGCTGTTGCATGTGCAGCCTTAATGGTTAAAGCTACATATAAATCGAGTTTGAAGGAAATTTCCCCCTTTAAATTATATAATAAACTAGCTTTCCGCCCGCGGCTTCGCCTGCGTGGAATTCAGTTATATTGCGGTATAAAGCACAACTATAAGAAAACTTCTCATTTCCACTTCTTACTCGGAAAAATCCGGAATTCTTACTTTACGTCTGCAATTTTTTTCAAAGCAATCGGTTCAGTAGTTACGGCGTGAAAGCGGAACAAACAAACTCACTTTCTGATTTATAATATTTTTATGGTTGACTTACAATAGTTATAAAATAAAAGTATTTTTTGTCACGTCAAGTATGAAAATTTATACATCGTCTGTGAAAATTTAAACTCTGTATAACATGAGGTGCCTTATGACAGGTGGGTAGTCCATCAGCGGACTCTAAGTAATAGGTTTGAACGCTTTGTAAGTACAAAGAATCATAAAATGTTACAAACACGGTAATTTTATACTTTATCAGTTACCAAGAAAACGCTACGCCTTGTTTACAGTTCCACGTGGCATAAAACACGAAACAAATAACAAACTCTGAAGATATCAAGGATCAAATGACATTGTTTTTTCCTGCCGACATTAGAAAGGCTGAAGGTTTTTTCCTTTATGCTTGTTTGAATCCTTGAAAGTCATCCATTATGTAGCTTGTTCCGAAATTGAGTCGGCTATGTTCTGTCGTTATAAAAATATTGCATCACTGGATAAGGAAGTGACTGAGATACGAAGCATTTGTTTTTATTTATGTTGGAGGATCGTTGTTCGTTACATTCCCTACAATATGGTTGAGTGAAGCGATGGCTGGCACATACGTCATGCTTGTGAACAGGTGCCACCTTTGGGGACTGGTCTGCTCCAGCTTACCTCTTAAAATAAAATAATATTTCATGCTTTTTTCACTCATCAAAATAAAACTATATGACTTGGTCCAAGGTGTTCTACACATAGCTATAAGTTGGATACTGCTACTGTAACTTATCTGCTGAGTTTCTTACCGGTGTCTTCTCGGTAGATATAGGTTCCGAACCGGAAGTAGAATCACATTGCATTGTATTCAATGACGATTCAAAAGTGTTACATGTAACCTCATGTAATGTAACTTGAATAAAGAAATATTTGAGTTTGAGTTTGAATTACATGTAAAAATTTGAAACTTCTGTTAGATAGAAAATATCTTTATTCATGTAAGCTTTACAAAAGCACTTATGAATAGTCAGTACAAATAAAGTATTCTACATAGATAGATAGATATACTTTATTGCACAAAAACTTTACAGAAACATATTTATTAAAGGACAATTTAGGCAGTCTTATCGCTAGGAAGCGATCTCTTCCAGACAACCTTAAGGTACAAAGAAGAACTAGTAGATGGCGAGAATAAGATATAAGTATTGAATAATAGATACAGAAATGTATTATGTATGTACTACCTTCTGCCTGCACATCTTCGTCCACCCTCACATTTCTTATATAACAAATTTGCAGGCTCCCCCGAACAGACGAAGACGAGCGAGACCTATCAGCTCGTGGCCACGGTTGGTGCAACCTTAGCGGAACGTCACGGCGGACAGTAAGTAGTTCGTATTAACTACTAAATAAGAATGGTGTCACGTTTTGACCCGTTAAATTATTTTAAATGCTTAAAATGGAATGCGAAAGTCTTAAAGTTTATATTTTACGCAAACTTGTTTGCGTGACTTAGTTATCAAATTTCGTCAAATGCAATCAGTATTTTTTTTTCTAAAACATTTACGTATATTCATTCATCTATATCCGGCCGGCCAAAAAGTATATAATGGATATGAATGAGTGCTTTCGCGATGTTTAAACACTAATTTGTTTGATTGTTTTTTAGCCCATGCATATATCTAAGGTTTCCAATATTATTAATAACAAAAAACAAATCATTAATAATATATTTAAATTAAATTACCTACATATCTGTTTCGTTTTTGTTATTGGGTGATAAGATAAGATAAGATACAGAATAAAAATAAAAATTAAGTAACTAAGAAGAGTACATTATAGTGAGTACTCGACCATATTGTTAACCCTGCAAAGTACTCTGTTTGTTATTATGTAAGGATAATTTTGTTTATAAAATGTAACACGTGGACCACTGCCGTAAAACTGCTAAGCAGTTTGGCAGACGTAAATATGTATAATTGTTCTGTAAACATTATTATTCAATAAATTAAAAAAAAAATACATTTTACTATTAGGCACATAACTACCTAAATATTGAACTAATTGCTTGAATTAACTTATGAAGGAAATATTTATCCATATTTGTTTGATCACTTTTGACTCCATTTTACTATTATGCTCCTATTATATGATAAAGAAAACTTTTACATGTAAACAGTAGACAGTCTATTTTTACTGTTAACAAAAGCAAACAAATCTTTTAAATCCCCTTTAAAATAAATATTCAGGTATTAACAAGCATTTACTGGGTTCACTGGCCGATTATTCGATGGAAAAACTAAAAAATATCCATTTAGAGTGAAGTCACGTAGTAATCAGAAAGACTTTGTTGTAATATCGGCTCGTCGAGGGATTTCCAATCGACTTTTTCGAGGCCAAATGTTTATTTAACTCGATGGCTAATAAAAGGAGAAAAGCATTAAGGGTTTTTTGTGACACTTAATTGTGACCGTCTACAATCTACAGCACATTAAAGTTAATACTTGCAGTTCTATTTTAGTTCTTTTGCCCGCATCTTAAGAGCCGAACATCACTTTGTTCGGCTCAGTACCTGGGGGTCTACTCTCGAAAACGAAACGAACAAACGAAAGGTTTCGTTTTTGAAGATTTATCAAAATATCGGGAGTTAAAACGTGGTTTTTCATTTTCATAAATAATACTTTGTTTTATGAAAACGCTTTATTCGCATTCGAAGTGAATTGGTTGCGAATATGAGAATTAAAAATTGCTATCCGTTGTCGGATCCGACATATTTCGTTGTTGGGAGTAGACCCTCTGACGTGCTTTCGACCGTACAAAACTCGTAGACACAAAGACTAATATTCCATAACTTACTTCATATATCTAAACTAGCTGACCCGACAGACTTTGTTCTGTTTTAACGACGACTATTTAATTCAAATTGGTTTTCGCACACAACGACATTAAAATTCTTAAATTTTCTAATTTTCCGCGCAATTTGTTATATGTTTTCTTTCATATAAATCTTCTCCTGACATTAAAAAACACAACGAAAAAAAAGTAAAATTGATCCAGCCATTCATGCGTAATGGCGTGACAGAGGGAAATAGGGATTCATTTTACATATTTTTTTTATACGAGTATTACACTTTAAGATTGACCTCATCCTACCTGATGTTAAGTGATAATGAGATCGTAGCTTAAGGGTGACAAGTACAGCATAAAAAGTCTGTTACTAGACTTGTCACCCTTACCTTGAAGACTTGATCTACTAATAATGTAGCACCTCCCAGGAGCTATGGAACCTTACTCACACGCAGAAACACAACAACACAGAAGTGATTGTTATTTGGCTGCGGTCTTCTGTATGGTAGAGGTATTTTACCAGTCGGGGTGCTCCAGTTCAAGCGATAAATCGCTATGCCCTTTCTCTCCATTGATACTTACAAAGAATTTGCTTCAAACTCCGCGCAAATTAACGACTGTTACTGTTGGCTGCAATCTTCAAACGAATTGAAAAGATAAAACAAAATCGTCCGCTTGTCAGTGACAAAGCAATCGCAACAGACAAGCCATCGGTCTGAATTACTCGGACCATAACACGTCTCTCGTAAACATATATTTTTTAGTTCACTTATCTCCGCAAAGTATCTTAAAGTTGTCGGGAACTGTAAACGTTCATGTACCGCAGAGATTCCCAACTTAGTAGCCGGCGCCCCCAGTGTGCGATTCAATATGGAAAGAAACATTCTAGTGCAACATTTTGAAGTCATTTTTAAACACAGTAAAAATAACTGCCGTTGGTGTCACACATATTTCTAAAGAGACGACGAAGTTTAATCCTGAAGATTAAGATTGCGACCCTAACATATACATTTATAAATAAACGTTTACCAGCTTATTTTCAAATAGGACCTTTGTTTTTTTGTCTATGAATTCCTATTATATAAATTCTTTGAAGATTTTGTTGTTTTAAAGTGGGGTTTTCTTAAAAAACTTTGAGAGATTCTTCTGTAACGAACACAGACAGATGCGATCGCCTTTATAGCTCGCATGCGATCGCCCCCAAATTGGTTTTGTTTAGCTTGTCAAGCGTAATACGTTTATTAACTTTCACTGCAGTTCGATTTGTCCTAACGAGCGTCTCTTAAGAGCTGTTAATTTTCCGGAATTCTGTCTAAAGCGATGTCTTTTGAACGAAAAATACCGACAAAGTTTGTTGGCAGCTTTTAATTTGTCGCGTGATCAACTTTTTATTGATAAAAGTATCTACTCAATCTGCTCAAAACTTCGTGCTTGACTGGTAGATATTAACATTAGACATTTAGTCTGCGCAAATCTCAATCTTTTATCAAGTGAAATAAAGTTTTAATCTAATATATAAAAATAAATCACTGTTCCTTAGGTTTGCTAAGAATTGACAACGGCAAGACCGATTCGGCTGTTGGTTTTGAAATGAGTTTGAAGGTCCAGGGAGCTAAAATGTTAGAAAATTCTGAAAAAATGGTGAAATCATAGCGTGACAGTTAAAAAATATAATATGTACATATATTTATAATGTCTTTATTGTCATATAATGTTATGTATGCGATATGAACAATCAAATGAATTTGATAATTTAAAAAATGCATTTCTGAAAGAAATTAATATTTATAATACCACTAATAGTATATAAACTAAAATTTGTATGAATTTATGAATGGTTGGATGTATGTTTAACCCTCTTTCACGCAAAAACTACTGAACGGATTTGAGTAAAATTGAGTAGAAAACGAGATGATATACTAGTTTAAGATATAGGATGACGTCAACACCTGTCACATGTTGTTAGCCTACCCAAAAGTCACTGACCTTTTTAATTACTCGTCAGCACAAAAGTAGACATGATATTTGAAAAATACCATTACAAAGCCAGTATTCTGATCAGATACCAAAATGCAACAAATTCAATGATCCTATCAATACGGAAATATTCAACAAGATTCGCTGGAACAATGAAATTCCACACAAATATTGCTCGAGTTCAAAATGGAAATTGCGTTTGCTTGAACACGTAGAGCGTAGCACGTGTTAGGGATGGTATACACACGAATAACTCTTTATGTAGATAGCAAGAAACGAAGCTTTGCAATCCATAGAGACCAGCGGTGTATGTGCCAGCCAATATTAAGCAGATAACGTACTCAGTTTTTGCTGGCCCTTTATTTATTTATAAACATTATCGCACAAACAAAAGAAAAAAAGGTAGGCTTAACGCTCAGAGCATTGTCTTACAGTTGATCCTTGCGTCATGCAGACACTTAATGGGTGCCATAATAGTAAGAAAGAATCTAATCCAGACGGATTACAAAAAAAATAAAAAAAAATTGCAATAAACTAAATACTATACTATAGATAGTAATTACTATAGATGTTAGCAAAATATTGATATGCATACTTTCATGACAAACATAATTTTGGAGTTAATATAATTAAATAAGTATATAAGTAAAAGAAAACAAGTAAATAAATAAACTGAATTAATTCAGGAATTGACTAATTCTTAAATAAAATATTTATAGAAGAGGAAAAACAGAACAATTAAAGAACTCACATTTTACAAGTTCCTGTTTCTGTATTTCATTCCCATTACTCTCTGCTTAGCTAAATGTTCTCGTGGCGCCACAGAAACAACGATTCGGACACGATACTAAAAGTTAAGCTATGCAGTCCATAGTGGGATAGGTGACCACGCCGACCAAATGTAGTGACATTTTATTACGAGTATCTTCGTGCTTTTGAAGGCGTGTAAAGATAGAAAGATAGATAAATACACATTATTGCACAGAAAAATTTAGGTTTTACAGACATAATCAAGCACAATTTAGTCTTATTGCTAGAAAGCAATATCTTCCAGACAACCTTTAGGTAGAAAAAATAGAAGATATCGAGAAACGGGTGCGGCCGTGCAAAATATTTATTGAGAAAATAATATTTATTTATAAAATAAAAGTAAAGCTGTCGGTCCCACCTGACGCCCTAAGTAAAGCCTAGTTAGAGCAAATTCCTAATACTTTTGAAAAATTTAATTACCTACAGCCGTAAATCAACTGAACATTTCAAGGGTAAACTAATATACTACGTAGGTATTTTTTCTTTTTTATATTGCACTTCAAGATTGACCTCATCCCACCTGATGTTAAGTGGTAATGAGGTCCTAGCTTAAAGGCGACAAGTACAGCATAATAAATTTGTTACTGGACTTCTCGCCCTTACCTTGAAGGCTTGACCCCTGCTACTAATGCAGCACCCCCCAGGAGCTCTGGAAACCTTACTCACACGCAGGAACACAACACAGAAGTGATTGTCATTTGGCTGCGGTCTTCTGTAAGGTGGAGGTATTTCACCAGTCGGGCTGCTCCAGTTCGAGCGATAAATCGCTATGCCCTACCTCTCTTACTACGTAGGTGCCTCCCAAATCTCGAAAAGAGAATATAAAAGCCTCCAATATATGATGCTTTCTTACTCACAAATAATTCACTTTACTATACGCAGTGTTCGCTGGTTCAATAAAGCTAGAGAGATACTCCACCTCCCATGGATCCCAAAAATAGATAACAGTAACATTATGCCAAAGAAACAAAGACATCCCGACTAAATTGCCCAACTGTTTCGAATAAGTTGGAACGTTCCTGCTACTAGGAACTCTCACGTAAAGTGAGTGCGGAGCGACAAATTTTACTTTTGAAATGAAATTACGTACACCTAATTTAATGGAGATGTTTGACTACGATCCCAAAAAGCTAGAGTGTAGCCTGACCTACTGTAATATTTCATTTTAGCGTAAACGTTATCGCTTGGGAATATCTGAAATTATTTTCCGCATAAATATGGAGTATTTATTTTTAATATTTTCTTAATGAAGTCTACCAATTGCTGGGATGTTGAAAATATCACAAGAACATGATTGAATTTTAATGCTAAATGTACAATCAATAAGATGTGACTGCTCTCCAAAATGTTTAGAAAACACGCCAAAAGTTAAATTTTAAGACAAATTAGCTATTTCTAAATTGAGGTTTTTAATCTTGTAAATCTTGATTCGTATTGTTTGCATTATTTAACAAATGTATTTATTTTATATATCAAACAAAAAAGTACTTTACACGCTTTTCATATTAACATTTACCTAATTACTTATATATTTTTTAAGTAACATACTGTTAGTGACAGTTCAAAAAAATATTATAAACAAAAAACATAAAAAAAAACCTACAAATAAAAAATTTGTCCCAGGTCACTGCCAAGGGGCATGGTACCAAGAAGGCTAGCTGCGTTCCCTCTTTGTATGGCCAGACTTATTTTCTGGCCAAGAAAAAAGCCAGCCCTCTGATCTCCCGACGCTTCTTTAAGCCGTTTGGCTAAAGCGCGGAAGAGGCTGTGCGCGCCCGGTCCCCACGGCCCCAGAGTCTCGACTCCAAACGGCTCAAATATACAGGTGTTAGTAAGACCTGAATATTTACGCCGTTTGTTCGATTCAGCTGAAGCCGCAGCAGATCCAGCCTGCAACGAAGTTTGTGAAAGATGAGACGGCGCCAGAGTGTCGACGCAAGTAGCGTCCCACACTAAAGACCGTCCCATCTTCCAAGGTATCAAAGTCATTCCGTCGGGCCTCTTGCCGTCGTTACGCACCAGTCCGTTCGGTTCAAGAACGGCTGGTATGGAACAACTGGCAAGAGCCCGACGTATGATATCGTTGAGGCTAGCATAAATAAATACAACGAAATTGGTTTATTACATGCTCGCAAATGCTTGGAAAAGCCGCCTCCATAAGGAAAAAAGTAGTGCCCTAGCCACCTAAAGTGTCAGATAGTCCTGGTCTAATTCCTGGTCTCCAAACGATTACGAGTCGTTGTTACCATTTCATTTACTTTCCATCAATTATCTGTCGGGTCGTTTTTAGCTTACGCTCCGTATAATTTATTACTATCTGTAACTAGAACCGATCGATATTCAAATGTTCAAGTCAAAGTCAAAGTCAATATTTTTTATTCACATAGATTACATTAGTAATACTTATGAATAGTCTCTATATAAAGCAAATGAAGCTCCCTCCGGTTCGGAACCTATAACTAAAGAGAAGATACCGGCAAGAAGCTCAGTAGTTTTTTTTTTTACAAATGAAAGCTACACTTATTTCTAATTTTGCACTAAGACACACAGTTAGTTTGTCAATTGTAAAATAAAAATTAAAAATAAATTATTGAAAAAAATAAAATAAAATAAAACAAAGGTAATTGTAAATTAAATTAAATTAACTGTATGACTTACATGCGTCATCGAGGCCCAATTCTGACATTGATTGAGAAAATGCGTTGTATATTTTTAAAATAATATAAAACACGTAATTACAGGCGAGCAGACTAGTTATTGATTGATCCACACGTTCCTGTCATTCAAATACTCTTCTACTTTGTAGTAGCCTTTTTTCACAAGACAACGTTTGACAAATGTCTTAAATTTGTACAAAGGTAACTCAACAATAATTCCAAGTGGGCATAACCTAATTTAGTCATAATTGTAAGGTCTTTGACTTAGAAAATAAATAGTTTTTTGACGCGCACGGATCTGGCTGAAAGAAGGCTTGCTGTCTTATTTCAATTTCTAGGTTGAAAGTTTGCGTCTTTAAAATATTTGTTCGAAAGCTTGAGTTGTTTTTTAAGGTCCTGAAAATCTCATACAAAATGTAGCGCCCCTACCGGCCGACTCAATAAGCAGACAGGTTATAGTTTCAGAGTTGCGAATGTTCTCAGTTACACCGCGTTCTCTATTACCGCGGCTCGTGCGAAAATAACGCACGACTTAGGATTTCGGTTCGTTCACCGTAACTTGAGCTTTGTTAGGCTTCGCTGCCCTTGACTCGAGTGCCATGGAGGCGGAGTTAGGTGCATGTGGGAATGCGAAGCGGGAATCTTTTCCCCCAAGGAACGAAACGAACAAATCGTTCGTTTGATAATTGATAAATTGATTGATAAATCATCAAAGTTCGAGAATTAAAACGTGGTTTTTGATTTACATAAATAATATTTTGTTTTATGAAAACGCTTAGTTCGCTTTCGAATTGAATTTGTTGCGACTATGAGAATCGGCAAAAGCTATCCATTGGATACGATATATTTCGTTTTTGGAAGTACTCTCTACTACTTCAGGAACGAACGGACCTTACAGCTTAGATCAGTGGGCTCCCATACGTTTTTTTCTTATAAATACACTTTTAATAGGTACTTTGCCTGTTGCGGTGGACGCCTTTCAACTACATCGATATTTCCTAATTTTGAAAAATAATTCAAGATTAGATTTAAGGAATCTTTTGATGAGGTTGAGATGCATCGACTCAATAACGAGATTTAGAAAAAAATCCTACTCTCCTTTTCTCTACGAAAACTAAATATTTTTCCTTGTTTACAAATGTATTTTCGTTTTCATTTGTCACACCAAAATAGACACACGATAAATTTCCTGTGGTCACCTGACTATGGCCATATTTAAACCAACACACCTGTGTAAATCTTATCTTGTATTCCGTCTATACATTTTGGACTGTTTACTTTCCTTATACGTGTGCAAGAACTTATTTTGAACTGTAAGTATTTATCTTTATGCATGGATTGTACAATAGTGATCCTGCATTAAAGGTCATAAAGCGATTCCCGACCAAGAAAAAAGTTCATAATCATGACAAGCATTTAAGTTTTGTGTCTTAATGTAACACGACTGAGAACCGCATCTAGGACATTTCACTCTTTAGTACTGATCTACAAAGGTCGGTTACAATTTTCTTCCCAGCCTAGATGATTCCCTCCTAATATGTGCATCCCTCCCATGTCGCCACGCTAGCCCATAAAGACTGTAACGTCCACAATAAGGGCCCTCTGACATATTTCTTTTACTACACCCTTTAACTTAACGAGTTCTGATAAGAAATTACTACCCTTCCGTGTCGACAAGCAAAACTTACCTCTATAGCGACGACATAAAGTTTAAACTGAACTTTAGAAGGCGTGTAAGTGAAGCTGTGAAGAATTTCAAATTGCTAGTAAGAGTGGTCTTTGCTCATATTTCTCAAGTACGTGATTTGTCAAACTGGGAACATAAGGGAATTAGCTGTCTTATTCACATGCTGCGTCACCAAGAGTGACTGAAACAAAAAACACTCAAAGCTTGTATTGAATTTTGCATTTGCAGATAGAAAATTTATGTATTGGCCTCCAACTTGAAGCAAAGCCATAGACTACCAACCAGATAATTGTATTTAAGGAAATTGTATTTTGTTGAAGTTTTGATGTTAGATATCAGATGGGTGTTGTCACTCGCTGAAGTTCCGAGCTAACATATTAATAAATGAAATTTCCGCAAAATTAGATTAATTTTGCAGATACGTGACGACTTAATAATGACGATGTTATTTCTTAATCTTTTTGAAAAAATTAAAATCACATCAGTAAAATTGCGTATGATATTATCAACTGTCGTGAATATCAGATTTGTAACTAATAATTACATGTCAGTGTCAATCCAAAAGATTCGAATTTGATTTTAGAAAAAATCAAATATTTTTTCGAAAATAAAAGTAGCCGAAGTCACTTCTTAATACATCAGCAACCTCCCAGTAAAGTCCTATCAAAATCCCGAGACAATACCGAAAAGTTCGTTTCCCATATTGACCCGACCCCGGGACCTTAGAGATGGCGCGACGCCAAAGTCCAGCCCGTTCGCCTCTCGACTACTGGGGTCGTAAATTAGGGAGTACTATTTAAAAAGATAAATAGTGCACGGTTCCAATATTTGTAATGTGTCAAAAATATACATATACGTTTTTCTCCAACCGACTACGAGTTGTTAATCCCGTTCCATGATTTACTTTCCATACCAGCTGTCATCAGTCGTCCATCAGTCGTTTTTAGCTTACGCCTCGAACAGTTTATTACTATCCGTAACTACAATGTTAACTGTATGACTTGGTCCAAAGTGAGCTACACATAGCAATTAGTTAGATACTGATACTGTAAATGATCTGCTGAGTTTCTTACCGGTGTCTTCTCGGTAGATATAGGTTCCGAACCGGAAGTAGAATCACTTTGCATTGTATTCAATGACGATTCAAAAGTGTTATATGTAACCTCCTTGAATAAAGAAATATTTGAGTTTGAAACATTTAAAATAATTTAACAGGTCAAAACGCGACAACCGTGGTCACGAGCTGAGCTGAGGTGGTTGGTGCAACCTAACCGAAACGTCGGGCAGTAAGTAGTTCGTATTAACTACTAAATAAAAATGGTGTCGCGTTTTGACCCGTTCAATTATTTTAAATGTTTAAAATGGAACGCGAAAGTCTTAAAATTTATATTTGAGTTTGAGTTTGAGTTTAACAACGGATCGTTTTTCAAATATTAGAACCGGGCGCAGATCGGTAACACCTCTATTTCATATAGCCAAGTCTCACTCCGACCTATCATGTCAACTACAGACCCATTCATCCCCACCCTCTGTTTTTCCAAGACAAATTCAAGATTAATTCGCTCGTCTAGTCTGTCTGTGCCGTTGCATTCTGTTAGCACAGCTTAGACTAATTTATGATCCCCACAAGCTCATAGTTGCGGATTTATTTCCTCAATAAATTTAAGGGGCGGCGATGGTGCTGCGTTTCAACTAAATTGTTTAGTTAAAAGGATTGTTAGGGCTTCGTTGTCTGAAGTTGGATGCAGATGAAAAATGTGCAACGGGCGTTTAACTAAAGGCAATTACCGCAAACGTGAACCTTTCAAATTTTTAATTCTTGGTATTAAAAAATCAGTCAAGTACGAGTCGGTCTCGCCCATGAAGGGTTCCGTAGCAGTAATATTATCCTTTCCTAGCTCTCAGGTTGTGATTATTTTGACGACCTCCGTAGCCGAGAGGCGACTTTGGCGAGCGCCATCTCTGAGGTTCCGGGTTCGATCCCCGGTCAGGTCAATATGGGAAACGAACTTTTCCATATTGTCTCGGGTCTGGGTGTTGTGGTACCGTCGTTGTTTCTGATTTCTGTAACATCAGTGCTTAAGCTACTTACCAAAGAATCAGAGCAATGTATGCGATGTTGTCCAATATAATTTTGTTTTACAGAAACATAAAAATTTCATCTCCCCTTGCTGTGTGAGGATCGACCCCACGACCTTTACGTATTGCTCGTGCTGCTCTTCCAACTGAGCTAACCGCAATTTATCATAGGCAATGAATTTTTCTGTTATATTGACCTCTTAGCTTCCGGTAAGTGCCCTCTGCCGAATATGTTTACCATTACATACCTACTTATCGGCGCATGGTACATTCGTTGCAGCAATACGTGGATGGCGTTAAGCTCTATTAAAAATTTTAAAACCTATTGGGATTATTTTTAAGAGAGGCAGGGCAAAGTGATTTAACGCTCGAACTGGAGCAACCCGACTGGTGATATACCTCCACCTTACAGAAGACCGCAGCCAAATAACAATCACTCCGGTGTTGTTGTGTTCCTGCGTGGGGTGCTACATTAGTAGCAGGGGTCAAGCCTTCAAGGTAAGAGCGACAAGTCTAGTAACAGTTTTACTATGCTATACTTTTCGCCCTAAAGCTAGGAACTCATTACCACTTAACATCAGGTGGGATGAGGTCAATCTTGGAGTGCATTCTAAAAAAAAAAATCTCGTTCATACACTGTTTTTCCGTTTCAAATGAATGTCTAAAACATTTCTGTGACAAAAGTCGAAACAAAACTTTAGAATACAAAATGCAAGAGCTGCATCCGTCAATCTCGTGCTCAGAGCCAGACATCAGACATCATTTCCGATTTCAATCAAACCCGCGGCTAAATGCGTCTGTCTTGTCTCTAGGAAATACGTTTACTCCCACGATGAGTACCCTCGGAATAGTGTTGCACCTCTGTAAGTGACAAAGATATCGATAATTTACTTTACAGCAATAGTATCAATAGTATGATGCTGTCAAACAGCAATTTTGAAGTAAGACGATCAGTGAGACTGTATGTAATCTACTAACAATAGTTTTTTTATTTAATAAATTAATTAGTATCAGACGACATCACACACAGTGAACTGATAGATCCTATAGTTAGTAGGGTAAGCACTTATGTTATAGAAATGGTACGACACTGAACATTTCAATTCGAATATAAATTTATCTAGCACCTATAGTCCTATCTATAGATTTGATAGTACTCCTTTTAACAATTAAATATTAAATAAATAAATTATAACAAAGAAATGCCATCAACTCATTAATATCGTTTCTAGTTTTCGGAGACAACTATCGACAAAAAACTATCGATAGCTGGGCAACTCTACCTTAGAGTGAGAGTTGTGAGACAAGCAATTGTAAGCCTTGTTGAATGGTAATAAGCTGAAGTGCATTCATATTCTTGTCACACTTTGAGCGGTCGTTTTGATGTTGGAATTGATATCGCGGCTGCTAGGTTTATTTTATTTAAAGTATTTTAAAACTTACGTTAAAAGTATGCTTGAATTATTTTTAAGTATTTAACTTATTTTTTTTTTTAATTATAAGTATTTTTATCAGAAATAGAAGCTCTGTTTGGTGTCTTTTTGAGCAATAATAAAACCAAACATTAATTATGATTTTTTCAAAAAGATAAATACACCAGGAATTGAGGCTAAAAACATTATCTACTAGTCACTCTTTGGGTATTTCATGTAATATTTAACATTAGAAACCAGAAATTTTATTGTAATTGTAGATATAGATGAAATGGTCTTAAACATTAGGTATCGTTAAGCTACAATTCTCGTCAAAAATACGACAAACAGCTATGCAAATACATAAATTATGAATATAGTTTGAAAGCTTAATTTGAAACTAGCTGACCTGACATACGTTGTTCTACCTTAACGACGACTATTTTATCATTATATATATATAAATATTTTAATTTGATTTCATAAGAATTTCTTCTGACAATAACTAAACTAAAAATAATTATAATATAAATGTAGTTAAAAACATATAAAAGTCAAGACTATAACAAATATGAAGAATTAGTGTATAAAATTGAGTTACTACATCAGCTTGCGTTACATGCTTAGATATAATTAAGTATTTAGATAAAGGGCATCTCTTTATTTTGGCGGTGGGAAATGCGTGTGTGAAACTCTTCTGCCTACCCACTAAAACCCCCGGGGACCTCTTCGCCTTAATGGTAATGCTGTGGGAAAATTTTTAGAACCACCACATATGTATTAAGAAATTTATTAAATTTCATGTATTCTAGAATCCAATAAAGTACTTTTTTCCTCCCTCACCGCGCCCTGACTTCTTAAAACAACAGGTCATCTACCCATCGCTGCCCTAAACTTTCAAACACAATAAGACGAAGAAATAATCCCGGCAGTCTGAAACGAACCGTTTAAACTTAACGCGAACAACGTCCAGGATTTCCCAAGTTTCCTTTAATTTGCACTTCAATAAACTTGCAATTAGGATTATTAACGACGTTAGGGTTTCTCTGGATAAGATTCTGTTAATCGCTTGTTTCTGGTTTGGTACAAAGTGAGTGTCCGTTCTCCCATTTAAAATAACATTTTAAACTTTCTCGTTGCATTGGTTTAGGGTTCACAATCTCGAAAACTAAATCGGTATTCAGGCGTTATCTTGTTCATGGTCTGTATACAATGCGCCTTATTTTATTGTCAAAATTTTTAATTTCTGGCATTCGTTTTAAAATTTGACTTGTATATTTTTGTAATTTGGCTTAGTTTTTATTCATCTAGCTCTATTTTATATAACTTTAAACATTATTTATTTTGCTAGCAAATAGTCTTTTAAATGGTCAATTTAAATATCTTAAAAATTAGAAAAAAATCATGCCTTTTTGCGGTGTGAGATTAGAACCCACGTATTGCGTGCTGCTGTTCTTTTTCATAAAAAAAAACATAAAACTTACACTTTTAAACTTTTTTTATTTAGGAATAACTAATTTTTTTTATCGATTTGTTTTATCGTACCTACAACAAAAATTGTAAAAAAAAATTAACAAATAGCGACTGCAGAAAGAGAACAACACAATTTTTATTTTTATTTCCACTTATTCCCTTAAAAAATCAGTTGTTCGTTAAAACCAAATTACTTTTAAAATACTTTTAAACCCGGTCAAGGCAGGGAACGACCGTTAGTTAAAAACAACAAGGTATCATCTGTCGCCTAATTATTCTGTCAGCGAAAAGCCAATCAAGCGTTAATCGAAACTAACGTCCAATCAAAGGTTTGATTGGCGATGCTCCGAAATAGGTCACCGGGCCTGCATACTGCATGCACGCGTCGATGCATTGAACTACACCTACATACATCGTACTTCTTAGATCAAGAACCAATGGCTATCAGAGCGTGCTGATTCAAACACAGTTTAAAAAAAATCCCAATAGTTTGATCAAAGTCTCAATGATTAGATAATTTCGCCATTTTGATAAAACGGCCAAATACAAGTTGTTGCAAACACACTATGATAACTGTTATTTGATACTTAAATCCGTTATTATAAACCGGTATCCGTTATTAGTTATGTCGAAATATGTAACCCGACGCAATGTCGCCATCTTGGATCAATTTCATCAAAGATTGATAAGAACACTCCCATCTAAATCTCCTTACAAACAAAAAAAAACAATATCAACTCATCCGTTTGGAAGCTATTATGCAAACTGATTTATAGATACGACAAAACCCGTCGTTTTTGCGTAGCGTTTTGGTTAAAAATGACAGAAGATATATTTTTTGACTGGCTCTGTAACTTTATTCTAACCATTATCGCAAGATAATTGACATAATTTTTACGACAGAATACTGATGTTACGCTCGGTTACGCTTATGTTTATTACATCTTTCTAATAATCTTGAAAAGCACGGTCAATCATTTGATCTTAAATTAATGAGTATTTACTAAAACCCTTCTGCGAGCTAACAAAAAAGATTTGTTGTAATAAAAGTTTATGATTCATAGGTTCAATATAAGTAAAGCGTAAGTATATGGTAAGGAAAACTTTATCTCCCGTGCTAGTTGAAAACTGTGTTACGGCAAGATAACTTGCTCTCGTCCCATATGCAGTACGATAACCTGATTTTATACACTTTTTTTTTTATATTTTCAACATAACTCTTGTTTTATACTTTAATGGAGGGATAAATACTGGGATAATAATATTTTAATTGAATATAATAAGAATTATATAATTAGAATATATAATATGTAAGGTATATGTATAATATCTATTTGAGTAAAAAAATATAAGTAACAACGCTAGATGATTCATTTATACACCTTTATAAACAGTTCAGTCCGCTCGTAATCAAAACCACCAAGAAACTCATCCAGGGCTTTCTTACAACTGTATCTCGTTAAGCCGTTTAGTGCTTTGCTCTTACCTATACGATTATACAGCATGGGTGCCAGGTAGAAGGAGAAACATTGTGCAAAAGTAGTTTTGCATGAAGGAACGTCATAGACTTCATGTGTTCTTCTATTCGATCTGTTGGCCCGCTCACCGCACGCATGATTGTGGAGCATTTGTCTAGTGTTGTTATATATGTTATAGCGTGATTACAATACATGATCCCTTTGTCTTGCAGTGAGACATTCAAATAGCCTGATACCATTGTGATGTACCTATAAAGGTACTTTAAACACTAAGTCAGCATGTAATCAGCACGCTCAAAGTGTCCCTAGCCCCTATTCTAACAGCACCTCTACACTGATATCGCAAAGTGGCTTTTATAACTTCGTCCACATGGTGTGATCCAATTAGCTTTTGTATATATTTGTCATAGAACTATTAAGTTAAGAGTGGCGCTATGTAGCAAGTCGTTACATTTATTTTTTCAAACTACTCTATGCTTTTTTATTTTAACAGACTAGGTAAAACAGTAGACAGTGGATTCGATTCACACTCAAAGAAAACAATCGTGTTTTGAACATTTGTGTTTATTTTGTGTTCAACCGAAGATAATAATCTACAACCTTTTTTATAATACTTAAAATCATCGTCTATTCATCTCTTGCAGAGCATAACCCAATATAAATTTTCTAAAAAGTATTTTTGTACGGAACTCTCAGTTCGTGACATATCCTTAAAAAACCTTTATCTCAACCGGTTATATTTATTTCTCACCTGCAAACGACAGATACAAATTATTATTGACATATCTACGTTCGAATTTATACGAAATAAGAACAACGCCATCTTGAAATTTCCAATGAGCCTTTCTCTTTCTGACATCAACGAAAGGAGTATGACAGAACGAAATCGCAATAGTTTTGAATTGGTTGCCCAATAAATGTTTACACCTTTTAGTTATCAATTTACGACTATTATTATATCGTCTAGACGACTATAAAATTTAAGTTTGTAAAATAAAGGCGAGCGAAATATTTTAAATTGTTGAGATTACCTTCCTTTTATTTTATTGAAATAGTTTGATTGCAACTCTTCGGATTTCCTGCGTTCATTTGCTGATAAATACTTTGAGAAAACATTTCGTTGAGAAATCTTATACAAAGCTTCAACTACTTCCCGAGATATAAACTTTAAGACTTGCGCGTTCCATTTTAAACATTTAAAACAAATTAACATGTCAAAACGCGACACCATTTTTATTTACTAGTTAACACGAACTACTTACTTCAGCTGCAGCTCGTGGCCACGGTTGGTGCAACCTAACCGAAACGTCGGGCAGTAAGTAGTTCGTATTAACTACTAAATAAAAATGGTGTCGCGTTTTGACTCGTTAATTTGTTTTAAATACTTCCCGAGATTACATCAGACTTTTTTCAAATTCCAATATCCCGAAAAGATTTTACAAACACTTGCGGCATAAACTATTGTACAGGCAAAAGCACGTCAGTCTACACTTTGAACAAAAGTTTCGTTACCGTTGATTGGCTGACAGCACACCGCACTCGTATTTACAGCCAATCAGTAGCAAGCAGTAGTAGTACTCGCGGGGAGTACCTTTGTCAGGAATGGCTAAAAAATAAACTAAACAATGAAATTACTGTGTAAGAGCCGTTTATCACTACTCACCCCATATTTACCCGTAACCAGCTCGAAGTTGAACAAAAGCCTAATGACAGTGTTATTACTGAGCCGTCCCAAGCTATTAGGAGTAGTTTCGCAATCAAATATTAAAGGTTGTTTACAGTTTAGGTATCTCTAGGGCCTTTTGTCACTGTTTAAGCTTGCTATATTAACTTTGATTGACAACCAGGAGGTTTGAATTATTTTCCCCCGTCAGCGTATTAATTTTATTTAAAAAATCCTATAAAGAAAATGTTTACTTAAGGGATAACCCTTCAATCGATTAATTTGGCATTTTTGGCATACGCCAAATCAATAATCATATGATTATTGAATCTTCAGGCTAAACTTAAACGATAAGAACATTAAAAGCAAAACTATCAATAACGCGAGGTACGAAAGTTGTCAAAAAAAATATGAAATAAAAATTAGGTAATTTTTTTTTATTTTAAAAAATCTCTCCAATTTTACGAAATACTTGATTAAAAAGGTAAGACAACATTTACAGGTAAATTTTTTAAACTTTGTATGCTAATTAGTAGTCTAAAATATCCACTAAGTCCTCTCCACAACTCGTAACTGTAGAATCGTCCTCTTACCTCCAAACACATCCTTCAGACAGCGGCTAAGTGACTCAAATGCCAAATGAACCACGAACGTTTAATATATATTCATGAAAGTTAAAGAAATAAAGAAGCTAATAAAAATTCATAAGTTGTAAGGAACCGCAGGTCGAGAAGATACGATTTCACTGATACTGTCAACCGACATATTTGCTTTAAAATGAAATTTTCAACGATGCTATCTAGAAGAGTAATGACCATCGATCAAGAAACATTCACAGAGTCGACGTACGGGAAATGAAAATAGCTGCTACTACAATAAATTTCGCTGCTATAAAAAAAACATGAAATAAACATTTCGAATTTAAAGAAAATAAAATGAATAATGTTGCTTATATTACATTGGTGACTATTTATACGTGTGCCTTTAAGTGTTGTGTCTACTATGAATGCTTGTAACAAAACACAATCCAAGATGGTTAATAGTTCTATATTTATCAACTCGGAAGTACCTACTTCAAAATCTGCTCAATATTTCAAGCTGATCTAAATTTATAAGAGTACTATACAACATTTTCTTAAAGAAATTGAATATCTAAAACCTACCCCGAACAAAATTGAGTAATAAAAATAAAAAGCAAAAAGTGCGCAAGTCAATCGTATAAATTAAGTGGTCTCAAAAAAAGACAATTTTTTCTTTAATTTTGTATACGTTCTTCGTTTATATGTAACAATCAGATTTTTTGGATAATAATAAAAGTCAGTTATTTAAGTACTAATTAACTGATTTTCTTAACATTTGAATAAATAAATAAATAATAAATAAATAAATAAATATTGGAAAACATCACATACATTGCTCTGATTCTGTGGAAAGTATCTAATGCACTTGTGTTGCAGAAATCAGAAACAACGACGGTACCACAACACCCAGACCCGAGACAACACAGAAAAGTTCGTTTCCCATATTGACCCGACCGAGGATCGAACCCGTAACCTCAGAGATGGCGCGATGCCAAAGTCCGGCACGCTCGCCTCTCGGCCACGCAGGTCGTCAAACTACGAGAAAATATACAGGGTCTTTCTAAATTAGTTACATTCCTTTGAATGGGGATGTCTATACGTCACACTGAATACGTACAAAAAAAACTAATGAAAAATTCAGGCTAGTTTCGGAGATAATCAAGGAAACAACAATACTTCTTGTCAACATAATACAACGCCCTGTGTCAGCTGATTCTACAACTACATTGTCAACGAAACGCACACTAATAAACAATACCTACGTTTACGACGCATACTATGAATATGGGCAGCTAGATAGGTATCAAACAAATTAAATACACAGGGCTGTCACTTAACTAGGTATTTAGGGATTATCTTAAAAATAAATTCGTTTGGGCCCTTGACACAATTTAAAGCACTTTATTTCACTAAAGTGTACTATTTCACGTGTTAAGAAATAAGATTTTACATTTCACTTTCTCGCGCTCTACATGAAGAAACACAGATTTTTCGACTTTTCAATAGTTTAGACTATAATTTATCTTCTTTAGAAAAAAAAACATAAAATGTAATTGGCAGTAAGTGACCAACAGTTTTGCGCGTTAATTAGTTATCGTTACTCAATTATTGAGTGACGAATTTTGCTAGGGTGTGACCCAGTGAACTCTGACTTAAGCGAATTCTAAGTTTAACTATGAAATTATTAGAATACTATTAATTCATATTTTTGTTTTTAACTTCTTCCTCTACTACTTTTGAGAGAATCGGTATTTTCGTAATAAATTATAAGTTTATAAATTTTAAGACTTTTAAACATTTAAAATAATTCAAGCAAGACCAGTCAGCTCGTGACCACGGTTGGTGCAACCTAACCGAAACGTCGGGCAGTAAGTAGATCGTATTAACTACTAAATAAAAATGGTGTCTCGTTTTGACCCGTTAAATTATTTTAAAAATTAAAAGTTTCATTCATAATAATCAATGCATTAATTGCCCTTTCACTGACGGGCGCAAAATGCACGTAGAACATAAAATTATTGTTCTACGCACCAGTAACCTGTTCCAAAATAAACAAACATAATCGTTACAGACTAATAATAAATTAACAGCATGAATTAAAACAAATCTTATTAAAGTTATTGATAATATAAAAAGTATTTTGGAGTTGGCATCCTTAATGGCGGCGGTCAATTACAAAAGAGCGACAAAGGAGCCGTCTTAGCGTCGAGTGAACGATTCTTGGCTTTTCGGCACGCGCCTAGCCGCGTCAGAGACGATACGAATAGGATGACCAAATTGAATAATAATAGGAAGCATTTTCGGAAGTGATTTGTATGAAATTTAGTTTGTATTATGAATCCGAACAACTTTTTTAGTAATAATTTTCCGGCGTGAAGCACTGTATTTCTTTTTAAATTACATTATTTTCATTTAGCTTTGGCAATAAAATGGCAAAAATAAGATATCATCGTTTTATTTAAAACGAATTTTCAATCATACTTACATTTATACTGAAAAGTAGGTGTTAGTTGTTTTAAAGATTATTTAGTGAGGAGGTATGTTTGTAACAGATCAATTAAAAAACTTAGCGGTTATTTCTACTGTGCTATGATTGCTCAGTTAAAATGTAATAATCTCCTTATAATATTTGAAAAATACGAGCTGCTATGTAACGAAAAATATTTACTTGATTTTACAGGTACGTTAATGTCATACAACATAATTTTCAATTTTACTGATAAGCAGCAAATGGGCATGTTTCAAAGAAAAAAAACCAATATGGAAATTCTATAAAATGTAATAACGACTTTTTTTTAAGTCTGTACAAATTATAATTATCCATAAATAGGTCTTCGAGATGAGTATGAGTATGTTTGGACACCCTACTTACACGTGTCGCACCTAGGCGCTAGCCTTTGCGACGCGCGCGCGATTTGCCTTTCGGCAAATCGGCTGCGCAATTTCAAAACCTAGTTGGGACAGTTTTTTAAAAAAGGGGTTTTTGCCGAGTTATGTTTATAATGTAAATACGCACTAAATTGCATTGTCAAATTCGTCATTTTAGGCTTAGAAACGAAAATAAAGGAATCGGTAGGTAAACCTAGTAAGTCCACATCCATAACAAAAACCTGCTCTGAAAACCATTTCAAAAATTCCAAAACCTAGCAAGGGACTGTCCCTTGCTAGGTTTTAAAATTTTCGTTGTACCGTGCTAGGTTAAGAACTTGTCAATTCATGTTAAATTCGGCACCAACATTTTAGTAAGTCGTAGATTGTGAGCGTGTTTGTAGTTGTTTAAAAATACTGTTGATTATAATGTGTCCAAAGACAGTTTTATCGATCAGGATTAATTTTGTGCTCTAAAGAGTGACATGCTTCGGAAAGTACAAGAACGCGTTTTTCTAACATTATGTTGTTAGAATAAAATATTTCCTAACCTCTTCAATACTCCCTTGTACTGATTTTGTTATTTGAAGGGAATATGGAAAAACACATTTATGTAGTGGAATTAAATATACCTTATTGCAATAATTTTTTTTTCTTTGCCTACTTGCATTAAAAATAGTTTTGCTGCCCAGGATAGCATCATAGTACGTATCATATTTTTTTATAGTTACCAAGTTACGTAGACATATTATAAAATTACAGCTCTATCGATTTACGGAAAATCATGTTTCTGTTGCAACCATCGAACTTCAACATCAGATCAAGATGTATGGCATCATTTATAGTATTTTCATCATAATCATCAGATCAGCTCCGGGATCGGTCGAAAAGCGGTCTACGGGAAACAAACATCATTTCTATGAAAAATTTCCAACTCTTCAACAGATTAGATTACCTCCATGTTACCATTTTTTGTATCCTCACTGAAGTTATGTAGGCATACCAATTTTCAGTTCAATCGGCCCACAGGAACCGTTTTTTCTATAACCACCTTCCAAGCAGACCAGCTCTATGGTATGTACCTAATTATTGTATTGTAACAAAAGTTACGAAGACTCCATTAAGCTCAATATCAAATCAATTCCTTCTGGTTTTAAATGATGTGTCTGATTGCGACGACCTCCGTAGTCGAGAGGCGAGCGGGCCTGACTTTGGCGAGCGCCATCTCTGAGGTTCCGGGTTCGATCCCCGGTTGGGTCAATATGGGAAACGAACTTTTCCATATTGTCTCGGGTCTGGGTGTTGTGGTACCGTCGTTGTTTATGATTTCTGTAACACAAGTGCTTAAGCTACTTACCACGGAATCAAAGAAATGTATGTGATGTCCAATATTTATTATTATTTATTTATTATTTAATTTTATTGGAGATAATAACTCCAAATTCCTAAATTTGTTTTTTGAACTAATTAAAGTTATATTCTTCCTAATACAGTTATGCATGACACCTGCATATTATCTTTATTTCCACAGGATTGTACAATCTACTCGTAATAATACTAGTGATACCATAGGGCCTAAAGTAGTTAAAATATTTAATGCCATTACTAGGTTTCTTACTTGTCTTATTGTAAATTGTAGCTTTTCGAAACCAGAAAAAAACCTAGTATAGGCCTTTGCTAGGTTTTAAAATGGTTTTTTGGTCATCATTTACTCATTAAAAACAAGTTTATCTTTAGTAAGTGGTATCTGAAAGCCAAGAATATGCCACATCTTTAAAGCTAACTTTCGTCAGCGTAAGTTTTATACTTTAGTTGCGGCACACTCTCAAAGTAGCCAAGACGTTTTTTCGCTCTCCTAAACATTTTGTGCCATGTCCCCTACTATGTTTTGAAATTGCGCAGCCGAAAAAAAAAGACGGCGCGCGCGCTTTGATTTTACCGCGAAGGAACTCATTTTCTGATTTGTAGTCCAGCTATCCAGTTGTTGATTAGAATTCTTTTGCGAAGGTTCACTCTAAATTAAATCGTACAATGCCATACGCATACACCAATGTGGATTATCTACATATGGTAATGTGTTATACAGATGCCAATTATAACTGTGCGGAGGCTGCGCGTATGTACGCCAGCATTTACGGAGTTGCGGTAAACCCTAGAACGATTTTGGGAGCAGAGCAACGGTTTCGAGACTGGGGTTTGTTCGCACCAGCAGGAGATAGTGGAAGACCCCGCCTGCCAGTACAACAAGAAGAGCGTATTCTGGACTTTTTCCGTCGGCACCCAACAGCCAGCACAGCCGATGCAGGAGCTGCGTTCGATCTTGCGGCGATAAGTGTGTGGCGTATGTTACGGCGAGATGGCCAACGCCCATACCACTTCACACTTGTCCAGGAGTTGAAGCCACAGGACTTCGCCCCACGTGTCCATTTTTGTCAGTGGTTAAGAAGACACCGTCAGAAAAACATCTTGTGGACGGATGAGAGCACTTTCACAAGAGTGGGCATGTTTAATCAGCACAATGCCCACTTCTGGGATAGAACTAATCCTCACCAGATACGGCCTGATCATTTTCAGATACGTTTTAGTGTAAACGTTTGGGCGGGGCTCCTGGGTGACCAGCTGATTGGGCCCGTGTTCCTGGAGCGCCTCAACGGCCGGAGCTATTTGGAATTCCTCCAAGAAACCTTGGAAGATTTGATACAGGAAGTCCCACTTCATCTGCGCCGCGGCCTGTACTTCCAGCAAGATGGTGCTCCAGCTCATTTTGACCGTGCGGTACGCGAGTACCTGTCAGAGACGTATGGCCGTCAGTGGATCGGTCGTGGAGGTCCTGTTCCGTGGCCGGCCCGCTCCCCGGACTTGACGCCTCTCGACTTTTACGTATGGGGACGAGCTAAGGACTTAGTTTATAGTGAAGGTGGACACTTAATTTCAAATGAAATTCAGTTGAAGGAGCGAATAGTGAACGCTTTCAATATCATGCGCAGTGAAACTGACACTTTAGTGAAAGTGAAAAAACAATTAAGTAAGAGAGCTTGGCTCTGTATTAACGTCCAGGGTAGACATTTCCAGCAATATTTGTAAAAGTTGCCTTGTAATTTTATTAATTTGTGTAAATACGTGAAGAGGTTTTTTTCCAAATAGTAGGTATGCGGCTTTCTCGATACATACTTATTCTAATTTATAATTTGTTTTTATTTGTTCTTGGTCTGTGTACCTAATTTGTGTTTGTTTTTTATTTGTCTGTTCAAAGGCTTGTAAATGTGATGTATAATCATTTAAGAAAATAAATGTTATGAAACTGATAATGTTCTGTTTTCTTCAAAAAGATCTAAGCACCTATTTACCTACTCTTAAACTCGTAATCAAACTATTTAACTCTCATTTATAACCTAATACGATCAGTTTCGCTTTTCACTGTCTGACAGTAGGGCCCCAGCTGATGTCGTTCCATGTCTGTGTTAACAACAAAACAGTCTGACTTACTGTAGTAGTGTGAGTTGTATGCATGTACGCAATAAATACACTGCAGTTATGTTGTGTTGATAAAAGATACAGCATGATGCTTGTTTTAAGGTTAAATTATTTTTTACTTTTGTTAGAAAACATAACTTTGTAAAATCATAATAAAACATATATTCAAATTTTGTGAGCGTATTTGTTACAACGTATAGATGCCTCCATTAAAAGGAACGCAGCTGATTTAGAAAGACCCTATATATTGGTTGACTCGCATTTTATTTGCCGTAGCGCAACTTCAGTATCTTCACTATCGCCTACACAAGTACTTCAGTTGAAATGACCTCTCTAAGCGCAAATAAGATTGAAGGCGACCGAAGTACAGTTGCAGTATTGGCACGGGTATTGCTCCAAACATCTTCGGTTGGAGCCTGGTTCACCCGCGGTCTGTGACCCGACAGGTGGGTTCCGGGAAGAAATCCGTGTTAGCTACCGTCTGGCTTACGACCGATACTTTGATCTTTACTCGACTATATTTTATTCTAACGTCGATTTTTACACAGAAATATATTTTAGAAGCATTTCTTGCTTTTTTTTTAAAGGAAACAGTAAAATGTAATATCTTGAAGTTTCACAAAAAATAGCACGTCAAACTGTAGTTAAACATTACTATAAAACTTAAAAAGATTGACTGGTAGAGAATGCTCCTAGCTTTAAGTCCACCTTTTGTACTTGTTTTTGTGCAATAAAGTTTTTAAATAAATAAAATAGTGTAGCTATTACATTTAGTAGAACCATTTTTTTTTGTATTTTGTTGTGTATTAACCTTAATTTGCTTAATAAAGAAAGAAATACATTTATTGAATTCACCAACATACTATAAACATGACATAAACTTGAAAGAAAATAACTATCACTATTTTTTGACTATTGGACATCACGTACATTGCTCTGTTTCTATGGTAAAAAACTAAAGCACTTGGCTTACAAAAAACACTAATTCTTTATGACGGTACCACAATTCCCAGACCCGAGATCATCTAAAAAATTGTTGTCCATATTGATCCGACCGGTAATCGAAATTTGAGCTGTCAAACTGATTCTGTCCATCTCTCAAGCCTAAACAGATTTTAGTGAATATTGGTACAGAGACTAATATTACTTCTTGTCACTATACTGGTTTGCATTTGGATCCTTCATCCTATTAATATTAAAAACGTTAAAGTTTGTACAAATAAATTGTGCCCTAACGTCTCGATGTTTGTTACAAATATTACACTACTCTAAATATTATATTACACTACACGTTCTTAATATTATTATTAAGAACGTGTGGATCACTTCCTAGTCTGCTCGCCTGTACTAGCGTGTTTTATATTATTTTAAAATATAGTATGACACATTTTCTCAATCAATGTCAGTATTGGGCCACGTTGACGCATGTAAGTCCTACACAGTTAATTTAATTTAATTTACAAATACTATTGTTTTATTTTTATTTTATTTTTTTCAATAATTGATTTTTATTTTACAATTGACAAACTAACTGTGTGTCTAAGTGCAATATTAGTAATAAGTGTAACTTTCATTTGTAAAAAAAAACTACTGAGTTTCTTGCCGGTATCTTCTCTTTAGATATAGGTTCCGAACCGGAGGTAGCTTCATTTGCTTTATATAGAGACTATTCATAAGTATTACTAATGTAATCTATGTGAATAAAAAGATTGATTTTGACTTTGACTTTGAATACTACTTGGTTGAAATTTCGTAGAAAGATAGCTGAGATAAACATATCAGATACATTTAACCCAAAAAATGTAAACAAAGTAACATTGAATAGATGTTTATTCAAGCGTTTTTTTTAAACAACAATAAATTTTAATTCTTTGTTCATCCTATAATACATTCTGAAGTTTGTATACGAAGGAAGCAGTACCGTTTGATCTCATTGGCTTATTTTTACATCGATACTAATGATGGATGAACATTGATGAATGGAGACGGTGTTTTAGCTTTTCGTAACTCCATTGTTTGTCGGCCATTGAAGCGTGGCCCTCGACACTTCTCAAAACAGACGAATAAAGGACAATATCTCCGAGGGCAACGTACTCTATAATTATAAGTCGTTTTATAAATCTCGCGAAAAGGTTGTTAGTCTAACCTTTGCAAGAATAACCCGCCTTAAATGTAATTTCGCATTTTGTTTTCGTCTAGTAAACAAGATGCTTCCGTAAAAATAGGATGACTGTCTAATCTTGGAAACAGTTTTGAGCATATAGAGAAATGAATGAATTCCTATACTACTGAAAGCAACAGGTTATTAGGTAAATATCAAACAATATAATTATAAATAAATGACCCCAGACAATCACACCAATCACCTGGTCTCATACTAAGGGTTTCCCTTGTACTATGAGTACCATATGACGGATACTAACTTGGGGCATCATCCCAACACACCCAGACCCAAGTCAATTTAGAAAAGTTCGTTTTCCAAATTGTCCTGACCGCGAATCGAACCCGGGACCTTACGCGCTTTGGCCGCCTACCTTAGCCACTGCACCACCGAGGTCGTCAATTGTCAGTAAGATACAATCAAAATTACTTTAGACTATACACTGGATTTTGCACCGTTCTCACTTTAATATCGAACTACAAGTTTTCCCTTACAGGGTAGATGACTAGAAAAAACACAAAAAAAATTAATAGATTAATAAAAAACTTAAAACCCTCAATTTTTCTTATACTGAAATACATTGCATTAGAATTACTCACGGTGTTAGCTTTGTAATTTTTTAACGAAATAGCGACGTAAGCACACCCTTTCACTGAACTTTGTAGCGCTGTATCATCATCATTTTTTTTATATACATATGTGTTGCAGCAACAAAAATACGTTTTCATTGTGACAGAGTTATTTGTTAGCAGTGTAATAAACATGTTATGTATTAGATTACCGTTACCGTTTTGTTCCACATTTGTATAACTCAAATCTCGAGTTATCTTGTTTTTGCTGGTATTTTAAATAAAACTTTAAACTTAAAAACATACAACTTGGATTAATTTCTGAAGTTAATAAATTTACAAAAACTTTCGCGCGCACTTTTTTATCTTGACATTTTTTCTCTATTCTTTTTTTATAAATAGCGAAAAGTGCTTAGTATCGTTAAAAAGGTCTGACATTTATTAAAGAGGCTAAACTAGCGTGAACAATATTTTTCAATGATCCTTCGCTCTTATTTGTCCACTTTATTTATTTATGTCTACTTTTAATTGTTCAAAAGTTTGTAGGTTACACTTAAATGTTATACAGCCTAAAGCCTTCCTCAAGACATGGACTATGTAACACAAAATTATTTTTTAATTTGAACCAGTATTAGCGTGATCAAACAAACACACAAACAAACTTTTCAGCTTTATAATATTAGTAAGTATAGATACTTATCTACCAAATCACTCGTATTATAGTTACCCCGTTAAGACAAGAAAAATATCTCTTGTTCATGTCCGCAGTAACTTATGGAAATAGGTACATCCATTAAAGCCTTCTATGATTTAGGAGCACACCAGCAGCGATATATCATGGCGCCCTTTCATCCCTTCTCTACATGAAGGGGTGGCTGGACTTGGTGAATGCAAATTTATAAAGAACGACTGGTTGCGGTCTTGAGATTTACTTGGCTTTTAGGGAGGAGCCTCCATGTGTTTTGCAAGCGTGGGAATTTTATTCTTGCTACTATTTTTATACTAGCGGCCCGCCGCGGCTTTGCTCGTGTACTATCCCTGTTTTTTCCACATTGTCCACTGATTTTTCGCTCCTATGGGCTGTACCATGATGTTATGCAGCAGGAGAATAAATGAAAGCCTCTATTGGATGGACTATGGAAAACAAAAATGTGTTTTTCAATTCAAGTCAATAATTCCAGTAATTTAGCTCGTTCTTACAAACAAACCCTTCAGCTTATAATATTAGTAGGTATAAAAATTAGCGGTGTAAGTAGTCCATATAATATTGGCTATCTACCAGTAAAGTTCTAACTAAATTGGTCCAGCTGTTTTATAGATTAGTCGGGGAAAAAAAACAGACAGACCGAAAAAAATTGTAGAGATTTTTTTTTTGGTATTTGTACTGTGTAAAACTATATTAAAACCATAAGTGTTTTAGCAAAAACGGTTATTTAATGTTAAAAACAGATACTGCTGTTATTTAATGGGCTGCTAAAAATCTTAAGCGTCGTCTATTTCTGCCAGTAGCGCGTGAGAATTGATATAATTAGAATACGGATGTCTTCTGTTCAGTGCTCTATATCCTTCAAGGAGTAAGTTCCGTGGAGGTCAATGACCAAGTTCAAACTCGTTTGAAGGTCTAAAGTAAGTTTCCACGTGAACAAGTCGCTTGACAGTCGAATATTAAATGACAGTCGAATTAAAAAAAAAGTTTACCATTTGATGAGAGGGTTATAAAATTTACTCAAGAGAAGAAGCCTACGCCACAAGGTCCTAGGTCCAGTTCTGCGGTATGCGCTTAAACATTTTTGGGCAAAGACTAAAATGTGATTTTTAACATCTCCTAAAGTAGTCATCCAACTTATATTATAAATGTAAAAGTTTGTTAGTATGTATGTTTGGATGTTTTTTACGCTTTCACGCAAAAACTACAGAACGAAGTTGGATAAAATTGGTAGGAAGCGAGATTACATACTAGATTAACATTTAAGACACTTTTTATCCCAAAATATCACGGTCGAAGCCGCGGGTTACAGCTAGTTATTTTATAAAAACATAAATTTGTTAGGTCCCTAATTGATAAACAAACTATTATATACAGGGTATCCCAGAAAACCTGTATAGGTTAAGGTTTGTACACAGGTTATGAATGGTGGACTGTATGCTGGTGTAAATAGTAAATAATAACGATGGAAACGTATTTAAAAAGAATATAATAGAAAAAACAACATAGTGACAAAATGTACAAAATAACCTTAAAACGTCAATATTTTTAAAGTAATGACATAACCAATAAAAAGCAAATAAGTCATAGACAAACAAAAGAGGTGCGTTGTGCACACAGGTCATATAATATTATTATACTTTCCTTTGTATCCCTGTTTTAGTTCCATATTTTCCGTTTCGATCAGTCAAGTATGAGTGTTTTTTAACTGAAATTTGATCTTAGTTCGTTGGTACACATTTCGTTGCACATCCTGTATACATTTTAAGTTTATCAACCTTCATTCCTATGGAGTAAATTTCAAACACCGCCCACGAATAAAAGCTTAAACGTAGATCTTAAAATAGACATTCTAAATTTCTTATCTTAAACGAGAAAATTACAGAAGCCGTCTTGCTAAAACGTTTGACATTTAGCATATTACTCTAATAGAGTTAACGTCAAAGCTCTTTCCACTTTATCTTAAGATAGGAATATATATTCACGAAATAGGAAATAGGTGTATGAATATTTAATAGGTACAGACTATGTGCATGTGCGATAAAAACTTACAGACTATAACTGTGTGTGAATTATAGTTAGGAGTATTTTTAGTTAATACATTAAAGATTACACCCACCGGTTCGATACTAGACAAAATTATGATCTGACACCCATACCCTAAAGTTGAAAGTCACTTGCACGTCTGAAATAGATCATTAGTAGGAGTTGACGTTGCAATATATTTTAATGTCAGAAAGGTTTAATATTAGCCTCTTTGCAAACGTCCTCATAGCCTACAAGTACCTTACATTCATATGACGAGTGTACATGTTCTAATGAATACGCACACAAAATGGTATTGCAACGAATAGTAAGAGATTTGTTTATAAAAAGTATTCTTTAAACAAATCTAAATGTTTTGTCTATACCCAATAGATAGCGTAGTTAGGGCATTGCATACTTACCCCAACCGGTTCTGCAATGGACTCATTAAGCTAAAAAAGCTCATAAATTGAAAAAAAAAATCCCATGACATAAAAACACAAAATATTTTATACTTTCTTTACTCGTATCAGATACCTATAGAGCCGAAATAATTACCCTTATAGCGCAGTAATTAGGAGTGTGGATATGTTTACGAGTCTATACTCGTAAACCTATCACATGTGGAGTCTATACTCCACATGTGTATAAACATTTTCAGCTTTCATTATGACCTTCAACAAAAAACACTGAACTTGACAACAGTAGACTACGTGTATGTTAAAGATACATTAATTAAAATCATCATCAACTCTCTGATTGAAAACGCGATTAATGAACTTTCCGCGAAATTGAAATTGTCTTTTTTTATACCGTAATATAAGATAGTTCTAATAGTTGTCTTTTAGTGAGTAATTAATTATATAAAATATTTCTCGGTGAATGAGAAAAATAATTCAATGGCGTAATCATTTGCCGAAATGTACACTATTATCGCGCACATCAAATGGTAGTCACTTTACTCATTATTAACTTCAATTTTAACACACAATAAAAACGTTATGTGCCTTACTTACCAAAACTATCTCTAAAATATGTCAGATGCGATGACGTATGGCCATTTTTAATTCTCCCTATCATAATCAATTTACTTCTAATGCGAAAAAAGCGTTTTCATTTATTGCATTCAAAACCAAAATCATTATCTTTGTATATACTTATTTAAAAGTAGCATATAAAATGTTTATGTATCAATGTTGGGGAAGCCACTGCAGCCTGCAGCACAGTTCTCACTATCACAGGCTGCAGGAATCCGTATATCATGTTTAACTATGTTATTTGGCAAATAACATAGTTATTCTATATTTAAATTTATTTTATTCAAAACTTGTAAAACAATTTAATTATAATTGTTTCACAAGTCAAAAACCAATTTTAATTACCAGAGCTTTTGAGAAATCTTCAAAAACGAAACCCTTTATTCATCTGTTTAGTTTTAAGTAGGCGTACTGACTCGATAATGAGCCATTGGGACGCAAAAGGTTAAGCTAACACATCCCCTGAAGACTTTGCAAACTTTATCCACACAAACAGATCTCCCGTGAATTTATTTTTCTTTCCATGTTTAAAAACACATTATCATTTAATGCAAAATAATGTAAAATGTTTTACTGATCCAATTTGTTAGGGAGTAATAATTGACGTGCAAAATAATTTATTGTTAATTCACTTCCCGAAATGTATCATTTCATTTCATTCAATCGTTTTATTCAAAACACAAATTAACCAAACCCGTTCGTAAAACAACGTATTGCTTGATATTTAAATATTAAAGAGTTACCCTACCATTACTTAAGGATTTCCATCAACTTCATAAAAATTGTAGGATAAGTACTGCAGGTTTGCTCAAACTATACATTTTTCTCGACCTAAGCTAGACATATTGTTGAAATTGACAGATTTTTATTTTTAAACCAAAATATTGTTTGATCAGGTTTACATTTAAAATACATTAATACAGTTATATTAAAAAAAATGTTTTTTTAATATTTAGAAAAATAAAAACCGTATAGAAGATAATATTGAATACAAGATATTTATAGAAGTAAGTCCACTCCAGCTTTTAGTGTGCCCAGAATGCATCCTTGAATAGCCCAACTAAACCGATGGCTGAGGTAATTAAGACGATAACTTGATAAAAACAATAATTCTAGTTAATCCATCAGATAGATTTTCTAAACACAGTAAAAACTATTTTTTTCCTTCATCAAATAAAAACAAATTAAGTCACCATTTCGTAAAAACTGTACGAAGAAGGGACGTCGCGCTTAACTCAAACGCAGAGTATCTTAGTAAATTTATGTATGTTTACTTAATAAAAGAAAAAAATGTGTCTTATATTTTTAGGTAGCACAACTGTTAGAAATTATAGTCATATACCCTAAGGCAGCATTTTGGTCATCAAAAATAATAGCATCTAGTACTCACGGACAAAAATGTTGGACATCAAAGTAGCAGGCAGACAAAACACGATCACCAGAATGTCCGCCACAGCCAGGTTCACTATGAAGAAGTTGGTAACAGTCCTCATCCTCGGCGACCGGTACACCACCGCGATCACAAAACAGTTCCCGACCAGTCCCACCACGAAAACAAGGAGATACGCCGCGCAGTACACCGCAGTCATCGCCCCACTATGCCGATACATGAACTCATCACTAATCACACCCATATCAGACCTGTTCATCGTGATGTTCATCCTCAGAGGATAATGCCGGTCCATCGAACCGTCCATGTGTGTCGAAAGCGGCTCCAGATCCGGCAAAACACTGTCCTCAGGCACAACCTTCGCGCTCATCACATCCAATATGGAATTAGAAAGGAAATCCACCACGTTGTGATTCTTCGAGTGGCTCTCCCTCACGTGCGAATGATTCCTGTGCCTCCCATGATGACGGGTCTCGTGCTGGGGATTCTGGGTCGAATAGTTAAAAAAGTCAGAGAAATCGTCCGTGAAAAAATCCGTCGGAACTCGCAGCGGAGCCATTTTAACCAAATCCACTTAACACATCACGAACGAAAACGTTAGAAAAGTATGAAAAGTTTCGTAGCTCGGCCGGGCGGTGACGTAGCGGGTCTGACTACGTTCGTAGCGCACGGCGGTCGCGCGCCGTCTGCCCGTAGCGCTCCGAGGCTCGTACTCGGACGACGCATGTGCATGCTACGAGCCTAAACTCGGGCTGCACATTTTATGACACCAATTCTGAGGGTGGTAAAGTCGAAATTAGGGCTTTTTGTATTCGGATGAGGCTTTTTAGGGAAATTGGAAGGTCGTTGAGAATGCATCCGGGCCGAAAAGGTTAGCGTTCCATGCATTTCGATCGGAGTGATTTGTAATTGAATTTTCGGTGTCGCTCGCCGCGGTATTGGAGAGAATGCACTGATGCAGCGGTTTCGGAGTCCGACCGTAAACGTTCTATTGATTTCACATGCTAAACTAGAACGAGGTGGGTTATTGGGACCTACTTACCCAATGGAATGTTTGTGTTTGTTATGTGTCTAGGTATTTACAATAATAAATGTGTTTAAACAACGATGTTTATTCTGGTGAATAAAAGACAAACACACTTCCTTATTTTATTTTAATAATAGGTTCTCTCTGAAACTCTAGTTATCTCCTGCACTGGTCTCTCACAGTAAATAAGAAATAAGATAACTATATTCCATTAATCTTACTCTAGTCAAGAATTTTAAATAATTATTCTAGTTTTAGTTAGTTATAATGAATATTATCTCACAAATAAATAAAATGATATTGAAATCTAATATGGTATGAAAAAGGTATGTATCAATAAGAAATCCAACCGAAAATAAAAATGAAGCAATTTATTTAGGGCCATATTATTTAGAAATAGAAAATTTAAATTGGAACGTAAAAATAACATATTTTATAAGAATATACATAGCAAAATTCGTTAAATAATTATTTCAGCTTTGTAAATGTAACAAATAACTAATTATTATAAATAAAAAAAGATATGCATCATTTTTTCAATGGAAGATAGGTATTGCGTAGATCTAGTTAAACTAAGATATAAGTAATATAAGGTAGCTTTACACATATATCGTGTTTTTAGTACAAAAACTAGTATAATCTCGGCAATCCTCTGTTTCACTTGTCTCTTCAAGTAGCATCCTTTTAAACAAGAGTTCATATAATGGAAACCTACCAAGACTGTGTGTGGTCAAAATGCGACGCAACATCATTCCTCTTACTTACGCAGCTAATTCGACTCGAAGTCAGGCTTCTAGTTAAAGTGCTCCATCTTCTTTGAGGCAGACACTGTTGGCATTTTTAACTTTAAATGATCTAAATTGACTTCAAATCGTCGAGGATAGTGCAATACTGGGTAAATAGCTTTCTCCGTAAGTTCTCATTTGAATTAAAATAATATATAGTTTATTTGCCCTTCATTATTTCAGTTTTTAATTAATTAAGTAATGTAAATTGGAATGTTTTTTTTTTGGTATATAAGACGAATCTTATGGCGAACGCTGTGTATACCTGTAATTGGCATGCATATTTAACCTCGCCCTTATATATCAGTGTTATAAGAAATGTGTATGTGTATTGCTGTTGGTGTACCTTATAAATAAAAAAAATGAAATAACAGTCAAAAATAATATTTATGGCAAATGCTTAGCTTGATGTTAGAAACGCGGTATTGCAGTATTCCCGATGAAATGGAAGAGCTGATGTGTTAGACTTTGTAGCGAAGCCAAGATCTGTAAAATATTTATTTCCAAAAAAAAAATTCAACAACTTTACTGATTCCCAGTCTAGAGTAAGCATATCTTGTGTGGAAAAGGATAAAATTATAAGAATGTTCGAAATTACTATTCTTATAGCATATTTTATTCTTATTAAAGTAAAATGATACCCATTCAATAAGAATTATAATATGTTTTTATTTATTTTTTTTACTTAAATTGTTTAGCGCATGATATTGCACGTATTATTACAAAATATATTTTCTTCATCGTAATGCCTAACTGACAATCAGGAAATCCTAAAATTGACGATTGATCATTTGACGACCTCCGTGGTCGAGAGGCGTGCCGGACTTTGGCGATCTCTGAGGTCCCGAGTTCGATCCCCGGTCGGGTCAATATGGGAAAAGAATATTTCTGTATTGTCTCGGCTGTGGGTGTTGTGGTACCGTCGTTGTTTCTGATTTCTTAACACAAGTGCTTTAGCTACTTACCACAGAATCAGAGCAATGTATGTGATGTTGTCCAATATTTATTTTATTTTATTTATTACAAGATTTTACGGTACAAACACGAACAATTGTTGAACGATTTTTGTACATATTTTTTTCTTTTCGAATTTATTTCAAACTTAAGATTCTATTCCTTCCCAGTTATTTAACGATTTTTATTTCAAATGCCACCCTTTAAAAGGTTATGTTCAAATAACGCTTAATGATGTTGGTCTAGGCTGTGTTAAAGGTTTTTTTGATTCACTGAAAGTTAACGAGACTTTTTATCATTTTATACATTTTCATTTCTTTGATGACTTAATAATCCATTATTTGATTTGAAGCTCTTAAATTGTTTTCTCTGTCTACCTGACGGTAAATTTGTTACTAAAATAGTAACAGTTTGCCCGTCAGTCATAATTTTGTGGACCGTCCTGATTTTCGTATTTACTCGTACATTTGTTTCAATTCATCGTCAAGAGTTCGCGTTTTCGGAAAAATGTATTTGTAAAAAAAATATTTGCTTCTATTTTGTACGAAACAAAGACCAAAAAAATTAGAGTATTATAAGAAAAATTAATCGTAATATAACTAAAAACCCTGTTTAACATTTTTGTATACATTTTCATATTCAGAGAATTTTTATTCAAAAAAAATCATGGCACATAGGAAAAAATGGCCGACCTGTAGCTTATATTGTATCTATTCGTCGTAACATAAATACACCCATTTTTAATTCAAGCTGTTTTCTTTAAAGCTTACTAATTTTGTTTTGTTATACTCAATATTAATTCTTTTGAATTTCTATAAATTTCTAATTACAGGCACTATATGTCTTTAGATATACCTACCGTAACAATAATGCTATATATTTACATGACTGTTTGTTGCCTTAAATAAATGAAAACAAAAAATGAAACAACGTTAGAATAATTTGTTCCATGAGAAAAAAAAACAAAACTTAAATTTAAAATGCTACTTCTATAAATAAATAAGTGAAACCCAAAATATTGCAAAAATGTATTGATAATTGTATGTCTATACATATGACTAACTGGATGTACAATGTTGCTTACTCTTTCTTCACAAATTTGTTTTTTCTATTTATTTTTAATATTTTTATTTTAAAATATTTCCATAAAAATTAATTTAAAATGCTACTTAGTCGAATTCGGTTGAATCACTCAATCAGTCGCGTACCGTCAAACAGATTAGGACTTCCTGATCCCAGTGAATCCAGCTTTTTAAAACGGCGTTCAAACATGGGCAATCAGGCAATCGGGCTTGTTTGTCCTAACAAGCGCTCTAACGAGACCAATTAAGGGCTACTGATATTGGGTAACACATATACATTTTACGTCATTGTTTGGTGCAACCTAACCGAAACGTCGGGCAGTACGTAGTTCGTATTAGCTACTAAATAAAAAAAGTGTCGCGTTTGACCCGTTAAATTATTTTAAATGTTTAATAATAGCACACTTTGTGAGCACAACCTCACGTTGATAAAATCTTACTAATATTTAAAACATAATGTGTACTGTTAATAAGTAGTATCATAATCATAATTTAAATTAACTTTTTATTTCCTCATGTATTTTTATGTATATTTCAAACTCACGGTAATTATATTTATAGTGTTTTATTACATTTTATTATATGTGTTGGTAGTGTATTTGTATTTTTATTTTCATTGACATTCTTTTTATTCACACTTACGAACTTTTCTAGTGTTACCGCATTCATAAACAAATTCTCTGTATGGCACAAACGTTTACTGTACGTTTATGGCACAAGTTCGCACTTTTTTGTAGAATTAGGTTTTTTTCCATTTTAAATAAAAAAATTAAACGCAAAACATGGCAAAAATGCATGGCTAATTGTATGTTTGGTCGTAAGGCTAACTAGATGTACAATGCTTGTTACTCTTTCGTCACAAATATGTCATTTAAGTTTATTCTTTATTTAAAAATATATATTTTTTTAATATTTTCTAGTAGGCAAACGCAAACGAATCAACTAAAACAATTTGATAGTAAACAGTTAAAGCATCTTCAGCAATTAGCCGGTAGGATGTAAGGATCGCGCTCCAACTTCAGTGTATCTTGATCTAAAACGCCGGTGCGACGAATTAAAATAGCAATTTCAGCTTTTTGGCAGGAGGCGTGGTACCGGATACGATTTGTAAATGATACCGAAGTTAAACGGAACAGATACTAATTAAAATATGTCCTGAGATTACATGTACTTTTGACAAATACATAGATACACAGATACACAGACAACAGCACATATACCTACTGTTCTAATACTGTGGTAAGTAGCTTAAGCTCTTGTGTTACAGAAATGATAAACATCGACGTTACCACAACACCCAGATCCGAGACCATATAGAAAAGTTTGTTTCCCACAATATTATTGTCCGGACCGGGAATCGAACCTCTGACCTTAGAGGCGCGACTTTAAAGTCCGACCAAATAACTTAACAAATTAATATTATTTCTTGAAGCAAAAACTATGTTTACTATTGTATTTTGAAAATGTTACTAACAGAGTACATAGAAATGTTTTTACACAGTTTTGGTCTCCATTTGATTTCATTTCACAAAATTGACACCTTTTTAAGACGGGCTAAAATAAAGTTACGAACTGGATTATTCGAGACGATACAAGATTAAGTTTCGGGTGCAATCTCTCCACGAGTTTATTCCGTAAAATAAAACCATAGTGCAACGACCTTCTCTATAATATTTGGATCGTAAACTTTCATGTCGGTTACTTCGACTCACTGCAATAAATACTGAGTTAGTGAGCAAGCCTTCGATCAAGTTTAACAAGCTAGACTGTACTTGAGAATTGCAATCAAATTCGTTTAGTTAAATAAATTTTTACTGTCTTTTATTTACAATAATGTTAACAAAGAATAAATTACTTCAGTGGATCTTTAAACACCTAGCGATATTAAGATTAGATTTTTTTTTGTAAAAGTCTTATTTTTGCGTATCGTTTTATCTTTTAAGCAAATAAACAGAAGACAACAAATATAATTTTAAGTAAAAGCTTTTAAATTAAAAAAAATTACATGATAGGAAATATCTTCAGTTGGAATATAAATATAATCAAAATTCAAGCAGCAGCTCAGTCCAGTTATTTTTTAATTAGTAAAAATTTTAAGATATTTAAATTTTATTAAAATACCTTATTATAAACTACTGTCCCTAGACACTAGTTTATTTAATTGATAAAATAATTACTTATTGTCTTAAATAAACAAGAAAAAAATTCAGCTCATGCTGACATGGAATGATTTGACCATGGACAAGATAGCGGTTAATATTACACCAATGGTTAAATTAAGCAAATTAGAAATAACATACAGGTATTAAATGATAATAAGTCGATATGTACCTTCAGCTTTTGATGTATGCATCATAATTTAAAAAAAACGCCAAAGCAAGTAAACCCACACTGACCCATCTAACTATTATCACTTTCAATGACAATATTTAAATCTGTTTGAGTTAAACGTCGTATCCAGCTTGATTGTTCTTTATTCCTGATCAAAGTGCAATTCTCTTTAGCAGTTTCGCGTTGTCTGAACATTCTTTAGCGGAATATAACTGAGTCGTTCATTGAGATATTGGTTATACTTTGATTGTGCCCATAAAGTTTCCGATTAATCTTCTGCTCGTGTATTAAAAGGAAAAGTCAATGGTCTACTGCAGCGTTTTTAATGTGTGAACCGGGCACTCTAGATGGCTTCCGCCTGGTAAAAGAATTATGTAAGAATCACTTCAGAATGTGTGATGCAAGGTGGTACAGTCAAACAATAACATGTAACGCTGAAGCTGTTATCACTCTACCGTAAGGTTCACTTTAGAACGATATTTTACTCATATCAGTGCACGTGACTGTACGTGATGTTATAGCGACAACGCACGACTCGAAAAAATAAGCTGTTTATGCCACGGTCTGACATAGGATGGGTGACCATTCCAACTGAATTTATGGCAAGTCTATCTGCGCTTCAGAATACAAAGTAGGTAAGTAGTTGGTCTCAAGCTATGCTCTAAATATTCGATGAAACCCGGAACTTTTATAAATAATTTATATGGTTTCGAAAATGTTATATATTTTCAGTTTTAACAGATAAACAGTGAACGAGGATAAAAATTAATATTCATTTACTTTTTCTGTGTCATGCACTCACCTACGCTTACAAAACTATGAGATTATCTTGCCTTCTCTTTCACTATGCGAACGGCTTAGCAGTATAACTTCGCCAATGTAAATTTTTCCGGAACTAAATAATCTGACCATCTTTAAGGTTGAAACGACACCTAGACAAACGTATACCATATTGGGCTACATCTTTGCCATCCATTAAGCAAGATTGAATTGAAATATGGGCATTTATGTACTCGTATATTAAAACTGTGCTTAACTACATATTATGCAAAACAATCTAACCTATTCCCACTCTTCTAGTAAACTTTCATTACACCTCTGACATTAAGATAGAAAATTCTCTAAATCGACTTTTAGCTCGTATTTTTAGTACCCATACAACCTTAAATACAAAAGACGGTGAAGTAAGTTGAAATCTGGAAAATATATATTTTTTTAACACAGTAGCTAAATAGATTCCATGTTTCATGACATCAACAGATAATAAATTGAAAACGCTCAAAAAAATTGTACCAAATAAATGTAACGTAGCTGATCTCAAATTAAGTAGGAAAACAAGCACTTGTGTTCCAAAAACTAGAAATCCTAGCCACCTGGCTCGGCAGCCCAGCTCGGGATCCATCTTAGCATCACCCTATGCTGTATCTGAGTAGAAACCTATTCACGTGCTCTACATGACCCAGCTCGGGATCCGTCTTTATCCCTGTGCGGTATATAGGCGGCTGAGGGGGGGGGGGGGGGGGGGGGGAATCCACGTTACTCATTGTTCCATGGAATCAGTCTAAGCAATATATACCTACTGACATACCTACATACAATAAAAACACAAATAAACTGTCTATATTATTAGACATTTACTTAATATGGATGCATGAAAGTTTGTCATTCTTTTACACAAAAACTACCGAAAATATTCGAAAAAATTTAGCGACTACACTGATTGAAAGTAATATAATTCATCCTGAAATTTTGAGGAAAACCTATTAAGGTTAGATAAGTTAGGATTTCAAAAATGTTCTCAATAGTATTCACTGTAATTATTTTTATACTGTGCCTTTGATATGTCAGCCTTACGCAGGAATCCTATACGTCCGCGTGTGGGGGGTATTACGTAGATGACCTTATAGGCTATCAGTTAGAGGGGGCGTAAACTGGATATAGGGCACGGAGGAACTCGTGCGAGGGCTAACTGTAGGGGAATTTATTTTTAATTAGACACACTAGAGATAATGGGCTGCTGGGCTAATTATCAAGTAACTAATAAAGTGGTGGGATAATAAAGGTTTCTAAACGAGTAGACTCCATTATATTCAATTATAATTTAAAAGCACAACATGTAACTTAATAGAATTATGAAATACTAGCTGTGCCCGCGACTTCATTCGCGTGGATTACATACTTTCATGGTTGGTTTTAGCACTATCTCCCCTTATATTTGAAACAAAAAGTAGCCCATATTTTAATTCAAGTTTTGAGCTACATTAGTGCCAAGTCTTATGTCTCTAACTCAAAAAAATAACGATAGTCCCATATAAAATTTCAAGGGCGGTATTGACCCCATCCCTGCTTATTTTTAAGAAAGGTAGGGCATAGAGATTTATCGCTCGAACTGGAGCAGCCCGACTGGTGAAATACTGCCACCTTACAGAAGACCGCAGCCAAATAACAATCACTTCTGCGTTGTTGTGTTCCTGCGCGTGAGTGAGGTTTCCAGAGCTCTTGGGGGGTGCTACATTAGTAGCAGGGGTCAAGCCTTTAAGGGAAGGGCGACAAGTCCAGTAACAGATTTATTATCCTGTACATGTCGCCCTTAAGCTAGGACCTCATTACCACTTAACATCTGGTGTGAGGTCAATCATGAAGTGTAATTTATAAAAAAAAAGTATGCTATATCCATTTTATGGGTTCTACTTTTTGTTACTATACTGGTACTAAATATCATCAAAATCAGTTCAGTGGTTAAGGCGTCAAAGGCTGTCCGACAAACAGACAGACAGAGTTACTTTCGCATTAATAATATTAGTATGAATTTGATTAGATTTAGTTCGGTCAACAACCTCTCGCCTAAATTTGTCTTTAAACAAATAATCTTCACTCCTCTTTAGTTTCTATTGAGCATTCCGTGGCTTACTAAATCACTTCCTCCCTTAACACAGATAAAACAAAAGTAGATTAAGATTAAAAGTTGGCCCGACAAACTACTGCGATTAAATCGGATAGGCTGTAACGAGATACATTCCGCTGCGGGCTGTACAAAGAGTAAAAAGGCGCCCAATGACTGTTTATTACCTACTTGGTTGTATGACACTGAACAAAGAATAGGAATCAAAATATACATGACATTTTTGAAAAAAAAAAGAACAATTATTTAGTAAATTGGAAAGTTTTCAAAACATAATGAAAAAGTATTCTTTGCTTTAAATTAATAAAATCGATGACGATACAGCCCATCGAAATTCTTAAGAGGATTTGTGGAGTTTAAACGCAATTTATTTTAGTATTTTTTTTTGTTTTCATAATAAAATTATAAATGTGTCAAATATTTTTTGGTAATCTAACTAATGGGTCAAAATTTAGTCATCTGCTCTATGCGACAGCCAGAAACATTTACAGATTGTTTAATCATTATTTAGTGTCTAAAAAGTTTATTGTGTATTAAATTAGGTAATAAGTAGGGATTGCAATCCGGAAAAACGAATCCGGTAATCCGGCGGATCCGGCATCATTTAATGGTTACCGGATCCGGTAGCAATATACCGGATCCGGTGCTAGCAGTTTGTGGGAAAATAATAATATTATTTATTTATTATAGCAATACTAACCTAGAGCGCTATCTCCTTCTCATTTTTTATATTATTTGTGCATATGTCTTTGGAGATCACGTAGTTTTTAACGCAGATTTTTGTCATGTTATTAAGTCATTTTTGAATTATTTTGAGTTGTGTGAGTTATTTTGACTAGATGTGCGATATAGCTGTTGCATGAGTAGGTACTTTAAATGCGTTGTGCGTAGTGTTCATGCGTGCGAGTCGTGCATTAATTCGTTCGACAGATTCATCAAATCATGATGGTATCTGTCATAATCATAAATATCTATAAGACTTGTTTGTTCTCTAGAATGCTATTCTCAAATCCTTTAATAATTATTTTGATATCATTTCAGTTAATTACGTAAGGTTTATTGTATCTATTAGATATTATAGTTACTTGATAATTAATATTATTACTTGTAAATTGATCTATCTGTGAAAGTGAAATTTAGAAAGACTGAACTACTCGTTACGTCGTAATATTATTACTAGTTACCTACACTACTAAATTTTAATTGTTTTCTTGTTGTTTATTTGTCTTAATATTGGTTAGGAAATAAATTTGTTTTTATATATTTGTGATTTATTTTTTATAAACTACCTATATATAAGTGCAGTGGCATTTGATTAATTCACTTATTTTGTACTAAAAACCGAGAATCATTTTGATTTAATTAATTCATCAATCCGGATTGATGAGAATCCTGTCGTTTCTGGCCGGACTGAAAATGACGCCGGATTGCAATCACTAGTAATAAGTCTTTGAAATTATTTTTGTTTTTATGAAAAATAATAGATCATACATTATCATCACCATCATAGCTACTAAACTAAGCCCAAGAGTTCGACAATTTTCGGCTTCGTACTAATTGCATGCATGTAGAAATGTTTTGTTAAAAGATACTGAAATATATTCAGGAGCCAAGAAAACCAATTTTTAATTGTGGAATGTTTCGGTTTTAAGTAGTCGACCTACAGAGTTAGGTATTAAATTTATCTTTTCATTGGATTTGGTTTTAGTAGAACTAGTTCGCAGTTAGGCATATTATTTCCAACACCAGTAACGCAGACCGTTCTGTGTCGCTCTCGTTAATACTCTTTAGAGAGCTATTTACGACTCGTACTTGACAGATTGCCGGGATACACATCTGGAAAGATAATGCCTCCTCTAATCCTAGATTGGGTCTGATGTTAGTAGTTGGTAAGGCTTATAATACCCGCGGAAAATCTTCCGCTACACGTTTTACAACATTCCAGAAAAACAGCAGAGCAGAAATATGACGTAAATTTTTAATAGGTTTCTCTCACTACTCATAATAAAGATTACAAAATCATCCTAAGTGAGGTATAGAATTTTACGTGCGGGTATTCCTTTTTAAACATTTCAAATAAGTAAACACTGTACCTAAAGTAAGAGCGACCTTTGGAAAATACGATGGTGTTAGGTGTATTAGGGATACCTTATACTATTTTTTTCTCTAGGGGGAAATGCTTACCGCACCGTCTCTCAGGCCACCTGACACGCCCCACCCCCTCGACACCGAGGAAACGGATGCCAGGCATACCTCACTGCCGGGTCGCGGAGGCCCTGGAGGCCGGCGACGAAACACCAAGGTCATTTTTTTTAATCGCACTTCAAGATTAACCTTGTCCCACCTGATGTTAAGTGGTAATGAGGTCCTAGCTTAAGGGCGACAAGAACAGTATAATAAAGCTGTTACTGAACTTGTCGCATGAGCACCCCCTAAGAGCTCTGGAAACCTTACTCACACGCAGGAACACAACAACACAGAAGTGATTGTTATTTGGCTGTGGTCTTCTGTAAGGTAAAGGTATTTCGCCAGTCGGGCTGCTCCAGTTCGAACGATTAATCGCTATGCCCTACCGCTCTTAAAAGTCTATAATGTGTTTATGGTCAATATATGTGGTTCCTTCTTTATTATCTTCTAAGTAAGTAACTTACAAAATGAGAGCGCTATTCGTTTATTAGGTAAAGCTTTTACCTCGGTATTTGCTCTTTACACAAGAATTATAAATAAGAATATTCCCGGATACCCTCCCCTCCCTTTTTAATATTTATTACCTAAAGAAAAGGAAATATTAATGGTTTGTTTTAATGTTTTTTTCCTTGGAGACGTAATGTGGGTAGCGGGCGTCTGTTGCCATGGGAATCGTTTACGAGCGCACTTTTTTTTTCTTAACTGGCTATGGATGATGGACGCAGGCCTTTTCATCTTCACCAAGCTTGTGGGGGAGCGGAAGGCTCTCGCCCCTTCCTTCAGCACACGCTCTGTTGCATTTTTGTATTCATGAGGTTAGAAATAACGGGATACCATTCCACCTCTTTGTAAGACAAAATAAGACACGGTCAACCCCACTTTCCCGTCAAAGTTAAAGGTAACTGGTGCCTATCGTAAATTTTGCACATGTGACTGGTATTGTTAGATCAACTGCACGTCAGACTGTATAGTTTAAAGTGCATACTTTGAACTTTGCATAGCTCTTATGTCTTGTGGCTTGTTGTCTTTTGGCGGGGTGAAAGGCTTGGCGCATCGTACCGTCACCCGACGGAGGTGACGGCGTGTGTGGGACTTTCCTGCCCTAAGAAGGGCAGGCCTACCCACTAAAATCCCCCGGAGAACTTCATCGCCTTAATCGTAATGCTGTGGAAAAATTTTCACAACGACCAAAACAAGCCATACGGTCCCTGCAGCCCATGCACCACCATTTTGTTCTAAAGGCAAATTGTTTTGCCAAGTACTTCAAATTATAATTTCATATTATCTACTATTTCTTCTCCAGCATTGTCAGGCAACTGTCAGCTTTCTAGTGATAAGAATGCCTACGTTCGCGAAAACCAATTATATAAATGTTATGTGCAATAAAGTAAATATAAAATCTATAGTTACATCCAAAACACGTTGCATTTTTTCCCCAAAATTCGTTAGTTTTAACTTCTTTAATTCATGTTTATTACATCAGTAATATTTATGAATCGTCTATAGGTATAATGCAAATGACGTGTTAGGTTTAAAACCTTACAGAAAAGATCATGGCAAGAAACTCTTTAGTATTCATTACAAATAAAGCTAAACTTATAACTAGTTTTTTTACTAAGACATATAACATTATAACATCTAATGACAATTCCTTATACGGATTTTTTAGAAATTGTTTATCTAGGAACTGTAGGTCCTTATGCTCTATCTGCTTGCCTACTTTAGAGTATTTTTCATTATAAAAAATGGGTAACAAAGCTGTATATTACCTTTTTTTTCATTTAATGAATATTCATATAAATTCCCCATACACATGCAACTCTTTTTACAAATAAGTGACCTAAACAATTCCCTCCACTGAACTCTGATCCACTGTATAAACCTATCACTATCATTTATTTCAGAAAAAAAAAGTTTTCATTTTATTTAGATAATCTAACTTAAATATAATCATTTTTTTTTAACAAATCATCATCTCTATTAAACAGGTAAAATTATTTATAACTTTTTCCCCACAGTTTTGAGAACAGGTGATTTCGTATGTCCTAATGCGGCATTGTACGAAGCATTAACGTCTACACCCTTCAAATATCCAATAACCCCTCAAAGATTTAAGCAATTTATTTTCCTTTTGTGTCTGCTATGTGATACTTGAAGGATTAGGGAATGACTCTTTCGCCAGTATTAGGATTTTGTGGCAATGACCGCGGATATTAAAAAGGCAACGTACAAGTTATTAAACCATCGGACCATGGCTTTGGTGTCATAAAGTTGCAAAGCCAAAAATACAATGATCGGGCAAAAATTCGCGTTAAATCCAGGGTCAATGCACTACGGAGAACGGACGCCGTATATCACCCGGTGAAGGGACGCGCGGTGCGAATCGATTATGAAATCGATAGTGGATGTGAATGTTTAGGTGATTTCGAATCGATTTCGTGCAGTCATTCTGATGTGTCAGAGTGAAAATTTGGATATGAAGCAAAAACAACCGTTTCCCCTCAATTTCTCTGGACATGATATCATCAGGTTGTGCTTCGAAACCTCTTTCCCAACAAAAAAAGAAACTTCGAAAACATCGAACACAAAAAAAATATAAAAAATATTTTCGGTCACATCGAAACTTCTTTCTTTTGAAGTTAGTTAAATGAATGCGATTTGGGAAAATTTGTACTCAAGAATGTAAACTCCGAAGTTAAGATTAAAATGAAACGTTAAGTTAGCACAGAAATGAAAAAGTGACACATTTTTATCATTTTATCGCTTGACTTATTACTTATCAGATATTATTGGTTACTTGTGGTGTATGGAACTTTTTGTCCTTTTTAACTGTTCAGAAGTATTTCGTCACTTTGTCTGCTCCGATATATCTGATGGCGACTGTACCTATTGTACTATATTTGTACAATATAGTCTCTGTCCAATGAATCACGATTAAGCTTAATTTTTTTTCTAACACAATTTCTAGGCCATTTTGATGGTTACTTTGTTTCATCATTCGTAAATTTAATTGCTTAAATAATTGTTGAATATATTATACCACAAAATAAACCTCACCTTTAAAACTGCATTACAATGATTATATAAGTACTTTATCTTACTAGGCATTCATATCAAGTTCACAGTACTTATTTCATAATCGATACTAAGTTGTTGTGATTGTTTATTCGGAATCGATCCTTCGACCGTGCATCCCTAAGGGCCGGGGTGACGGCGTCGTAAACATTGGTTTAATTAGTTGAAGCCTGGCGGAAGGCATCATCCCCCAGGGAACTTCGATTGAAATTATGCCTGATAGTGTACGACAAACATATTTGATTTAACTTGAGCTATTATGGGCTGTTATTAACCCTCTTTTAGATACGACTTCATTCTTTGATACACACTTTCGCGTCACGCCTTGTCTGAGGTCTTGGGTTCGATTCCCGGTCGGGTCAATAAAGATAAAATAATCTCGAATCTGGGTATTGTGACACCGGTTTAATTTTTTGGATTTATGTGACACAAGTGCAAGTTTCAAAACAAAATATATGTTTTGTACTGAAAATTATTAGTAAGTTAGTAGGTATTGCCTCCCATCCTATATAATCTTTAAATTAAAATTTATATAAGTATATATTTTTAATTAATTACATTTACAGGTATACGATTATAAATTTTAAGGCTTTCGCGTTCCATTTTAAACATTTAAAATAATTTAACGGGTCAAAACGCGACACCATTTTTATTTAGTAGTTAATACGAACTACTTACTACCCGACGTTTCGGTTAGGTTGCACCAACCGTGGTCACGAGCTGACCTCGTTAAATTATTTTAAAGGTATACGATTGTTAGAAAAATATCGACATCTTGGAACTATCATAGCTGAAGAATATTATACTTGACTGTAACTGATTATCCGTTACTTCCTTTACTGGTTGGTTTTTTATATTTAATTCAATAAATATTAAGATAACTATTTTTTGCGTGAGACCAGGCTCTTGCTATATTTCAAAGCAATTGGATTCCACCAAAATATCAAGGATGCTGCCAAGTTGAAAAATGTCATAGCAGCAACCCAAATTCTCCTCACAATGTACCTTATATTTTATGTTGATTATCTTATTATATATACGTACTAGCAGTGCCCGCGACTTCGTTCGCGTGGACTACATCCTTTCATGGTCGGTTTTACCCCTATCTCCCCTAATATTCGAAACAAAAATAGTCTATATTTTAATAGACCTATATTTGTGCCAACTTTCATATCTCTAACTTTAAAATAAACATTTTCCCATATAACCTTTCAAAGGTGGCATTACCCCCCCACCCCCCCCCCCTTACTTTCTAATAAAAAGTAGCCTATGTCCGTTCTTGAGGTTCAACGTATACTTATGCCAAATTTCATCAAAATCGGTTGAGAGGTTTAAGCGGGAAAGCGTAACAGACAGACAGAGTTACTTTCGCATTTATAATATTAGTAGGGATGTTTGTGATGGTCAATTAATATATTTGCTTTCTTTTTTTCCATAATCGCTTCAAGGGGTGTCAGGATGTTTCTCGCCACTAGTGTAAAGAAAGAAAAATGACAAAATTGTACTGCTTAAATCCGCATTAAGAAAACAATAATAGCCGCCTTTAAACCCGGACAATCTAAATGCAAATACCCACGTTTCACTTGTATCTGCGTATTCAGATTTCGAAAACGCCGTATTCAGCACTACTCGTAAAACTGTAAAGGGGGATGTTAATACGCATTGTGAGTCAACGGTGATTCCGTCTTACTGGCCCTATGAATAAAAATAATGTAGATTGTGCAAGATTTGGATAGAGGTATACGTCAGACATTCGGACGGTATTCCAGTTGAGAAGCGAGTCTTTGTTTTGCACTTTGTAGTTCGGATTTGAATTGCAGTAGTTACTGGGTTCTAACGCTTTGATGAAATCGTCGAAGACAGACACCATCTGGGGTCCTACGTTGTAGTTCCAGGTTGAGCAAAGTACGTTGCGTATATTTCGAACATAGCTTGGGTTTGTGTTTAGCAATCTACATTCAGCAATGATAAAAGCCTTTATCCTGCTGTAAGACATTAATAGGCTTATAGAGCTACAAGGCTTTGGAGTTTTCTGTTTCTCCGGATCGTCTGTGTGCTACCTTAGTAAATGCTTCGCTAAGGATCGAAAAAGAAGAAAGTTAATTTTAGATTTTTTTTTAAATCACAAAAGCTACGGTTAATTATAGTCTTTATTTTGGGAAAAAAAACTCGATTTTAAAATAACCTGCTTCATAAGAAGGTGCTTAAAGAGTGACTGAAGAAATGGTTTCAGGAATGTAATTTGGTGTAAAAAAGATTTTAACTTTGACTTTTAAATACCTTCGATCTCAGAACTGAAGACTTTCACGTTTCATTTCAATAATTAACCATACGAACAACTTACCAACAGTCGTAGGTGCGACTAACTGTGTGCCACGTGACCACGGTTGGTGAAACCTAACCGAAATATTGGGCAGTAAGTAGTTCGTTGTATCTACGAACAAAAAAACTTTTAAGTTACACGGTTTTGTTTTATATGCACTGAAAACTAGAAAATAAATATTTTGTACCGGCGGCCATCTTAGATTTACAATGTTATTAATTCTATTATATTGTATTGTCATCTGAATCAAAGGTGTCTACCAAATTTCAGATCAATCTAACAACAGAAAGGTACCTAAATTTGAATTTCTAATTTTGACCCAAATAAATAAACAAATTCCGTACGGGTCGCGCTAAATAAAACCGTTTAAAAATATCGTCACGTTTGGACCCGTTTGAGATTGAGTTGTTTGAGATCTTCTGCCTCGCTTTCTATGGATACTAGGATACCCAAACATAGTTGCTGGTTTCTTGACATCACATTTTATCACCCCGGCTCTTGAGCTCGTTATTTCTGCAAGTGATTCCTCAAACAACTATGTAGATGGATTTTGCTAAATTAAACGTTCTTTCAAGACTTAAGGTTTGAGTGTTTTTGCTTTGAACTTTTGTTTTGGCTGGGGTTTGCGTTGGATGAATCTAGTTGGATTTTATTTAATTTATGAAGATCTCCAGAGCTCATGGAATGGTACCAGAAAAGGTCAGTAGCGAAAGTTAAACTAGACACAACTTGGTTCAGTATTAGATGGGTGGCGATTTCGACTCGAGAAAGTTTATTCATTTAAAATTTAGTACAATTTACAACAAGCATGTGTTGATCTTAAGTGTTATTCAATGAGATGATGATACGATGTTTGGAAATTCAGATCAGACTTGAGACTTGAAGTATATCAAATTCAACAAAACAACTGTTTTGTGTTATAGAACTTAAACCCTCTATTGTATGTTTCTTTTATTAAAACATTTTTTTTCCATTTTAAAAGCTGAGTAGAGTTAGCCTCTGAGTGGTTTAATTAGTGCGAGCCTAAAACAAAGTTTATAATTCCCGCAAAGTTACAGTTCGTTTGGCATTACCATGTGAAAAAAAAAACGTAGAAAAGAAAACGCGTCAATATTTTTTTGTAGTTAATACGAACTACTTACTGCCCGACGTTTCGGTTAGGTTGCACCAACTGTACTCACAAGCTGACTCTTCAGATTTTATGCTGAAGTAAATATTTAAAATGGCATGCGAATGTCTTGGATTCTACAAGAAGAAGCTTGTAGGTACAAAGCATTAAATGCTCGTTACTGTTATACGTAGGCCTTAAGAAGCTCAGTATTTATTTAACGAAAACAATAAGCCGAGTAAACAATATAACGATTCGCGAGTTTACGCGGAATAGAACACCTCCCAAGACCCACGCGTTTCAATTCAGCGATGGTCTGCTCAATCGCCGGGGGCTTTTGTATATTAATTCTGGGTCGTGTAAGTCTATTTTAAGTTGTTGTAAACCTTACCTAAAGCAAAGGCAACGAAATTCCTGTACCAATTTATGTACTTGTTGCTAGATCCTGTTGCATTAGCAGATCATTTAAAAGCACCTTTTGTTTTCAACAATAAACCCATAGAGTAGGTATCAAACATAAGTTTCATTCAATTACGTATATTATCTATAGAAAAACCTTCTCTAAAGCTAACGAGTCAAAACGCGACACCAGTTTCTAGTAATTAATATGAACTACTTACTGCCCGAGACGTTTCGGTTAGGTTGCACCAACCGTGGTCACGAGCTGACTGGTCTGGATATAAGAATCATTCCAAAATTAAAATACCTAAATAAGTATTTATTGATACTCATATGACTATTTATAAAAGTTGGTCGACGAATCGGATACGGTTCCGAAAGTTGAGCTATGTACGCTGCTGTATATGATTGGATGGGTGACTATTCCGACCAAATGCATTGGAATTTATCACGAGCATCTTCATGCTTCAGAAAGCAAGTAATGCTGTTGATCTGTATGTAGATTTCCATTTCTTGCCCTCCACTATTTCCTCTAGCTTAAGGTTGTCTGGAAGAGATCGCTTCTTATCGATAAGACCGCCTAAATTGTACTATAATTAATCTGTAAAACCTATTTCTGTAAAATTTTTGTGCAATAAATTATTTCTATCTAGATATAAATAGTTAATTAGGCAAACCATGTTTGGCTCACGTGATAACCGCCCGTTCCATCTCACAATTTGAGTTAAAATAACGTATGTGCCAAGCAATATAAAAAAAATATATATACATTAAAACCAAACAGCACTGACTAACTGCCTAATCACAAAATCATAGAAACTTAAGAGAACAGAATTTTAAGAGAGGTAGGGCATAGCGATTTATCGCTCTAACTGGAACAGCCCTAGTGGTGAAATATCTCTTATTGAAATACCTTTCAGAAGACCACCGTCAAATAACAATCACTTCGGTTTTGTTGTGTTCCTGTGTGTGACTAAGGTTTCCAGAGCTCCTGGGGGATGCTATTATAATAGCTGGAGTCAAGCCTTCAAGGTAAGGCTGACAAGACAAGTCTAGTGACAGATTTATTATGCTGTACTTGTCGCCCTTAAGCTAGGACTTCATTTCCACTTAACATCAGGTGGGATGAAGTCAATCTTGAAATGTTATATTAAAAAAAAAACTTTTAATTTAGTTGGTTCCTTAAAGGTTCAACCTGGCTGCTCTGCAAATCCGAACGCCTTCACAAATGAGAGATACGGGGCGTTTTAGTGGGTAGTCAGTCCCCGGTTTTTACAAGGCGTGGGAGTCTCATACACGCCAATCCAATGCAATCTCCTGAGTACAGATTTCACGAAACGACCCCCAAGGGGATAAAACAAAGTTGGGAAGTTTGCATAAAAGTCCTATGTTTTTGAAGTAAGAGAGACTTGAGATTAAGTTTGTGTGCCCTATAAAATTAAATGTTGGCAGGTGTACTAACACTGTAGCTATCTTTACAGTTAAAACTTTTGGGTTGAAAATAGTAGATGATAGATTCCACGCGAACGAGACCGCGGGTGGGCGCCAGTACCTATACATATATTTTTGCTGCGGTCTTCTGTAAGGTGGAGGTGTTTCACCAGTCGGACTGCTCCAGTTCGAGCGATTAATCACCTACCTCACTCTCAAATGTAGGCACTTATCACAAAGATATAAGAAACGTCGAATTATTCAAAATAGCGAGGAAACCAAACAAATCAATGAAGATCAAAAATAAAATCGCGTAGGAGGAGGCACAGTCTCTCGAGACGCGAAAAAAATCCTCACAAATAATTATAAGTAATATTTTGAAATTCAATCCCCAAAGATCAAATGAATGAAGTACCTACGAACCTACTTACTCGAAGTTTCGTTGAGATATTGATGAACACTGATATAATTCTCTCTATGGCAACAAGCCTTATATCTTCGTTATGTAAAAGTTCGATTCCAGTAACCTAACACTCAATGTTCTTATTATATTTTCTCGTAATAATACACCAACGTCTACCAATATTTTACATAATTTCGGGAACATTTTTATGGGATCCGAATTGATTTCCTTCTTAGCGTTTTGGTTATTTCTTGGCTCAGTAAGTTTGAGCACGATTTTCAGGAATATTTTTTTTATATTTTCAATATGGGCACTTGTCACTAGGTGCACGAAACAAGGGATGCGTACATAAAGCAAGGGTTGTGGAATTCCTCTGCCTGTCTTCAGCAATGGACGTCCTTGAACTGACAGATGATGAAGTTCTTAAAATAATAGTGTCTGTTTGTAATATTAAAAAAAACGCTTATCACTACATGCATATAAATATATTTTTACTATGTTGGTCTGGCTGTCTGTTTGTTCCGGCTAATCTGTAAAATGACTGGACAAATTTAGACGGGACTTTAATTGGCAGGTAGCTGCTGTAATAAGGCTATGTTTATATTGAAAAAATATTTTACTGTAGAAAAAAATCACAATCACAACGGTCGATGCGTGCAGCACTGCTCACTACCCAAAAGGCAAATACGGAAGACCAGCGTCGGGGTGTCACTCCAATACCTCGACAAATTAATCCTGAGTACCTATTTACCTGTTTAGTGACACAATTTTCAAATTCAAATTCAAATCTTTATTGCATGTCACATGGGATGAAAGTTGACATTCCTAAGGCTAAGTATATGTGACGCCCTGTGGAGAGGGCGTTGCAATGATTCTAAACATTACAAATTTTATGATACAATCACTCATATTTATTTATTTATTTAAAAACTTTATTATACATACATATATAAAGGCATTCTCTACCAGTCAACCTTTGGGTCATTCGGAGAGTTAGTTTATGGGTGCGGTAATAGTGATAAAGCCATAGTAATCTAAAAAATAAAAACATAATACACGAGAATAGTAACTATCAAGCGTTACAAAAGTCATTCCGGAAACAATTAAATATACATATAGACATACATTAATAAATATAATATATATAAAATATGAAGCTATACTTATATTTACATACTTATACATATTTCATTAGACTAGTAGCACTGTATTATTTATTACTTTTACCAGTAAGTAACTGATTTTATTTGCCTAATAATTTTAAACGGATGTTTTATAAATGCTATGTATAACATATACAAGCTTAACATGTTCCTAAATAAACGATTTTTTATTTTTAATAAGAAATACTTCGTAAAAACTTTTTAACCTAATGAACATATCAAATAGGCAATCACTTCGTCGTATCTACAAAAACAACAAAATCCAACGCTTCAAAGAACACTCTCGCCTTTCGCATCAGCAAATAACGAAGTTGCTTAAAAAAATGGAACCCAATAACAACGGGGCGAGAGAATGAAAGTCAATTTCGTTAGCAGACAATATTTGGGCGATCCCTTCCTACCATGTTTGTCACTCAGATGCACGGGAGGAGGACAACGACCTTACATCATACTTCATACGCTTAGCAGTGATGGGCCCACTTGGCAATAATAGCGTCGATTAATCACGACAAACAACAAAAAATACCAACAGAAATATATTTGTTTTAACAAAGCACGCTTAGATTAAGAATTCAAAGTCAAAGTCAAGTCAAAGTCAATTCATTTATTCATGTAGGTTACAAGTAACACTTATGCATCGTCAGAATGAATACAAACCAAAATTGAAGCTATAGCCGGTTCGGAACCTAATCCTACCGAGAAGAATCCGGCAAGAAACTCAGTAGTTATCCTAATCTTTACAATGTTTAGAGCTAGAGAACTTAAAAACTATGGTGTGCGAGCGAACAGACAATCATGTCCATATATGTTTATCGTTTAAATATTCATCAAGTTTATAGTATCCTTTTCGCATTAAACATGATTTAATATGGATCTTAAATCTATGCATAGGTAAATCAACAATACATTGCGGTAACTTGTTGAATATTTTTATACTTAATCCCACGAATGTTCTACTGGTTTTACGAAGCCTATGGTTTGAAATAGCGAGCTTATGTTTATTTCTTGTGTTAAAATTATGTGTGTCGGATTTCTTATAGAACAAATGAAGATTTTTACGTACATACATGATGCAATCAAAGATGAATTGGGAGGCTACAGTTAAAATATTAATTTCTTTAAATAATTCTTTAAGTGAATCACGCGATCTAAGGCCGTAAATAGATCGAATAGCTCTCTTCTGTAATACAAATATAGTTTGTATGTCAGAAGCTGAGCCCCACAGCAATAGACCGTATGACATTAAACTATGAAAATAGCTGAAATAAACTAGTCTCGCCGTTTCAACATCAGTAAGATGCCTAATTTTTCTAACTGCATATGCGGCAGAACTAAGTCTTACTGCCAGAGCACATATATGAGGACCCCATTGTAGCCTCGAATCTATAGTGATTCCTAAAAAAGTTGTTGTATTTATGACTTCGATTTGTTCATTATTCATAACTATATCAGTTTTTATTTGCCTTACATTTGGCATTGTAAATTTAATGCATTTAGTCTTTTTTGCATTGAGGACGAGGTTATTTGTAGTAAACCAATGCAAAACTTGTGAGAGCGTATTATTTACATCGTCATAGGATTGCTTATGCCTGTCAACTTTGAAAATCAGAGATGTATCATCTGCAAACAACACAATCTCACATAGACTTTTGGCAAAGTGAGGAAGATCATTTATATAAATCAAAAAGAGAAGAGGTCCTAATATAGAACCCTGGGGCACTCCCATGACTAGTGGTGCGCCAGAAGAAATGATTCCGTTAACATTAACTTTTTGTATTCTGCCAGTTAAATAAGATTGGATTAAAGATATAGCAGGACTTGAGACACCGTAATGTTGCAACTTCAAAAGCAAGGTTTCACGATTGACACAATCAAACGCCTTTGACAAGTCGCAGAAAATACCAATGACATCCTGCTTTCTCTCCCACGCATCCAATATATGTTTGACGAGTGCCACTCCGGCATCAGTGGTCGATCTACCTTTGGTGAGGCCAAATTGTTTGTTGTGTAGTAGATCGTTTTCATTAAAATGTGTTATTAATTGATTGTATATAATTTTCTCAAAGATTTTACTGAGTGCTGGTAGTATGGAGATGGGTCGAAAGTTAGAAGGGTCACTTTTTACCCCTGACTTAAAAAGGGGAATGATTTTTCATTAGATTGGGAAACTGACCCAGATCTATGCACTTATTAAATATGTAAGCTAGATGAAGGGCAATAGTAGTAATAATACTTTTTATTATCTCTAAAGAAATCCCCCATAAATCCTCAGTCTTTTTAATGTTTAACTCTTTGAATGTTTTAACAATTTCATGATGATTAATGTGAGTAAAGCTGAAGGAGGTTAGACATTCACATACATTAGACTGGAGGAGAGATTGAGTAAGATGCGGGCTAGAATTTATTCCACTAGTAGTAACTGTAGGAATTTTCGAGAAATATGTTTCAAATGCATTGGCCACTTCATTGTCAGAATCAATTGTATTTTCGTTAATTTTAAGAGAGAACTTGTTTTCTCGAGTTTTATTTTTACAAGTCTCTTTGTTAATAATGTTCCAAGTGGCCTTTATTTTATTAGTCGATTTCTTAATTTTTTCCTTAAAAAAATTTGATTTGGCTATTGCGCAAACCTTTTTAAAAAGTTTTGAATACATTTTAATATATTCTATTATATTAATATCGGTACTGTTATGTTTAATATCATATAATTCAAAAAGTCTTCTTCGACTTTTATAAATACCTTTCGTCGCCCAATCACTAAATTTGATTTTAGGATTGTCTATTTTAATAACTTTCTTAGGAAAATCTGAATTAAATTGGTCTATAATTGTATCGAATAATGTTTTGTACAACTGATCAATGTTGTTGTTCATTATTGGACTAAGGGAAATTTCATCACGAATATGTTTCACAAACTTCACAACGCGACTCGTACTGATTGGTCTGCAAGTAAACCTTGAAGAAGCTAAGGTATGATGATGCTCAAGCACTGCTTTCTGCCCGCTGCTGTGGCCCGAGCTTACAAAATTTATTATTGATTTTTCCAATGCTTTTCAGTTGCAAAATATATTATCTAAGCAGGTAGCTGACGTGGGCGTTACTCGAGTTGGTTCAGCAAAAAGGTGATGTAGGTCAAAAGACTTAAATAAGTTTAATAACCTAACCGAGTATTGTGAATTTTTATCTAAAATATTAATATTAAAATCCCCACATACAACTACTTTTTTATTGCTTTTACACACTTTTCTCAGAACCTCTTCCATGGTAGACTCAAATACAGTAAAGTCACTGGAAGGAGGTCGAATTACTTAAGAAACAGCATTAGCTGCTCTCATGTTGTAATGTTTCATAAGAAATTAAATATGGTATAAAGATACAGTCGACAGCACATCAAGGTAAATACGAACAGTGGGATATTAGTTCATATGCCAACGAAATACGGTAGTACATTAGAATGAAATGCATATTGTAGTAGTTTCTAATGAATACTAAAAGAGGGAAGAAGATAACCATTCCAACCTACTGGTTTAAAACGATTGTTCCTTGTGTTATGGTTACCAGATCGAAGACCGTTTAGAAAGATCGTTTCCAAATCTCACTGAGAATTGAACCCAGAACCTGTGCTTCATTCCTTAGCCTTTTTTTAAATGAAAAAAAGTGTTGCTGCGCCGTACCCCGCTAACGGTAAATACCGCAGCTCCTTCACGCTAAAAAAACGGGAAATTTCTACACCCCTAAAAACCCCCGACTCGTCTTATCCCCTATTGTAAGCGCCGTGGGATATTAGATCAAATATAACTGCCACAGCACCAGGTATTTAGACCCCATCTCGCCCCCACAACCAGCTCCACCTACTCCCGCGACTACCTTAATCATCCCAATATGCTTAAACTATCGAGTGTCGATAGACCTCCCATCACAACGTTCTCCGCGTAATTTTCCACGAGAACAGCCGTCGATGTCTCATACCTAATTCGATTTGGGCACTTATACTAATGAGCCCGAGTTATCTCAGCCTCGCGGGCCTAATTGACTTTTGCTCGAGTTAATTGAGTTTGTGTGACGTAGTTATGGAATGATTTGTTTTAAAATAATTTAGCGGCTCATAAATTATCGGTGCTGGCTATTTTTAGGTAGCTTAGTTTGTATGGACGGTAGGACATTAAGGTAAACACTCGCAGTTCGAAATTAGTTCTTATGTGCACGACATAAAGGTGGTACCTATCTGTACTTGCAAATACAATTAATTGCTCCTTTTTATGTCAGCTGCTACCCGAAACTTCGTTCACGGTATTTCTGTATGAAATGAATCTTATAATGGTAATCTAGCATATTTTCTACTTTTCTATGAAATTTCATTCAATTATTTTCATTAGTTTTTTCGTGAATAGTATGTATAAGTATGTATTTTAATATTCATTAAAATTTACAATATTAGGCAGCTTGGGAAATCCATTATATAACAATGAATCGCAAAATGTGTTGATAAGCGCCATGTAAGCACATAACTCAACAACGCTTGAACCAAGTTTGACAATAATTAAAAATGTTCGTTGAAGTCCAAGGTTTTATGGGGAGAAACATTTTCCGGGAAAACTCTAAAGACAACCCTTGACAGGATGAAGTATGTCCGCTAGTATAGTAATAAAAAAAATATTATAAGTTCACTCATAATATTAAAGTAAGAATCTTTTTTTTCATGTGTAATGCCTCTTCAGGTAGCATAATATATCCTGACTATTGAACAAGGGTCCCTAGTGGGTTTAATCTCCAGACACAAACATTCATGTGATAAACATTATGTGTTTATATAATTAATGTACGGAATTCTTCATGCACCTTTGGCTCGTACTTGGCTGATTTTTTTACTTTATTATTTTCTAATATAACCTTTGGAACAAATATCTTTAACGTCGCACGAAAATGTTCAAAGTTTAAAGTTGACAATACATTGAATAAAAATGTACAGTTTAAAAACTTGATTTCGTTTTGTAAAACGACATGTCTCTGCCCTTAAATTTTTATTAGGTCATATGACTAGATTATTGTAATAAGAAGACGTAAGAAACGAGAGTATTCGACATCTATCGAGATTTCTGTGATATCCCGAAGAATTTCCTAAGGATAATATATCGTCATGTCAAAGTTACAATCTTAAGATCACGTTCCTGTATAAATGTAATATTTTATTGGCGTTTGTATAATCAACCATTTTAATTGTGTTTTTCCAGTTCCAAGTAACCATAGTGCCATGGCGGCCGCATGAGTACAGACAAAAGCATGTCAGGCTGACTTTGGACACCACACCGACCTTAAGTGGAGCGCGTAAGGTCTAATATTAAAATGCAAGTCAAGTCAAGGTAAATGACGTGATGATTGACTGTTCAGTACTCTCACAACTGTACACGTGCCGGCCCACTAAGAAAAATAATAGCACACGTAACTAGGGAACCAATTAACAGGCCCTTTGAAGTATCCCTTCGGACTTGCGGGATTGTTTTGAGACGATAAAGAACGGCGATTTCGAAACTCGGTTCTAGGGAATTGGGCTAAATTAGGTACCAATTTGTAGAATCTAATTGGCGTAGGATGTAACCTTCTATTTCATTTGAGGTCAAGTTAGGAATGAGAGTCCCCTGGGTGTTTTAATCGCTATCATTAGTTACTGACATCTCACCTTGCCACATTAAACCTAAAAGAGGTATGTAATGTATTTAAATTATCGATTTATTTTTATAAAATAAAACCAAAAAATTAAATCCAAATATTATTTTTATAGGGGAACCTGTTTGACTGTTACTTCAAATTAATTGAATTTTAATCTAATAACCACTAGAGAAAAATCCTTATCCTCTAGCAATTACTACCATCACTTCGTGGTCTTCAAAACTAAGATGAATAAGTGTTATATTGAATTAACAATATTGTTTTGCTTTTTTTAATAATAAGTGCGATTTTTTTTATATATTCGTGCTTTAAATTAATTCTGTTGTTTTTTTAAATAGCCTCCGATAGCGTTTTGTTTTTCTAAAAAACTACTAGTTACAAATGGGATTTGCTCCTTAAGCCTGTTTTCTGGATAATATGCGTACGCGCACTCTGCTATCAGTGGGACATGTTACCAGTGATAATATATTAATTACCCATTTTTTCCGTCACACTGTTCCCCTTTAATTTAAGCAGATATTTTTCATGGGTAGCGTACCAATTTTTGGCTTTCTACCTTGAAAATTGTGGAATGTTCCATACAAACTTCCAGCCCCCATTTTTCGAAAGTAAGGAGCTAGAAAGGGATAAAAAGTAGACTATGCTACTCTGTATCCCTTCAACTACCTTCACATAATAAATCACATCAATTCACCGCTCCGTTGGGCCACGAAGGACGGACAAACTAACAGACACACACATACTGTATGTGACATACACAATCCCATTTAAAACATGTATGTATGGTAAAATGTATGTTAACCGGACCGATTTCGGCCAAGGTGGGCCAGGCTCATTGAGATCAGCCGAGTACGCAGGGCTTAGTTTATGCTCTAGCGTTTGTGCAACACACAAGTGCACTCTCTTTCTTCACTGTCATAATCCAATGAGACGGTGGACCAACACGACTGGAGAGAAATCAAACGCAGGAGAAGTGTTGCTAATCGATAGTCTATCGATATTACATCGATAGCTGGTGTCATTTTAATACTATCGATATTATGCCAAGTCATCAATATTATTAGAACCCCATTTTGGGCTATCGATTTTGATTTTCGAGGTCAACTATCGATTTATAAACTATAGATAGTTCGACAACACCATGCAGTCCAACTATATTGCTTCTTCAAATCACTAAACCAATACATGCAAAGCACAGTGAACAAAATTTAAAATTTAATCCGTTACTCAGGTTTTTTTATTTTTGAAGTACCTAACACAATGTGACATTGGTTTCTGACATTTTGGAAGAAAAAAAAGCGAATGTGATTCCGCATAGATTATAATTCCGGGTCAATGGACTGTTCTCCAAGCCATAGACATTAAAAAAACAACTGTTGATGTTGCGACAGAAGGCATAATTTTTCATATTTAGAATATTGAAAATGTCCAAACCAAACCAGAAATCACGCACAAAGGAGGAATGCGTTATAAAAATTCTTAGCTTTTACCTACTTTCATGGCTGGCGAAGTCTGTTTACAAACAATCCCCTGCTCTTTTCCATAGAACAACAAAGCAGCGTCCGGAAGGAATATTAAAAATAAAATAGCCCGCAGTTTGCGATATCCACCCATTATATCAAAAATTCCCTCGAGCCGCGAACAGCCCTCGATGAACCCTTGTTTCGCCTCTTGAAGAGCTCGCTTCCCATAGGGCTACCACGAAATCCAGTAATGGAATGAAAATCACGTTCTAATTAATTTGTAGGTTTTTATAGAATATAATAGAAAACACACCTAAATGTCAGCGTGCCGGACCGGTACGTGTGGAGGCGGCGCCCACAGCTGCTGGTCGTGCCAGCCAGAACCAATCTATTAGCGAAAACACCACTTTCTCACACGGTTCGCATCATAAATAAGCTTCACGAGAGAATTAATATGTTCTCATTCTACAATGAGTGAACTCGTAAGGGTTAGGTATGTTTTTTTATATACTACACTTTAAGATTGACCTCATACCACCTGATGTTAAGTGGTAATGAGATCCTAGCTTAAAGGCGACAAGTACAGCATAGTAAATCTGTTACTGGACTTGTCGCCCTTACCTTGAAGGCTTGGCCCCTGCTACTAATGTAGCACCCCCCAGGAGCTCTGGAAACATTACTCACATGCAGGAACACAACAACGCCGAAGTGATGGTTATTTGGATGCGGTCTTCTGTAAGGTGGAGGCATTTCACAAGTCGGGCTGCTCCAGTTCGAGCGATAAATCGCTATGCCCTACCTCTCTTGACTATTAAGTTATTTCTCATATGCTATAATAATAATCATTAGGTTAGTCGTTTAGTTGTAAGTAAATATTATTGTATGTTTTAGTAAAATAGCAAATAGATATTTTTTTATCTTTATATCTATGGCCACGCTAGTGTATTAGGTCAAGATTCCTGTAATGGAAGTGTTAAGGTTTTGAAATAAAAAAAAAATAAAAAAATACATTTTTTAATCATGTAAGCTTTAGAAAAACACTTATGAATCTTCAATACAAATTAAGTACTGCCGTGTTCAGAATGTTGGTGATGTCGAGAAGAACCGGCAAGAAAATCTACACTTGCATACGACACGACACTCGATTGCGTGGGGAACTGGTAAGAGCCAGGGCTCTTTGCTTTTTTTCCGAGCAGTGGTTACCACCAGAATACCAGCGCTGCTTCGGTGTTATAAATGCCGTAGCGGCATTTGCTGAGGTGGAACCCAAATTGGCTTCACAAGATACTTTCATATTCTTGTGTTTGATATTTTGTAATTTTTTTTTATTTGATTCTGTGGTAAGTAGCTAAAGCACTTGTGTTACAGAAATCAGAAACAACGAAGGTACCACAACACCCAGACCCGAGACAATATAGAAAGGTTCGTTTCCCATAATGACCCGACCGGGGATCGAACCCAGAACCTCAGAGATGGCGCGACGCCAAAGTCCGGCACGCTTGCCTCTCGGCTACGGAGGTCGTCAATGATGATGAAGTGATGGTCAATAAATGTCTTTCTTTTTTTTTCATTGCATCTATTCAAATATAATAATGTTCCCTTATTATCACTAGAGGTCTACTGCGGCTTTGCACGCATACTTACGATCCCGGTTTATTTAAACATACTTTCATTTTTACAATATGGACTAGTGGTTCCCACCGGCTTGGACAGATTTATTTTGTTGGCGTCTAAATGACAATCGTCAAAGTTACTCGGACCAATGTGATGATGACTGGCTAGTCAACTGAGGTACTCATTGTATTGAAGGAATCATGATTCCTACAGAGATTTTCCATGAATATAGCAATAAGTGTTGTCACAATTTTACTCACTATTTAGGTAATTAGTTTAGCATATTCAAATTGTATTTTTAATATAATTTAAGTATTAAAACATTTCCAAAAAATAGTTTCATGACTATTTATAGTTCATGTTTTTCCTCTTTCCTGGATTCTTTCAAATGAAGGGTGAAGAAGCATCTTGCGGGCCAGTAGGGCGCGCGGGCGATTCCAATGGATAGGATATAACGGTATCAAATATTTTGTCATCGCGATGTGGATTTCTTGCTTACCATCAGGATGGAAGAAGCAAATATGCTGTATATAACTGTAAAATAATATTAGATCAGTCATGTAAAACCTTATATTTGTTTTTGTTTTCAATTACGCGCCTCAACGCTAAAATCAGATCCTAAATATTATTAATTATCTTTACCACTTTATTCAGACAAAAGAAGTTCTTCAGCATTCTAACATCCCTGCTATGGCAAAAACCTATCATTTCTATTTATTTTTTTAATGTTCATGACAACACACCTATATACCTACTGTCTGATCGGACCCCCAGAGCCACCCCTAGCTCTGTATAAGTAGGATATCTTGTGCAAAGAGTTGTGGAAGTCGGCCAAGGCCGCTCTCCTGTAAAGATTTAATGACCGGCCGTTTTTGCGCTTGCTAACCCGCCTGGGAGCGCCACACATCCGAACGGACTGAGGACTGCCCAGCTCACACACGCAGCGCCAGAAGCAGGTGTTTCATAAAATATACACATACTCTTAAAAAACCATACCTCCCTATCCTCGGGAGTCGAATAAACAACGATTGGTTACACCACACACACGCTTAAAGCACCAGAATTAGGTGTTTAGTAAAATAAACACATACTCTTGAAAAACCATACCTTCCCATCTTCGGGAGCCGAGTAAACGACGACTGGTTAACTTGTTCCGCTTTAGCCACAAGAAGCCAGAGTGAGAATTTTAAATCAAAATCCAATTCCGGTATAATAACTTTCGAAATGATCCTTTTTAACCATCTCTATAGGAATAGTGATTTATAGGCAGAGCATTTAAATTATAACTTTTGTATTGTAACGTCGTATTGAACTCCTTCATTGCTTTATCTTTTGTAGGTATTTGAATCCCATTAGACCTATTGCATGAAGTAAAATACTTTCATTTTTGCGGAAAGTTACCTAAGAGCTTAATTATTTATTTTTCTATTTACAAGTTATTGTCATTTTCAATTGTTTAAAAAATAGCACCTTTTGTGTCAGACTCTACACGTCATAAAGATGAAACACCTTCCGGGTATACCAATGTACAATATGTGTCCTGTATTTCCCTGACACCATTGTCACCCTAGCCCATAGAATGCATGCGGGGTAGCCCCTTATTAGTTTATTTACGAGAGCCTACGCCGATACAAGTTTAACTGCACCACGGTTTACACCCTACATGAATTTTAACAAGGGGCTGATTGAAGGTTCGGGGCTATGCGCCAAAGGGATATTTATAAGTTGACCTAATTTTGAAGGCAAACCCAATGTGAGATGTCAAAATAAGCTACGAAGTGGAAGACTCGACCCTTTGAAGATTTTAAACGGTACTATTCCGAAGTATAACATGCGTATTACGTAAATTTTCTCATATGAGACGACAAAAGTTACGGCATTGTTGATTGGGTAATAGTAGGTACACCGCACTCGTATATTCTGCCAATCAGCAGCTGAGACACTGAACTTTAACGACTTTGACATTTGCTAAAAGCACGATAAAATTTACTCGCGTGGCGCATCCTAAGCGGGCAGAAGTTGTACGCTGGTTGAAAATATACCTACTAAACGTAACCTGCACCTAAATTAATACTTTTATTTATTTATTAACTTTATTGTATGAAAAAGTAGGTAACACAGGTGGATTCGCTAGGTACCCGACAAATCTTGGTGCACCATATTGCTGTATCGTGGGCAGTTTATGGCTAAATTAGGAAGATAAGAACTTATTGTTTAAAGTGTTTTTTATATATTCCTGACAACCGATAGTTGGTAACTACGAGGACTATGTCAGGATGCAATGAAGGTCTGAAGTGGACCGTAGCACATTGTGCTACCAGCCAGTCAAGCCCACTCCTGAAGTTGAAATGACGGGGGCGTGAGGCCTCATGGGCCATAAGTACCAAAGGCGACGAATTAAAAAAGGCAAGTTAGGGGGGAAACCTCTTTTTTTATTTTAATGGACTCTTCCGCGTTTGGAAGCAACAGTGATTTCGTCAATGTCAAGACAGAAAGCTTAGAGAGACGTCAAAAATAGATACCTAATGCGCGGTGAAAAAAACGATAAACTACTTATTTGCGCTGTAGCATAGTGCAAAAGACAGTTACGGCCAGTTTAGTTCAACACATTGTAATTTAATAATTTATTTATACCTAGTGGTCAAAAAAGTGCCGCTGTGTTCAAATTCACATGAAAACAGTTTTCACTTCCTACCCGCCTACAAATTTTTCTCCTAATGCCGGTTGATGGACCCAAATATGACGCAAAACATACACTTTACGCGGGACCAGCTGTGCGTATTTTATAGCGGTTGCGAAGCCGAGGCCGCGCCCAAGAGCTGCACTTACGCATTTATTGCTTGAGTTAGTGCCAGCCTTCGAAATGGTCAACTTGACTATGAAACTGTATTGGTAGACGATTTGGCACTTAAAAACAAGGTAACGCCAATAATGAAATTGTTTTTTAGTACTTTTGGGCACAAGAGTACCTATCGAGCTAAGTACTTATAGCTTTTTTCCGCGTAGTTTTAGGAACGGCGGAATCGTTTGCACATTGTTGATTTTAAATTAAGGGTCATCTAGATTATTTATTTTAGCTTCATTGGCTAAATGATACTTAGGTAATTTTTACCAGTCAACAACATATTCAAGACATTTTTCAATGTAAATTATGGGGTTATTATTACTAAAATTTACTGAGCGATCAAAAAAAGGATTAAAGAGTGTAAAGAAGGAAGATCTAAAAATCAGAAAATTAAAAGTACCAGACAATAACACCATTCAACTGATCTCAAACTTAAGTTTTGTCTTGTAAGCAGGTACCTCTACCTTGGTACCTACAATATCAGAATAACTATGAGAACCCGTAGGCATAAGTTGTCTTTTGTTGGTAGGTTTTGATGAAAATCGATCTCATGTCCATGCTCACTCTATCTATATACACATATTACGAATACAGTACCTTAATATGATAACTAATTTTGCGTCATCATTAAACATGTATTCATAATACAACAAAATAACGTACCTACCTAAAAACCTTCATAGCTTAATTTTATTTTAATGAAAATGAACGCAACATGTATATGAATTGTTGTATGAGAACGCATGCGCAAAGACGTCATTTTGACAGATGACATTGACACGTCCTACGCGAACTTCACCTTGATCAACTCGACCTCCATTCATCCTTCGTTCCTGATTTTAACTCCATTTCCAACGAAAACTAACTAAAATCACACTGGTAAACCTTTCAGTAGGCCTAAAAGTGTTGTTCGATTAGTATATAAGTGCTAAAGTGAAATATAATATTGAAAATGGCGTTGAAATCATCGCCGGTTGTGTTCAGTTTGCTCGCTCGACTATCCCGCCGTAGTTTTTCGTCTTCGAAGGCTTTGGCATCGAAGCCAGTGACTGTCCGTGATGCCCTCAACCAAGCAATCGATGAGGAGATGGAAAAGGACGAAAGAGTGTTCGTTTTAGGTGAAGAAGTGGCTCAGTATGACGGTGCCTACAAAGTTACTAGGTGAGGATCCAATCGCATGTGCTAACCTCTCAGAGGTATTTTGAGGGTCCTTAGAATTGAAACGAACATGTGAACATTGTCTTCATGTGTCTAAGTTCTATTAGAAGTTGTAAAATCGTATCCTTATATACATTTTTGCATTTGCAAAACGAAATTGTTACATAACCAACAAGTTTGTTGACAGATCTCGCAGGTGTATGTTATCTGAGATCATAACCTTAAGTTATGTCAAGACAACAAAATCGATTACTTTTTTGATATTGTAGACTACATCAGATATACATTCCACATTAATCATCCCTATATGTCAATAAAAATTGTTTTAATCTACATTATGTACTTGTAATATGATTCAAAAGTAATTAGTTTCATTCGTAATTGATAGGTATGTAATTAAATAAAATAAGAAAATAGTGTGATTTGAAATACATTATTACTCACATATATTCATTCTCAAGTTCATGACATAACATTGTTTTGATCTGCCATTGGTTGCTTAGGATTCCATGGAGGCTTCATTTGAGGGAGTTGAAGCTCATTTTAAGAGACAATAGGTTCTGAAGCAAGTTGTTCTCATGGCCAAGTGGCCTGACACTCAAGTTAATGTGTAGTTGAGTGAAGTTTTTTTATGATAAATAAATATTTTTTAAATTAATTTTTATGTAAACATACAAATCAATACCAGATTAAACGCTTAAGCTATCAAAATCTAATCTAAATGAAAACCACTAATCGTTATTGGTTGTGATAGCAAACCTTCTGTCATTAGAATAAGGTTAAAGTTATAGAAAACACATTGCAGAAATATAGTAACATCAATTTCTGTAACTGTTTTGTTCAATGAAATATATCTTTCTATCTATCTATCACAGATATTTTTTGCACAGATGCAAATGTCATTTAACTACCCTCAATACCAAAATACCCCTAGGTAGATATTACTTTTGGCCAATTCCATTATGCCCTGTGCCGAAGCACTGGTTTTACATATTTAAATTAAGCATCAATGCCACTTCGTCAAGATAAAGTGAAGAACATTATCGCATCAATCTTATTTACAACTAAAAATAATAATAAATGCGCCAGACAATCACACTAATCATCTGGTTGCAAACTAAGGTTTTCTCTTGTACTATGAGTACCAGACGACGGATACCAACTGGGGGCGTCATCCCAGCACACCCAGACCCATGTCAACTTAGAAAAGTTTTCCAAATTGACCTGACCGGGAATAGAACCCGGGACCTTACGCGCTTTGGCCGCCTACCTTAGCCACTGCGCCACGGAGGTCGACTCTCTTACATAGTTATATTTACTAAGTTGAATTGTTTATTTACTAAGATTAGATAATCTATATATATATAAAAGAAAGTTGTGTTAGTTACACTATTTATAACTCAAGAACGGCAGAACAGATTTGGCTGGAAATTGGTGGGGAGGTAGTTTAGAACCAGGAGAAGGACATAGGATACTTTTTGATTAATTTCTTTTTGCTTTTTTTAATAGTCATTTATTGCCTCTAAGGCGGAACTAAGTTCGCCGGGTCACCTAGTATTTTATATAATAAATAGTTTCAAAGTCATAATAGAATTATGAGAAAGTATTATATTTTATGGACTTGTTGTAGTTGTAAAGCTATATTTACACTATCTCGGTGATAAAGGCATAAACGTGAAATATCTCAAACCAACTTATCTTAGACAGACAATGTTATCAATGGAAGTGAATGTGTAAAATGTAATTTGAAAATCTTGATTTGTGAAGTAAAATTAATTAAGTTTGAAATTAAGTTATTAAAAAATTAATAAATTAATTAACTAACTGAAATATTAATATCTAACTAACTGAAATATTAATCATCTGAATGTAATAATTTAACAATGATATCTGGTATATTAACTTCTTTGATTATGTGGATTCTTTCATAATAAAATAATGTAAAAACTTAAAAGTCTTCTAAAAGTATGTGAAGACAAACTTCTGATGAGTTATTGCAAAATCTTGCTATTTATTAAAAGAAAGAGAAAAGCTAGGATTGGTTTTATTCAGCAGTAACTGATTTTTTTGACATTCTACTTGAATTAGTTGAATATATGACATATCTGGCTTAGATCCTGACTTCTGTGTTGGATGCGCCACGCGACTAAATTATATCGCGCTTTTAACAGATGTCATCAGCTGCAGATTGGCTGAAAAGACGAGTACAGATTTCTATCTGGCAATCAACAGTGTCAAACTTTTACTATCTCACGCGAAAAATTTTACGTATTGCACATGCTAGTAGGATTTATAGAAAATACTAGCTGACATTGACCGAATACAGCGGTGGGTTTTCACTACTATACCTTGACAAATGCTAAGTATTTGCTTTTTAGTGACATTATATTATTAATGCAAAAAAAACTTACTAAATGTTTTATACATTCGATGTATATAACTAAAAATGAACAAAAAGGATACTTTTTATCTCGAAATAATGAGAATTATTAATACTAAATCGTAGTATGGTAAATTCTGTTTCAGAGGTCTATGGAAAAAGTATGGAGACAAGCGAGTGATCGATACACCAATCACAGAGATTGGTTTCGCGGGCATCGCAGTCGGTGCCGCCTTCGCTGGCCTCAAGCCTATCTGCGAATTTATGACCTTCAATTTCTCCATGCAAGCCATAGATCATGTAAGTACCTAGTATTTTTCCTCATAGAAGTATTAATTCCTTCATACCTGTGGTATCCCTGAATAGAGTGAGCGAGCGATATCGCTCTCTCTCTGCCCCCGCCTTCCGAAACCCTCTGTAAAGGTGTGCATTTAAAATAGTGAATAAACGCGAATTAATTAATTGCTGAGTTTTATTCCACTATATAACATTGGCGACGAGGATGGGATTTCCCCAGCTCGATTAATGTTAGGAAGGGAATTGAGGAACAGGTTCAGCTTACTGCGGCCTCCACCATTGAAGGAGGAAGTGGAAGGCAAGATGCAAAATAATAAAGAAGGAAATAGAAAACTTAATTTGGAGATAGGTCAGAAGGTAATGGTTAAAGATTATAGAAAAGGGTACAGGCCATGGGTTCAGGGTACGGTAATTGAAGAATCAGTTCCAGGGGTCACATATATTGTGGACGTCGATGGATCTCAATGGAAACGTCATGTCAATCAAATATTATCTTGCTCTGATTCTTTGAATGAATAACAATATATTATTGTTTTTGTTATATTAGTCAAGTTGTGGATTAGGGTGTGTTATAATTAAGTAGGGGAGAGTGTGGTATCCCTGAATAGAGTGAGCGAGCGATATCGCTCTCTCTCTGCCCCCGCCTTCCGAAACCCTCTGTAAAGGTGTGCATTTAAAATAGTGAATAAACGCGAATTAATTAATTGCGGAGTTTTATTCCACTATATAACAATACCTATAAGTATTAAAACATTTCATAAATTATCGCAAAAGGTTAAAGACATGCCCATGCCTTAATCTATTAATAAAATCAAAACATGTATGTTTTAAATATTTTTATGTAATAAAGTTAAAATTTTTTTTTAAATTCAAGAAAAAATATTAACTCATAATTTTCAAGACCTTAAGATATAGAGGATGACTGGGTAGTTAAATAATGATTATATTCAGTCCATCATTTGCATTTTGAACTGTGCGGTGGGGGAGGGGGTTAAATAAAATCTCATTTGGGGGGAGGAAGTGAAAAAAAAATACCTCACGTAATTTATAGACGCCCCCCAATAATAATAAGTGTTTACCGTGATGTGTAACTTCTTGCTTCCAGGTAATAAACTCAGCGGCTAAAACGTTCTACATGTCTGCGGGCAACGTGCCCGTGCCGATCGTGTTCCGCGGGCCGAACGGCGCGGCCGCCGGCGTGGCCGCACAGCACTCGCAGTGCTTCGGCGCCTGGTACAGCCACTGCCCTGGCCTGAAGGTTCTCATGCCATACTCCTCAGAGGACGCTAAAGGTCAGTGGCGTGCACACAGTTTTAAGACAGGGTAGGCAGAAAATATTACTCACCAAAACACTTTGGTTTTGGTTCGTCGTCTTGTCGATTGATAATATAGGTAATTGCCAAATGCTAGCTCAATATCCATATAGATTGACTGATTTTATAGACATATCAATTTACGGATATTCGAAGTGGCCTTTCGGTGCGTTTGTTTGATGTTTTGTAATGATTGTGTGATTTGCAAAATGTCAATGAAAGCAATGAAAAGATGGCGGTATGATTTTATTATTTTTATAGTACTATACGCCGTACTATTCCCGCACCGCAAGGGGAGATAAAATTGTTCTGTTTCTAATAAAATATGGCGGTATGAGTATAATTTTTTATTTTCTCAATATACACACCATCTAACCACCTTTACAGACAATATTATCAATTTTTCACTCTATTAACAATGATAAATCATAAATATCTGATAGCGTAGTCACAAACACAACACACATCAAACTATACGGCAACTATTGACTATTGAAATTACTTAGTAGTAAAAAAAGAGAAATAAAATACGACAAAAAAAATATGGCCATCAAAATGTATAAAATTCAATGAAACAATGTTACTTCCTAAAATATTGGCATTGCTTAACAAACTTTCTTTCGGAAATGTTCGGTATGAGTCGTCATTTTTCGTGTTACCTATAAAGAATAACTACAAAAAGAAACTGGCTTCTCATGCAGTTGTGTGCGTGATTTTTGTCATTGTATGTCAGCAAAGCCCACGTAGCTACAGGAACGCACACACATTAAATCCGCATGACCGCGACTTACCACGAGAGCACACATACAAAATTTTAGAGATTCATAGTTTGTGTCTTTGCCGTGGTACTTGCACGCAAGGGCGAGGCGGCGCTAGTGCAGCGCGAATCGGTGATGCTAAAAATTTCAAATTACATGTCGATCTTATCTTAATGATACCACCGGCAATCGATAGTTGGAGCTAATTTATGATTTAAGTTTTTATGTTATTTTGTTTATTGATAAAATAATATTGGATCTATTATCAGACCTAGGGTAGGCAGTGTCTTTCTGTCTTTATGAAACGCACGCCACTGCTAAAGGTAACCTTCAATAGGTAGAACTGTGATTATACAGCTCTATACAGGAATATTTTTTAATTACCAGAAAAATTTTAACCACAGTATCAGTATCAGTTACTTATTACATTTATGTATTTATAAATAAAAAAACGGACTAAGTAATTTATCTCTTTAAAAGAAGTAAATAGCAGGCAATCTATCATTTTACTACGACTAGCGCGCATCAATACTACGTTTTCATTGAATAATCGCATCGTTTCCCTGTTTACGCACACACACTCATAACGCGGGTGTGTGGCGGGAGAGACGCAGCGGGCGGCGAGGAACGGCTCGGGCGCAACCCCTCAACCCCGCGCCCGCGCAACCTACTAGTTTCGTCTTGACCGTTGACCGTGACCTACTTAACGTCACATGACACGCGCGCGCGAAATTAATCACTGGACTGAGAATTATTTCTTGTGGACCAGGCCACACGGTTCGTTTTACGTGAGTAGACATGCTCAAGGACGAGGAAGACCGGCGCTCTCACAACACTTGTACGACGACGTGGTTGCGTACTTCGAAGAAGACCCGCGAGGAAGCACTAATGATGCCGCTCGTCAGTTTGGCATATGCTCAGTACTCCGCCTGGAAAATAATTCATTCGGACGGCTTGCATCCATAAAGTACAACAGCTGACGTCCGTGGACCGAGCGCCAAGGATTGCTTTGTGTAATTAATTGTTAAACAATCCTAACGCCAATGTATCGTTTTCGAATGAATGCCTGTTTACGCGGATTGGAGTCATTTTTTTTATTGAGATTAAGTGAAGTGTTTATGTTAGTGAACCAAACACAGTTGAAGTGTTAAAGCAGTGAATTTTAGACGCTTTTAACCAAGTGCGACAACAACAAAATGTCCTTATTTCTGTAAAAGGAAACTGACATAAAAGAGCGCGCCTGTGCATTGATAATGAAGGTAAACATTTTGAACAATTACTAAAATCCGTGTAGGTAGATTTTGTGTAGATTTTAGGACAATACAAAAGTAATGCACACAATAAATAGTTCTTTAAATACGCCAAGATTCGTTTCAATTGTAGGTTAGTAGCTACCTAGTTATGAAAACGTGATATTTTCGACAAATAAGTAGATACCTAATAACTAAAACGTAACGTAACGTTTTTCAAAACGTAACGTGTCTTTCCTAAGCAAGAAAAAGTATTAAGGGAGAGTTAGATTACAAAATGAAAGTGTTTTGACTAATTTGATTATTATTACGCTTACGCGCGGAAGCGCCCTTTTGGGGAACTCAGCTGAGTGGGCGTTGTCAGTGCACTTTCAACCTTATTCCGATGAAATGGGAACTTGTTTTTCTTTGAGAAAGGGAAGTAACCTGCGATAGTGAGACAAGATGTCGTGCGTATTTTATTGATAGGTAGGTATGTTGCGTGCCAATAGTTTCATTGAGTTAAAAGACGGATGTCCACACATTTTTTGTCAATTTCAGTAAAAAACAAAGCGTAATAACTCTGTCATTTTTAATCGAATAAAAAATCGGTTTGCACTTTTACAATTAAGACCTTTGTCTACATACGTGATTAAATTTTTTATGGTGAATAAAAAATAACGGTGTATATACAATCTATGTTCATATCGACAGCGATTTGCCAATACCTCCTAAAAATATATTGACTAAATTTTACAAGAAGCGAAGAAAAACGTTTTATTTCTTGAAAACGTTGAAATCAAGAAATCAATAATGCAGTACGTTTGTACACACACGATAGGAGATATTGCTAGGTATATAAAATATTTGCGATAGTTAAGTTAGGAGCTATTTCCAAATGTTTGACTCTATACAAATAGTTACAAATAAATAAGTGATTACATCCATATACGGGGAAAACATTATTAACTCAAGCTTAACTAAACGTCATTTTCTTAGAAATTGTTAGTTACGAGATATTGGCACATCGCCGTCGATATTATATTGTACTTTTATTAAACAGAAAAATGTCATTTCGATTTGAATCCGTTTTCAAGAGCGAGGGACCCGAACATCAGCGGTGCCTTATGTGAAGTCCCGATATCGACTCCCGGTCGGGCCAATATGTAAAGCTAACTTTACTAAATTATCGCGGGTCTGGGTGTTGTGGTACAATCGTTACTTCTGATTACTGTAGCACTTCAACTACTCGCCACAGGATGACAACAATGTATTTGATATTGTCTAATATAGTATAGTATTTATTGAGTTACACAGATTTAAGCACATACATAGTAGAGTTGTCCAAGTAGGTATCGATAGTTGACCTTAAAAACTAGTAAAAATACCAACTGAATGCTATCGATAGTATCGGCACTATTATATCATAATACTATCGACAAATTGTTTCTAAATATATCGTCAGTAGTAAATGTAGGGTCCACCACAATAATGATGAATGTCCAAAGTATTTCAATCTAAATGATCAACATAATTCGGTCACTTTATATTTATATGCAGCTAGTTATCTCGTTTAACTAGACAATATCGCTTCCAGTCCTGAGATAAAACCGTTTCTGCTATTTGACTACACGTCTTAAACGCTTAGTGCTTCATGTATTCACGGCAATAAGGTCGAGTTTAGTACAACATTTAAAAACTTAAAACCGAAATATCTCAAAACAAAAAAGAAAGGACGTTCAATCATTATTGCAGTGGACCCTTCAAATAATATCGATACTATGGTTGTATGTCAATACTATGGGCCTGTTTAACAATATTACTTTTGATATGACTCTAAGTATCGACAGTGGATTATCGATAGGCAACTTTTAATATTTTGTGATCTATATAAAATTATATTTGATTACAGGTCTATTGAAGGCAGCGATCAGAGACCCGGACCCAGTGGTGGTGTTAGAAGATGAGATCCTGTACGGCATTCCATTCCCCATGTCTGACGAGGCGCTCTCATCAGACTTCGTCCTACCGATCGGTATGTACCACTGCTCAAATTATAATTATGTTAATACCATAATAAAAAAATATTTTTTCATGTAAGCTTTACAAAAGCACTTATTGTTACATAATTGAGAACGCAACCATTAAATTGTTTCTGTTGGCTTTACTGCGAGCCATCATAATTATTATGTTGGCAACATTGTTTTTTTTTCCTTCTTCTGCCCAGCGCCATTCCATGTTATTCTGTACCGGTGTGTGTCATACTCAATAAATACGTTCGTGCATTTTGCTACAGTTTAATTTACTTCCTCAACACTGAAATATCATCACTTATGAATCGTCAGTAGAAGTTCAGTATTCTACCTATGAGTAAACAATTATTACACGACTAGCGGACCCGACAGACTTCGTCCTGCCAAAAAGAACTTTGGAATGTGGCTTGACTCAACATTTTAGTTAGAAAACGTTTGTACTGGAAAAAGAAAAGGGCTGTCTTCAGAGTTTTTCCGGCAATTATTGGATTTTTTCTTGTCGTAAAAACCATCCTTGGACTTTAACGAACATTTTAAAAAAGAATTGACAAAATTTGTCTAAGCGTTGTCGAGTTATGCGCTTACCAACACATTTTGCGATTCATTTTTATATAATAGATTAAAGAGTTACCTACCTACAGGACAAGTTATAATTATCAAGTACACTTCTGCAAAATTGTTAATACAAATAATATTTTGCATTTGTTATCAGACAAGCCATTTTTTTTAATTGTTCACAAATTGTTCGCTAACATAAAAAAAGGCAGTTAAATCCTCCCCTCTCTTATGTTTGACGTGTCCACCAGGGTCCATAACTTATTCTTTTAGTTTTTAAGAAAATACACGTAACACCATTATTTACTTAAAGAGTGCAATAAACAAATGAATATGAAATATTTGATTGATAGATTGATTAATTGACCGTTTCTTTTTCAGGCAAAGCCAAGATTGAGAGGGCAGGCAACCACATCACGCTCGTGTGCGCCGGGCGCGCCACCGACACGGCTCTGCAGGCGGCCAACGAACTCGCGGGGAAAGGTGATTGACCTATCTTTAAATTGACTCAGAAGATATAATGTCATTGACCTCACCTTAACATAATATAATCACAATAGAATCTCTTATGTTTTTAGTTTATTCGCATTAACTTATTGAAGTAAGGTCTGCATAACGGCATATGGTGTCATAAACCTTTGAAAATTGTTAAACCGAAAATTTTTACTTTTTTAAGTTAGATATATGAAATTAGGCACACACGGCTCGAAACTTGTATTTATTAATTCAAAATACGGATTAATTTTTGTTTCGTATATTAGGGGGAAAAGGGGTAAAACCGACTATGAAAGTATGTAGTCCACGCGAACAAAGTCGCGGGCAAAGCTAGTAAATAAGAAATAATAAATTATAAATGCGCCAGACAACCACACCAATCACTTGGTCTCGAACTAAGGTCGAACTGGTGCTCATATTACAAGGGTATTCCCTTGTAATATGAGCACCAGACGTCGCGACGGATACTAACTGGGGGCGTCATCCCAGCACACCCAAAACCAAGTAAATTTAGAAATGTTCGTTTTCCAAATTGACCTCACCAGGAATCGAACCCGGCACCTTTCGCGCTTTGGCCGCCTACCTTAGCCACTGCGCCACCGAGGTCGTCATAGTAGTTTATGTCATAGCTTAACTAGATGTTGTGTACAGGTATCGAGTGTGAGGTGATAAACCTACGGTCGATCAGGCCGCTTGACTTCGAGACGATCGCGCAGTCGGTCGCGAAGACACACCATCTCGTCACCGTGGAGCAGGGCTGGCCGCAGTCAGGTGAGTTAGCACCTTACGTAACAGAGCACTACACGTTAATTTGGACCTTGGACCAAGGAAGTAGGTTAAATTTTGGTCATAATTGGGTGCCTTGAAGATCGGTGTGGTCATCAGTTGGATTACCAAAAAAATGATCATGTAAACATTAAAAAAAAATTTTTTACATATCCTATAAACTGTCCGACTTGTCAACCTTGAGAAAAACGGCCCGGTTGTCACGCCAACCCAAAAAATAAATATAAAATATATTATTACAATAAAAGGGATCCCGCCTTTTCACGGACATTACCGATCTCACGTTTAATCCTTTTATTAGGCTCAGTCCACTATAATTTGAACCATACTTCCTTAAATTAAGATCCAAAACCAATGAAAAATTGAAACATGCTCGGCCCTATTGAGGGTTAATGAATCATTTACTTGTTCCTAGGTATCGGCGCGGAGATCTGCGCGCGCGTGATGGAGTCGTCGGTGTTCTTCGAGCTGGACTCACCGGTGTGGCGCGTGACGGGCGCCGACGTGCCGATGCCGTACGCGCGCAGCCTCGAGACCCTCGCGCTGCCCCGCCCCCCCGACGTGGTCGCCGCCGTCACCGGCGTGCTGGGCAACAAGTGAGTAGCACCACCCACGTGTGCACTTGATACCACTCTACGGAGCCTCGAGACCCTCGCGCTGCCCCGCCCCCCCGACGTGGTCGCCGCCGTCACCGGCGTGCTGGGCAACAAGTGAGTAGCACCACCCACGTGTGCACTTGATACCACTCTACGGAGCCTCGAGACCCTCGCGCTGCCCCGCCCCCCCGACGTGGTCGCCGCCGTCACCGGCGTGCTGGGCAACAAGTGAGTAGCACCACCCACGTGTGCACTTGATACCACTCTACGGAGCCTCGAGACCCTCGCGCTGCCCCGCCCCCCCGACGTGGTCGCCGCCGTCACCGGCGTGCTGGGCAACAAGTGAGTAGCACCACCCACGTGTGCACTTGATACCACTCTACGGAGCCTCGAGACCCTCGCGCTGCCCCGCCCCCCCGACGTGGTCGCCGCCGTCACCGGCGTGCTGGGCAACAAGTGAGTAGCACCACCCACGTGTGCACTTGATACCACTCTACGGAGCCTCGAGACCCTCGCGCTGCCCCGCCCCCCCGACGTGGTCGCCACCGTCACCGGCGTGCTGGGCAACAAGTGAGTAGCACCACCCACGTGTGCACTTGATACCACTCTACGGAGCCTCGAGACCCTCGCGCTGCCCCGCCCCCCCGACGTGGTCGCCGCCGTCACCGGCGTGCTGGGCAACAAGTGAGTAGCACCACCCACGTGTGCACTTGATACCACTCTACGGAGCCTCGAGACCCTCGCGCTGCCCCGCCCCCCCGACGTGGTCGCCGCCGTCACCGGCGTGCTGGGCAACAAGTGAGTAGCACCACCCACGTGTGCACTTGATACCACTCTACGGAGCCTCGAGACCCTCGCGCTGCCCCGCCCCCCCGACGTGGTCGCCGCCGTCACCGGCGTGCTGGGCAACAAGTGAGTAGCACCACCCACGTGTGCACTTGATACCACTCTACGGAGCCTCGAGACCCTCGCGCTGCCCCGCCCCCCCGACGTGGTCGCCGCCGTCACCGGCGTGCTGGGCAACAAGTGAGTAGCACCACCCACGTGTGCACTTGATACCACTCTACGGAGCCTCGAGACCCTCGCGCTGCCCCGCCCCCCCGACGTGGTCGCCGCCGTCACCGTAACACTTGAAAATGACACCACGAAAAGTACGGCACGGTAGGCGTGGCTTAAAAAGTGAGTTAGTGATGGTACACATATCGTTTCCTAGGACGAATCGAGTAGTTTTAAAGATTTAAGCCAAATATAAAGGGCCATACAGAAAAAGTGATTTTGTTTCAAACTATGTATTGAAGTGTGTTTTTATTTGTTTCAGAATCAGTGAAGCAGCGAGCCAGTGAGTGGTGAATCTCTAGCCAATAGCAGCAAACGATTTCTGAGGCATTGTAAATATTCCCATTTAATTATAATACGCGTCTGTTATGCTCCGGTCACATTGGCACGTCAATGCGTCAATTTAAACTGAACTTTAACTCCCTTAGTCACAAATGACAAAATCGATTCTAATGCGGACAGTTTTGTCACTGTTCAATCTGAAAATGGTAAGAAGACGAATCAAGTTTTGTGAGTACTGGACGTCTATTCCAAATACATATCAGGCATTCCAATTTCATTATTAGGCGTCGTTTAGAAGTTTAGAGTGCAACCTTTTTGCATGCGGTCTTCAAAGTCTGTAGAAATTGTACGACGAAAATGTTTTGGGAGGTATGTAACTTTATTTAAATAAAGTTTCCCGTCGTCGCTTTCAGTAAAGAAATACATTTATTGGCCTTCACAATTATTAACATTTATAAAAAAACTGTCGAAAAAAAGTTATCTTATTAGGTCAATTGGGTTCCATCTCAAGAAATGCTGCTACGGCATTTTTTACATCGCAGCAGCGCTGGGGTTTTGGTGGAACCCAACTGCTTGAAAAATAGCAAGAGCCAAAGCTCTTGCTAGTTCCCCACGCAATGGAGTGATAAGAAGATAAAGGAATAAAAATTGCTTTCGACATATGTATATTTTCTTTGCTGCGATTGGCTAAAAACGACATGACTTATGTCCATGTTCAATCTTGACGCATGGCCTAAATGAGCACGTGACATCACGTCATTGCGTCTTATGAATTTATTAATTCAAATTACCTATAACTGTCATAAATGTAACAATTAGCTTTGTAAAACGGCACACACGAAATTGACCTTTCCGCAGATCAATATGCGGTTGAATTTGATACAAACTGAAATCGGCAATTGGTAAAATAATTTAAATACAGATTGGATAGTGAACATTAATGCTTAATTAACGCGTTGTAATGCGTTTACGTGACCAGAGCATTCGCCAGAGAAGTCTGCTTGTCCGATTGTGATGCATAAAGTACGTAAACAGTGCAAATGCCCAATGTTAGATAAATGTTATTTATTTTATTATGTATGATTAAACGAATTTATTAGAAACACTCTTTTATCGTCTAATAAACCCAACCCAATACGAACATGCTTGCAAACAAATTGTGTAAAAGTGATATCTGTTGCTTACGTCGAGAATCTACCTTGCTTTTTAACAGATGTAGTGTCAATAGATGGCGTTGTTAGTTATGAATATAATACTGAAAATGGCCAATAGATGGCACTAGTAGTTACCAAGTAGACAATTTTTTTTTAATGCACGGTCATGGATCTGATCCACCCTTTAAAGACTGCCCGGACACAGATCTGTCTAAGGTTTGTATAGTTTTACGCGATATCAAAATTTATTGTTACGCCACTAAAGTCCAAAATATTAACAAACAAATACGACGAAACACATTATTAGTGTTAAAATAATTTTACTAGGATGACGGTTGGGCATGTATTTTCAGTGCTAAAAAAATAAGTTGCTCAATTTAGACGAGTGATTTAATTTTACTCGTTATTTTAAAATCATTGAGTACTTTCAAAATTTGTTATCAGATTTACAACTTGGATTTATTTATTTATATTATTGAATATAGGTCAAACTATTATGTTGATAGCAATCAGTTATAATTAACAATTATTTATTATTAAATATACCTTAACAGACGAGTAAATTGTTTTTATTAACCTCGACACTAAAACGAAAGGCATTATAATTATGTTTAACGGGTCTGTCCCTCTATTTGTCTGTTTGTTCTGTCTGTCAATGTGTCCGGCATCGTAGCTCCTGAACCGATGACGTGGTTTTGATGTGTTTTTTTTTGTTAGAATACTAAGTTCACCTAGTATTCGGGAGTGTTCTTAGCTACGTTTGATGGAAACCGGCCCAAGATGGCGGCTACCATAAAATGTCGGATCTACATATTTTCGACTCTGCGCAAAACGTCCTTTTCTCAAAAATAAAATATACATTTAAAGGTTTTTAGTCAGTCCTATATTATACTTCGCACATTGTAATATGTACCTTATGCATGTATTTAAAAAAAACGTATCAAAATCTGTTGCGTAGTTTTAAAGATCCAAACATTTATGTAGGTATAAGGACATATAGTATAACAACTTATTCGAAGGCTTAAGTCGATTTCTTAAACAACGGATTTAATGTCCAAAATAGTTTTGATGATAATGTAGGAGATAAGCGACTGACTAAAAAGCTTTAAATGTTTATTTTTGCAAATGCAGTAAAAGGACATATAAAAAAGGACGTATTGAGAAAAGGTCATTTTGTACCCAGACGCATAATATAAGCAATTTGGGTGTCAAATTAAAGAGTTTAAGTAGCATATGGTCGAATGCACGTCAAGGTAAAACTTTCTCTTCAATATTAGATCTTATGCCCACAACAATAAGGGCGGTGCAAAGTCCAAATAGTAAATTTCTGATGTGCTTTTGTCTAAAAGCAAGAAATTTGTACTTCAAATCCAAGATGCGCTACTATCGAAATTTGGAGGGTTTTTTTCTGAAAGTATTGAAAGTATTATGTTGCTGCTAAATAAAAACATTCAAGTGAACACAGATTGTATTATGTTGTTCTTTCCCTGCTCAGAAATCTCAATGTTAGCGCGCGGCAGCGACCGATCCATCATGCTGTCCGGCGCTGCATTGTGCCCGTACACTGTTTGCTCCGCACGGCTTCTGCTAGCCTGGTACTTGCGCTGCCAATCGCCATAAAACACAACGCATCTTATTTTGTTGGGAAGACGAGGGCTGCCTTATCAAATCTAACGGTACAATCACACAGAATCCATCGAAATGCGTTATATTTTAAGAGGAATGTTGCCTCAGTAAAGAAAAACCTTAAAGCCATTTAGAATTTCTCAATAGAATACAAACGTAGGTATGTTTTGCTCCCATAGATAAATAAAAATTATCGATGATATAGCGCATCGTTCGCGCGCGCATCACATTTTGAACAGTTTTTTACGAAATAGTGATTGTTGACGTCATTATTTCGTAAAAAAACTGTTCAAAATGTGATGCGCGCGCGAACAATAGCCCAAACACAATTTTTTAGTCATCTAATCTATAGCTAGGGGTAGTTTTATATCAGTTATTTACATAAAATTGAATAAAGTTCTCCTCAACCCAAACGCAACCGGAGTTACTTCGCCAGTGATATGATGCTTAGATCTACTCCCAAAAACGAAATATGTCTGATCCGATGACGGGTAGTAATTTTTAATTCTCATAATCGTTACCAATTCACTTCGCATGCGAAGTAACTGTTTAAGAATAACAGTAAATTATTTATGCAAATCAAAAACCACGTTTTAAGTCCCAAACTTTTGATTAATCTTCAACGAAAACTCTCGTTTGTGTGTTTCGTTTTTGGGAGTAGACCTCCTACTTCCCCACATGGCAAAAATAAGGCCAGCCATCGAAGCCGTGAATTCTCTGGTAAACAAGGCGATATCCGCCATTGACGGCGGTGATGGATCGCGGGACCATTGTGCCTGCCCGGGACGAGAAAAAATACGCGCACTTACCAGGATTGTTGACATATAAATATTAATGCAGTATGGAAACTACATAGATTAAATAAATACATATTGGACAACATCACATACATTCGAATCTAATATACGTCAATTTAACAAGGTTTATCTATTTACTTATATTTCTAACAAATAAAAAAACTCGTTCAGTAATTTTTGCTTACAAACATACCTACATCTTGACATTCAGAAATCCAAACTTTCTTACGCGATTAAAATATTAGTAGAATATAAAATAAAATAAACAAATGATCTATCTTCTTCATAGAACTAACATAGATAGAACAAGGTTAGTACGGTTTTCAGAGCTCCTGGGGGTAGCTACATTAGTAGCAAGTGTCAAGCCTTCAAGGCAAGGGCGACAAGTCCAGTAGGTAAGAGCTTTATTTTGCTGTATGTACTTGTCGCCCTTAGGCTAGGACCTCATTACCACTTAACATCAGGAGGGATGAGTTCAATCTCGAAGGGCGTCATGAAAAAATAAATAAAAGTATTTACGCATTTAGTATGTATGAACTTTTACTAAAATCTTTTGCTAACTTTTAACAATAGCTACATGTATCTGGCTGGTTTTGTTTTCATTAAAGTACTGCTGGCATTTTACTTATAAAAAAATCCTGCTCTATACAAAAACAATACCTATACGTTCCAGACTGCTTACATTTTGATTGTGGTACTGCGGCCCTAGTAATTTATACAACGGGGAATGGTTTATCCCTGGACCGTAATCGGTAGGTACTCATGATTCATAAATAAGAAAACAAACGTACCTAAACATAACTGGCTAACCTACGTAAGTAGGTATAGATACCTACCTAAACATTGGATTACCCATTTTATTACTTACCTACTATTGTTTGAATCGAAAACCTTATAGCTTTCTTTGCCACCTGTAAGCGAAGATGAGGCCTAGGATGAAGTTCGCTAGGTCAAAATAGCTTCACTCATATAAGTACACAGATCATACTTATCCAAACATACAGGCTTTGACGGTGAATTGTACTCTACCAGCAGATCAACTTTCGGAGTCCTCTCGTTAACGATATTGTGGTATTCAATCCTTTAATTGGATCCTACTTTCACGTTTCAACGTATGGCAACATGTAAAGCACATTGTAAGGTAGACTTCTATCTATATTATATAATTTTGCTATATAGCTTGATAAAAGGCGTACCTAAATGAGGTTTAAGATGGTACACGTTTGCCTAGAAGGTGTCTGTTTACTTACGTAACCCAAAGGAAAAGAATCTTAGAATTGCTAGTCATCTGGCCCAAAGTAAGATAAGTAAACAGAACCCCGATTTGATATAGCTGATGCTTGATCAGGTATATGAACATTTTAAGAAAGTCAAAGTTTGAATACTCGAAAGTCGAAAAATAAAAGATGTCCAGATTGATAAATGGTATACGTGGTTAAAATATACCAAAACAGTGTCGGTCTCGTATTTCATCCAAAAATATTCCGTAATAATATCTCAATTTCCCAACACGTCAATCCGAAGCTTTCAACGCGAAAAAAATCTAAGGCACGTCCTAACGAAACCATCAGTCCCCGTGAAGGTATAATTTGTGTCCCCACAATGCTGGTAATTCGAGTGATCGATCACCCATCCGCCGGAGACAGATTTTGAGTTCTTATATTGCACGTGCGGTGTAGTAATAACAGAAATGGATTTTGCCGTGGTGCGAAATTTTGACGAAACATTATGGGTGTAGGAGGAAAAAATATTTGCCTGGCGTTGATAGAAATGCAAATAAATTAGCAAATAATCCGTCTTCACATCGATTTCCCTGGAATGCTGTCCTGAGATTCTGGTTTTCATGATAGCACGCTTGAAAACAAAAACTAATCATCAAAATTGGTTCATTTGACCAAGTAATCCGCGAACACAAATAAAAAACATATAGGTGTAAAAAAGAAACAAAAGTCGTGTATAATTTTGACCAGAACGAGAATAGAACCTGGAACTTCTTTGAATGTGAAGACGAAACTTTGTCTTCATTTTCAGATACATTGTTTGCATACGATACTGGATGCATGCCCTGGATGGATCAAAGTGGCCAACTATTGGAGAGGCCTATGTCCAACAGTGGACTGCGATAGGCTGATGATGAGGCCTACACAGGCTCCTATTCTCCTATGGCACCGTCACTAGGCAATGAGAAGGTGGAGGGGGGATTAGTTAGGGTAATCCTGCAAACGCCGCAGCGTAACGGAACGCAAACGTATTTTCCCCTTATCCTAAAGGCCTAGGCACAGGTAGGTCATCAGCACATAACATTGTAGGGCCCACGGCAAAAATGATGAATGTCCAAAATATTGAAATGAAACTGATCACGGTCACTTCGTACATGCAACTAGTAATGTCGTTAATAAGCTAGGCAATATCACTTCCATTCCTGAGATAAAAACGTCTGTAACTGGACTACACTACTAAAACGCTCATTGTCCCATGCACTAATGGCAATAAGGCTGAGTTTTACATTCATAAACTTAAAACCCAAATATCTCAAACAAAAAACATAGGCTGATCATTATTTAGTTTCCAAAATGCCAAAAGGAACCTTTCTCGTTCTTGATAACTTCCACCCACGACAGTTTATAGTGATGCAATTAACCTCGGCTAACCTTTAATTACAACTTGGTAATAAACCTTCAATCCACATCCGATAAAGACACATGACCCGAACAATAGCAATCAATCGTCTATGGGCAATTCAAAATATGCGCTTTACATTGGTCATGGTAATCAGGACAAGGTCACTAGCCACTTTGAGGCGAGATTAGGCGTTAGATGAATGTGTGTTCATTGTTGGCACCACAGAAATCTACATAATAATTTGATTCTGCGGCAGGGTTCCCAACTTAGGGAATTTCTCCCAAATTTAGGAGAGAAAAGTGAGTCCCATCTCGCTTTTTTCTCCTAAATTCAGTGGTGTTCTATTTTAAGGAATTTATTTCAGTTCAAATGTTTACATATTTGAAATAAAGTAAAATAAAGATGGAATAGTTTGTGTCCCGAGATAATACCATTTAGGAAATCATATTTATTCTTGTACATACCGCCTTAGCGACATAAAGCGCGGTTGCTTTTTGTTAAGAGTGCAAAGTTGAATAGGTACAATACAAATTCCAATTCCACCATGTTATACACAATTATAGTCATACTCGCACGTTTTACCGCAAATACGAGTAATATTGCTATAAGTTATTAACCTGTTTATGTTTGATTTTTATTTGCTTTTATCAGTAAACTTTCGCATTTAGCCAAAAACCAAAGTTTAAACAAAATATTGTCTAAAACTGCAAGATCCCAACCTAAGATCAAGTAATTCCATTCTTTTTACGAGTTCATATAAATCTACAAGACAAAAGCCATTTATTATAATTATGTATTTTTGTAGGGTATTTGATTAGGGCTTTGGGGAGATATTTTGTTTAAGTTGCGAACACTGTGCTGCGGTTAGCACCAATGATAGTGGGTAGGCCTGATTAAACCAACGGCCACTTGTTTCCGCATTCGTGTACTCTGATTTCTCATAAAGGTTTATTAGTACTTAGATCCTATTGATTTCATTTCGGAGAAACATTTTTAAGCGATAAAAACGCAGATCGATTTTTACTATTATTATACATAAGCGTCACTGCGCGTGCAAAACCACGTAAGAAGAGTTCCTAAATAACACGTATCGGCATTTGTAAGATTCCGATTAGGAGGTGAAAACCCGGATATCGTAGTCATTTGATTATAATATTAGTTACTTCTTTGTGACTTAATTAATAAGAATGTAACTTAAATTAATCCATTACTTGTTAATAGGGTGCGATATTTCAATGCCGAGCCTTTAGCAGTAACGCGGTATAAACTGAACATACCTACTGCTCTTTCACGGTTTTGAAAGCGCGTCGAAGGTAAGAAGGTAAGATATGGTCGTTTAGAATCATTTTTTTAGAATTTGTCAATGTGTGTGCACAGCTATACCGGCACATTTGTTAACGACTTTAATTGAATAAGGAGGCTGGATAACCTCTTCGAACCAGGAGCAACCGTATCCCATAGTTGCCCAACTAATTGTCCCACATTTAACTAAACGGTGATCTTGTTACGACACTAACCGCGCTGATGTCAGTCGCTCTTGCACGGCGAAACTTTGTGATGGATCGACTTTCTTGTATTAGGCTATACTGGGAAGTTGAGGGGAAATAGCATTAATGTTGTCGACATCTGGCTGGGCTATTTATATAGTTCGTGTTTTTCCTACGTCACATTTTAGAGGTAAGTAGGTAAATATAGTCTATAGCTGGACGAGTGGTTATGAAAACTGTTTTTCTTCTTCCATTCAAGAGTAAATAAATGTATGTCTATTTATATAGATGTCTGGCTCGACTGGGGAGCGACTTTTTCTATCTCATGATGGGAAACAATGAAATGGACTGAAGATATATAAAAACAAATGCTATTTACTTTTTCAAACGCTTTGCCGGGTAAGTAATATCTGATTATATGAATAGTTCAAAACAATCACAGCGATCAACATATCTCAAAGTGTTATGAGTACCTCGAGTCAATCTAGAAAAGTTTGTTTTACATATTGACCACCGCTCACTATTTTTTGTAGTGCCCTTAGTTTTACATTTACAAGTGGGCCCTCAAAAAGTATGTGAGTGGACTTTTAAGACCCTTGCTCTCTTGATTAACAAACCCTTGCTCTCTTGATTAACAAAATCTGTAGTAATGTTCGCTGAATCTTAAACACGTCCTTAAATATTCTCAAAGACTAGCCTTCAGAGTAAATGCATAATGTGGTACTTTTTTAAACCTTTTTGAGAAACCCGAAAATTTGCATACATGCTGAATTTCAATGTTTTAGGATGGACCAACAACTCTACAAACAAGTTTTCTTTAACTTGCTAAGATCAAGCCCAGTTCCCATACTTAAGATGCGGTACTTAAAAGCTGGTAGTGCTTTGGTAATTATGGCTGAGCCACACACAGCATCAGCCTAAAGGCGATGAGGTCCAATAAGGGAGTAGTATCTGCCCTTTTAAAGGAGAGGAGTTTCACACACACCATCGCGTTCCCTCAGTTGGCAGGTGGTTCGTAAAAGAATCTCCACCCTATAAAACGACGGTACTTAAAAGGCGCCCAAATTTATTAGAAAAAACACTCATAAAGAACTGGGCTTTAATTGGCTGGTAATATTTCCAAGGGTTTTTGGTTTTTCACACTATACCCTGTTTACGTTAAATCCGGGATGACTACCGTACCATCGCGCATTTTATTGAAACCCCTTGACTTGAAAATGATTAAACCCTTATCGCTTACACGGACCCTCTTTCCCTCACCTAATAACACTCAATTGAGTGTTTAAAGAGCCCAGTCAACGAGGGGTGACGTGTTTAATATGCGGTGGATTTTGTTTATTTAATTAGGGGATTTTGCCTTGTATGCCGGTGGGTTTCTTGAAGGGTCGTCCATTTTTTATTGTATGATGTAACGACGGCGGACTTTGTCACCGAAAATTGGCTGACTAGATCGAGACCCATGACAAATTCATCGGATGGGACCAACTTATAAAAAAACTAGGGCCTGAAGAAAACACTCCAAAACTCTAGGACTTAAGTTATATGATTTTTATACTAACACACTGGTTTTCAGACTTTGTTCTGTAAAAATATTAACGACGTCATCAAAATTGTATCTTCTCTTTTAGTACAGGACATGAAGCCAGGACTTTTTTTTTTCTTTAAAATAATATAAAGCTATTTATTTTATTCCAGTTGTGTTTTCGACGAATCATTTCATTACAGCAACTGAAGATTAAAACATCTCCACGTTTGATATATCTGTGAGCTATGGTTGTTCTGTCTGTGTGTTCGTGCAATTTACGTGGCTGAGCCCGCTGGACGAGATATTTGCTGCTTACACGTTTATTTGCTCTATAGCCGGCATGGCTAGGAGAAAGTACCAATTTAATAGACGATTTCGCCAAAGATAAAAGAAAAGATTAAAATAAAAGATCGAACAAAAGATTGCTTTCATTATTATTTATTGTTTTTTTCTCTTTTTCAGGTAATATTAAGAGCAAAGTCTAAGGCCGTAGATTTCTTAGTTTATATATGCTAGGCCTTAGACAAAATTAAGAAATTACAGACTTTTCTACACGTATTTAAAACTACAGCTTTTTGAACGAAATTGCATGATTATCGGTAAATTTCTAGTATTTGTAAAGCTTTGTTTAACTCTCGGCATGACTCAAGTTGTTGATAGAACAATAGATAAATGTTGTGATTATTGAATATTATTATTTCTAATTATTACTGAGACAAATTACAACATAGTCATATACTATATAAAAATAAGTCGGGTTTTCCTTTCTGACGATATAACTCCAGAACGCACGAACCGATTTCCACGGTTTTTTCATTCGTTGGAAAAGTCTCGGGCTCCGTGAGGTTTGTAACAAAGAAAATTCAGGAATTTTTTTAACAGAAAAGCGGGAAAATCCTCTAAGGCGAAACAAAGTTCGCCGGGACCGCTAGTACTCTTTAGAAATATCACAAAAAGTTGGAATAAATATGTCGGATTACATATTTTGACACAATTCCCTTAATACGGGTATCAAAAAAATACTTGAGTAGCTTTATAAATTACTAGCGACCAGCCCTGGCTTCGCACGGATGTAATGTAAATACTTAAAACTATTGGCTTTTATATTTTTTATTGCGAATAAAAACCTTCCCCTTGAATCACTCTATCCATTAAAAAAAACCGCATCAAAATCCTCTGCGTAGTTTTAAAGAGTTAAGCGTACATAGGGATATACTGACAGAAAAAGTGACTGTCTTTTATACTGTGTAGTGATTAAAAATTTTAAATCTGTTGAAATGCCGAAGTTTTTTCCCTTTTTTCTATTTTTTAGGTGCCGATAGAGCATGTTACCTAAATGTAACTAATCAAACTATTATATTTAAGATTATTAATTTTGTTGTTATCCATACTCACATTTTTACTGTTACCGCACCCATAAACATACTATCTGCATGACCTAACGGTTGACTGGTAGAGAATGCTCCTAGCATTAAGTCCACCTTTTGTACTTTTTTTGTGCAATAAAGTTTTTTAAATATCTAAATAAAAAACAATATGTAACATACTTAATTACTAAAACATCAAGATAATTATGTACATAAAAAATATTATAAAATAATCATTATAAACGTAGGTTTATAATGATAATTACAAATAAAAAAAATCCTAGGCCAGAAAATAAGTCTGGCTAAACAAAGAGTAAACGCAACCAGCCTTCTTGGCACCATGCCCCTTGGCAGTGACCTGGGACAAATCAAACAATTATTTTAGGTTAGCAATTCTGCGTTTATATCTAAAACTAAGTGCTAAATTGTGGTAGACAGACAATGACTAATAATATTGTATGGTATTATATCTATTTGACGTGACACAGTTCCGAACTAGTATTACCACATTGGTTCGTAGTTGACCAAGGATTTTGTACTAGGAATGTGGAACTGATAGTGTAGCTGGGCATGGTTACCAGACGCAAATGGTTTTATGTAAGTATCCTCGAAGTTAGAAGTCAAGTATGATTGTATTAGTTGTTATAGTTTTTAAAGTTAGTAGTTCTCCTTCATTCAAGCGATTCGATCTTTGTCTAATTTGCAAAAAAGTTAAAGTTAAACTGGGAAACGTTAACCACCACTTTCGGTCAATACAGCAAAATCTAACTGACTAATAAAAACTATATTTATGTTGCCGTACCCATTTCTCGCCATCTACTTTTTCCTCTACCTTAAGGTTGTCTGGAAGAGATCGCGTTCTAGCGATAACACCGCCTAAATTGTACTATAATCAATCTGTAAAACCTATTTCTGTAAAGTTTTTGTGCAATAAAGTATATCTATCTATCTATGTAACGAAACGGTTAATACTTTAGAATTATTAATTTCTCAGAAACACATTTTTTTACATTGATTTTCAAAATTGACTTCATGCAACCTGATGTTAAGTGGTAATGAGGTCCTAGCTTAAGGGCAATTAGTTCAGCATATTAATATCTGGTACCGGGCTTGTCGCTCTTACCACGAAGGCTTGACCCCTGCTACAAATGTAGCACCCCCAGGACCTCTGGAAACCTTACTCACACGCATTAACACAACAACACAGAAGTGATTGTTATTTGGTTACGGTCTTCTGTACGGTGGAGGTGTTTCACCAGTCGGGCTGCTCCAGTTCAAGCGTTAAATCGCTATGCCCTTAAACTTTAATTCGAACAGTAGCGCTGAGTGTACTTTCTTCCGTCCATGCTAGGTAGGCCGCTCTAATGGCATGTGACAGCGCCGGTGATGGATCGGACTGCACCCCCCCACCTCCTCCTACCCCCTCCCACTCGCCCCGCCCGCTGTCTGCACGAGAGGGCAGAATTAGACGATTTTTCCCCGAGACATTCTCATTTGCTGTGTTTGTTTGAGATGAAAATCGTGTAGGCTTATTTTCCTACTGTGGAGCTTTATCGGTTTTGTATGCGTGGACCGAGGGATCAGTCCACGGATTCATGGATGTTTGTAGAACGATCTAGGCATTTGTTTGATAGATATGGAGCTTAGAAAATTAATTAGCTTTCAATACAGATTCTTACTAAATATTTAGTTAAGCTTATTCACTAAATACGAGACACTAGTGCCTCGCCGCGGCTTTTCACGTGTACTACTCTCGTTTTTTTCACATTTTCCACTGTAACTTCTCTTTTATTGGTCGCAGGGTAATGTTTTAGAGCCTTAAGCCTTCCTCGATAAAGGAATATCCAAAACACAAAAATATTATTAGAACTTGTAGTTTCTGAGATTAGTGCGTTCAAAGAAATACCTAAGCAAACAAACTGTTCAGCTTTATATTCTACTAGCTGTGCCCGCGACTTCGTTCGCGTAGACCACATCCTTTCATGGTCGGTTTTACCCCTATCTCCCCTTATATTCGAACAAAAAGTAGTATATATTTTAATCCAAGTTTCGAGCTATATTTGGGGGCAAATTTCATATTTCTAACATTAAAATAAACATTTTCCCATATAAACTTTCAAAGGTATTACCCCATTCAAAATCGGTTGAGAGATTTAAGCGGGAAAGCGTAACAGCAAACAGAGTTACTTTCGCATTTATAATATTAGTAGGGATAAAAATCAAAATTAATCTCCATTTCCCTTGGCCACGCCATCTCTTGTGAACAGCTGGACCAATATCAATTTTTTTTTGTATGTTTGTTATTTTCAAGAGAAGGTTCTTATGATATTAAAAATATAGTAAAAGTAATAGATTTATTTTTCACCATTTAAGTACAAATACAATTTTTAACAAAAATATAGGTACAGGTCACAAATTGTTACTATGGTGGGCTGATACCTGAACTAGGATAGTTCCTGTATCTCAGGTTATCAAATCCCTACTTCCCTACTAATATTATAAATGCGAAAGTAACTCTGTCTGTCTGTTACGCTTTCCTGCTTAAACCTCTCAACCGATTTTGATGAAATTTGGTTTAGGTATACGTTGAATCTCAAGAACGGACATAGGCTACTTTTTATTATAAAATAAGGAGGAGAGGGGTGTAATACCACCTTTGGAAGTTTATATGGAAAAATGTTTATTTTTGAAGTTAGAGATATGAAATTTGGCACAAATATAGCTCAAAACTTGGATTAAAATATAGACTACTTTTTGTTTCGAATATTAGAGGAGAAAGGGGTAAAACCGACCTTAAAAGGATGTAGTCCACGCGAACGAAGTCGCGGGCACAGCTAGTAAAAAATATAGGCATAATAAAATAGTCGTCGTTAATAGTATCGATTTGATTTGACAAATCAATTGAATGTTTATTGAGTGAACTATTCGTCAATAGTTTATTCAAGTATCGAGAGAAATTCAGAAAATATTCGGTCTGTTCTGATATTTGTTTGTGCTAAGTAGGTAACTGAACTAGCTAGAACCAAATGCCAAGTCATTTGGTTTAGTCACTTAGCTAGCGTGCTAGCTTGTCATATTATCAACACAAGTCCTTCACAGCTTCCTTGAGAACACGTGCGTATGTACCAGGATACAAGACCAAGGCCACTCACCATTCGATTACCTACCGCATTAATTTGTAGGTACTTTATCACCGCATTCGCGGAACTGGGCTTTCAAAATAGTCGCTACGCAAATCAGTAAGCGAGTAAGCATTGTAGTATAATTATACTCGGCTTCGTCCTCAAGATTAGCATACTATTATATTTATATGAACTTGTAGTACCGCGCAGCGGATCGCCAGTTACGCACTATTTTGAGGGTATTAAAGAAAAAAATTATGTCTAAAAAAAATAATTTTTAAGAAGGTAACTTTACATTTTACCTGTGCCTTACGACTTCACTTTTGACTCATTCGCGTTTTAGTGCTTCGCCAGTTCGGACGTGCCTCAAAGGCCTTCACTATCGTTAAAAAGTGTTGAAAGTGTTTGAATTATGCCTAAGCGCAAGCGTACAGACGAGTACGAATGTTTAAGTAAAAAGTTACGTCAGTTGGAGCGGAAAATTCGCCGTAAAAGACTTTATGAATCGTCGTCGTCATCGGTGCTGGAAAATAATCAGAAAAAGAAGGTTAGTAAAAGTGTAGCTCACACGATTCTAAGGTACAATTTACTGGTATTGCGAGCAGTTCGAGGGGCTGTCTCTTACCTTTTCAAAGTATTGCGGGTAGCTATAGGGCTATCCTTACTTTGTGTAAATTAAGTATACCTACCTATGTATTTCTCAAATTGGTACCGGGTTTGCGTGCTGCTCTTTGGAGTTGTTACTACCCAGTTATTTGGTTTTGCGAACAGTATATTAGGACTGTTTTTAATCAAATATGGTACACTACTACGTAGCCAGTCTTTTTAGACGATGAGACACTTACTTCGCCCGTAGTTTTAGATTTACTGGAAAAACCTGACGACGATGGCATGGATAATAGATTACGATCAGAAATTGTTATTCCGCAAAACACACCGGAACAACTAATTGCCTCTAATGAGTTAGAGTCTCCTACATTAGATGGACCGGGTCCTAGTGGTAGCTCAGGCGCGGTTATCGAGTGCTCGCAACCGTTATTAGCTAATGATGTTCTAGAAATTTTGGGCATTGATCCTACCACAAATACGAAGTACGGAAAAGATGACAATTGTGAGTTGGCTATTCGATTGGAGCAATATTCAACTACTGGTCTTTCTAAAGATATGCGTAAAGAGTTAAGTGACAAGTATCCAGTTCCTGAAAACTGCAAATTTATCGATGCTCCTTTGTTGAACCCGGAAATTAAGGCCGCTCTAACTGAGCAAATGAATAAGTGGGATAAAAATATAGAAACCAGACAAAAGCAGGTGGCAACTGCTCTCTTTTGCCTGAGTGATGCGTTGACTACCCTCTTTTCAGCCACAAATAGGGATGTTACCCTAATACGTTCCCTTATGTACACAAGTCGCATTTTATGTGATTGCCAATTCAATGATTCAATTACAATTCGTAATTTCATACTTTCTTCTTTAAAGAAAGACATAAAGGAGGAGTTACTGAACACTAAGGTAGATCATTTTCTATTTGGAGAAAATTTATCAGAATCTCTAAAGGCTGCAAGAGCGATCAATAAATCAGGTGCTGAACTTAAAGCTCACCTCCAATCGAAACCTACCTTCATACCCAAAAAGCTGAACCCAGGTCCATCAAAAAACTGGAGGACTCCATGCGCATCGAAGAAGCCGCCTGCACCAGGGATACAGAAGACGAGAGAATCGACAACTGTTCCCAGGAATCGGCCTTCGGGCTCATACAAGCAGTTGCAGCCTTGGCAAAACAGCCACTACAATCGGCGCTAGACCCGGTAAGGTACACTGGCAGACTATCATTGTTTTCACAACAGTGGACCATGATAACCCGTGACCTCACGGTTTTGTCTTATATAGAAGGTTACAAAATACCTATTACTACACCAGTTTATCAAATTTACCCTCCAAAATCTCAAATTTGTACTAGTTCAGAGAAACTTCATTTGATGAAGCTATTCAAAATCTTCTATATATTGGTGCTATATCTAAGTGCAACCCATGCATAGGTCAATTTCTATCTAGCATATTTTTGATACCAAAACCAAACGGCAAAATGCGATTTATTTTAAATTTTAATTTTTTTAATAAATTCTTAATACCCATCATTTTAAACTCGAGGATTTGCGAACAGCGTTAAAACTAATTTCTAATAATTGTTATATCGCAAAACTAGACCTAAAAGTTGCCTACTTTTTAATAAAGATTCACCCTGACTCTGAAAAGTACTTACGTTTTGAATGGGAAGGAAAATTATATGAATTTAACGTTTTGCCAGTTGGTCTCAATACTGCACCATACATATTTACAAAAATAATGAAACCAGTTGCACAGTTGCTCAGATTGAGATGACTACCTCTTAATAGGTCAAACGTAGGATGTTTGTTTAGACAATATCAGACACACGCAAAATTTACTTACTGCTCTTGGGTTTATAATTAACGAGGAAAAAAGTTGCCTCATACCTAAAAAGTATGTACATTTTTGGGATTTCAAATAGACTCTGAAAATTTCCAGGTTAGTTTACCTCTTGATAAAATAAATAGGGTCAGTGCAGAAATTAATAAATTAAGTAAATTAAAGCGATGCAAAATCCGTGAGTTTGCACGTTTTATGGGTCTTTTAGTGTCCTGTTGTCCAGCTATTGAGTACGGATGGCTGTACACAAAAAATTTTGAACGGTTAAAATTTTTGAATTTGCAAAAACATAATAATTAAGACCACTATATGAGTTTACCTGAAGCGATAAAACCTGACTTATGTTGGTGGAGGAATGCTATGCAACATTCGGTAAATAAAATTAACAGATAATTACTGCCTGGAAATTTTTCAGACGTCTCAACAATGGGGTGGGGTACTGCCTGTGAGGGAATTACGGCAAGTGGGGGCTGGAGCGAAAACGAAAAGAAATTTCATATTAATTACCTTGAAATCTTGGCTGCCTTTATTGGTTTAAAAATATTTGCAAAACATTTATATAATTGTTTGATTCTTTTACGTATTGACAATACTACGGCCATTTCATACATAAACCGTATGGGTGGTATACAGTTCCCATATCTTACCGATGTAACCAAGCAGTTATGGCAATGGTGTGAATGTCGTGGGTTAATGGTCTTTGCGTCATACATTCGATAGTCAGATAACAAAACTGCTGATTTTGAATCTTTATATAGTGGGAACTCGCAAATCTCATATTTTATAAAATTGTGTTAAAATTTGGAAAACCAGAAATAGATTTGTTCGCGAGCAGAATAATCAAAATATGTAGTAAATACGTTTCTTGGCATTCCGACCCAGATTGTTATGCTGTCAATGCGTTTACGTTACCCTGGACAAAGTTTTACTTTTATGCGTTCCCACCGTTCTCAATAATTTTGAAAACACTCCGAAAAATTATTGCCGATAAAGCCACTGGAATCATGGTTGTTCCACTTTGGCCTACGCAGCCATGATATCCTCTATTTCAGAAGCTTTTGTTATCTGACCCCTTGTTACTTAAACCTGATAATGATTTGATAATTTGTCATTCCAGTCACCGCAACATCCACACCAAACTTACCCTGGTGGTAGGTGTCTTATCAGGACAGCGTGGTTGAAGAGAAGCATCCCCCCTTCAGCTATCGATGTAATGTTAGCTTCTCTTTCAAATAACTCAATCAAACAGTATGACGTTTATTTGAAAAAATGGTTTGAGTTTTCTAATAGCAATAATGTTGATTTGTACGAGGCGTCAATCCCTAATGTTATTTATTTTCTAATGAAAATGTTCAATGAAGGTGCTCATTACCGCACACTAAATAGTTGCCGGTCAGCACTTGGATTAATATTAAATAATAATGATGACAGAGTTAAACGATTCTTGAAAGACGTTTATCGTCTTCGTCCACCTTTACCTCGTTATAACATCACTTGGGATACATCTGTTGTACTCGAATTTTTAGGTAATTTGTATCCCAATGAAGACATTTCGTTAGAAGTTTTATCTAAAAAACTAATTACGCTGTTGGCATTAGCTACAGAACACAGAGTACAAACCTTTTAAATAATACAAATTCAAAACATTGACATGTTTAATGATAAAATTGTTGTTATAATACCAGAACTGATAAAAACTTCACGCGTAGGATCTTTACAGCCCTTGTTAATTCTTCCATTTTTCACAGAAAAAATTCAAGTGTGCCCCGGTAAAACTTCAATTGCTTATTTAGATAAAACAAAGTCACATCGTAACAATACTAAATACCTTTTCATAAGTTTTAAAAACCGATACAAACCAGTCACGACTCAAACATTAAGTCGTTAGATTAATAATGTACTTAATGAAAGTGGGATTGACGTGTCTATGTTTTCCGCGCATAGTACGCGGCATGCAGCTGCTTCTGCGGCGCACAGGTTAGGTATAAACCTAGATGTCGTCAGAAAAACTGCTGGATTGAGTGGATCGTCCATCACGTTTTTCAGGTATTATAATCGGCCGATTATACATCAAAGTAATGATTCTTTTACTAGAGCAATGATAAATAATTCAAATGTTTAATATGCTATTTACCTTTAATCTATAGAATTAATCCTAAGTACCTTGATTGTGATCCAGGAATGTTTTATGTTTTGTTTCTAAATTAAAACAGATAAAACATTAAACATGTTTATTTTGTCAAAATGTTACAAACACTTTCATATTTCGCGACTCTGCTCTAAAAGTCTACAAGTTCATATAAATATAATAGTATGCTAATCTTGAGGACGAAGCCGAGTATAATTGATGATTAAACGAACTTTCCTAACGTGAAGTTCAATCATAATTATACGAAGGCTTCGTCCGAAAAGATTAGCATCCCTCCCTCCCATAACTTACCCTATGTCGCGAAAACTAACTTACAAGCTCTAAACTAAATGAGTCAAAAGTGAAGTCGTAAGGCACAGGTAAAATGTAAAGTTACCTTCTTAAAAATTATTTTTTTTAGACATAATTTTTTTCTTTAATACCCTCAAAATAGTGCGTAACTGGCGATCCGCTGCGCGGTACTACAAGTTCATATAAATATAATAGTATGCTAATCTTTTCGGACGAAGCCTTCGTATAATTATGATTGAACTTCACGTTAGGAAAGTTCGTTTAATCATCAAGTAATGATTTCCGCCTATAGATTGGTAACGTTACGCTGTTATAGCGGTTTATTATTTATTTGTTAGGGTAAAAGAGGGTAATGGGGGTCACTTAAGCGAAAACTCAAATAAAATTTTAATTAATAAGACAGTATTTATTGCAACCGCCTGTAAATATAATTTACTTATTAAACTATCATTAGTGATCAATTTCAGTCACTTTGGCAATCAACTTTGGAACTTATAAAAATTAAAAAAAAAATAGATTTGACTCCCATTACACCAACGTAGGGGTAATGGGTCACCCTGGGGGCAATCGGAGTCAAATAAAATCTAGCATACATCGCAAACATAAACTTTAGCTGACTCCCATCCAGTGCACTCCGCGTGAGCCCATAGTCCACACGAGGTACAGCTGTACCACATCTCCTTGTTTCTTCCGAATTCGTCGCATACCAGACATCTGTTTCCAGCATCTTCTGCGTTATCATCCTCATCGTCCTGGTATAAGTCGCCAGTGCCAACATCTGATACAGAAGTTTCGTTCTGTTCTTGTAATACTTGGCGCTTTGCCTTTTCAGGACCCTTCTTCTGTACTTTGGTCTTTTTTCCTTGTCCTTTGCCTTTCCATGTCTTCTCTTTTCCTTTATTTAATTTTTTCTTCATTTTATTACTTTCCTTTTCTAACAGATTTTCTTTGAGTGGCGTTGAAGTTAAAATTGTAGCGTGTTGCTTCTTTCGGCCCTGTCTTGTTTTAATAACAGATTATTTCTCTGGCATTTTTATTAAATCATGCAATATAATATAATCATGTTCAGAATCAAGTGGGACTTGTAGTAACAGTGGAACAATTTGTGTTGACGTGCTCGGAACTGGTGAGTCTTCTTTTGATGTGCTGGGAATCACACAGGTAGCTGCGAGAGATTCATTGAAGTAATGGGAGTCACCTGACTCTCATTTCCCACAACTACACTAATGAGTAAAAAAATAAATAAAAATAAAAATTTAATACACTGATTTAATCTGAACTGCACATCACAATTTAAAACGTCTAACTAAGTAAGTGTAAATGTCATAATCGCATACTGCAAGATATTTGGCACTTACCTTCTAATTTGCATTTACGTAAAATTACATCAGCGGAGCGCAAAAACAAAAGATGGTCGTTTCTCAGGGAACATGGGTCAGCAGCCACGAACGGCTCGCGCCAGTCGGGCCTCCCCGAAGCGGAGCCTGAGGACGCTGTTTACGCGTCGGTCTCAAGTAGTGTTTCGTGGTGGTGTGGGTGACTCCCATTGCCCGCTGACTCCCATTACCCTACTCTACCCTAACTCGTAGTGTTAAGTATTTTTTTTAGTGCATTAATTTGATTCTTTACCAGTCAACCCAAAGTCACACAAAGTCAAAAATGTGTGTATAGATTAAAAAAAAAATAAGTAGCAATAGCAAACTTAACAATATATTATAATGTAGATATGTAGGCGATGTTTGTATCGCCTAGTAAAATAGGTCGCGGACTCGGAATAAGAAAATTAGGACCTAATTTAATTCGGACTTCTATTATACTATTATTCATATACATGATAAGTACAGTAAATACATATATTCGCACCATTGGTGCAACTTTTGCACAAATTGCAATAAATTAATAATTCTAACTGTCTGTTTTACAGTATTAAGTTGTCATTATTTATTCAAAAGTTAAGCTAAAAGTTAAATTTTTAGAAATAACAATAATATCTTAATTAAAATTTACTTCATTTATCCACTTTTGTTTTAGATAGATTTTTTATAAAATTTAAATTATATATAGAAGTACCGGGTCGCATTCTCAGGGTCTCGGGTTGGATTACTGAAATGAAATTTGGCACAAACATAGCTCGAAACTTGGATGAAAATATTAACTACACTTTGTTCGAATATTAGAGGAAATAGGAGTGAAACCGACCTTTTTTATTTATTGTTAGAAAAAACTAAGACAACGTGTAGGATGTCGTGGCCGCTTGTTTAAAATAAGTTTCCTTTTAAACGTCTCGGTCAGTGACTACTCACTTCACATTCATGCTAAGTATATTGTCGCGTTTTGACGCGTTAACTTATTTTAAAACATACTTTACGCACGTTCCTTCGACGAGCTCCATAGCCGAGAGGTAAGGAAGCCAGACTTTGGCGTTGCCCCATCTCTGAAGCCCCAAATTCTGTTAACGGTAAAAAAAGAAAAAAAGAAGGTTGGAAAAGTTCATTCTTAATATTGTCTTGGGTCTGCTTGGGGTTGCTTGTGGTACCGTCGTGGTTTTTTATTTCTGTAATACAAGTGCTTTAGCTACTTATCAGAATCAGAGCAATGTATGTGATGTTGTAAAAAAAAATGTGCCTATCTTAGTTTCTAGTTTCGTACCTCAACATCCTATATTCAGATAACTCCTCAAGATACAGAACTGTCCGTCTGGCATTTGTCAAAATATTTAAGCGGCTTAGAATACAGTGAATGAATAATAACCAAAACCCCATGACAGGCTAAGGTCACGTGCCTGGGCCGAGTGACCTCCACCTCCAAATGTGTACAGATGATTGATACAAGTCAGCCTTCCGACAACCATTGGTTAGCTTAAGCTCCATCGTTTAACGTTTCCTTTCAATTTAGATGGATTTTATTTTAGAGTACAAACCCATCACGACAAAACTTTGTACTTCGATATTCGTTCTTATTTTTTAAACAGTTTGCCATGAAGCTTAAGGATGATTTTCTGAAGTCAAACTTAAGAGCATTTGTAATTAGTTTGTGGGGTTACGTCTGAGGATATTTCATACATAAGTTAATCTCAAGCATAACTTCAAAGTCTCTGATCAACAATTGTTACACAATAGATAGATAGAAGACGAATGTTCAATGTTTTAATACCCTTCTATGGATGTCGTGAAGACTAATACTCATAGCTGGGCATCGTTAATCAAACAGTTAACTTCGTTAATCGTTAATCCGCTAATAAAAAAGTTAGCTTCGTTAAACGTTAAAGCGTTACATTTCTAAAGAATTAACGCAAGTTAACGTTAATCGTTAATCCGTTAATTGGTAATCAAAATGGTTCCAGGTCCTTGTGAGAATCTTACCTAATATTACCTACACACTTCCTTATGCACACGCAAATGTTCACTGACCGTCATGTAAAACGTTACGATGCGGTCTAACTCCCATTTGGAAAAGTTTTGTTTCCCTACGGTTTCCGGGGAATCCCTCGATTGTATTAGTGTGGTCGTCTTTTTTTAAAGAAAGAGGGAGGGGGAGTACAGAAAAATCTTAAAAATTTGCGCTGCGTAATACTTGAACGCTCCTTTTTTTAAAACAAATACAGCGCTCGTCATTGTCACTAAACACCGGCTCTAAGTTATTATACAAACCATATTTGTATTACAGAAGAAAGCTATGCGTGATTCACTTAAAGAATACTTTAAAGACATTAATATTTTAACCGTAGCCTTCCAATTCACCTTTGACTGCATTATGTATGTACATAAAAATCTTCATTAGTTATATAAGAAATGCGATATACATAGCTTCAATACAAGAAATAAACATAAGCTCGCTATTTCAAACCATAGGCTTCGTAAAACCAGTAGAACATTCGTGAGATTAAGAATAAAAATATTGAACAAGTTACCGCAATGTATTATTACCCATGCATAGATTTAAGGTTCATATTAAATCATGTTTAATGCCAAAAGGATACTACAAACTTGATGAATATTTAAACGATAAACATATATGGACATGATTGTCTGCTCGCTTACACACCATAGTTTTAAGTTCTCTAGCTCGAAAATTTGTAAAGAACTACTGAGTGTCTTGTCGGATTCTTCTCAGTAGAATTAGGTTCCGAACCGGCTGCTGTAGCTTTTTTTTTTTATATTACACTTCAAGATTGACCTCATCCCAACTGATGTTAAGTGGTAATGAGATCCTAGTTTAAGGGCGACAAATACAGCTTTAATTTTGGTTTTGACGATGCATAAGTGTTACTTGTAACCTACATAAATAAATGAACTGCTCTTGACTTGAATCTTTTCGCAGCTTTCTCGCATGGCACTCGCGGTACCATGCGGTGAAAATTAGGCATTGGATTAACGATTAACGGACTTCTGGATTATTAACGGAAGTTAATGAGTCCGTTAACCGTTTTTAAAGTTAACTTAAAAGTTAATCCGTTACTCAATATGTTAACTTCGTTAATTAACGATTAACGGATTAACGAGTTAATGCCCAGCTATGCTAATACTCCAGTAGTTTCTGCTGAATAAAACTTAGAAAAATTTGTATTCAAAGTGATCTTTATTTTATACACCACATTTAAATTAGGTCTAAATTTAATTCATGAGGCAGTAAAATATTTTTATCAACTACAGAATATCAAAATACTAATCTATTTTCATCGTTGCAAAACTCCCGGATTCTACTTAGAAACTGTCGATGAACGACAGGTTGATTATATGTTAAACTAAGGTTTTATTATTTCCCCACTTGGTTCCGCATCTTGTCGCTATGTGGGGGCCAGTAACTCTGTGATCCGGTGCATTGCGGGTGGCCTTGCCACTTAGCCTTGCGGATACCGCACAGGGTCAAGCGAAGACGGACCCCGACCTGAGCCGCGGAGAGCAGGTAGCTCTCTGCGGCAAGCCCGCAAGGGCAGAGGTCGATCGCCAAGGAAGAGGAGAACCTCGGTGTTTTGCTGCCGTCCTCTCTGTGCTCCGCGACCCGGCAGTGACGCGCTGCCGTGCGGGGCGCGAATTGCGTTGCGGTGGTGCCGCGGAGGAAGAGCGTTTGCCGGCCTATCCTGCGCAGCGGCCGATGCGTCTCGACACTCCATCTGGCTCTCGAAGGGAGAGCTCGAGTGAGAGACTTGGGTGTCCGCACAGGCGGTAGGCACTGGAGCCGCACAGCAGATCCACTACTGGGACCGGAGACGCCAGGCATGGGGTAACATAGTACAATCCTTATTAACTTCAAGGTAAGGTCTCAACGGACCTTACCTTGAAGTTAAACCTAATATCAGACATTCAACTTTTATTACAAATTATTCCACAAGACTTAGGTGGTTCTTATGCTGAAATACATCCTTGACCATGTAGACTACACTATTTTTCATCGCGCTAAATCATTCGATTAACATTAAACAATACTATTATTATCATAACAATAGGTTGTTAGTTGTCATTACATAGTGTATCATTATCATGTTGAACTATGTGCCTTCGATCAGAATGTTGATTTAGACTTGATGTTTCGTACTCAATCATAGCGTTACCTAAAACTAAGTTCTGTTTGCTCTTGTTTTCAAAATATATGTATGTTAAATGACATAAATTATTTTAAATTTCATGTAATGTATCTTTTTTTGTAAAGTTTTATTTTTTTAACTTTTATTTTCTTGTGTGCTTCCTCGATGGAATTTCATTCTACTAATATTTATCAACGTGACAGTTAATAAGAATGGATGTAGATATGTTTGTTACACTTTCACGTCAAAACTACTGAATGGTTTCAGATGAAATCTAATTAAAATGTAGATCATACTAGATTAACGTATACTTTTTGCCCTGAAATAATATAAAAAACTATGATTAATCATCACGCCAGATAAATGAAGTAATGTGGGAAAAAATATATTTCCAAAAGGTAGATAGATACATTAACTTTATTGCACAAAACTTTACACAAATACTGTATTCTAACCAATTATAGGACAATTTTGGCGGTCTTATCGGAAAGGTAACCACGGACATCCAATTAAAGTCATTTACCTACATAGTATTACTGTACTACTACATAGTGCTAAATACTTTTAGTGCCTTTTAAAGTAGCAAGTCTAGTTTAAACTTCATCAAAAACTTGGACAAGTATCATACTCTTGATCGAACGTGAGAGTGCCCTCGATCCAACCGCTAATCATGAGGCGATTTATCGATAGGCTGACGACTAAATCGATATCAATCGGCTTGATTACAGCCTAGCTTGTACTCGAGTGGGCGAGTTACGAGTTGGGAAATATGGAAATACCTACCTCATGAACAAATGGAACACTTAACTTGAAACACTTTTAGATAAACTTAGAGAAGGATTGGCTGTTTCTATCCAAGGCAAAAGGTTAAACACAAAATGTTTGTTTGGTCCGACAGTTTGATAGAAAAACAATAAAATATCCTATTTTTTATTGTATTATTAAAATAAAAAAATACTGAAGTACAAAGCATTAAAATTTAGCGCGATGTCACTTCTTCGGACAGTTTTAAGTTCGAAATAGTGACGTAAACAAGGGATGTGTTTACATCTACGTCCGCTGTACAATGATGCCCTGCATCATCAATTTTAGTTCCAATTAAAAAAATAATAATAAAAAATTGACATTGACACAAGCTTTTATTTTTTGGTTCGACAAATAATATACTCGAATAGTATATTTTGAAAATAAACCAAGGCATCATCCATATAATAAGGTAGGATGGGATGTTTACTAGTATCAACTAATATCTACGGCCTCAATTAGTGTAGTGGTTATAAAGTGGGGTTCATAAACCCGTAGGCAGTGGATATACATAGCGCAAAGAAAACTTTAATTATGTTTGATTATTTGGATTCATTTCTTCGAAGAAATATATTATTTTTCGAACGTAATTACAAAATATAGAATACTCCAATTTAATATTTTAATTTATGAAAAAATACAAGAACAGGCACAAATTCATGCTTTTGTTTTTACAAAAGATATTATGTTTTTAAATTATTTTACGTAATTTTTTCACCTATAAATGCTTGTATAAATCTTGACTAAACTGTCAACAAAACTTCCTTACGTACCAACCTAAGGATATTAAATAAAAAACAACAAAAAATAACGAAAAGTAACATCTGATTAGTGTGCAGTCACGAACATTAGCTGATTGCGAAATAAATTAGCATTACAATGAGCTAGCTTGAGGCGTAGTCTTTATTCCATGGTTAGACCACTGCCCAGTAATGGTTACTTAGTACAGTCATGCCTAAAATTAAGATATTGCTACTATTATTTTATGTATATCTTAAATTCTCAAGGTTTAGTCAAATGAACTCAAATAAAGAACAGATTAACACATAAAACACAATAGTTTATAATTTCTTACGGACTTTATAGTCTCTTACAGAGTAAGAATGGATTAACTTGGTTTTTTTTGTTAAAAGTAATCAATTTTTTTATAAAAATGACCTGGTACTATTCCAAAAACCGCCATTCGTACCTTTCATTGAAATTATGGTGGTGAAATACTGCTTCATTCTTTTTCACAATTTTAATAGAAATAAGTAATAAATATTTGACAATATCAAAACAACATATATTACCCTGATGGCAGGTAGCAAAAACACCTGTGTTGCAGAAATCAAAACGACGGCACCACAATATAATATAAAAAAGTTCGTTTTCCATATTAACCCGACTAGGAATCGAATCTGGGATCTTAAATAAATCGCGACGCCAAAATCCAGCCCGTTGGCATCTCGGCTACGTACTATTGCTAATAGTTGAATAAAGCAATCTTACACAATTCAAAAACCATTGTTTTTCTAGTTTTGAATAAAATCTTGTTTAATAAATTTGAAACTGACTGTACTGTTTGATAGTCATCCACGAAGCAATTAAAATTCTAGTCACCGATGTTACCTAAACAATAAGGAACCGTTGTAAGTGCATTATATAGTTTACCTACTTTCACTTTTATAGGAATAACCGTCAATATACTTAACTAGCGGCCGCCTGTGACTTCGTACACGTGGAGTTAGTATTTTCCTGCAATAAATTTAGCCAATGTTTCCCAGGGTGCATGTAGCTTGCAAATAGTGAAAGATATTTAGAAAGTGGTACAGTAATTTTTGAGTTTATCAATTACAAACACACACATAAAAATACAAATCTTTCCCCTTTATAATTTTAAATCAGATGAACCAACTATGACACATAAACCTACCCCGATGATTTGTGTGTGAAAAATTTAATCTAAGTCGAAATTTTGCTCAGATTTAGAAGAAAGTAAATCTTTGTGGTAATATCTACGTACAGGTATCAAATGGATTGGCGAAAAAAATGAAAACTAATTTATTTATATAACATGTGGTTAAAAAAAATTCTGTTAAGATCATGTACTTATGTCACTTAAATAAACATACTTACAAACGAGAACAAACCTATACCTGAAAATATTTAAAAAAAAAAGAATATCTACCTATATACAAAATATTTACAAAAAATAGTCCGCTCCAGTGTTTAGGGTGCCCAGACTAGCATTCAACAGGAAAGAAGGAAAAGAAAAGAGGAAATGTTGCTAGCATTCTGGGCACCCTAAACACTGGAGCGGACTATCTTTTGTAAATATTTTGTATAAAGGTAGGTATTCTCTTTTTTTTAAATATTTTCATGTATAGATTTGTTCTTGTTTGTAAGTATGTTTATTTATCTATATTACCTCACGTTTGGATGTTATGGTGACTTTTTGGTTGTGTCTAATTATTCGAATACCTTGACTATCACTAAATATGTGACGCTGACTGCACAAACATCTAAGAGGAATTATTAAATGTGAAAAATAAGCAAGTACCTATGTACCGACTTACCTATTGAATCGCGTATTCAAAGTGAGTTCGTCACAATTATGAGAATTAAAAATCCCACCAAATTAAATCATACTTACGTTTAGTAGTTTTAGCGTGATAGAGTAACAAGCATAGGTATGCTATGTATGGTATGTATGTAGGTACATCTAAGCACCCATAATTTCTAACCTAAAGGGTGTTGTGGTACCGTCGTTGTTTCTGATTTCTGTAACACAAGTTCTTAAGCTTCTTACCATAGAATGGGAGAAAGGGAACACCCAGACCCGACACAATATAGAAAAGTTCGTTTCCCATATTGACCCGACCGGGGATCGAACCCGGAACCTCAGAGATGGCGCGACGCCAAAGTCCGGCACGCTTGCCTCTCGGCTACGGAGGTCGTCGTATAGTAGGATTTACTGAACACACAAGGATGTTGCCCCGCGGAATAGAACCCCCGACCACTAGATCTCTCAATTAAACTCGCTACCACTAACCCACATAGTAAACTGAATTATGACATACCGCGACGATCGCAGAAAGTCGATCACTTCCTCTCGCTTGTTCCGGCGCAGGAGTGGCCACTCCCCGGACCGGCGCGCGCGCAGCCACTCTTCGCCGCCAATCGGAGCGCGCGATGCGGACGGACATAACCTCTCTTTAGTGCGTCGAGTAAATTAATTGTGTTTGTGTTGTGATTTGGTTGCGATGTTGCTGTTTTTGGTGAGTTAATTTTTTTAATTAATCTGTGATTTGTGTATTACCACAATTAATAAAGTATATTAATTGTGGTATCATAGTTGAGTTTACAGAATCGTATTGGAACGTAGCAAGAATAATTAAATCAGGCTAGAATTTTCAGATATTTATAAATATAACAAATATTAAAAAATCAAACTAAACCTGAACAGTTATAGAAATATGTGTTACTGTAATATCCATAAATGTGAGTTGCAAACTTAAATTAAACTGTAACAGACGCGTTATCAAATAAAATATGCAATATGACTGTTTTGACAGAAACTGATTGAGAAAAGGTAATATTTTTTAAAACATGCATAGTGTGGATACAGACGGTATTGGCTGCATTTTGTGCTGTATATATTTACTAGTCTAGCCTATGAAAAATCCCTTAAAATCTAACAAAAAACTTATTTTCAAAAAATAGTTTAAAAAAATTAATTTGTTTTGCTCTTAAATAGGAAGGTACCATCAATTGTTAAAAAAAATACTTCATTTAAATTTTCAAATAAAAATTCATTGTTTTTTTTCTATTATTTGGTAAAAATCTTAATGATTCCTAATGTTGGTTAAAACACGCCTACTTACCAAGTTTCAACGCTATATTTCTTTATTTCTTTAGTTTCCATAAAAGTGGCTGTGTTGTATGTCACACTGCTACGAATCCATAATGTTCCGTTTTTTAATAGACTTCAAAAAAAGAAGGAGGTTCTCAATTCGAACGTATATATTTTTTTTATTTTTTGTTATTTGGCTACGGAACCTTTAAATCCTTTCAATACATATAAGCCGGTCTCGTTGCGTTTACGCATAAAGTGGCTTGCTCGCAATAAGGTCATCACGCGATTGAGATGTGTAGAGCAGCTTTATATTCAATCACTGGGTTCAGTATGTATTTTATTGTTTAACTAAATATAGATTAGATTTTGTTTTAAAGTTCTCTGGTTTTTGTTTAAAAAAGTAATGCGTTTTTTATGGACAAACACAAGTCCAAGTTTGTGTAACTAATTGTTGATAGATGTCAAAAGGGCTTTAAACTGCTGGGCAGTTTTCTTTGGCATTATTATTTTGATTATGATGCCATGAAAGTAAGAATGCAATAATTTCTTAAGCATTATGATTTTTTTTATAAGTATGAGTAATCTGATATCACAAAAAAAATATGACTTAAAGGTCTTTAACCACTCGACGACCTAAAAAATCAACTAAGAACTAAGTTCTAAATACTATAATAACCCACTTTAGTCTGTCTAATTCTCCAGTGAACTTTCGACTTTATCATAAGTAAGTAAAGTCCAATATCTAAAGTGAAATTTTTACCCACTTAGTTTGGTCGACAAGGTATACCATATGGAAAAGTATTATTAATTTTCTATCGCATACTACAGAATCCTACTAAGTTTAAGTAACCGGTTTTTTCGAAAATGAGTTAAATGATCACCTGCTACTTTTCGTAACCTCCCAACATGTGGTGTAAAGCTTCTTCATTAGCCATACTATAAACAAAGCACAAGATAATAACACAAACCAGTCTGGAAGTGATGGTAGAACTAGCGACACACCCCGGATGCATTGCCGGTTCTAGCATTACGGGCGCCCTGGACGAATTTCCGCCAGCGCCCCTGTAAAGTGCATACCAATACATCGATTTAGGGGAATACATCTGAGTACCTCTGGGTAGCTTTCTAGCGCCCGTTGAAGTCCGACCGCCCTGGGCTGTTGCCCAACCGCGCGCCATCATAACGCCGGCCCTGCCCGGATGCACAGTGTATGCTATACTTTTTCAGCATTCCTATACTTCAATATGTATTAGACGCTTAAATCTTCCTCTTAAAACAATGTATCTATTTAAAAAAACTGCATCAAAATCCATTGCATATTTTTAAATAACTAGACACATCTAAAGATAGCGGGAAGCGACTTTGTTGTGTAATATTTTTATTTATTATTTAAAGTAACTTTACCTCTTAGGTGTAAAATAAAAAGATGTCATAGTGAATTAATTTTTGAATGGATATAAATAAGGCTTATATGAATCTATATTAACATAATAAAACATTCAAAAAGTCCCTTTACCATTCTCTTATAAGGTCTATTATTCAATTAATGAATTTCTCCTGGACCAATTTGGCAGATAATATGTTTTATAACTTTATTTTTCCAGTAATGTTTTAATTGATTCATTCATTATAAGAAATACTTGTTATTTGGTAACAATTTTAATTTAATTTTTATAATAACTTGACATTGTTTATTTATTTACAAAGTGAATCGTCATGGACATTTGTTACTACCTTCCAGACTGCGTTAATACATAGATGTGCGCATAAAAACCAAACTATGCACAGGTAATTTGTTTCACAGCCTACGCAGAGTCATTAGGCGAGGTGGTTTAAGATAAAATGCAGTGACCAACAATTGGTTGTGCGATTGCGTAAATTTAAGCATTGTTAGAGCAGGTCCTTGTACAAAAGCAAACCATATATTGGACACAATCATACACTGTGCTGATTTTGTGGCAAGTTGCTTAAGCACAGAAATCAGAATCAACAAAGTACGTACAAAGTCGGGCTCGCTCGCCTCTTGGCTATGGCGGTCGTCAAAGCATATAACAACGTTTTTTGCTTATACATATATAGTTTCTTAGATAAATGACGTAAACGCACCTCTCCATTGAACTTTCATGACCTCTAGCATCATCAATTGTTAGGGTTTGGTGCCCAAATGTTAAATAAAAAGGGTATAACTATTATTTATTAGTTGAAGCCAAAACACGTTTACATTGTATTTTAGTAATTATAGTTAGTAATTAATGTCTCAATCAATAATTATTTTTGACCAAATCCAGGGCTCTACTGGGAAAATATTCTGTTTTGTACCTAAGAAAACATAACACTAGTACACGCTCAATTCTAAGTACATTGCATGCTGTACATTATTACAAATCACAGTATACATAACATAATAAAAACCTATGAAAAAGTAGCCCAACATAATCAGCGTGATACTGTAATTAGCGACTATTTAATGATCTCTTTACCAACATTAACAATGCACAATAAACTCCAGTGAAACGGCCCAGAACGAAACAAGTTTCTGGTTCGATTTTGGTAAGATATCGGCAATTATGTTGAAACAAACCCTAATTAAAACGTCAAAGGTGCTCACTGCAATACAATGTGTACTCTGTGTCCTTATCATCTCAGAAATCTTAGCTTTTTGGTCATTTATTCGTTCGCAATTTTCGTCACATGGTTTTGAAATTAGAAACTCGGTATGTTTTTAAGGCCGTTTGGCATACGATTATAATCTTCACGAATTTTAAGGGATGCTCATAATACATTGTTATCGTATAAATATTTGAGATCTTGTATAAATAACAGTTTGACGTTTGAAAATAAGAAATAAAAGGAAAATAAATGTTAGGTGTCTTTAAAAGTTGTGCTCGTTTGGTTTTCCACAACATCACTCTAAAGGTGATTAGGTCATAGGGGAGTGGGAAGACTAGGTAGCGGAGATGAAGGCAGTTCCCCCCTAAAACAGGAAAGTTGGAGGCTGAAACTGACTTCAGAAGATGGTTTTTACAAGTACTTTTTTTAAAGTAGACCTGTACATGTTTTTTTTAGAATCCAGTTCCCGAAAAGTATCAATAGAAGTATTTTTATTCGAAATAAAATTCAATCGAAATCACATATTTAGTGACCGACCGAAACATGTTATTTTGCCGAAACCGAAACCGAATGTTCGGTTTCATTGTAGTTTCGGCCGAAACCGAAACCGAAACCGAACCTTTTATAAAAAAAAACCTTAAAAAGTCGAAAAAATTTTATATGCCCGTTTTTTTCTAAAATTAATATCTCGCCGACGTATAATTACAGATTTTTACTTTCAAAGATTTATCACTATGAAATATCAGCACAGTTACAGAAATTCTGTTTGAAAATTTAACTACCCTATAAATAAAGTGAAAAAATACATTATTTGTAAGTTTCGGCGCGGCCGAAAGGTTCGGCCGTTTTTGGCCGATACTGAAACTCGGGCCGAAACTTGATTTTTTGGCCGAAACTGGCCGAAACCGAAACCGAAACCGAAATTTCGGTCGGACACTAATATTTAAATACCCAGGCCCGGAACAATTACAAATTTTCTTCACATTAATATTCGTTCTGATTAAGACTCGAACCCACGACTCTTGGTTGAACAGACAGGAAAATCCAGCCATTGTTACCGCTACTGATACATGATTTTGTGAATTGATAAAAGTTATCATATCCAATACATCTCAGGTAAGGTCCCACCAGAATACCAGCGCTGCTGCCGCATTGAATCCATTGTCGCAGCAGCTCATGCTGAGGCTGGGACCTTATTGGCTGCACTGACCCTGTTCAATGTCTCTCATGTGTTTGTAATTGTGCTTTAATGTGTGTGCCAATAAATGTTCTTCTTTCTTTCTTTCTTTACATACCCGACCATTACGTAAGTAACTTAAAACACAGTTCGCATTGCAATTTCTTGCTCGTAATTAGTTCAACTTGCACATTATATCATAATTTATTCACACAAACAAACACGCATCGAGTCATTCATAAACTGGTTTATCAAGTTGCAGTGAAAATATGTTAATTATCACAAAATCAAATGCATAACATTTTTTATGTCGTTTCGTTTCCTTATGTCACGCGAGAAATGTCTTGCCATAAAATATATTTTATACGAAGATAGAAATCAGTAGCGGAAACAAGTAATATATCATTAATTGATTTCGTTGAATGATAAAACATATTTTCTACGGCGCAGTGGCTAGGAAAGGCGTCCAAACCGCGAAAGGTCACAGACTCGGTTCTCAGTCAGATCAATTAGGGAAACTAACTTTTCCATATTGCCTAGGTTATGTGTGCTGAAGGGAATGTAAATACCCGCCACATAGCGCCATAACGCCGATGACGTTTTAGTGAGCATGACTAATATCAACACAAGCATTGTAAAAAATTGTCTTACAAGCATTGTAATAAATTGTCTTATAGTTTAATCTAATTTAAACTTTATGTAACTGAGATAAGTAATAAAGCCCTTACAATTTACCATCACGTCAATTGAATTGAATAAATGTGTTACTAGAGTCTAAAGTTGCCGGAGAGCGTAAAGAGTTATTTGTATATAGCCACAACGAAAACGTATGCAAAACGGGAGCTAAAGGAATCAGTTAACTAATCAGTTATTTTTATTACAGATACCAATTGTATTGCTGAGCTCCGGCGTTAACTCTTTGGACTCATTCCAAACAAAACGCTCTGTCGCCTCAGAATCCCAAATCCGCTTTGCCATCGAGAACAAATATGACCAGACAGGCCCCGGAGCTAAAGGGAGAGAACTTGCCTACAACACTTTCAAGACTCTCGATGAAGCACTAGTTGGGTACCTCGATGACCCCGACACGAAACTTCCCGAGTACGAAAAGGCTAGAGCTACCAACAAACTATATGACTTGCAACTACCACACTATCAGCGAGAGCAAGCGAAGCCACTATACCTCAACAGGCCTTTTGATACCAATGCTCTCTACCAGAACCCCAGCCATCACGTGAAGATTGTGCACACACAGGAATACCACGGGAACAACTTTGGGCATTTGAAGAACTTAGAGCTAGAGAGGCCGAAGGTAGACTCTTTCAGTTTCCACAAGATCCAGGCGGTGAAGGGCAGCCCGCTTAACTTGGCGCATTTCACGAGGGATCCTCTACAAGCCCATGATGAGTTCAATCCTAATCCGCAGTATACATTCTCTTATGGAGTCCATGTAAGTACCGCTTTTAATTTTAACTATTTGAAGAAGATATTGACTTAGAAGTTGTAAGACCTTGCCACACGAAACCACATTAGTATTCATTGTGGTTTTTGATAGGCCATACTGTCAAAACCACAGAGTTTAACCAGCATTGAACGTCTTATGCTTGATTGTGACGATGATGGACAGTTCATCACTCAGGAAAGTAACCATGTTATAATTCACACATGGTGATTTTAAGTTCATCTCAATTTCTAAGAAATACTGTATCCAATTTTGTGATTGGAATTCTACGTACAGTCATTATAATCAAATAATAAGAGCCAACCAAAAAGGACACAAAAAGACATTTTAAATGTTCCGTCCTATTTGAGATATACAAATTAACGCTAACTATATATAGTGTACAAACTAAATAAGGAAATGAAAGCAAACAAAGACTGATTAAAAATAGGTAAAAACCCAAAATATGAATGTTTACGTTGGCCAGATTTTTTTCTCACGCTTAAAACCTAGATTCATGTTATAACACACTTTAAAATCTAGTAAAACTATTTAGGTTTATTGTAGGGAATGAAAGAGAAACAACCTTACGTAACCACATCCCTACAATTATACGCGAATAAACATTACCTTTTCTAGGTAATTCAGGTAACAAATAAAACGCTATTTGTAAACGTAATAGAAGTAATATGATCTATTGAGTAGATTGAGTGATGCTTTAGGCGACTCACGTTCTGGTTCGTTCCTGGTGCAGAGGCTGGCCATTGCTATTCAGCGTGGTAATGCGGCCAGTGTGATGGGCACCTTTGCGCTGGGGACTAACGGGTTCTGATAGCAAAATTTGTGTTTTTAATTAGTTTTTGTTAATAGTTTTTTTATTCGCATTGTAATTAATTATAATTTTAATATTCTTAGTATGGAAATAAATGATGATTCTAGTATATGATCTATTTTATCAGAATACAACGGTTTATCATATGTGGTGACACCATAATGAAGACATTTTGAGAGATAAGCATTGTATCATTGTTATTATTCAGTTTACAAAACTCTTCTCGTCTTATTGTTCTACGTTGTTTTGATTGAAACTATTCTTGCATATTTTGAAACAATAGCGTGAGTTTATATTGTCTTAAAACAACGCTTTGAATGACGACACAAATATGACATTTTTTAATTATTGTCTAATGAGGTATCATTGCACATTACGTTTAACCCTTTTGAAATAATCTCTTAGTACGGGTCGGATAAATTTAATTTTACTTAAATAAATAAACAAATATAAAAATATGACAATATCCTATACATTGCTCTGATTCTATAGTCTACTTACCATGTGCACGAGTGTTACAGAAAGCAGAAACAATGACGGTACCACAATATTCAGACGTTTTTCATATTGACCCGACCGGGAGCCGAACCCAAGACCTTAAAGATAGCACAACATTCAAATCCAGCCCGTCTTGGCTTTTGAGATCGTATCTATATTAATAGTTAAATTTAGGATGTCTCGCTTATTGTTTAAAAAGTATTTTAGATTGATGTCGGTGCAACATAAATTAAAACTTGAAGTACCATTTATTAGACTTATCATAACAAATCATTCATCAACATTTGATTGTTCCTCATTTTGTTCGTCCTCTATTTCCTCTTCATCTTTCTCTCCTTCCTCAAACCACTGCGTCATCAGATCCTTAGCTTCATTCATTTCCTCAGGAGTCACAACACCTTTATTAAGTCTCTTCAGACGAGGCAATGTTGCCAGAACTTCTATTCTTATTTCCGAATCCTCTTCTTCTTGAGCTACCTCGCCTGTCTCCTCTCCCGTCCCTCCCATATATGGACATCCTTTTATTACAAGCGTCTCCAAAGCAGTCAAAACTTTTAACTTCTTCACTTGCCTTAGCGTCGCAACTTTACAATTCCTCAAATTGACGTACTTGAGTTTTTTATGAGCTGCATCAAATCCATCTAATAGCTTCAAAGGATTAAAACGAACATGCAGTATGCGCAAGTTCACTAATCTTTCCAGTCCTACAAGGCTTTTGATATTATTTCCAGCTAAATATAAACTGTCCAACTTAGGGAAATCAAAGTCAATGATGTCTTCTAACAAATTGTAGCGAAAATCTAGGCATTTGATTTCCGGCATCCTGTTAGCAAAATTTATTCTTCTTACTTTGTTGTAGCCTACTTCCAGCGTGCATAGTTCTGGTTGATACACGTCTTCAACTGTGGTAATTTTGTTGTAATTCATTACCATAACTTGGAGATATTTTGATGTCTTCAAAGCCGCAGAACTAAGAGCGTTTTTATCAGCCTGAATGAGTACCAGAAATGGAAGTTCTGTTACGGCTTGGAGTGCATTCAGTTCTAGATAATTGTTAGATACATCCACGTATTGGAGATGTTTAAAGTGTTTCAACGCTGATATTTCTGTTAAGTTCATTCCTGTATACAAAAAATCTTAATGCACTATTTTAAAATAGCGATTTACTTAACATACATGGATCCTCAAGATAATAGCTCAGGTACTTTTGATATGGAAACCAATGTTAGCTTTGGAACTGTTACTAAAAATGACAATTAGAACTATTGAAATATATTTTAAGAAACTATTTAACTGAAAGTTTATAAAAATGCCCAATAATGGTTTTTACTTGTTCCTTTCAATATAACAGTAATCGTATTCGAGTAATTGTTATTATTTCATAAGCATTAATAACGTAAACTGTTTTGTAACACACTACTAGAATTGCAGCAAATTAAAAGACTTAAACTTTAATGTACGGTCGAAAGCACATCAGACTGCACACTTTGGACTTTGTGCCGATCTTATGTCGCGGGCTTAAGTGCTAAAATCTAACTGCAAGTGGTCACCTTGATGTGCTGCTCACTGTATATAATATATCTTTGTATTAGAAAAGACATTCTAGCTTTTCTGCTTTTCTATTTTGTTTTTTTCTTTTTTTCCTAACTGACAATTGATGATGGCCGCAGATGGCCTTTTCATCTTCACCGGGCTTGCGGGGGAGCGGAGGGCTCACACCCCTAAAAAATTTTATTTCTGCTTTTCTATGACTACCCTATTACTTAAATTCTGACCTGTACAAGTAGCCTTCAAGTAGGCGTACCCATCACCCCCAGCGACTTTCCCCAGGTGGCTTAGTCTCGAGCTGATCTCCTCTTTCTTCAGCACCCTCTCAGGGTACACTATTTTCTCCTCCTCCACAACCTCTTCAGGTTCCACTAGTAACTCCTCAGCTAGGGGCAGTTCCTCCCCCTCAGTGGGCCCAGCCTGGCTAGGGCTGATGTTCACTTTTGACTTCAACATTTTCAAAAAGTGTTAATTTTTGTACCACTCACGACTGTTTACAAAAATAACCAGTGACGTGACCTGTCAGTTGCAATTAACGGTATATGTCAAATAGGTCATCTCAAAAAGGATCACTTGTTTTTAGTTTAACTATGATGTAATTATTAGCATTGTTCCTATATTATACTAGCGGTCCCAGCGAACTTCGTTTCGCCTTAGAGGATTTTCCCGCTTTTCTGTTGAATTATTTCCTGAATTTTCTTTGCTACAAACCTCACGGAGCCCGAGACCTTTCCAAATAATGCAAAACCGTGGAAATCGGTTGGTGCGTTCTGGAGTTATAGCGTCTGGAAGGAAAACCCGACTTAATTTTAGATAGTACATAACAGATTTTAGTTATTAGATGTTGATCTAATCAAAATCAAGAGAGGTAGGGCATAGAGATTTATCGCTCGAACTGGAGCAGCCCAACTGGTGAAATACCTCCACCTTACAGAAGACCACAGCTAAATAACAATTACTTCTGTGTTGTTGTGTTCCTCCGTGTGAGTAAGGTTTGCAGAGCTCCTGGGGGGTGCTACATTAGTAGCAGGGGTTAAGCCTTCAAGGTAAGACCGACAAGTCCAGTAACAGATTTATTATCCTGTACTTGTCGCCCTTAAGCTTAGGACCCCATTACCTCTTAACATCTGGTGGGATGAGGTCAATCTTAAAGTATAATATAAAAAAAAACAAAATATTTTTGATAAATTATGTAACATAAATGTGTGCAAAATATGCCTTAAATTTGTTTAACATGGCTCTACGGAAAACTAACCGGCAAAAAACGCAGTAGTTATGTTACAGTGTACAGCCATAATATGTAACTTGTTACTAAATCATTTATACTTTAAATATAAGCGTTTTAATTCGATTTAGTGTTATTTTGAGAAAGAAAATGTTTCCTTGAAAGAAAATGTCAAGGTCATAATAAATGATTAAAATATTTTTTAACATTAAAACAATTATTTACTAAGATAATGATCGCAGGAAAAATCTTGTCTCATGGCAGGAAACATGCTCTATTTCTGTTATCAGCTATCGGAAATGTTATTATCATTAAAGCAACTGTACGCGATTCTCATTCAACTTTCTCAAGATAAAGTTCATTACATAAACTCAAGTTTGCCCGACGTTACATTTATGTGAAACAAGGTCAGGCGTCTGTTGCAACCACGTGCTTAAAACAAACTGCGTATGCGCAATTTCTTTGCGGCGAGATTTATCATTTGTCATAAATGGTATATTCATAGTTTTGAGATATGAGAGATATTGTTATCCTAGCGGCAATCAGTAGATTTAGTATCACCCTTACGGCCCATGTAACCAGTCCGTATAGCTATACCCTCATTATGAAGATCTTTGCCGGACCATAAAGAAGTGGAACTCGTTGCCGGCTCATGTGTTTCCTCCTTCCTTTGACATGAATTCCTTCAAAAGGAGCGTGAAGAAACATCTTGCGGGCCAGTATGGCGATGCTCACAGATAGGATATTTCGGTATCAAATTTGTTGTCATCGCAATGTGGGTTCCTCTCTTGCTTACCATCAGGCTGGGAGGAGCCAATATACTGTGCTTCTATTATAAAAACCTAAAGTAATACCAATTGCATTCAGCATTTAAATTCTTCCAAAATGCGTACAGTTTTAGAAAATCGAGCCTTCGACGCGCTCTAGTGAACTGCATTGTACTCGCTCAGTACTTAACCTTACCTTAAGCCGGTTACACACAGGCCTTGCTACACACAGTATTTAAATTGGGTCTAATCAGTCCTTGATGAAGGTAACGCTTTGACCTTGTACTTGAACTGGTTTAAGTAGTATGTTTAGTAATAACCGAAAACCGATTTTATGATCTACTTATGCAGGTGCAAGTTTAATCTTGTAAATGAGTCGATGTGAACTCATGTCAGTCTCCCTCCCAAGCCTCAACTTGATCATTAAACCATAACTGATAGACAACTACTGTTCGCTCGCTTGATCAAGTAAATTTTATTGCTCTTATAAAAATGTAATAAAATCTACATTTCAATTAAACAACTTATAAATACAATTTTACATCGTATTTTTATTATCAATACGGCTAAGGCCGCACTACGGTTTTTACCCGCAAGCAGTAAATTATGAAACCGCGAAGCTGCCCGAAACGCACGCACTACGGATATCTACAGTTTCCTCTACCTAAAGGTTGTCTGGAAGAGCTTACTTTCTATCAATAAGACCGTCTAAATTGTACTTGATTAAGTCTGTAAAACCAATTTCTGTAAAATTTTCTGTGCAATAAAATGTATCTATCTATCTACGGTTAAAAACCGCGACGCCAATATAAGTTCTATGGGAGGGACCCCACACTAGCGTTTTTCGAGCGTCAGCGTCTTGCCGCGCCGACGTTGTTTGGGCGTTGCGTCGACGCGACGCCCGCTCAGCGTCGGCGCGGCGTTTGAGCGGCGCTTGCGCTGGGCGTCCTCTGCACATCGCGTTCGAGCGTCGCGCCGCGCTGATGTCATGTACAGTTATTTCGAAAATGGAAATGTAAGATTTGAATAACGCACAATATAATGTTTTATATTGCAGTGATAAATTAATGCTTTCAACTTGTAAAGGAAAATATATGTTTTACCTATTTGACACATGCCACGAAAAGGCAACTTTAGCATTTATTTTCTCCAAAACTAAAAGTACTTAATTGAAAATGGGTTTCTTCGGCAATATGAGCTAGTATTTTAAGCTACATCCATATTTGCTATCGGCTAAAAAGTCTTCTACCTACTGATTCTAAAACACGGGCGGGCCGAAACAATTGAGTTGATCATTGTACTGTTGTCAAAATAAACGCTGCGGCAGGCGTCGGGCCGGCGCGGCGCCTGTGGAGCGCAGTCCTGGCGTTCGTCATTTTGACCGCGCCGCTGCGCAAGCGTTGCGTCAGCGCCGCGTCGACGTTGCGTCAACGTCGCGTCGGCGTTGCGTCGACGTCGCGTCGGCGTTGCGTCGACGTCGATGCTCAAAGAACGCTAGTGTGGGGTTACGCTAAAAATATTGGCACGGTTTTTTCCGCTGTACATTCTGTAACAAAACGCGGTTTTAACATCAGTCGCGAAAAAAACCATCAGTGTGGTCGCTTACTTAAGTTTCTTTAACGGCATAAGGCTTTCGTTAGTACATTGCGTTAAATTGAAATTGAAAATCAAAGCATTTATTGAAACCATAGATGCTCATTAGTCTACCCTGTGCATAGGGCGTCTAATGAGTATTATAACGACGTAACGGGCGAATCATCAAAGGTAGTGCCTGTGTAATATTTTAAACTTAAAAGTTATTTAATGATAATAAAGTATGTAGACCTAGCCTTTGTTACGCGAGTGGTCACCGTTCCGAAGAGAAAAACGAGAGAAAACGTGACTCCCAAATTACGAAAATAAATTCTAAATTTCGTTATAATCTAATTTTGGCATACACACGTTTCGTCCGAAGTTACCAACGGACGATATTACCACATTCTCCAAAGAACTCTTACAATTTCCCTGTTTTTAAAGTCAAGGGGTTTAAGTTATAAGCCAGTTAAGAAAGTCGTGAAAATACAAAACTTTTGTAAAATAATGTTGGCAAATATTAAACCCTGGTTCCGTATACACTGCTATATTTATACAAACGAGTTTATAATCCAAAGTTTGTAAAATGTTTTTTATTATTCTCCACAATTCTTTCCAAATTATCCAACATTAATCCAACATTAGCCAAATCGGTTTAGCCGTTCTCGAGTTTCGCTAACACTAACGAACAGCGATTATTTTTTTATATACTTACTACTACTAGATACTAGCTGTGCGCGCGACTTCGTTCACGTGGGCTACATCATTTCATGGTCGGTTTTAGCGCTATCTCCCCTAATATTCGAAACAACAAAAATACATTTTTCCATATAAACTTTCAAAGGTGGTATTCCGTCCTTATTTTCTAACAAAAAGTAGCCTATGTCTGTTCTTGAGGTTATATAAGTATACCAAATTTCATCAAAATCGGTTTAGAGATTTAAGTGGGAAAGCGTAACAGACAAGACAGAGTTACTTTCGCATTTATAATATTAGTAAGAATTAGTAGGGATATTTATGTTTTAAGCATTGATGGCACAACTATATACAAACAAAATATTTGATCGAACGGGAACCTTTTAATGTGGACAAGGAACCCTCAAGGCATCGATGGTTGCGCCACTTTTCACCAACTGTCGCAACCAGACTGTAACTCGCGGTTGGGACACGCTTCCCGGACGTTCGGGCGATTGTTTCATTGTGTTTTAATTGTTGCACGCTAAGGATTAACGAGAGGCTTATTACGAGACCATAATACTTGCTTTTTATTGGTTCATTCAAAATCAACAACACTCGTGTATCTTTATCAGCATCTGCAGATAAAGAAGAACGTTGAAGATATATATCTTAAGTACTGTCTGCGGCCTAATGGTGGTCAGGACAGGTAAAACTGTAAGGTGTGAGTAAGGTTTCCAGAGCTCCTGGGGGTGCTACTTGTCATACTCATTCTCAAAATTTTACTCCCAAGCCTTCACTGTGGAGTTCTTTAACTTTACCTACGAGACTATCTCAGGTCCTTCCCATGTTAAAATTCACAGTTAAATCTTACTTCCTTTCACTTAATCAATGCTAACTAGTGTATTCTATCCTTAATCTCAGCTAAGCATATTGGTTGTTAGTCAATTTCAAATATTTTGCCAACATATTGGTTTGAGTAAGAACTACTTTACGTGGATAATTTCATCTCACCTTGCGGTGCGGTGCTCGAACCCGCGACCTTCGCGTATCGCGCGTGCTGCTCTTCCAACTGAGCTAACCGAAAGTTATCGTAGGCGATGATTTTTTCTGTTGTATCAACCCGTTAGCCTCCGGTAAGTGCCCTCTGCCGAATAGGTTTTAGAACTACCTATGTACAAACTTATCGGTTCTTTCTGTTTCTTTGAAATATTTCAAGATCGCGGCGTAAAAAGCTATAAAAAATTTATAAAAAAAAAGTATCGATACTTTACGTGGTTTTATAATTATTTGTATATTTAGTAGTAAACGGCTGAAATAACATGTATCCAAACTTTTAACCAAGAGAGAACCTTCGTACCCTGAAGGTCTACAACATATTTCTCGCGATCCACTTCTGTATGCCACAATTACACGCCTCACCACATGCAGTGAAAGTAGTACCAAAGTGTAACGCTATATCGCGCGAAAGTATGGCGTGTGTTTAAACGTTTCCGATTGGGTGCGTAACAATGGATCAGATGCTTTGTACGACAACGAAAAACAAGTAAAACGTTATTATAGTTATCTGCTTATTAACGGCTAGTTGCACAGATTGTGTACTGAATATTACTAGTTAGACATCAGAGTCTTTCACTAATTAGACATCAGAATTAAGAGCATAATAAAGTTTAATAAGTGGAACTCTTAAGTCTCATCAGTTAGACTACAGAAAATGGTAGATAGAACAGGTGAGACTTAAGACGTACTTTTGCTCATTCCCGCTGACAACTGATCGCTGTTTGATTTTACAAGTGTTTTCACCGAACGCATTTCTTAACACAATTAAATTATGAAACGAGGTTTGCATATAACCCGCCAGTTGTCGACACGTTCAGGCAAGTTTTGTATTCATTGCAACGTTCCTTAAACCTTCAAAATCAACAACCAGATTATCAGAATATCAGTTTTAACCTTTGCAAACGAACCGAGCATTACATTTAGCTAAGTGCATAATAGGTTATAGGTATCAAGCGTCGTTTGCCGAACTAACAATCGTTTATGCAGAACAATGTTTGGTAGTAATTGCGTGTTAGTAACAATAAAATTGTTATTGCAACTTTAATATAATAACGATAATAAGCTCCACGCCCTTATCTGAGACTATATTATCGGCAGTATAATTTGTGCATACTGTTTTGAGTGCAAGTGCAAATTGTGTTGCAAGAATACTGAATCATAATCATAATTAACTCCTTTATTCATGTTGGTTACAAGTAACACTTATGTATCGTCAAAATGAATATAAATCAAAATTGAAGCTACAGCCGGTTCGGAACCTAATCCTACCGAGAAGAACCCGCCAAGAAACCGCCCTGAAAAGAGCGGGAACTACCCACTAAACCTGTCATCTAGTGATGGCGCAATATAGTACCTATACGTTAGCCTAGAAGTTGTCTGTTCAGATTAGCCTTATTATTTTTTGACCTTATCTTAATTCTAATTTATGGCTAAGCAAGCATCTCTTTCGTTCGCTAACAGTCACGTTTCTTTAACAACTGTTTTGTATTTGACACTCTACTTTTATTCTTCTAAGAATTATCTTAATTTGCAATAACCAATCGATTATAATCGTGTTCACGCTACACGCCTGTTTGTAGTCACAAACCATGTCTACAACATTTCAAAGCTGATTAACACGACACGACTGTGTCATATCATCGATACGAAATCGATAGGTATCGACATTGCTAATCGATACTTATCGAGTATTTGTTTTCGCACACGTTTTGAAGGTTGGCTTGAATATACTTAAAACGTTATGGTTCGTTTTTGAAAGTCAGCTTACACATATTTTATCTTGGTCGAATTTAGGGACGTTTGTAACGGAGAGGCGGGCGGGCTGGATTTGAGCATCGCCCCATCTCTGAGGTCCCGGGTTCGAATCCCAGTCGATATATTGGGTCTAGTTGTTGTGGTGCGGTAGTTATTTCCGTAACACAAGTATTTAGGTATAGACCATATAATCAGAAATGTGTGTGATGTTTTTCTTGTCCAGTAATATGTAAGTCAGATAGAATAAAATAATATGCAAGTTAATATCTATGTAAATATAACACCAGTGTAAAGAAACTCCTTATACATACAAACTCACTAAATTAATTCAGATCAATGAACTCAATCAATCGTATGCAGCATGAATTCTAAAATGAACACAATTAAAATAATTATAGTAATCGGCTTGCAAATAAGATTTCCTGCGTTTGTAATATTTACGATACAAAAAATGCATTAATCTAGCTGTAAGCTAAATCTTTCGTGCTAGTGGTTATATCATTTTATGCACGAAGTTGGAATTATTTTAAAATCTTCACAAATTAACATTAAACGTGTTTAGCAATCCTACTTACAATATAAACGCGAAAGTTTCTAAAATGTGTGAATTTATAGATGTGCCTATGTATGTTAAAATTTCACGCAAAAACTTCTGAACGGATTCGCATAAAATATGATAGGAAGAGAGATGACATAATAAATAGAATACTTTTTTGTCACATAATAACGCAGTAAATTATAATATGATAGGAAGAGAGATGACATAATAAATAGAATACTTTTTTGTCACATAATAACGCAGTAAATTATAAAAACGATTCTAAAACTTTTGTGATAATTTTGTATTAGATACACACTCATTTTGTAAAAGTGACAGTTTGTATTTTATGAATTTTAAATACATGCTATGTATGCTTTGTATACTGGACTTCTCAAAAAAATCTTCTCAATTAATTATCAATTTCATTCAAAATATTATGTTCAAGTTGATTACATTATAACATTTTTGAATCATGGTTGCATTCAAAGCAAAGTGACTCTGCCAGTTAAACAGTAAGTGATCTACGAATCGCATTGAAATTATTAAAAGAGTAAAGTAACTTGTAAGAGTGTAGTGCCTTAAAAAGCCTTCATTACCCGCTGTATTAAAGAGACTCACGTGGCAAAGAACCTTGTTCTCGACTCTCACGGTAACTCTCACAACCTTACCTCATAAACTCAAGACGATCGAGTTTCCCAATTCATTAAAGAAACTTTAATCCATCTTCCGATGCGTTACAACACCGAAAGTGGAGCAATGTCATAAATTAACGATCCCACGACACCGCAAAGCGTCCATTAATCGGTTTTAATAGCCAGTTTACAACTTGATCGTTCTTGAGCAGCAATGTACGGCGTGTCGCAGGAATGCAGTCAGTTGTAATTCATTGCCATGGTAGGAAGTATACGCAACGGAGGTGTGGTCAGTTATGCAATGACGTGTACACGGTTGCTGAGGACCGCACGTGACGCTTTGAGATCAACCTTGGACAATGGTACGATCAGAAGCACGCCAGACTATGGACTTTTCACTGCCCTTATTTCGTAGGCATAAGCTCTATTATTGAACTGCAAGTCAACCTTGTCGTGTTGTTTACCGTACCGTAGGAATTAATTACTTATGCCAGTTCTGGTATTCAATCTGCAAGTTTATCAGTTTTAAATAGTAATACCAGTATAACAATTCTTTTTTTCGTAGGGTACTCATTAATTTGGGATTAGTTATGCCTACAATGTATAATTGTATAGTATTGGCATCAACAAATTGGACAAAATGAAATGTTGGTATTGGACAACATCATATACATTGCTCCGATTCTATGGTAAGTAGCATAGGCAGTTGTGTTACAGAAAAACAACGATACCACAACGCCCAGATAGAAAATAAAAATTTTTAGACGATTCAAGACCACACCACTCTCTATCTCCCTGTAGCAGAGAGTAACGGAGCGTGCGCATTTCCCTTGGTTAAAAAAATGGAACGTTGAAATCAGGTCCATGAATCAGATACGTGTAATAACTTCTATTTATTATTAAAAATAATAAATTATCGACTCACTAAGTTGTAAAGGGCCAAACCAAAATCTGGAACGTAAAAACTACACAACATAGGCAAAAAAAAAATCGACCTAAGTATGAATAATGCATGTGAACTATTCAAGGTGCGCTTACGCACCAATCCCGTAGCCTTGTGAACTTGTCCTTTGGGCTCCATAACCAATCAGCAATTGCTAATTACAAAATACTTGCGCGTGAGCAGCTAAATGGCCAATTACAGACAATCACACGTAGCGATTTTAATCGAAGACACAGGCGTTTATGAGGTTGTTGAGCACATTTTTTCTACCTATCTGTGTATCGCCTTATTTCCAACTACTGATCTCAAGGCCATTGAAAAGGTAACTGCAAAAATTGCAGACAAATACGCACTGTGTTGTACATATACGAATATATAGCATATTGCATGGACACTTTTTTAGAGGGGTAATTATGTATTTGACCTGCGAACAAGCGTTTCGTAGATGCATAGTTTCAACCATTTTTTAAAGTTGCAATAGTGCGATAACATTTTTAGGACTTTCCAATTAGATAAAACCATATTACACTTAAGCCTTTTATGCAATATGCACGTAAAATAGAAATTAATATTGGACAACATTACATACATTGCTTTTATTTTGTGATAAGTATCTGAAACAATAACGATAGTCAATTACATAATGTTTTATGCACTCATGAAAACAAAACTATATGTTTGTCCAAAGTGGTCTACACATAGCTATAAGTTAGATACTGCTACTGTAACTAATCTGCTAAGTTTTTTACCGGTGTTTTCTCGGTAGATATAGGTTCCGAACCGGCAGTAGAATCACTTTGCATTGTATTAAATGACGATTCAAAAGTGTTGTCCCAAAAATATTACATAAACAACATGTAACATACTTGAATAAAGAAATATTTGATTTGATTTAAAGACTAGTGTTACAGAAATAACAGTGACGTTACCACAACACCCAAACCCGAGACCATACAGAAAAGTTGTTTTTCCATATTGACCCGACCGGCAATCAAACCCGGAAACACGGAGATATCGATAGTCCGGTCCCCTCGCCCCTCGAGGACGCGTCGTGTAAATTTGTTTGTACATATTTTGCGTGGAACTGTCTATCCACTAAATGTATGATCGAAGGTAGGTACGCACTATTTTCATTGCGAAGTACGTAACGATTATACTTCGTAATTAGTTCTGCCCAGATTGCGAGAGAATGTCAAGGTCCTAATTACTATACCTTAGAGCCTATTTCCTATATTGCACAATAAAAAGGTCACTTGAACTTCAAACATTGTTCAACATCAATCAGTTAGTTTAAGATTTTAATCTTGGAATCCTAGGTTCAATTCGCGGTTCGAAAAAAGTGTGTTACGGTAAGAACGATTTTTAGTAAAAATATTTTTGATATCATTTCAATAATGGATGCATTTCTTAATCTATACATAGCACAGCCCAGTTTTCGGTATAACCGAACAGTTACCACTACCGTGTCACGAGGACCCGATTAAAAATAGGCGCAAAACTTGAATTCATAAATAAAGAAAAACTTTAATTGGCACTTGTACGACAGACTTACGACGCATGGAATGTATTACGTAATGCATAATCCACAGACTTTCACGAGACTTTTAATAAGAACAAAACAAACATCTTACATATCTGGTGACCAGGAAGTAAAGGCACAGATATTCGACGCTTTATGCCATACCAACGCTAATTATTCACGCACTGCTAAGCTTATTTTTTTTTGCAACAAACGTGATTTACTGGGGTATTTTCCATTCCAATCGGTTGGTATCTATGACATGACAAATGTATTGTACTTTTGAGTACCAAAAAATCGGTGTAAATATGTTTTTTTGGGGTATCTACTTTTGCTTCCTACTTCTGATAATGAAACACCGAAATACCTACTGATTCAGTTATGGCGATTAAAGAATTAACTTTGGCATGGCTATGTACCGAACATAAAAGTTATGAATGGAAACTACAAATAATATTTGTGGTAAATAGTTATTTAATTGTAGATTAGATTAGATTAGTCTTATCAAATCTCACAGTCTATATTTGTTTCAATCTGTATTAAGGTAATCTTAAAAGTTCAATCTTCATTTAACTGAATTTACTAATTGAATAATTTCATGTGGCGTTTCATTCACATTTCATTTGTTATTGATTTTATACGCTCTGTGCATACACCTGTTCTAATATCCTTAGTGCTAAAAGTTGCTATTATGCCTACAGATAATTTAAAACACAAATATATCGCTCTACTGTCTATCTGTTTTCTATTTTGTTTAACAGTCGTTGGGCCACAAAATGTCGGATAACGTATTTGATACAATTTGCTTAATATGCATAGGTACCCAACAATTAAAAGGGCTTTAATAATATCTAGGTACTGTAGTTCTACCTACTTTGACAAATTTCGAATCCAAGATGGCTGCCGCCACGGTGGCGTGCTTTTGAACTCAACGTTGTCTATAGTTCCCTAACATATTTTTTTCTGACCTGATCGTATGCGATGTTGAAGTTAACTAGGCTTGTATAGCATCACACTCTAGTCTTAAAAATACTAATATGCAGATAGTTTTGCCAAACGATAGTTGACTATCGATAGACCATCGAGTATCTATCGATAGTTGACGTTATATCAATAGTATCGATACTTTTATAGTGATGATAACTCAGAACCATACCATAATACTCCGACATAAAAGGAAATTGTCTACCAATTTATGACGTCAGATAAATAGTATCGATATTTTTTAATAACTCAGAACCAGACTATTATATTCTGACATGAAAGCATATTTTCTATCGATAAGTGACGTCATAAATTATTACTATTAAGTAGGTACCGATATTATTGACAGTTCATACCCAGAAAAATGGAATACTATCAAAAACTACCGATATCGATAAAATAAAAAATAATAAATAAATGCGCCAGACAATAACACCAATGGCCTGGTATCAAACTTAGGTTATCCCTTGTATTATGAGCACCAGACGACGGATACTAACTGGGGGCGGTATCCCAGCACACCCAAACCCAAGTCAATTTAGAAAAGTTAGTTTTCCATATTGATCCGACCGGGAATCGAACCCAGGACCTTTCGCGCTTTGACCGCCTACCTTAGCCACTGCGCCACAGAGGTCATCCATGTATAATGATATAATAGAATATTTATAGTTCGGGCACACTACTTAAATGTTGTACACTTGCTCTCTTTCCAGGACAAGCTGACCGGGGACTCGAAGTCTGCCCACGAGACCCGCGACGGAGGCGTGGTGCGGGGCTTCTACACCTTCACGGACCCCGACGGCAAGCAGCGTACCGTGCAGTACACCGCCGACGACGTCCAGGGCTTCCGCGCCATCGTCAGGAGAACTGCCACCAACGCGCAGTAGAAACTAACTCAACTAGCTCCGTAATGTGTGTGAGGCCTTAACACTAGCAGGCCTAGCATGCGCAATACATGCCCGACTGGTGAAATACCTCTACCTTACACAAGACCGCAGCCAAATAACAATTACTTCTGTGTTGTTGCGTTCCTATGTGTAAGTAAGGTTTCCAGAGCTCCTGGAGGGTGCTACATTAGTAGCAGGGGTCAAGCCTTCAAGGTAAGAGCGACAAGTCCAGTAACATATTTAATATGCTGTACTTGTCGCCCTTAAGCTAGGACCTCATTACCACTTAACATCAGGTGAGATGAGTGCAATCTTGAAGTGTAATTAAAAAAAAGTATGTACGTCAAATTTCTCGCATGAGCGTTATACCGTTGATTGGGTGAGAGTACACCATACTCGTATTTTCAGCCAATCAGCAGTTGACGCATTGATTTTGACGTTTCATAAGAGGACGATAAAATTTACTCGCGTGGCGCATGCTAGGCATGTAAGCCTCAGTTGCCCTAACCTATTTCTTCATTATGGTCTTTATCCCGCGTCAAGTATTTAGAGAGACACGTTACAAAAGGAGACTGCGATGATTTGAGCTACTTTCTGTGGTCTTCATTGAGAAATTAAAACAAACACAAACATCTCATTAACGTTAACGGAAATTAACGACTTGACAGCTGTCACAACTTTCAAAAACCAATTGTTTTTTTGAAATTTGACAACTGTATCTACAAAACCGTGATAAGCCTCAGACATCCCATACTAATGTACCTACGGTTGTGAAGCTTGGACACTGGCTCTAAAAGAAAAAACATGCAATGTAGAATAAATGTTTGCCGCTGAATTTACGACTGACCGAATTAGGACTGTACCTACGCTGTAACGCAATGGAATTTCACCAAAATGCGTCATGCTAAACTTCGTTGAGTATTTTCTGCATAGTATGTTTAGACTCTTAAAGATAAGAATAGTTTATTCATATTTTTGGGTTTCACAAATTATCCATAGTCAAACATAGATCTTATGTGTATTGTACACCTTGCTGCAACTGTCTCACTCATAGTTAAGCAACTATTGTGAAATGACCCAATCAAAAAGACTAATAGCATACAAGTGGCAAACTCCCCAGCAAATATCTCAATATCATGAGATGTTTCTTATTGTGAAATAGAAGCAGAGCTGTCAAGCAACCAAGTGCGAATTAAGAATGAGACCGAGTTAAATAATTTTCTTGGGAAACGTTACACTAACACTTGTTAATAAAGCTGAAAATACTGGAAAAATTATTTTAGCTCAAAATTTACACTCGCCAGTTGAGAACATATTTAAAGCGTGGGCGTAACAAAACTATTTAGAACAGGGTTTGAAGTGATAATTGCCTTTGATAAATAGAAACGAATGAATAAACCCATACCATTATTTTTATATACTATCTATCTATTAAGATACATATACTTACATACATATGTCAAGACATCGGCTCGATATCTTGTGCAAACAAAATAAATATGATATCCAGTAAATGTGACCAAACCGAATTGTTAAGATATTAAAAACAATCTCATATTTTTTAATTTTATACCTCATTTCTAGAAATAATGTTTATCCACCAAGTTAATCCTGTATCAATTCAGTTAATGAGGATATATTGCCAAAATCCTTATTAAATTTAATCTTAAGTCATGGGTGCTAAAATGAGAGCACTGTAGTAGTTTTAGATACCTACCTACTTAGTAAAGTCAGCATAAACCTTAATTTGTACATACCTCAGTATTTTGTCACATTAAACCTACGCGTGACTAAGTAAGTCGGATAGACAGTTCACTTAATGTGACAAAGTATTTAGTAGTTTACTAACTAAAGATGCTGGCGTACACGTGGTCTTAATCATGGCCCCAATCAAACTTAATATGTAATAAAACATAAACAAATAAGATAGGACCTCATTATCACTTAACATTAGGTGGGATGAGGTCAATCTTGAAGTGTAGGTAATAAACAAAAAGACCAGGATATATTTCAAGCTTTATCAAAACATGTGAATATTTTACAAATTTACCAAATAAGGTATTACAATATTCTCAAATTGAAATGATTTCTACTTATCTATTTTTGGTATTTAATTTTAAATGGAAATATTTTGTAAATAATCTTATATGAGTAGGTAGGTTAATTTATGTGCAACTTATTGTAATAATCCAGTCAATTGTAATAAATAGTGTAAGGTTTAAGTATATTTGTATAAAACAACGACTCCTTGAAACTTGATTGTAATAATAATATTTATATTCTTCATTGTAGAGAGGTAGTCTTGGTAATAATTCATGTTGAAATATACATTTTATAAAAATAAAAATGGAACACAGGTCTACATACTAAACCGATTTTTTTAGAAATTACATGAATGAGAAAACGACTCAATTTAAATGTTATCGTATTATTTCAATTTAAAATTACTTAACGACATTCTTAATTCATTTACCTACTCCATCCGCTTGGTTATTATAATCTGACAATAGAAAAATCAGCCTATAAATTGTCAAATAATTTTTTTTATTCTTAAATACAGCTTAAGGAAGATGAAATAATCATTGTTTATAATCTTCCTAAGTGCCATTGTTTGAAAAAATCTTCAAATTATAAAATATTAGGGTAGGTATCTTACACAATTAATGCCAACAATATTTTTTAATGTTTTTACGAATCACTTACCTAGAAATATAAGTAGGTCAATTTGTCATTTAACCTAATAAAATTAGTAAATAATAAATCAATTGTATGAATAAATAACAAAATAGTTGTAACGTTATAAATAAATTGATAACATGAATAAAATCTAGAGGTGTTTAATTTCTTTCCACTTTCCCATTAAGTTAATCTTAACCCGATAGTAAATACAAAGTATTTCATCAATAAAATCATCTCGAAACAAAATAAAAACCGATAAAATGCTCGTTAAATATTCTTGATAAATAATTTCACAGGCACTATTTTACTAATATGGACGACAGAAATACTGATTGAGCCACAAGTGGACTAAGGCTCACTTATTAAATTTGTGACTCAATTAGTATTTAGGTTAGGTTAGGTCAGTATTTTTTGATGATCGATTAAATAGAACATTTTCAAAACTTAATCTTCCTGTACGTACTAACTAGCCCTCTATCTTTAGGTATTGTGTGTGAGTAAGTTTTCCAGAGCGCTTGGGCGCTGTGTAGCACATTAGTAGCAGGGTCATGCCTTCAAGGTAAAGGCGACAAGTCCATTAACAACTTTATTATGCTGTACTTGCCGCCCTTAAGCTATGACCTCCTTACCACTTAACATAAGGTGGGATGAGGTCAATCTTGAAGAGTAATATAAAAAAAAGTACTGCGCTTACAAGTGCATTTGACAACTTCTTATTTTATTTTAGTAACCACATGTCATTCTGGTTGAACGTAAAAAACGCCTACAAGAATTAGTACAGCAAACGCACTCATGTAGCCATGGTTGCCCATTGAATGCGAAGCATCAACCATAACAATAAAAAAAAGATAAAAAATAAAGATATTCTGTTTATCTAATAGACACTCCCTTTTTAATTATAGCAACCCTGTATAATAAATTGAAACGGTTTTTTTATGTTGTAGTATTAATAGTTGGACTTCGCTTCTAAACCATACTATACATTCATTTTAAGCTTCTTATCTTGCGAGGTAGCTCATTGGGTAAATCTATACTAATATTGTAAAGGTGAAGAATTTGTTTGAACATGCCAATGTCATGAAATACTGGTTCGTATTGAAACATATTTTTGTGCTGGATAGTCCATTATTTTATCAAAGAATAAATATAAATATATATTAATATTGGACAACATCACATACATTGTTCTGATTCTGTGGTAAGTAGCTAAAGCATTTAAGTTACAGAAATCAGCAAAAACGACGTTACCCACAACACCCAGATCCGAGACTATACAGAAAAGTTCGTTTCCCATATTGACCCGACTGGGGTTCCAACCCGGAACCTCATAGGAGCGACGGATCAGTAGAAAATGTGAAGAAAACCAGGGAAAGCAGCGGCTAGTAGTATTTTTTTTTAATAGTAGCGCAGTATATTGACTCCTCCCAGCCTGATGGTAAGCAAGAGAGGAACCCACATCTCGATGACAACGGATTTGATATCGAAATATCCTATCCGTTAGCATCGCCATACTGGCCCGCAAGATGTTTCTTCACGCTCCTTTTGAAGGAATCCATGTCAAAGGAAAGAGGAAACACATGAGCCGGCAACGAGTTCCACTTCTTTATGGTCCGGCAAAGATAAGAGTTACCAAACTTTTTGGTTCGTGATGGAATATTTTCCACGGTAATGTGATAAAGTTAAATCTGAATCGTAAAACTGCGTTTTCAACATTGCTAAGCAACGCAGCTATGGATAGGTACCATCAACATCCATACGCGCGGGACAAAAGAGATGATCATCTAGTTTTTTTTTATTTTTATACTACTTTACGCCGTACCTACTAGCGAACTTTAAATATTAGAACCAGAAAAATTTTATCTCTTCTTGCGGTGCGAGAATCGACCTTCACGTACCGCGCGTGCTGCTCTTCCAACTGAGCTAACCGCAAGTTATCGTAGGCGATGAAATTTTTCTGCTGTATCAATTTGTTAGCCTTCGGTTAAGTGCCCTCTGCCGAATATATTTAGAACTACATACTTACAGGCCTAGCATACGCCACGCGACTAAATTTTATCGCGCTCTTAACAAACGTCAAAATCGATTGAAGTCAGAGCGTCAGCTGTTGATTGGCTGAAAATACGAGTGCGGTGTGCTATTAGCCAATCAACAGTATCGAAACTTTAGTTGTCTCATGCGATAAATTTGACGTATTGCGTATGCTAGGCCTGATAGTCTAAGTAATTTCTCATATCTAATATCACCTAGTTTGTCAGTAAGATTTGCAAAACACAGTGAAAACTGACTTTTTGCCCAAAGCATCAACGCATCAAAGTTCAGTGGCATGTGTTGATGTCACTAATTTATTCGTAAAAATTGTAGCCTGTGTGAAAAAGTAACGTCGTGCTAGATTAGTTACACGTAAGTATTTATCTTATTCTTTTAATTTATCACGTAAACAAAAGTTTATTTGATTTGACGACCTCGGTGGCGCATTGGCTAACATAGGCGGCCAAGGCACGAAAGGATCCGGGTTCGATTCTAAATTGACTTGGGTCTGAGTGTGCTGGGATGAGACCCCCCTCAGCTAGTATTTGTCGTCTGGTGCTCATAGTACAAGGGAAAACCTTAGTTTGAGACCAGGTGATGGATGTGGTGGTCTGACGCATTTATTTATATATTATAAACTGCGTCATTCATGCAGTATTTAAAATACAAACCTTGTAAAAATCCATAAAATTTTGCCTCACAGTTTAGCATCAACGTCATCTCTTGACAAAACCCAACGGTTGACTGACGCCAACAAACCAATGACACCACTTACTTCAACTCATAATCTCATCACATTAACATAATAACTAACCTATCATATCATATCCTTATGACTTTGAAATCCATTTAGCCTGGCTTAAGAGACCAAAAAAAACTCTCAAAAGATATCAATGTCGTGCTTAAAAGGATTTGTAGGAGCGGTGCCACCGTGGGTCCCTCATTGTACCTTGAGGATTAGCGTCCATTGATACTGCGCTTTGTAAATAGTTGTACAGTTTGTTTTGGGAAGTGCATTGGAAGAAGTGGTCAGCGAGAAAAAAAACAAAGGATTGTTTTTCAACATTTCAAAGAGGATGTGGTTCCGAGGTATTTAAGGAATGTAATATGAGGAGGGTGAATAATATTTTGGGCCTAATAATGTTTGGCGATTAGTTTAGTTAATGTTGCTTGGGTATGATTAATATTCGGCTACGTTCATGTTTGGTCACGCGTAGTTTATAATTTTAATTTATAGTTTACAAAGCATTGTAAAGATTTATTAAAAACTAGCTGTTGCCCGTGACTTCGCCCGCACTTCGGGATAAAAACCATCCTATATTTTAATCTGGTATATCATTTTGTTTCGTACCTGACTTCATCCAAATCTATTCAGTAGTTTATGTCTTTTGCAGTAAAGTACATCCAGATATTAATACATAATATTATTTGTTTTATACTATCTAAAGGTTGTCTGGAAAATATCGCTTTCTAGCGATAAGACTGTAAAACCATTTCCTGTAAAGTGTTTTGCAATAAAGTATAGCTATCTATTTGTGCAAAAGAAAAATCACTTTTTAATTCCTAAACTTTCGTTTAATGCTACAAAAACGAAAGCTTTCGTTAGTTTGATTCGTTGGTAGTAGATCTCCTGGTGACAGACGGACTGACAGCGGAGTCTTAGTTACGGAACCCTATCTCTTATCTAACGATTGTAAATTTCGTGGCCTCCGATTGGATTTAATTGCTGACATCGACAAACCAAGTTTATCATTAGGTACTTGCATTTTTGAAACGAAATTGTTAAACTTAATATTTATTACAATAATATAAAATAGCGTCTGTACTAAATAAGATAAGCAATCAATATGCAGGTAAGTCTAGAATCACCGTTGCATTATAAGGAGGATCTAGACTAGCGCACCCGCTACCGTGTCTTAGGAACAAACTAAAAAAGTAGAATATAGATACATTTTATCACAAATTAATGTGAATGAAGTCGCAGGAAATCGTGTATACCAGCAAAATTATTACATTTTTATATTCTATTCCACAGTTAGTTTAGAACCTATAACTATCGATTTTTTTAACAAAGACAGTTGATTAATTTTGATTCTGAATTTTACATAAAGGTATTTAGTTTAGTAACTAAATAAATAAAACAAAAAAGTATGTACCTACACAAAGAAAGATATTTATATAGTATTGTTATGTCTGTAATGTTTAAATAAATATATATGCCTACATACATCAAAGTGTTCGGATTTGTATACTATGAAATATATTTGTGTTTTAATTTAATGTTATTTTTTAAATGGTACATACTGTATTTTTTCTTCAAATAAATACCTAATTATGTATAATACAAAAACGTTAAACGCAGGAATAAAAAACTTATCAGTTATTCACAAGGACAAACTTGTCATTGATTAACCAACTCTTCTACTTTGCGGTAGCCTTCATGATTTTTTTTTACTTTTCGGGCTGAGAAACCGCGAGACAAAGTTGTGTCCTATTTTTGGCTCAATTATAGACATGCGCAAAAAAGCCCAAAAGCTCGCGCACACTGACTTTGACTCGTACATAGAAATAGAAAATGTAAGCTGCACAAAAGCACTCATTATAAATAACAATAAAAAACTTTTATAAACGAAGATTTTACAATTCAGCAAACAGTGAAGCAACCCATTTAAGTAATTTTAAAAATATTTATAGTAGTGTTGTTTCGCACTTGACCCTTGCTCTTACAACACGGCCCGTTAATAAACTTAAAATGTAGTTAAAAAGGAAAAAATATTTTTTGAAGCCAAAGATTGTGAGATAATTGAGAGCCAAAAAAGAATATAATAAATTACAGAACTAAATTGTATAGTATGTATATGTGTGTGTATGTAACAATGGTTAAAAAAAAATTCTAATCTATATAATTCCTTTTAATATATTTTCAGTCTCTTCATATGTTAAAGTTTTTAGCCATTCAATAGCCATATCTTTACACTCATACGTCTTTCTATGGTATATATTAATTTAACTTCTTTGTTGCCGCTTTGCAAATGTTGTATGAATCCTACCAGGGCGAACTACAACATGTCTACGTCTCTGGCTATGTTATATATTAATGGTCATATTGTAGTATAACTACTGCTAGGAGTTGTTACTAGTTATAGCCGTTTGCAGAATGTAAAGCCACGAATCGTGCACGTGTGTAGGTCTAAATACTCCTTTATATAGAAAACTCAGTACTGTCGCCGAATAGCACTGTCTCGTACAAACGGCAGCACAACAATCAGTGAACGTGTTTTGAATTTCCAACTCAAATTTCTTGTGGCTTAAGTCGAAAATAGACTGCGCAATTTCGTTAAATTTGGATAAAAAAATAGTGACGACAACGTAATCAATGTTACACAAAAATAACTCGGCAAATTGATTAATTGCTAATACATTATGATAGCGCTGACAGCGTTTATCACTAAGAGATATGGGGATTAGAGGAACCGAATTAAACTAGGTATTTACTGATACCAATGCAATGATTTTTATATTAATTGATTTAGGGCATGATTACACGTTTCAAGGGCTTCTTAAAAATGAGGGCATTTGAACAGTAGTGGGTAACAGATGTGGCTTCAGGTAGAAAACAGAAATCTTTTTATTCATGTGAGACTAGCGACCGCCGTGGCTTTGCACAAGTACAGCATAATAAAGCTGTTACTGGACTTGTCGCCCTTACCTTGAAGGCTTGACCCCTGCTACTAATGTAGCACCGCCAGAAGCCCTGTAAACCTTACCCACACACAGGAATATAACAACACAGAAATTATTGTAATTTGGCTGTCTGCTGTAAGGTGAAGGTATTTCACCAGTCGGGCTGCTCCAGTTCGATTGTTAAATTGCTAAGCCCTACTCCTCCTTTAATATTAGTATGTAAAACGTATACGTTTAACGTAACGTATAGATTCCTTCAAAAGGAGCGTGAAGAAACATCTTGCGGGCCAGTATGGCGATGCTAACGGATAGGATATTTCGGTATCAAATCCGTTGTCATCGCGATGTGGGTTCGTCTCTTGCTTACCATCAGGCTGGGAGGAGCCAATATACTGCGCTTCTAAAAAAATTAAATTTTATGCACTACGCAGCACCAAATTACCCAAAGGATACGATTTTCAAATCACAAACAAAATATTGTTTTTATCTTTGATCAATCTGTCAACTAAGAACACTCTAGCTGCGATGAATTATTATAAACTAGCGGCCGCCCGCGACTTCGTCCGCGTGGATATCGGTTTCCGTACAAACTTTCACCCCCCTTTTCAAACGTGATGTTATATAGCCTAAAGCCTTCCTCGATAAATGGTCTATTCAACACAAAAAGATTTTTTCAATTCGAACCAGTAGTTCCTGAGATTAGCGCGTTCAAACAAACAAACAAACAAACTCTTCAGCTTTATAATATTAGTATAGATTTGTGTACTCAATCAAAACTCCATCTTGATATAAATGATTCAATATCTTAGCATTAGTTGGAACTGGGAAACATTGAGTAATGAGTCTCAGACGTAAGTGTACCTAATAGAAGACATTTTGTAAACACGTTGTGGTAATTATATTACGTGTGTCGTTAAGTAATGGTGATAAACTGTACTGGTGGTTTGAAGTGCACAAATAATATCTACTACTCAAATATCTTTGGACGTCTTTAGGTAAATAACGTAATTGTTACTTTTTATTATTATTGCTGACACCCTCCGTAGCCGAAAGGCGAACGGGTAAGACTTTAGCGTCTCTAAGGTCCGGGTTTGATTCCCGGTCGAGTCAAATGGAAATAGCACGTTGCGTGAATTTTAAGTATATATGGGATTCATTTAAGTAAGTACTTGCATCAAAGTGATCTTCACAAAAATACAAACGTAATGCCATAAGTTATCTTTTCGCGAAGCTAAAATTCTGCTCGGAATCTTAAATTTGCAAAAAGACAATGAGAAATAAGATAATGAGTGCCTGAAATGAAAGAAGAAAGAAAGAAAATACATTTATTGACCGTACAAAACATAATATACAACCGATTACAAAATTAGAACAAAAATTAAAATTAAAAATACTAAAAAGTTACAAACCATTAAATTAGAAGACAAATAACAAAATGAAAACAAACAGAGAGGTCAAAAGGTGCCTGCCTCAGCATAAGCTACAGTGGTACACATTATGTATACCTACGGTACCACTGTAGCGCTGGTCTTCCGGCAGTACCTTGGTGACGTGGGTAGATATACAAAATAATAAATTACGAAAACATACATGTACAGGTGTGATAGAAGGTTTAAATAATACGGAGCATATAGATAAAATACAATAATCAAAATAGAATAAAAAAAAATAAGTAAATAAATAAAAACAATTTAACTTACTTTATAACGCTACGCCCAAATAACGCTATAAACCTATAACACATAATGAGCAAAAAATGAGCAAAAACTAATCCCTAACAGCCGAAATAATAATAAGTGGAAAAAAATAATAATAAAAATTAAAAGAAAATCTTCTATGCAACGTCCATAGTCACGTCGATCGATGAGCATTAGTGAATGTGATGAAAATGGCCCAGCGAATGTGATGAAAATGGCCCAATTTTGCTAATTTATCTTTTCTATTTCATAAATACTTAAGAGACGAAGCAGAATTTTGATCTTCAAGCTGTGTTAAATAAATTAACCACTGAAAAAATGTTTTACCATCAACCATCATAAATTAAAGGTGACACTAATCCTAAGTTATCTTAAAGTCGCACAAATGTAACGGCAGTGCGACTCGCCAAGTCCCGAAGGACACGCTTCCCGCACTCTTGCGCAGGACAAAGCGACGTCATTGTATGTCGTGATGGCGTCCCGGCGAGCTGTCAAAACACACGACCTGTCCGATTGGATAGAGGCTCTCAAACTGTGCGAGTTATTTTACTTTTAAGTTAATACAGAGGGTAATAGAAGGAAAGGCAATGTCAATAGATTTTTTTTTAACATTCATATTTTTTGTAATATAATGATTATTTTGATTACCATGAAAAAAAAAACGAATTATGTTAGAGAAATTGTATTTTCTTGTTTTAAAATTTGTACAATAAAGACTCTTAATGTTTTCATAACATTACGAGTCCAATTATTAAAAAAACCGGCCAAGTGCGAGTCGGACTCGCGCACCGAGGGTTCCGTACAAACCTGCAAGGTTTACTAAGTTCGTTCATTACGACAATCGAGTCATAACTATGGTATTTTTATTGCAAAATGAAATTCATAACATTACAATGGGGAAAGATGGAGGAGCATAAATATTTTGTAATGTAACTAAAAATTTAAGGTTTTCGGAATTTTTCCTTTATGTGTGCTATAAAACGTTGCTTCATGCCAAATTTCAAGATTCTAGGTCGACTGGAAGTACCCTTTAGGTTTTGATTCCCTTGCGAGTACTTGCGAGTTTCAAAATATGCAGCTTAAATTGCTGTTTCTTTTGATTGTGTTGACATAGAAGTTTGATTTTGTTACAGCTTAAAGGTATTATAGACCTGAGTATTTGGTATGAATTTCAATTTAATACCTCTACGCGTTTATGAGGAAATGGGTAGTAAGTTTAAAATTATTAAAAAATATATATATTATGTGATGTAACTAAAAATTTATGGTTTTCCTAATTTTTCCTTTATCTATGCTATAAGACGTTGCTTCGTACCAAATTTCAAGATTCTGAGTTCACGGGAAGCACCCTGTAGGTTTTGATTCCCTTGCAAGTGTCGAAAATTTGCGGCATTAAATTAACGGCTGTATCTTTTGATTGCGTTGGTTTAGAATTTTGATTTTTTCACAGCTTCAAGGGACAGTAGACCTGAGTAATTGATATAAATTTCAGCTTCATACCTCCACGCGTTCCTGAGAAAAAGGGTCTTGACAGACGGACGGACGGACAGACGGACAACAAAGTGATCCTATAAGGGTTCCGTTTTTTCTTTTTGAGGTACGGAACCCTAAAAATATTTTTAACCCCTTGAGGATAAACTTTTACCGTCTTATTCCAAAACGAAGTTTAATTATAGTACCAGGTTTAGTCCTAGGTTTAAACCATGGACTATAATAAACGTTATTACAAAACGAAGTTTAACGCTAGTCCGAGGATCAACTATGGTACTAAAGATAAACCACGGCGACCCCTAGTTTAACTTGTGTACTAACCTCAAAACGTCAAATTCAGAAGTCTACATTTGTATCGCACTTGTAGTTTTGTTTATTAAATCATTGAAAATCGATATCAATTCGCTTGATTTAATGTATTTCGATGATTTGGAGGATCTGGAAATACATTGGCGTCTCTATAGACAGCGTTGTCGTTTGTATTCTTTTGATTTGGATGACGAAGATTTTCGCTACAAATATGTTTACCAATAAGATTTTGGATAAAAATAGTGACCTAATCCGTGCAGCATTAGCATACGACCCTCGAGGAAATATCAGAGATCACCCAAGTTGTATGTGCATTACGGAACTGAGCTAGCCATGCAGTTAGTGTTAAAACTTTATCCTGCAAATTATACTAACCAAGCTCAAATACAGCAAACAATACAGAAAAAATTAAGAATTTTGTTTTATTCGCAGATTCAAGACGATACTGGTGTCTTGTATGGTGTATTTCAGCCAGTAATCAGTCAAACCTACAAGAAAATAGCAGTAATTTTGGCACAATGTCCTAGATACATCAAAATGCCAGCTTCATTAAACAAGAAACTACTGAACAAATACTCATCCAACCTATTACAAACGCAGTTCGTGGGAATTAAAGGAAAAGGAAGTTTATTCAAACACATTTTTCTTAAATAAAAGTATATTAATTATCTTTCTTTCTCATAATATTTTTATAAAATCAGTCTTAACTTAACAAATAATCTTGTATTAAATTAGTTCAATAATATTATTTTGTACCACCAGTTTGTATTACATAAAAATGAAAACTCCGGTATGCCTTTTTATTCTTTACATTTATAGCCTATATTTTCCTTTGGCTTTTAGTTAATGTTCTACACATTTTACATCTTCATTGTCATGTCATCATTATTATTAGGCATCACTGAAAGAAAACATAGTTATCATTAATTTTGGTTAGGATAGTTATTGGCTCGGCTTTTAAAAAAAATTATATAGTTTACCTTGCTTTCCATTGGGATCTGGAGTTTCCTCATGTATTACTATTAAAGGCTCAACTTGGGGGCTAGGGCCAGGAATATGTTTTACCTCAGTTACTATTACATTTGGAATCTGAAATATAAAAAATATTATTTTAATTTTATAAACAATCTGGCAAAATACAATAGTAAATATACATATTTTATTAATTTTTATTTACCACAGTATCAATATTTTGATAATTTTGACAGCAAAATCTTTATTGAGGAATAACAAAGCAATGCAGCAATATTGCCGCAAGTCCTCAGAAGATGTTGAAGGGGGCTTTGTGCCACCTCCTCTCAAAGACAGCTCTCTTTTATAAGCAGATAATTTGGGTTTGGCTGCCAACTTCATTCTCCTCCAAGCTAATATAACTTCAGTATCTGAATGATTTTTCCCTGATGGTTTGGATTTATCTAAAAAGAAAACTAAATCTTAAAAAAGTACATAGGTAAAAATCAATGTTCAGGAGAAATAATTAAATATGCAGGCCATACATACATACTTATTTGTAAATTTTTCCACTCCTTTAATTTCAAAATTATTGATATTGATTTTGGTAGATTTGTCTTCCAAATTTTTGCTGACTCTGCTACAAGTTGACGCAATACTTTCTAAAATTACGATTTAAATATTAGTGACATGAATTTGCTTAAATAATAAAACTAGTTGCTGTTTATATTGCTTTTTACGTAAAACTAAATTGGACTAACCTTCTCCTTTATACTCCAATTTTAACCTCTTTTTTTCTTTATTGGTTGCTAAAGTGCACTGATTCACACGATCACAACCCAAAGTATTGTACCACCTACTGAGTTATACAAAATTATGGAACAAAGCGTCTTTATTTAGCAAAACTAATGATTTCGTTGAAAATGTATAGCACTTGAAACATTTCGATGACAGATTGAAGTACTCAAATTACGCGCGCCGCGTACTCTGTTCCGTTTTATGTTAGCCATATGTTAGCTATAAGTTTATCACACGTTCTTAACTACTTAACTTACACAAAGGGTAATAATTAAAGCTGTAACAAAATAAAAAAAACGTGAATAGTAAAAGCTTTGATTTTGTTTACGAAAATAGTAAGATTATTAAAATGTCTTTCCAAATAGGATTTAACAAAATTTCGTAAAAGGGAACGTTTCATCAAACGCTGAACGAATGAGTGAATTTTAGACTAACATTTGTGGTATATAATCTGTGGATCTATTAAGACCAGGGGCTATCTTCGGTACTACGTAGTCCTAGGTTAGGCTACGATTTGTAATACGACTTCATTTTAGCACGGTACTAAACCTTAATACCGTAACAAATCTAGACTAACAAGTCCTGGTTTAAACCTAGACTAACGTATGTTTTTGTAATAAGACGGTTACAATCTTTGAATGTCATATTTTTATACAGCAGCCTAAAGAATAAGTTAACCTTTAAAATAATGATACTTCTATACAAGTTTCCTTCCCCTTATCAACCCTTTACAAATCCTTTTATAAAATAAAAAATATTGTGCCGCAAATTTCATTCAATTCGGTTTAATAGTTTAAGTGTGAAAACGTGCCACACAAGCAGATTTAGTTTAATAGTAAGGATTTTCTAATAAAATCTTATGCATAAAAATGAATCCCTATTTCCCTTGGAGACGCCATCACGCGTTAACGGCTGGACCAATTTCACATTTTTTTGTTGTGTTTATTATAATATTGTCCGAAGAAGGTTCTTATGAAAGAAAATAAATAAAAATTTGCGCGGAAAATTAGAATGGTGGGTGAAAACCAAGTAGTCGTCATTAAGATAGGACGAAGTCTGTCGGGTTAGCTTGTAAAATAAAAAGTTAATTAAACTTAATGTGTGTGCCTAACAGTTTCAGCACCATTGGCCCGAAGACGTCAACTCCCAATGGTGCTGCGCGCGCGCAGTTTTTGTGGCGAGGAACTGCTCAGCCAGGTAACTTATCTGATATCCTGTGTCCTCTGCCGTTGGCATGCCAGTACAAATAACATGGTATTCAACCCTTTATCAAAGTGATATAATAGTTACCAATTCATATTGAACCTTAGAACCTTTTTTTTATATTACACTTCAAGATTGACCTCATCCCACCTGATGTTAAGTTGTAATGAGGTCCTAGCTAAAGGGCGACCAGTACAGCATAATAAATCTGTTACTGGACTTGTCGCCCTTACCTTGAAGCCTTGACCCCTGCTACTAATGTAGCACCCCCCAGGAGCTCTGGAAACGTTACTCACATGCAGGAACAGAACAACACAGAAGTGAATGTTATTTGGCTGCGGTCTTCTGTAAGGTGGAGGTTTTTCACCAGACGGGCTGCTCCAGTTCGAGCGATAAATTGATATGCCCTACCTCTCTACTACTAAGTAGACTTACCGGCAAAAACCAATGAAAAATGTCGATACTCCATATTTGATACTCAATCCTTTATTTAATTTATGAAAGCTCCGTCGACGTTTAATTAGTAATTTAATACCCAATAGTACTTTTCTTTCATTTATTTTTACTTCACAAATATCGCTCTGATTTTGTGGTAACTAGGACTAGAGTTACAGAAATCAACGGTACCACAACACCCAGCCCCGAGACGAGATAGAAAAGTTAGTTTTCCCCGACCGGGAACCGAAGCCGGAACCTCAGAGATGGCGTGATGCGATAAAATGGCACCGGCAAAACAAAGCATAAACCATAATTATGCTATGTTTCGCTTTCATCTGAACTTTTGCAATATATACCTAATGGCACCTAAGGGTAATCCCTTCAATAACTTATTTGTAGATACTCGTATGTAGCATGAAACACTGAATCTACGAAACATCTGCTTTAAAAAAATGTTTAACCAATAAATTTGGTACCTACTAGTGACATCCCGAGAAACCCTCTCCATTTCCAAAACAAAATCCTGTACAAATAAAATGGTAGCAAAATGTTGGACCACTAAAAAGTAGCACCATCGATCACCGAGCAAAATGCCCAGATAAACTCAGACTACATTCATGCGCTCCCCCGGGACTTAGCGAGACAAATTCTGGCGAAACAATACTATTTGTGAGGAGTTGCCATGTACCTTGAGCAGTACCTACGTCAAAGTAAAGATTCACAGTCCGATATTAGGTTATATGGATGTAACTTGTCTGAAATAAACTCTTTTTATTTTATTTTATTTTTATTTATTTATTAGGTCTTATGCGTACAACATAATGGCGTGCAAAGTCCAATGTATGCATTGTAATGTGCTTTTGTCTGTTCTATAAGTAAAGTTGAAGTCGAATTATTAGAAAAGCGAATATGCTATATATAACGTGTCTAACCAAGAATGGCAGTGATATCGAAATATGAAATGGCCCCTTAATATGATTAAGGATCATGGAGGCAGGGTAAAGCGATTTATCGCTCGAACTGGAGCAGCCCGGCTGGTGAAAGACCTCCACCTTACAGAAGACCGCAGCCAAATAACAATCACTTCTGTGTTGTTGTGTTCCTACGTGTGAGTAAGATTTCCAGAGCTCCTGGGGGGTGCTACATTAATAGCAGGGGTCAAACCTTCAAGGTAAGGGCGACAAGTCTAGTAATAGTTTTACTATGCTATACTTTTCGCCCTTAAGCTAGGAACTCATTACCACTTAATATCAGGTAGGATGAGGTTAAACTTGAAATGCGTTATAAAAAAAGAAAAAAAATAGTAAGTTCAAATTGACGATTTTCGTAGCCCAGAAGTGAGCCGGCCGAACTGTGGTATCGCACTATCTCTGAGGTCTCAGGTTCGATCACCAGTCGGGACAATATAGATGTCGCAGTCATCTGGTTGAAACAGCTATTTGATTGGATCACTAGCGTGTTTATTACTTCTTTTACTATTTTTACTTATATTTTCAGTTCCAATTATAGTAACGTATCAGATGACCTTGCCCCGTTGAAACTAGGCTTCTCTGATCGTGTCAGATAGTGCAGTGACGTAACAGGAAATTGCACCTCGGTGTTCGCGCCCGACTCTAATAATATGTTCATTGAATGCACCTACAAATGCAGAGGTAGTCAGTGTAAGAAAAACAGCACATCAAGGTGAACTTGCAGCTCCGTATTAGGTCTTATGTCCGCGACATAAGGGGTTTATATATAGCAGTCTAAAGTGTATAAGTCGGATGTGCTTTTGCCTGTATAAAGCGTGGGTTAACCGACTGACTTTCTTCCCGATATATTCTTATACCAAAGTTCAGATCTCTAGCTTAAAAAATCAACATTTTTCCTTATAAACTTTCAAAGGTGGTATTACCCCCATCCCCTCCTTATTATCTACCAAAAAATAGCCTATGCCCGTTCTTGAGGTTCAACGTATACCCATACTTAATTTCATCAAAATCGGTTGAGAGGTTAGCTGCAAAGCGTAACAGACAGACAGAGTTACTTTCGCATTTATAATATTAGTAGGAATTTATTTACGAGTTTCTAGAACTTTTTTTTTCGAGATCAGTTTATTGTTGTAAATTTCTGGCGCATTTATTTATTTTGATTCGTGTTGCTCGTTGTTAACTAAATCTGAGAGATTGGATTCCTAAAGAATTCGATTCTAGAAAAAATCATGAATTATCACAACTCCAACTACGTGATATGTTTTGGATTCGAAATAACTTTATTAACAGTTCTGCTCATATCAGTTTTGGAGACTGATTATAATTGATAGCCGCTATGACCTAGAGATGCCCAGGCCTTATCAAGATTACGGCGTTTCTGTAATTTTGTACAAGATTTCGGCAATCAATTTAATACAACAGACGAGTATATGACAAATATGGATCGATATATGTAGTTGCGCAATTTTCCATGTTCGAATTGATTTGCGGATGCGGGAACAGAAAGGAAACGATTTACGATTATCAATTTTCAATTTAGGAGAGGTAGGGCATAGCGATTTATAGCTCGAACTGGAGCAGCCCGACTGGTGAAATACCTCCACCTTACAGAAGACCGCTGCCAAATAACAATCACTTCGGTGTTGTTGTGTTCCTGCGTGTGAGTAAGGTTTCCAGAGCTCCTGGGGGGTGCTAAATTAGTAGCATGGGTCCAAGCCTTCAAGGTAAGGGCGACAAGTCCAGTAACAGATTTATTATGCTGTACTTGTCACCCTTAAAATAGGACCTCATTACCACTTAACATCAGGTGGGATGAGGTCAATCTTGAAGTGCAATATAAAAAAAAAATCAAGATTGCCATACAAAAAACTGGATAAAATGTTTCATGGTTCAAAATGCATAACTTAACTTTCGGTTGTCACTTTCGATTCGGGCAAACGATCCAAAAGTGTTACTGATGTAATTTGAAAGAAGCAATTTGTGATTGATTTTATTAATATATTGCTCCAACTCTATTAATAGTAGCTTAAGCATTAATTTGACAGAAATTAAAAACAACGGTAGGACCACAACATCCACACCCGAGAAAGTAGAGATAAGTGCGTTTTCTGTATTATCCCAAACGGGAATCGAATCAAGAAACTCAGAGATACAGCAACGCGATAATCTGATCCACTCGCCTCTCGGCTATAGAGGTGTCTATAGAATTAATAAAAGAAAGGTTTTTTAATGGTGAACAATGACGTTCGGATCGATGATAAGTGAAGCGAGAAAGCGAGTCTCAAAATATTTATTAATTGAGCGCGTGTTGCGGTCAGGTTGTAACGAACAGACAAACACGTAGCGGATTGTGTTACACGGACTGATGGACACATAAAAAATTGTCAAGATAGAGTCAAATTCTACTGAAGCAATTTCCTAGGCTTGATTATTTTTAAACAAGCTGTGGCATGTCTTTGAAAAAAAGAAAGAAGAAAGAAAATTAATTTATTCACGATCACACAATTACCGAACGAACACACACAATATTAAACAGTCTACATAAAACATAAGGTATCGTGTGAGGCCAACTTGGGTTCCACCTCAGCAAACGCTGCTACGGCATGTATAACACCGCAGCAGCCCTGGTATTGTGGTGGAAACCAAATGCCCGGGAAAACAGCAAGAGCCCTGGCTCCTGCTAGTTCCCCATGCATAAGAGTTGCGTTTGAATGTTAACAATGATTATACAATAGGTACATACAATGAAGAAAGCATTAACAATATTGATGACAAACCAGTATATCTCTAAAATATTTTAACTTTTTTGTATATTTTAATCAAGTTATACATACAATATCTAAGAAGTGTCATGTTAAAAATTGTTAAGTAAAAAATACGACTATGCTACTACAAAATAGATGATTATTTAAATGACAAATATGTATGGATATAACTTTGTGTATTTATTACGTAGTTTAAGGAAACAGCCGGTAGAACACTTACTTTGTAATATTTCCATTATTTTGGAATATCCTGTAGGTTTATTTTGTATCTAATCATTGTAACTACCAAATCTGATTCAATCCATCTCTGCGAATTTCAAGAACTACCGGATCGAGTTAAAAAAATGTTTTTATGGGCGCAAAATAAAAGTAGATCCATATTCTTATATGTTTTTTTCGTCCACTGTAGCAACGATGAAGGGAGCTCTATCTGCCCCGCGGAACCCTACCCTGACCTATCCTACATCGTCCGCTGTCACCGCGCGTCGTGTCACATTCTCGTCTGTCACAACTACACGAGCGGTGTTAATTTCAACGCGAGACTGGCGCCTTGTAACCAAAAGCACGTCAGAACACTTTAGCCTTTCCACCGCCTTTATGTCGTACGCGTAAGGACTAAAATCGAAGTGTAAGTTTACCTTGTTGTGTTGTCGACTGTACAGGTACGAGCTGTCACATTTATCAAACACAGTCAGTCCAGCCGTCCGTCCACTATGGTCCTTTTTTTGTTTTAAACTAGCAATTGATCGCGACTTTTTTCGCTCTATTTAGAGAAAAATTGCATCCATAAAAATTAATCAGAAAACCGCAATTAAATATATAATTAAATTAAATAAACATAATAAAATCATTATTTAAAAAATATATGTGAATAATTAAAAATACAAAGAAATTATAATAATAATAAATATTAAAATGGTACTTAATTATTAACAATAATATATAGAAATATATAAAAAAAACAGTAAGATAAAAGTAGCCAACATAGTAAAATAGAATCTCAGCTATTTTTGTAGCATTTGAATAAAATCGATTCAGTGGATTTTGCGTGAAGTATGCACAGGTTATTCATTCACTAAATTCTTAATCCATACACTTTAACAAACTTTCGCATTTCTATACTCTAATATAAAAAGGCTAGATTTGTATTTTCATGTTTATGTTTGTTTGTAATCAATATATTTCATATCAACACTACTGAGCCGACATCAACATTTCTTTCACCATTGGAAAGCTACATTCAACCTGAGTAACATAGGCCGTGAAACGTGCTTAAACTGGATTGGCCTCTTCGACATTCTTGAAAAGCTAAAGAGCACCGAAAACCCATGTTTTATCGTGAAGTTTTATCCATTTTCACGTGACACTGGCAAATGTAGACTTGGTAAAATAAATAAATAAAATAGAATAGAATAGAAATATAATATAATAATAAACAAAAGCATTTATGAATAGTCAAGTCAAGTAAACTACCGCCATGTGCAGAATGTTGATTCTATCGAGAAGAACCGGCAAGAAACTCGATACCTAGTTACTCTTTTCAAATTTGACACATATTGGATAAATCATGCAAAAAAAAATGTATTAACAATAAATAGCTTATGTCAAGTGTACATATTCAATGCTATCAAGTCAAATTGGACAACATCACATACATTGCTATCATTCTATGGTAAGTAAGTAGGTAAAGCACTAGTGTTACAGAAATCTGAAACCACGATGGTATCACAACACCCAGACCCGAGACAAAACAGAAAAAAATGTTTTCCACATTGACCGGACTGGGAATCGGGAATGGAACCCAGGACCGCCAAGATGGCGCGACGCCGTAGTCTGGCACGCTCACCCCTCAACTACGAAGGCAGTCCAAACACACTTGTACGAGTATGTTATTTTCTGTTGCCATAATTGATATCGTGCAATAAATGGGAATCACGGGTTAAAGAATGCCAAAATGATATAAACTCTAAGCATTTAACCCTCATTCAGCTGTCATTTCACCGATCCGCCAATATTACTGGCAAAGTGTCAGTGCGGCTCTGGCATCGTGATAACGAAGATGACTGCGCTCTTTTCATTATTAAGACTTTAGAGATCTGCGGCGAAGATTGAATAAGGGTTAAATTAATTCCACTCCTACATGATTCAGATAAAGCAAGAAAACTCTCGTTTGATCAACAAAACAAATTTAATCATATATGTCCCGGACACAAGTGTTCAACTGTGACATGGATTAACGTCATGAAAACTAACTAACAGTGGTACTTCTTTAGCGTCGCGGCGTTTATGTTTGAGTCCCAGGTTCGATTCCCGGTCAAGTCAACACTGAAAACTACCCTTTCTTTATTGTCTCGGATCTGGGTGTTGTGGTACTGTCGCTATTTTTGGTTTCTGGTTATACTTACCACAGAATTAAATCAATGTGTGTGATGTTGTCAAATATTTTTATTTTTTTATTAAATATTGGGCGCTCATTTAATCAATGTTTGTCCTCGGTGGGAATCAAACCCAAAACCCTAAGATCAACAATCATAACCTAACCATTAACTTATCAAGTCAAAACTAAAATAAAAAAGCAATAATTGCATAGAACCCAAAGCGAACACGCAACTCGCACTTTTTAAATCTTAAACATTTTTTTGTGAGACCGGAAAATATCATCTTCTTATTTGTTTATCTCGACGCCTTGTCGACAGACCCATCCGCACGTAATTAGAAACACAGGACAGTTTTTTCTTAATAATTGACTGGACAGCAAACTTTACACTTAAACAAAACACCACTCTTTCCCAAACATATACAGCTCAAAGTCCTGTGTAAGACGGGCGCAGATTTGATAGTGTTCTGACAGGTAAGGCTTTTTGCTTTTTTGAAATATTATTTTTCGGTGACACTGCCATTTTTATCATGTGAATAATTCTGATGTTCGGTCGCGTCAATTTTTTGTTCGGTTTTTAATGTTGACCAGTGGAATTTGAAGGGTTGATATTTATACTTTGAGATTCGTTCTCACATGTTTGTTAAAGGTAACATGCACAAAGACTGCACAGTTCCAATAATAAGATTTGCCACCATCAATGAAGTTCTATTTAATTTAATTAACTAGATAATGCGAAGTAAATATGAACCGGAGGTAGCTTCATTTGCTTTATATAGAGACTATTCATAAGTATTACTAATGTAATCTATGTGAATAAAAAAAATATTGACTTTGACTTTGACTTATGTAACTGAGAAGTAAAAACAAGCTTTACATTTCTGTTGCTACTTTCTTTAGGTAAACTGGATTCCATGCTGATGATATCTTATGTCCGTCTTCTCTATTGAAATGTTTACAAATACAAATACAAATTACAAATACAAATTATTTATTCGCAAAATATGGGTAGGTAATACAGATGTTATAGAAATTATAAAAGTTTCACCACATTAAGCCTTACTTATGGCATGCAAATATTTTTATTATTATTTATTAGTTTAAATTAATCTAAACAATGTCAATAACAAAATTTGTCCAATAAATATTCATTTACACTATAATAACATTTTAGAAGCAGAATGTTTTTTCCAGAGTGTTTAAATTTGTGGAAGTCACCAATTTCTATTACTGCTCTAGGTAAATGGTTATATATCCTGGGTGCCATACAGAATATATTATAGTTGAACAGAGCAATTTTGTGAGGGGGAATACATAATTTAGCGTTATGTCTCTTGCTTTGAAATTTTTTGAATTTGTCTAGATTTTTCCTAACAAACAATATTACTTCGTAAATGTACATACAGGGTAGTGTAAGAATATTATACTTGATGAAATATGGTTTACAGCTGTCAGTTTGTTTTTAAATATAGACCGCACGCACCTCTTCTGGGCCCTAAATGCCGTATCCTTTTCGGTGGAATTACCCCAAAATATAACACCATACCTCAAAATAGGCGCTACATAGCCGTGATAGGCAGTTATAACTGTTGCAGTACTCACTGTTTTGGTTAACATGTAGAGAGCATATGAGTAGCGACTCAGTCTTAGGCAGATGCTCTCTAGATGTGATTTCCAGTTCAAGTTATGATCTACATTTAGACCCAAAAACTTGGTTTTATCAACTTGTTCGATACTATGCCCTAGAACTATGTACATGGATGACATGGATGTACACTAGTACATCCATGTCAATTATTTCATTTTTTATATTTCTAAATGTCATTAAATTTGTTTTTTGGAGATTGATTTTTAAATTATTTAATGTTAGCCAACTTATTACTTTTTGCAACGTGTCATTTACTTCATGTTCTAAGCTTTGCCGATCTGGTTTCGATATTATAATTGTGCTGTCATCAGCAAATAGTACACTTTTATGTTTTGTTATTTTGGTAAAGTCATTTATGTAAATAATAAAGAGTAAAGGACCCAAAACACTGCCTTGTGGGACGCCAAATAGTACTTCTCTATATGCTGAATAAAAGGTTTGCTCTATTTTTGATTTGGGAGATATCCTAGTTATTTTTGTAGACTGTGTTCTATTGCTTAAGTACGACTTTATTAGATTAAATACATTACCCCTTATACCATACGCATATAGTTTTTCGACAAGTATTTCGTGATCGACGTAGTCAAACGCTTTCGTAAGATCCATATATAAGGCGCAGGATAGTGCTCTGTTATCAACCTCACGTATAACTGTCTGGAGTAAGTTGAAAATTGCCATGTCTATGGTTTTATTTTTTCTAAAGCCTATTTGTTCTTCTGATAATAAATTATTTGATTCAAAATAGTTAACCAGGCGGTCATGAATCACTTTTTCGAATATTTTAGATATAACTGGTATCAAGGCTATTGGTCGATAACAGCCCATATCATGTTTATTGCCCTTTTTAAATATTGGTATAATTATAGTTTTTTTTAATTTTCCAGGAAATACACCTTGAGATATGCATATGTTGATAATGTGAGATAGTATGTATGACAATTTGTCAGCTATATGCTTTAGAATCTTAGTTGATATGTCATCGTAGCCAGTACTATTACTATTTTTTAAATTTTTTATTATAGTATTAATTTCTGACGGTGCTGTTGGGTACATAAACATGGAATTATTTCTATTTTGTATATTTAATTTAGGATTATTAGATGTCAATTTTTTTACTTGGTCAATGAAATAATTATTATAATTATTATAATGAAATAATTATGTATTTTGAATACTACATTATTTTATTTATTAAGTAACACCAACCAGACAAACACGGTTTAATAATAAATTATACTTGCCCATATAGCAGTGTGAGTGCTATCTTAATTATGGGTGTTACACAAAATAAATTTAATTAACGTAGCTTATGTATAACAAATAGGTAATTATGCAATTGTGATAGATGAATAGATTTGACAATTAAATTAAATAAATTATATTAAACATTCATTTTTAAAACCCCCACTAATATTATAAATGCGAAAGTAACCCTGTCTGTCTGTTACGCTTTCCCGCTTAAACCTCTCAACAGATGTTGATAAAATTTGGCACAGACAATTTTTAGACCCTAAGAAAGGACATAGGCTACTCTGTATTGCGAAAAAAACTCTGTAGTCCACGCGAACGAAGTCGCGGGCACAGCTAGTGGTAAATAAAAAATATTCTATTAGTATGACACAAAACCCAAAACTAGCAAGACAGCGATTTCAAACTTTTGAGGAAATTTAAAATATTGTTTGAGAATAAAATAGCAATTTTTAATTTTAATCTGTTTGTTATAATTTTGCGAGTTCAAGCACTTTGTGACATTTTTGTGTAGCCTATTGTGGCTAGATACTAGCCTATTAAGTGATGAATGACGTCCAAGACGCGAATATAACTTTCCTGGAATGCAGGGTGTGTAGGAAGCAAGAGGAACACTATGTGAAGGGGCACGAATATTTATTTTTGTAAGCAGGTTAAGCGCACCTAGAACACCATTCACCAGCTTTATAGAAATAGCTGATCTGTCTTTCTTCGATCCTCCAAAGAATGAAGTCTGAAATGTTTTATCTGTCAACATAGCTTAAGAGTTTTTTAGCCAGGTACGAGTATAAAATGTCAGAGAAAACGTTTTTGGACCCTTTCTAGATTCTTCCGTTCACAATCATTCACAAAACGAAATTAAAAATGAGTGTTATCTAGCACATAGATTTTATTATAATGATTTTGTTTAAACACTAATTTTATTTAATAAATAAAATTTTGAAAATTTACAAACGAAAAAAATTTATAATTAAAGTAAATGAATACTACATCATATGTACAAATATACAAAATTAAATAAAAGTAACAAGCATAAAAACTTATAAAATATACCTAAAGTTGTCTAGCACCGTCTTGCGGCATTGTGCCCAGTACGCTGGCGGCATTGCCCCTCTGTACAATAATGGACAGTTTTTGGGCCAAATAGCCGCCGGCCCTGGGGTCACCCGAGGCGAGGATCAAGCGTGCAGACAAATCCTTTACGAAAGCCATCATGTCATAAGTGGAATTGATTTACCTTTAAAACTAAATTAAGGAAATTCATCAATAGTAAATACAAAGTATGTAGTCTGACTTGCCAACCGTACCTAAATAAAAATCCAGTTCACAGCTACCGCTGACCATATCTTATCAGGAAGGGGTAACGGTGGCTAATCCACTAATCCACACGCGGCCTTATTAGTTTCTCCCTCCGATGACACATGTTTTTCACCCCTGCCTTATTGCTTGGACACTTATTAGAACGGTAGTTGACAGTTGAATAACCATGCTTCTGCTTACAATGATAAATATTAGATAGATTATAGTGTAGTCTAAAGTACTTGAAGAGTAGGTATAGGAATGTCACATAAAATTCGCAAATATTTATTCTAATATGAAACACTGTGTTTGTAATAGTTATATCGTCTGCTTCCGTCGTGATTGTTTAGTTTATTGTCTTTGCCTGTTTTTTATCAATGTTTGTTTATGTAGTGTTTTTTTGTAGTTTAAAGTATAAAATCATAAGCGCCACTCGATTGCGTGGGGAACTAGCAAGAGCCGGGGCACTTGCTAATTTTCCAAGCAAGGGGTTCCACCAGAATACCAGCGCTGCTGCGACGTTAAAATGTCACAGCGGCATTTGCTGAGGTGGAACCCAAATTGGCTTCACAAAGTATTTATATTATATCTGTTATAATTGTCTTGCGTTGTTTGTAAATTTTGTGATGTCAATAAATGTTTTTTCTTCTTCTTCTTCTTCAAATGAGGTTATGAGATCTGTAGGGCTAGCATGCGCAATACGTCAAATATCTCGCATGAGACGACTAAAGTTTTGATACTGTTGATTGGCTAATAGCACACCGCACTTGTATTTTCAACCAATCAGCAGCTGACGCACTGACTTCAATCGATTTTGAAAATTGTTAAGAGCTCGATAAAATTAAGTCGCGTGGCGCATGCTAGGCCTGCAAGAGTTGCATTTACACATGTATATGTCGCAGGCATATTGAGTAAATCCGCCGTTTACATACAGCGTCGTCAGTTTAAAAACGAATGCTGGTTTGTAAAATGCCGAGGACAACATGTCATTATGTATAATGACGCGGCAAATTGAAGTATAGCTTGACAAAGCTAGGGTGACCATACAATTTGGTTTGCAAAGGACAGTATTATTGAAATTTATAAAACTAAAGAACTGTAAATTTAATAGTGTTAAAAATATGTAATGTTTCAAATATATATGAAATCCCTAGAAAATGACTTTCCTACTGTTTTATTTTTTTAATGATTATAATATTATTACAAATGAGCTAGACATGGCGCGATGGCTTTATTCACTAACCTAACCTAACCTAACCAATGGAATCGTTAATTACTTCAATTAACTTTAGGTTAAGTAATTGATATTCAATAAAAATCCTTTTTGTTACTTGAATATTTTGATGAAGTAGGTCTAATTTGTCCAAACAGTGTTTTATTCATGGTCACCCCAAAACTACAATAAACTGTTGTCATTTTGCCTGATTTTGCATTCGGCATATTACATATCAGCGAGCGTTTTTAAACTGACGACGACGTATGTAAACGGCGGATTTATTCAAAATGCCTGCGACATATAGGTATTCATCTTGTATCAATGATGTATGAAACTCGTGATGGATATTTCTATTTTAAGCTTTAATAAAATCATACGCAGTCACGCCATAGGGGAATGCCTTAGTGTAGGTCAGGATGTATTTTCAAATGGTAATTTCTAGATTTTTTTAATATGTGAAATTCCTTGTTTCCTTCACTTGCCTCCAGGAGTCCAACGAGAAAACTCCTAAGTAATCTATACTAACTTGAAAACAATATTTATTTCAGAATTACCTCCTTGTTTTTATCCGACCTCAAATAAATTAGGTTTCTCAATTCGATTTTTAAATATATTTGTTACTTTTTTATATGTGATGTGATTTTGATGTTTTATTTTATAAGATACCTCGATAGTGGTACGGTGCACCAGTGGCGTAACTATACCATTCGGGGCCCGTGGCAAATTCATCAATCCATCGACCAACCCCCCCCCCCCCCCCCAAGGAAAGTTTGATGTAAAAATTATTCTTGGTAATTGGGATTCTCCTCTTACCTGGGGCCCCTTCTGGCTGAGGGCAAAAATTCATCAATCCATCGACCAACCCCCCCCCCCCCCCCAAGGAAAGTTTGATGTAAAAATTATTCTTGGTAATTGGGATTCTCCTCTTACCTGGGGCCCCTTCTGGCTGGGGGCCCGTGGCATTTTGCCGACTTGCCACCCTGTAGTTACGCCACTGCGGTGCACGTTAAATACAAATCGGGCTTTATACCGTACTTATGTTGTGTGCTTATGAATTAATATTAAACTGCGAGTGTTTACCTTGACCAGCTTGAGGTATCATGATACAGAAACCAGGATCTGATGACGATCCCAGAGAAACCGAGAATAAGTCAGATTTTTGTTAATCATTATGGTTAAAATGGTATGTACACGTATACTACATTATTGACTACTTCTATGGCAATTCGAATTTAATGATTAAGTATACTGATTACGCCATCCTTGCTATCGGCACATGTCATGCCGAAAGATTTTGGTATTTAAGTAGTAGTATCTGAGATTGTCGCTCGATAAAAATAATCTACTTAACCGCACGGGTAAAAATAAAAAACTTTAAGATTTCTATACATATATCTACATACTTATTTAGTAATATAAAATGATACGACATCATAATGCATGCTTAGACAAAACATCCTATTGGTAGACAAAAGTAGATAAGTATGGCAATTGTTTTCGGAGTAATTAATTAAAATTAAAATCATCCGGCTCGAAGGATTAAATGTAATGGGATCGGAAGAAATAACCAAAAAAGAAACTCAGAGGAGGCTTCAAAACATTAACATTATAACGATACTTGTATGCGTGGGGAACTAGCAGGTGGGGAACTTTTCCGGGCAGTTGGGTTCCACCAGAACACCAGCGCTGCTGCGGTGTTGAACATGCTGTAGCAGCATTTGCTGAGGTGCAACCCAAATTGACCTCACACGATATCTTATGTTTTACATAGACTGTAGCACTGTGTATGTTCGGTAATTGTGTGGTCGTCAATAAATGTATTTTCTTTAAAAAAAGCTTTCGAATGAAAATCATTCCGCTCCACTTTCAGTTTCAGTATAAATTAACAAAGCAAACCTAAATACAAAGAGCCTATGATACAAGATTGTCGAGATGTATGTAATGTAATTGATATAGAATTTGTCTCTAAAGCTACACCATAATTTTTAAAATATAATTAATGAAATAGTTACATGTAAAAGTGACAACGAAGCGAGTATTGCCAAATTTGTACATCAAGATTTTTTCAATACTCAATATTTTTATTGCATCTTTAGTTTTTTTGTTCGAGTACCTAACTATATTAATAGAACTAAGATCTTTATTTATTATCTGTTGCGTGAAAATTGCTTTATGCTTGATACGTTCAAGTGGTCATGAAGTCTTTAAATTGCGTTTATACCTAATAAAATAACGAAAATAGAAGTCATTGACGTCACAGATATAATTTGGGTATTTCCGAACCTTTATCGCGAGATATGCTTCGACTATCGCAGCTACACACGGAATCCATAAGAATCCAAGTGAGATTTTATATTCCGGATTCATTAAATACAATTATCTGTAATGTAATACTGTGCCGCTCATATATGTAGTAAGTAAATAAATATGAGACAACATCACATACATTAATCTAATCCCAAATTAAGTGGCTCAATGCTTTGTTCTGGATGTACAACGTTAATCAGTGATGTGGAATTAAATTGTTTGGATGATATATGATAAATATGACGATTAATGTTTTGGAATGAAATTAAACTAATTATGCACATACATGATCTACCTATTTTATTCCAATCTTGCAGCTGAAGTTGTCAAGCTTTTCACCTAAATGTCATTGTGCACAACGCACCTCATTTTATAAATGTATGAATTATTACTTTATTGCTCTTTTTGTTATGCCATTGCTTTTAAATACGTCTATATTATTTTCATATTAAGTTTCTATTTTTTTTTAGTTAGCCTATAAACTGTCCCACTGCTGGGCAAAGGCCTCCCCAATACACTTCCAGCGCTCTTTATCAGGTGCCAAGTCTTGCCAACCTTGAAAAAATCGGTCCAGGTCGTTACGCCAACGCATTTTCGGCCTTCCTCTTGGACGTTGTACGTCGTCCGTCTTCTGGTGCCCATTGGGTAACAACAGGCTTACGAGATGTGAGTGTGCAGACCTCTAAGCTCAAGTGGGAGTGGGCCGGACACGTGTGCCGAATGAAACCAGAGAGGCTTTTTCTATTATAATCTTTTTAATGACCAGTTTCCATTATTATTTATCCTTTACACTAGCATACAGTCCATCATTTATATTTATGATATCAAACTTTGTGCACAGCTATGATTAATGAATGTTTCGCAAAAAAAGTCCCATATAACGTAGGTACTTAGCTCCCCGCCGGCTTTGCTCGCCTATTATCCCCGTTTCGTCCACTTTTCCTCTGATTCTTCGCTCATATTGGTCACAGAGTAATTTTATATAGCCTAAAGCCTTCCTCGTTAAACTGAATATTCAACACAAAAATATTTTCTAATTCGAACTAGTAGTTCCTGATATTAGCGCGTTTAAATAAACAAGCGAACGAACTATACAACAGATTTTCTTGCAGTTTGGTTTTATGCAGATACATTTTTTTTTAAATTGCACTTCAAGATTGACCTCATCCCACCTGATGTTAAGTGGTAATGAGGCCCTAGCTTACGGGCGACAAGTACAGCATAATAAATCTGTTACTGGACGTGTCGCTCTAACCTTGAAGACTTGACTCCTGCTACTATTGTAGAACCCCCAGGAACTCTGGAAACCTTACTCACACGCAGGAACACAAGAACACAGAAGTGATTGTTATTTGGCTGTGGTCTTCTGTGAGGTGGAGGTATTTCACCAGTCGGGCTGCTCCAGTTCGAGCGATAAATCGCTATGCCCTACCTCGCTTGTATGCCCTCCCTCTCTTAATTTAATTTTCTTAAGATAAATCAAGAGGAAGATTTCTATGTATAATAGGTAGATATCCACAAATTGGAATATAATAATCCAAAAATCATTACATTGCACACGTGGGAAGCCTGGTCGTGCCTCTAGTACATAACAAACGTAAGATAAAATACGGATGTTTATAAAAATCACTAAATACGGTGGGTATGGTACCCCATCCAAAACCGGACCGCGGCTCCAACAGCTTTACTTTTGGTATCGTTACCGAATCATTGTTGCTATCATGGCACGAGACCTCCTAATCAACCTAAATACAGTTTTAGGACAACATAGTAAATACACGCGAAGTCACGAGTTATTGAATCAATTTAATTAATAACACAATGTTATTCAACACCCTATCTTTCACAGATTGAGTCTACATTCCTTCACACTAAAATTAACCTTATCCTCTTTGTTTTAGAGTGGCTCTTCAGCTTATCAACGGAATTGATAAGTTTGGCTGTAGAGCCATATATCATGATTATCGCTGCAAGAACACAGTAGCGGTAATTATATTAGATTCTGAAGTGTCAATGGTTCAAATTATCGTGCGGGGCCGGGTAATTTGTTAAGCAAAATCAGAGATAGCGGGTGTCACGCAGGGTACGATGTTTGCCCTATGATGTATTGCGGCGGCGACAACGTAAGATAAAGATTGTTAATCACTGGACAAATCAATTTGCTGTCAGACAGCATTGCTGTGATTTTAATACGTTGATTCTTTGAAAATATTATACCCGGCTTTTGCAAAAGTAAGTTTAAACGGTTAAAATAATACGAACTACTTATTAGGAGAGGTAGGGAGCGTTTTATCGATCGAACTGGAGCAGCCCGACTGGTGAAATACCTCCACCTTACAGAAGACCGCAGCCAAATAACAATCACTTCTACGTTGTTGTGTTCCTGCGTGTGATCAAGGTTTCCAGAGCTCTAGGGGGGTGCTACATTAGTAGCAGGGGTCAAGCTTTCAAGGTAAGGGCGACAAGTCCAGTAATAGATTTATTATCCTGTACTTGTCGCTCTTAAGCTAGGACCTTATTACCACTTAACATCAGGTGGGATGAGGTCAATCTTGAAGTGTAACATAAAAAAAATTAGCTGAAGTGACCACTGTCGGTGCAACCTAACCGAAACGTCAAGCAGTAAGTAAGTAGTTCGTATTAACTACTAAAAAATGGTGTCGCGTTTTGACCCGTTAACTTATTTTAAATATTTAAAATGGAACGCGAAAGTCTTAAAGTATACAAGTTTAAACGGTAATGGTACATAAACTATAGATAGAGAGAACTATCGTACTAATATCATAAAGGCGATAGTTTGTAAGTTTTAATAAATGTCTGGGTGTGTTACTCTTTCACGCAAAATGTTCTTAAATGTGTTTGAATGAAATAAGTTCAAAAGATTAATGAGATGGTACATTAACGTATAGGATAGGATACCTATTATCCCAAATTTATGGGAACAAAGTCGTGGGTACCAATTATATTCTAAATGTGATATTTTTATGTTTCTATAATAATAGCATAAAGCTGAAGAGTTTGTTTGTTCGTTTGAACGCGCTAATCTCAGGAAGTACTGGTTTGAATTGAAAAGTATTTTTTGTTGGATTGTCCATTTAATGAGGAAGGCTAAATACTCAATATTTTTATTGCATCTTTAGTGTTTACAAGTTAGTTACTTAAAATTAGATCACTAAATACCCTGTAAGGGCACTGCAATTAGAGAGAGGACGCTCACTTTTTAACAAAGCTAACACGATCTTTGATATAATTATAATAGAACAGAAAGAACAGAATAGTGTACCTAATAAATATTTTTCATTCTTTTTTTTCTTTCAAAAGGACATATACATTGGAATTAAAGTTATTATAGCTTTATTATTACATTATTATTAATTATATAATATATGTGTTAGTGCTACTCTAGTTTAAATAATATCAGATAGGTATCCACATATGGTATAGTACGATATTTTAATTGGGAATTGTTTCAATGTTTTTATAAATGTTTTGTTATTTATTTCTTCTTTGATAGTTTTAGGGCTATTAGAGTGGAGAGTCATTCGTGAGGTTGGCAAGTTAAGTTTATTTCTGTGTGGCTATACGCTATATAAAATATATACCAATAGGAGCGAATAATCTAAGGAAAATATAAAAAACGGAGATAGTACCTACGCGTGAGACGCTAGTAGATTATACAACACATACTTGAAAACAATTATCAGCAGCATCGACACACAAACCAACATCGATTGTCCAGCACACAAACATTTTTCCAAATCGGGAATTTCAAAACCTTTTGGTTCAACTTGGTAGCAAGAAGATAAACATTTTTCCGGGCAAGACAAAATCGCACCAAATAAAAGGGAAAGAAATAAATAAATATTGGACAACATCACATACATTGCTTTGATTCTGCGGTAAGTAGCTTAAGCATTTGTGTTACAGAAATCAGAAACAATGACGGTACCACAACACTAAGACCCGAGACAACATAGAAAAGTTCGTTTCCCATATTGACCCGACCGGGGATCAAACCCGGAACCTCAGAGAGGCCCGACGCCAAAGTCCGGCCCGCTCGCCTCTCGGCTACGGAGGTCGTCATCGTACAATTATAGAACGAAATCGTACAATTCACTCCTTGAATACAAAAGGGTCACAAATAAAAAAAAACAAAAATTATACCCAAGATCATTATTAGGTATAGTAAGGAGCGAATTCTTCGAAGATACAAATATAAAATAACGTTGTTAGATTGCGTAACAGTCCGAGAGCTGAGGGCCGTGTACCACGCCGGGATAAGTTATCCCGCATCCCGGGGGACAGACGATCCGTCTTACCGGGACAGGCGCCGTGTCCCGCGTTCCAGGGAGATACATTTTTAACCGTCTGGAAAATGGAACTCCATCCGTTTCGCTGTGTGAAGACAAGTTGCCTGTAACGGAAATGTTCTGGAAAACATTTTTTTAAGCATTTAAAATAAGTCAATTGGTCAAAAAGCGAACAAATATTTTTATGTATGTGTCGTTTTATAATTTTTTATTAATAATATTTACAGCCAAATTTTTTAAAAACTTGCATTGTCTTTTTTACTGTTTTTATTACAAGCATTTGCATTAACTTCACTTTTGTATGTATTGACCAAACCATAAAAATAATTGGCTGAAAGTTTTTGAGTTTCCTGGAATATTTTAAACAAGCCCTAACCGCAACTTCACCTACCTACGTATTTCGAGATAAAAATGATGCTATATGTTAATCTCTTATTTCATGTCACTTTCTACAAGGTTTCATCCAAATCTATTCAGTAGTTTTTGTGAAAGAGTTATGGGAGAGTGCATCTCGACCCTCTCGGTGCATACAAGTAGCTAGACTGCGGAGCGCGCGAGTTTCGCGCCGGTTATATTTATTACCTTGCATCGAGAGGTCCGAGCATACCACCTCGCTCTAATTCCGTGGCTCTCTGCCCGGTAACGCCTGACGTCACAGACGCCACCTGACTGGCTAAAATGTAGGCCCTGTGATTTGTTAATTTAATTGTAAATAATTATATCCAATAACGTAGTTTCAGTTTGTTGTAAATATTTTGTAATAGGTTTAAATGTAAGCATTTTCATTTGTCCACTGTAATTAGCCAATAAGAATGTGTGTTTATTTATTTTAAGATTTTGTATATATAGTCCTAAGTTTGCAAATAAAAGACATTCCAACATCCAAATCTGAACACGCAACATTACTCGCAACCTTCTGACCCCTACAACTGGTGACCATCGACGCTGAAGAAATGGCCGGAGGACAAGAAAACCACCAAGAAGCACGAATCCCTGCTCAAGCTCCTGCAGAAAATCCGCAACAGTCAGACCAGAAGATGGCTCATTCCCACCACGAGCTTGCCGGAGTCTCCGTCCAGTCAAGATTCCTTCCATTCTGGCGTGAAATGCCAAGGGCGTGGTTTATTCACTTCGAGGCTACAGTCGACCCGCTGCACACATCCGACGCACAGAAGTTCACCTACCTGCTTCAGCAACTTCAAACAGTCGACCTACACCATCTCACCGACATCCTGTACAACCCGCCGGCTACAGGGAAATATCAAGCAGCAAAAGAACGCCTTCTCTCCACGTACGACACGTCCGCAGCGAAAAACTTTCAAAAACTCATCAGCGGACTCGAGTTAGGCGACCAGAAGCCCTCACAGCTGCTAAGGAAGATGAGAGAACTCGGTAGCGGTATGATCACAGAAGAAGGTCTCAAGATCGAATGGCTGAACCAAATGCCAGCGCAGATACGAGTCGTGTTATCGATCAACACGGAATCAACACTCGACACTCTCGCCGCGATGGCTGACAAGATGGCAGAGTACGCAGAAGCACCATCTATCGCCGCAATATCAAACACAACTACGCCGAGAGAAGCAAGCCAAAGCGACGCGTTATCAACGTTATCACGGCAAGTCGAGAAGCTCGCGCTCGAGGTCGCTGAACTCTCGCGCCGCGCCTCTCAGCCGCAGCGATGGTATCGCCGTCCCTTTCACTCACGTTCTCGCTCCCGCTCGCACTCAAAGCAGCGGAACGAGCGCGACGTGAAACCAGGCGATTTTGCAAACAAAACATGGTTATGCAAGTACCATTTTCGATTCGGCGATCAAGCGAAGAGATGCGAATCACTGTGTAGTAGAAGGCAACAAGAAAACAGTAATAACAAGACGTCTTTAAACTAACGTCGACATCGACAGTGGCGAGTGTCGGTGTCTCCACTCCAAGCAATCGCCTATGCGTCCACGACCGCAACACTCACGAACGTTTCCTCGTGGATACTGGCGCTGACATCTCCGTACTAGCTGCAACATCGAAAACAAAGAGAACAATTAGCAAGAAAGATAACGCCTACCGATTATACGCGGCAAATAGTACGCCGATCGCAACGTATGGAGAAAAATCGATCAACCTAAACTTTGGCTTACGTCGCAGTTTCCAATGGACATTCATAGTGGCAGACGTCAAGACATCGATCCTCGGAGCAGACTTCCTTCGTCACTACAAGTTGCTCGTCGACTTAGACAACAAGAAACTAGTCGACAAAATCACCGAATTGTCAGTTAACGCCTTAGAAATCACCACACCAGCCAAAACAATCTGTATCATCTGCCCCGAACAAGACTACCATGGCATACTGGCACAATATCCAGAAGTCCTAAGACCGATGAACCTGCAAAATCCACCCAAACACGACGTCGTCCATCACATCGAAACAACAGGCCGGCCGCTCTACGCACGCGCGCGCCCTCTTCCGCCGGACAAGTACAAAGCAGCCAAAGAAGAGTTCGACCGCATGGTAAAGATGGGCATATGCAAGCCGTCTATGAGCGCCTGGGCCAGTCCACTTCACGTGGTTAAGAAGAAAGATGGGGGACTACGAGTTTGCGGTGACTACAGACGACTTAACGCAGTCACGCAGCCAGACCGATACCCGATACCACGCATACAAGACTTCACGTATCAGTTACGTAACAAGAAACTGTTCTCAAAACTCGATCTCAAAATGGCTTACTTCTGGATACCCATCAACAGCGAAGATGCAAAGAAAACAGCAATAATAACACCGTTTGGTCTGTTTGAATTCAACTGCATGACATTCGGACTCAGAAATGCAAGTCAAACATTTCAACGTTTCATGCACCAAGTCTTACATGGCCTAGAAGGAGTATTTTGTTACGTTGATGATATTCTTCTGTATGCTGACGACGAACAAGAAATGAAGAAAACTCTGCACCAAGTTCTCAAGCGCCTGACACAATATGGCGTGACCGTCAACATCGACAAATGCGAGTTTGGGAAAACAATAATCAACTTCCTGGGCTACGAAGTATCAGCTGAAGGCATCAGACCCACTGAGGAACGTACTCAAGCAATATCTTCGTACCCGAAACCGAAGACCATCATCGAGCTACGACGCTTCCTAGGCATGCTCAATTTCTACCGAGACTGCCTGCCTCATCAAGCCGATTTGCAAAGCGAACTCAATCAATACTTACATAATAAAAAGAAAAATGACAAGACACCGATCAATTGGACGCCCGAAGCTGAAACCGCTTTTGAAAAATGCCGCCAAAGCATTTCAGAAGCTACCACACTGGCCTATCCATCCAGCGGCAACGAACTCGTCATCATGAGCGACGCCTCCGATACCAGTCTCGGCGCTGTACTTCAACAGAAGATCGACAAAGTTTGGAAACCACTGGCATTTTTCTCTAAGACAATGAGCGCAACGCAACGACGATACAGCGTATACGATCGCGAATTACTAGCGATGTATTCGGCTGTCAAACACTTTCGCCGACTTATAGAAGGCTGTGACGTCACAATATACACCGATCACAAACCTCTCGTCCACGCATTATCACGATCAGCAAGTAGCAGCGACACACCACGACGAGAGCGACAACTACACTTCATTAGTCAATTTTGCACAAGTATCAAGTACATACAAGGAGAAGAAAATACAGTTGCCGACGCCTTATCTCGTATCGAGGAGATACATTGCCCGACTACGATCGACTACAATCAGCTGGCCATCGATCAAACTAACGACGAAGAACTCAAAACATTGAAAACACAAGACAATTTGAAGTTTGGCGCTATAACGCTGCCTGGACTCAGCCGACTCCCGCCTCTTCATCGACGAGGGACGGTCTCCCATACATTACAAGAACCGGTCGAGCCGTCAAGAAGAACGTACGCTTTTTTTTTTTTTTTTTTTTTTCTAAAGGACATGTGATGATGGCCTCAGATGGCCTTTTCATCTTCACCGAGCTTGCGGGGGAGCGGAAGGCTCTCACCCCTAATAAGTTAAACAACTGCCAGAGGGCGTTCCATAGTGGAACTCGAACCTCGGCTCGGGCCGTTGTTGAGAGTAATAACTATTCTAAGTTTTTGGGGGCAGACAAGACTCGACACGTTTCGAGATTCTTAAAAGGTACCTACTACTAGTGGGGATCGCGTCGCGGGCCCTCGTCGGCGAGGGCGGGATATCGGTTTGTTGTGTTATTATGGCGCGAGCTGTTCGGCCACACCGGCCACGGCGGCCGTTGTGGGTTTAGGGGCTAACTTGGAATTGGGCCAACTTTTGGCCTAAATCGTGGCATTGCATGGCGGCAATGGCCAACGCCTCAGGGTTACCTTCGGCTTGTCTAAGGAGACCGGCTACGCGGCTGACTTCATCGAAGTCGACAAACTTAAAGAAACGTGCGACTAGTTCGCAGTCCTCTAGTTGGGAGGGAGATGGGAGGGCGGTAGGCGTGAAATGCCTCGGCGCCTCGGTCATAGGTTGCGGCGGGATGGGGGCAGATGAGACTGCTTTAGGGGCGGGCTGGGGTGGGGGGGGTTGTTTTGCAACCCTCCATTGTGGGGCTAAAATGGGGCCCGGATTTCCCAACGTCGGGAAATCGTTAGGTGCCGGAGGGGCAATGCGGGTGGTTGGCCACGGACGGGTCACCCCGCCCGGAGCCGCCGCACGCCTCGCGCGCGGGGCCCTCGGGCAACCGCGATAGTTCGCGGTGTGCCCGGTCTCCCCGCACAGGACGCAGCTAGGCGGCTCCGTGCACAGTGAACGGTCCTTGGGCCGTGGGCAATCGGAGGTGCCGTGGTCTCCCAGGCACTTGACGCACCTGGGCCTGGCGAAACAATTTCGGGCTGAATGCCCGTAAAGTTGGCAGCGATGACACTGCCCTGGGGGGCCGCCCTTGCGGGGGGGCTCGGCTGTGATACCAGATAGCTGGCACACAGTCTTAAGGTTGAAAATGGCCTTGCCGGAGTCGTTGCGCTCCAAGACCACAAGGACCATATCGAAGGGGTCTGCGTTGCGGCGGTGCATGCGATGCACCTCTAGGACCGGGAGGTTTTGGACCTTAAGGTCCTCTAGGATTTCGGAGTTTGGAAGCTCCTTTGGAACGCCTCTGAGGACGACTCGGAGTTGTTTGTCCTCCGGAAGGGCGTAGGTATGAAAACCTACGTGCATTTCCTTTAACAAGGAAGTGAACCGACGGTGGTCCGACGATGTTTGGACCGCAACACGGATTCCTACCTGGGTGGTTCTAGCCGACAGGTAGTTGATCTTTAGGGCGTCACAGCGCCTTGAAACCTCCAGCCACCTCTCCTTCTCTCGGATGAAGAGAGGAGGAGGGGCTGGCTCTTTCTTAACTTGGGCGGGGGGGTGGGATTCGGGCTCGGGGGGGGATGCGGGAGGCGCATCAAAGGTGAGGTGGCTGCCTTTCACGGCCGCCTTTTTCGGCTTGGGTGCCTGCAGGGATGTGGGTGAGGAAGGGCCAGTGGAGGCTGAAAGGGCGGCGGCGGCCTTGGCGGCCTTCGCTTTCCTAGCGCGCTTGCCCTTTGTCCCTTGGACTAAGGCAAACTCGTCGGAAGATGCGGACGAGGGCGAATCGAGTTCAGAATCCAGCTGTGCGACCTCCATATCGAGATCGCACACTGAGGTGGGCGGGGCGGGTGAGGGGGTCGGGGTAGGGGGTGGGGGGCCATTTGGCACTACCGCCTCGATAACTTCCCTGAGACCGGGAACAGATTTCGATAGGCGTTCTATCAGGTCGTTGTCCTTTGCCAAGACCTTTAGGACGGCGGTTAGGATTTGGAGTTCGTCGACCATGGCGGCCGACCGAAACAGCTAGAGCAGCTAACGATAATAATTACCGCCAATTCGGAACCGTAGCGTACCGCAGAAGAATTGGCAACAAACTGCGGCAATCGCTCCTAAGTTGACCTACTACGCCCCGGGTTTGAGGGCCCGGGGGTGTGTCTGGTGAGTTTGCCTCCCCACCGGGAATAGGTGGGAAGGGTGAGTCCTACTGTGTTCCCTAAGCTTGGACACCTTCGCCGATCTTATTGTGCGAAGGGAACTACCTGCCTCAGGCACAGAGGGTAGCTGCGGACCGAAGCCCTAAGCGCCCAAACAGTACCCGAGGAATGGGATAAGGGAGAGGGTGGGGTGGGTGGGGGCGATGGCTATCGTCGGCTAGGGGAGCCCCCAAGGCCGGTGGTGATAGCCCCGTCCGTGTGACTGCTTTGCCCTGAAGGGGCGCGGCGAGTGTCACGGGTCAACACTCCGATCGGCTTCGTTGGCACCGTAAGGTATCCACCGATCGACCACGTAAACCAGTGGATTTAACACACGCGAAACTCTCTGTGTGAACCTGCGAAAAGAAACAAAAGCCGCAATTTGTTTTGATAAAAACAAACTACGACTTATCGGATAACAGCCGGCAGAGCGACCGTTAGAAAAGGCGCGTAAGTCTCGAAAGAGACAGCGCTATACGAGCGAAAGAGACGCAATGAGCAAGCGAGCGTACGTGCGCACGGGTCGAGTGCTCAGAGCGGAGTCTAAGAAAGAGTAAGAACGTACGCTTCGCTTGAGGGGGAGTGATATGGGAGAGTGCATCTCGACCCTCTCGGTGCATACAAGTAGCTAGACTGCGGAGCGCGCGAGTTTCGCGCCGGTTATATTTATTACCTTGCATCGAGAGGTCCGAGCATACCACCTCGCTCTAATTCCGTGGCTCTCTGCCCGGTAACGCCTGACGTCACAGACGCCACCTGACTGGCTAAAATGTAGGCCCTGTGATTTGTTAATTTAATTGTAAATAATTATATCCAATAACGTAGTTTCAGTTTGTTGTAAATATTTTGTAATAGGTTTAAATGTAAGCATTTTCATTTGTCCACTGTAATTAGCCAATAAGAATGTGTGTTTATTTATTTTAAGATTTTGTATATATAGTCCTAAGTTGGAAATAAAAGACATTCCAACATCCAAATCTGAACACGCAACATTACTCGCAACCTTCTGACCCCTACAGAGTAAAAAACATAAATCCACACATTTTTTTATAGAAGCGCGGTATATTGGCTCCTCCCAGCCTGGAGGGGTACTCTCAAAAACGAAACGAACAAACGAAAGGTTTCGTTTTTGAAGATTATTCAAAAGTTTGGGAATGAAGACGTGGTTTTTGATTTGCATAACTAATATTTTGTTTTTTAAAAAGGCTTAATTTGCATTCGAAGTGATTTATTTATGATTATGAGGATTAAAAATTGCCATCCGTTGTCGGATCCGACATATTTCGTTTATGAGAGTAGACCCCCTGTAACTAAGCAAGAGAAGAACCCACATCGCGATGACAACGGATTTGATACCGTAACATCCTATCCGTTAGCATCACCATATTAGTTGAAGGATTTCATAACAAGGGAAGGGGAAACACATGAGTTGGCAACGAGTTCCACTTCTTTATGGTCCGGCAAAGATAGGAGTTACCAAATATTTTTGTTGGCGATGGAATATTTTCCACGCATACATTCACTGCCAAATTTTCACATTTGCAGCCCCAAAGTTTTAAAATTGTATTCCACAGGCTATGCAGCAAAAGTTTCTTTTGAAACAACAAGTACGCGATAAAGTACCTTCAAGTTAAAAACAGCGCAAGGACCGTATACTGTAGTCTTATAAGAAAACAGTAGCATGGAGCTTATTTTACAGTTTAATGATACCTATGCAGCTAAAGTTTCTTTTGGAACGACCAGTACACGACAGACCGCCTTAAAAGTTAAATACACCGCAAGGCCCAATACTGTAGTCTTGTGAGAAAACTTCCCTGCTGAAGTCACAGCTGAAGCTCATTCCACAGCCTAAGCATATGCAGCTAAAGTTTATTTTGAAACGAACAGTACGCGACAGAGCAGCTTAAGAGTTAAATACACCGCATGAAACGACCAGTAGCGAACCTAAAAGTTAAATAAAGCGTAAGGTCTGTAGCCTTGTGAGAAAACTGCAACCGGGAACTCATTCCAAAGCCTAGGCATACGCAGCTAAAGTTTCTTCTGAAACGACCAGTACACGACAGATCACCTTAAAGTCAAATACAGCGCAGGTGTCGCACGTGTAATCTGTATCGCCGCTATCGGGTGACGTACTTCCGGCGCAGCTATCGGCCGCGCCTGCAACGCCTCTAGGCTGCCTAAACACTGGCACGTGTTCAACTAGAGTCTAATATATATGTAGTCTAATATTATGAACAAGGAAGTTTGTAAGAACGCATGCAGTGGTATATATGTAGTCTAATATTATGAACAAGGAAGTTTGTAAGAACGCATGTAGTGGATAAAGAAAGAGAAAAAAATTGTTTACAAATAAAGTTTCAATTTAAAACGTTACGTAAACAGTGTAGATAAGATCCCTGCTGAATTTAAAAATTATGTATGGTCCTGGGAACGTGAAATGTTAGGGCGATAAAACATCAAGGAACTGTTTTTTCCAATCTACTTCTAAATAAGTTTTTGACTTTGTACCATGAGTACCTACCTACCCAACAATTGATAAATACTAGGGGCGTCAACCCGGTACACCCAGAAAACCCAATTCAGAAAAGTTCGACACCCATATTGAAAGAGAATCTAACCCAGGACTTTTTGAGCTTTCGGCACCTACCTGTCACTGTGCTATCAAGGATGAATTAGATTCCTAGTTCCAACAGAACCCTAATCTCGTTATCAGACGGCAAGGCGGCGATTGTTTTAGAGGAATCAATAGACAAACATGCCTTATCATCGTTGTATCTCTGCCGCCGTAAACGGTAATATACTGCCGTGAGAACCAGCCGCTGGGAAATTAACGGCCCAAGTTCATTGCCATGCTAGGGAACACCATGGGGCTAGACTATGGTATGACTGATAAAAAAAACTCTTGACATCATAATTTAAAAAAATTACCTGCCTTTATAAAGCGTCTTGTCATCATTTATTGTTTTGTCTCTTTTAACTCCCTATGTAGGTAATATGGTAATAATGTCCCGGTATGTTTGACGAGTCTATCTGTCTGTCTGTGTGTCTGTCTATGGGATCGTATCTCCCAAACTGATGAACCAATTTTAATTTTGTTTTATTTTTTTATGAAAGTAAAATTAGTCGGAAGTGTTCTTAGCTTAGAGTAAAAAATAAATCTAAAGTTCTTAGCCATAATTGGTAGAAATATGTGTATGTTTGGATTTAACACGTGCATTTACGTGTGTTTATAGTAGGTACCACTGCTGATTCTATTTTTTTTATATATAACACTTCAAGATTGACCTCATCCCATCTGATGTTAAGTGGTAATGAGATCCTAGCTTAAGGGCAACAAGTACAGGATAATAAATCTGTTACTGGACTTGTCGCCCTTATCTTGAAGGCTAGGCCTGCTACTAATGTAGCACGCCCCTAGAGCTCTGGAAACCTTGCTCACACGCGGAAACACAACAACACAGAAGTGATTGTTTAATTGGCTGCGGTCTTCTGTAAGGTGGAGGTATTTCACCAGTCGGGCTGCTCCAGTTTGAGCGATAAATCGCTATGCCCTACCTCTCTTTCCATGAACAAGTGATTCACTTTCATTATTTAAGGACCCACAACCCGGGCGCAAACGTCATCACCAAAATGCGACAGTAAAGACCTTTGTCTGTACGTCAGACTAAACAATCTGGGCTTTGTGCCACCCTTATGTCGCGCGCATAAGAACTAATATTGAACTGCAAGTTTACCTTGACGTGCTGTCGACTGAACATTTAGTTACAAGCAACACACCATCGTGCACTTATTAGGAAAACAACAAAATCAGGGTCGTGTTTGCACCCAAAACTGTTTATCGTGGAAAACTTTGCCCGAACTAGTGAAGTGCAACCGCGAAACGCGGAAAGGCCTTGATGTGTCAACGGTGACAGCTGTCAGAGTGACAGCTGGTGGCTGTCGGCGCGTGATCAATTAGCGGCGGGTAATTGATTTGTCAGTTTGTCGCCGCGCTTGTTGCGATCAATTTTGTTGACACTGCAATTACTCAGTTTAGTAAACGATTAATTTTGCAAATTAGAATTTTTAATGGTCGACAATACACATTTATAACGGACATTTCGAAAATGAGTTGAGAGGAATATAAATTTGTAGGAACAAACATTTTTTGCATTTTTAACCCCCGACGCAAAAACGACGGGGTGTAAAAAATGCTTTTGACTTTGACTTCGACTTTGAGTCGGGTGTGTTCTTAGCTATCTTATATATAAAAATCTTATATAAAAATGAATCGCTGTTCGTTAGTCTCGCTAAAACTCGAGAACAGCTAGACCGATTTGGCTAATCTTGGTTCTGAAATAATTGTGGAGGTCCAGGGAAGGTTTAAAAGGTAAGAAACTAAAAAATAGGCGTTACGAAGTTCGCCGGGACAGCTAGTGTTTGATAAAAATCGACCCAAGATGGCCACCGTCACAAAATTATACTGGCATAATTTCGAGTACTTTTTTACCTTTTTATTTTAAATAGCATTGCATCATCTTTTAAAGAAAGCAACCTAATTATAAATGTCAAAGGTCGGTACATCAACGAAGTAGGCTTTCACTCTTTGAAAAAACTTTCATAAGCCTGCATTATATTATAATAAGTGTGTCGAAACTCCACCACCCAAAGCTCAATCCCACTCCCACTTAACGACGAAGGTTTATCATAATCTCTCCAAAAAAATCTGGAGGACATTAACGAAAGACAGCCTTATCACATCCCGGACAATGAAAGCAGTCTGACAGCCGATGTCTTCATACCACCAACACAAAAACAATGCCCTATCATTTTACATGCTATTAAAAACCAAACTTCCACACCGAACTCTAAAAACCAACTCAAGTTTATTAATAATAAAGTCGACATTTCGTTGGCTTATCAAAAGTGAACCCATCACTGAACGGTCTTTTGTGAAACACTACGACATCCGGAAAGTAACATTAACTGGTTGTGATAAGGTTGTATTTAGTTTCTAAGCTCAAATGAACGGGTTATTATTGAATAACGATATCATAGTGTTGTGACGTGTCGCTTGATTAATAATGGAACGCGCTTGTCCGTTGGCTTTTTATAATTATGTTGATGTAGCGAACGTGTACGCTTTTATCGAGCTGGACCAAGAATATGTTAAGTAGGCATGGGCTTACGTTTTTATTTCTTTTTATTTTTTCCTCATTGAAAAACAAACGATGTTGCAAAATATGTTTCGAATGCTTTTATTTGTGAAATACTCAAATACTACGTTTCCAAAAAAAAACAAACTTGCCGTCGAATATAGAACCTCGTCCTTTTTTGAAGTCAGCTAAAGGTTTTATTTTTCCGCATATCAAAGTTATTTCGTCAAACTAGCGCCACTGATGAGGAAGCTCACTGTACGTGTGTGCTTTGTATTCAAATACAAAATGAGTGGGTTTTTTCTACTTTTTTGAACAATTCCATTATGTAACCTACTTGATTAGATAAATATTTGACTTTAACTTTGACTATTAGCTTTAAGACACACAATTCGTGTTCTGCTAACTACCTCAGTAAAGAAATTAAGGTATTGTGGTAGTATCAGTAAAACATAAAAGATACCTAATTAAGTATTTACTTTTTATATATATATTTGGTAAAATTATGTATCTCTAGTCATATTTTACTAAACTTTTTAAAATTTAATGAATACTCTACCGTAATCACGTTCAGTTTTAGTTCAGAGGAAAACAAGATAATAATATAATATAATTTATTCGACTAGATTTTTGTAAAGAATTGACCTGTTAATATTTGCCTACAGAGATCAAGCATCCATTACCTATTGACATAAAAACTTCATCAACCATTCACCAATTTCTATATCTGGAAAATGTCACAAAGAATATAAAAAGAATTTGAAAGTCAAATGTTTGTATGTGGAAAAATAGTTGATCCAATTAAGAACTCGTCTATTTATGCTTGACATACACACGACCTAGTAACACGTCTGTCACCAAAGTGATGAGTTGATAAACGATAGAGGCTTTGCTTTGACGATGGTGACACTAATGGACTAACGTCGGTTATCGACAAGCCAAACTCGTTACTAACATCACTAAATAATCCAATCAATTGTCTCTACGACCACTTATGCCCGGTTCCAATATTTTACGATTATGTGTCAAAAATGACTATCCGTTTTTCTACGAGTCGTTAATTCTAATTTCATATTTACTTTCCATATCAGCTGTCTTCAGTCGTCTGTTCGTCGTTTTTCGCTTACGCCTTGTATAATTTAATACTTTTGTAACTAGAACGGATCGTTTTTCCAAAATTGGAACCAATATATTGGAGCTTCAAGTAACAGATGAGGATTAAAAAAACCTACCTATCATTTGTAAATCAAGCTACGCGAACAGTAAGATTTTGTGATAATGAGCAAAAACCAAATTTTTAAAACGCACCATAAACAATCACAGTTTAGTTTTTAAAACCACTTAAATTCGTAGTGAAATAAATTTCTAGTAAAAAATAAAATTTGGACTAGGTACATTACATACGTCGACCTGACCCCAATGCATCTGAAGCACTTGTGGCAAAGAAACCAGAACGGTGGGATACATATAGATCTCTACTAATATTATAAAGAGGAAAAATTTGTACCTATTTTTGTATGTAATGAATAGGCTCAAAAAGTACTGGGCCGATTTAAAAAATTCTTTCACCAACAGAATGCTACATTCTTCCAATTTGAGATAGGCTACAAAATTAGGGATCCTTGGTTAATTTGAAAAATTTAAACAGAAAAGCGGGAAAAATTATCTAAGGCGAAACGAAGTTCGCCGGGCCGCTAGTTATATATAAACACTCGGGAACAAAACAAACACATTTGTCTTGCAAGAAAATAAAAAAAAATGATGTGATGAAGCTTTTTGTAATATTTGTTTTGAATAAAATGTATAATCATGGCATTCAAATTTGGAATAACAAATTGAAACAATGCACATCAAAGTGTTTATTGTAACGTACTAGTAAATAAATGATTTAATAATTGGCCATCAATAAATTTTGAACAGAAAAACAATACAGACGCGTCCACGCCTCTGCCCCGTACCTTACTCCAAGCAAATAGTTCCCTAACACTATTAATCATCAGATCTAACCGGACTGCTTCCGTTGCCGTGCAAGAAGGAGACAAAAATACTAAATAACTAAAGGATAGAACGAGACCGCAGTCCTCACTCGACAACTTAATTGAATACAAGAGAGGGTCGCTAGAGATGTCGAAAGTCGACATTTTTATCGTAGCCGGATCTGCTTTTGATTCATTGAAATGTTGATCCCATTAATTTAGTTAAAAAATGGTAAGGTTAGTTGGTTTAATAGTCCCAAGTTCGATCTCCGGGTCAAGTTAAAATAGGTTTAGACTTCGATTTTTTGTAACTTAACTAGAGTTTGTGGTTACGAACCCGTATTTGACTAGCGTGCTGACTAGATTTGAATTACGAATGCCTAATTTGTCCAGTGAGGCTTTGCTATTTTTTACTTTTAATGTAGGTAGTAGTAGATAATAGTTAAATTAACCCAATTATTGATCTTGAAAATTTGCATCATTTAAGTTTCACACTTAATATCGTAATGGTAATATGATTTTTTTAAATTATTATTATATTTGGATTTGGTTTAGAAGTTGGAGATGCAAATAAGTAATAATTTGTTTCGTTTGGGTAAATTGTTTGGCTAGACTTAGGCAAATCAATGAGTTCATTAATTTATTTGAAATTTAACTATCGGAATAAGTGTCTTCTTTTGCTTTTTGTAAACAAATAAGTATGAGCAACTTGTGAGATTGAGTACTTCTATATTTGTAAGACCGAATGGTTTTTAAAAGTAATCATAAAATCAGTTAGTGTATATTACGGTGATTTAAAATAGTTTTTAAGGCCATATATTTCAAACATTCTGGCACAATATGTTCTGTAATAGGACCTCCAACATTTTTACAATACTTTTATCGACAATTTTTCTGGTTCAGCACATCACTAAAGCTATCAACTCTACCCATAATGCGTTATCTGTCTCGTCTCGAGCATTAACACGTCCCACCTCATTATAATTCCCATTATAAATCATATCTTTACCAGACGCTACATTTTACTTCGTATACCAACGTTATAAGAGTCAACTCTACCGCTGTAGTAGAGTTTGTATGTAGAGGTTCGATTACTAGCAACTGTCATCGGTTGTATCAGTGAATAAATTTATAGCTTTTACTTGGTAGAGTACACCTTTAATTGAAGGAATAGGGCTATTCATCATTCATCGTAATCGGATGTTAACTTCTGGACAAAAGATCCCCCAAACTCTACAACTTATAATTAAGTTTTACTTATAGGTTTTGTTTAAAGATAGAGAAGACACTTGCTTTTACCCGCAATTCGTTCACGTAGTTTCTAAATAAAAAATTAGTCGCCAAGTAGTGTTCGCTTGATAAAAAATTGGTAGCAATTACGGCGACGGTAACCGAGAGGCAAGCAGGCCCGATTTTGGCATCGCGCCTCTCCTAGTCCTACATAGATTCTATTCCCGGTCGTGCAAAATAGGAAAATAACTTTTTTATGTCTCCAGTTTGGGTATTGTACTACGGTATATGTTTCTGATTTCTGTAAAACACGTGCTTTAGTTGTAACAGATTCAGAGTATATGTGATGTTGTCCAATATTTATTATTAGCGGCCCGTCGTCGCTGCGTCACACGCGTACTATCCCTGATTTTCCCAAGTTCCTATTTATTCATGGCTCCTATTAACTATAGCATGATGTTACATAGCCTAAAGCCTTCCTCGATATATAAACTATTCAATACAAAAATATATTTTTTATTTGAATCAGCCGTTACTGAGATTAGCGCATTCAAACAGACAACAAGCTGAAGAGTTCTTCAGCTTTATAATATTAGTGCAGATACGTATTTAAAAATATTTTCATAATAACTTAATTCATCATTAATTGAGCAATTTTACGTGCATAAGTTACAAACATACACACAAATAAACATTCACGTTTAAATATAACTAGGATTTGGACTACGACGATCAGTCTTGTGTCAGATAGATCGATCACTTTCGCTCCTCACCGTCCCACTATAGTTCCCCAGAGTCGCGATATAGACATGAAAATCAGGGACAATTCTAACAACTTCTAAACAACTCATATATTTTAACCTTAGTTTTAGTTTTTTTTTTATAGTGCACTCCAAGATCGACCTCATCCCACCTGATGTTTAGTGGTAATGAGTTCCTAGCTTAAGGGCGAAAAGTATAGCATAGTAAAACTGTTACTAGACTTGTCGCCCTTACCTTGAAGGCTTGACCCCTGCTACTAATGTAGCACCACCCAAGAGCTCTGGAAACCTTACTCAGACGCAGGAACACCACAACACCACCGGAGTGATTGTTATTTAGCTGCGGTCTTCTGCAAGGTGGAGGTATTTCACCAGTCGGGCTGCTCCAGTTTGAGCGACAAATCGCTTTGCTCTGCCTCTCTTAGTTTATTTTAATTATAAGACAATTATAACGTATTTCGATGCAGTGCTGGTCGCCGTACCTACTCTGCCTCAGGTTTCCGTAGAATACCAGATTCGTGGTGTCCACAGCGTCACCACGACGTATGCTGAGCGGAGACCTTTTAGGTACCTTCTACGTTAGTTCCTGCACATTATATAAGTTAACTTTGTATAAACAGTGTGTACCTAATAAATATTTTTCTTTCTTTCTTTCAAATATAAAATTTTGACGAATTCGCTATGTATGAAGAAACTTTTTTCATTATAAATTATGGCATAAAACAAAGGAGCTTGATAGCTTGAGCCCAGTCTACAGTTTGGTAATCACACCAAACAGTATCTAGATTGGGCTCAAACAATTGGTATTAAGGTCTATTATACTTTGTCCCCTAATTAACAGCAGATAGTTTAATATTTTTGTTTTATTTAACAAGATATTTGCGGCAGGTCAGTGTATTTTATTTAAAAGATTTTAAATACATAAGATAAATATCGCAAGCTTGGTGCAAGACTGCAATTGTAGTGCAAAAATGCAATTGTTCAAGAAAATAATTCAAAACTTTGACATCTCTAATAGGTAATAATGATATTTCAAGATTTAAACATTTACCTACTACAAAGTCAAGTTTCAACTTACTTTTGAATAAATAATGAGCACTTAATACTGTAAATTAGATAAATAAATATACTTAATATAGTAGTAAGAAAAACACACAGTTACAGAAATCAGAAACAACACCCCAGATGTCATATAAAAAGTTCATAGAAAGCGAGTATGTACATCTAATTCCTACCTGTGTTTCCGTTTTTAATTGGATTATAATAATCCTACTACTATTATAAAGGCGAAAGTTTGTAAGTATGGATGTATGGGTGTTTGTTACTCTTTCACGCAAAAACTACAGAACGGATTTGGATACAATTTGGTAGGAAGACAGATGACATACTAGATTAACATATATGATACTTTTTATCCTACTACTATTATAAAGGCGAAAGTTTGTAAGTATGGATGTATGGATGTTTGTTACTCTTTCACGCAAAAACTGCAAAACGGATTTGGATACAATTTGGTAGGAAGACAGATGACATACTAGATTAACATATAGGATACTTTTTATCCTACTACTATTATAAAGGCGAAAGTTTGTAAGTATGGATGTATGGATGTTTGTTACTCTTTCACGCAAAAACTACAGAACGGATTTGGATACAATTTGGTAGGAAGACAGATGAAATACTAGATTAACATATAAGATACTTTTTATCCTACTACTATTATAAAGGCGAAAGTTTGTAAGTATGGATGTATGGATGTTTGTTACTCTTTCACGCAAAAACTGCAGAACGGATTTGGATACAATTTGGTAGGAAGACAGATGACATACTAGATTAACATATAGGATACTTTTTATCCTACTACTATTATAAAGGCGAAAGTTTGTAAGTATGGATGTATGGATGTTTGTTACTCTTTCACGCAAAAACTACAGAACGGATTTGGATACAATTTGGTAGGAAGACAGATGACATACTAGATTAACATATAGGATACTTTTTATACTACTACTATTATAAAGGCGAAAGTTTGTAAGTATGGATGTATGGATGTTTGTTACTCTTTCACGCAAAAACTGCAGAACGGATTTGGATACAATTTGGTAGGAAGACAGATGACATACTAGATTAACATATAAGATACTTTTTATCCTACTACTATTATAAAGGCGAAAGTTTGTAAGTATGGATGTATGGATGTTTGTTACTCTTTCACGCAAAAACTACAGAACGGATTTGGATACAATTTGGTAGGAAGACAGATGACATACTAGATTAACATATGGGATACTTTTTATCCCGAAATAAGGCGGGCGAAGTCGCGGGCAACAGCTAGTACCTAATAATAAATATTTATTGTATAGCCAGGTACAACATGTTGATTTACAGTACATTGGTTTGTCTTATTACTAGGCTGTTAAATAACAATATAAGGGATAAAGTCCCCTGACTTTCAAGCTAGGATACCCTGTGTTTTGAAAGTCAGTGGTCTCGCTTTTTCCATGTGAGTAGCCATATTTGAGTAAAGTATTAAAGTATTCAAGTTTGAATTGAAGCACATCTTTAAAAATCTAATCTAAGATTTTGATTTGGCATAATTACAGCAAAAACAATTAGTTCATATTAAAACTGTCTTCAAAGCTGACTAATTCCAATAAGATATATTTTTAACCTTTTTGTTGCTGAAAATATGTTACCGAGATGCCTAGAAAAGAATTAGCAATAAGGTGGTTCATTAAAAATGTACCTATATGTGGTTAAACAGCAAGATTTTTACTTTCTTTTCTCACACAAAAAAATGATAAGACCCATTGCACTTTGACGACCTCGGTGGCGCAGTAGCTGAGGTAGGCGACTAAAGCGCAAAAGGTCCCGGGTTCGATTCCTGGTCAGGTCAATTTGGAAAACGAACTTTTCTAAATTGACTTGGGTCTGGGTGTGCTGGAATAACGCCCCCGGTTAGTATGCGTCGTCTGGTGCTCATAGTACAGGGGAAAACCTTATTTTGAGACTGGGTGATTGGTGTAATTTCTGGCGCATTCATTATTATTATTTATTATTAAAATTTAGCGTGATGTCATTTCTTTGCACAATTTGTATGGATTAATTATGTAAACTCACCCCACTACTGAACTTTGACATGCTGCGTCATCTATCATATTTTTTATTTATTTGTTGAATAAAAAAATACATATTAATTGTATTTTGAGAATCTAACTACAGACATAATAGAATCATGTTTACCGAGTCATGATCCAAATAGACATTTAAATGCTTTAATTGCTAATTTTGTTAAGGTACTAAGCTATTATGCAAACTTGCCTATACTAAATAGCAAAGTAACAAATAACTAAGTTTTAAACACCTTACGACACAATTCACATTAAAAAAAACTTACTTCTACCGTGTAACTTAAAATACTTAGGTAAACTTACTTAACTTTTATAGGTATTTAGGTTAGATAAACATGTGTTATTTCAAAACATTCATACCTGTCTAATATGTTAATCTTGATTCGAGCATAGATATAGTTAAATATTAAACTACAAATCTTGCTTCATATTACCAGCAACTGTGATACCTATATACCATAGTAGCAGTTATTTTATACATAAACAATGTAATATAATATAGATACGGTATATTGTTCAATAGTCTTCTTTCGTAGAAATAAATAATCAATTTTCGCAATCTACCACGCTTTTCAAATGTCAAGGCCTTTGCAAGACCAAAAGGAATAGCTCAATGCTCAAACACGAGTGTCTCAAAATAAAATGCATCAGTCATGTTAAGTGGACAGGGTACATTCAGAATGACAGCTGATACAGAAGGAAATAACATAGAGCCAGTTCGCACCTTGAAATCGACTTACGTCACGGATAAATTAAAGCATTTCGCGTAAACGGACAATCCAAGGACCATTCACAGAGCTCAGAGTAAATAAAAAACATCCGAGCTCCCATCCAGCCTCCCAGATTCGCACTATTATCTCGGGAACACCAATCGAAAGCGGACGGCGAAATCCGACCGCCTCATTGGCTGAGAGAAACCCTCGTACGCCTCCCTCTCGAAAAGCTCCGCCCACCGGCCACAAAAACATCCAAACGGCCAGCTTTACCTGGTCCACCGCCACAGAACCCAGTAGCCCTTCAGACTCCTGTGAAATCTCCTCCAAAACCCACCACCAAACCCAATCTTTCCTTAAAAATCACACTCCTTATCAAAGTTTCTATCATTAAAACCGTTGAAGATAACACTATCTCTGTCACCTCCTTACACTTTGTAAACGCCAGACAGGGACGGCAGAGGCCAGTTTTAGGTGTGGTTAAGAAATATTACGTGTTCGCGATCAGTGTTCGTCGACGGAGCGGACGTGCGGGCGTGCGGCTCTAGACCGTTTGAAATTCGATCGCCGCTAATTCCGGGCCGCCAATCGTCGCGCCGCGGGGCCTTTCATCCGGTGCGCTAGTGATGTGTGTGTGACATTGTCGATATCGATAGACGCGGTGATCGTGATAAACATGATGACTATGGACGTCGGGATGTATAACAACCAGCAGAACGGTTACAGCGCCGAGTATTACCAGCAGGGAGCGGCGTACCAGCCCCCTTACGAAGGGTACCACGAGGGCTACTATGAGGCGCCTTCGCACTACTACGAGCCTTTGTTGCACAGTCAGCCTGCGCACGAGCCAACAACCCCAGTGATAAGTACGGACACTGGTTTGTGCTATACTAACTTGGACTACGGGGAATTGCAGCCAAGCTATCCTATTCACGCGTTACCGCCGCACGACGCTTTCAAACATAGAGAGGACGTGCCAAGACACGAAGACATGCATGGTCATGAGCATAAGTTGGATAACCACTACCTGGAGACGAAATATAACATGCATTTCGTTGATGAGGGGTCGATGCAGTATACGCACGCTGGGTCCCCTTTGCCGTGTGCGGAGTTTGAGCATTACCAGCCGAAGGAGGAGTTTGGGGGGTTGAGGGAGGGTTTCCGTGAGGAGTGCCTGCCGCATGGGCACCAGCACCAGCCACACGCGTCACACGCGACGGTCCCCACCTACAAGTGGATGCAGGTCAAGAGGAACGTCCCTAAGCCTAGTGGTAAGTGGTTTATTTGTTTTGAAAAAATAATAAGTATACATTGTATCGACTAGGCTTTACATCGATAAAACTACACCAGCCCTAAAAAAGTAAATGAATGCTGTGATTAGTTAGTAATTTGTATTTACTTTAATTTTCGTTTGTAAACTAAAAATAAGTAGCCAATGTGACAATGAAATTATTTTTATTGAAACGGCTTTAAAGAAACGATTTAAATTTACCCACTTACGTTTTAATCACACCCTTATCTTTGTGGCAAAAACAAGTACCTGGATTAAATTATATATTTAGCAGTAACCAGGAATATAAACAATATTTATTTAAATTGAAGTTATTTACTTTACAGAGTACTGTTTAAGCAAATATTACCCACAAATAATTTTGATTACGGATACTACGTGTAACCCAAATATTTTTAAATTAAGGTGGTTAAAATTTGCAGTAAAGTACTGTGATAACCCAAAAAACTTAATAATATTTCAATTCACGTATTTCAGACCCAACCTTTGTTTTATATCCTAGGACGTATCAGCGTTTAATAACAATTATCCGGCAAATTTATTAAAACTGATTTTATGAATAATGATTAAAGTAGTTACTCGATTAATAAACTAAAAAATCTAAACGACAAACAAGACCAATATATAACCTAACACTAAGGATTGGCCCCGGGTTTGAATAAGTGTTATTCAGAATTTTAAAACCTTTACTCTTTGGATTGCATTATTGCAGTTATAGAAGGGATCCCATATTTTTTGCAGTAAGTATAAAATATAGACTTTGTAACTAGGTAATAGTGATTAGCATTCTATACTGATAATATAATAGTCATATTCCATATTTAAATAATAACACAAATAAATTATACAGGTGTATTTAGGTATTACAAGCAACCAAAAAAAAACACATGCATAAAAACAAATCTTTCCCCATAAATAAAAATACAAAAATAGAAGTACCTAGCCCTTTAGACAAATTATTAAACCAGTAGCAGACTAAAAGTAAAATAGAGACATGTTAATAAATCAGCCACTCATACTACATAAGAATAAAGAGGTCTTTCTAATGCCTTATTTCTTTTTATATAAAAATTATATCACTTCAAGCCGCACTTTGAGTATTTTAAAGAAACCAAAAATTTTTATCGTTTCTTGCGGTATAGAATTCAAATATTGACAAACTAAGTTACTGACAAACTAACTGTATGTTGGTGAAAAATGTAACACTGTGTTTTCTGAAAGATTGAAGAATTTTTTTTTATAAGAAGTTTTAGTTTAAGTTTCTATTAATTTACTCACACTCGCAAGTTGTGGCAGCCTGTAACTGAATCTGCACTTAGCATGTTTATATTTATATATATATACTGTCATTTGGTGTAAGATTTGTTGGCTGTCCTCAATAAATAAATAAATACTTATTTGTCAGTTTGTAGAGCGTAAAATTTAAAGAATTTTATATTTCGAAACTTTCATAGGTACCTACTAGGGTGCGATAAGCTATCCCTAAACATGAACTAGACCAATCTCAATAGCGATTGCACAAATCATCACTTTTTTCGTAGGCTTACAGTTAAGTTGTTGTTTCTGTTCCAAGGGCTCAAAAGCTCTCCCCTCGTATTATCCCCTGCTCGAAGGCTCCGGGGAAATAATATTTTCCCCTGGTACAAGAAATAAGGGTCATGATAACATGCCCTAGTGAATAACACTATTTTCACAAAAAGGAAAGGCATATTACAAGAATTTCATTTTAATTAGGAACATGAAACAAGTCTTGTTTAAACATATAATCCAATGTTTATTTATTTAAATTTTATTGCACTTATAATAGCCTCCTCGACCAATTTTGAGCACAAACTGCAGTGTTCATGTAAAAAAACCTTTTTCCACCTCGTTTTATTTGTTTTTTGAAATAATAGGTAGAGTATAAGGCACTTTAAACTGTTTTCTTAGCTTAAAGCATTAATTAACATTCACAATAATTTGTAAGATGTCAATGTTGTAAAACAAATGTATTTTACATCAGCCAAATTGCTTTTCAGCAAATTATCTTTAAAACGATATTTTAAAATGCTCCAAAACTATTAAATGCCTAATCAGTGTGTTTAAAGTAAAATTGTGACGTCACAGATTGCTATCTTCATAGAAAATGTATGAAAGAATCGTTTTGACAGGTATTTAAAATTATCTCGTCTGACTAGCCAGTCAAGATCCCTTTTAATAAAAGCTATTATGAAAATCCGTTCAATTAATATCACTTAACCACTTAACTGCGGATCGCCCCAAATCTAGCCTATTTCAGCCTAATCGAAGCGGATTTAAGTATTCGATGAATTGCTTCATTCTATGTAATGATCGTATCGTTGGCGCAAAGGGGAAGTAATTTTACTTTAATGTTATGTGTTTATTAACTACCGTAATAATTAGTTTTTATTCAAATTCTTAAATGGAAGCACCACTTAGTAAATAAATTCTTATTTGCGGGGGAATCCCACACCACCGCCGTTTTTCTCAACACGACGTACAGTACTGAAACGTATTTTCATTCCCATATAAAAACATGTATCATATATGTATATGCATACTGTATATGTATACTGGTAGATGTGTAGTGTTAATCATACATTTCTGTAAACCACGACCAAAAAATAATTGAAACCATGACAAACAATAACGTAAAAGCTTTGTTTAAGCTCAGTTCTATTACAGCCAATTATATCCAAAGTGGTCCAAAGTGAGCTACACATAGCAATAAGTTAGATACTGATACTATAAATGATCTGCTGAGTTTCTTACCGGTGTCTTCTCGGAAGAAATAGGTTCCGAACCGGCAGTAGAATCACTTTGCATTGTAGGTATTCAATGACGATTCAAAAGTGTTATATGTAACCTACTTGAATAAATAAATATTTGAGTTTGAGTTTTATCAATTCAATCACTGAAAAGGCACACATATACCTTGTTGCGATTAAATAGAAGCCAATTTATATATTCAGTGAATTGTTCCAATTTAAATACGGCTTTTGTCGAAGTAATTTTATTGCGTTAATACAATTGTTTAATTAAGTACGTATCAGCCATATTTCAAACTAACATGTGCTGTGTTAAGTAATTTATTTATTAAAGAACTTTTATGTTATAATAAACACTTTACACGGGCTAGATACAATGGTTACTATAACGAAGACATGATATAGCTAATACCTGGGGGGGTACTCTCAAAAACGAAACGAACAAACGAAAGGTTTCGTTTTTGAAGATTATTCAAAAGTTTAGGAATGAAGACGTGGTATTTGATTTGCATACTTAATATTTTGATTTTGAAAACGCTTGATTTGCAATTTAAGTGAATTAGATGTGACTATGAGAATTAAAAATTGCTATCCGTTTTCGGATCCGACATATTACGTTTTTGGGAGTAGACCCTCTGATATATGATAGCCGCTTCAGCATTAAACTGCTAATCTACCCTATTTTAGTTTAAAATGGATGTATACTATATTCAGATAATTTATTCATTTCACTTAATGACCGTATCGTTTTCACTAAAGGGAAGTAATTTTACTGTACTCTTATGAGTTTTTATCTAAGTACTAAGTTTCTTAATGTAAGTTAAAATTTAACAAATTAGTAATCACAAGATTTCAAGCCAACTAAACTCCATGCTTTGAATGAAAATACTAAAGAACTTAATGGCTAGCCTGATTTCAACCAATTTCGGCATCATTAAAACGATTTTTTTACTAAGTAGCTTCATCCCTAAAATACATAATACATACATAAATTTGACAACCTCCGTGGCCGAGAGGCGAGCGTGCCGGACTTTGGCGTCGCGCCATCTCTGAGGTTCCGGGTTCGATCCCCGGTCGGGTCAATATGGGAAACGAACTTTTCTATATTGTCTCGGGTCTGGGTGTTGTGGTACCTTCGTTGTTTCTGATTTCTGTAACACAAGTGCTTTAGGTACTTACCACAGAAACAGAGCAATGTATGTGATGTTGTCCAATATTTATTTATTTATTTACATAATGACCGTAACATTTCCGCGGAGAGAAAGTATAAGTAAGAAAAAACATTTATTGGCTCACACAAAATTATTTAAATGATAATGTGCCAATAAGGTCTCAGCCTCAGCATGAGCTGCTGCAGCACAGTGCCACATCAGCGATGGTTTTCAGGCGAGACCTTGCGATGAGTGGCGTATATAAAAGTTACGTTAAGTTGGTTTTATTCCATAACCATACGTAAGTTTGTATTTATGTACCTAAATATTCAATTTATGTACCTAAAACCTGATTGTATAGTGGTTTTTATGTGCACTTTGCTATTATTATATGTAGGTACTATGAAATACCTATGTAGCGTACTGTTGCAAGCTATTTTATTTGAAAGTAAAGTATGAAAAGTTCAAAAGGAAATCCATACTAATATTATAAATGCGAAAGTAACTCTGTCTGTCTGTCTGTCTGTCTGGCCGTCTGTTACTCTTTCACGCCTAAACGGCTGAACGGATTTTGATGAAATTTAATATGGGTATACGTTGAATCTCAAGAACGGGCATAGGCTACTTTTTATTAGAAAATAAGGGGGGATGGCGGTAATACCACGTTTGAAAGTTTATATGGAAAAATGTTTATTTTTGAAGTTAGAGATATGAAATTAGCACAAATATAGCTCGAAACTTGGATCAAAATATAAACTACTTTTTGTTACGAATATTAGGGGAGAAAGGGGTGAAACCGACCATGAAAGGATGTAGTCCACGCGAACGAAGTCGCGGGCACAGCTAGTAAAATATAAAACATATGACAAAACACTAACTATAAGATAAAACTGCAATACTTTTACATAAGGAACAATAGATAATGGTGCGGTTAATCCTCTGTGCCTGGCATATTAATATTGATCTAAATATTTGTACATATTTTGTGCTGTTATGTCAATTCATAATACATATAATTGCTAACAAATCCTTAAAATAGGTTTAACACTTCAATTTGTTGGAAAGGAATATTAAGCTCTAATAACTTCACAACAAATTGTTTGATTGTCTAAATTATATATTTTTTAATGACGTATTACTCAAAATATTTCACTACTGGGAAAAATTTGCCCATGTTTTTTGGTAAATCCCTTTATTCTGTTTAATAATTACCGTTTTGATTCTTAAAAATATTTCATGTATTATTTGTTACAATATAAATATGTAGAAATCGATTCAGTAAAAAGTAGTGAAATAGAAAACAAAGCCGTGTTCTATCGTGAAACTGAGCCAGTTTATACGACACATTGGCAAAAATACTTTTGCATCGAAGTCTTATTGCCATTCCACTTAAAAAAGGACAGGTTTACTTAATTACACAATACATAATTACAGAAATTGGTTTTACAGGCGATTTATAGTAGGTACAGTTTAGTGTACATTTGTGTTATATTCAGGGGTAAAATACGGGGTGAATTAGAAATAGTAAATATTTTCAAAACCTAATCTAGGTTTCTAATATTATGAACGCACAAGTTTGAATACAATCTTATCTTAAATGTAGGGTTTAAAGATAAAAAAAGATTATTAACAAGGTCTGATAATAAGAAAAAAAATTAAAAAAAGAAAAATAAAATGATAATGCTATAAAACTTAGGTTGTACAAAAAAAAACAAATAGGTGTCCAAATAACTCAACTGAAGCTATTTCCACTCTTCAAGCAAAACATTCTCCCGAATTTTCCCTTGATGCTTTCAGAAGTTTCTATTTTGTATGTAAAAATAATAATTACTCAACGAAAAAAGTAACGTCAGTTAAATGGAAAAGATATTCTAATATGACCACTTAACTACTTCATCGCCGAAACAGACCAAAGCAAGCCCATTTTGGCTTAATTGGAGCGGATTTATGTATTCAGTGATTGCCTCATTTTAGTTAATGACCGTCTCGTTTTCAACAGGGGAAATTATTTCACGGAGTTTATTATGACTTTGTAATTAAGTGCATTTACTGAGGTTAAATAATAGTTAAATTTAATATAAGCCTTTATTTTTCCTTATAATGCATTTTAAAGTTTTTTTTACCTCAGCCTTATTTAAAATTTGCACCAAATATTGACTGACCAGTTTCAAAAGTGGGTGTGACTCAAACTACAAATTCCGGCTGTTTAATCTGTTAGTTATTTTCTGATTAACTTTAACGCAAGACATTTTTTGTACTAAGAAGATGTTTCTTAAAATATTAATAAGTATTATCATATTATTGTGAAACTATAAGCAAAATACTTCACTACTATTGAAATCATGTTTATAAGTTTGTTCCCAAACTTATAAAATGCGAATTGATAATCACGAATACGTTACTGTTACTGTTTCGATAAGTTGTAGCTTAAAGTTTATAGAAAAGCATTTAAACGGAATTTGTAACTTAGTTCTAGATTGATGAGATAATTTACAATTATGTATACCTTCTTATACTTATCTATCTTTTGTATTCTTTTAAGTTCCTTTACTTCAGTATAGTTTAATACAATGTAAAAATTATTTCCGTCATTATTAACATCGTAACATGGCTGCAGAGGCCTCAAGTTAACAACTCAGACTGACATAAACAAACGCCTTGGATCGACAGAGATGGGGGAGGATTTACACGAACCGACATTCATTGTTCTATTAAGTAGATAGGTATTAAAACAAAAACAACATACTTCACATATTACAATATGAACTTACGTAAGTATTCTTGACACTTATTTCCTTACCTACTTGATATTTTTATACATATTACTTATACTTATAAAAATAAAATGATCGGCTAGTGGCAAAAGTATTTTGATATAGAATATACACTAGTGTGTTGGCTACATTATTGTATTGAATATTTTTCTGTTAAGTTCAAAACAATCCACAATTTATTGAAAACAATTATGAACTCACATATAATAACATTATAACATTATTTTAAAATCTTGACCGTTAGAATTGCACAATTTATGGTCGAAATTAATCTTAACAAAGATCTTAAAATTACTCATATAAAAATGTACAATCTATGATCTCAATAATAGTAAAATCAAATATCTTAAAATGTAAATCCGACGTGGCCACGAAATGAGTGAGTTTTGACAGGCGCCTCCGCGGAGTCAGCGAGTCAAGGGTTTTGACTCCGCGTCACGTCCGGACGCTGGGATGTTATCAGGGGCACGCCATCGGTATTTGTCTCACAACCACTATTAACAAATTAGTTTAAATGACGACCCCGCAGCGTACTATATTCATCTAACGCATAACTTGAAGATGAAGTCTCTTTCTACTTATATTTTGAGTACTGTTCTAACATCATTATCATTTTAAACACAGAACATCTAGTACTAAATCTAAGTAACCAAAACTTACACAATTTGCAGCTTTGTATCATACTGTAATGATTTATCTTTAAGAATACCATCTGTAATGTATTAACATTAGATAAGCAATAAACTATTGAGTATTGAGTATTTGCATCTGTCGCCTTCATACAATAGACAGGTACTCAAATTTACCCACTTATTACAGTAGATCAAGAAGGTGATATTATAATTGCGATTTTTCAGTTAAATCTGAGTGGCAAACTAAAATCGACCTTTTTAATAAAACGTGGAAGTGATATTCAAACGTAAACCCTACATACCAGTCACGATTTTTACTTTGAATTGACATATCCGTATCTGCGATACAAGCTTTGCTCATTGCTTACACTAAAGTCGACGTGAAGGAATTATCAATTTGTCCACAAAGACATTTGTCATATAACCTTTAATAAGCGTCGCAAAATTAATTGCAGCACAAGACGATCGCATATCTATTACTGACTATGTAAATAGTAACATGTGCTGCAAGTTTAACGTAGATTAACGTAATTTTTATTATAAAGCGAACTCCTTTTATGGCAACAAATGGGTTAACTAGCGCCAACAATCAAAGTATTTTTAGAGCTATTTTTAGATGGAGTTAAGTTATCAAGATGGTTTGACCATTTGTAGAAAATTATTCGGTAAAGCTTAATTTGTAGGTAATTGGATCTACGAATTGCTTTTATTTATTTCCTACAATGTAGGTAGTTAAATAACTACTTAATTGTGTGAGTTAATTAAAAACACAATTCAAAGAGCATGAATTACTTGTTATAAGTTGTGCTAGTTAAATTGTACCGTTGTTATATAATTATTTTCTATTTTTATATCTCACAATCACATCAATAAAATATTCTCAAACTTAGGTTTTCCTCCGTACCTACTATGAATTCTACCAGATGTCGGCTAAACCTATTTAATAGATTAATTTACAATATGACTAAATCCGGAATCAAACCCCCTATCTTAACTGAGTTTCTTGCCGGTATCTTCTCTTTAGTTATAGGTTCCGAACCGGAGGTAGCTTCATTTGCTTTATATAGAGACTATTCATAAGTATTACTAATGTAATCTATGTGAATAAAAAAAGATTGACTTTGACTTTGACTTATCGTTTCGAGCGGCTACCTTATGTAAACGGTAACGTTCGTCCTGCGTGTAAGTAAGGTTTCCAGAGCTCCTGGGAGGTGCTACATTAGCAACAGGGGTCAAGCCTTCAAGGTAAGGGCGACAAGTCCAGTAACATATTTAATATGCTGTACTTGTCACCCTTAAGCTAGGACCTCATTACCACTTAACATCAGGTGGGATGAGGTCAATCTTGAAGTGCAAAATAAAAAAAAAGGAAAGTTTTATTGTCCTACATGAATATTATACAAAACACTCGAAACTTATTCCTTGTTTTCGCTTGAAAAATCGTATAGCAGCGCTAGTAGCCACAGCCGTTAGCTATAGATGTACAGACAGACAGACATAGAGCGTAGATGTAGAGATAAGGCGAGACATGACGGGCCCAGCCAACCGGACTTATGAAGCTAAGTTTTCAATTTAAATTGGTGTTCGTTGCCGAGCAATTATAACGTGGAAATAACTATTATTCGCGTATTTCTAAACATCACGATATAAAATGCTAATTTGTGCGTACAATGATACTGTTGCGCTCGGCGGAGTACTTATAATTAATTAAAAGTAAGAATTATAGTAGTAAATATTGTATCATAATACATATACTAGGCCGGTACACATGTATTCCTTTACTAACAATATAAAACCATAAATATTTTACGCATGCCGTGTTTATCTGTAAGGTCTAATCTCTTTTACTTAGTTTTACTTCCTTTTTGCATCTCTTACTCATGAAATATTGTATCAACTGTTGATAAACCTTATTAAATAAATAAATAAATACAAGCAAGATGGAATGGTGTTTACCGATCTGCGCTGTTGATCCAAGGGTATACGATTATATATATATTGAACAAGTTGTGCCCGGGGAAGCCGCGTTTTCCTGGATAAAAATTACCCTAAGATTAATTACTTTAAGAGAGGTAGAGCATAGCGATTTATCGCTCGAACTGGAACAGCCTGACTGGTGAAATACCTCCACCTTACAAAAGACCGCAGCCAAATAACAATCACTTCTGTGTTGTTATGTTTCTGCGTGTGAGTTAGGTTTTCAGAGCTCCTGGGGGGTGCTGCGTTAGTAGCAGGGGTCAAGCCTTCAAGGTAAGGGCGATAAATCCAGTAACAGAATAATTATGATGTACTTATCACCCTTAAGCTAGGACCTCATTACCACTTAACATCAGGTGGGATGAGGTCAATCTTGAAGTGCAATATAAAAAAAAACCCCTAAAAGTTAATTTAGTATTCCATTTATATTCCATTCCATCTGAATTCTTTTGTTAGTTTTGGCGTAAAGAACATGCAATACAATGGATGTATGTACATTCCTTCTAATGAATTATAATCTATAACATAATAAATGGATAAATATATTTATCAGGGATGCATATTACCTACTGTATCTGATTTTTATAGTTCATGTAGTATATTATTTTATCCTATATAATTTAAACTAATGCTATTCATAGTATGTAGTTTATTAACTATAGTGTCATTATTTTATATAAATAAACCAAATACGCATTTTTACAGTAAACTATAGTCTATTAGTAATGCAAACTCATTGCATTGGACTGGTAGATAACACCGCTAACACTAAATCCACCTATTGCACTTTTTTCGGTTAAAACATTTTTAAACACAAATATACGTAACATTTTGCACTTAATGAAATCTTAATATAAATTTTAAACCTTCCTACTAATGAAATAGAGCTTATGCCTTTAAAACGTAGCAATGTTCATGTTACAATATACTGATTAGAACTTAATTTGTATGCAAATGGTGTTAATTGTAAGGAAAATCTAGTTTTTTCGTATTTTCAAGTGGAATAGAAAAAGTCTGCGTTTTAATCTTGAAATATATCTTAATTTTTTTCAATGATGACTAGTGTGTGAATCTTTAGAGCGTGAATGATCTGAGCTGATTAGGTGTGATACAAAAATTTGAGAAACAGATTAGATAAATTATATTTAGTTCCTTGACGGCACGGATGTATCTCTAAAACGCTCTGCAAATCACTTATATCGAAACCAAATACATAGTTTTAAATAAGTATATGACTTTTATAATAAATTAGCGGCCCGCCGTGGCTTATATTATATATAAATATACTAGCTGTGCCCGCGACTTCGTTCGCGTGGACTACATCCTTTCATGGTCGGTTTTACCCCTTTCTCCCCTAATATTTGAAACAAAAAGTAGTCTATATTTTATTCCAAGTTTCGAGCTATATTTGTGCCAAATTTCATATCTCTAACTTCAAAAATAAACATTTTTCCATATAAACTTTCAAAGGCGGTATTACCCCCATCCCCTCCCCCTTATTTTCTAATAAAAAGTAGCCTATGTCCGTTCTTGAGATTCAACGTATACCTATACCAAATTTCATCAAAATCCGTTCAGCCGTTTAGGCGTGAAAGAGTAACAGACAGACAGACAGAGTTACTTTCGCATTTATAATATTAGTATGGATGTATATTATGACCTTCGTAGCCGTAGGCAAGCGCGCCTAAATATGGCTTAGCGCCTCTTTCAGCTTCCGGGTTCGATTCCCGATCGCGTTAATGTTACTTTTTAGGATAAATGGCCAAAAAAATTACATAGCAGTATATTTTTTACTTGCATTAAAAATCATTCGCAAAACTAAACTATATAATACTAGCTGTCGACCGAGTTGAATTATTCCGGGATAAAAAGGATCTGATATATTATTCTCGTATTAAATCTATCAAAATGCCAAATTTCATCTAAACCCAATGTAGTTTGTTAGTTAAAGAGTAACAAACACAGCCAGACATGCAGATACGTACACTTTTACAAAGTAAATAAATCACTTTCACGTTTAAGTACAATTGTGTATTCCAATGTCCCCAACATTAATCCAGTCCGTAACAAATGCTCCAATAACTAAACGTGGTGTGAATTTCTTTTTTTAGCCCCACGTTCCGTTTTCCGTGTGTCCCGCGACACGTTTCGTTTCACGTACACACGCGACCGTTCCCGCTCGGGCTAATCCTCCATGTTGCTTTTTTTATCTGTATTTGTTTTTATAATTGCACGCAACAAAATCGTGGGTTTCGAGGAAAGCCGCGCGGTAAACTTGTTTGTGAGGCAATTGTGGTTGTTACATGCGATTTGGTTGACATTAGTTCGGTGTTGAGGTTGTAATGTTTTGAATACAATAGCATTATTTAGGTATATGTGTGTATATTGGATGTTTAATTTATGGCTTTTTTCTGAACAAAACAATAAAAGACAATATTTGCAAAAAATACGATTTTAAGATACTTTTAAAAATCAAATGACTAGGAGACAAGACTACAAGACTTTTGACATATATTTTTTTTAAATAATAAATATTGGACAACATCACATACATTGCTCTGATTCTGTGGTAAGTAGCTAAAGCACTTGTGTTACAGAAATCAGAAATAACAACGGTACCACAACACCCAGACCCGAGGAAATATAGAAAAGTTAGTTTCCCATATTGACCCGACCGGGGATCGAACCCGGAACCTCAGAGACGGCGCGACGCCAAAGTCCGGCACGGTTGCCTCTCGGCTACGGAGGTCGTCGTTGAAACGCCGTAAAGTTATTTACGAATCCTGTGAGGTTTATGAATACATACTACCTACATGCATATGAATAGATATAACGGTACGTACGCTAAAATAACATTTTTACATTTTCTGTTTGTCTGTTTCTTTCGTCTAATCTCTGAAATGGCTGGACAAATTTTGACGTAACTCGTAACTTAGCGAAGAGGGCTAAGCTAATATTGAAATAAAATATATTTTTTAAAAAGTACATACACGAAGTAACTCATAAGTATGCCTTTTAATAGATCTTATTGTTCATACTTCGTAACAGGCATTGGTGAATAACGTACAGACAAAACGAAGTCAGACTTTGGACTTTACATCGTCTTTATGTGGTGCGCATAAGATCGAATATCAAACTGCAAGTGTTTACCTTTTCCATACACTTTTCATTAGACTCCGTAATCAATTAATTAATAAGCATTAAAAGTCAGGCTCACTTTTTCCTGAAGCCATTTAATCTATTTTGCACATTAAATTGTAGCAGTGATACGGTATAGTTATGGCCGGTAATGTTTGCAGTAAATTGCGAAATTAATGATCCGCTTTGGGTATAGGTGATCGTTAAGTCAGCTTCAGTGAAGCTTATATAGAAGATTGGACCACAGTGCTAGCAATACTGAATTTAAAAGTCTTGGATAGATCCTTGATATAACTAGCGGTTCCAGCGAACTTCGTTTCGCCTTAGAGGATTTTCCTGTTTTTCTGTAGATATTTTTCCTGAATTCTTTTTGCTGTAAACCTCACGGAGCCCGAGACCTTTCCAACGAATGCAAAACCGTGGAAACCGGTTCGTGTGTTCTGGAGTTATAGCGTCAGGAAGGAAAACCCGACTTATTTTTATATAGTGGATAATGGTAATTAATAGGAAAGTGGCGTAGCGTGGGTCTTCTCCATCTGGGGCAAAACGAAACGGAAGACTTCCCTTCCCCTTTTTATGTTAAGTTTACAGTTTAAAGACATTATATGTATTCTAGTGTAATTACATTACAAAATGTTGGTCCTTCTGTCCCGGCAGCTTGGGATACGCCATGCGATTAAATTTTATCGCGCTCCTAACAAATGTCAAAATCAGGGTGTCAGCTGCTGATTGTCTGATGCCTGCTCCACACTACTCGCGAAGTTACTCGGCGAAGTTCGCCCGAGGCGAGGCAAAGTTTGACGCGGCGAGCACGAGGCGAGCCGAAGTGCCTCTACACTATTCGTCTAACTGCGTTCAACTTCGCGAGTAGTGTGGAAGAGGCATGAAAATATGCAAATCTATCTGTCTGTCTTTTCATGTTTGTGTCTGTCCGTGGCATTAATCTCCCGAACTGATGAACCGTCTGTGACCTAGTTGTCTTTTGCTTGAAAGGCGAAATATTATGAAGTTCTAAGCTATGTTTGATGGAAATCAATCCAAGATGGCGGCCGTAATATTTTTTTTATGATTACATTAGGTAAAACGCACATCCCCTTATAAAGGTTATCACATAAAAGAGCTTGAGTAGTATACATTACTAGCAACCAGCCGCGGCTTTGCACGCATATTCATTTATTACTAAAATGTGATAAATGAAACACAGCTTGACCGTTTTGGTGCAAACTTCACATAAACCATCTACTAAATCAATGGTCTGAACAAAATCAAAAGATTTGGTTTGGATGGCCGAAAAGTGGCGTTGACTTTTATATATTTTATTTTATACAATATTTTACGATTCGTAATGTGTCAAAAATTACTATCCGCTTTTTTTCAACCGACTACGATTCGTTAAAAGTGTTCCTTTATTTACTTTCCATATCAGCTGTCATCAGTCGCCCGTCGGTCGTTTTTAGCTTACGCCTCGTATCATTTAAGACTATCCTCAACTAGAACGGTTCGTTTTTCAAATATTGAAACCCGGCATAACACGGCACAGCAACATTGTTCCAATCTCGTTTCTACATTTATTTGCAGCACTAACCCCAATTGCATTAAATTTGTACTCGCCGCCGAATCAAAAGCGTTCCGACCTAAAAGTCATTAAGCAACAAAGTAGACTCTACGCGATAATAGAGTCTAGATACAGTACATGCCAATTACTTAAAATATGTTACACCAGCTGCCCGCGGCTTTGCACGCATCCTGTCTTTGTGTTTTTCCATATTTTCCACTGATTATTTGCCCTTATTGGTTACAGCGTAATTGTTTTTTTTTACAGTGGTTTACGCTGCACTAGCGAACTTTTAAATATTTTAAAGAAACAGATATTTTTTTATCTCACCTTGCGGTGCGGGAATTGAACCTTCACGTTGATACAGCTGAAATATTTCATCGCCTACGATAACTTGCGGTTAGCTCAGTTGGAAGTGCAACGTAATGTTTGTGTGTCTAATGTTTTCCTCGATAAATGGACTAAATGAAACCCAACACAAAAATTTTTTTTCGGTCGGGTCTATATGAGAAACTAATTTTTCTGTATTGTCTCGGGTCTGGGTGTTGTGGTACTGTCGTTGTTTCTGATCTCTGTAACACATGTGCTTAAGCTACTTACTACAGAATCAGAGCAATGTATGTGATATATATATATATTTTTTTTATATTTATTTCAATGTACTTATGTGATGTTGTCTTCTTATTCGAACCAGCAGTTACGATTGAAGTGTTCAATTAAACAAACTTTTCAGCTTGATAATAATAATATAGATTTTATTAGTGGCTAAGGTAAACGACCAAAGCGCGAAAGGTCCCGGGTTCGATTCCCGGTCAAGTCAATTTGGAAAATAATCTTTTCTAAATTGACTTGGATCTGGGTGTGGTGGGATGATGCCCCCAGTTAGTATACGTCGTCTGGTGCTCATAGTACAAGAGAAAACCTAGTTTGAGACCAGTTGATTGTATGGTTGCCATATGTTATAATTTTATTTTTTTATTTTCACTTTATTAAATGCTCAAAATTGAGCGATAAACTTGCAGATCAATATTAGTTCTTATGCGCACGACATAATGGTGGTACAAAGTACAAAGTGCGTAGTCGGACCTGCCTTTGTCTGTACCTGCATAGAAATTAAAATTAAAATCTTAAAATTTAATTAGTATACAATTTGGTTAAAAAAAACTAACAATGTTGATTAATAGACCACAAAAATCCGCGCGAAATTACATAAAAAAAAATCGAAAAAAAATTCATACCTCCATTAACGAACTTTTTTTAAAATTAGAACTTGCCGGCTATAATAGCAACTCTCTAGCAAACCTGCCCACACAAACGTAATGTGTTTGCACCAATTTATTTAATCAAGTACAGTTTTCAAGTCTCTACCTAAAGTGTCTGGTAGAGTCGACTCTACATTGTAGGGTGTAACGCCGGTGGTCTCATTAGGAGTCATAAACGAAGCAGCGGCTCCCGCAGAAGCGGTTTATGGGGATTAGGCTGCATTAGTCGGTGCACTTTTACTGTTCTCTATAATCTATAAATGTAGAGTTGGTACGTTGGTTAGTAATGGACCACTTTAATGACAATGTTTTATACTGTGACTAAATTTTTTAGCAAAGTAGGTATTAAAGTACTTTTCTTGTGACCGATCCCTACTTATATTATAAATGCGAAAGTAACTCTGTCCGTCTGTTACGCTTTCCCGCTTAAACCTCTCAACCGAATTTGATGAAATTTGGATAGGTATACGTTGAACCTCAAGAACGGACGTAGGCTACTTTTTGTTAGAAAATAAGGGGGGGAAGGAATGGTGGGGGGAATACCGCCTTTGAAAGTTTATATGGGAAAATGTTTATTGTTTAAGTTAGAGATATGAGATTTGGCACAAATATAGCTCGAAACTTGGATTAAAATATATACTACTTTTTGTTTCGAATATTAAGGGAGATAGGGGTAAAACCGACCATGAAAGGATGTAGTCCACGCGAACGAAGTCGCGGGCACAGCTAGTTTCATATAAACGTTATAAAGCCTAAAAATATATTTAGAGGGTGCGCCAAATTATTTGTCCATTACGTCACCGAGTGACGTAAGCGAAATCATTGCAAAAGTACTGTCAAAAAAGTGCATTCCTCAGTAGACCACACGCGTGTATTGTCAAGGACATGTCCCGATGTTATCTATTCCGCTACAATACGAGAGATCGACTCCATTTGCAAACAGCATTACACACGACCAACTCAATTTTTAACCTTAAATCCAGCTCCTTTAAGTCCATTTCGATTCTACGAATCAGCAGATCTAAACTTGCGGAATAAAGGATATCTCACATTGTCATTTTCTGCTCCGAACCGCATTTGAAACGTGTCGAGGATGACATTCTCTGTCAATGGATTCCCGATTTTAAGCCAACGGCTTAGAGTCCCATTTTGATGTCAGTGTTTGTTTTTATTGAAAGGAATTTACGAATAAGAATCCTCGTCATTGGCGAAATCAAACTTGATTTTCCCTTGGGAGATGACTTTGGGCTTATTTATATGGATGACAGAATATATGGATAGATATAAAGGTAGTGTCAAAGCCGTATAAAGTATTATGACAGTAGTTAATTTAATTGTTTGATTTATGTCCAGTTCCAATATTTTACAATTCGTAATATGTCAAAAATTACTATCCGTTTTTTATGAGTTGTTAATTCTAATTTCAAATTTGCTTTCCATATCAGCTGTTGCCAGTCACCCGTCAGTCGTTTTTAGCTTACCTACGCTACGCCTCGTATAATTTATTACTATCCGTAACTAGAATGGATCGTTTTTCAAATATTGGAACCGGGCATAAGTCTATGAAAAATGCAGAGAAGTTCCTATAAAAATTAAATACTTGGCCACATTAAGTTCTCTCATTATTTCCTACTAATATTGTAAATGAGAACGTTTTTAAGAATGAATGGATATATGTATGTTGTATGTAAGTTATTCACGCAAAAACTACTGAAACAATTTACATGAAATGTATTAAGAATAGATATGAAACCTTACGACAACCTCGCTGGCGCAGTGGCTAAGGTAGGCAACCAAAGCGCGAAAGGTCCCGGGTTCGATTCCCGGTCGGATCAATTTAGAAAACGAACTTTTCTAAATTGACTTGCTCATCCCTTCTCTCTCACTCACTCATCCCAGCACACCCAGACCGTGTGCGGGGATGACGCCCCCAGTTAGTATCCGTCGTCTGGTGCTCATAGTACAAGGGAAAACCTTAGTTTGAGACCAGGTGGTTGGTGTGATTGTCTGGTGCATTTATTTATTTATTTAGATTAACATATAGGATATTTCTTTCAACGCAGGCGAAGATACGCGCAACACCTAGTATTATATATTTCTGTAAAGTGATTTAATTATTTTGATAAAATAGCAGCTGCAGATAACAAAACTTGGCATGCTAAATGTATGATTATGTATCTTAACGCTAGCCAATAACAGAGTTCGACTGCTTTGGCAAAATCAGTGTGAACATAATAAATTTAATTAGTGTATTTCTAAAATAAGACACAAAATCATTAGTAACTACAAAAATCGATGATAATTTTAATTATTTACAAAAAAGATATTCTGGATTTTTTCGGTCAAACAATTTAAAACAATATTTCACCATTGGAAAGCTACTTTCACCCTGAGTAACATAGGTCATATTTATTGCTAGAAAAACAGGCCTAGCATGCGCAGCGAGAGTAAATTTTATCGCGCTCTTATGAAGTGTAAAAATAAATGCGTCAACAGCTGATTGGCTGAAATTACGAGTACGGTGTACTATCACCCGATCAACGGTATAGAAATGTTTGTCGTCTCACGTGATAAATTTGACGTATCGCGCATGCTAGGCCTGTAAGTCCACGCGAACTTAGTCGCGAGCAGCCGCTGAAAGACATAAGATTAATTTACGAGTAGAAAACACTTTTTTAAACAACGTTCCAACGGTTTTAAGAACAAGACAAGGTAAAACGATTCAAAACAACAATTTGGAAAGTTGAGTTGATGATAAATAAGTGTATCCGATTAAGAACAGTAGGATTAGTGGCGGTGCAGTGGCGGCTCACCTTGATAAAGTCAGCATTAGAGCCCAGTAAGTGGCTCAGTAACAATTTGTCGCCCACAATTGTTTAAGCATTACTGTTGGATAGTACTATTTAAGACATGACCTACTTTGTTTATGTAATTTAATAGGCGGCATTGAATATTATAATGAGACTTTTGTTAACTTTTACTTTTTATGATATACCTACCTATTCCATTTTAACCGACTTTAAAAAATTGATTCCTAATTCGAACTGTATACTGTACTGTATGACCGTATGACTTTATACTTTATTGTACAAAACGTTATAGAAATAGGCTATACAGACCAATCATAAAACAATTGGGGGTGTCGTCCCGCTAGAAAGCGATATCTTCCAGACAATCTTTAGGGAGATGAAATATTAGATGACGAAAAATGGCATTTGTGTGTTCGCTCGTAACGTAGTTTATGACTCGAATATGTATAATCATAATCATAATCAATTAATTTATTCATGTTGGTTACAAGTTACACTTATATGCATCGTCAAAATTAATATAAACCAAAATTGAATCTACAGCCGGTTCCGAACCTAATCCTACCGAGAAGATATATATGTATACTATATCTGGATGGATCGGTATCTGGAAATATAAATGTGTATTTGTTATTTTTTCACTCCAAAACTACAACACGGATTTGAATGAAAATTGGTAGAGAGGCAGATGACCCCAATAACTCATAGGACATTATCTTTTTACTACGACGACCTCCGTAGCCGAGAGGCGAGCCGGCCGGATTTTGGCGTCGCGCTATCTCTGAGGTGGATACCAAGTTCGATCCCCGGTTAGGTACATGAAATTAACTTTTCTACATTGTCTTGGGTGTAGGTGTTGTAGCACCGCCGTTGTTTCTGATTTCTGCAGCACAAGTACTTAAGCTGCTTACCACATAATCAGAGCAATGTATATGATGTTGTCCAATATTTACTTATTTACTACAAAGTGGTCCAGGTGAGATCGCGGGCTAGTTAATCATATATCATTATTCAGTATCGAATTCGCCAGAAACATCGCCTTAAATCAATGACACAGCTGTATTACTAACAGAACCGCAAGCTCTCTCGACCCGTGTTTACCGAAACGAGCATTTTATTGATATTAAATAAGTCAAGGGGTCATTACCGGGACAAAGCCGAATATCGGTCGCGTGTGCCGGCTCCTTCGTGCCGATCGAGATACGCGGCCCGCCGTAATCGGTTTACTGGGACCAGCGCTTTGGAGGCTGGCGCAAGGCACGAGAGAAACGAGAACAATGTCTTTGTTAGAAACAGCTGTAGTATCTTGCAAGCAGTTGGATGGCTGGCTCAAATCTCAAGGTAAATGCGTGCTGAACTACTAAGCTTTTAGCTAAAATTATGGGCTCTCCACGTAGTAAAATCACTTTGCATTGTATCCAGTGACGATTCAAAAGTGTTATATATAACCTACATGAATTAAGAAATATTTATATTTGCGTTTGAGTACAGATTAATATCAATTTGATTCATTATAAGTATGTATTGACAAAAAAAATGTTCGAAAGTATGTTGATACTTGATTAGAGCCTATGGTACAAGTTTTGCTTAGTCTTTATGGCTAAGATTTTACATTCATGGATTGGCCATAATTTTCACACAATGACCAAAAATTTTCCGCCTGGCTCAAACCACAGGCGCAACTAATTTGTTTAACAGTACATAATCTCGTTTAAGCAGGTAGAACATACCTGCTAGGACAGATTTTTAAACAGAGGTTTTATATTAACTTTTAATTAAGTCACAAATTAACTAAGCTCAAATTTTTTTAATACATTTTACGTCATTCAAAAACTACGAATCCATTCCACAAAGTAAACCCTTAATAAGTTTAAGGGTTTATTTTATTTAGTTATGAATGTTTAAAAATGTGGAAATAATAATGATTTGCACTAGTATTAGAAATACTTATTCGGATGCGAGACCTTAGATAGTAGGTACATACCCGTACAACAATGGTAAATTTAATCTTTACCCAAGAAACGGCAATTGGTATTTGGTCGCTTAGATCCGAGTACACGGCAATATATGTCTTCATAAATTGCGTTCATTTGCGTTTTCAATTTATAAAACATAGTCCACCGTCTGAAACCTCGCTCTCTCCTGCCTTGGGCCACGCATCAAACGGCGGCTAATGCAGGTGACTTGCAAGCTGTTAATACGAGCCACTTCCCCGTAATGACCTGAGGACCTGTCTCTAGAAGTGCGACCCTTGCCATACGTACCCTGACAGGGTGCTTGCGTTCTGGAAAATATGTTGTAACTCATTGTTTCACTGTTGTTCAACACTTTACACGCGCAGATATCTCTTAAAATGTTTAAATGATTCTTAACGAGTTTTTACTTTGTGGAATACAATTTTCAATTCCAAATTTGAGAGACCCAAGAAGCATTTGTCATACTTCGATACAGTTTTCACTTGTATTGTATGAGACAATGTATTTTGGGTGTGTTAAAACAGCTATGACAGACGAATTTTGAAAGAAGAAGCCATTGTACGAGTTCCAATTTAGAAAAACAATATTCTGCACTCAAAACGAATTGCAATGCGCAGATTGCTAGGCGAATTTTATAACACAAATAGGTTAGCGAGTAATCCAAAACGTGAGTAAATATATTATGAAAATAACAGAAACATTTCGTCTCCTCTTGCGATGTAACTCGAACCCAAGACGTCCAGTGTCGCGCGTGCTACTCTTCCAAATGAGAAAATATTTAAATTTCAATAGTGCGGCATAAAAAAGTGTGAAAGAAACACATTTTAAATTATCGTTTGGTCTGTTTGTAAAAGCGGGACAATTTCGGCATCGCGGGGGACACCGGGACAGACTGCCTGACAGCGGGACTGTCCCGCCCAAAGCGAGACGTATGGTCACGTTAGGCATGAAGCACTATAAACAATTTTGAAAGTCTAGACGTGAGTAAATCTACTATATAAAAATAAGTCGGTTTTTCCTCCCTGACGCTATAACTCCAGAAAGCACGAACCGATTTCCACGGTTTTGCATTCGTTGGAAAGGTCTCGGGCTCCGTGAGGTTTATAGCAAAGATAATTCGGGAAAATTTCCAACAGAAAAGCGGGAAAATCCTCTCAGGCTAAACGAAGTTAGCCGGGACCCCTAGTTGATTATAATTTGAAGCTTCCAAAGACGCAATGGGTATCTAAGTATGTATCATGAGCTTCTACTGCTCTCAGTCATGATACATACTTAGATACCCTTTTCACTTAGATACTTAGATTTAACTACTGTATATTTAAACAGGTACTAAGGCATACACAAATGGTATCGAATTAAAACTCCGAAACAATAAAGTGATACGTAAAACTGGACATAAACGCATTCCTAGATAAGGGTCCATTGTTCGAGACGACAGATGACCGATACCGGTTGAGCGTGGGAGGATCGGCTTATTAGGGGGGGCATGAGACGTGCTAGGGCTGGTTTTATAAAATTAAATATTGGACATCACGTCATACATTGCTCTAATTTTGTGGTTAGTAGGAAAAGCAGCAGTAACATAAGTGTTTTACCGAAATCAGAAACAACGAGACAACGACGTTACCACAATACCCAGATTTGAGAATATAGAAAAAATAATTTTCCACATTGACCCGTTGACCTGACCAAACCAAACCCGGTACCTTAGACCTGCCTCGACGACAAACTCCGATCTGCTCGCTTCACAGCTATGAAAGTTATTAAAAATAAAAAGCGACCCGCCCTGGCTTCGCACGGATACAATGTAGATATGTATGTAGATACTAATATATTTTTGGCTTTACTGTACCTACCTTGACACTACATAATATAAAGAAAAGTTGCTTCCCGATGTATGTCCCAATGTATGCTTGGATCTTAAACAAGTACGCTACAGATATTGATGCGGTTGACAGACAGAGCGATTCACGACGAAGGTTTATATGTTTAATACAAATATTTTTATAGTATTTGACGTATTGCGCATACTAGGCCGCATTTCACTTTGTTTATTTTTGATTTATTCCGGCGCTAGCAAGTCATTGTTCCCACTCTAATGGTTAGTAACATTATTAAACCTGCCACTGTACAATGAGTGAATAACGATAGTTACATATCACAAATTATAATTAATGTATCGGCCATCGGCTGTGTATATGCATGCTGACGAAATGCTTTAATCGTACTTACTGTTCGATTCTGTTGTTTTACTTTTTGACATTAGTTGTTTCAATGACAGTTGCCTTTGACGTTTATTTATTTTATACAATATTTTTTTTTATATAAAACCAGTATTAAGCTTCATACAGGGTCAATTTAGATACTAATTATTTTTGCAGCATATCTATACTAAGTGTATGATACATGAATAATTTACAATAGATATAAGCCTTTCTTTTAAATAAAAACTGTAAATAAACACATTTAAATCGGCATTAAATTGCGCATTTTTCAATATAGATGATTACATAGGGAGAAAGAGCGTGAAGTGCCGTTATTTCATACTATGTAGTGGTATTACACTTTACTACTTATTTTTCCTTAATCTTACTTATTCTCTTGAGGATTAAAATATCATCATTTATTTGTATTTAGGTATTGCATCTATTGCACTAGATTGTTCTACTAAGCCATTATAGTAAACCTGGCACTGGTCCGACCCAGTAGCATTTAATCAGAGAATTACACACTGGTTGCTTGTAAACGGCTAAATCGCTGCTCACACAATCCAGTATATTTCGTCAACTAAATAAACTTTATCGCGCTGATAATTCCACCGAACCTAAATCTATTCGCTCCTAAACAGATACAAGTAAGATTGTAGGCAAGCCCGATAAGCTATCGCATGTGATTTTTAAGTGGCATCACGCTGATACCATTAAATAAATACGATCGGAAGGCCAGCTGAATCGCCATCTGGGTTTGTGGCAGAATGTCCAGAGCTGGTTGGCTTGCGAACACGGCAGTGGTTTACTTCTTTTGGCCAAAATACGACTCAGAAATTCTTTAGAAAAGGTTCTCCATTAAACAATGGAAAATCTTTATTTAACTTCCTTTCTATTTTTCTTTATTTATTTACCTTTATTTTATAAGACCTCCTAAATTGTATTAATACTATAATAATTAATGTGTAAAACCAATCTCTGTAAAGTTTTTGTGAAATAAAGTAATAAATCGATCTATCTATTTTACCTGAACATGTGCAAAGTATGAAAGAAAAAAATGAAAACAGTAATATTTTATTTATTATAACTTTATTGCACGTAATTAAAATTAAAAAAGGCGTACTTAATGCCTAGTGGCATTCTCTACCAGTCATCCTCAAAGATATTGATTTTTTGCAAATTATCTTTATATTGCGAATTTTCAATCCTCCGAATCAATTTAATAGTCAAGTTGTTGATAAGTATAATTTTGTCGTCCTAGATCAATCTTCGTAGAACATCTAAGAAGGATCGGGTATTTAAAAGTATCCTAGTTGATTGCTAAGCCAACATCCTTAATAATTAATTTGTTTCAGTGTGTATGGAAATGAATAAAATGATACATACATTCATACATATATGAATGTATGTATCATTTTATTCATTTCCTACTCCATTCAGTTCAATCAAATCGCTGACTCATTCGTGGACAGTTCTGTTAAAATTTATTTACCATTAAAATCTAAGTAAAAGGAGCCCTAATTAATATGTATGTACTACTAATTTAACTTAGATTTTCCTTCATGTAACACCTTCCTTAAATGCACCATAGAGTTCTCATTGTTATTCCTTCACTATTTATACTTTTTAATCGACTTCAGAAAAGGTGGTTCTATGTTCAACTTTTTATGTATTATTTCTCTTAATCTGGATACTCATACAGAAGTCAACACGTTTAACGTTTGAATACATCTATATCCCATACAAAGGCGATGCAATAACATAAAAAAGGTCTTAAACATTTTATGCGAACATTTTCCGTTGTACACCGTTTATTTTCATATATTCTTCTGATAAGCTATCGCATGTGATTTCCAAAGTAGCAACAAGCGAACGTTAGTTAGGTACTAGCGATTCTTTGCGAAGATCATTCGATAACATTGCGATCTTTCCGGATAAGAGTTAATCCGATTGACGTAAATAGGGGTTAATCGATAAATTTCGTAAATAACAAACTTACGTTTAGCGTCTGAGTTGACATCACGTGCTTTAGAGCTAATTGATGTAGGTATTGTGTAAAAGTGATATCGGTCCCTGTCCCTGTGTGGTGTTGTTGTATTCCTACTTATGAGTAAGGTTTCCAGAGCTCCTATGGGGTGCTACATTAGTAGCAGGGGTCAAGCCTTCAAGGTAAGGGCGACAAGTCCAGTTATAGCTTTATTACGCTGTACTTGTAGCCCTTAAGCTAGGACCTCATTACCACTTAACATCTGGAATGAGGTCCATCTTGAAGTACAATATAAAAAAACACATTAACAGTAGCCTAAAGCCTACCTCTATAAATTGACAAGCCAACACAAACATTTTTCAATTCCAACTATCCCCCTTTTTGTCACATTTTTTATAATTTTTTTCTCCTATTAATGGCAGCGTCATGTTATATAACTCAAACTCAAACTCAAATATTTCTTTATTCAAGTAGGTTACATATAACTATTTGAATAGTCATTGAATACAATGCAAAGTGATTCTACTTCCGGCTCGGAACCTATATCTACCGAGAAGACACCGGTAAGAAACTCAGCAGATCATTTACAGTATCAGTATCTAACTTATTGCTATGTGTAGCTCACTTTGGACCAAGTCATATAGTTTTGGTTTTGAAGAGTGATGAAACAAATAAGTACTCAAGTAAGTTCGAGAGGTAAGCTGGAGCAGACCAGTCCCCAAAGGTGGCACCTGTTCACAAGCATGACGTATGTGCCAGCCATCGCTTCACTCAACCATATTGTAACCTAAAGCATTCCTCGATAAATGGACACAACCAACGCATAAATGATCCAGTAAGTAGTTCCTGAGATTTAAACAAAACGGGTTAAAACAAACAAGCAAACAAACTCTTTAGATTTATAATATTAGTATTTTTTTTTAAAGGACGTCTAAACGAATATGAAACATTTTTGGAATATCCTAATAACTATAAAGGGAGCGTGAGAGTGACAGAATTGATGTATTTGTTAAAAATCACTCCTAATCCCATGCACGCAAATCGTCTTAAATATCACGTGATATTAATTTTGATGAGATCAATAACTGTTTAGTGCAAGAAACGCTAGATATATATCAACAAAACAATGATAAAATGAATGTAATCACGATTCTTACCTACCTACTGTTTTATCTACGATAGGTGTATTCACATCCTTGTGTACTGATAACAGTAATTCATATACCTATTTTGTTACAAACATTAACTGAAGTATTTACAATTTAACGGGTCAAAACGCGACGCCATTTTTATTTGGTAGTTAATACGAACTATTCACTGCCGGATTTGACCCGTTAAATTATTTTATATGTTTTAATTGGAGCGCGAAAGTTTTAAAGTTTATAATAACTGAAGTAGCTAGTTTAACTCGTACAAGTTAAGTTTTCATACAAACCTAGCTTAGAGATTAAATTTTTTGGTTAAGTAATACCTACCCATCTAGATGACAAATAGTAATCTTCTTTTTAAATATACGTATACAGAGGAATCTCTTATGGAATTGATTTTTTTTTTCTGGTTCCTGTTTTAAAAAGGAGGTTTCTTAATTCGACCGTATACTTTTTTTGTTACGTCTGTGTGTCCGTATAATATAATTTTGATATTTTTTTGGTTGAAGAAGAGAGGTTTCCGCGGTGGTGCAATGATACGAATGGCAGGATCTGATGATGGTATCTTAGATAATTTAAGTGGATGTCTGTTTTTTTGTAGCTTTTTATTACGATAGAGTGACTCATGAAGGACCTTTTAAATATATAGATATCAACTACCTTTTACAGGATTTACTGGTATGGAATAGACCAAGCATTAAGTCTACCTGTTGTTCTCTTTTGTACAATAAAGTTTTAAATAAATATATAAATTTTCACGCGTCCGAAGCTGGGGCGGGTCACTAATAATAAATAAATAAATATTGCACAACATCACATTACATTGCTCTTATTCTGTGGTAAGTAGCTAAAGCACTTGTGTTACAGAAATCAGAAACAACGACGGTAACACAACACCCAAACCCGAGACAATACAGAAAAGTTCGTTTCCCATATTGACCCGACCGGGGATCGAACATCAGAGATGGCGCGACGCCATAGTCGGCACGCTCGCCTCTCGGCTACGGAGGTCGTCAAACAATTTGTTAAGTTTTTTATTAGTAACTGTATGGTGAACTAAGCTAAAAGAATTTAATTTATTCCTGTATGCTCGTAACTAATTCGAAGTGAGTGTTGCCTCTTATCAGCGCTATTTGAAGAACAGGATTATCGGTCGAGGCCCTCACTCTACCCCTGCCCTCGCGATCGCGAAACACCGAATTCTTATAAAGTTCTTATGTTTGCTGATAATAAAAATCACGGTAACCATATGGGCAGCGAATGACTGTCTTTGTACGTAGTTTTCTTAGCCTGATAATGATTTGACATAGGAAAAGTTGCTTAATAAGTAGTTTCTTGATAAAGTGACAATGTACTTTTTTTTAAATTGAGACTTCTAAGCTAAGACGGTTTTTTTTAAATTTTCTACTACCTACTTCATCTACCGCCTGCAATACGGTATACCAATTACTAAAATTGTATGTCTCGTCCATTATTCAGTTTATCAAAAAATAAGTTACGTATTTTTTCTTTTTATTATGTAAACAAAAATTGACTCAATTACATTGCGATAAAATTCAGCGCAATGTCACTTTTTTGTACAGTTTTAACGAAATAGTGACGTTAACATAACTCTTCACTAAATGGTGATGGTGAATGGTGATGCGCTGTCTCATAATCATTATAATTTTCCGTTAGTTACTAAATAGAATGATTGTTTTTCTACAGAGTCATTATTCTTATTACGTGACGAAATTATATCCAAGTAAATAATTTGTTTCTATCAATAGATTTTCCAAGAAGAAAGTCTAATCACCGGAAATGACTGTCTTAACTCTTAGATATAGAAATAAAATTGAGTAATTCATGACATATTACTATTTATACTGTATGACATTTATTGTAGAATAAATGTCATACATTATACTTAAATGATACGTACATAAGTAGAGATTTCTCAAAATTATTCACATGTTGTATGCAGCTGTTATTGCAACTCAAATTAAATCGATTTTTTATTTTTATAGTTGGTATTTTACGCCGTACTAGCGAACTTTAAATATTCGAAACAGAAATTTTATATCTCCCCTTGCGGTGCGGGAATCGAACCCACGACCTTCACGTATCGCACGTGCTTCTCTTCCAACTGAGCTAACCGCAAGTTATCGTAGGCGATGAAATTTTTCTGCTGTATCAACCGTTAGCCTCCGGTAAGTGCCCTCTGCCGAATATGTTTAGAACTACATACTTATCGGCCAAGGGTACATTAAATCTTTATTATTGTATAATTTTTGTTTTGTTGTTGTACCTTAAACAAATAAATCTCAATCTTTAAATCTCCTCACCTAGTGTCTAGCCGGCGCTATACCTACGCATAAACTGAACAAACGGCTTTTGTACATCCATCTACTGTAGAATACAATTTTTGTGTGTACAACAAAAATAATTAAGACCTCTCAGCGGCTGTTCTATTATGCACGTCTCCTGGAAACGTTTCTCCGTGCACGATGCATCATTTTTGACACAACTTCACCGTTACATTTTCATCGCGACCAAAATCGAGATAAACCGGCCGGCTGCCGTCATTTTCCTAACAATGCCGAACAATGAAGTTGTCAACTTGACATTTGCCGCCATCTTGGCTGTTGTCCGGCCACGGCCATCGATCATAGGAGCGCGGCACTATCGCGCTCGTATAATTTATTATATTTACCCGGCTACCGGATATAACCGTGTCCGTTCAACACTGTCAACACTCAATAAATCAATTATAAGTGTAGCATCTTAGAGATAGTCCTCGTAGGCAAAGATGGGACAAATGGATCGGGCATTGATGTTTATTATTAAGTGAGATGATGTTTAAAGACACAACTTAATCACTACGCAATACCCGGGTTTGATGTCTAATGTCCCATTGTTGGAAAAGATTTCAATGTAGATATCAATTTACAATGCCTCGCATTTCAATAAACTCTATATATAAACTAGGCTTGTGTGAGAAACATACGCGCACTACATGAACATTTAATACAGACTGGTGACAGATGCTCCGACGGACAGACAGCGAAGTCTTAGCACCTAATAGGGTGTCATTTTTACCTTTTGGGTAGGGACTAGGGAATCCTAAAAGTTGAGTTCCTAGCTTGAGGGCGACAAGTACAGCATAGTAAAACTGCCTTGAAGGCTTGACCCCTTCTATTAATGTAGCACCCCCCGAAGCTCTGGAAACCTTACTCACACGCAGGAACACAACAAAACCGGAGTGACTGTTATTTGGCTGCGGTCTTCTGTGAGGTGGAGGTATTTCACCAGTCGGACTGCTCCAGTTCGAGCGTTAAATCGTTATGCCCTACCTCTCTTAGTAATTTCAAATATCATATCAAATACCTCTATCAAAGATATCTTAGGTGGTCAGTTTGAAAAAAAAAACAAACCTTGCTACAGATGCAAGTTTGTGAAATGATACTAGCATTTAATATTATAATTTCATGTATTTTATTATTTGTATTATAATTTGTAGATGCTAGAGTGATACCTTGTCCCGGTTGCTCGTTTCCTACGTCTAGTAGAAAAAAACTTTACCAAGAAGTTTTGTTTACAGGACCAGATAATAACAATGGCGATAGGTTTATCACTCCGTGATAAGTGTGATGGATCACGTACAAACACATTACACACAATTATCCAACATCGCGGATCCACATCTACCTCGAGTCACCCATCTCGGCCAGATTTTAACCGAAATTACGTAAAGATTTTATCGGGCCGATAAAGATGTGATCAATTTCTCGTGCTACGGATGAAGTCTGGAGATGATTTATTTACGATGGTAATTGATGACTACTGTATCGAGTAGATGTGATGATTGATGCGATTGAAAACATGCAACATTCGAATTATCACGTCCAAGGGCGGTTGCGTGGACCGGACGATACTGCGTTTCGTCAAAACGCCAAATGCATCTTGGTATCAACTTCATCTACAACGTTATACAATCAGTAGCACTAGATTCGACATGATTTCATGGAAACTATAAAACTGACGGTTGTCATATTTGACAAATTTATATACATACAAAAGTGACATCCAGGGCCGGCGTTAGGGTGGCGCGCGGTTGGGCAACAGCCCAGGGCGCTCGGACTTGAACGGACGCTAGAAAGCTACCCTGAGGTACCCAGATGTATTCCCCTAAATAGATGTATTAGTATACGCTTTTACAGGGGCGCTGGCAGAAATTCGTCCAGGGCGCCAGTAATTCTAGAACCGGCACTGGACATCTGTCAAACAGTCAAAATTTTTTGGTGCACCCTCCACGGAATATATGTTTTCTAGTGTAGGTATATAATTAAATACTAAATTAAATAAAAATGAAAATTACAATAATTTCATCATCATCATCATCATCTCAGCCTATCGACCTCCATTCATTTCATCATCATCATCATCTCAGCCTATGTCCTCCTGTTGGACAAAGGCCTCACCTAACTCTCTTCACAGCGTGCGGTCCTGTGTCGTCTGTAACCAACGGCTCCCCGCGACTTTAACAATGTCGTCAGTCCACCTGTTGATATAGTAATTTACTAAATTGAAAATACACATAATAATAATAATAATAGCCTTTATTTAACAATCTTTCTTATAATTGTAGTAACAATAATCTTATTTAATTATTTGACACCGGTACATGAAGATTGTCTTGCTGTCCAGCATAGGCCTCCCCTAGAGCTCGCCATCGGATGCGATTCAGCGCTTGTCTCGTCCAAGTGTGTCCCGCTATTGTTTTGAAATCGTCTTCCCATCTACGACGCTGTCTCCCTTTCCTTCGTTTGTATTGTTTCGGGCACCACTCTGTTACGTTCTTACACCATTTATCCTTTTTACTCCTAATCATATGGCCTGCCCACCTCCATTTTAGTTTTTTAACACAGAAAATACACATACATACTCTTAAAACAACATTTTTAAGCCTAACGCCCTAACTACTACTCCACGGTGGCATCTCCCATTGAATATAGGTAATTTAATGGAATAATTATATCTATTTCCGATAGTAATTCTATTTTAAAAGATAATGTATCTCATTTACAGGTTTAAGTAAGATGCATTCCATTTAAAATCGAAAGATTGGGACAGTAAGCCCATGATTTCGTTTTGATTATTTTCGTGCAATGTGCCCGTTCAATCCTTATCATTGCCATCATCGTTTATTTCTAAACCACGAATTGCATGTAAATAGCACTTCAACGATAAAAAAAGACGGGATTTAGATATGTCAAAAATATTCGACATCTCTGAAACGTCCACGTCAGATTTTCTGGTAGTTTTTAGGCAATCCATCTTTGGTTTATATCTTTGGTTTTTGCCAGAAACGTAAACTTGTCTAAGAGACGCCAATAAGTCCGTGATTTGGTGATGAATGAAGATTTATTTGTGTCGTCATTTTACTGTTTATTTTTCGAGTCACTTGATTTACGTTATCAAAGTACATAATACGTGATTTGACTGTATTAAATATAAGCTCATATTCCGGGGTAAGTATCTAAAGCGCTTGTTACAGAAATCAGAAACAATGACGGTACCAGAACACCTAGACCCGAAACAATATAGAAAAAATCGTTTTCCATATTGACCTGACTGGGACTTGAACCCAGGACCTCAGATAAGGCGCAACGTCAAACTCCGGCCTGCTCGCCTCTCTGCTTCTATTGAAGAATGAGAGTTAACGGCTTGACAATAGGGGCCGATATAGTTCCCATCGATTTTGATTATATGTCCACCAGAACTATGATATTTAGTTTATAGATGTAAGAATCACATTTAATGGTGACTACTAACTTACATAAATTCTTCTTCTTATGGTGCCGTCTCCTTTCGAAGGTTGGCGATCATTAGGGCTATTTGCATTCTGGACATCGCCGCACGGAAGAGCGACCTAGTACTCTTGCCGTACCACTCCCGAAGATTTCTTAATCAAGAGAATCTTCTTCTACCAGGCCTCCTCCTGCCCTGGATTTTCCCTTGTATGATTAGTTGGAGAAGGTTATACTTGTTGTATCTCATTAGGTGGCCGAGATATTGGAATGTCTGAGTCTTTATTGTGGTAAGAATCTCTGTATCTTTGCCCATTCTCTGCAACACCGTTTCGTTACGGATCCGCTGTGTCCACGAGATTTTCAGCATTCTCCGATACACCCACATTTCAAATGCTTTCACTTTGTCACTCAGTGTCCTTCATTCAGTGGCCTTAGTGAGCGTCCAAGCCTCAGCTCCATACAGAATCACAGAGAACACATAGCATCGAGCGGTCCTAATGCACAGTTTTAGGTTTAACCTACGATCGCAGAGAATCTTTTCCATTTTTCGGAACGCATTTCAGGCCTGTTCAATTCTGCATTTTATTTCCAGACTGTTATCGCCTTTATCATTCACTAACGTACCAAGGTATCTGTTACATACCTACTAGCTGTTACCTGCCGCTTTCCCGCGTTATTTCGGGACATAAATTATCCAATATGTTAATATAGTATGTCATCTAGCTTCCTACCAAATTTAATCGGACTCCGTAATTTCTGCAAACATAGAGCCTGGATATCTCCATACATTCTTTGAAAACTTTAGTTATCACTGTATGAGTTGTAAGGAACGTATGTTCTTTACTAAAAGTGGAAGTACTTCCGCCGAGCTAGGTGTTATCTGCTCGGGGACCAAGGCCCAACTACCAATCTTGGTTTGTTGTATATATACTTAGTGGCAAGGAAAACTCTGACATCGCGATGTAGGATATCGATGTCACGCATTACGTATGGAGCCTTGTTTACTAGGCCAATTCTGCTGACGCTGTATTTGTGTCGACTTGTAGGTAATGCCGTAGGTCGGCACAGAGTAAAGGGCTTTTATTATAATAAAAGGAATCGTAAAATGTGTTGGTAAGCGAATAACTCGACAACGCTTGGACCGATATGGACAATTCTTTGTTTAAAATGTTCGTTGAAGTCCAAGAATGGTTTTTACGGCGAGATAAATTCTTTGGTAAGCGTTGGTAAGCGAATAATTTTGTTAATAAATTTCAGGGCAAACTCTAAAGATAGCCCTTTTATTTTTCCAGTACATAGTTTAGAGTCAAGCCACATTCCAAATCTTTTTGACAGGACGAAGTCTGTCGGGCCCGCTAGTAAAGTATATATTCACTACAAACAAGATTGCTGTCTGAACGGTACGGTCGAGCACGTGAAGGTAAACAGTTGCAGTTCGGTTATACTTCTTATCCGCACGACATAAGGACGGTATAAAATCCAATGTGTATAGTCTGACGTGCTTTTGTTAGAACACAAATCCTAACCTTTCCAATTGATTATGAACTACTCATTAAAATAAACTAATGATAACTATGATTATTTTTAACAGAGGTAGGGCATAGCGATTTATCGCTCGAGCTGGAGCAGCCCGACTGGTGAAATACCTCCGCCTAACAGAAGACCGCAGAAACAACAATCACTTCGGTGTTGTTGTGTTCCTGCATGTAAGTGAAGTTTCCAGAGCTCTTGGGGGTGCTACATTAGAAGCAGGGATCAAGCCTTCAAGGTACGGGTGACAAGTCCAGTAATAGCTTTATTATGCTGTACTCTTCGCCCTTAAGCTAGGATCCCATTACCACTTAACATCAGATGGGATGAGGTCAATCTTGAAGTACAATATAAAAAAAATCTTTTTTGTTACGAGATTATTCCTAACGGAAAACGTCTATTTCCAATAGATATGATTTACTGAAATCAAATTCATCCTTATCTCTTTCATAAGTCACATAGAATGATTTATGGCCGCCTATTTATATGTTGTACACGTGTAATATATTATGATAACGACATTATTCTTAAAAACGCCAAATGTTATGTCCATTTAAACAATTTATAATATCTGATGACACTATCTAGAAATCTTAAGGCTATTTCTACACTTGAAACAATTTGTAAAGGAAATAAGCACAACTTGCAATATTTGTAACAGGCTTAGCAAAGAATTTGGTAGCAACAAAAATTTTAGACGACCTCTCCATATCGCTCCGACATGGGATCGAACCCGAGACCTCAGAGATGGAGCGACGCCAAAGCCCGAACCGCTCGCATCTCGGCTACGTAACTCGTCAAACTAAAATAAAAAAAGAAATTGACTTAGAAAATTACCTTTTTAAATGTTCTACAGATATTTGCTAACAAGCATAACATACTTCTATTTGCCTATAGTAGTTTTCCTGCGTAAAAAAAGGAGTTAATAGGCCCTGTACCCTGATGATGCTCAATTACGTGACATAGGCCAAACGCTCAGTTAGTCAACTAAAAATATCCCCACAAATAGTCCCACATTACTCTTCCAGAAGAAGTACCTCCTAAAAATCCATCGCCTAAGAAATAAAAACACTTGGGCGAGTTAGTTCAAGCAGTGTTTGCTGCGTAAATTTGCGCAAGAGCAGACCAACCGAACCTTTCCGTCGTGTAACGCGATCTGTTTGCGAACCATTTTAATTCTGGGCAAACGGGTCTGGCCAGAAATTGGGGGGCCGGCATAACTCAAGTTTCCAACTATTATTCATTTACTTATTAAACAAAACAGGTAAGTATTCTTTTTATTGCACTTCTAGATTGACCTCATCCTACCTGATGTTAAGTGGTAATGAGGTCCTAGCTTAAAGGCGACAAGTACAGGACAATAAAGCTATTACTGGACTTACCGCCCTTACCTTGAAGGCTTGACCCCTGCTACTAATGTACCACCCCCCAGGAGCTCTGAAAACCTTACTCAAGCATGACTCACGCTTGGCTGCGGTCTTCTGTAAGGTGGAGGTGTTTCACTAGTTGGGCTGCTTCAGTTCGAGCGATAAATCGCTATGCCCTACCTATTTTCAAAAGTAAGTTTATAAAATAGTCAGAATCCCACAAAACTGTTCACACAGTTCGTCTACGCGATCAGGGTCTAACATTTTCAACACTAAAGTTAACATACCTATTTGTGCCCACTGCTCTTATTCTGTGGTAAGCTGCTGAAGCACCTGTGGTACAGAAATCGAAAACAACAACTGTACTACAACATCCAGACCGGACCCAATATAGAAAAGTTAATTTTCCATATTGATCCAACCGGGAATCGAACTCAGAACTTTAGAGATAGCGCGACGCCAAAGAATCTCTCGCCTCTCGGCTACGGAGGTAGTCACTTACTAGCTAATTATATTTCCTTCTCAAGTCACTACCTGTATTGTAAGAATTCGTTTTCCATTTGTCCCGACTGAAAATCGAACCCAGAACTCTGGAGATGGCGAGGCTACAGTTCAAATTACTCGCCCCTCGGCTACGAAGGTAGTCACTTACTAACTAATTATAATTCCATCACAAGTTATACACTATATTGTAAAAATCCCCCACAAATAAAAACGGTACACGGTAGGTACTACAGGTCCCCCGGGGGCGATCAATCCTCTCCGACGCGGGGCGGCGCTTTCAGGGGCGTCAGGACATATAACATACAATACATACATACATGTATAAGACACTAGCTGACCCGACAGAAGTTGTTATGTCTTACCGACCACTATTTAATTGGAATTGGTTTTCACCCGCGACTACAATAGTATTCTTAAGAACCTTCTCCTGACAATCTACTATATAAAAATAAGTCGGGTTTTCCTCCCTGACGCTATAACTCCAGAACGCACGAACCGATTACCACGGTTTTGTATTCGTTGGAAAGGTCTCGGGCTCCGTGAGGTTTATAGCAAAGAAAATTCAGGATATATTTCAACAGAAAAGCGGGAAAATCCTTTAAGGCGAAACGAAGTTCGCCGGGATCGCTAGTAAATAAATAAATGCGCCAGACAATCACACCAATCACCTGGTCTCAAACTTACCCCCTTTTCTTTGTACTATGAGTTTTCCCTTGTACTATGAGTACCAGACGACGGATACTAACTGGGGGCGTCATCCCAGCACACCCAGACCCAAGTCAATAGAGAAAAGTTCGTTTTCCAAATTGACCTGACTGGGAATCGAACCCGGGACCTTACGCGCTTTGGGCGCCTACCTTAGCCACTGCGCCACCGAGGTCGAAAGCAAACACAACAAAAAAAAGTGTGATTGGTCCAGCCGTTCACGCGTGATGGCGTGACCAAGGGAAGCAGGGGTTCATTTTTATATATTAAGATATGTTATTACTTATGGACATCGCAAACAGTGTAGTGACTAGCTAATCCGTTGAGATACTTTTAAATGACTGGCAAAATACAATTTCTTTATAGATTTTCTGTGAAAATACAAAGCGAATATGTCGGGAATTAAGACACCGACTTCGGCGATTATAAATAAATGCGCCAGACAATATCACACCAATCACCTGGTCTCAAACTATCCCCCTTTTCTTTGTACTATGAGTTTTCCCTAGCACTATGAGTACTAGACGACGGATACTAACTGGGGGCGTCATCCCAGCACACCCAAGTCAATTTAGAAAAGTTTGTTTTCCAAATTGACCCTAACGGGAATCGAACCCGGGACCTTTCGCGCTTTGGCCGCCTACCTTAGCCACTGCGCCACAGAGGGCGTCAAATTATGACTCGATATAAAGTCAATGATTATATTTAGCCAGTTAAACTTTCAAAATAAAATCAAAACTTATTTCTTTGTTTTCATCCGCTACCTAACGAATTGAGAACCTCCTCCTTTTTTTTGAAGTCGGTTAAAATGCAGTAGAGGCAGCCCTGTTACATTGATATTTCGGAAAACTGTACGGAAAGTGACGTCGCGCTAAATTTTAACGCATTAAATCTTATACACTTTTTGTTGCATTTGCAAAATTAAAAAAAATATATGTATCGGTTTTTTTTTTGTAATCTAACCGATGGATACATTTTATACAAACTATCTGCATGACTCAAGGGTAGACTGGTAGAGAATGCCCCTAGCATTAAGTCCACCTGTACTTATTTGTGCCATAAAGTTTTTAAATAAAATGAATTATACATTTATAGGCATGAACCCTATTTTGTATTTTAGGTCGGTTTTAAAATCGCTTTTAAAGATAATTTGTACAAAAACAATACGACCTCCGTAAAGTTTACTTTAATGCCTGTTAGTTACCGCACCCATAGACAAAGTGACTTCATGATCCAAGGGTTGACTCGTACATAATGATCCTAGCATTAAGACCACCAGTTGTACTTTTTGTGCAATATAGTTTTAAAGAAATAAATTACCTCTCTACCGAACCCTTAGTAGGACCGATGACAAACTGTCAAATATCAAATAGTTAACACTTATTTTTTAAGATGCTACGAAATAAGGTTTCAACTGTGAATTGCACCAACTCGATTTTATTTTCTGCTGACAGTTTGACTCAAAATTATATTTCTACTAGCTGTGCCCGTGACTTCGTTCGCGTGGACTACATCCTTTTATGGTCGGTTTTACCCCTTTCTCCCCTAATATTCGAAACAAAAAGTAGTCTATATTTTAATCCTAGTTTCGAGCTATATGTATTTGTGCCGAATTTCATAAGTATCTCTAACTTCAAAAATAAACATTTTTCCATATAAACTTCCAAAGGTGGTATTACCCCCCCCCTTATTTTCTAATAAAAAGTAGCCTATGTCCGTTCTTGAGATTCAACGTATACCTATACCAAATTTCATCAAAATCGGTTGAGAGGTTTAAGCAGGAAATTGTAACAGACACACAGACAGACAGACAGACAGACAGACAGACAGAGTTACTTTCTCATTTATAATATTAGTTTTCTATCAATAACATTGAAACATTGAATAAAGACACTCATTATCGCGTTGATGTCTTTTGAATGCCTGCCACTGTCTGAAGATTAATGGGTTAAATATTTCACGATACGTAATGGGTCAAAAATTACTATCCGTTTTGCTACGAGACGTTAATTTTAATTTTATATTTACTTTCCATATCAACCGCCGGACCACTGATGACAGCTGATAAAGAATGTAAATTATGGAACGGTATTAACGACTCGTAGTCGGTTGGAGAAATACGGATAGTATTTTTTTGACACATTACGAATCGTAAAATATTGGAACCGGGCAATAGTTAACAAAATGTTAATAAGTGTGTGAGCGAGCGTGTATATGTGTGTACTAATGTGTTTGTGTATACGTTTATATGCGAGCGTCTGTATTTATGTGATAGCTGTCGGGTGTGTGCATGTGTAGAAAAACCTAAACATCCGATCCAGGGGGTCTACTCTCGAAAACGAAACGAACATACGAAAGGATTCGTTTTTGAAGATTTATCAAATGTTCGGGAGTTAAAGCGTGGTTAATGATTTGCATAAATAATATTTTGTTTTTATTAAACGCTTTATTCGCATTCGAAGTGAATTGGTTGCGACTGCGTATGAGAATTAAAAATTGCTATCCGTTGTCGGATCCGACATATTTCGTTTTAGAGAGTAGGCCTCCTGTGCGCGTTTCCGCCATTGCTTCTTGCCTCACCATAATGTTTAAAAAAATTATAATATCAATCATATATTAAATATATATTCATATATTATAGCAGTGGCTAAGGTAGGTGGCCAAAGCGCGAAAGTTCGCGGGTTCGATTCCCGGTCGGGTCAATTTGGAACTTTTCTAAATTGACTTGAGTCTGGGTGTGCTGGGATGACGTCCCCAGTTAGTATCCGTCGTCTGGTACTCATAGTACAAGGGAAAACCTTAGTTTGAGACCAGATGATTTGTGTGATTGTCTGGCGCATTTATTATTCTATTTAATCCCATGTACTTGTAGGTACTATAGCAAATTCTATCCCACGCTGGTGCTAATGCTAATAATTCGGGACGCATTACACTGACAGCCAGTGACCGATCGGCCGCGGGAGGGGACAGAGAACCGTCCACGGGGTTGGGATAATGTTTGAGAGCTGTTTTATACAGGGAGGCAAGCCTGGCACTAATAACATTGTTCGTGCGTTGACGTTTAACATCTTCGTGTCCAACTTCTCGTTCCCGTAATTTCAGAATTCCATAAAAGTGAAAATGAAAGTGAAAGTATTTATTCAGCACACAAAAAACGATATAAAAAAAAAACGGCCAAGTGCGAGTCGGACTCGCGCACCGAGGGTTCCGTACAAACCTGCAAGGTTTACAAAGTTCGTTCATTACGACAATCGAGTCACAACTATGGTATTTTTATTGCAAAATGAAATTCATAACATTACAATGGGGAAAGATGGAGGAGCATAAATATTTTGTAATTTAACTAAAAATTTAAGGTTTTCGGAATTTTTCCTTTATGTGTGCTATAAAACGTTGCTTCATGCCAAATTTCAAGATTCTAGGTCGACTGGAAGTACCCTTTAGGTTTTGATTCCCTTGCGAGTACTTGCGAGTTTCAAAATATGCAGCTTAAATTGCTGTTTCTTTTGATTGCGTTGACATAGAAGTTTGATTTTGTTACAGCTTAAAGGTATTATAGACCTGAGTATTTGGTATGAATTTCAATTTAATACCTCTACGCGTTTATGAGGAAATGGGTAGTAAGTTTAAAATTATTAAAAAAATATATATTATGTGATGTAACTAAAAATGTATGGTTTTCGTAATTTTTCCTTTATCTATGCTATAAGACGTTGCTTCGTACCAAATTTCAAGATTCTGAGTTCACGGGAAGCACCCTGTAGGTTTTGATTCCCTTGCAAGTGTCGAAAATTTGCGGCATAAACGGCTGTATCTTTTGATTGCGTTGGCTTAGAAGTTTGATTTTTTCACAGCTTCAAGGGACAGTAGACCTGAGTAATTGATATAAATTTCAGCTTCATACCTCCACGCGTTCCTGAGAAAAAGGGTCTTGACAGACGGACGGACAGACGGACAACAAAGTGATCCTATAAGGGTTCCGTTTTTTCTTTTTGAGGTACGGAACCCTAACAATGTTACAAGGAATTATTTTAGAGCTACAAATTAAACTAAACAGGTAACAGCTTACATCAATTCTGCTTACCCTAATAGTGTGCTAAAAAGGCAACCATCTCAGCATTATGCCGTATAAAACATGTATCTCACCTGTCATTAACTTTCATCCATAAAAATGTTGACGTTAATAGTTGTGCTGAACTATTTACACTTCGAATGTTGTTAATAGCTTCTTGCTTATGATATATCAATAGTTGAATTTTCTATTTTGTTGTGACAAATCCAGTTTCGTCAGTCGCGGCCGCTCGGGTACTATTTCTGTTTTTTTTCTATATTTCTCACTGCTTTTCTTCCGTATTGGTCGCAACATGATGTTTTCGTTCGTTTCCTCGATAAATTAATTATTCCACACAATAATTGTTTTTCAATTCGAACCTGTAGTTCCTAAGATTAGCGTATTACAAACAAACTATTCAGCTTTATAATATTAGTATATATTGTTAAAGCTGTTTAAAATAATAGAAATATGTCGATTCCGATTACGGGTAGAAATTTTAATTTTAATAAACATAACCAATTTACGCCGAATGCGAATAAAGCATTTTAAAAACAAAACATTATTTAGGCAAATCAAAAAATACGTTTTAACTCAAGAGGTCCCAAGAACTAGGTATTACACATTTATCAGAGTTAAGATGGCGTTAGTCATAGGTTAAGATACTTTGAGAAAAATAAAATAAAATGGACTTTAAAATTCAAACACACATTTGTAACTTTTATAAACAGAAAAATTGTATCTCCCCTTGCGGTGCGGGAATCGAACCCACGATCTTCACGTATCGCGCGTGCTGCTCTTACCAACTGAGCTAACCGCAAGTTATCGTAGGCGATGAAACTTTTCTGCTGTATCAACCGTTAGCCTTCCGGTAATATTTAAAGTTCGCTAGTACGGCGTATAGTACAATAAAAATAATAAAATCCATTTGTAACAATTTTTTTTATTCCCCAACAAAATTACACATAAGTAATTTATTCAGATTGACATGGACAAACGTCATACATGACATACTCGTAAATAGAATTTGCGAATGAAGTCTATTTCTGTCTATTTTTTTTATTACGCAGTGATTCTTCCAATGTCAAGTGTTTAAAGCGACGCGTGAAAAATGAGACTGCGCGGTTGAATGAGGTAGTTCTTTCTATATTCCGTCTATAGGTATACAAAAAATGGCACGTAAAACACTATGACATCAAACATACGTACCTATATCAGCACTCTCCATCATATCACCTCCCAAAATCGTAATTGTCGCATGTAAAGTGACACTCGACCAATATCAGCTACCGAAGTCAGGATTATAGGATTATGGGCATTGCCGCCATGTGTGGTTAGCTTTCAATTTGAGCGATACCAGAGTTTATCGAGAATATTCGTGTTTAACAACTTTTTCGACATCGAAATTTATGGCAGGGTAGATACGTTCCGAGAATTTTTGAGGTGTGATAAATAAAAAGCTTCCGTTGATGTCGCTTGGGTAAACAAGATGTATGTGAGTAGCATTGGAAGGTTTAATGTGGATTGAAAGTGATTATTGAAATACAGTTAAAGTTAAATATAAAGATAGACTATCAGTTAAAGTTACTACTACTACTACTGCCCGCGACTTTGTTTGCTTTGGTCGATTTTACCCCAATCTCCCCTAATATACGAAACAAATCCAAGTTTTGAGCTATATTTGTGCCAAATTTCATATCTCTAACTTAAAAAATAAACATAACCCATATAAACTTTCATAGCGGTATTACCCCCCCCCCCCCCCTCCATCTTCCCTTTTTTCAAAACCAAAAGTAGTCTATTGTCGTTTTAGAGGTTCAAAGTAGGAATACCTATACCAAATTTTATCAAAATTGGTTCAGTGGCTTAAACGTGGAAGCCGGATAGACAAAGAAACAGACAGAGCTACTTTCGCATTTATAATATTAGTATGGATAAGTAAATTAACAATTTCCAAGCTATAATTACAATTAGTCCGCAGCAATGAGGAAAGAAAACTTAGTAGTAAAATAGACAAGTTATTAAACGTAAAAATACATTCACAAGCGTTTCCCAGTCACGTAAGCCGCTATCGGCCCGAAGTCGAGCATAAAATTAATTCTCGAGTCCGATGCCTGTGGAACGGAATATAATTCATCATACCCTTCGGCGGCTATCACGCCGAGGGATCGTTGTAGTTTTACAGCGTGATTATTCAATTATACAAAAACTTGCTTTTTACTTAACAAGAAGCAGGAATCTAGCTTTTTATTAATATGTTACCTAAAAATCATTTTTTGAATTCCGGCAGTTTAATATTAGCGCATCTTGCATTTGAAATTTTTCTTTATGTATAGTACCTACATACTACTCAAGCCCTTTTCTTGTACTAAGGAAACTCTCAGAAGAAACAACGCAGTGATTCCGTCAAAGTTCTCTTGTCAAAATAGTATTTAATCCATGGACCTAATATAATAAACAGGACTGATAACTCTGAAAATTTTCATTATGAAAAATTAACACTATTGCGATGCAATAAAGTATTAATTCCTGTGCGCTTTACACAGATGCAAATCCGAGCCGACAGAGATAGCCAGGCCGGAGGCGTGTGTCTCGTTCTTTGATCTTTCTTAGATCTTGCCAGCATAAAATAATATTTCTGATCTAAATTTTGCCTGATCAAAAACTCAGTTTATGCACTTGTATTTTATTGTTATTTCAACAATTGTAAAATAATAAATTATATTTTAATTTATTTCTTTGATTTTATACATAAACTATAAAGAAAACGTAAAATAGTATTTGCTTATTTCTAATTTCCTAGTGGTAACCCTCTAAGGCATCACCATGAACTGTCATGGTGTCAGTAAGTCAAACTGTCATTGATTGAGTTTATCAAAATATTATTCCTAATATAATTCTAAGGCACCTTTTAAGATAAAATGGTGAAAAAATGTTGCGTTTATACTTGTTCAAGTGAATCATATAGTGATTGCCATATATCGTTCCACGGGTAAGCTTAAAATAATCTTACTGTAAATCTTACCACTAGGGTACCCATAATTCTCGTAATATTTCAATTGTGTGCTCGAGTTAGTTCTTCACTGTTGTACATTTATTTACAGTTACCTACCTTAAAAATGAAGTAATGCGACAAAAATGGCTCAGCAATACACGTAAAGCAAAAAATCACTAAACATTCTGTCGTATGCAGTCGGGACTTGCTATACCTACGATTTCTCCTGTGGTAAGTATCATTAGTAATTGTTTATCATGCTTCAACGCAACAACACACAACAAGATTTAATTTTAGGAATCTTTGTTTAAACACCTAATCAAGTATTTTAAAAAACACTATTTGTATATACACTATACATAGTCTTTTAGGTTCCATACACTATACATAGTCTTTTAGGTTCCATACCCAAGGGGTAAAACGGAACCCTATTACTAAGACTTCGCTTTCCGTCTAACTGCCATCAGGCTGTATCTTGTGAACAGTGATAGTTAGTTATAATTTTAATTTTTTGATGCCTTTATAACAACATCAAATACTTAATACTAAAAAACAAGATAATATACGTATGTAAAGGGCTCCCATACAACATACGTGATTTTATAGCTTGCCGGATATTGATAGCTATTACAGTTAGACACTTAAAATATTGACGGAATACACTTTATTTAAAGACAAATAATTAAATTGAAATAAAATAAATACTTAAGAAGGATTCGTTTTACAGTCAAATATAGACCTTTACGACTTATGTACTTGGCCCGGTTTATTTTTACTTAATTCTTTATATGAGTATTATTTTGTAGGTCATAAACTGGATGTAATATGTTGCACTAAGTTAACTGTAATGTTTATTTTACAGACCAAAAAAAATAAGTTCTCAGTAATACATTGAGCCACCGACCACTACCAGACTCTGACGAAGAAATCCTACATCCTGCCACCTCTTGAAGATATTATCATGTTTAAAAAGTCGTTTAATCGATCAAAATGTTCAAACGATGTTTTTTGGTTAATATTAATATTGGCACTGAAAACAATCTGTTGCCCACCGTGATCAGAAGTTAGGTAAAAAATCGTAGACATAGACTGGCGTACAATTATTACAAAAGCCATTCATTAAACATGTAGCCGAAGCGGCTGTAATTGTACTTACTAGCAATTATTTTAAGCATTGTTTCAACTATATTTTCTTGTCATCTGTATCAACCAAAGCATGTAAATGGCTAAATATAATAATAATAATAAATAAATTTAGGGTTATTCTCGTTGTCCCTACCAGGCGCGTCCCCAGCAGTAGGGATAGTGGAAAATTCAATAAATGATTCAAATTTATTGCCATTGTCCCCATTGGAGGAAAAGGGAGTAAAATTATACATAAATTCTATTGAAATAATTCAAGATATTTTTTTCAAACCTATAAACATAAAAGTAATGCTGTCCCGGTTGTTTTCAACAGTCAAATCTGTCCAGACGATAACTTTGGAACATGACGACCACCGTGGCCAGATGCGAGCGGGCCGGACTTTGTTGTTGTACCATCTCTGAGGTCCCGGGTTCGAACCCGGTCGGGTCAATAAGGGAAACGATCTTTTCTGTATTGTCTCGGGTCTGGATGTTGTGGTACCGTCGTTGTTTATGATTTATGTAACACAAGTGCTTTAGCTACTTACCACAGAATCTGAGCAATGTATGTGATGTTGTCCAATATTTATTTATTTATTTATTTTACTAGATGTAGTGGGGACAACGGGCTAAATTTTAATTATTTAATCAAATGTCCGTTATCAAAATAAATCTTGTTGTCACCCTATTAGAAAGGGACACGCGCCTCTGTGGTAGCTATCTCGCTCGGCTCGTTTTTTGGCTGCGAGTGCTCGGTCCTGTTTATTATACTAAGTCCATGATTTAATCCGACATTTTGTGTCAGCGGCCATTTTGGACCCACTTTTCAAACAAAAAAAACCGAATAAGTTAGGGATTTACGATCATCCGTTTGGAAGCTACAATGCTAACTACAGCCATGTACATTTACACACACAAAGGCGGACATAATAAAATTATAGGTATGTGAAGTCGGGTAAAAATGAATGTAGAACCGGCCTGTAAAATTTAAAGTAAGTAAGTAAGTAGGTATATTCGTTTGCAAAATGTTATATTGAAAATGGACAGTACATAATTGTTCATTTCTGTTGACGGATAATACCTACTTAGATGTGTACACATAATAGTTTGTGGCCCTCATATTATAAGCTCAGATTATCTAATTGTTTTTGATTTTTTAAATTTTATTATATTTCTAACTAAGTATTATATCTATAAAATGTCTAGCATTGTTAAAACGCGTTATTTACATAAAAGAAAGTGTTTACTTATGTTACGTATGCATAATTGAATGGACTTGCAAATAATGTAGATAAATCATGAAAACGAAATTGAAATGAAGAGGAAATAGCAAATGCTACGTTTTTTTTGCATTTACATTTTTTGTTACTTTTGATATCGTTGAATCAACGGCCCTGCAAGTAGGTACAGTTTCAACGCACGTATCTTCTGCTGTCACCCGCCATGAAATAAGACATCAAGCCATCAGCTGCATTTTTTTTTTCATTACTTATATGCGCCCATTATTCGGTAAAGAATTTGAGCAAACATGGCGGAGATCTATGTTGAAAAAAAAATGAACGCATCTGCCGCATTGTCCAATTTCGGGCCAATGGCGGCGTTTCCCGCTCCCCTAGCTGTCAGTTGACTGTCAGATCGAATTGTGGATGTTTTTTTTCTGGGAGCGAAGGGCGTTGACGCGGTACATGGCCAGTCTTGTTGAACAATTGAATTGATTGAATTATGGTTAATTCGGCACGGCGTTATGGATTGCCGCCCGTATTGTCAGAGTAAATAAGGGCATGTAATAAATAGCACTTACAGCTGTTTCCCTGGAAATAATCGGCTATTGCCAAAGTTTAAAGAAAAGGTAGGCACTTTTTTTTTTAATAAAGGTTGAAAAGTCGGTAGGTGCCTGGTAGGTGCCTATTAAATGCCTTTATACCTACCTTTTTGCGATTTCTGTATCTTAACTGTTATATTTTTAATAAGATTCCAACAAGGCGTTGGGTCTAAATTCCAAGTTATTCATTCATTATATAATATAAATTACCAGTTGTAGTAAGTATAATATTAAATCTCCTGCTCCAGAAATTAATTCAAGAGTAGAGTGTGTTAAGAATACTAAGTAAGGAATACTACTTAGAATTAATTCATTTCTTTAGATGGAAATTCTGCTTCAAACGGAAACTAAATTAAAAAGAATAAATACATTTCCAGTACATGGATTGTTTCAATTAAGTAAACAAATTGAATCGTGAAAGTAAATTGTTTTTTTTTTTTCAGAATTATTAATCACTAGATTGATATTTCCATTTAAGAATTTCATTTTTTCTCCTTTTTTGAAAAAAACTTGACATTTCCAACGAATCGCTAAAGTGGCAAAGCTTTAAGTTGTGGTTTCTATATGACCCAAGCGTCGCAAAATAAACAAATAATCAGCATAATCCCTTCAACCCTTGCGTCGAAACCCGACTCCTCGACGAGAGCAAACAAGCGGTACAGCGCTGTTTGCACAATCGCCACTCTTCTACCTAGCGCAAACTAGACGACACCCACTGTTTCCATTGTCTATGCGTTTTCGATTTAATGGCGGCCCGCAGACCGAACCGAACAACGCGTTTAGATAAACGTAATGTAGGGCACACAGCAAGCCATTAGGCTGATGATCTTGGAAGAACTGCTTGCGGGAGCTGGATGAGGGAAGACCAGTTGTGTGAAGAAGAGAGAAATGTAGTGCGAATTAAACGCAGCCTACATTAAACAATGGATTAACTAAGATTTAATTGGTTTAATAATGTCATTCATTAAAATTAACTAAACTTTTTAAATGTTCGTGTCGTCTGTGCCCATGGACACAGTGAGAACTTCGATCGGTGCGGTCGCGGTGCGCGTACGCAGTGCCTAAGCCAATATTGACACTGACGTAAAACCAAAGACAACGAGACAACAACTGCTTTGTCTATGATTCTCACAGTCGCGCCGCAGAGGATTGGTGTATTGCTTAAAATCTTTGTAATATTAATGAAAGTGCACGCACGTTAATGAATTGGATAAGATTGATACAGGAATGCACCCTTCTCCCCTCAATTTAATAAGTAGTTAAAGGGACCTGGGTTCGTGTCCGAGTTAAAAAATACATATTCCTAATTTTTCGGACACAACGTCGTTAATGCCAGTTGCCTTTGCCCAGATCTTATTAAACTGATATTTTAGCTATATCATAGTGACTGACCCGTTAAAACAATGGTTAGGTCTTCTGCCTGTTGAACCAAGGGTCGTGGATTCGATTCCACCCAAGACAAACATTCGTGTGATGAATATTAGTGCTTGATCTGTGTACTATGTGTATGTATATGTGCACTACAGTTGGTTCTGGTTATCATAACAAAAGTCCTTGTTACTTAGTGGGCTAGGTTTGGGACCAATACGACCTTCAAGTCTTAAAAAAAGAGCGTATCTTTATATGAATGGCCGGCACCGTATATGTAGCCCGTCAGTTGTTGCAAATGTATATGGGCGGCGGTAAACATTTATGATCTGGTGAAACGTGTAATCATCTGCTTGCAATGTGATAAAAAAAGGTCAGTCAAAATGACAGCAGTCTTTAAGCGGCCAATTCTCAGCGGTGGGACTCAGCGGCGCAGTCATCAAAGCTTGTGGACATTGTCTGTGTGTCTGTAACAGAAGAAGGCCGGTGCTACACCGCTCATCCATTACGAGCGCAAATGTTTGCGCCGCCTGCGATTACGCCAATTGCGTGAGTTGCGCGGGTTGCGCCGCCTCCAAAACGGAGTTATGAAATGCGACCGCTTGTGGGAACGGTGACGAATCAGTTGGAATGTTAAAATCAAATATTCATTTGTTCGTATTTGAATCATTGAATATACAGCAGTAGATTCTAATTGATTCTACTGCTGGTTCAAAACCTATATCTACTGAGAAAACACCGGTAAGAAACTCAGCAGATTAGTTACAGTAGACTGCTACTGATCTAACTTATAGTGTAGTATTTAACTTACTGCTATGTGTAGCTCAGTCTGACTATTGTATTGTTATAGGATTCAGATTTTAGAATAAAGTACGTGTCTAAGTGGTACAGTGTGCTGTGGCTGGGCAAGAAATTCGATAATAAAACTAGTAGAGTTAAGTGAAAAAACTGGTCAGATGCAAATGGTTTTGTACATTTTATTTTCATGATTAAAGGCAAATGAAAAATTTGTTTCTTCATTATATAGTCTAAGTAGACTTGCCAATTTTCATAAATTGGTACTATCTTATAGATTGTGTTGTCCGAACTATTAAAAAAATAGCTTCAAGTGGCCCTGTCTTTGGGTAGAGTTGTTCATATAGGTAAGCTTGATTACTTCTATAGCTTCAAGGAACTGAAGATTTTAGTGACAAATGTTAATTTCTTTAGATGGATAATCCCACCATGCGTAATATGAATGTTACGACTAAGTTTTGCCTATTTGAGACAATAGGTAAGGGTCCTCGGACCGGTAAGCCTTGGACGGAGGCCCACGACTATCGCTCGAACTGAAGCAGCCCGACTAGTGAAACACCTCCACCTTACAGAAGACCGCACCCAAATAACAATCACTTCGGTGTTTTTGTGTTCCTGCGTGTGAGTAAGGTTTACAGAGTTCTTGGGGTTTGCTACATTAGTAGCAGGGGTCGAGCCTTCAAGGTAAGGGCGACAAGTCCAGTAACAGGTTTATTATGCTGTACTTGTCGCCCTAAAGCTAGGACCTCATTACCACTTCACATCAGGTGGGATGAGGTCAATCTTGAAGAGCAATATAAAAAAATGTGTAAAAAAAAAGGAAAAACATGTATAAAATTCTAAACATGAAAGCGGGAAGCGTCATTACCAAAACTAATTAACCGATCGTAACAGACACTACGGACGTGTCGACCCTCCGCTGCTGTCCTCTCGGAAGGATTAACGCTGACCGATCGACACATATGTTGATCGGTGCGAGTGATATCACAATTCCTACAACTGTATCAACTGTGCACAAATTAGATGAGTGATCTGCCCTTTGGTTTGCCAAAAGTTTTAATCTAAGGCGTATCCATATTAAGATGCTCACCAGAAGACATTTAACATATTACACTTTATAATTTTAAACCGCCATTACATTCAAATATACCTATATATAGTATGATGTTATGTTTTTATGAGTTTATGTATGTTTATCATGTTATACCTACTATAAATATAATTCTAAAATGAAAACTCTATTTATGTTGCACGGCCGTACCCATTTCTCGCCATTTACTATTTCCTCTACCTTAAGGTTGTCTGGAAGCAATAGCTTCCCAGCGATAAGACCGCCTAAATTGTACTATAATGAATCTGTTAAACCTATTTCTGTAATGTTTTTGTGCAATAAAGAATATCTATCTATCTATTTATACCTTCCATGTCATAAAATAGGTAGGTACCTTTCACACTTTCAAAATCGATCTTTTTAATCAGGTTTATTATGTCGGTAATATTTATGAATTTTCTTTATTCAGAGATAGATACTGCCTAGAAATAAACCAAACAATGCTACCTCTTGTTTGTAACAGAGAATATAACGGCAAGGAAATCAGTTGTTTTAATTAGGTGCAATGAAAGCGTCTAGTACCTAGATATGTTACAATAGCAGTATTTAACTTATGCATATGTGTAAACTACTTAAGGCCTAATTATACAACTTAGGTTTGATGAATGTTGTAGTAATTAAGTACGTATATGATCAAGGTACAGTCAAATGTACATCAGATATATTTTGGAGTTTGTCCCTTGCGTCGTGGGCTTAAGCTCTAATGTTAGACAATGTTTAGAAGCGAACTTTATATATTTTCTCTTGACTTGTCATAGAATGTAGATTTTTAAAGAAATGAACACAGACATATTATATTAGATGTCTGAGGAAATGAATAAGAATCAGTAGGATACCACCGATTAATTTCACATGAATACGAGAACTGACGGTACAAACATCGAGTGCAAGTCGAGCGAGAACCCATCAAAAAATTCAAAACCCGACTCCCAAAAAAACACAATACTCACTGAATAAGCTTCACTTGTCCGTTACCGCAAAACACTAGTTTGTTTACACAAAACGTCTCATTGCTGGGATTATCTCTTTCGTGGGAGCAGGCTACGCTTTTGACAGGTGTCAATTTTTTTTCTAATTCGACGCAAGGAAAGGAACATGACAAAAAGATATTTCAATATTGGCCTAAAGCGGCGCCCCGCTGCGGCGGAGGCTGGGATCGTCAAGTTTTGACGTTCATTGTAGGATCAAAAGCACGACAGTCTACACATATTTGTATCGCCCTTATACCGTGCCCATAAGAACTAATATAGAAGTGATTGACTTACTATCGTACGTTACGCAGTCAGGTTTACGTGCTAAAGGACAGAAGAATGTACAGGTTGCTTTGTTTAATAATGAGCAGGGAAAAAACAACAAATAATCCTACTAATATAACTTATGAATGCGAAAGTTTATAAGAAACTACTTAGAATGTACGGTGAGCACAATAAGGGAAATACTTGCAGGTGGATCTTATGCGTAGTTCTTATGCCTAGGGCATAAAGGCGGTACAAAGTCCAAAGGTTGTAGTCTGACTTGTACTCGTATTCTTTAATACAAAAAGAGATTTAAGAGAGGTAGGGCATAGCGATTTAGGTATCGCTCGAACTGGAGTAGCGCGACTGGTGAAATACGTCCACCTTACAGAAGACCGCAGCCAAATAACAATCACTTCGGTGTTGTTGTGTTCTAGCGTGTGGGTAAGGTTTCCAGAGCTCCTGGGGGGGTACATTAGTAGCAGGGGCCTTCAAGGTTACACAGATTTATTATGCTGTACTTGTCGCCTTTAAGCTAGGACCCCATTAACAATTAACATCAGGTGGGATGTGGCCAATCTTGAAGTGTAACAAAAAAAACTACTAAATGGATTTAGAGGAAGGATAAATATAGGTAGGATAGGCTACAGGCAGTTGCCTGCGTAATCGCCAGCTTTTTGTTTGATAAAAAGTACGTAGGCGACAAGTATCAAATTCTAAACATATTCGGCAGAGGGCACTTACCGGAGACTAAGAGGTTAATACAACAGAAAAATTCATCGCCTGCGATAACTTGCTGTTAGCTCAGTTGGAAGAGCAGCACGAGCGATACGTGAAGGACACCGCAATGGAAGATGAAATTTATCTGTTTTTTTTTAATATTAAAAGCAGGTTGAATGTTATTTTAAAACAAGAATAATTTAATCTCCCCTCTCTAAAATAGTATACCACCGCACGTAACGCATGAGGCCTACTATTTTAAGCAGACGTTTATGTCTGTCTAATTGTGTGTTTGTTTGCTAGCACCATTCTCGTTCGGAATACCAAATATTGAACGTCCACTGAGTAGACCAAATATTTCGTCAGTCCAGTTTGTGGGCAAATAGTGGAATTGAAAGGGTTTTGTGGGAGGCTCACTTTGTTAATATTTGTCTCGGTAATTATGGTACTAAAATCCAGGTGCTAAACGCTTCAATATAAACTGAGGCATTTTACGATGACATAAAATATTTTACCTGCCTTTTTGCGGCGAGCATTTTCTTTGCCGACTTTGTTTTAACGATGCTACATTTTAAAACTGCTATAACTTTTGATTGTGCCTACGGTACTAGTTGTATGTACGGTCAGCAGTAAGTCAACACTTGCAGTTCAATATTCGATCTTATACGCACGACATTAGAACGTTGCAAAGTCCAAAGTGTGTAGTCCTACATGTGTTTGTCTGTACAATCGAAAACACAATTTTTTGTCGCAGACCGTACCTAACACAGAAATATTATATTCATTCAATGCTGTGAGGTATCCATATACTGGTTATATTATGTACCTATTACAAACGATTCGTAAAGGTTCAGTGTAGATATATATTTTTCGTATTATCTGTACTACCTTATACTTACATACTATACTATGTATAATAGGTTTCTTTTATATATAAACCTTCCCCTTGAACTACTCTACATATTAAAAATAACAGCATCAAAATCCGTTTCCTAGTTTTAATGATCTAAGCATACATAGAGAGAGATAGTGAAAAGCTATTTTTTATAATATGTAGATAGTGATTGCGAATGCAGTTGTAATCAAAAATAGATGACATTGCCATGGTAACAACAAAAAAACCAATCATATTCTTTTCCCCGTTTTCAAAAAACATTTTAGTGAGACCTGAAATACGATCCAGAAATATTTCGCACTTTTAAGAATCATATGAGATATATTTATTCCCTACAAACTTTGCCTTTAACAATACGAGTAATTAACCCAGGTACTTATTACTGACCAATAAACTTCATCACTATACCAATCAAAAACCTTTACGTTTCATTTAATTAAAACATTTATTTTCTAAAATAACGGTGAATATAGCTGCATGTTAGAAACAAATCGATTTTGTAATGGTTTGACGGTTTTACGAACGTCTATAAATCTGTATCTTTAAATCAATTTTGCTATCAGTATCAAATCGTACCGTTCCGAGGTAATATTTGAATTTACCTCACAACGGTAGTTACATTAACTGAATTCTAACTGTTCCCAACTTACTGTTTGAAAATTTGACTGAACTCTGAACCCGTGTCCCCGTGTTTGGTTAAAACAGGTAGGTAATGAGACTTCGCAGCCATTCTCGATGTCCATTAGGTAGTACGACCACTTTAAAAATGTGTCTAAGATTAAATTAATAGGTACTTGCCTCAGACAATCGCCACACCAATAAACTGGTCCACCAAGTCACTCAGAATTCGAAAAAAAAAAATTAAAAAAAATAAGTACCTACCTTTTGTTTGTGCAAATCAAAATTCACGTTGCGATTCCCAAATTTTCGATAAATTTTCAAAAACAGAACCTCTCGTCTTGTCATTTCGTTTTAGGTGGTGATCCTACTGATGGTGAATACTAACAGGGGACGTTAACTCAGCACACGTATTTAAAATCATTATTCTTCCAAATTGACCTGAGTGAATCAGGGACCATTCGCGATTTGGGCCTACTTAGGCATTATAGGGCATTATGCTCCCTAGATTGACAACGTCAATTCAAGTAGGTCCACTAGATGGCGAAACGTAGACGTGGGGTCCAACTGCAATTTGATTGGTGATTTGAATGTCATGTAGCCAATCACGTAGCAGTGGAACTCCACGCCACATAGCGCCATCTAGTGGATTTTTTATATGCAAACACCCTCATTAGTTAGACACTACGAAATTAATCAAACATGTCTGACCGTACATTTTCTTTCTTTCCAGCGCCAAAGCTGATGATCCCGCCAGCGGAGTTCGTCAACCAAGGCGTCCTCGGCAGCCCCCAGGAAGGGCTCCGCACCCCCACCGGCACCCAGATGCTGGCCAGCCCCCTCCTCAACCTCAACAACACAGGCCGCACCAACTTCACCAACAAACAACTCACCGAGCTCGAGAAAGAGTTCCACTTCAACAAATACCTCACCAGAGCGAGAAGGATAGAGATAGCCTCCGCCCTCCAACTCAACGAGACCCAGGTCAAGATCTGGTTCCAGAACCGGCGGATGAAGCAGAAGAAGAGGATCAAAGAGGGGCTCATCGTCGCTCCCGAGGTGACACCTTCCCCATCCCAGCCCAACGTTGGCTCCAACGAAAACAGCCGGGAGTCAAGTTAAAGTGACAGTCCGTGACTCAGTGTGAACAGTACAAAGACTTAGCTAAGTGTCTCGCTCATTCATCGGTACTTTGTATAAATTAGACGTGTACTTGTTAGGGCGAATTGTGATTTTTCTTTTGGTACTTGTGGAAGGATTAACTTGATTAAAATATTCTTACCCCATATTTACCATTTCATATTTTAATATTTATTGAATATAGCTCGGGTTTTTAATAAGCAGTCTCCATTTGCAACGTGCTATTTAATGCCTGAAAGCGTTGTCATGAATTTAATCGAGGTCCAAAATATCTTTACGATTTTCAGCGAATCACTTTAAATTCGCCATCACGAGAAATTTCTAGCAGACGAAAGTTTCTAGTCTTTAAAATCTAATGTAGGTATTCTTCCTTTGTTCAAAATATCTACATCAACGTCATTATTACACTTTATCTGCAAGGTATCAAGAGAAAAATCACGATGCGCTTCAAAATTAGCTTAGGAGATACTTAGTATTACTTTATGAACGTTACGAGATAAGATAACGCTTTGTTTAGATTCGTCAAATCATGTGCATACGTCATCAGAATCGCATTCTATCACTAACTTCAATCAGATAATTTATTCACTCAACTCATTGCCTACTGATTTTGATCAATGCATACCAGGTTAAATCAAGGTTTCTTAAACTAGGGTAAACCAAAATTTCTCAAAATAGGGCAAGCGAAGGTTTCTCAAACTAGGGTCAGCCAAAATTTCCCAAACTAGGATACGCAAAAAAGGTAAAAGGTGCACCAACATCATTAGTTTGTATACCCATCATTACCTTGTCACATTAAACCTCCGCGTAACTAAGTACTGCAGTTAAACAGTTAACTTAACCTGACAAGGTTCTGAGTTGTTTACAAATTAAAGTAGCTGACTGTTCCTATGTAAGTCAGTATTAAAATGATGATCCCTCAATATTAACCAAAACACTACTTGTTTTTAGCGTTACAAATTTTGTAAACACAGAAGCAATGGTTATTATAACCTTTTCTTTTTTAGTAAAAGAAAAGGTTATAATAACCTTTGTTAACACTAGTGTGTCCGACCGAAATTTCCGTTTCGGTTTCGGCCAGTTTCGACCAAAAAAATCAAGTTTCGGCCCAAGTTTCGGTTTCGGCCAAAAACGGCCGAACCTTTCGGCCGCGCCGAAACTTACAAATAATGTATTTTTTCACTTTATTTATAGGGTAGTTAAATTTTCAAACTGAACCTCTGTAACTGTGCAGAAATTTCATTGTGATAAATCTTTGAAAGTAGAAACCTGTAATTTTAGAAAAAAACTGGCTTACTAACATTTTTTCGACTTTTTAAGGACTTCTTTTTTATAAAAGGTTCGGTTTCGGTTTCGGCAAAATAACATGTTTCGGTCGGTCACTACTTTTTACACAATTAAATGCAAGAAATAACAGTGATATAGTGATTTTATATTGAAAGCAATTTGAAATTATGTCTAATAAACGTTCCATTTCATGTTAGTTACTTCTGCTTCTTTCTTCTCTACTTCTCAACTTTTCATGGTGAATGACCTTTGATGTAAAAATATTCAACATTCGAACGCTAAACAAAGTATAGTTTCTGTACAAAGGGGGCGGGAAGTTAGGCTGTCTTCTAGGAACTCAGAAAGGCTTAGCTTGGAGCCATAAGTTTGAGAAATCCTGCAATAGCAAATCGATCTATGGTGATATTAGAGTTTACTCATAACTTAATATCATCATAACTTAACCATAAATTCCTAAGAAACCTTATTTGAATCTTTCGACCATTCTTAAAAATAAACATACAGTCGATTGAGAACCTCTGTTTTTGAAGTCGGTAAAAATTTTACACTTCTATTTAGAGATATTACTAACAATTAATAAACGTTGCAAAACTCAACTAATAAAACGTTACCTGCATATGAATAAGAAAAGATAAACATGAAACCAGAAACTGGAGATGGGTACCTAAAACATTCATTAAGAATTATTGAAATTCTTCTCATATGTCATCTTATCTAAGTAAGTATATCCTATGGAAAATCACCAACAATGTGCATATCTTTCATTCATATAAGATACAGCTCATATGATTTTTTTAGAACGGATTTTTTATCAACATCTATCAATCGGGAATAATCTTAGCACTCGGAACTCTGATACCAATCTTAGTATCGAGATAGTTCCATTAACACACACCTTATCGTCTATGTAATTGTATACAGATAATACGATAAAATTTTAGAAACAAAAATATGTTTTAAAAATGTAGAATTATAATCTAAGTGTTTCCCTTTTGCGTTTCATATTGTATATTGCAAAACGGTTGTAATTTAAAAATCCAACGTTTTTTTATGTACTTTGATATATTTTTTATATTTATTTTATAACAAACTTTATTTTTAGACCAAAGCTCATTTTCTAATTTATTTTACGGTACGGCGATGTAATTATTATTAATGTATGTACAGGCGTGTTAACATACGTACTAAATGTATATAGGTAATGCGTGCTAGGTTGGTTTGTGTGTACATTTGCTATCATTAAGCTAGTACCTAATACTTTATCAATAAATTAATTAATCTATTTTCAACGGTAGTGTCCATTTATTTAACCCTCAACATAATATTTTATGTCCGAAATGCATTCTAATAAGATTAAGAAATCATTTTATAATACCATTAAGAGGAAATAGATATTTATGAATCGTCTTTATGAAACGAGTGAAGCCACTTCCGATGGGAACCTATAACCAAAGAGAAGATATCGACAAGAAACTGCAGTTTCAGCTCAAACTAAGTTGAACCTAAAACTTTACACATCTTGGTGCATATACACGTAAGTAGTAAGACTTACATATAGTACATAGAAATACTTGAAGGGTAAATAAAAGGTTTATGTAAATAAATCTTTAAAACTTTATTAGCACTTAGGTATGTAATCACATGGTACAATAGTTTATCCATTAATATGATAAGCTCCAAGAAGTTTACTTTAGCAAATACAAATGTCAATTTTAATTTGAGATTTTCGATTAAATCAAGTGATTTATACCCTAAAAAAATCAGCAGTGTTAGCGAAATGTCGAGGAAAAATAACAAATCTATATGGGTATTTAAAAAACACCGAAATACTAGCAGGATTATTTAGCTAACATCGTTGACAACATTAGTTTTGCAATCTTCCCACATTTTCTAATATTCTGACTCCTCATTCAAACTGGGCAAGTAGCTCAAATATGTTGTATGGCGATGGGGATGTTTTTTGACAATACCAGAATACTCGCAGGAAAATATTTTTACGCAAAAAGAAACCGACTTCCTTCATTTTTTCTCAGATACCATCATTCGATCTTAGCTTCCTTTTAATGGTAATCTTGGTATATTTATGTATTCTTTCCAACAAAAAAACATTTAGATTAGTTCACAAACGACCTCATTATACGTGAACGTATAATAATATACAATATACAGCACAATAGAAAAACTCTTTACTTTTTTTTAATTCAGTTAAATTTGTGTTATAAGTATGTATGATGTTAGTAAAAATAATCTTGTTAAGTTTTCCATGTATTCCAAAAATAGCCTTCTATTTATCTCGCTTACAGTGATGACTAAGATAAACGTTAATATTTATAAATATGCAAAACTAAATAGTACTGCAATCAACAGCACGTCAAAATGTACACATTGGTCTTCGTACCGCTTATGTCGTCGGCATAAGAACTAATTTCGAGCAAGTGTTTACTGTGATGCACTGTTGATCACATTGTGTATATTTGGTATGACTTTAAAACACCTTACTTATTACCTACACCACATCTATTAGCACCCTCTTTACAAATCCTTCTCAACGAATTATTCAAGCTCCTTTCCTATAATCATCAATAATTGAGATGACAATATTCTCGATTAATTGTAAGGTCGATCTCTCTTTGGTCGGTCCCTCATATCTGAGGATCGTGGTCAGCATGTTGGTTGCATTTGGAACGGACGATCTGCCTCCACCGGTTTCTATCCAATGCGTCTCTCACAAGCGTATACAATTTGGACGACGACGTTCCTTTTATTTGATCGGTCCATCTAGGTATCGATGCCATAAGGCTTAAGCCGCACTACGGATTTTAACCGCCTGATATTGTGAGTTAAAGAAACTAATGTAAGCGGCTGCAATGACGGTTGTTTTCCGCGACTCATTTTAAAACCGCATTTTGTTACAGAATGTACAGCGGAAAAAACCGCGTCAATATTTGTAGTCCATAGAACTTATAATGGCGTCGCTGTTTTTAACCGTAGTGCGGCCTAAATTACGACTTTACTCAAACTGAAACTCAAATATTTATTTATTCAAGTAGGTTACATATAACACTTTTGAATCGCCATTGAATACAATGCAAAGTGATTCTACTTCCGGTTCGGAACCTATATCTACCGAGAAGACACCGGTAAGAAACTCAGCAGATCATTTACAGTATCGGTATCTTACTTATTGCTATGTGTAGCTCACTTTGGACCATGAAACGACGGCCATGTTTTATTTTTACAAATGCGATTAAAAAAACACCGAACTAAACTCATTAATGCAATCTGGCGTATGAACGGCATAATTATACAATCTAGAACTTTGAAAAATCTATCGAGGAACAACGACAAATCAATTTATAAAAGAAGCCCAACAGACAAACAGTATAAACATACAGTTTCAGAACCAAAAGATATATATATATATACGATCGGATTAAGAAATTCCTCTCTTTTTAAAGTCGGTTAAAACACCATAAAACTATAGAAGATCATAGATAAATTTAAATCATACAAAACCAAAATCCATTATTATTTTAAATGATGACAGAACACAATTCTACATAAACTAGCGTCATCTAAAGCTTAATACCAAAACCTGCATTATCAATGTGCTGAAAAAACTATCATTGGATGTTTAGTTCAATGCTTACATGGAATTATTATTTGGTTAACGACTATGCAATATTAAAATAACTCAAATAAATAAATAATATAATGTAAATACTTATACTAGATATTAAAATTTCATTGGGTTAGTTTATTTAGCGTCAATGATTTCGAATTTGACGTCATTCTCTTGGAGATACTTTATCAGACTGGTGTCGCGGAAGGCCACTGCCGTTGTGAGGACTCCACCCCTAAATGACAAATAAAAAAGGTTTGTTTAGTTAATGCTAAGTAAATTATACAAGGATAAGAAAACCCATAAACTAAGTATCGGCATAGCCCAAGGGTTGACTTGTCGGTGGGGGTACTCCCCACAACTGCGCCCGTCGGCCCCCGGGGGGGTTGAGTCGGTGCGAGCCCGACACACCGCTGTCTGTTCCCCGCTGAGTGCCGGTGTGGTAGGCATTTCCCCCTCTCCACCGATGGCGCTGTAGCCATAATAGTTCAACTATATTGGCGCCAATATTAAGCACTGTGATGTGCTTATGAAGGTTTTAGTAGTCACCGCTCTCTTCAGAGCGGGATAGTCCCACACACGCTGCTCTCTTTTTCTCCAGGCAGCGGTACAGTACTAATGCATTTCCCTTCCTTAGAAAATGCATTTCCCTCTTAAAACAAAGAGGATGACTGGTAGTGTTAGCGATGAAAGTGAAACCTAATTCAAAAGGACAAGAGATATATTACAATTAAACTACAACAATAATTATAAGGAAAAATCGAGGTACACCAAACCTGTTGCTATGCAATAGTAACAAACGCTTAGCAACAGGCAACATGTGCCTAGTAACAGGGTTACCTGATCTGTCGCCAACAGGTAGAGTCCACCTTTTGTACTTTTTTTTGCAATAAAGTTTGTAAATAAATAAAAAATAAATATCGGACAACAATACATATAAATATACACTGCTCTGATTCTATGGTAAGTAGCTTGAGCACTTGTGTTACAGAAATCAGAAACAACGATGGTCCCACAACACCCAGACCCGAGACAATATAGAAATGTACGTTTCGCATATTTAACCGACCGGGGATCGAACCCGGAACCTCAGAGATATCGCGAACTTAAGAGTCCAACCCGCACGCCTCTCGGCCACGGAGGTCGGCAATAACAATAACCATATAGATATTAACAATGTAATTCATATTATCTACTTATAAACTTTATTGCAAAAAAGTACCAAAGTATCATATGCTGCCGTACTAACGAAGAGTGCAGTAAGTCGTGTTTTTGGGCAGGTTGACTTAAGACCATATATATCAATATGGGAAACGAACTTTTCCATATTATCTCGGGTCTGGGTGTTGTGGTACCGTCGTTGTTTCTGATTTCTGTAACACAAGTGCTTAAGCTACTTACCACAGAATCAGAGCAATGTATGTGATGTTGTCCAATATATTAATAATATTATTATGTATGTTTTTGCCAATATCTCGGGACTACAGAGTCCCGGACTTTTGGGAGGCGTGCATGGGGCCGAAGCCAACTCGTAGAGGCCCTTTAAAAAACAAGTATAATCTAAATGTAATAATATTATTATATATGTAATAAGATATGGTCTTAAGTCAATTTGCCTAGAAACGAGACTTACTGCACTCTTCGTTAGTACGGCAGTATAAGAATTGAGCTGGTGACTGGCATATAGGAATCTTAGTTAGTGCTGCTGGCTGTTAAATCAAAAGTCGTGGTTTCAAACCCAAGGTTTGACATCTTTCTAAACAAAAAATGAATTACATTTAGGTCTCCGCACAAATATAAACTGGTTTCACAGACAGGACCACTAACCCTCGAATCATTGGACCGGTCTGTTTTATTTCAATACATTATATTTATAGCGCCCTCTGGCTACTGACTTAAGAGACGCGAGGGGAGGCCTGACTGTGACTTCATTTATCGATCGTGCCTATACTCACTGTTCGGGCATCTTGTCTTGCTCTCTGATAATGGTGACGGCGGATAGCAGCAGAGCCAGCGTCGTGAACCCGTAACCAGGGTCCATAGCAGACACCTGCAAACAACAACCAATTATGATGGTAGATTATTATAATTGGCTAATCGATTTTTTATTTTTTATAGTACTTTACGCCGTACTTGCGAACTTTAAATATTAGAAACAGAAAATGTTTATCTCCCCTGCGGAAATCGAACCCACGACCTTCACGTATCGCGCGTGCTGCTCTTCCAACTGAGTTATCGCCTACGATAACTTGCGGTTAGCTCATTAAGCGATCCTAACTTTTATGCTAAAAATGTTGGTATCATGCCTGCATCTTACTCCTCAATAATAAAACCTTGTTTTTAAAAAGTATTATTCTTTTTTTATTCAGCTAAAAGTAATTTTATACTGTGTCTGTACCTTAGCAGCGACGGTGTCCGTGGGCGGCGCGTCGGTGTCCCGGCCGCGGGTCCAGCCGCGGCCGAGCAGCTGCACCTGGAACTTGGTGTTTTGGTTCACGGACTGCTTCGGGCCGCGCGCGATCGCCCCGCACGAGAACAGCCTGCGAACAGAGATCGTATTTAAACAGATCAATAAATAATCTTGTTTCTAATATTTAAAAAAGCGCCTGAGTGTGAGTGGCACTCGCCCATGAAGGTTACCGCGGTAAGTAATATAATAAAATGTTTTTGTAGTTCATTGTAAATTTGATCGAAATTAGCTTAACAATTTAAAGCTTATTAAAAAATACTTCTTACTAGATCTCGTTTAATCCGATTTTCGCTGAAGTTTGCATAGTAGAGTACATAATTTTAATTTTTTATTTTTTATTTCTTATTTTATAAGTTACAGGGTGAGGCACAATGCAGTTCACATAATATACTTAGCAAGTTCTAACAGTAAAGTGTATCTATCTGTCTATTACATTGGGATCACATTACTGACACCAAAAACTCGTCAACTAGTCTCACCTAGGATGGTCCAACAGCCACTGCCTAGTCGTCTCGAACTTGGAGAACAGCAGTATGAATCCGCCGAAGAATGCCAGCAGGAACACGTAGAGAATGTTGGAGAACTTGAGGTATGCCCGGAACTGCACCGGCCGCTTGCCGCCCGCCTCCAGCAGGCGGCGCTGCGAGCGGTACACGATGGAGTTGTCCGCGCCCAGGAACGGCACGCACCAGCCGCCGAGACGCTTGTGGACCACCCAGCTGCAATACATTATTACACATTCAACAGATAATAAAAAAACATCGCACCTCTAGATATAAGCAATCAACTCAAAAAAGTACTTTTTTCAGGAAAGGCGATAAACGAATTGCCGTGTTACTGAGTACCGTAGGAATTTCCTGAATAAATGTATGGTGTACTAATGAAGCTTAAAGAGAAATGTTATTGAAACTTTTTTGGTCGCTACTTATTTAAGAAATTCGATAGTGTCAAAATCTGCAATTTTTGTGTTAGTGCCCTTTAGATCCAGGTGTGCGATATTATAAAGAAACAAAAAAAAAATTATCTCGACGGTGCCGGATTCGAACCCACGACCCTAGCGTATCACGCGTGCTGCTCTTCTAACTGAGTTAACTGAGCTATAATTTTTCTGATCCTTAAAATATTTAACATTCGCTAGTGCGGCGTAAAGTACCTACTATAAAAATTATAAAAATCGATAAAACAATATGAAGGATCCACCGCAATAATGATGAACGTCCAAAATATGAAAATCTATGTGATCAACCTCATTCAGCCACTTCATACATGCAGCTAGTAATTTCGTTTACTAACTAGGCAATATCGCTTCCAGTCCTGATATAAAACCGTTTCTGATATGTATTTGACTACACGTCTAGAACGCTCAGTGTCAGGTGTTCACGGCAATAAGGCTGAATTTTGGACAACGTTTGTAAACTTAACACCCAAATATCTCGAAACAAAAAACAAAGGACGTTTATCATTTATATAAGACCAGCTTTGTCTTTTATATAAGACTCAAGTCCGGTCTTGCCTGGAATACTGCTCGCATCTCTGGGACGGTTCCGCCAAATACCTCATGGATGCCCTTGATAGGTTGCAGCGACGGGCTGTGCGCATAATTAACGATGAAGAGATTACTGGGAACCTTGAACCTCTTCAACTACGTAGGGACGTTGGTTCATTAAGTGTCTTTTATCGGCTTTATCATGGGGAGTGTTCCGAGGAACTATTTTCCCTTATCCCACCCTCTCCTTTCCTACACAGAACCACAGGAGCCGGCCAACGATGTCATCGCTTCACCGTGGAAAATATTCCATCACGAACCAAAAAGTTCGGTAACTCTTATCTTTGCCGGACCATAAAGAAGTGGAACTCGTTGCCGGCTCATGTGTTTCCTCCTTCCTTTGACATGGATTCCTTCAAAAGGAGCGTGAAGAAACATCTTGCGGGCCAGTATGGCGATGCTAGCGGATAGGATATTTTGATATCAAATCCGTTGTCATCGCGATGTGGGTTCCTCTCTTGCTTACCATCAGGCTGGGAGGAGCCAATATACTGCGCTACTATAAAAAAAAAAAAAATTCATTATTGCAGAGGACCCTTCATATGTTATGACCACAAAAACATGAATGATGAAAACAGACTCTCCTGTTTACTTCATTTCGTAGACTAACGCTAACATTATAAACACGCACTTACCGGTTTTCTAGTTTAGGCTTGAACGTCGGCAGCCGCTCTGGATACAGCTTCTTCCTGATGGGACCCAACTCGTCGTAGTGCGCCAAACTGAAATATTTTATTTAAAAAATTGTATCTACCACATAGCATATTAATAGTAATGTTTATTTATTTAAATATTTACATTCGGTTGTGCTGAATCTAAGCCAAGGGTTTGCTAACATAAAAAAATGTAAATCACTTACAAGGTAACAACCCCCATCATATAGTTAGTCATCGTAACAACAATGGAACATAATCACCCTTGCTAGCCGCGAATCGATCATTACAACCCATACGAAAAATTTACTTGGCTTGACCCGGGACTCGTACCATGGACTACGAGACTTCAACTCAGCACTTAACTAAACTATACACTAAACGAGTTGTAAGTATCTCGAGCACTTGTGCAAGAGAAACCAGAAAAAACGGTGGTAAATTCTACATTATTATAACTTACTTAGAGATCCGCTCTATTTATGTGATGTTATTTCTGTTTTCATAATTATTATTGTTATCTCCTTTGTATAACACGGAAGTTAACCTTCCCAGTCCTTTGGGAGGCTTGCCTGGGGGGACAGGCCCAACACGTAAGTAGACGTTTTAATATGATGTTTTTTGATGTTTTCTTTAATGACTAGCAGGGTCAGCAAATACAGAGATGAATTACAGAGAAAAGGCTTTTTCGTATAAAATATTTTGATAACCTACTTAGATTCATTTTAGTAGTCATGATTACATACAATATCAAACAATTAGTTACTTTTAGCAGTAGAACGACAAATTAAACCAATGTAAGAAAGACAAAGATATTTTTTTTTATGAATTAAATAAAAGCTACCTATTTGCTATAGTTTTCATTACAGAATTCAAAAATAACAATTTCGATAATCTCACTGCCAAACAACCAGTTTCTTTCTTGGGTAATTACAGCTCTAGTTCCAGATAATAACCTTTCAGAAAATAACTGGAAACAGAAGTTGCGACTATTGGCAAATGTTTTAAAGCAAGAATGGCGCTAGGTGGGTTCCTCTCTAGGTTACCATCAGGCTGGGAGGAGCCAATATACGAGGCTATTATAAAAAAACATAAAGGCGGTAAAGTGTATACTCTGACGTAGTTTTTTCGGTACCTGTGGGCAGGATATATATACCATATAGGCTATAGGGGTGAGGTAACGGACGCCTCCCATTTCAATCTCTCACAAATCGAACATAAGGCAAGTGTTGACTATAGACTTAAAGACTTTCGCGTTCCTTTTTAAATAAGTTAACGAGTCAAAACGCGACATTTTTTTGTAGTTAACACGAAGTACTTACTACCTGACGTTTCGGTTAGGTTGCACCAACAATGACGAGCCTGTTATTATTATTAACTAGCTGTGCCCGCAACTATCTCCCTATCTCCCCTAATATTAGAAACAAACAGTCTATATTTTAATCCAAGTTTCGAGCTATATTTGTGCCAAATTTCATATCTCTAACTTAAAAATTAACATTTTCCCATATAAACTGTCAAAGATTGTATTACCCCCCCCCCCTTATTTTCTAACAAAAACTAGCCTATGTCCGTTCTTGAGGTTCAACGTATACCTTTACTAAATTTCATCAAAAGCAGTAGAGGTTTAAGCGGGAAAGCGTAACAGACAGACAGAGTTACTTTCGCATTTATAATATCAGTAGGGATTACCTATAGACCAAAGACTCCCAAGTCCCGTAGTTGATGGAGCCGCTCCGAAGGGCTTCCCACGCGTAGTCAGGGTTTATCGACGAGCTCAAGTACGACTCCACGGAATTAAGGGTGCCTGTAGACAAGCGTGCACTTTATTTTAAATTATTTTATTAGAGACAATAAATAGTTACATATTATAGCTAAAACAATGAAATTAAGAGAGGTAGGGCATAGCGACTTATCGCTCGAACTGGAGCAGCCCGACTGGTGAAATACCTCCACCTTACAGAAGACCGCAGCCAAATAACAATCACTTCTGTGTTTTTGTGTTCCTGCGTGTGATTACTCACACGCAGGAACACAAAACCTTACGGTTTCCAGAATTCTTGGGGGGTGCTACATTAGTGGCAGGGGTCAAGCCTTCAAGGTAAGGGCAACAAGTCCAGTAACAGATTGATTATGCTGTACCTACTTGTCGCCCTTAAGCTAGGACCTCATTACCACTTTACATCAGGTGGGATGAGGTCAATCTTGAAGTGTAATGTATAAATGAAAAAACCCTGTAGTTACACCACTGGTCCCTATAGTTAGACTACAGTTGCAGTCTGCAGTCTGTCTCAAACATTTACCATTAGTAGGTACTCACCAGGGAAGTTCTGTTCTAGAAATACGACTCCCATATCGTTGGGTATGCTGTCGAAACCGCACGCGCTTATGATGTACACGCCTGCTTCACGCGCTTCTTTGTCGTACTTGAGCTGCATCGTCTCGATGAACTGGAACGAGAGAAAAAAAAATGTAGTTTTGACAGCACACAATTTCGTTTTTGATGCTTTCACACGTACATATGATAAGCTGGTCACCTCGCCTAATTACTAAGTAATACTTAAATAAGTATTACAATACTAATTTTTCTACCTACCTACTGTCGATAATACCGATCAGATTAACATTTCCTTTAGGTCATTATAAACAATTATTCAATTATAATTATTTAGATGGTACTCGAATCAGGTCAATATTATCGAAATTATCGAATATTTTATTGCAATCGACTAATCTTCAATCAATATGATTGATGAGCAATTAATTATTTTAGATATATTTGTATTTCATATTAGTTTTCCTAGACATCTTCTGTACTACATGAACAAAATAGCTATTTTTATCCCCATTTTATTCACAACACTGTCTTTCTCAGATTATAGTCCGATTAAATCGATTAAATCGATTACAAGGATTGTATGACTTCAAAAGATAATACTGATACTATCTATATAACATCGATTATATTGGATAAAGGTAGAAATCGATAATGTCGATAGTCCAATCGATTTTTAAGTTACTCGGACCCCATTTGTACTATATACTTATTAATAATCGATGCACAATCGATTGTACAACCCACCTGTGGCTCCCCGCTGACGTCGACATAATGAGTCTTACTCTCGATAGCGGCCTTAACGACCGGCTCGCCGTAGTGCCGGTACGGGCCGCAAGCGTTCACCACGACGCGTGCGCGGGCGCACATCCGCTTCAGAGACTCTTCATCGCCTACATCCGCGATCAGCACTTCCGTACTGGACACGTCTGCGCCTGGAATCAGTTACCAAATAGTTAGCTAGGCCTGTATTCATACGTCACGCTTGTGAATAGGCGCCACTTTTGGTACTGGTGTAGTTAGACTAGTCCACAAAGGTCCGTGCCTGATGGCGGTAGAATACTTAATTTGTACTGACGATTCATGAGTGCTTTTGTAAAGCTTACATGAATAAAGATATTTTCTATTTTATTCTATTCTATTCTACTGGGAGAGTGGCGTCACCTGTATTCCGATGACCGGAGGATGGTTTGACGTCGGGAGTCCTGGTGCTGAGTGGCCCATGTTAGTTGTGGAAGGTAAAGCTGAGCCGATTTCCCACAACACCGCCACTAAGGCAATGGAGGTCCAACCTGGGGTTTTAGCAGGTAGGTACCTTTTCAGGGCAGGGAGTGTCACCCTCCCTCGAATGGCGGTATGGTGCGTCCCGCAATTCTCCCCGTTAAAAAAAAGTCCACAAAGGTCCGGTAACGTTATAGTAGTTCAAGGTTGACCTGGATCCCCATGACATCACCAATTACGACGACGAGATTCATCGTGGGGTTTCAGCGGGTAGTTCCTGTCCTTTTCAGGAGGAGGAGTCCTAACCAAACCCCAGTGGTCTGTCTCTGGAAGTCCCGCACACGTTGTTATTCTATATCGGATGGCGGTAAGGAGCATCAATGCATTTTCCCACTTTAAAAATAAAAGTACACAAAGGTGGCTACTGCTACAGCTACTGTCTACGCCAGTAGCCGCTTACGGGAGGAGGGACGCGGGGCGAGAGGAAGAGCCGACAGGAAGCGAGATTTGGCGTCAGCAGCGCCCATTCGTCAAAACTCAAGAACGCAAACGCACGCTTAATTCGTTTATTCATTTTCTTGGGTAAATTCATAAAATTTCAATTCTTGTTGTCTTTATTTCCAACAGCTACTACTGGTCTACTCTTAAACAGCAGATTGTTCCAAAGCATTTAAATCATAGTTAATTTCCGGTATCTTTCTGTTTCCGAACCCATAGAAGTCACTTCGTATTGGAGAAAGTGTTCTGGGCATTAAATCTTACTTTGGCATGTATTGATTGAAACAAATTTATTAATTGATTAAGGTCTAAAATATATTAATAATAGAAATATCACATACATTGCTCTTCTCTTCTTACGTAGCAAAAGCACTCTTGTCACAGAAACCAGAAATAAATACTTTGCCGAAACTTTTCTTATAATCTCGCTCATCGTTATTAATGATGTTTACCCATTACACAGACACAGAGGCCTCCCCCACAGATTTCCATAACTGGTTTATAAAGTAACTTAAGTTAAAGGTACGTACGGTCAAGGTAAACACTTGCTTGTTGTTCCATGTTAGTTCTTATGCTCACGACATAACGGCGGTACAAAATGATTGATCAGACTACATGACGTGCCTTTGTCTGTACCTGGTTGCTTTAGTCTTAGCCATAAAAACAAAAAAAAACAATCTTGTTTCCTGGTTCAAAGTTCTGAATCAGTTAGAATAAAGTTATTCTACGCTAAGATTACATAAGCCACGGTTATCAGCTAGTTTACAAATCTTAATTTTGCGTATTTACAGATAATAATCATCCACACAAAACGAAACTTTCCCGAAACTTCGGGTAAACTCAACCACCGATTAATTTAGAAAACTTTTTATGTTATTTTGTGAATTCCGCTTTACGTCATGTTTACGAATATGGCGTAACACGAACCTTCCCGAAACTTCGCAAAAACTCGACCACCGATTCAGTAATGCCCGGTTCCAATATTTGAAAACATACGTCCTAGTTACGGATCGTAATCAATTATACGAAGCGTAAGCTAAAAACGACCCACTATGCCACTCACACTTTACGTCTTGAGCGAGTGCAAAAGCGCTTTCTATGGCATCTCTCATTCTCACTGGGGCAGACCAAAGAACTACAGTCATACAATTCTAGGCTGCATTACTTTAAAATAGATCCTTTGGTAATGCGTATGGAACGCAATGACATGCTGTTTCTATATAAATTGGTTAGAGGTTACATAGATAGCCCTATGCTACTTCAGTCCGTCAAGAATTCCACGCAGTAGTATTAAACCGCTTTGTCCACCCCGTCGCAGGACAGTGTTGGGTGCTAACTCCGCAGTGCCAAGACTTTGCAAGCTGTTAAACTTATTTAGTCAGTCCATAGATATAAACTTTGACTCAATGGGCATGTTTTGCAAGACCATTACTGATCTTTTGCGTCAAAGATATTACTCGTGCAGCAGGTAAATATATATATATATATATATATATATATATATATATATATATATATATATATATATATATATATATATATATATATATATAAGTATTGTTTTAATTAAGTTATGTACTTAAACTTTTATGCATGTGGAACCTACCTATAAGTATCTGTTACATTTAGCCTTAAGTTTTTTTTATTGCATTATAACAAAAAAAAATTGTATGTATTATGGTAAACAGATGTTGGTTGGTCTAAATAAAAAAAAAAAAAAAAAAAAAAAAAACGACCGGCGGACATTCATCTTTGACACATTACGAATCTTAAAATATTAGAATCGGGAAAAGGAAAATATGTTACTCTAACCTTGCTAAGGAAAATATGTTGTGAACTATGCCGCATTTCGTATTGAATCACGGCCGTAGTACGGTAATCAAGGTAAGCACGTACCGTTCTATTTTAGTTCTTATGTCCGCTACAAAAGAGCGTTACAAAGTCCAAAATTACATTAAATGTCATTTGAGCGTAGTATCGTAGTATCGAGAATACTGAGAAGGCTAATGAGTACATAGTACATACCTACTTGACCTGACGCATTCTTCACATTGATTACGAATCGACACTAACATAATGCTCGCTCAAGATTGCATACACACATACAAGACTGCATACATCATTGTCATCATAATTTGAATAATGTTCTAGAATACATATATTTTTTTAAATCTACTAGGGAATGAAATTCAATCGCAAATAAATACCTTCGATATACGATTTTATCAAAACCAAAATGAGCTAAATCGGTCTGACCAATCCTGAGTTTTAGCGAAACTAACCATGATTGGTTTTTATATTTAAGAAGATACCGATACAAACACACACGTTACCCGCGCAAAGGTTGAAGGAAGCATACACGTGCGTCATTGATTTCGCAAGCCAAGAAGAGGCTCTACCACTGCGACAAACCGGTCGGTCAAACGTCCAAAGTTAACTTCACATAAGGTTTTAAAAATACCTACAAGGCCACAACCTGTAGGGCGATATACTTACTAATGCTGAGCTACTAAAGGTTAAATAAGATCTCCGTACTATTTTAGTTTTAATTTGTATAAACTACCTAATAAATATTTTTTTCGTTGTTTTTATCGGATTACGTGAGTGAATGTCTCCCTTTACTTTAAAAGAGAGTTTACTTTAAAAGAGAGTACCTACCCTGTTGCAAGCAATATACACTATATGTTGCCAATTTCGTTCGCGATTTTTGGGACAAAAATACCGTTTTTGTTAATCTAGTCTCTCATCTTTCCAGTCCCAGTTTCCATTTGGTAATTTTTGCGTGTAAATAGTAGTTAAGAGAGGCAGGGTATAGCGATTTATCGCTCGAACTGGAGCAGCCCGACTGGTGAAATACCACCACCTCACAGAAGACCGCAGCCAAATAACTATCACTTCAGGGTTGTTATGTTCCTGCATGTGAGTTCTTCTTAGTCGTGCACTCTTGACAGAGTGGTCGTGATCATAATGCATCGCTTTTCAGTGTAGCTTTTGCCAGTTGCCTCCATCTACTCCTATTGTTCGCACTTCTGCAACACTCATTCAGAGAAATGTTTGTGGTACATTTGATGAGGTCCGTCCATCGAGTTGGCGATCTTCCGCGTGAGCGCCGACCTTCGACATGCCCCTGTATAACCAGTCTCTCCATAGAGTCTTCATTGCGAGTGATATGCCCAAACATTGTGAGTATTCGTAGTTGCACAGTCGACGACAACCTTCGTTTTATATGAAGCTCGTTTAGGATGGATATATTTGTGCGGTGTGCAGTCCAACTGATTCTCAGTAATCGCCTCCAGCACCACATCTCCAGTGCGTCAATTTTCCTACGGTCCTGTTGCCGGATGGTCCACGTTTCCGCTCCGTACAGAAAGATTGGAAAGACCAGGCAGTACATTAGTCGAACCTTGGTGTTTTTGGTTATCCGGCGGTCTTGCCAAATCTTTGTGAGTTTCTCAACAGCTGACCTCGTAACGGCGCACCTTCTCTTTATTTCCTCTTCGCAGCTCCCAGTGTAGTTGATAGTAGAGCCCAAGTAAATGTAGTTTTGGACAACCTCACAGTTAGCTATACTGGTGATGTCAGGTCTATTTCCAGTTTTCCTATCTACTATCATCATCTTGGTCTTATCACGATTGACCGTCAGTCCAAAATTGTCACTCGTTTCTTCTAGGAGTTGCAGAAGTTTAGATATCTCTTCTTCTGACGAGGCAAGAAGGGTAGTGTCATCAGCGTATCTAAGGTTTGATATCACTCTACCGCCCACCGAGACACCCTTGTCCCATTTATCCAGAACTATTCGCATAATATACTCCGTATATATGTTAAACAGTAGAGGTGATAGGATACACCCCTGTCGAACACCGGCCTGTGTTTTGAACTTGGTTGAGTCAACTCCATCCACCCGAACCACCGCAGAGCCGTCCTCATACAGGCTTCTGATGAGGGATACTAGGTGTTGTGGTACGCCCATTTCTATAAGAACTTCCCAGAGTTTCCACCATTTGACGGTGTCAAAGGCCTTTCTGAAGTCGACAAAGCATATAAAAAGGGGGTTGTTAAATTCGCGGCTTTTCTCGATGAGTTGTCTCAGAATGAGTATTTGCTCGCGTGTTCCTCTCCCTTTGACAAATCCAGCCTGCTCTTGAGCGATTTCCCTGCCCAAAAATGCCTGCAATCTGGTGTTTATGATATGGAGAAGAATCTTACTTGCATGACATGTTAGAGAGAGCAAACGATAGTTATTGCATTTTTTCGTAGACCCTTTTGCATGTGAGTAAGGTTTCCAATTTTCCATGGGGGGTGCTACGTTAGTAGCAGGGGTCAAGCCTTCAAGGTAAGGACGACAAGTCCAGTCACAGATTTATTATGCTGTACGTCACCCTTAAGCTTCTTCTGTGGTCGGTCCCTCATATCTGAGGATCGTGGTCAGCATGTTGGTTGCATCTGGAACGGACGATCTGCCTCCACCGGTTTCTATCCAATGCGTCTCTCACAACCGTATACAATTTGGACGACGACGTTCCTTTTATTTGATCGGTCCATCTAGTTGGTGAGCGACCGCGCGATCTTTTGCCTTCGGTGTTCCCAACAACAATCAACTTTTTCAAATTGTCGTCGCCTCTGCGCACGGTATGGCCGAAATACGATAGGATGCGTTGTTGGCATATAGTGGACAAGCGAGTTTTTATATGAAGCTGGCTCAGGATCGATGCATTGGTACGTTTCGCGGTCCAGGGTATTTTCAGCATTCGCCTCCAGCACCACATCTCAAATGCATCAATCTGTCACCCTTAAGCTAGGACCTCATTACTACGTAACATCAGGTGGGATGAGGTCACTCTTGAAGTGCAATATAAAAAAAAACAAATATTCATATATGTTTTAGATACATCCAGATATCCATTTGATACAAACTTTCGCATTTGTAATATAAGTAATGAAATCAAGCTTTGCATACATAAAATAGGGCAACAATGATATTGGTTAACGCAAAACAAAAGTTGTTTCTAACTAAAACCAGCATAGGGTAAATAGATAGATAGATATAGGGATGATGCCTAGGTAAAAAAATAACTATACAGGGTGTAACAAAAAGGCGAAATAATATTTTAGGGTATGTATCTATAGCAGGTGTACATTCAGTTGTATTAATATCAGCTAATTACAAACAAGTTTTTTCTTCCATACTAACTAAATAAATTGTTTTTTTACTGAAAATGTTGACAACCCTGATTGAGGTCATTCGCGCTCAACCACAGACGCGCCGCGCGATCAGCTGATGCGCGGCCGCCGCTACGCGCCCGCGCAGCCCACCCGCCTACTAGAAACTACTATTACTTAATTTTACTTGGAATAGGACTGAATAATCAAACCATAATTACCGAAATGCATTTATTAAAATACTATTTAGAAACAGTACATAGAAATAATCTGTTAGGTACATTTCTTTTTATAACTACATATGTAGGTACACGTAAAAGTTAATGTCTAGTTTTTAGGACAATACCCCAAATATGACTTTACCCACTGAACTACATGACTTTACAAATGAAAAAATCTCTCATTAATTGTCAGCACCCCGTAATTTGAGTCAGTAAATAATAAAGACATAATAGGGACAACTTACAATGTAATCAACATGTAGGTATCAAATAATTATCGGAAATGGCAGTCATTTACTAACCTTATTTTTTTGATATGCTTAACTGACGCGATTTGCCAATCACTATTTTTTTGTGTAATAAACAAATTAGTTTCTTGGCAAATGTTAATTTATGTATGTGCTACCTGTTAAGTTTCTTATCACCAACACTTATGCGCACAAGGATACACTAAAAACCAAAGAACATTTTCACTGACACTGTTTTCTTCTTTCATTCGGCTTCGATACCACTCACAAAAGGTGACCCTTGGACCAAAGTCCGTAGGAATCAGTTCTTGAACTCGCGTAAACTGATCTGGATCGGGGTCTCGAGCTCTGGATGCTCCCGTGTGCTAGGACGACCTTCACTTGTGGGCGGTCAGAAAGAGCCAGTGCTCTGCAGTCGGAGACACAGGTTCCTGAAGCAGGTGTACGACCTTAAAAGCCGCTGCTCCGCAAAGGGTCTGCCATCGATGAATCGCTGGCGATACAGTTCACGAGCACCATTGATGCTCCCGGATGAAGCACCCCGACATAAAATCGTTTAATACTATTTACTATTTGAATACAAAGAATGATCTTCGCGAGACATAGTGACGAAGAATGAGATTTTGAAAGTTTAGATAGCGACTGCCCAACGACAACGAATACGAGCAACTAAAAACACTATTCTCGTAGGTACGTAGGGATGCTCAATTTCGATTTGATTAATCGATCGATCGCAATTGAGATTTTTGTAACTTAATCGATTAATCGAAAATGGAAAAAATCGAGAAAGTCAATTATCTTAAGTTTATGTTTAAAGTCAATATTTACAACAATTTAAAATATTGGCCCGACAGTCACACGCAGTGATAAAAAAAATGTTGAGGTTTTGTTTCTGATAACAACAATTGGATAATGACAGTCTTTGAAAAAGTATGGTAAAATGTGTGTTTTATATCCCAAGCAACGCGATTTATGATTTTCGAAAAAAAAAATTACCAGTGATAGTAAGATTTTGTGTAACAGATTATAAACGCGCGCGTAAACGTCAAGTCACGTCACTTTACACCAAAACGATACTGGTCGGAACGCCTTAATTCTATGCAAATATCAAATTTTAAATGAATTGAAATTGTTCAAATAAATCCTTAATATGGTTAGCGACACAATAATTCAATTTACTCGGTAAAATCATCGTTTCGTCACATTAAAATAAATAAAATCCGCCGACAGCTGTCATTTGCGAATTGTAGTGTTTAATGACGTCACACAAAAGGTGCTTTCTGTTTCGGTTCTTTTGTTCCACAGACAAAAAAAGTAAAATTTAATTTTTAGAAATAAAATACTTTAAAATAAAAAAATAAAAATGTAAAGATATTACTTAATTAGTAATCTCAAACTTTCACTTTTTTATACTTAATAATTATTTTTATTTGTAGATTTTTTCATTTTACCGAGAATTCTGTGTTTCATTTTTAACATGTTTAGCAGGATCTCAACGAAAAAGTTTAGAAGAAACCGTTCTAATGTAACGGCATTTCTAAGATTAATCGATTAATTAATATCAGTGCTACGCAAATAATCAATTACCAAAATATCGATTATTTCACAATCGATTAGCATCCCTAGATCCCTACCCGGAAAGCTGTCCGAAGGTGACAGTCACACAGGCGACAGGATAATATTATTGGCTAAGCGCATTGTTGCAATGTTTGCGAAATGATCGCTGATTGGTGCGGGCGCTTAGACATTTGACGTAAAGGTGCCGCAGTCCACGTGGACTCCCGTTGTCGTGATTTTTGTGTGCGTGATTAGTCATTGATAAAATAAGCGCAGAAGGTCACCAAGTTGAAATGATTGGTAGGTAGGAGTATTTAATAAAGGGTCTCGCCGGGTTTCCATATGAAATCTGCACTGGCATCTTTTTTGACATTGGTGCCTTTAATATGTTGCTAGTAGTTTAAAATAATTTTTGGCCAATTACCAAACCCCTAACTCCATTCGTTTTTGGAAAATTAGGGTTGCAACCCCTAACTTAAAAATTATTTTTCTACGAAACTATGATAGATATTCGCATAAAACCAACGCGACATGAAAGCTCTTAAGTAGCTTTACATTCCCTATTTTTTTATAATTTTTTATATAACTATGGGGCTGCAAAAAAAATATTGAAAAAAATAGGGGTGGTTTTTAGTAGCTATTTCTTGAGGTACCACGACCAAAAAAAAACCGTATAATCAGTACGTATTCAACTATAATATGTAATAATTACATAGATATGAGATAGGTGGAACATATTCAAAAAAATAAAAATCTCATTTTGTTACTTAAACTTGATTTAACCTGACGTCTGTTTAGATTTTTACACGATAATTGATTATATAAGGGAACGTGAAACACAACAAAATACACTACAAAATCTAATTGAAGCAAAAAAATTAAATCGTTGCAAAAAACCTTTTATAACACTGTCTTCTACTTGCCTCATAGATTTTCCAGAATTAACCGAAAAAGACCTCAAAATACTCTTTACAGGAACATATCAAATGTCACAAGCGGTATGTTACCTCGCTGAGCTGCTGGATAGTGACAAAAATATTAATATTGAATACTTAAAAGAAAATGATCATATAATAAGGATGAAAATTCGTTCTCGACACATCAATAGCAAAACATATTAATGTTTTATTGAATACGAACCAAATATGAACAACTATAAGGGCATAAAGAGATACACCTGTGATTGTGCTAATGGAAATAGGACTATAGGTTGTTGCTCACATGTAGCATCAATAATTTATTATTTGTCACATGGCCGTTACAAATCGAAGATCATCAAGCCCGCTGAAATATTAACACATATATTTGATGTTACAAATATCACTACAACTATAGAAGAAAATAGTGACGAAGATTAAATTATTTCAATATTTTTTTATGGAAAATAAAATATTAATATTTCATGGAAAATACTGTTTTAATTTTAATTTAAGTGACTTTTATTGAATTAGCTAGAATTTAATATGTGTCCACTTACATACAATTTTTATTTTTTTTAATATGTTCCACCTATCTCACATCTATGTAATTATTACATATTATAGTTGGATACGTACTGATTATACGGTTTTTTTTTGGTCGTGGTACCTCAAGAAATAGCTACTAAAAACCACCCCTATTTTTTTCAATATTTTTTTTGCAGCCCTATAGTTATTTAAAAAATTATAAAAACAATAGGGAATGTAAAGCTAATTAAGAGCTTTCATGTCGCGTTGGTTTTATGCGAATATCTATCATAGTTTCGTAGAAAAATAATTTTGAAGTTAGGGGTTTCAACCCTCATTTTCCAAAAACGAATGGAGTTAGGGGTTTGATAATTGGCCAAAAATTATTTTAAACTACTAGCAATATATTAAAGGCACCAATGTCAAAAAAGACGCCAGTGCAGATTTCATATGGAAACCCGGCGAGACCCTTTACTGCTTTTGTGATCTAATAATATTCCTTAGGTAATATTTAATAGTATGAATGGATAGTACAAATAATAAATGTAAATATCATGTTTTCGATTACAAAACTGTGCTTTCTGATATTGACTATTTCTGTTAGGTTATGTTATGTACCAAACATCTCATATTTAAAAACCGGCCGAGTGGGAGTCGGACTCGCCCATGACGGGTTCCATAGAAGCAAGTGTGATAATATTTGTATTACTAAAGGTAAATTGTGGTTTACGATTTATGACGTATTAAAAAATTACTTACTAGATCTTGTTCAAACTACTACATTCTGTAGAAGTTTGCATACATTTTTCTACTTTAAACACCACACGTAGGTATAGGTTTGAAGAAAAAAAATGTTGACTTTCAGTTTTAAGTATGGAGAGCCCCTAAAGTTAATTGTTTTTTTCTATTTTAGTGAAAATCTTAATGCTTAAAGGTTCACAGAATACATCTACATACCAAGTTTTAACAGCAATAGGTCTCATAGTTTCGGAAAAAAGTGCCTGTGACATACAGACAGAACGTACAGAACATTTGGCTACGGAATCCTAAAAAGTAGTGTTAAATAAGTACTTAACGATCACGATCACTGCACACTCAACTGAAATTTGTCAAAGTTGCACATCTGTATTCTACTTAATCTCTTGCTTCATTTTGATTTATGATTTGTTTACATCTAATAGGGTTATCAACGATAAGTTTTAGTAAAAACTTTGACATCGATTTACTCCCTAATTAATAGCTGTACGAGGTTGTGGTTTCGCATTGGAACTACACACTACCTACCCTACACGCCCTTAAAATTTTATTTCACCTTTTTGTTACACACTGTATAGTTAGTTACATTTTCAGAACATAATTATATTTTTTAATATCAAAACTTATCTTTTGCGTCTAAATATACATTTTAATTAATGATGATGATACAGCGCATCAAAGTTGAGCGTTTACGGCACTATTTCGTTAAATCGAAAGAAGATGTGAAGTTGCGTTAAATTAGCGTTATATCTTTTGGTAATTGAATCGATATTCTCATAGAGGAGGGTCGCCTAAAATATATTTCTGAGCTAAACGATAGGAGTACGATACCTATTAGTATCTATCTATTAATAGCTATCTTTCATAAAGGTTTCACCTACTCATGCTTATTTATAAATATAACATAATTATCTGTTTAAATATTAATATTAGTAATCAGTTTTGTTTGATATCACAACTTTATCTGTTCACCTTCACATTACAATCTACTTGGTCCGAGATTAAAACGGTTTATAAGAAGTTAATGGTAATCTGATGTCATTACGAGACAATGTTCGACTTTGATCTCGCTTCCCAGAATAAAATCTTATGTTAGTAAGAAAACAAAGTAATTTCCATTATGCAATATGTACGTATTAACAATAGCTTGTGACAGTCAACAAATATTGGCTATTTAAATTGCGTGCGACATCCGTAGCTGAGGCGGGCCAGACTTTGTCGTCGCGCCATCTCTTAAGATTACGGGTTCGATTCCTGGTCAAGACAATACGGAAAACTAACTTTTCGAAATTGTCCGGATCTAAGGGTCCACTCCCAAAAACGATACATGTCGGATCCGACAACAGATAGCAATTTTTAATTCTCATAGTCGCAAAAATTAACCACTTTTTAACTCCCGAACTTTTGGTAAATCTTCAAAAACGAAACCTTTCGTTTGTTTGTTTAATTTTTGGGAGTAGATCCCCTGGGTGCTATGGTATCATCGTTGTTTTCGATTTCTGTAATACGAGGGTGGATTAAAAAGTTCGCGGCCTCAGCAAGAAAACAAAATAAAATATAAACAAAAGTAATTTTACTCCATTTAGCTCAATGCACTTCTTCCATCTGGTTTCCAACGCCTGTATGCCGGACATAAAAAAATATTCTTCAAGGCGTTCAAAAAAGTCACCCACCGCAGCTTCGACCTCCCCATTTGATGAAAAATTTTGAGCTCCAAGGTGTTTTTTTAGGTTTGGGAATAAATGAAAGTCTGAAGGTGCCAAATCAGGGGAATAGGCGGGATGGGGCAGTAATTCAAAGCCACAATCACGAATTTGAGCCATAAATTCAACAGCCGTGTGAATGCGCGTGCATTATCCTGATGGAACAACACTTTTTTGCTCAGTAAGCCTGACCTTTTCTCTTTGATTGTTTCACGCAAACGACGTAAAAGGGTGCAGTAATAAGCCGAGTTTATAGTTTCACCTTTTGCAAGGTAGTCCACCATGATGACACCCTCAGCATCCCAAAAAACTGACGCCATCACCTTGCCTGCTGACAAAATTGTTTTGGCTTTTTTTGGAGTAGGTTCATCAGGTTTTTTCCACTGCTTGGATTGCTGTTTTGACTCTGGGGTGTAGTGGTGTACCCAGGTTTCATCCATTGTCACAAATCTCGCCAAAAAATCTTGTGGATAATCCTCAAACATTTCCAAACAGTCGCGAGAAATCGTGAGCCTTATTCGTTTTTGTTCAACTGAAAGCAATCTGTGTACCCACCGCGCAGATACCTTAAAAAATTCAAGTTATGTTATGAATATGATGTTTTGTGTTCGTTCATACGAGATGCCAATAGTGTCTGCAATTTCCCTTATGGTCAATCTGCGATCTGCCAATATCAGATCACAGATTTTCCCGATGTTTTCTTCAGTCGTAGACGTCGTAGGCTAGCTGGAGCGAGGATCATCTTCAATACTCTCTCGTCCGCGTTTAAATTCTGCAACCCACTTTTTCACAGTCGTATACGACGGAGCAGATTCCCCCAATGTTATTGACATATCTTCGTGAATCTCTTTTGGAGGTAGTTGTTTTTTAAACAGGTATTTGATGACCGCACGTTGCTCAATTTTCTCCATTCTTTAAAAACGCTGCACTTGGGCTCACAAAATTCAGTCTGATTTAAAAACCGATGATCCTATTGCAATGGAATTTTGCAATGTGACAACCAGAGAGTAAACAAATCGAATGAGGTTAGTTACATTAAAATAGTTCAAGTATTTATGTGTTAGTCCGCGAACTTTTCAATCCACCCTCATACTAGTGCTTTAGCTATTGACAGAGTTAGAGCAGTGTATGTAATGTAATCTAACATATATTTACTTAATTATATATTAGTAACAAGACCCGCCCCGGCTTCGCACGGATGTAATGTAAATACTTAGAAATATTAGTTTTTCTATTCTTTATCGCAAATAAAAACTTTTCTCTTGAATCACTCTATCTATTAAAAAATCGCATTAAAATCCGTTGCGAGGTTTTAAATATTTAAGTGTACATAGGGATATAGGGACTGAAAAAGCTACATGGTTTTATACTATGTAGTGATGTTGTAAACCACCTGAATAATTAATTATGAACTAAAATACATTTTCTACAATGAACCTGAGTCAGGGTCTTTGACAGTAATCATGTTCAACAAGGGGTCAAGCCTTCAAGGTAAGGGTGTCAAGTCCAGTAACAGCTTTATTATGCTGTACTTGTTACCCTTAAGCTAAGACCTCATTACCACTTAACATCAGATGGGATGTGATATAAAAAATTGTTTTTACACAATACCAGTTAAAATTGTAACTAAGATGTATTTAACTTCAATAATTTATTTCATTCCTTAGTTACCTTTTCCATAAGGATGCCAATATCAGCAAACAGATTAACACAGTTCTATTTTTAGTTCAATGTTGAGTCAGTGTATGTGTAGTGTGTTATTTAAACATTAACACATCAATACATCATATTGTTTATACAAATGGTCTCTGGCCAGCTTTAATATTTGTAGTAGGTATTAAGTACTTTTTAAAAATAAAAATTGATTTGAGATTACTGCATTTATTACAAATTGTAAACTTTTACTGCTGGCATTCCATAGATGTCTAGTTAGTTACAGAGACGATTGACTAAAAACAATGCTCAATTAATGGAAAAAAATTGTAAGTAAGTGGCCGAAAACTCTGATGACACTCCGGCCAGATGAATCTTATCCTGGTAATAGGAGTGTTAATACTCACCAGTTTTCTTACTAGTCTCAGTCAACAGGTCCTCTAGCTTCTTCTGAGAGCGGCCGGCGACAGCCCACGAGATCCCAGCAAAAGTCTTACCGCCCCGAGCCAGCTCTTCAACTGCTCGTTTGCCGGTAAAACCGGTGGCACCAAACACGATCAAATCTAATTTAGACATCTAGAACGAAAATATTAAACAGTTACAAGGCGGAAAGTAGCGAACAGTGTTTACGAGTCACAGCGATAACAGTTGCAACACTTTTTATCTATCTTGCAAGATAAAGCCCCTTTTATATTTCGAGTAAAATTTAACAACGCCTCCTTATATACCCAAGTTTTATTAGAAAAATGAGTATAAAAATAAAGAAGAACTACTCAGTAATGGAATGGTATGTTAAAATCGAAGAAACTCATCGAGTCGAGAATAATTTATGCGGTGTCGTACTCTCGGTTTTGTACTTACGATGTAATTTTGCACCTGGCACCTGAATTGAAAACAATTTAGCAAAGCAAGACACTGCTTGAGTCTTTTCAAATATAAATAAACTTCACAATGGATTATTGGAAATTGTACAACTTTATACGCGATAGCAGTCGAGTGAAAAACAATTTTACAATCGGTTTCAATTATTTACCATTCGCGGACCGGACGCAGTTTTTTATGCCAATTTTAATGCGTTCCATGTAACAATCACATGTCCTCTTCCATCACAGTCCTCCCTTCATTCTCTGCTGCCCACCACAGACAAGAAATGTACTGCCTAGTCCCAACCAGTCACAATCACTGAACAGCCAACACTATATTATTTGTTCGTTCCTTAAAATGTACTTATATATTCATTATATAAAAAAAAGTCTGTTTATATCGTTAAATTCTGTTGATATTGTATTTAAAAGTGGTCTTAAATTATTAGAGTTGTGACCTTAAATTAAATTTTGTAGAGATTTCGTGTTAGGTTTTTTAATGTTTGAAAATATAAGTAGCCAATTATGAGTAATTGAACAATTAAATTAAATAAAGTTCTGAAGCCTTAATGAGCTCCTTTCATTCCAGCCAGCTAGTTACGTTTGACTTGTGTAATTAAATGAGATTTACCTTTTTAAAATATAATATCCTTTTAAACACGAACACCATTGGATTTCGTTGTTTTACACTATGATCTTGGGGCTAAAATCAATCATATTTTCAGCAAATAAGAGGGCGGTCGTTGTACGGAACGCATTGTGGCACAGACAAGATAAACAGTTGTCAACTGATATGTCATTATCAGCTGTCAGCGTCGTGTCAAAGACCTTTCAATTTATAACCTACAATTCTTAAAAAATAACAAATTCTACGACAAAATGGAATTGAACGAAAGGATTCTACACCACTTGGAAAAAAGTGGTAAAGTAGACACTTTAAAACTGGCAAGTGATTTCAATGAGGAGCACCAGAAGATTGTGGGTGCGGTGAAGAGTCTTGAGGCTCTGGAGATGGTTTCCTCGGAGGCCGTTAAGAGTACTCGGTGGGAGCTGACGGAGGAAGGCTTGTTGGTATCGGAGAAGGGCAGCCACGAGGCTGTGCTTTACCGTAGCGTGCCTGACGCTGGGATACCACAAGCAGAGCTCATGAAGGTATGGTCACTACACTTATATTATAAATAGGATTTTTCTTATTTTTGTGTGTGTATGTTGTTAGTAAATAAATTCAAAAACTACTGTGCCAATTTCAATCATTCTTTCACAATTAAAAATCTGCATTCACCCTGAGTAATAATATAAGCTATTTGTTTCTTGAAAAGACAAACTCTATGTGTACAATATTGTGGTCAACTTTTAGTTGTCTATAAAAAAGAAAACCTGTCTGTTAGTTACATGGGTATTAAGTGTTTCAATAACTAACTCAGTAATAAGCTTACTCTGAATAATCTACTTAAAAAGTTAACATATCTTTAAGACACCCTTGCCATAGTGCAATGACAGCCCAAGGTGTCAGCAGGCACTAGTTATGTTATCATTTCTATTCTATAGACTTTTAAAAAGAAATATCTTACTAACGGTGTAGTTGTGTTCCTGTGTGTGGGTAAGGTTTCCAGAGCTCCTGGGGGGAATGCTACATTAGTAGCAAGGGTCAAGCCTTCAAGGTAAGGCCGACAAGTACAAGTAAGTGACCAGTAACAGCTTTATTATGCTGTACTTGTCACCGTTAAGCTAGGAACTCATTATACTTAACATCAGGTGGGATGAGGTCAATCTTGAAGTGCAATATAAAAAATAATAATAACAGTTACAAAATGTTAAGAGTTTATTGCTAGCAGATGACAATTATGTTTAGTGAAATCAAAGTTCTCAAAAAGTTTTGATTTTGTCTCCACTTACCAATTCACTTATTTCTTTTACAGACTGTTCCAAATGCTAAAGTGGGATTCAGCAAAGCTATGTCATCCGGTTGGATCTTAATTGACAAGTCCGGAGGCCCTCCATTAGTGAAAAAGAAAGTCGATCAAATTACAGACACAGTTCAAGAACACTTAATTGAGATTAAGAAAGGAATAGACAACCTAGCTGATAATGTCAGGAATGATTATAAAAAGCGGAAACTTCTTCAAGAGGTCACAGTTAAAAGTTTTCTTCTAACTAAGGGACCCCAGTTTGCAACAACGATAAAGAAGCTAGAAACAGATTTAACAAGTGATATGTTATTAACGGGGTCTTGGAAGAATTTGGAATTCAAGCCATATAATTTTGATGCCTTAGGTAATAATTATTGTAATTTTTAATTTGTTGTTTTATGTTAGTGAAAATACTAGTCCATGCTCTTAGTGGGTCAAATAGCACTACAGAAACAGCCATAAGTATGAAAGTAATTGAATGCGGAATCAAGTAAAAAGATATTTAAAACTATAGTGTAGACCATGTTAAGAGACAAAGAAGACTACATTGTAATAATCAAAGTTAAATAATACTTTATTGAAAGAAAAAATATTGTTAGACATTTCTATTTCATAATAAGTACCCTCTCATCATGTATCATCATTATAAAGCACTATAATATTGAGTCAACATTCAAAATCTCAGTCAAACCTTACCTTAATGAGTATTGTCTTTATATATCTTTCTTTATAAAACTTTAGTAATTTCACTGCTAAAAGTGCAAGATAACAATTATCTTACTAAAATAATCTACAACCTCGACCTCTCCTTTAAGTTATCAATTTATTTTAATTGGAATATAACCAGGTATTTTTAAAATTTTAATTTTGTTACCGGGCCTGCCCAAAAATACTACATTTGTAATAATAATTTCTCTTCTACTTGAAAATTGTCACAGCTGTAGGTGAAGCTATAAAATGTTTGACAGAGTTATAAACAAACTATTTCCATCCTACTCTGTCTTTCTCAGAGCATTAATATCACAATAAAATCGTTACATCTTTTCAACCACTTTTCAGGACAGCCCCCAGAGTGCGGTCACCTGCACCCTCTCCTTAAAGTCCGCTCCGAGTTCCGTGAGATCTTCCTCGAGATGGGCTTCACAGAGATGCCGACCAACATGTACGTTGAGAGCTCGTTCTGGAACTTCGATGCTCTGTTCCAGCCTCAGCAGCACCCTGCTAGAGACGCCCATGACACATTCTTTGTATCTGATCCATCAACAACGACAGAGTTCCCTAAGGAATATCTGGAAAGGGTCAAGAAGGTTCACAGTAACGGAGGTTACGGATCACAGGTTTGTAAATAAAAATCCTTGAACATTGAACAACCACAATCTTTTCCCATACTTAGAAGTTTTTAATTGCTTTGTTCTCTTAGATGCTACATTTATTTATTTATTTGCAAATCACATGGTACATAAGGTGTTACAATTTAGGAAGTACATTGGACACATAACACCCGGTTAGGGCACTGAAATAGAGATTCACAAATGAATAGATCTATTTAACTATAATTATAAGTAACTATCTATCTATCTCTACTTATGTATCTATTTATTTAAGATTGATCATCAAAAAAATCTTTTATGGTATAGTAGGCTTTCAAAAGCAGGTGTTCCTGTAGATGCTTTGTAAATAACTTCATATTATCTATTTCTTTTATATTATCGGGAATGTTATTAAATATTTTGATTGACATCCAATGCGGGCCAGATCATACACATGAAACACTTTTTCTTTTGTAAATAGAAAACAACCAAATTAATAGAAACATTTAAGTATGCCCAGAAAGATTAACATTTTCCGATATTGAACCCACAACCATTGGACTTGTAGGTGCAGGATAGAAAGCCTAAGTAAAACTCCTAGCTAAGGCATTCAATGAGTAGTTTTTTAATTAGTTACCATCTATTGGCCTTTAACGTTTTTTAGGTAGCGTTATTTGCATTTTAAAGACGTTTTATAAATATGATTGATGTAATTTATATAAATGAATTTGGCTCCTGAGCGGGGAGACGATAAATGAAACAGCCAGTAGGTAGTCTAGTGATCAAGAGCGTATTTATTAATTATATTATTGCTTATATACTAATGTGAATGTGCGTCAGCTGTGACCTAGTGATCAAAGTCTATGCTGACGCTACATCACTCCCCCCCAAAAAAAAATTATAATAAGGGGTGTAAAAATAAAACACAATAAATAAACATATAATCGGTTCTAAGATACAAAAACGTAAATATTGTTAATATGAGACCTAACTGATTGGTATTTGCCGTATAAGCTAAATACCAGTGATGATGAAAAATATTTAACATTGAACTTACCAAATACTGCTTAATACAAAGCAATGCATATTACTAAACTGACCTGATTTTTGTGATCATGTACTGAAATTTATCAACATTTGAATGGCTAAGCTTAAAATTGAAAACAAAATAAAATCCTATCTAAACCGCATCATCACTATTTCGCATTTATATTTTTTGGTACTTCGAGCCAGATCGTCCGCCTTGAAAACCATTCTAATGTTCCAGGGCTACAGATACGACTGGAAGATTGAGGAGGCACAAAAGAACCTACTTCGTACTCACACGACAGCAGTCAGCGCCCGGATGCTGTATCACCTCGCGCAGCAGAAAGAGTTCACGCCTCAAAAATACTTCAGTATTGATAAGGTAATAAAAATACAAGTACTACTATAAGATTATACAGTACCTAAAGGTCAGTTTGACTCAGTGGTGCAGTGGACAAGCTAGCCACCTAAAGCGCGAAAGGTCCCAAGTTCGATTGTCTATCAGTCCCTTAAAAATTCTTCCTTCTTTCTTCATCATTCAGGTATTCCGTAACGAGACTTTGGACGCGACTCATTTGGCCGAGTTCCACCAAGTGGAAGGAGTGATCGCGGACCGAGGCCTGGGCCTCGCGGACCTGATCGGCGTATTAGACGCTTTCTTCAAGCGGCTCGGCTTCGACAGGCTGCAGTTCAAGCCGGCCTACAACCCTTACACCGAGCCCAGCATGGAGATATTCGCGCATCATACAGGTGAAACATAGGATAGCCTCATCATCGTTTCAGCCGAAGGGTGTCCACTTAACATAGACCAAGTTAACTAGCTCTTGAGCACGATTTATTTATATTTATATTGTTTGCTGGCTCACTTTCATTTACCATGATATTCAGCGTAGCAAACCGGCTCTCGACGGGAGAAGTGATGTGACGGTACTGTCCTCCAAATAATATTAGAAACGCGAAAGGTTGAAAGATTGTTTATGTTGGTAATTTTTTCACGCAAAAAGTACTGAATGGATGAAGTTTGGTAGAATGATATATGGATACTAGTATACAAACGGAATTTTTATCCCGAAAAAACGCGAACGACATCGTCCGCTACAAAAGCTAGTATAAAATTACTTTAGAGAAATAATATCACGGGCTTTTTTTAATTTTATTAATTTGGACAACAGAAATACTGATTGCGCCACAAGCCCAACTGGTTCTATACTATTTAGGTTAAGTTAGGTTAGTATTTTTTTCATACTCGACTAATGCTCAGTTTTAGCTTACGCCTTGTTTTATTGATAACTAGAACGGATCGTTTTTCAAATATTGGAATCGGGCAAAAATAGAAACCATTAATTTTTACGCCCAAATAACGCGACCATCTTTATACTTTTCAGGCCTTGGTAAATGGATAGAGATCGGAAACTCTGGCGTGTTCCGACCTGAGATGCTGCTTCCGATGGGTCTACCAGAAGATGTGAATGTGATCGCGTGGGGCCTGTCCCTCGAGAGGCCTACCATGATCAAGTACGGCCTGAATAACATCAGGGACTTGGTGGGGCCCAAGGTGGACCTGCAGATGGTGCAGACAAACCCTATTTGTAGGCTGGACAAATAAATTATTTATTTATATAGAATTAAAGAGTTAAAATAAGTTCCTCTTTTATTTCCTTACCTCTAAAGTTATAGCTATGGTTTTCATTAAATTAAATTATAGTATAAAGTTCAGAAATCATTTGATAAAAATAAAAATAATATGTTTTCAAATACAAACTATAGTAAGGGGGAAAGGAGGTGTTTTTTCGGTTTTAATCCCTAGATTGCTTAAACTTCATTTCATTCAGATCCTTGAGCTTTCTGCAAGGATTAAATAAGAAACATTATTTATCCTCAAAACTTTTGCATTGAAATATTTTTATAGTAAGTGATAGTTTGTTTCCTGACTGACTATCGATGATAGCCGCAGGTGGCATTTGAATATTCACCGTGCTTGCTTGAACCAGTGCCGTAGGGCGCCCTATAGCTGGGCTCGGATCAATGTCCATTGTGAGATTTAAGAAAGGAAATGTTAAGTAGCTACCATAGATAAAAAAACTCCGAAAGCTTCCTTATTTAGCATCCATAGACACGCCATCTTTCAACTAAATTTTATAACTAAATTTCATTCCATCAAACTTTCAATTTGTATTTTTGATGCTGACAGACCGGATTGCTATTTAATTTTACTTTTTTTTGTAAATTCGCCATAATTGTGATCATGGCTTTAACTCGGAGGGCAGTGAGGAAGATTCTGGTAACGAACGTGCCCATTCGGTCAAGCGTAAGACGTTATGAGATTCCCGAACACTTGCAAGCTGTGGCCTGTGACCCTAACCCGAGCTTCTACCGTATGGTGGAGTATTTCTACCACAACGCCGTGAAGATCGTGGAGCCTTCGCTCACGGAATACTTGAAGAAGTACTCCCATATGTCCGATAGGAAAAGGCAGAACAGAGTAGCTGGGATTCTGAGGGTAGGTCGTTTTAGGATTATTTAGATAACTAGCTACCTCCGTCTTCCCACGAGTGCTACGTGGAAAGGTACAGACGAAACACGTCAGACTGCACACTTAGTACTTTGTCTTTATGTCGTACGCATTTACCTACAGGCGTAGCATGCGCCACGCGACTAAATTTTATCGCGCTCATAACAAACGTCAAAATCAGCTGTATTGCTAGGCCTGCTACACGTACTGCAGACCATACTAATGAATTCTTCACCTTTTCTGTAATTTGTTATGTTTGTAACATATAAACCGTTTTCTGAACCTATTTAAAAACCGCATCAAAATCCATTGCGTAGTTTTAAAAATTTAACCATACATAGAGACAGACAGCGATTTTGTTTTATACTATGTAATGTTTTTGTGCAAGATTGCAGCATGATGGTAACTGTACTCAGGATCTACCTACCTACACACTCTTCATGTCACATTAACGTTGACTGTGAGTTTTGTGTAGGTATTTGAGTCAATGAAGCGTGAGGCCCTTCAGATAGCAAAGCCTTTTTCGCGGGAGGAAATGCGTTGACGCACCGTACCGGAACCCGAGGTACCTAGGTGACAGCGAGTGAGATTCCTACCCTTTTCAGGGTAGGACTGAATACCGGTATACCTACTAATCCTCCCCAGTGAACCTCATCGCCTTAATGGTGATGCCGTGAGAACAGAAGACCTACCACCGCGGTGGCCTACGTCGCCCACACCAAATGCAGCTTGGGTTGGCACTCGGGGCGTCTTTCTATTGAGCCCCCTCAAAATAAAACTAATCATTATACCTATGAATATTAAATGCGTGTAAGCTGTAACCTACTGTACACCAGTGGGTACTTGCTCCTCTACTAAGCTGGCATTCCGTTGTCACCACTGGATGCTTGGCACCTTGGGGGAGCCCCCCCCCCCTCCCTCCTTTACGCTGCTACTGAGCTAACGCCACCTCTGCCCTTATCAGTGAGATCATCAGTAAGCTAGTATTTTCATGTCCTAAAATGTGTATCTAAGTATGAGGGTGTGACAGGTGATGGGCTCGTGCAACAGCTCGCTGCAGTTCGAGTTCCCTCTTCAGCGCAAGAACGGAGAGTATGAGATCATCCACGGCTACCGCTCCCAGCACAGCGTGCACCGGCTGCCTTGCAAAGGAGGTATGATGCTGCTAATTCATATACTTCTGCCGGACACACAGAGTAAACCAATCAAAGGCCTTCTTTATCCCATAATAGTGCCCCGCTACGGCTTCGTCTGCGTAAGTACTATCCCGGGGAATTCAAAGATTGATTTTACTAATCTTCGCTGGATATGTACGCGAACGTAATAGGTAAACCTACATTTTGGAATTATTCATTTTTATCCATAAATATAGATTAGTAGGTAGATATCCAATTCGATGACACTAAACATTTATCATTTCGTTTATGAATACCTAGTATTACAAATTTCAGGGCACATACAGTCGCCGTCAGATATATTGGAGCAGACAAAGTGACCAAATACTTACTTCTGAACAGTTAAAATGACAAAAAGTTCCATACACCACAAGTTACCATTAATATCTGATGAGATATCGAATAAGTAGTTAGTTCAAATAATAAAACAAGTTAAAGCTACTTACACAGTAATATGACGAAGCAGTTTTGTACGCAGGATACGTCTGTGTGATGCGGTGCATTCGCGCTCGCAGATTTATAAGTTGCATTAAGATATTACACGAACTAATAAAAATAAAATAAATATTTGATTTGCGCAGGTATTCGATTCTCACCAGAAGTAAACTTGGGGGAAGTGAAGGCTTTGGCGGCACTTATGACATACAAATGTGCTTGCTCTAGCATTCCTTTCGGAGGTGCAAAAGGAGGTAAGACATCTTACCTATAGATTTAATTTATATTTTTTATTTATAGTAGGTAGGTAGGTACTCCATATATGAACGAGCAAACAGTTAGAAAAGATCATCATTAATGATAAGGAAGGAAAAAGAACTAGGTTTCTTAATAATAGGAAGTTCCTATAGACGATGGCAAGACCTAGTAAAACTTTCGTCTTAGGGCCTCCGTTGAATCAAACATCGAACTCTCATATTAACTGTCTTTCAGTTCTTATTTCCTTGATGATTGGTGTACAGGAGTTGCAATTGACCCCAAGAAGTATTCAGCTGCGGAGCTGCAAAGAATAACTAGGCGCTACACGTTAGAGTTGGCAAAGAAGAATTATATTGGTAAACTGTTTCCATATTTATCCTATACCTACCTTATCTCTAGAACGGCTTATTGGCAGTTTCAATTGTTTTTGCACCATTCTTACCATAGCTACAAATTTACACTACCTCCGCGGTGTACCTAATGTCTAATGCTTTTGGCTCCAAAAGCCAGAGTATACAGGTTCTAATTCCGCTGTCACTTTGGGAAATTTTCTCAGTTTGTATAGGTATTAAAAGGCACGTTAAGCTTTTGGGTCAGACTCAGGTGAAGCAATAGTAACCAGCTTCATCAAATTGGGATATTACCACTACGATCCCGATGGGATTGATAGGGTCTACACGGCTACACCCCAGGGCGCCCTAGGCTACGTACCCCATGGATGCAGAATTCTATACGCAAAGGGTAAAAACGGAACGCTATTACTCCGTCTTTCTATAGTTAGGTACCGTCCGTCTGTCACCAGGCTGTATCGCAACAACTGCGTATAAAATGACAAAAAAGACGGACAATGACAAAGTAAATTATTGACATATTTTCACAAAATATATATTTTTGTAGCTGCTATAATTTTTGCTCGTTATCAAAAGGTTCAAAACACTTGAAATATTCAATGAGATTTGTAGGTAAGTTATACACGGACCCTTCATACGCAAGCCCAACTCGTACTTGGCCAGTTTTTAACCGACTTCAAATAAAAGGAGGAGGTGAGAACCTCCTCCTTTTATTTGAAGTCTACGGTCGAATATATATTTTTTTTCTACGGTCGAATATATATTTTTTTTCTAATGACGCTGGTAAAATTAGGGCCGACGTTGTGTCCTTAACCTACTATTTGCCTTTCAGAATCAGGTAGACTATACTACATTCTGTTAAGGTGGCTAGTCATTAAGATTACCAATAATCTCAGGTGCTGGCATAGACGTCCCGGCGCCAGACGTGAACACCTCAGGGAGGGAAATGTCCTGGATCGTGGACACGTACATTAAAACCGTAGGTAAACAACACTTTGGTTCTTATTACGTTTATTTAAAACAGGGTTACTCATACAGGTACTTGACTGTCAAGTTTCGAAATAAATTTAATTTCATTTTACTGTTTCATTAAGCATTGCGGGCAAAGGTCAAATTAAACTTGTACGAGAATGTTACTTAGGCTTCATCAACAAAAGCACATCGCTGTAAAATTCTAAATTAATTGACAACCTCATTAAATAATAAGAAATTCATCACAGTTTTCGGCATAATACTGATTTAAATTTCAAAGAAAAGTTTGGTAGCTAGTGCAAGTAAGTAGGTACATTCAGTAATACTGGACCGTACCCACCAGAGTAGAAATGTACGCTAAATAAAAAATCGAATTGGTTTCCCAGTAAAAAAAGTGCCTGTAATGATGCTGCTCCTGCACCTACTCCAGGTTTCCACGACCTGAACGCGTCCGCTTGCGTGACCGGCAAGCCCATCAATGGCGGCGGCATCCACGGCCGCGTCGAGGCGACCGGCCGAGGCGTCTACATGACCATACACCACTTCCTGCACAGCCAGGAGTGGATGGACAAGATCGACGTGCAGGTCGGGTATGAGGTGACCAAGTTTGAAATATCCTTTTATAGATTTATTTATTTATTGCAAGCTTAAACTACCATTACAGATATCTTAACCTAATGCGATAGTATAGCCATCCTTATAATTATTACTTACTTATTATATTTATACTTACTGTAAAACTGTTAACAAATTTAACAAAAAAATATATATACTAAAATCTTACATATCTATTAAAGATAAAACACTTATATGATATAAAAACCTGGCTTTAACTTTAAATTATATTTTTAACATATGCTTAATTTATCCTATCTTCTATCCTGATTTGTATGTTATTATATTTAATGCAGTCCACTTTGCGAATTCACTCAATGAACATTAAAATATGTCTACTGTATCATGAACTAGGTATGTTAATGATATGTAATGTTCGAATAAGTGGCGTTTTCGCCAGTACGTTGGTCCTGGCTACAGGGAAGGCCAACTGCCGCGGGCGCCGCTGCCGCCACACGTACCGGTCCGGCTCGCTCAGCTGCAGGTAGCGCAGCAGCTCTGGGTTGTGTTCCATCCCTCGCAACACCTTCACCACATACTTAGCGAGTGCAAATTCCCTTCGGACCCGAAGCTGATTTTACCCTACCATACCCAAAACGAACAAAGTAGGGTACCTACATCAGAGGGTAGAATGGGTATACCCCATAAAGTTTGAAGTATAAGTATCTTGTAAACTTGTTCTGAACCCGTTTTAACATGACACTATACTTAGCTTCACGGGGGGCCCATATTATCGCACTGTGTTCGAGGTGGCTTCGGACCAGGGCATCGTATAGTACCCGGAGTGTTGTTATGTTTGTAAACCCCTGTGGTTGCCTAAGTACAAAACCCAAGTTTCTGAACGCTCTTTTGCATATCTTTACGATGTGATTGCGAAAATTTAGGTCCGGTGTGACATGCACCCCTAAATCTCGGACCTGAGACACTCGCACCATTGGAGTACTATCTACTTTGTACTGGTGGTACACAGGGGACTTCCCGTGGGTAAACGTCATCACTGAGCATTTGGATACGTTGAAGTGAAGTTTATTATCATGGCTCCACTTCACCACCCGGTTTATGTCCTCCTGCAGCTTCTCACAATCCGGCTGCTCCTTAACCTCAAGTATCAACTTGAGATCATCTGCAAACAATAAACATAACCCATGTCTAACGACCTCTGGTAAATCGTTTATCATTATGATAAATTTGAGAGGCCCCAAATTACTACCTTGACTCACTCCAGATCTGGTGAAATATGGTTCCGATTCATAACCATCGTATTCGACATACTGCTGACGATATTCCATCACTAGCAGCCTGCTGCTGCTTCGTACGCGTATTACCTATACCACGTTTTGCACTGATTCTTCTCTCCTATTGATTGCAGCGTGATGTTATATAGCCTAAAGCCTTCCTCGATAAATGGGCTATCCAAAACAAAAATAATGTTTCAATTCGGACCAATACTGCCTGAGATGAGCGCGTTCAAATAAACAAACAAACAAACTTTTCTGTTTTATTATATTTGTAGGCGATGAGAAATCACCGTCAGTACTTTGCAACACGTAGAAATCGCAATCGTGTTGACGGTCTTCTAGAAGAACCTTACCTTATCTGTTTAAGGTCCTTGTCAGAATTTTAATACCTCTGGAATTTTAGTTCTGTGCTAGATGAGAACAAGATTGCTGTTCACACCAGGCCGACACTATGTCACTCGTGGTGCACCTTTCCTACTAATTTTCCTATAAAAAACAAGTCGTCTACCTATGGAACGAGCTTTCTCAACTTTGAAGATCGTGACTGGTCCTAAAAAGTATTTCTTGGCCATTTAATTAATCATAAACGAAATAATTTGCAAATGAACCATTATTATCGTCAATGCTAGGCTGATTAAAAGCTGAAGTAATGGTTACTCAGGCCAGTCCAATGGCTGCTGGAGCATGCTGGTTATGGAATGAACGGCATGAATAAATAAATAAATAAATGCGCCAGACAATTACACCTATCACCTGGTCTCAAACTAAGGTTTTCCCTTGTACTATTAGTACCAGACGACGGATACTAACTGGGGGCGTCATCCCAGCACACCCAGACTCAAGTCAATTTAGAAAAGTTCGTTTTCCAAATTGACCCGACCGGGAATCGAACCCGGGACCTTTCGCGCTTTGGCCGCCTACCTTAGCCAATGCGCCACCGAGGTCGTCAAAACTACGTAGATGGCACAAAAAAACTTAAATACCTGTGTCAACCTAAGCTTAAACATTCCTCGACATCACAGTGTCTTCTTCTACAAGCCTATAAGAGTTTTGTACAGCGTTTTAAACTTCAAACCCAAATATCTCACAACAGAAACCAAAAGACATTCATCATTATTGCAGTGGACCTTTCACGTGATATGTAACTATCTGTTTGTAGAACAGTAGATAGTGAGATAAGCTGAAGACCGAGGTATCGTCTGTGAGGTAGAAGCTTGCTGATGCTGATATCGCATTTTGATGGTCAATTGTACAGGCTTCCAATTCAATTACCTATTACCTATCGCATAGCAACACTCTTCCAGGGGAAGACGGCAATTATCCAAGGATTCGGCAACGTGGGCAGCTACGCAGCCATCTACCTTCAGCGCGAGGGCGTCAAGATCATCGGCGTTCTAGAGTTCGACTGCAACATCTCCAACCCCGACGGGATTGATCCTAAGGTCACTCAATATAACGATATTATCAATAGTGTAAGTTTCGGAGAAACAGGGGTTGCTAAAATATTAAGGATACTACTGCACGGTCCAACATCTTAAGTAGGTAGGTACCTAATGTTTCACGTTTAGTAAACCGAGTAACTGAGTATTACTATAGGAGTGATCCCACAGGCAAACTATGTATGGGTATAGTTTTGTGGAACTGTTGTCAACTTTTGTAAACCACTGTTTGTTTAATAAATAAATAAATAAAATTTAACTTGATAGGTTTAATGTGACAAGGTACAAACAAAATTATGTGCGTTACACACGCACAGTGAGTGAGCATTATCTACTTAGAATAAAAAAGCGTATCGGGCCACGCTCAGTGTAGGGTTCCGTAGTTTTCAGTGCATCACAATACTTAAGTGTACACTTAAAGTTACAAAAATGGGCTATATTATTTTTTTATTTGAAAGCAGATACATTGAGAATACAAAAAATATGTAAAGTAAGAAAAAATATGCTAGCATAGGTATACGTTTAAATTACAACTTTAGTTTAAAAAATATTTTTTCAAAAATTTCAAAAACTATTAACCAATCAGGTTCAAAAAAATTTTCCTAGAAAGCCTTTATGCAGTTCTATATTCTAGATTTTTTTCATACTTTTTGAACTTATGGTTCAAAAGTTAGAGGGGAGGGACACAATTTTTTTTTTTTTTTTTTTTTTTTATAGTAGCGCAGTATATTGGCTCCTCCCAGCCTGATGGTAAGCAAGAGAGGAACCCACATCGCGATGACAACGGATTTGATATCAAAATATCCTATCCGTTAGCATCGCCATACTGGCCCGCAAGATGTTTCTTCACGCTCCTTTTGAAGGAATCCATGTCAAAGGAAGGAGGAAACACATGAGCCGGCAACGAGTTCCACTTCTTTATGGTCCGGCAAAGATAAGAGTTACCGAACTTTTTGGTTCGTGATGGAATATTTTCCACGGTGAAGCGATGACATCGTTGGCCGGCTCTTGTGGTTCTGTGTAGGAAAGGAGAGGGTGGGATAAGGGAAAATAGTTCCTCGGAACACTCCCCATGATAAAGCCGATAAAAGACACTTAATGAACCAACGTCCCTACGTAGTTGAAGAGGTTCAAGGTTCCCAGTAATCTCTTCATCGTTAATTATGCGCACAGCCCGTCGCTGCAACCTATCAAGGGCATCGAGGACACGACGCGAATTCTACGGTCACGCAGAAAGCCGGAAATCCAGTCACAAAGCCGGGTGGGCAGTCCATATGCCGAAAGCTTAGAGAGAAGAGCTTTGTGCCAGACCCGATCAAATGCCTTGGCAATGTCAAGGCTGATTGCCAAAGATTCGCCATGCTTGTCGATTGCCTCCCCCCAGAGGTGCGTCACATACGCTAAAAGATCACCCGTCGATCGTTTCGGCCTGAAGCCGTATTGGCGATCGTTAATTAAGGAGTGATCCTCTAGGTAGCGGATCAACTGGTTATTGATGATCCGTTCCATGACTTTGCACAGCACTGAGGTTACGGCAATAGGGCGGTAATTTGATGGATCCGATCGGTCTCCTTTTTTAGGGACAGGCTGCACATTAGCCTCTCTCCAAGCTTCAGGAATAACACCGGATGAGTACGAGAGGCGATATAGGCGCGTTAACACTGGAGACAACTCGGCTGCACAGGTTTTAAGAACAATCGCTGGAATACCATCAGGTCCACTAGCTTTCCGGACGTCTAGTGACTGTAGTTCACGGCGCACATCACGATGTCTGATAAAAATATCAGGCATGGCAACTCCACTAGGCGAGATCGTAGGTGGGGGCGCACCACAGTCATCGACTCGGAAATTCGCCGCAAAGAGCCTTGCCAAGAGATTGGCTTTCTCCTGCGGTTGATGAGCTAGTGAACCGTCGGGGTATCTCAGCGGTGGAAGAGAAGGTTGGCAAAAATTGGCTTGCACGGCTTTGGCTAAACGCCAGTAGTTTCGTGTCCCCGTAGGATGTGAAACTAACTCCATGCCTACTCGTGCAACGCGCTGGGCATCCGCTCTTATGTATGCCTTTTTGCAGACCCTGGTGGCAGTGTTATAGGCTGCTTTCAGAGAGTTGATATTAGGATCTTTGATGGCACGACCCCTCGTCCAGGCGCGGCACGCTGCCTGTTTACTACAAACAGCATCAGCACATTCGCGGCTGAACCAGGGGTGTCCCCGGCTCTTACTGACAACATTGGAGTATGGAATGTAATACTCCATCCCAAGGCCAATCTCATCAATAATAGTCGCGGCACTCGCCGTAGGATCCTTCTCTCTGAAACAGCGCTGCCCCCATGGGATCGACGCAAAATAGTCGCGCATACCATCCCAATCTGCTGACGAGTAATGCCAAACCCGGCGCTTAACCACCGCGGGTTGCGGTGGAACTGCACTTGGCACAGTGCTGGATACCAGGCAATGATCGGAAGAGCCTAAAGGCGCTGCGACCACCACCTGATAACCCGCAGGATGGGTCGTCAGCAGAAGGTCAAGCAAAGAGGACGCATGTCCTTCCACGTCTGGGATCCTGGTGGGCTGGCTAACCAGTTGTGTCAGGCAATGGGTAAGAGCGAATGCATGGGCTGACCTTCCTGCATGGTTAGTGGTAGGGGACCCCAACCAGGAGTCGTGGTGGGAGTTAAAGTCCCCCAGGAATACCATTTCTGCAGTAGGGTACTGCACCTGCGCATCATCTGCCGCCCGACTCAGATACTCAAAAAGTCGAGTTGTCTCATCATCCCCGGAATGGGATCGGTATAGGCACACGTAAATTCGGGTTAGGGAACCTACATTTACGTGCACCCAGAGGACGGAAAAGGATGGATCTTCAAAACAGCGTACACGGCGACAACAGACATCCGAGCGGATATACAGACATACCCCAGCTTTCGCGAGGAAATTTTCCTCAAGCACGTAACCGGGGTACTGTAAGTATGACGTGTCTGCTGGACGTCGGATTTGTGTCTCCGTCAAGAACAGCATGGCGGGCCTTGCTGTCTCAAGGTGTTGGTGGACGGCAGTAAGGTTAGAGTGGAGTCCGCGGATGTTAGCGAACTCAACCTTAAACAGGGTGGTGGGGGAGTGCACCGCTGTATTATGACCCGTCATATTTCTACGATCCATTTTGTGAAAGGGAAAGGAAGCGTGAAGCGGGAGATGTCTGCCGCGATATAGGGAAAAAAGCGCGGAGGTCTGTTTCCCCATTTGTTTGTCTGCGGAGGAGATGCGCTGATCCGTCGGACGGAAGGGCCCCCGAACCCCCCCGAAAGCAGTCGCCTGGTCCCCACCATCCGGTCACCAACCGGCACGACGTTCTGCTCCGAGATTATGCGCGGTATGAAAGGGCAGCCTCTCAGGTTGGTTAGACTTAATTGGGCCCCTGTACTGTACCGCGGGCGGCCAGCGGAATAACCGTTTCTACGGGTCTCCCTGGCCGACGGATCAGCTCACTCCTCCCGACAATGGATAGACGGAAACCTTCACTGTTTCCCTAGTACCGCGACAACCATCACCCGAAGGTCACCGGCACTCTCACTCACCAAACGAAACACAACAGTATTAAAACCATTATTTCACGTTGGTATTCTGTGAGAGGGTGGTACTACCCCGGACGAGCCGACCCATTCATGCTACCGCCATGATTGACGGCAGCGTGGCTCTACCACTCTTGTTTATATTCTTTTGGAGCGATTATTTCCCAAAATATTAAAATGATCAAAAAATGATCTTAGTAAACCCCAGTTTATTTTTAAATACCTATCCAACGATATATCACATGTTGGGATTGAAATTAAAAAAAAAATCCCTCCCCAATTTACGTGTAGGTACCCTAAAAAAACATTTTTTTTTGCACTTTGTTGACGTGATTAATATACATATTTGTACCAAATTTCAGCTTTGTTGTGCAAACGGTTCCTGAGATTATCCTCGGACGGACAGACAGACAGACATGGCGAAACTATAAGGGTTCCTTGTTGACTACGGAACCCTAAAAATCGTGTTGTGCGCATAAGAACAAAATCGAACTGTATGAGATGACTTATATAAGATACATGTTTTTTATTTTATCATATCCATAAAAATTTACTTAGGTAGGTACATACATTGCGTTAGCACAATACCACAGTAATATTCTTCGCACAATTTTAACGAATTGGTGACATAAACCCACCAATCCACTGAATTTTTTATTTATTTGTTGAAGCAACAGACGGCCTTAACAGAATCATTGTTCTTTTACTCAGTCTTAAACCCTATTTTGTTTCAATCATATAAAAGTTTGGGACCACCTGCTTTGTAAGCTATTCTCAAGCTTGTCCGGTTTTATCATCATTTACTTCCAGGATTTGCAAGCGTACAAGGCGAAGAACCGCGGCAGCATCAAGGGCTACGGGAACGGCAAGGAGATGGGCCCTGAGCTGTTATTTGAGAAATGTGATATTCTGGTCGTAGCCGCTATGGAGAAGACGCTCACGCAAGAAAACGCTGATAAGCTGCAGTGCAAGGTGAGTAGCCTTAATACAGCCTTAATACTCTTCCAACTGAGCTACCCGCAAGTTATCGCAGGCGATAAACTTTTCCGTTGTATTTACCTCTTAGCCTCCGGTAAGTGTCCTCTGCTGAATATGTTGACGACCTCGGTGGCGCAGTGGCTAAGCTAGGCGACCATAGCGCGAAAAGTCCCGGGTTCAATGCCCGGTCGGGTCAATTTGGATAACGAAATTTTCTAAATTGACTTTGGTCTGGGTGTACTGGGATGACAGTTAGTATAGACGATGGTGGGGATAGAACAAGGAAAAACCTTAGTTTGATACCAGGTGAGTGGTGTGATTGTCTGGCGCATTTATTTATTTATTTTATGTATAGAATAGAACTACATACTCATCGCAATTACCGACCTTAGAAAAATGCAGCATGCGCGATACGTGAAGGTCGTGAGTTCGAGGCCCACACCGCAAATTTTTCTGATTCTTTAAAATAGTTAAGATGCGCTAGTGCGCCGTGTGGCTATAAAAAGTGGAGTCAAATATCAGAAACTTTTAACAAGGGAAGATGAAATATTATGTTTTTTTTTTTCAATTTTCCTGTTGAACTCGTCAGATAATAGGCGAGGGTGCGAACGGGCCCACGACCCCAGCTGCCGACAAGATCCTTCGCGACAAGAAAATCCTTGTGCTGCCCGACCTGCTGGCCAACGCGGGCGGCGTCACCGTCTCTTACTTCGAGTTCCTCAAGAACATCAACCACGTCAGCTTCGGGAAGCTGAGCATCAAGTTCTGGAGGGATTCTAATAGCGCGCTTTTGGGTACTGATGCTAAATTTTTGTACTTTAGTTTCAGTTTTCTACCTACGGTAGAAGTGGAGACGATGTAGTTAGGTAAATGTGATTTTAAGCAAGACACTGAATCACAAGATCAACTAATTAATTTCTCCTTCGAAGTCGACCGATAAGGACGTATGACGTTAAGGAAGAAAGGACGTATGACGTAATCTAGAGTCTACTGACGTTTACAATAATAATAGGAACGCTATTACCTAACTGCCATCTCCGCACAATACGCTTACCGTCCGTAACTGGTAGGTAACCCTCCCATTTAATAGTAGCCAGCCATCGGTTAGTTATCTGACGAGTCGTTCTTTATAGGAACTGTTTTGGCTTACGCCTCGTATAATTATTACTATCCATAAATAGAACGGATTATTTTCAAATATTGGATTGGAACCGACCTTAGAGAATCCCAAATAGGTACAGTCGCCGTCAGATATATCGGAGCAGACAAAGTGACCAAATACTTCTGAACAGTTAAAATGTCAAAAAGTTCCATACACCACAAATTACCATTAATATCTGAACATTTATTACTTCAATAATATCTGAGCAGATGCCAATAACATCTGAACACTCATAACGTCAATATGTGTCACGCACGTCATGTGTCTCATTTAGCTACCTGTGTAGATGAGTGTTCAGATATTATTGGTAAGTTGTGTGTATAGAAATTGTTGACAAGCATCTGCTCAGATATTATTTAAGCATTAAATGTTCAGATATTAATGGTAACTTGTGGTTTATGGAGCTTTTGACATTTTAACTGTTCAGAAGTATTTGGTCACTTTGTCTGCTCCGATAGGTATATCTGATGGCGACTGTACGTTACTTTATTTCGATGATACTGGCCACATGTTTACTTAACTTACTTAACATTTTACACCAGCTTGATGGTCTAGTAGTTGATGTACCAGGTTATAGTCTCGGCCCTGGGATCGATTCCCGGGCCAACATTTTTCGAACATAGTTGATGACCATCAATTCATATTCGGTAACTTGGTGTTTAAAGTCACTACCTACCATTTGTCCAGATTCCGTGGAGAAGTCTCTGAAGGATGCGAACGTGGACGCTAAGATCAAGCCGTCGCCGTTGTTCCAAACGATGATGTCGGGCGCCAGTGAGAAGCATATCGTCAACTCGGGCCTGGAGTACTCCATGACAAATGCTTGCGAGGTAAGGAAGAAACAAAAATGCTTGAGATCTTTTTCTTGGCATTTGCACGGCCATACAACGGCACATCACGGTATTACTCAGATACAGAACTGTATTAAGTACTTTGATTTCACCCTCAAGGGATGATTTCATACAGTAGGTACTTTTATACTAAACTAGGTGACTCTGCAAACTTTGTTCCGCCTTAGAGGCAATAAATGACTTAAAAAAAGCAAAAATAAATTAATAAAAAAGTATCCTATGTCCTCCTCCTGGTTCTAAACTATCTTCCTACTAATTTTCAGCCAAATCTGTCCAGCCGTTCTTGAGTTGTAAATAGTGTAACTAACACGACTCTCTTTTATATATATATAGATTTCATTCAAAAAAGTTTCACATTATCATTGAACTTCCGATTTAGGGAGTGAATTTACAAAAAAAAATATCTTCGTTTTTCCCTACGCTTTATAAAGGACCTCTGAGCTAAATTCCAAGTATGGTTTTGGCCCTGGATTGATAGATCAATCAGTCAGTCATTCAGTCAGTCGGTTTCCGCTCATATAGATTTTGATTGGGATTTTGTAAAATGACAATATCACGTATTTATTAAACTCAGTTACTCACCCATTTCCATTTATTGTTGAATGGTATCCCAGAAGAGGTAGGGGAAGACCCCAAAAAAGGTGGGAGGATGACCTTAGAGAGGTGGCAGGAATCACTTGGAACAGAGTGGCCCAAGACAGAACGGAGTGGAAAAGGTTGGAGGAGGCCTTTGCCGATTGGCAAACAGACCTTCAAAAAACAAGCAAGCGGCAAATACTAGAATAAGTTAAATTATAAGTTAGTGTTATTCATTGTAAGATATATTGTAAAAAAAAGAAAAGATCTGAATAAAAGGCTATATTATTATTATTACTCACCCATTTAATTAATTTTTATTGTTCCACCAGAACGTGATGCAAGCTGCCAAACAGCACGACTTGGGCCTCGACGTGAGGACGGCGGCCTACATCACAGCAATTGAGAAGATATTCATCACCTACGACGAGCATGGCCTCGCCTTATGAGCGTCACTTTACCACACATCCCCCCGGACCAATTTATAGAGCATACATTATACTTATCTCCTATAGATAGGCAGTGAACGAAAACAATGTAGAAACATTTCTAACGCTTGAAAATAGCACCACGAAAAGTAAGGCACGGTGGGCGTGGCTTAAAAAGTGAGCTAGCGACGGTAGGTCCACAATTTCAAAGGACGCAGCGAGTCACAAGCGCGTACCAATCACAGCGCCTGTTTCATCCCTTTCTATGAAATGACGTAATTAACGAACCCTGTCTATTTGTCGACCTAAATACACCAATTTTTCTGGCGGGGGGAAATGCTTGGCTTATCGTACCGTCACCCGAGGGTGGTGACGGCTTGTGTGGGACTCTCCTGCCCTAAAAAGGGTAGGCTTACCCACTAAAACCCCCTGAGGGACCTCATCGCCTAATATAATGCTGTGGGAAAATTTTAGAACAACCACAACATCAACCTTAACATATTAGAAACAGAAAAATTTTATCTCCCCTTGCGGTGCGGGAATCGAACCCGCGACCTTCACGTATCGCGCGTGCTGCTCTTACCAACTGAGCTAACCGCAAGTTATCGTAGGCGATGAAATTTTTCTGCTGTATCAACCGTTAGCTTTCCGGTAAGTGCCCTCTGCCGAATATGTTAAGAAATTTTTCTGTTTCTTAATATTTAAAGTTCGCTAGTACGGCGTTTAGTACTATAAAAATAATAAAATCGACCAACCTTAACAGCCTTTCATTTTAAAGTGTCGATACTAAAGTATTTTGCGTATCTATTCCTTGTGGGTTGTAGTTGGTATGACGGTAATATTTCCATGTTTTTTTCGTTCACTGCCGTAAGTAAAGCAGTATCCCCGTAACCATACGGTCGACAGCACGTCAAGGTGAACAGTTGAAGTTCGATATTAGTTCTTATGCGTACGACATAAGGGCGATGCAAAGTTCAAAATGTATAGTTCTGACGTGCTTTTGATCGTACATTGTGGACTATCGATATATCGATAGCCGAGTAGTCGAAGAATTAAATCGAAAGACTCGATATACTATTAAACGCTCAGAATCCTATTAAAGGAGCGTTCAAGTAGGTATTACGTAACGTTATTTTTGAAGATTTTTGAACCCTCTCTTTAAAAAAGACAACTACGACCACACTAATACAATCGAGAGAGTGCCAGGAAATCGTAGGGAAACCAAAAACGTTGCCAGTTTGGGAGTTTCATTTCTTAATTTTTTATTGAAACGCTTTGTAACGTTTTACAACAAAAATTTCGTTACGTAATACTTGAACGCTCCCTGATACTATTGTTTGGTCTCAAAGATTAAACTATAGACAATGGTGCCGATTTTCTTTTCGTGCTGTAGTTTAGCGTGTGATGCTATCCAACACGACCACCGAGGATTATCTTAATTCAAATGCAGTACATATTCATTAAAAAATATGAACTTTTATGTACTCCACAATTTAAATTATGTACTCTCATACTTTTGTTATTATAACACATAGTAGGCCGTGATCGTGCTAGGTGGAAACTTCCTGGCACGACCACTATTGATTTTAGGTATGATTATATACTTTATGATAAAAACTGATGTAGATTCCATTGTACTTAAATGTACTCCATTCCATTGAAAATTTTGAGCAATCTTTAACCCGTTATAAAAAGCGATTTTGGTTTTGCGGAACATATAGGACAATGTTATCTACGCCATTATTATTTCTACACAGGTTAAAAATAAATATCTCTTTTTTCCTTATTCTACATTCTGTTTCTGATATTCGGCTACACGCCTTAAACGTTTAGAGTCCCATGTATTCACGGCAATGAGGTCGAGTTTAGTACAACGTTTAAAAACTTAAAACCCAAATCTTTCAAAACAAAAAAGGAAGGACGTTCGCTTCATAATTGCAGTGGAACTTTCATATGTCCAGTTGCCTCATATGATTCAGAATTTGAATTAGAATTTAAATGTTATAAACGAAACTATAGTTTCGTCATGTTACTTAAGTTCTTTAATGAATAGAAAACAGAATAACATTGCAGAAAAATGTAGTGTAGTAAATGCTAATAGAATCGGCACCGTTCCACGCTTGATTTGAATTGTAAAATGTTAGTGACGGTTGAGTTCCGTTCTCCTCCAAATATTTTGTCGAGTTTGGTTGGACTGTTTACAAATGTTTTGCGTACTGTTTATATTTAAGAATATTTATTAAATGTTAATTATGTTCTCAGATTTTGTTTTCATTCTCAAAGATTCTTTAATACATACTATGTCGGCTTGTTTGATATGACGTAATCTTATATTAAAAATGAATCACTGTTCGTTAGTCTCGCTAAAACTCGAGAACAGTTAGACCGATTTGGCTAATCTTGGTTCTGAAATAATTGTGGAGGTCCAGGGAAGGTTTAAAAGGTTAGAAACTAAAAAAATAGGCGTTACGAAGTTCGCCGGGACAGCTAGTTATCTAATAGTTTGCTTGGAAAATTTCATTAATTTTCTTGGAATTGATTAGTTGCTTTGTCTATCTATTAAGTGTTTATTGGGGATATAAATAATTAAAATATTTTTCAATTATTCATGCTCATTTTAGAGATCCCTTATTATCTTCTATTGTAGTAATTAATGGGTTAAAGAAAAATTCCGGGTTTTTTAGGAATAAGCGAATTTTTAAAATGTAATGTACCAGCAAGCTTTGAAAGCTAAAAAAGTTGCGAAAATGACGCCCATTTTGAAATCCAAGATGGCGGAAGCACCGTTCGTTGACCAGGAATAGTGACCAAGTAAAATTCGTTCAAATTTAACATTAAATAACAGTTTATTCACCCAAACTCCCGCTTCACGTCCTGGCCAGCTCTCGGTTCCTCTTGAACCATTCAACGGTATCTCTGATAGCGTCTTCGAATGGGGTAAACTGGAACTCCTTGTACAGCCCTCTCAGTTTCTTGTTAGACGCTGTCTTCTTGTACTGGCCGTCGGCTTTAGTCGTGTCGTAGACTATCTCGCCTGTGTACCCGTGCGCCTTCTTGATTGCTTCCGCTGCAGCACTTATCGTCACCTCGTCTTCTTCGTCAACTGAACAAATATAATGGCAATTTAGGATTTGTGCAAACAAGTGTATTTTTAACCTATATACTTTGCTACTATATGCTTTGACGTGTCAGCACCGTGACTCCACGCTACACTACCCCTGCTTAGTTTCCTACCTTGAAAACTGTGGAAAGTCCCAGCTAGATTTTTTTTTCTCTTTGGTAAATCTGCAGTCAGTCTATTGTCTATAAGTAGGTGAGATGACAGTGAGGATGGCGTTTCAGAGCGTCTCCTCCATAAAGGAAATCTTTTAACTACTAGATGTATTTTCTAGCTACAGAGGTCTGCGACAGACTGTCTATTTACTCTCCGCTTGTGGCCCGGATTGGTCAAATTTAGGGCCAAGGGATTTGGATGTTGTTTTAATCTTAACATGTAACGTTTAGCAGCAACTTTTATTAGAGAGAGGGGGTAGATTAAAAAAAATGTGTTAGTCACACACACAAATACTCCAATACCAATCTTAAAATTGTGGTATGCTCCGTACTATGTTCCACATGTGTTACCTAGCAATAGACAAAAGTAGCTTGTGTGTAGAGAGCAGAGTCAGTAGTAGCTCGAAGTACTGGGATCGCAAACCTACCTATATACCGTTCACAAACTACCGGACAGGCAATTGATATCATTATCCTCTGAATCCTCAGAAGTTGGTAACAAACCCGCTTTTCCAAACCATAAAAAAAAGATACATAACTCACCAGACAAAATGATCGGCTCCACGCTCTCGTAATGTCTCAGCACCCAGAGGAACAGCTTGGCCAAGTCCAAGGAATATATGAACTGCCGCAGCGGCTTGCCGGTACCCATCACTGTGAACGTCGGATCACCTGGAGGCAACACAACATATTAACAGTTAAAGAATGTGTGAAACAGAATGGTGGTTTGCACAAGTTAGCAAATTGATCACTGTTGAAATATTCAAAAATCTCTTTACAGTTTAGGTTCAAATTCAAGTAAATAAGGAGCTCATTTTTATTTAAATTTATGGATGCCATATTTTTGTCATCCCGCCAGTTTACATTAGGTACTTAAATACCGAAAATATTATTAGATGTATAATTAAGGGAGGTCGGGCATAGCGATTTATCGCTCGAACTGGAGCAGGCCGACTGCTTCTCCATCTTACAAAAGACCGCAGCCAAATATCAATCACTTTGGTGTTGTTGTGTTCCTGCGTGTGACTAAGGTTTCCAGAGTTCCTGGGGGGTGCTACATTAGTAGCAGGGGTCAAGCCTTCAAGGTAAGGGTGACAAGACCAGTAACAGTTTTATTATTATGCCATACTGCATAACATAAGCTAGGACCTCATTAGGAGTCAAATATTTTCGCTGTATAATATTAATTAGTTTTAAATAGTTATTATTTGTTCAATAAGTGTTATTTTAAGTGTAATTGCTTGCATTAGTGATAATTCTAAAGTGAAAGTGTAGGCAAAAAGATCGGACAAAGTTTACAAGTTGCCAAGACGGATTCAAAGCGCAACGGCTGGTGCCAAAACGAAATCTGCGGAATTATTCACCAATAAACCGGGGGAGTACTAGTTTTACTACTATTATAAACAAAAGACATCACATCACACTCCACATACCTCGCTAAAGCGAGATACGTCCAAAATCACGACACTGGCCCTGTTGTGCCTCTCTTTACTTGACGTACAGTGGAAGTAAAGTTGATGATAAGCAACGCTTTGCCACACACAAGCTACACACACACTTTACCTGTCCAATTTAGCTAGTTTCCAATTGTTTTGTTATAGTTAATTTCTTTGCAGTAATGATCTTGATCAACTAATTCACTTTTACAGTTATAGTGGTTGGTAACACATAATTATCTACCCTCCCAAGTTATTAAAAAAAAAATTTTTTTTTTTTAGCTTTTATTTACTTCAATTTAATCAAAACTCCCCATTGCATAGCATAACATTCAAAACCATTTTATGTCACTTTTTTTGTTAGCTTAACAAACAAAGCGAAAATCATTAGTAACTTTCTCCACATATATCTCTTGTTCACACTCTTGTTTTACTAAATTACAGAATGAGCCAGCAGTCTACAAAGATGATGACACGAAAAGCTACTGCTCAGGACCTAGAGCTTAAATTGAAACGAGCACTAGAAGAAATTAAATATCTGAAGGATGAAAATAGCCAACTCCTTAAGGAACGGGATGAAAACGAAGAAGAATCAATTCAAATCATTCAACACAATAATAAATTGAAGTGTGAACTAACAGAATTGCATGCTCAACTCCTGGATGTGATCGGACAACGGGATCAGTTACTTGCTACCATCAACAATTTTGACCAATGCTGCATCACCTACGAGAGGGCCCTAGTGCGCATTCAGGAGCTGGAAGTGGAGCTGCAGGATGCCAACAAACTCTTACAACAGTATGAAGAAGAGAAACGGTGTCAAGAGGCCACACACGTAAACAGCTTATACGAACAGCTGATTGATTCACCGGGGGGGCATGTGGAGTCTTTAGGTCGCATTTCTTGTATTGATAGGACTAGGAAACATTTTAATAGTAATAATAAAATTAGAAAGTATGTTAAAATAACAAAGTTTATAAATAGGACAGAAAAATTAATTAAAAAACAAAAATGTTTTCACACAAATGTATCTTTAAGAAAACAACGACTAGATTTATTTGACACTGTAGAATTATATAGCAAAAAGTTAGATGAAAGTAGGCTTAGGCATGAAAAAGATATTCAGGGACTGCAGGCTGACATCTTACGGTTGCATGAGTCCTTAAAAACCATGACTGGCAACTACAACTCTGCCCAGGCACAACTAAATGAGCACATTCTTGCTACAAATAAAATCATAGACTCTTGTAGCTGTAACCAACACTTGAGTGATATGGACCAGCACCAAACTGATGACAGCCAGCACCATCTGTCACACTTCTCAAAAGATATATGTAGCACTAAATTAGATAATAATAATGTGATTCTATTCTCTGATAAAATTGGAGTTGGCTATGGGTCTTTACTTAAAGAAAAATTGAAATGTAATGTAATTAATTATTGCTTACCGGAGACACCTTTTTTGGAAATGTGTATAAAAATAAAAAACTGTAGTTATAATAAGGACTCAATAATTATTATTATGATGGCAGACGGCTTAAATACTTGTAAAAGAGACATTTTAAGAGGCTTTTCAATACTTTTAGGACTTGATGTAAAAAAAGTATTTTTGTGTGCCTTTCCTTTTTGTAAATATTACACTTCTAATCAGAACAACTGTATTCACATATTGAATACTCAATTATACAATTTAACATGTAGTCATAGCGACAATTTTGTGTTTTTTGACACAAATAAATTTATTAATAATAGATTAATGACTGGCAAAAGTTTTTATTTGCCTTATAAATTTAAAAAACAATTGGCTAGCTTATTAGTCTACAATATAAACATTATATTTAATCAGACATTGGAACTCGTTCCAAATAATTTAAATGCCTGTTTAAGACAATAGAGGATCACTCTAGCAAACTTGTGACCAAGGAAAAGTCCAATTACCTAAATATTATTCATCAAAATATACAGGGCTTTTCTGGTAAAGAATTAGAAATAGAGATATTTTTAGAGGCAGAGAATATTCATATCTTATGTATTACAGAGCACTGGTTGAAACAGTACGAATTAATGATTAGTATTCACAATTATAAAGTTAGTAGTTTTTTTACCAGAAAATCCGCAATAAGAGGCGGATCACTCATATTAGTACGTAAGGCCCTTAAGTCTAAAGAACGGAAAGATGTCGTTTCTCTTTCGATAGAACGAACAATTGAATTAGCATGTACAGAGACAGAGCAACTAAAAACTTTGTGTACGTGGAAACAATAAAGTAAATAAATACAAAAAATATGTGTATAATTAGAAATTATATCTAATCAATATGAACACGGCATAAATTTGTTAAATTGTCCGTTACAATCGTGCTTCTACTGAATTGTATAAATGCATTTTAAATTGTGGTAATGTATATGTATATATATATATATGATTCATATAATATAGATTACTCAAGAATTGTAAAACCTTTCTTTGTTTATAAAATATGCACTTAGCATAGGTATACCTCACAATGTCAATGCAACGCACATCAATAGTCATTAAGGCAGTATCTGTTTACTTTGCATATTCACAACAGATCGTGTTTACCTATCGCCTTCTTTTGTGTTAATACAAAAGCCCAGTTAACCGGCGCGTACGCACCTCTTTTGTTCAACACAAAAGATACTGGACGAAGCATTGGCAATTATATTTTAAGTAATATTAAGACAAACTGTAGAAAAAAAGGCTTTATGTAGCTCTAATTTTAAGTTAGTTTATCAGTGACGAGAATCTTACCTTGCCGTAACACAGTTTCGACTAGCACGGAAGGTAATGAATAACTCTTTTCTGTATACCTTCATGAACCACTTAGATATTAATATTTATAAGTGGGTGTTGTGTTGTTTTGTTAATGTTTTATAGGATACTTTTGTAAAAAATGCTCCTAAAACAAATGTACCCACTTCTTTTTTCTTATTTACTTACATTTATATAAAAAAAAATGTATATGTAACTGGTATGCAGTGTACAAAAAATTATGAAAAATAAAGTTATCTTATCTTATCTTATCTTATCTTATAAAAGTAGAAGAAAATTGTTTGAATTGTATGAAATAAAGGCGAATTCAACTGATCCTTCATTAATAGATTATGTTAGGAAATACTCAAAAATATTTAAGCAGGTATGTTTAATTGCGAAATGTAACTATTTGAAAGGAAAAATAATATCCGCTCCTAACAAAAGTAAAGCAACATGGAACGTTATAAATAAAGAGACTTGTAAAAACAAAACACAAATCAACAAGTTCTCTCTCAAATTAGACAATAGGAGTTTTGATTCCGATTCAGATGTTGCAAATGTATTCGAATCTTTCTTCACAAATATACCTGTCACTACGACGAGAAGCTTAAACTCCAGCCCCCGTCTTGCTGAGTCTCTCCTGAAATCTCATGTAGATAAGTGTCAAGCTGATTTTAACTTTATTCATATTTGTCCTGCGGAAATTATAAAGAGTTTTAAGAGTTTAAGTATGAAAAAAACTGAGGATTTATGGGGCATTTCCATTGATATACTCAAAAACATAATTCATGGAATTGCACCTTATTTATCCTTCATATTTAATAAATGTATTGACGCTGGTGAATTTCCTAATTTAATGAAATCAAGTAAAATTATTCCACTTTATAAATCAGGCGATAAAAGTGATCCGTCTAACTTTAGACCAATTTCCATATTACCAGCACTTAGCAAAATTTTTGAAAAAATTATTTTCAATCAATTATTAGCTCATCTTACAGTTAATGCTCTGTTACATTGTAAGCAATTTGGATTCACTAAAGGTAGATCTACTACGGACGCAGGTGTGGCACTTATCAAACATGTTTTCGATGCTTGGGAGAGAAAACAGGACGCCATTGGAGTTTTTTGTGATCTGTCAAAGGCATTTGATTGCGTTGATCACCAAACGTTGCTGATGAAGTTGAGGCATTATGGTGTTGTAAGAACTTCACTGAGTCTTCTACAGTCTTACCTTTCTGACAGAACTCAAAGGGTCAATGTGAATGGAACTAACTCTTCTGGTGCACCTCTAGCGATGGGAGTGCCCCAGGGCTCAATATTGGGGCCTCTGTTGTTCCTTATTTATATTAACGACCTTCCTTACTTTGCGAAGGATCTCTGTGAGATTGTGTTATTTGCTGATGACACTTCTCTCATCTTTAAAGTTGATAGATGTAAAGAATCATTTGAAGATGTAAATAGTTCTCTCTCACAAGTGCTACATTGGTTCACGAATAATAATCTCCTGCTTAACACTAAGAAAACGAAATGTGTCAAATTTACAATGCCGAATGTTAAAAAAGTCAACATCAAATTGTCTATGAATGGTGAACCTTTGGAAATAATTAATTCTACAGTATTTCTCGGCATCACATTAGACTCTAAATTGCAATAGGGACCCCATATTGTTGCCCTGGCAGGAAGGCTTAGTTCAGCTGCATACGCTGTAAGAAAAATTCGAAATTTGACTGATATTGAAACGGCAAGGCTGGTTTATTTCAGTTACTTTCATAGTGTTATGTCATATGGTCTCCTTTTGTGGGGAACAGCTGCTGACATTCAAAATATTTTTGTTTTACAGAAGAGGGCTATCCGCGCCATATATGGTCTTAAATCACGGGATTCTCTCAGAGACTTATTTAAAGAAATTAACATACTTACCGTAGCATCTCAATACATTTTTGATTGTATTATGTATGTACGCAAAAATTATAATCTACTTTTTAAAAAATCTGACTTCCACAACTTTAACACTAGAAATAAACACAAACTTGCTGTTCCATATCTAAGACTACATAAGATAAGTAATTCCTTTGTGGGTTTAAGCGTTAAATTATTTAACAAGTTACCTGAAAATGTTATCCAGTTGCCCATGCATAGATTTAAGTCTCATGTTAAAAATTGTTTAATAAAAAAGGGCTACTACAAAATTGATGATTATTTAAATGACAAAAATGTATGGGTCTAGAATAACTTTAATTCTCGGAAATGTTTTATATAAGCTTTGTATATTTTATTTAAGTACCTAGCGTAAGGGAACATTGTTACATTGAAAAGAGTAAGTGTCGAGTTTCTTGCCGGTTCTTCTCGACATGATCAACATTCCGAACACGGCGGTAGAATACTTTATTTGTACTGACTATTCATAAGTGCTTTTGTAAAGTTTACATGAATAAAGATGATTTCTATTCTATTCTATTCTATTACCACTTAACATCAGGTGGGATGAGGTCCATCTTGAAGAGCAATATAAAAAAAAACTCTTTGTCAAACAGAGTTTTAGTCCCGGATACCAGCGGACATAAATAATAAAAAGTATAATGTAGCGAGAAACAGTATAGTTGGGAACCCTAGGAGTCAACATCCCATTTTATATTACCATTAGCTATGGCCACGTCCATACGTCGTATCAGAGCGGGTATGACGTGGCTGGAGGCTAGCCGGAAGTTGTCGTGCGGACCGAACACGTTGCACGGGACCACAGACGTGAACAGGCAACCGTGCTGCTCGTGGTAGCCTCTGGGGACAAGCAAAAATGCACTTTACTATACCTATAAATTAAGTATACTATACCTACAAATAAAATTTCAATAAATAATTAAAAAAATTGGACAACATCATATACATTGCTCTGATTCTGTGGTTAGTAACTTATGCACTTGTATTACAGAAATCAGGAATAACGAGGGTACCACAACACCCAGACCCGAGACAGTATAGAAAAGTTCATTTCCCGTAATGACCCGACCGGGGATTGAACCCGGGACCTCAAAGATGGCGCAACACAAAAGACTGCACCGCTCGCGTCTCAGCTATGGAGGTCATCAATACCTACTTATTAAGTAAATTACCTACTTAGGTACCATTAGTAGTTCATTGATGGTTCATAGTCTGTTATCGGCTTCACGGCTTGAACCGTTTATTTTTTTGTTTTGTATTAAGTTTTTTTTTAAACTAGAGGTAAGGATCAAAAAAATAAAAAATTTTGACGTTTCTCAACTGGCTGTATTTTCCTTGTTGAGGGAACAATATTAACATCAATATTTATGACGGGCGCATGTTATTACGTACTCGTGTTTATGTCAAATGTAAAACTGATAAGCAATATTACGAACGAACGACGGAAATGAAATTACCTACTTTGAAAGTTAACTCAAACTACCTACTACGAGAAAAGCCAGAAAAAAAAAGTAAATGAGCTACTCACTTATTTAAAATGTCTATCATTCGTTTTGCATAACTGTACCCGTAATTAGAAGAATGTGGAGGTCCATTGTGAACCTAAAAAACAAAATGTATCAGAATTTCCATTTTCTTTTTATTTTCTTCTATTCCTCATGGTAGGTACCGTCGAAGTACGTCAGACTACACATTTTTGACTTTGCACCTTAGTTTGAGGGCATAAGAATTAAAATCGCAACTGCAGTGTTTACCTTGATGTGTTGTTTACCATACTATTAGAAATTAACCTCTACTTTTTGCTTGAATGTCGCCGCCAAGGTTATTGTTAACCGATTAGGGGAATAGTGTTTTTTTTTTCAGTGTAATATACATAATGCACAATTGATCTGCAGCTAGCAACCAGCCCCTAAAGGTTTTTTTTTCATCAAATGAATTGGAATTAATTCCAAGAAGGTACTTTACGGGAATAACATTCATCATATTTTGAAATCAACACTAGTTAATTTAAATATTGTTCTGATTCTGTGGTAGACAGCTAAAGCACTTGTATTACAGAAATCAGAAACTACAACAGTACTACAACACCCAGACCCAAGTCAATATTTTAAAAAGTTTGTTTTCCTTATTAATCCAACCAAGAATCAGACCCTAGGCTCCTGAGCCTAACTAATATATTTAATATATATTTAATATTTATTTTTTATATATTTAATAGTCTAACTAACATCCCACATAGCCTGCTATGTGGGATGTTAGTTAGACTATTAAATTTGAAAAACTTAATTTACCATACTAACACATCATCGTCATCTTTTCTTTTCCAAATTATTTTCATTTTGAAATCAGTGGATAATGGAGTTGAATTTTTTCCATTAATTTTGTTTCTTTGGTTGAAAATATAACATTACAATACACACCATGGTTTCATCAATAGGATATGTTGTCTTATCGGGGAATATACATGTTGACAGGCAGGAAACAACTTTCTTGACACCATACTTGTAGCTAGCACTCAGTACATTATCATTGATGGCCATGTTTTCTCTCTGAAATTGGAACAAAACATAATTTGCAGTTTTTTAAAGTGCAAAAAGGCTATAGACAATTGAATTGAAAATTGAACATAATAAAGTAATTTGTTTATGAGTAAGAATACTATTAATCATATTAACTAGCTCCATTTTGTACTTTAAAAAAATCATAATTTGCATTTGTTTAAAGTACAAATGTGTACATCAGCTATAAACAATTGAATTGAAAATTGAACAGAATAAAGTAATTTGTTTATGAGTAAGAATACTATTAATTAATAGTATTTAAAAATAATGCTCATTGCATGATCTGAGTTATTGATAATCATAATCATAATACAGGGAATAACAAATGTCAAGCAATATAAGAAAAATAAATGTCAATAAATACGCAATATAATGTGTTAGTCTAAGTCATTATTTAATTAAATTATTTATCATTTAAAAATATCTGAATGTCATAATACGTCTTTTCAATAAGAAAGTTATTTAACATGACTTTGAAACGGTTATTATCTTTCACTCTGGATTAGATCACTAATGGATAAAGGCATTTTATTGTATATAGATGGCGCCATACAAATTACACTTATTTTTCGGAGAAAAGGTTTACATTTATGAGTCACTCTTAGTGTGCCTTCGTGACGACTTCCAGTAGTCACAAAGTAATGATGGTTGTTCCTATATATTGAGTACTATTGATAAAACTTTATCTTTTGAAAAAATCTTACCATAATATAGAATATTTTTTATAGACAATTTAAACCCATGGTAACATATTAATGGTAAAATGAAAATTTGTACACAGTAACATATTTATGTGGTTCTTTTGTAAAATTATATGTTATAATATAAGTTAAATAATATTTAAGTTAAAACTGTGTCTTGCCATACTCTCACAGGGTTCATGTACCTTTAGTTAGATAAGTTATTTTGTTGTGTAACATGGTTATATGATTTGCAATTAGTAGGTAAATAAATTAAATGAATAATAGTCTTACAAGTTATAATTTGGCAACACTGCTATAAAAATTAAAGAGATATAACAGAAGAAAAAAAAATTTTTAGTCTCATCATCTGGCTTCAATTTTTGAAATAAATCCTGCCCTGATAATTGTATACACATCACAAATACACATTCTATAGTGATCCCTGTACATTTTTTTTCATAAAACAAAAGGCAAAATATACAGATTGACCTTTCAAGACTGACTGAATGTAATTTTTTTTTCCAAGTATATTTTATAGGAACTTACAAAGAAATCCAGATTGTGAGCCATGTTATGGAACAACCCCCCAACCATAGCCGCCAAGTGGATCACATGGGTTGGCTTATGCTTTTCAAACAAGGATTCCGTTTGCTGTTTGTCCCTGGAAATTATAAATACAAAGTTGCAGAATATAAATTACACTTATAAATACAAATATCAAAATACATAACACATTCTACTCACTGTTAAAATGACTTTGGTATATTTGCGAAATAAAAAATACCATGGACTCTCACACACTCACTCATTTATATTTTTACAAGAAAAAATGCTAGCGAACAAATGTCATATTCTAAATATGAAAATAGTTTAAACCTTAGTTAAAGGCCACTTTGTATTAAAATGGTTTAATACAAGGCTGGTAACGTCGGCAACACTCACATTCTCCGATTAAACAAGAATTTTAGAATTGTTATCACATTTGCTAGCTGAACTTGACTAGTGTGGCGGATCATCATAATTCATTAACTTTACCATATTATTATGCTTTTACAGTCTCAGATTGTTCAAATAGGCAGCCCAATTCTTACACTTATCACCATAAAGAGGTGTAAGAAAAAAATCTGATATCAGGTGATAAAATGATTCTAATAATTATAGAGAAAAAAAAGTATCCTGATAATTTTGTACCTTGTTATAAGAGAGGAAGGTTACTCATGAAACTGTGGTCAATATTTTATTTTACTTGATCAAATAATATACAAACAAGTGACGAAAAAAGTAACACTGGTAATTCAATTTAGCCGGCATAAAAATACTTACCTAAGATCGCCATCTTTGGAACCACAGAATACCCAAGTTTCGTTTTTGGAATTGGAACTATTTAGAGCTTTCTCTTCTTCTACCACAGTTTTAATCGCTTGTCCTACCAAACCAGATCCGCCGGTCACCAAGACTACTGATTTCCCTTCGCTCATCTTCTGCAAAATGAAGGCACAGGGTACAAAATATTATGAGACTATAGACATACACAATAACTGGCACAATAAGTGATGTATTAAACTATTCAAAAGTACATTGTGAGCTATTGGCAATGTTTCTTACTAAATGAAGATCTGCCTCGAATTGTCGGTAAGGAAGTGAAAACTGTTTAGGTGGCAAAACACTTTTCAAAATCTTTGTACCAATTTTGTAATGAATGTGTAGGTGTCACAGGACAGGTTGATGTTGTCAGGTGACAGGTGTCAGTGTCATCAGATTTGTTTGTGACAGGAAATGACAGCAATGTGACAGTCTACTTGCTTTGGACGACGAGCTCAAATTATAAAAGTGCATTAGAATGACAACTCCTATATAATAAATAGTATGCGTGATACATCAAATTTCTCGCAGGAGAAAACTAAAGGACTGATAGACAGCAAACCACACTCGTATTTTACTCGCCAATCACCAGCGTCAGCTGGTCGTGGCGCATCTGGGCATGAACCTCCACCGTTTACCAGTGATAAATATTATAATGCGTAGGGTGCACCGCTGTCGAACGCGCATTAAGACCTTTTAGGAACCTTTTTATCTTTATAATTTTTATATAATAAATTTAACACTGCTTTAATGTAGATTTAAAAGTGCATATCTTTCTTCAAAGAGTTAGCTCCTAAACATGTAGTGTTTTACTAGATCGTGTTGTCTATTAGGTACTATTGATACTGAATGATATCATTGTCAGTACCTAAATGAATGAATCAAGGTAATAACTTAAAATTATGATGATTGTGATGTGGCATTGGCAGAAATATAGTTTGGTGAAGAAGTCACTACAGTTATTACACAATAAAACGTAAAATAGTCTAAAACAAAAAACTGTGATCAAGGTCTAAACTAAGAGTTCAACTTTTTCAGGTACAATTTCATTTAACAATGAAACACGTTCCTTTGGTTTTAAATCAAATAATTTACTTTAAATATACACCAATCAATTTTTGTTTAGATTCTTTATATATTTCTTGTTTTATAAAAGTTTAGTTGACCAATTTTCATGAATTCACCTACCTAATACGCACACGATAACTAGGGAATTACCCAAAAATTCTGAATTCAAAACGGTGATAAATTTCTACTAAAATAAAACTTTTTGTCTATGCTTTAAATCTTGCAAGTGATTGGCTAGTTGATTTTATACGAGAGTTCGTTCTCGCTCCGAAAACGCCAAATACGCTTTCAAACCAAAATGGAGGATTTGTCGGTCGAGGTGTACGGTGAAAATGGTGCTTATTATAAGGTTTGTAAAACGTGAAGTACATTATATTATCGCTTATCAGGTGTTACTTTGGTTTGTGATTTATATTCTGGATTATTATTTGTCGTCTGTTCCATGTTAGATGTTTTACTTACAAAAATATTTTTCCGGGAAGATCATCGCGGCTGGAATGGACGCCATGTCCGTCTGACAGGGCGTGATTTTTCCATGTGTTTTAAACTTGCTGCTTTTCGTATTTTTAGCATCGATTGCTGCGTATAATTTGGGTCGCCAGAAACCGCATTTTTTATATGCGCATATTCACGTATCTGACCTAGTTTACTTATTTATTTCTAGCGCATTACCAAGATATTCGATCATCAAAATGTTCACTAATTTCCTTTATTTTTAGGCCATTGTCACCGACGTGCTCGACAACGAGGTTCTCGTAGCCTTTGAAAATGAGTGAGTTGAATGTGATTACCATTCGTGAGATTTGGAGTCGATGGGATAGCCACAGTGACTATTTTTATTTACATAAATTTCTTGCATTTTAGCTGGCAGCCGGAGTCAAAATTTCCATTCTCTCAAGTGTTCTTACCACCTAAAGACACCGGAAAACACACAGAGTTTGTGGAGAACCAAGAGGTTGAGGTTTTCGCGAGGTCAAATGAGAAGGAAGCATGTGGGTGGTGGACAGCAAATATCAAGGTATTGAATTACATATACATAGTTGTATTGATCAAACAGTGTTCAAAATTTAGGATACAAAACTGGATGACGCATTTTAATTTCGCATTTAATGTATGTTATTTATACTACCCTCTTCTTGGTGATTGTTAGAGGCTTGTTCCTGTGCTCTTTGTTGTTACCCTATGCCTAGATAGGTAAAACAGGATTACTTACCCTCTTTTATGCCTCTACCAGGTGCTACTTAGCATAAAGCTGTTATAGGATGCTTAGCCTAACTAATGAAAAGAGCTGGTGGCCTTCAGGCTACTGTATTGTGAAGACATTTAGAATAAATTAAAGGTTTATTTTTATCCCAATAAATGTTCATTGTTATCATAGTGTCATATATTGAGACAGATTTTACTCACCTGTGTAATGTTTTGTTTACAACAAGGTCATTGAACTTACAACAAAGGAACACACATGTTTTGCTTTTGGGTTTTTTTTCACTGATAGTACACTTTATGTTGTTCTGTATATTGTGAGGTGTTTTTTTCTTTATTATTATTTACTTGATTTATATCAAAGTTTTCATAACTTTAAATTTCATAAATGTTTTTGAATACCTGTACAGAAACAAGAGAGAACATTTGAACTAATAGGTGGATTAATATTTTAATTGATTTATTATCATGAATAATTAATTTCTGCAAATAATATAAACAGTGATGGGTTAGTATACCAACTATTCAGTGAAAGAAACAGCAAGACTTGAGTATTTGGTGACTTTGTTTATAATATTGATGAGTTTTCATTAAATTCTGATCTTATGTATATGGTTGTGTGTCAAAATGTATCTAAGTAATTGAAAAGCGATTCACAGAGTTAAGTATAAGCTGCTATATCTAGGGTACCACACATGTACAGAAATTATTTAATTAAAATCTCCTTATGCTGAAAATACTTATTTTTACTTGAAGCAACAGCACTTAATTGATTCCGATACCAAAAATGCCTTTCAATGTTTATAACAAGCTGATATTCTTCACCGCTGGATATAAACCAAACACAGTTAAAAATAACCACAAGCAAACTGATGTTCCAGTGAAAAAAAAACATGTAAGAAGATCCATTAGTTTCAGAGTTACCATGCCACAGTTACACACAGAGTTAACTGTTAACTTATAACAGCCCTCTTTTATATTAAGTGTTAAAAATGAGCCTGATCTAAGTGTTCTGATGTTGAACACTGTACTAATATACAAAACTGGCATATACTATCTTAAGCCAAGCATTTAAAGCAACAAAATAAATTACAGATGATTCGGGGCGACTTCCTCGTCATAGAGTATCTAGAATGGGACAACTGCTACACAGAGATTGTGCCAAAGGACCGCCTCCGGGTGAAGACACCCAAGACACCTATTGACAAGAGCACTTTCCACAAGTTTGAAATTGCCGTACCGGATGATCTCAAGGACTAGTGAGTAAACATTTATATCAATAATTTTACAGCAAAATATTGAAAAACATAGTTCTAGTAGTTTATTTGGGTAAGAAAACAGATTCAATCTTTGAAACTTTAAGTAATATTAAGTCTTATTCATGTTATGAACTTTTGTAAGCTAATGAGCTTACATCCAAATAATAGTTATCATTCTAATTTTTTTGGGGAACGTAATTATAATGATATGAGAAAGTAAAGGAACAAGTATTACGTGTGATGTTGTCCAATATTTATATTTATAATTTTATGAAATACTATGGTTTGTTGATATCACATTATGGAATACATTGGAATACATGAAAAATAAACTGTATTTGATTTTATTTCCATGTTTTTTGAAAAACTGTTGTCAGTTTTATTAATGAACAATAATCCACAACACAATTGACAGAACAAAAACTAAAATGTTGGCCATCCCTGCACTAAAATAATTTTGGTGTTTGCGTATCTTTTTGGATATTTGAGTCTCACTATGAATTTTTTTTTGCCTTCCTGACTAAATGCAAGAAACTTCATCTTACACCATTTGCGAGTCACCACTTGAACTACAGTTTTTATTCAGATATACTTCAATAGACAAAGAAGGTAGTTTTTTTTTCTTTTCTATGGTTTCTCTTCTTTGAAATTAGTCTAATTGTTTACAGTAGTAATGCACCCAAACTGTGGTGCGGTTTCAGATTATATTTTTTTTTGCGCGTATACGGTCGTTTCAGGGTACGTGCTTACATGCGCGCTACATGTATTTCTAAAACCGAGCGTAGGCGCGCGTATAAAACACTATGCAACAAATATTCATTTAAAAAAAATTTTACTATTTCAAATATCCTCCCTCAGTAACATCAAAGTAGTTTTTTAGACCTGACCATGTCAATTTATCACTACATTGTATAAAACAAAAACGCTTTTTCTATCCCTATATCCCTATACGTACGCTTAAATCTTTAAAACTACTGTGGTTTTTTTAATAGATGAAGTTATTCAAGAGGAAGGTTTTTATTTGCAATAACAAATAGAAAAGCCAATATTGCTTAGTTACGTTACATCCGTGCGAAGCCGGGGCAGGTCGCTAGTATAGTATATACTAACTAATTGCACTAATGATGATGAACCTTTTTGTTCTGTTACACAAAATGACTGAAACGGAAATTGTCAGCATTTGATTGTGCTTGGAAATTATACTTACAAAATAATTTTGTATGTATATACAATTTTAAAGGTATCAATTTCTTTATTGAGTCTGTGTTACTTGAGCTTTTGGGAATTTGCTTGATACTCTCAGTAATACTTCTAGTAGAGGTGGAAGTGTACGCACAGTGTTATTAATTATTTATTTATAACTAGCCCTGCCCGTGACTTCGAATGAACTTTGAATGTATGTATTCTCAAATAAAAGCGACTTAAATTACTCCTTATTACATCAGTATTTGCCAATAAAAGTTCCATCAAAATCGGCCCTACCATTTCAGAGATAAGCGGGTGCATTATATATGTATGCAAGTAAGAAGCGGTTATATCAATATTACAGACACTCCAATTTTAGTTATACGTAAGCATATATTTGTATACAAAAACAATCAAACTGAGAGGATCTTCACAAAATTTTACATAATGACAAGGTGAAATCATGTCCAAAATTGCACTATTGTAAGGCAAACAAATTGTATTAGTTGCCGTTTATCCAATCGATGTAAGATGTTAATCTTGTATATACAGACGGGTGCCCCGCAGAACAGCCTTCGTCTGAACCATACGACACTACACCAATAAGAATGTCCTCTGACGTGTTTTCCTTGTATATAAGCGGTCCTCCAGAGTCCCCCATACAAGGCCCACTGGATATTCCCTCAGTGCATATCATTGTTGAAGTGAAAATTGGTCCGTACAACATGCAGTACTGGTCTCGTCGTACCGTCACTTCAGCATAACTCAGCCGCTGGCTCACTTCGATCATTGTCGTTTCGTTCTTCATTCCGAAACCCACAACTTGTGCTGGATAGTCCACAAATCTGATGCTCAAGTCTTCAGGCAGCTTGATAGGAGTGATGTAGGCGTCAAACTCTATTGCCGGAATGGTTACGACAGCAATGTCGTGTTGGACCGTTTTAGGGTTGAATGATTCGTGAGCTGTAACCTGATCTGTGATGATCCTTGTTCCGCCGCTGAATAAGGTTGTTGACCCGAGTACGACTTGTACCATCTCTGCTTGGTCGTCCCCGTCGCTCCAGCAGTGTGCAGCAGTCACCAATTTCGTGTCCGATATCAATGTTGAGCCACATATGGATAGCAAATTTGTATGCAGCACGATTAAAAGACCGGCAAAGTAAGGATACGATCCCAATTTAGCGTAATTACCATTTACTATTCGGGCGTTATAGCCTGAGGATTCTGCCAGTCTTATTCGTTGCGCTGTCGGTATACCTACAGTTTTGTGGTAACCGGCACTTGCTACTCCCACAAAAAACACTAGAATTAGTAGTTTCATCGTTAGAACGAGCACTTCAACTAATGTTTTCAATGACCTGACTTGGAATTTTTGTATTTATCGAGATCTTATCTCGGATGTCTCCCTCTTCATAGATATCGGTATCTAGTGAACTTGGAAAAAATGAGATGTGTATCTTATTTACCATTCTCAGTAGACTTTTGAAGATTCTAAAACTCGCTATAAACTATACTAGCCCAGAACTAAAATCAGTTAGGGCAACGCGTATTCGGAAAAAAAAACGTACTTTTAAAGACATACTCTATTAAAACGGATATTATGATTTAATTCTGAGAAATCGATATCGTTTTGATTTATAACCTCTGAAGTTGAGAGGCGGGCGGGCCTGACTTAACATGGCGTCAGCTCTAGAGCCTTACTCGTGAAAAACGAACTATGTCACATCGAACAATTTTGAAGTCGTAACCAAAGAGTAAAGCAAAGTTTCAAAAGAGACAATATTATTTATGCAAAACAAGAACCACGTTTCATTTCAAACTATTGAATAATCTTCAAAAAGAGTTAATTTAGTTTTTGGTAGTAGGCCTACTAAGGTCCCAGGCTTCGACTCCCTATCGGGTCAATATGGAAAACGATTGTTGTGTCACAAATGCATAAGCTTTTTACTACAGAATCAGAGCAATGTATGTGATGTCCAATATATATTATTTTTATTTAGTATCTTAGTACCTTGTCAGGTTTAATAATGAAAAGACTTTATCGTGTAACGGGCAGATTGGCCGTAGGATTCACCGATATCCGAAAAAATGTATATCAATGATTGGCGATTACCTGTCAGCCATGTATGAATTTGAGGATACCTAAAAGAATTATAGGATCAATTGATGCGTGCATTTTTGTTTATTCTAATAGTATATGGTCTTACGACGTGTTGTTAAAAAATGATACTTTTAAGCTAACATCGTCTCGTACTTGCTTTTTAAATAAAAAGAAATACATACTAATGTTCAAGACAGCCTAAGTGGCGCAGTGGCTAAGGCGCGTAACACTCCGGGTTCGTGTTAGGTTGACGCCCCAAGTTTTTTTCGTCTGGTGCTTAATAAAAAATAAAAAAATATAAAAATATTGGACAACATCACATACATTGCTCTGATTCTGTGGTAAGTAGCTTAAGCACTTGTGTTACAGAAATCAGAAACAACGACGGTACCACAACACCCAGACCCGAGACAATATGGAAAAGTTCGTATCCCATAGTGACCCGACCGGGGATCGAACCCGGAACCTCAGAGGCTCGCCAAAGTCAGGCCCGCTCGCCTCTCGGCTACGGAGGTCTTAATCTGAGAACAACAGAAATACCTTTATTTAAAACCTGTTTATTGGTGCGATTGCCTGTCTCATTTATTTATTTATTACAGACTAGCTGTCCCGGCGAACGTAGTTACGCCTATTTTTCCAGATTTTCTAACCATTTAAACCTTCCCTGGACTTTCACGGTTATTTCAAAACCAACATTCGCCAAATCGGTCTAGCTGTTGTCGAGTTTTAGCGAGACTAACGAACAGCGATTTATTTTTATATATAAGATAAAAATATTACTTTTTTCAAACATTTTTATGTGTTGAAAGATAAGGGATCAGTTATGAAAATCTTTATTTTCATTATTTATGTTTGTTTTATTTACGTTATGCAATAAATTTTTGCGAACGCAAGGTCGTCCACGCGTTATTAGATGTTTAGAATTTAGATTATGGCTTCATGATGTTTTGACGTTTGAACGACCAATAATTCGTAGATGCCGACAGGTTGGGATTAGTTTATATGAATCGGATTCGTGTTTACACTAGTATTTAATTGATAATAAAATTATCGCTAATATTTTCGTAAGTTTTCGCGTCGCTTTTGTTGCGGTTAGTAGGTATTCTCACTTATGCTTTTGTAATCGAACTTCATAAATTGGTTTGTTTTTAAGTAACTAAAAGCAAGAATCTCGAACCGTGTAAGAAAACTGTATACATACAGCATATTAAAAAGAAGATATGCGTTTTAGAAAATGGTAGTTATAGTTGATTCACATTTTTTTTTAAATATTAAAACCGGTCTCTAGGCCGCTATACCTAAAGCTTTCTTACAAAGCCTCTAAATAGTAGGTCTAGGTTTTTTTATCAGGTCCTTCTTAAAAATCTGTTTATGCCCAGTTTTAATATTTTACGATTCGTAATGTGTGTCTCCAACTGACTACGAGTCGTTAAATAATAAGGTTCCATTAGTCGTCCGTCAGTTTTTAGCTTACCACTTGTATAATTTATTACTATCCTTAACTAGAACGGATCGTTTTTTAAATATTGGAACGGGGCATTCGTTTTTTTTTTATTTAAAAAAAACGCACTTCAAGATTGACCTCATCCAACCTGATGTTAAGTAGTGATGAGGTCCTCACTTAAGGGTGACAAGTACAGCATAATAAATCTGTTACTGGACTTGTCGCCCTTACCTTGAAGGCTTGACCCCTGCTACTAACGTAGCACCCCCCAGGAGCTCTGGAAACCGATTTTACGAAATGGACACGCTCCTGCACTTGACTTTGTGACGTTGTGTCATCGTACCTTATAATTTTTATCAGTTTTCATTGCTTTTCCCATAGTAAGAAAGTGATCTAATCGTGAGTGTTGTTCCTCAGCGCGAAAGTGGAGAACGCCCACAAAGAGTTCCAGAAGGCGATAGGCGCCGCGCTCGTGTGGTACGTGCCGGAGCGCGGCGTGCTCGCCGTCATATCGCGCTGCGAGACCTCGCACAAGCGCGCCTCCATGCTGCAGGAGATGCACTTTAGGTGACCACTTCACACCTACTCTACTTTCAAATGGCCTCACCCACACTGTTTGCTTTGTAGCCTTATTGATGTTCACTAGTGAAAGAAAAAAAACATAGCAGTATTTCGAGAAGCAAGGCACGATGGGCGTGGCTTAAAAAAGTGAGCTAGCGCCGTTTCCACGGACGCTGCGAGTCATAGGCGCGGACGAATCACAGCGCGTGTTCCATTCTATTCTATGAAATGACGTAACTAATGAACCCTGTCTATTTGTGAACCTAAACGCATTAAAGATTTTTTTTCAAGTGTACATACTTTATTACTATACGTATCTATTGCTTGTGTGCTTTACGTTTGTGTGTGTTCTGGTGCCGATATTCGAATAATAATAATAAAATCATTTATTTACCAGTTAAATGCTTTTGTTGAATGAAGTTCGTATGCCAGGAATTCTTCCGTGTTTTTTGCGTTCATTGCCTAACATACTCTGCCTTCAAATAAAGTGGCCACTGTTTGCTTTCTATCCTAATTGTTGTTCACTATTTAAAAAGCGATTTCTATTTGAACTGAAATGGCTGAAAATAAATACTCACTAATTCGTAACTGATAAATGCAAAAAAAAACTGATTATGAAGTCCAACTAATGTTATGATATAATATAGTCAGAGTTAGCGTCTATGTACGACAACTTTTTTAAATAAATTTCATACAGTCTCAAGCCTGACCTGATTAGACTAGATACCTAGATTTTGAATATTTAAGAATTTTTAATTTACCTTTAAAAAATCCATGAAGTGTGGTGTAATAATTTTGGATTGGGGCTCAAAAATTTTTTTTTTTTTTTAAATAACGTGTAACTAATTTTCTTAATGAACATAATATGTTTCCTCCCATAATATATATTTTGTTGGTTTACTCTAAAATAACATACAGTAGCATTTACAAACATCCTAAACTGTAGTGAAGTTTTAAAAATGATTCACATCTCTTTGGTTACAGAAATTTAGCCCAAAAGCTGCTATTGCTAAAAAAGACTGAAGAAGCAGCAAGACAATTGGAATCTACCAAAATTCACAATCAGGGAGGGTAAGTAAAATATTGATGATTCTTTAGTTTCTTCAATTCTAATCCATACTGAGCCCTCGCGGTCGAGTTGTTGCCTGTTCCAACTCTTAATTTGAAATGAAAGTTGTAGTATATTGTGTGTATATAGTCTAGCCTAGATGATATTTCTTGTAATGATAATGTTGCGATTTTGTCTGCACAAATTTACAACACCTGTATTTTCACCCTGCATCTACAAAAAAAGGGCATCCACAATACTTTATATAGCCTGTGAATTGTCCGGTTGCTGGACATTTATTAAGAGAGGTAGGGTATAGCGATTTATCACTCGAACTGGAGCAGCCCGACCGGTGAAATACCTCCACCTTACAAAAGACCGCAGCCAAATAACAATCAATTCTGTGTTGTTGTGTTCCTGCGTGTGAGTGAGGTTTCCAGAGCTCCTGGGGGGTGCTACGTTAGTAGCAGGGGTCAAGCCTTCAAGGTAAGGGCGACAAGTCCAGTAACAGATTTATTATGCTGTACTTGTCGCCCTTAAGTTAGGACCTCATTACCACTTAACATCAGGTGGGATGAGGTCAATCTTGAAGTGCAATATAAAAAAAAAATAAAAAAAGAACAAAGGCCATCCGATACACTTCCAGCGGTTTTTATCTGGAGTCACATTACTAAAACATATTTTTAAAGCATAGCACAGATTGAGAAGACCCTGAGTGGATCTGAGCAGATTATATTTGAAAATTGATATTTTTCGTCATTTTTTCATAATCATAATCAATTCAATTATTCATGTTGGTTACAAGTAACGCTTATGCATCATCAAAATGAATATAAACCAAAATTGAAGCTACAGCCAGTTCGGAACCAATCCTACCGAGTAGAATCCGGCAAGAAACTCAGTAGTTATCCTAATCATTACAATATTTGGAACTAGAGAACTTAAAAATATGGTGTGCGAGCGAGCAGACAATCATGTCCATATTATATGTACTTGCTGTAATCTTTTCTCAATCTCAATTAAAATTGCTATTAGTCATGTAATGAATTCGATATGTTTCGTTTTTGGTAGTAGGCCTCCGCAGAATGCTTTTTATCAATGGTAATATTAAATATATTTGTGGTACAGGTACACTGACGAGTTCACAGTGCGCGAGGACCTGATGGGTCTCGCGATCGGCACGCACGGCGCCAACATCCAGCAGGCGCGCAAGGTGCAGGGCGTCACCAACATCGAGCTCGAGGAGGTCTCCTGCACCTTCAAGATCTGCGGCGAGGTGACGTAATGCATCCATACTCACTTAGTAGCGGCCTCATGCACGCGACGATCGTAGCATACCCTCTACGAGGGGAACTGCGTGGTGTGTCAGGCTCGCGCCGTCTGTAAGCCCCTCTGTTGCCAGTGTGAGCAGTTGTGTGTGTGGGGGAGGCGGGGTCCCTGCGGAACCTACTCAGGCTCCCCCACCGCGCCTGCCGCTAAGCGGCCACCTGATAAGCACGCCAGGCTTACATACTACTTGTTTTAACTTCAAAAGGGGGTTGATTTCGAAGGATTAAGCATTTTAAGTTTCAAGTCTCAAAAACATAGGACTTCAAAGGACTTAGTTGTTGGCACAAACTGTAGAAAATTCCTCTTAATACACTTAATACTTAGTACAACTTTAAAGAAAGTTCAAGATGGACAATTTCACACGCGTACTTTTCCGGTAAATTTACGATTACGATATTGAACATTACGAACATTCAAAAAAAGAAGATCCATTTTAGTATTCATTATCCTTCCAGCACATACCCAGGGCATCACGTGATCAGTAACACTTGATGTCCTGTTTGGCTGGCCAGCCGACTCACTGGCAGCCATAACTAGTGCTAACATTAAAGAGGAAGCTTCAGGGCCAGCGGCATAAAGACCCTTGTCGCCTCGGTAGTATTAAGCTTTCTACAAAACTTGTGTTGAACTTGTTTTCCACCTGGCTATGGATCGATTAAATTTTTTTTTATTCATTTACTATTCTTTATGGTTTTAAATGGTTACAAAATCTAGCTGGTTAGTTTTTAGGTAAAACTTATTATGAACTAATTGTAGCATTTTTGACAAAAAAAAAAATAAAACGTAGATAAAAATCGAGTTTGGTGTTTGTGATGCTAATGTCAGATGTTGCAGTCCTTCATTAAGACAAGAAAATACATATAATATGCTTCAACTGTAAACGTTTTTGCAATTCATTTGCTGTTATGAATTCATAAAATAGATTATACTTTCGATGTCTTAAATCACTGATGCCCCGTTCCAATATTTGAAAAACGATCCGTTCTAGTTATTCGTTATAAATTATACGAGGCGTAAGCTAAAAACGACCGACTGACGACTGATGACAGGTGATATAGTAAGTAAATTTGAAATTAGAATTAACGACTTAGAAAAACTGACTGTAATTTTTGACACATTACGAATCGTAAAATTGGAACCGGGCATGAATCATATCAGTTCTCTATCCTTCCTACTTTAAATATACCTATACATACCTTTTAATCTACTTTACCCTTTATAATGACCACAACCACAAATAAATAAAGAGGTAACTCTTTGTTTAAATGTATGTTTGCATGCTTAAATATGTTGATCGTTTCAGTCAGTAGAGGCTGTGAGGCAGGCCCGGTCTCTGCTGGAGTACGCGGAGGAGTCCATCACGGTGCCGCGCGCGCTCGTCGGGAAGGTGATCGGCAAGAACGGGAAGGTCATACAGGAGATCGTCGACAAGAGCGGCGTCGTCAGGGTGAGTTTACGAACGTGCTGTCTCCACCCTGGCCTGTACCCTCCTCGATTCCCGTTCTGACTAGGATCGCCAAATACACAAGACATTTAAGAGAGGTAGGGAACTAGACGCATTTCGAATGCGAATAAGCGTTTTCAAAAAAAAAAACTAAATATTATTGTTATGTCTGCAGGCATACCAACCTGAAAATTTTATTATTGTAGTTGTTGATGATGGCAGAATTAATGAAGTCTATTGGAATAAAACATCGATTAAATGGGTAATACTTACGCAAGGTTCAATATTATGTGGTAAGGAAGGGGTGAAAATAATTTCTTCCACTACTCACTACTTAAACCGAAACTCGTGGTGCCGGAATGGTATCAAAAAACAATCTAACTAGAGTAATATTCTTAGGGTTTATCTTAAAATGGAAACAATTAGTTAAGACACAAAATGTAACGTGTTCTTTTTAATATATTAGTTAGAAATCTCCACAACCAATAATAATAATAAAATTCATATTGCGCACCAACTTTTATACTACTACATCCGAGGCAGACAAATACCGCTAACGACTGGTATCTAGTAAACGGTCTATCTAGAAAACGGTAATCAAGAATGTTTCCTGAATAGCAATCAAGATTAATGTGTTAAATATGCGCGTGATGTGGTTTTCGCTTGAACGCCTCACGCGAAATGAAAGTTGTACAAAACTGTTCAAATAAAACGCAGATAACATGTGCAGCTATTAAATTGTTTATTTTTACTTGTAACAATTTTATTACTTCGCCTACGTTTTGTGTAATATTACCTGATTTATGTGACGTACCCGTTTATAGTTATGTTGAGCTTGATTGGAGTTAGATGCAATAAATTAAATGAGTGGTAATTCGACATGATGGTGGCGTTATTTTCGCGTAAATTTTCATATTTATTTTCTTGATTAATTCCTTTTGTATTATTTACGCTGTTTGTAGCAAGCTGGTCGTACGACCAGTTTCATTTCACTCTTGAAAGTTGATTTTAAATTATGACTTCATATTTCATTAGCACCTTATTAGTAATTTATTAAATTATTTACAGGCTGAATAAAAAAATAAATTTAACCCAACCATAACCTTATACTCTACAAATATAATAAATTTAAAGAAAGAATTATTAACCAACTCAGATACGTATTTTCCTATTATGTAAACTAAAATTCATTGTGTGACGTCACTTCTTCGTTATCTATATTTCGTAAAAGTGACGTTTGTTGTGCTGTATCAGCATCAATTTTTATTTATAAGTTGAATCAAAACATACGTTTACCTTATATTTCGAAACTAGAACTGAAGAACAAATCGCTTATTAAATGCAAAACAGAGCAATCCAAAATACCTTTATTTAACAGGACAAACAAAAAATAAAATGAGTTGAGGTACTTTTTACTATTTTTTTAACTCATCTATTGGTGTTATACATCATTGAACTGGAACTTTAAAAAAAATTATAAAAAATACCTCAATTCGTTTATTTATTTTTTTGTTCTCACGTCCTGTAAAATGTAAGTATTTTGGATTGCGTCTGCTTTGCATTTAATGAGCGAAATATAACTGTTTTTACTGGGTCATTTCTATTGTTCATTAGACGCTTGGTGGTGAAATCCTATAACCTTTTTCCTTTCAGGTTTTAATTCCGTTCGTTGCGCTTGAGAACAATATCTGTAATAATAATAGATGTGTGTTGTTGGACAGGTTAAGGTGGAGGGGGACAACGAGCCGCAGCCGTCGACGCCGCGCGAGGAGGGCATGGTGCCCTTCGTGTTTGTGGGCACGCGTGAGAACATCGCGAACGCTAAAGTGCTCGTCGAGTACCACGTCGCACACCTAAAGGTACGAACTAGGGATGTTATGGATATGTCAACGCTGGTCGTAATATTGGATCGAACCCATTTCTTCGTCAGGTTCCTACCAGGCAGGCAGGCAAATAAATCACGAACTGAATATAATTTCGATTTATCTGGGTGCAGTAACATTAACAATTTAAAATAGATTTATTCGAACTGACACGTCCGCTCGGCACGAGCACTAGAGGTTGAATGCCCGCGCGCTCCGACGGCCACATCCAAGCTTGACGAGGTATGTGTCATCGCTTGCGTTCGCTAGGTAGGGCGAGTGCTGGTGTTGCCGCCGTTTGATTGTAGATGGCGTAACGCTACTTCCGACAGATATATAATTTCGGATCCGGACATGGATATCGATGTTGATATAATATGATATCGGTAACGGTTACGGCAGGGTTGATATGATTTAAATCACTCGATTTTAATTAAGTGATTTTTATAAAAAAAACATTGATATCATTGATATAATCAAGAAATTTTTACCGCAACTAAATGAGCCAAAAAGTGTCCAGGTACTTCCCCCGACATAGACTACGGCACGCACACACGTGCAATGCCATACATGCGAGTATAGCGATGCAGTTCGGGGATTCCCCGAAACTAAAACTCGCGACGCGGTTAGCTTTTTGCTCTGTCATTTGTTATAGATTAGTTAAAGAGGTATATATTTATTTTGCGACTTAATGCAACCTTCTGTTGATGTATATGTAAATGTGGTCAGCCCTTTTACTTCAGAGTTTCTGACCGTATCTTTTCTGTGATTGAAGCTTCTGAACCGGAGGTAGCTTCATTTGTTTTATGAATATTACTGATGTAATTTATCGGAAATAAAAATATTTCTTGTTCTTCGTTTATTCTGACAAAATGACGGAAATGGATTCGTATTCCGGAAACTATGCTTTGGTATGTAACTATGGGGTAGGAAACGAAACTTAATGATGCATTCATACATGCCGCCGGCTTTCAGGCAAATTTGCCGTTGGCTTTTCTAATACGTGTCGAAGCCGCATACCGCTGGCATTGGTAAAGCCGCTTGTGCCGTCGGCTTGGCGGCCGGCCCGTGCCGTTATATTTAATTTTATCTGCGAAAGAGAAGCGCCTTAATAAATGTAGTTGCGTGTGTGTCGTTTAGGAAGTGGAGCAGCTGCGCGCGGAGAAGCTGGAGATCGACCAGCAGCTGCGCGTCGTGATGAGCGGCAACTCGGCCTCGTACCCGCCGCCGCGCGGACAGCCGCCTGCACGCGCCCGCCGGCCTCGCCCGCCGCCGCTGCGCTACCCGCCCGGTGCGTACTACTGACTACTTACAGCTGGACATCGACCAGCAGCTGCGCGTCGTGATGAGCGGCAACTCGGCCTCGTACCCGCCGCCGCGCGGACAGCCGCCTGCACGCGCCCGCCGGCCTCGCCCGCCGCCGCTGCGCTACCCGCCCGGTGCGTACTACTGACTACTTACAGCTGGACATCGACCAGCAGCTGCGCGTCGTGATGAGCGGCAACTCGGCCTCGTACCCGCCGCCGCGCGGACAGCCGCCTGCACGCGCCCGCCGGCCTCGCCCGGTGTGTACTGCACGCTATTAAGGTTCCTACACATATGCCGGCGGCAATGCCGCCGGGTTCATGCCGAGCGGCTATGCCGCCGGCAATACAAGCCGCCGGCACAAGCCGCACAAAGCCGCCAAACATCATTCCGGTTGCTCGAATGCCGGGCACGAACTGACGCCGGCACCCGCCGGCACACCCCGGCGGCCCCTTTGTACGGCAAAGCCGGGGTACATGGCGGGTTGGCCGGCGGGGCTAGCAGGGCGGCCGTGCCGCCGGCACTGTGTGTAGGAACATTTATAGTTCTATAATATACCTCCGGAAAATGGCGGATAGTATATGTACAATATACCGTATATTGTACATCTACCATCTGCCGTTTTAACCCCAAAAGAGGTTGATATATAAAGTGGCATTATACAATCTTTTCGTCTGTTAATAAACGATCTCTTATAGTTTTAAATTTCAGAGCTTTCGTTAAAATTTCGATGCAAACTGTAAATCAAATTTATTCGAACGACGGATATGAATAGCGTCTAGTGGTTGCTGTGTAAAAAAGTTATTTTTGGAGCCAATTTCTTTCTACTGATGTTAACCATTTCTGTTTGCTTAATCATCTTGTTTATGATCAATCCTGTTAAGTGCATTGTGTTATTACTGTTGACATTTTGCGTATACCGTTACTAATTAGCGGTTCATATAATTGTATTGTCTTGTTTGCAGGCGGGCGGCGCATGACTCCCGAGGTGGGCGAGGAGCGCGGTGACGGCGGCGGGTACCGCCCGCGCACCAATCGTCCCGTACGCCCCAATAGGTGCGTTGAAACGACAACATACAATTTCTTGGTTTCTCTATCGTAATGTTATTTTTAATACTTGACAAAGGTATGATATGGTTATAAATATTGTAAGTTGGTATTTGTTAAATTGATGGATGCAATGAAGAGTAGTGGAAGTAAATACATGGTGAATGATTTTTTAGTGTACTTTAATGTGTATTTGCGGTATTCGTTTTTTGATACTTATTACGTAGCTTTGATCAAACGTTGTATTTTAAAATCTCATTTGTTTGTGGGCATTTTGAAATTTAATTTTAGTTACATAAGGTTTAAATTAAGTTGTCTATATGGTATTTTGGGTATATTTTGTAATTCTTGTGTTGATATGACAGACATCTGTTTATGTTATGACGTGGGGTATAGTAAATTGTTTGTGTTTTGTATGGATTTATCGATTCATGAATTTTCTGATTGTAGGTTAGATAGTAAAAAATGTATAAAGTGGGCTTCATTAAAAATGGGAAAGTGTTAATTGATAAGTTAGTTTAGACTGTATAGGGTTTCAGGACGAGCTGAAACTACTATTGTTCTCAATGAATCTTTGGAAATTGATGAATATGAAAAACCCGTGATCAATCGTAAAATTATGTCAATTGGGGCTAATGCGCGTGAATAATCAGCTACGTGGCAATACGCGGTCGTGAGGGACAACGGCTTCGTGATTGGTGATTAACATGTCATGGTGACACATCTGTCGATGTTATGTGGATCCATTTAGACCTCACGCTCACGTAGTGTGATTTTGCGGATTTGTAATGCGCTGTAGTCCTCATTAAAGGGGATTGAGGATCGAGTAACTGTTGCTCGTACACGTTTTGACCGGTGTTGTGTCGCGCAGGTCGAGCGAGCGGGGCGAGCGGGGCGAGCGCGGGGAGCGCGGGGAGCGGGTGGAGCGCGGGCGGGGCGGCGGGGTGGGCGCGGGGGCGGGGGAGGAGCGGCGCGTGCCTGTGGAGAACGGTCGCGCCCCGCCCCGCGCGCACCTGCCGCACGCCGCCCGGCACGCGCCGCCGCCTGCGCACGCGCACACGCACCCGCCACGACCCAACGTTAGTACACCGGATAACACTCTTACTAGCTGAGGCCCGGGACATACCACGAATTATTTCGGGATAAAAAGTATCCTTCCGTTAATCCAGTATGTCATCTCTTCCTAATGAATTTTATCCAAATCCGTTCAGTAGTTTTTGGGTGAAAGAGTAACAAACATACATACGCACAAACTATTCACATTTCAACTTTTCCATAGAATGCTTTTTTTGGTACTCTTGGAGTTCGATACTAATTCTTACGACTTTGACATAAAAGCGATACGAAGCCCTTATAAATGTTCTCATGCGGTTTATTATACATACATTAAATATCCAATAGGCGATTTAGTCTACGTCAATGAAGAAGAAAAAAGTTTATCTTAAAAATATATATTCATACTCCATTCACATTTAAAAATAACCTTCATTAACACATATACAACAAATATATTGTATCTAATTTCCAATTTATAAAAAGTAAAATACCGAAAATTCCTTTTCTGTGATTATACTAAAATCATAAAAAAACATACTATAACGATATAGTAACTATAAATGAAAAAGGTATTTATAAGTTAATTGAAGATTTTTAAGGCCTTTACATCAGGTAGGTATTTAAAATTTGAACTTCTAAATATTATTTATTATTATTAGGGGTACTTGGGGCTATGCAGTTCAGTGAACTGTGGTCACTGCGACCTTTTAGATCTATTGTGACTCGCCACCAGTTAGAGTAACTCCTTTAGCCGGGTCGATTCTAGGAAGTCTAGTATTTTCCTAGCTTTCAGGGTTTTTAATTCATCCGGTTGGGCTATATGTCGTCCCAGGTGGATGCTTCGTTTGTGGATCAGAGATTCACAGTCGCACAGGAGGTGAAGAGGTGTTTCCTTTTCCTCCTTGCAGAATCTGCATTCATCAGAGTCACTCAGCTTCATATGATACTGGTGTCTTTTTAGTTTGCAGTGTCCAGTCAAGGCTCTAACTAGCGCACTGGCCCTAGGCCTGCTGAGTTGTAGCAGTTCTTCGGTCCATTTGCGCGAGTAGCCAACTATGAGTGTTTTTGAGTGTTCTAAGCCTGGTTGATTTATCCAGTATTTTTCCGACTCGACTTTTAGTTTTTCTTTTAGTAGTTGCATAGCTTGGTTCTTTGAAATGCCACAGAATGGTTCTGGTCCAAACTGTTGGCTTTGCGCCCCAGCTTTAGCAAGTTCATCGGCTTTCTCGTTACCGATGATTCCTGAATGTCCTGGTACCCATTTCAGAAGCACTTTGTTCTGTTGTCCCAGCTCATTCAGTTTATCGACGCAGTCTTTAACCAGCTTCGATTTTAGTGTAATCGAATTTATGGCATTCAGAGCTGCTTGGCTATCTGAATAGATGATTATGGTCTGATTTTTGTAGTTTCGTTGACGATTGGCTTCTGCACATTCTATGATGGCGTATACCTCAGCCTGGAATATCGTGGCGTTTTTACCAAGATTCACACTGTGTTTGACTCTTGGACTCACACCATATATTCCACATCCTACATCTAGTCCCATTTTGGAGCCGTCCGTGTACCAGACGAGGCTCCCTGCTTTTAGAGAGTTTTGGTTCGTTGCCCAATTTTCTCTGCAGGGAAATTCCACAGTGTAATTTTTATTAAAATTATAGTGTGGAAGCATGGCATCGGATGTCATTGCTAAGGGTTTAAGTGTGAGCACTGCTGCATGTGATGCTCTCAGTGCTTGAGAGTGCCATGTTACTTTTCCCGTGATGGTTGCTCTGTAGATACTCGCTTCAGCCTCCTTTGCTACAAAGAGGTGTAGTGGTGGCAGATTGAGAAGAGCATCAAGAGCGGCTCCTGGTGTAGTCGAAACAGCACCAGTTGCTATAAGGCATGCCACCCTTTGTAGGCTGGCAAGTTTTTTGATTATTGTCATTTGGGAGGTTTTTCTCCACCATGTGACGCAGGCATACGTTACCATCGGCCTGACTATGGCAGTGTACATCCATAGGGCTATGCTAGGTTTCAGACCCCATTTCGTGCCTGCTAGACGAGAGCATATTCCTAAGGCTATTTTGGCCTTTTGGATTGTATTGTCTATATGTGAGTTCCACGTTAGCTTTTGGTCGATTGTGACTCCCAGATACTTGGCTTCTGTGGAAAACGGTATTGTAGAGCCCTTTATAGTGGGCGCTATAAGTTTATCCAACTTACGTTTCCTGGTGAAGGGCACTACAGTTGTTTTATTCGGGTTAACCGATAGATTGTTCTCAGTGCACCAGTTTGTGATGACATTGAGCGATCTTTGAAGTATAGAGGACACGGTACTTTGACAGGGGCCTATTACGCAGGCCACCACATCATCCGCATAGCCCTGTATATCTAAGCCTTTTGTTGAGGCTTCATTTAAGAGTTGGTCGACAACAAGTGACCACAGCAGAGGCGATAGTACTCCCCCTTGAGGGCAGCCTCTTGTTGTCTTGAAACCTCTTTTGGTCCCATGCAAGCTTATGCTTACAGTTCTGTTAAGGAGCATATTTTGTATCCAGCGAACAGTGGTGCTGTCTATATTTTTGGCACACATCCCCTTGGAAAGGGTATCGATAGTGACATTGTCGAATGCTCCTTCGATGTCAAGGAAGGCACAGAGGGCTATTTGTTTGTCTTCTAGAGCCCTTTCAATTCTGTCCGTCAGTTCAAGTAGGGCAGATTCTGTAGACTTTCCTTTGCAGTAGGCATGTTGTTTTGAATGCAGTGGTTGTTCGCGCAGAGGCCCATCCCGAATGCATTCATCAATGAGTTTTTCCATACTTTTGAGTAGGAATGAGGTGAGGCTAATAGGTCTAAAGGATTTTGGTTGAGAGAAATCCTTTTTACCAGCCTTTGGAATGAAACGGACTTTAACTTTAGTCCATTTATCTGGTATGTAGCCCCAGGCATAACTTGCTCTGAATATTTTTACCAGTGTGGGGGTTAGGATGTCCATCCCTTGCTGTAAGAGCATGGGGAATATGTCATCTTCACCCGCCGATTTGAACGGCTTAAATGAGTCTATTGCCCATTTGATCTTTGTTGGCCTGAAGATCCACGCAGCTCTGTTCCAGTCATCGTTGCGCGGCCTGGAGAGGCTGTTTTGTAGAGTATTCAGTGTTTGATCATCTAATACTGATCCCGGGAAGTGGGTCGACGCCAGAATTTCTAGTGTCTCTTCCGCTGTTTCAGTGAAGGTACCATCGGGCTTTTTTAATAGTCCCAATTGGTTGGAGGGCGATTTCGCAAGGACTTTGTGGATTCTGGCTCCTTGTGGAGTCTTTACGATGCTTTCACAGAACCTTCTCCACGATAGCCTGCGCGCTTTCCTAATTTCTTTGTTATAGGTAGTTAGGGCTTTGGTATATCGACTCCAGTCTTTAGTCAATTTAGCCTTATTGAACAACCTGCGTGTTTCCTCTCTTAGTTTAGAAAGCCGTTCATTCCACCATGGCACGCTATTGTTCCTCACGGTTTTAGGAGGGCAGCTCTCTTCATAGGAGCTTGTAACAGCTTCGGTGGTTTGATCTACAGCGTATTCTAAAGTTTCAAGAGTACGTATCGTCTTGGGGATGTCCCAGAGCTTTTCTCGGAGCTTTGATTTATATAGACTCCAATCTGTGGCTTTGGCATCCCTAAACGTAGTCGTATCGCATGTGTTAGTTGTGTCTAACGCGAATTTGATAAGTCTATGATCGGACATAGAGGGTTCGTTGCTAACATGCCAGTCTGTTATTAGCCTGGCCGTGTGATTTGTGGAGAGAGTCACGTCGAGAACTTCTTGCCTGGATCTGGTAACAAAGGTTGGTTTGCACCCTCTATTGACCACATTCAGGCAATTGGACAAGATGAAATCGTACAATAACTCACCCCTTTTATTGATGTCAGTGCTTCCCCAGTAGGTGTGGTGTGCGTTGGCATCGCATCCGATTACGAGTTCAGCGTTGTGCTCGTTTGCATATTCGACCACCTTCGCCAGTTCACGGGTTGGATCGCCTATCCCACCGTCTAGGTATGCGGAGCAGACTATAAGGCGTCCACTTCCATTCTTGACATTTACAAAAGCTGCAATCAGGTCATCACTGCAGAGCCCTGGTATGCATAAAAAATCAACATTATTATTGAATAGGATACATGCTCTTGGCTTGTTTCCGTCGGCGTTATATATTACCTTGCCTGCGGATCCAAGTCCAGATACCGTGTTGTTGTTACTCAGCCACGGTTCTTGAATCAGAGCGATGTGAAGGTTCTTCTCTTTGAAGAGGTTTTCCAGGACTGCTGTGGCAGCCCTAGCGTGGTGCAAGTTGATCTGTACCACTTTAGTGTTTTTTGTTTTTTTTTGATTTGTGTTTTGTGTCATTTGTGTTGATGTGGTTTGTGTCATTTGTGTTAATGTGTGTTTGTATTAGTGTGTGGTGCGGTGTAGAGTGTAGCGAAGGGTCCTAAGGGGCACTGGTGGACGTGCTAGGCTTAGGTTCGTCGTGAACGCCCCTAGATGCCTTGGTAGGTCCTGCCACCTTATTTCCCTTTCCCTTAGGGTGGTCCTTTACCACCCGGCCTTTAGTCCTTTGCGGAACGTTTTTGCGCCCCGCATAAGTACCCGAGCCGGGCTGTTTAGGCCCACCTGTAGGGATCAACTGTTTAGGCAGATTCTTTATTCCAGAGGAACTAGACTCTGCCTTTTGTTTCTCGTGTGTATCCGGGGAAGTATTTTTCCCCCGGATGCGCACGAGAATCTTCTTGAAGCCCAGTTGTGGCCTGAAGTCCAGCCTCTGCAGGATCCCGACTGATTCGTCGTCGATCGAGACGGCCACTGTAGATCCGTCTTTCTCGACGACGACGTTCAGTATCCTCCACAGGCTGGTCCTCAGTCCATTCTGTTTCTCCAAAAGACGTAGTGCCTCTTTTGGAGTTTTTACTTCGGAGTTTGGGAAGTAAAATACACCAACCTTAGCCTTGGGCATCTCGCTCTCTCTCATGAGAGATAGCTCTGCCTCTGGCCAGGGCTTGATGTTCCCCACCCTCTTCTCTAGCCATTTTAGACTGCCTTCATCCCCAAGGGTGATCAGCAGCCAGCCGGATCTGAAGGTGCAACTCTTCAGTATTGGGCATCTGTCATTCCCAGTGTCATTCATAATGGCCTGGAGAATGCCATACTTTACTGCTCCCATCTGTTCATTGGACATAGGTGTCTGATTGCAGACACCCACACGAACAGCAGTGAGAGCTTCTTTGAAAGAAACCCTGGCACCAGACTCATTTGGCAGGGTCGATGGACCCGCCTTGGGAATCCGGGTCACGGGTGGTTTGATTAAGGTCGTTTTATGCGTCCCTTTGGTCAAATCCTCGCTTAGCCGGGTTGTCTTTTTGGCATGGTCCTTTGGTGATTCATCCTCGGATCGGGTTCGTTTGCACGTGCCCCTCTCCGTGGCTGAATCAACCGTAGTCCCATGCTCTTTTGCCTTCGCTCTGTGCTCAAGACAGAGTTTGTAGGCCTCTTCATGGCCCACTCCCTCTGCCTTAAGCCGACGAAGGCGTTTCCGGAGAGCTCCGGAAAGGTTCTTCTCCTTTCTCTCCCTTTTCTTGGCGATCGACGGTCGATTCGAGTCAGCTTTAGCCTGACTCTCGCCGTCTCTGCCAAGGGCCAGTTGAGTGGAGTGAGAAGATGTGTCCAAGTCGTTAAGGTCGTCCTCGGAGTCAAGAACTAGTTCCGCTAAGTCAGGCAACGAAGCGGAAGGTTTTAGTGGTTCTGGTCGTTCGATGTCGCCCAGAAGTGTGTTTTTTATTTTTTCTTTTGTATCAGGTTCCATGCAGGTCCCACGAGCAGCTAGGGAAATATAAGGTCCACTCGGGCATTGCCCCGCTTACCCGAGTAAGGCTATTTACTGCCCCAGGATCGCCATTTCTGGAGAGACACCGTTCGAGACCAAGCACCCCCTTGGCCACGCATCCCTCGGCACGGTTCGATTGACACCTTGGATTGGGTTAGGTGGGGGAAGGATTTTAGACTGGATTTACGGGTATAGGATTTTATAGGGTGTTAGGATGTGTGGATCACAGGATTAGGTAAGGGGATACCCGTCGTGTTGGAGTGCACTGACGAGATAGCGTCAATTCCCTTCAGCTACTCGGACCCCAGGGTTGATAATAATGTGTGGTGCCTGTTGAGGACCCGAGCATTACCAGGATGTGCGACGTGGACGCAGGAAGGACACTTGACGGTAGATGTGTATTGCCCAACACCACACTTGGGCACACATCAGCCGCCCTACATCCCTTCTAAATATTAACAAATATCTTACTACGATTCGCATAATATTCCAGAGCGGCAGACGACGTGAAGACCGACGAAGGCAGACGGATGACGAGAGCTCAGTACTAGACAGCCAGGACGTTTCAAGCGCCGACAGAGGTAAGTGGCCGCTGTCACTCTGTCTGCACCGTACGTCTACCGGCACCGCTTCACTTGCGACATGCTCATTTGCAATGAAAACGGTTAATAACCGCTCAAGATTGACCTCATCCCTGATATTAAATGGTAATGAGATCCTAGCTTAGGGCGGCAAGTACAGCATGATAAAGCTGTTACTGGACTTGTCGCAAATACCTCGAAGGCTTGACCTCTGCTATTAATGTAGCACCCCCAAGTGCTCTGGAAACCTGACTCACATGCAGGAACACAACAACATTGAACTGATTGTTATTTGGCTGAGGCCTTCTGTAAGGTGGAGGTATTTCAACAGTTGGGCTGTTCAAGCGATCAATCGCTATGCCCTACCTCTCTTAGAATTCAAATTAACAATTTATTTTTTTATTTTAAACAACATCACATACATTATGGCCGTGTAACATAAATACCTCTTTTACGGCGTTGATACTAATAAAGGATTGATCTGAATAAATTTTACAAAAATGAAGAGACCATTATAATTAAGCACCAACCTAATACTTGCAAATGAACATGTCGCTCTGATTGCTTTCTATTTATCGGATTTGTCATGCTGATTATGCAAAAGTATTCACGAGCGCATTTAAATTTAGTTTTACTGCAAAAGGTTTCATTCATTACTTAATTGAGAAATAGCCTTTGCATTTTCAGTATGATGTAAGTATTTTTACCTCAAAACAATCGATTTTATTAGATTACTTTGAAGTAACATTTTACTGTAGGATCAACGAAAATATGTAAGAAATACAATAATTAGCTGGTATGTTATGTTAAATGGAAGATTTATTAAAATCTCCCTTGCAACGAATAACGCGTAAGAAAAATCTGAAAATATTACTGAATGTGCTAGTTAAAATGTAGTTAGTAGTGCTCTGTTTAAATCTTTACTATAATTGGTATGTATGCGTTGTAATCCTGTTTATTTGTTTTTGTGTTCTTGTTTATTACATTTTAATTAGTACATGGTCTCGTAGACGGAGGAATGGGATGTTTCTATTATTCCTCTTTGTTTTTATGAATTAGATATGGGTGATTAGTTGTTTGCTATCTTTGTATGGAACGGGCCACTCATCAGTTCAATCTAATTTCATTATCTTCTTTTCAAATGAGGGTTTCTAAAAGACATTGTTTATTTTTGCTTTAATTGGCGATCAAATATTAAAATTTTAATTTTGTTTAAGAAAATGAAGACTGCAAAATTGTGTCTTGTATTGCTTGCTATCGTAGTGAAATTAGTCCTTAGGTTTTTACTATGAGCAGGCACTTGGCAAATACCCTCATTGACTATAGCCGACTAATATGGTGACGGTTCCATTTAAAATAAGTGTTATTTTCTATGTGTTGTAGTCTGTATGAATGGTAGTGCTTATAATGTGATAGTGCAAACATTTTGATTCGTTTGAATGAATTTTAAAATATTTATTTTCTAGATTTAGTAATTTTAGTGCGATGAATATGTGCCATCTTTATTATTACTAGTTAATGATGTTATAGCTCCAGCCTTGATGTTTTATATTTATTATGCAGTGTAGTATTTTTGAAGTTTGGTAAAAATTCGCTTTCCTATGGGTTCTTTTAACGCGAAGGACATCACGCGAAGGGAACGTTCCTACCATGTTTTAGAAAAAAAATATTATGATGTTTGCCAATTTACTTTTGGCACATTGAAACTCGTCAATTCGACTGTAAAGCGTCCACGAATATCGTCTTAAGATTTCAAAGAATAGCGAACGGCTAGTCCCCGGTTAGAGGTAGGAGTCGGTGATTGTCGGGGCGGGGCGGGGTGGAGCGGGGAGGGCAGTGCATGTGCTGACGGGTTGCGTTGTCCAGAGTCGGCCACGTCGGAGGAGGGCCGCGGTGCGGGCGAGGCGGCCGCCACCCGGCGCCGGCGCAGGAGGAAGCAAGGTAACCACTGCGAGCCGCACACGCACTCACGCTTGCCGGACGTACACGTATACGTACTCATTTTGAAATACCTAACACCCTTTAATGATCGCCTCCACGTTTTCACGTACGTGACTATTCACAATTATCATTCTGTGAATATTTCAAGCGTCGAACAACAGTTATTATTCAATTTAGAGCAAAAAAATAATCACGTTTGTTGCCTGGTGACAGACAGACGGACGGACAGACCGACAGCAAAGTCTCAGTGGGGTCTCGTTTTTAACTTTTGAGGACGGAACCCTAAAAATATCGATATATGTCATATTCTGTAAATTACTTTCTTTACATTCTTTTATATGAGGGCACAATCGTTCATATACGGGCGCACGTTCTATGTAAAGCTTATTGAGTACAAGACTGCCTATCTTACCCAGCAGGGTATCCATCCACTCACCCCTAAACTGTTCACGTAGTTTGGGTACATTCCGCCCGCGCGTCACTCACATACAGTTCTCGAATAGTGTACTCGAGTGCGTAATACCTATAGATATGCCGATCCGACAACTCAATAGGTATACTAATATCTGGTACACCCCTTAATCGTGCAATCACTAAACCACATCCTCATTTTGCTAATGTGATAAATGAAAATATGTGCAAAAACACGCTACATATGCAATCATGTCACCTATAATGTTCTTTAGCACGAAACTATTTGTCTATTACCATACCAGATTTAGTATTTCTTCGATACATTTGGTGCCATGTCCATTTTGTCTTATGGCTTAAACATTATATGCATTTGAATTTGTATCGTGTACGTCTGTATACCAAACCAAATCTATAGAGCGAAAAGGCTGTTCTCATTTCCGTCACAGTTAGTAGCAGTTAACTTGAAGTTTTGATAACCAATCGTTTCTTGTTTGAAATCTTTACTAGATGTCAATAAAGGAAGCCTTTACCGCCTCGTATACATCAGAACGAAAAAAATGAGTGATTCGCATTTTGGAAACTAATAATACACTCATAAATCCAGGCCAACAAATGTTCTAATGGTATATTTGATAAGGTGTTTTGTTAAAATCCTAACATGTTTACCGTTTTAGAAGTGTGCTCACCCATACATTATTATTAGATTCACAGTGCTTACGCACCGGGTAACGTTTACTGATTCAGCATGACTAGTTTAACTATAAGTTTTATGTGTGATTTTGCGCATTGAATGCTTTTAGTTGTTATTTACTTACCGTATCTTCATACTGCATGCTTGTTCACGAACTGTAAGATTTTCAGATTTGCTCCGATCGTGTTTAATATCATCGTGTCGCGCGAATGGCGACATATCCATCGCACCGCGCTTTGTTTAACTTAACACAGCTCATCGAAGCTTGCAGACTAATGTCTCAATTAGTGCAATTTAATTGTGTTCACCTGTCGTTACTGCAGATGTAGGGTTAGATGTAAGTTTGGGAGTCTAGTATTTAGTGTTAGGTTAGGGATAAGTGTATTTTAGTAGTATGTGGACCACCACAAGTATCAACTTAGCGTTGATGAGTTTAAGATTTAAACTAAGTTTTGAGTAAAATGTGTGCAATGTTCTGTTTTAGTTGATTTTACCTACCTACAGTAAATTAATGTTATTGTGTCAAAATTTCTTCAATGACGTCGTAAATTTTGTTTTGTTCAATGTTTTATTATAATAAAATTTTGTTGGTCTACTGATAGAGGGGTACGAAATCAATCAATATTTAAATTTACTTAGAGCCTATCTGGATGTGGGGTAAAAATGTGGCCTTGTGTTTAGTTACATGCGTTAATAGTGTTCAAAACGCGGGCTCCACATCCTTTCGCGCCTTTTCACGTTTTGATCCAAAGGCAAGCATACCGGTTTATTTGTATTCTTATCTATGCATATCGATCTAGCGTATTGAATCGGTCTGATCGCGTTCCAGGAGGCGGGTGGAAGAACGGTGTGAGCGGGTCGGCCGGCAGCGGCGCCGGCGCCGGCGGCGAGGGCGCGGTCAGCAACAACGGCACGGCGGGCCCGGCCGTGGGTGCGGCGGGTGCGGCGGCTGCGGCGGCTGCGGCGGGTGCGGCGAGTGCGGCGGCTGCGGCGGGCGCGGCGACGGCGGCCGGCGGGCGCGGCGGCAAGGCGCGGCCGGGCGGCAAGGCCAAGGCCGAGCCGCTGCTGAACGGCACGGCGTAGGGCGCAGGCGCGCCTCCCTGGTTGCGCCCCGCCGGCCGGCCGCCGCCGCCGCCGCCGCCGCCCGCCGTCGCGCGGCCCGGCCCGGACGTCATAATCCTATCGTAACGTAACATATATCGTGTATCGACTCTCCCCTCCTGCGCGCCCGCCGCCCCCCGGCGGCCGCGCGCCGCGAGGAAAGACCATCACTAGACTTACTCGTATTATGCTTTTATAAGAGATTCGTGATTTGTATTCCTGATTATTCGATAAATATGAAAAATTAAACATGTGTACGTCGCTCCCCCGGACGATACGAGCCGACCGCGGCCTTTCGGTACCTTTATGGGAGATCGGACATAGCGCAGTACATACGTGTGTCGTAGCCTGTACTCTGTGGTTATGTGATTTCCTATAAAATAAACATTTCTGTACATATTTTCAATCGTATTTTTATTTATGCGAACTTTCGTTGGACCGAGCCGAGGGGACCGCCCCTGACGCCTCGCGCGGCGCGGTTCCCTCCCTCGGCGGCGATACAGATATGACATTCACTTACGATAATACTTTACAAAAATAGTATAACTAATGGAATGTTTACAATGGAGTTATCGAAATCGATAATACTAACGTGGAAGATTCCACAGGATCTCCCGAGGGAAGGTACGGGGCACATTTTTATGTGACACTAAGATTTTTAAATCCTAAACATGGCTGCAATGACACTCTCCTAAGTAATACTTATATTATTTACAACTAATACTATGGTTTCAGTCGTAATAATAGTACCGTGATATGCATTATTGCCGGGATATCACTAAGAATGTATAGTATTTACAAAGAGATATGCTTTTCAGCTAAATGTTTACAAAGCCTTTTTTTTTCTTTTAGAAAATATACACAGTTTGATTTTTGTTTGTAATAAAATGATATGTCTACTTGTACACGATTCAGACGTTATCAAAATAAACGTAGAGATTACAATAGATTAGTAATAGAGCTCATGTTTATCGTCTTAGTACCAAAATAATGTTAAACCTGCGTATTCATTTGTTTTACAATTTTCACTCGTCTATGGAAAATACAAAAAAAAATATCAAATTGGAGTTTGTCCCTCAAATGGTGAAGCGATGTATTCGGTAGTGTTAAGTTTTTATTACATTTTTTTCTTGTACAAACCTACGGAGTGCGTATTCACCATTTCAGGGTTACATTTGGCCTAGTCAAGGTTATAACTGACCTCTTGTATGCGGAAGCAATCGGAACAATGTGAGCTGAGGTGTTGTCGTTTGTTCGAAATAAATAATACGCTTTGCATTTTAAAATTACTTTCTAGGCTATAATTTTTTGTATTGTATATACGTCTCTTAAATCGACTTTAGAATTAGGCTTAACGTTAAAGTCAATAAAAGCTTTATTTTATACATGGAGTTTTGTTTATGTACTTCCTCTATCATCAGATAAGTTCATGCGAGGGAATAATCAATTGTCTATTAAACTCAACATACCCGATATAACGTCCAATAGGTAAATGCCTTGTAAATATTGGCGTGTGGACCGCATACAAGAGGTTGATCATAATCTATTATAATATCCAAGCATGTTGTGTTCCCTCGATTAACTAAGTGGTTGGTGGGAGTAATCCTGATTCCAACTAATATATGGGGACTACTGGATTTGACAGCCCAAACCCCAATATACATGTGTTCTATGTAATAACATTAGGCCGTGAGATTGAAAAATAAGTCATGAGCCCTCTTTGTACAATTGGGAAGGTAAAGCATACTATAAAACGCGGTGCTATGCACGTTATTAATAATTTTTAATTTATATTAGTGATAGGATTCTCAATTAACCGTATCAAAATAAGAAGGCACATATCTTTGAGATTATTACAAAGGTTTTTTTATATAGAAAATGTTTTCGTTCTCATTTTTATAATTGAAATTTGTTTAATGTTGTGAAAAGTTAGAAAGTACTTTGACATGTTGCGACTCTGGTCCAATAAATTAATTTTCAATTGTACTAGGAAGGCACATGATGACATTTAATGTAAACTCACAAATCCAATCACTGTTACCTTAGCAGGGTTGATTCTGACATTATATAAATGTGAACTCTGACCTCGATGCGATTACTAAATAAACATTTTTGAGATTTGCTAAAAAAATTGTTCTACATTTTTTGATTTCAACATCTTAACTGGATACAGAAAACTAACATTCAAGTAGTAAACAGTAAAGATTTCTACTTTCTTGTGTATTATTCATGTTTGCTCTTAGCATTTCACATCGTATGACGATCAATTAATTATCAATGACCTTGGGCTAGTCCTTATGACTTGCGCATAAGATCTAATATGCAGCTGCAAGTGTCTACCTTCTTGTGCTGTTGACTATACTTTGAGTAATTTATCGTGTTATAATAACAATTTATTGAACACATTAGAAAGTAGAAGTCTTATTGTGAGCTCTAAACATAAAAGAAATAGTGTTGCACTATGCCCAGAGTCTGCCTATATCGATAGACCAAATCACTCTTACACAAATTAATTAATTAGTTTGCCTCAAGAAGCCGTTAACCAAAACAGCCAGTGGTGGCTCATATATTGCCACCATAATTTGGACCTTATTTACCTAAGATACGCCCAAAATCAATGACAAATAGTTTTGCATCTACTGGTTAAAGGGAAAGAACTTTTTTACAAATCTCGTTGCATGAGAGTGATTTAGGAAAGCCATCTTTGATAACAGGCTGACTAGAGTCGGTCTCGTTGATGTAGGAAGTTAATAATTAATTAGATCAAATAGTCATGCTGACAAATTACGAAACGACATCAATAAGAGTGAAAAGGAAAACTCTAGAAATATGTACAAAGTTTATGAAAAGATACAGTCGGCAAGAAATGTGGTCTAAGCTTTTTGCATTTTTCCTCTAAACATTATTTTAGTTACTCAAAAAGTTTAAACGAATAAGCTACTTTTTTTGTTGACTGTAAATATGAAAATCTGTCAACATGCCTATTTCCAATACTTGATAAACATCAATTTCCTTTAAGGCTATAGACCCCATGACACATAGTGATATATAAAATACAACATGCTATTTGCAAGTTCCAAGGTGCCTTGAGAAGTGGTATGTGTACAGCTATAGCGAAAATTCGCATAGCGAGGCTTATATGAAGCTTTTGTGTGAGCGGGATAGCCATAGCTTAGCGAAGCGAAATATTCGCTTAGAATATTATACGCACGCAAAAGAAAAATGATTAATGCCGCAACGTTAAGTCTTATTATTAACAAACGTCGGATTTCCAGAAAGTATTTAAATGCTTATTCTGTGTCCAAGAGATGAAAAAGCCTAAATATACTTAGTTTCCGAATTCGAATCCGTTTCCGACGGTTTGTAAATAATGGAACAGATTGTTTCATCATCTGTTAATAGGAATTCTTGTGTTACGATTTCTGATTATATCACCAAGTGTCATGGAGAAATTCAATAGAACGGTTGCTCTTACGGGTTACAGACGTAGGAAACCCTAGATTGTTTATCAGGTGATCTGAATTCGTTCTAGATTGCGCCCAGATTTTGTTACGTATGCGGTATTCATTACATTTAAAAGAAATTTATTTTGAAACGTAATACGTACACCGGGGTTGTCCCTCCACCGTGCTGGCGTTTCATCCAAATTTATTCAGTATTTTTTTGCGTGGAAGAAAACACATCCATACTTTCTTACAAACTTTCACGTTTATAGATCAGGCACGAAACATTTTATTCGAGAACTGAACCACTTGCACTTATAAAAGTGTACAGCTATCTGGACCGAACCCGATCGTCTGGTAAACTGTCAAATAGCGTGCGGGATACGTCAAATTTATCGCGTATCATGACAACAGTTTCGTTAATGCTGACTGGTTGATAGCATTGCTTTCGTATTTTTAGCCAATCAGCAGCTGAATTTTGTTGATTTTGACATTTTTTATAAGCGCGATAAAATTTCCTCGCGTGGTGCATCCTTAGCGTCATACCCGAAAATGTAATGTAAGTATATTTAATTACGGTATCCGTAATGTTAATTGTAATGATTAATTTATTTTTGTTCATTATGATTTTTTTAGATTATTTACGCACTTCACTATTACCGCGCCCATATACAAACTCTCTGCATGACCCAAAGGTTGACTGGGAGAAAATACCCCTCGCATTAAGTCCACCTGTTATACGTTTTGTGCAAAAAAGTTTTCAAATAAATGCGCCAAGCGCGTAAATTTTATCGCGCTTAACAAATGTTAAAATCGATGCGTCAGTTGCTGATTGGCTAAATACGAGTGTGGTGTGTAAGCTGCCAATCAACAGTATCGAAACTTATGACGTCTATACATACTGAAGTAGCAGAGATTTTAATATAAACGAGACCGCTCCTGGTGCAACAGTAGCGCGTTAAACGAAAGTGCCCAGCTTAGCGGGCTTGTCCCCGGCAATAATGAGGTGGTGGCATTAGAGTAGCCGGTGCCTGTCGTGGCAGGGCGCGTCGCTGTCGCTGTCGCTGTCGTGCGAGCAGCAGGACGAGTCGCTCCAGTGCTGGAACTCCTCCTTGTGGTGCTCCAGCGCCATCAGCGACGGGAACAGGCTGTCGCACGCGCTGCATCTGAGGGAGGACGGTGGTAAGTAGGTTACTTTGGGTGTAGCGGCAAAGTTGATTGATAGGCGATCGTGGAAGTAGCTTAGGGGCAAAGGTTGGTGGTGCCCTTTCTGTTTCCCGCATTATTTTGGGATACAAATCTTATCTTATTCGGTGAACCGCTAGAACGGATATAGGATACTTTTGGTTTTGAAAATAAGGGGGGATATGGGTAATCAAACCAAAAGTTTATATAGGAAAATGTTGAATTTATAAGTTAAAGATATGAAATTTGGCACACATATAGCTCGAAACTCTCTCCAATTTTAGGGGAGATAGGGGTAAAACCGACCATGAACGTATGTAGTCCACGCGAAGTAGCGGGCACGGCTAGTAGCAAATAAGTGGAGGACTTTTATTATGAGAGAGTTATGGAGCCGTCTTTCTAAATTACACTTAAACACCTCTTAATTTTTCTTGCATGCATCTTACCTCATACTTAGTAAAGTCTAAACAGAGGAGCATACCCGAAATGTCGTTTCTTCTGCTGGTGGTCAGCGAGCTGGCGGCGAGTGGGGAATGACCGGTCGCACACGTTACATGTCAGCGCTTCGTCTGGAAACGTACAACGGACTCTTTAGAATAACAGGAGTAGTATGCTACGAGCACGTCAGACTTTACTTAATGGACTTTGCACCGCTCTATGTCGTCGACATTAGACCTACATGGAACTGTTTCAAAGTCAATCTTTTATTAATCATATAAATTACATTGGTGATACCTGCCTACTTATGAATAGTCTTTACATAAAACAAATGAAGCTACCTCCGGTTCGAAACCTAGATTTAACTAAAAAGAAGATACCGGCAAGAAACTTAGTTTTTTTTTACAAATAAATAATAATAAATAAATAAATATTGGACAACATCACATACATTGCTCTGATTCTGTGGTAAGTAGCTTAAGCACTTGTGTTACAGAAATCAGAAACAACGACGGTACCACAACACCCAGACCCGAGACAATATGGAAAAGTTCGTTTCCCATATTGACCCGACCGGGGATCGAACCCGGAACCTCAGAGATGGCGCTCGCCAAAGTCAGGCTACGGAGGTCGTCAAACTTATTTCTAGTTTTGCATTAAGACACAGTTAATTTATCATTTGTAAAATAAATCAATTATCTTTCATATCAAAGATAATTGATAGATAACAGCATATGCTGATGACCGTACCCACTTGGGGAATTTTGTGTCAAAAGGAACTATAAAAGATTTAATTCATTCTCGTGAGCGAAGCAAAGATCCTCTTTCTACATTTCCCTCCAATTAATGATATAAAATAACTTTGACGACCTCCGTAGCTGAGAGGCGATCGGGCTAGACTACGCCTACGCGTCACGCCATCCCTGAGATCCCGGGTTCGATCCCCGGTCGGGTCAATATGGGAAACGAACTTTTTTAAATTGACTCGGGTCTGGGTGTTGAGGTATCGTCGTTGTTTCAGATTTCTGTACCCATGTGTTTAAGCTACTTACTACAAAACCAGAGCTATGTATGTGATGTTGTCAAATATTTAATGAAACTCATGTGGATCTTTGAGCTATAACTTGTTAACTAACGAACCTTGTTAATTTATTTGCTAGTAGCAGGACACGACATTGTTTAGATAAACTTGCCGTTCCCCGCGGCTTTGTTAACGTTATTTCGGGATAAAGAGGTACTCTTTATTTATAGGTATAAATGCCTGTGTTATTTTAGTTTGTAGGTTATCTGTCTCGCTACTTAATTTCATCCAAAGCCATTCACTAATTTTGATTTTTGCGTGAAAGAGTAACATCGATATTCATTTGATACCTTCAACGGGCCAGCTAATAATCATCACCCCAATCCAAAATAATGTATGATAGATTTTTCTGAGTTACCTATATCTGGATGTAAATATTTTTGTAGGTGACTTTTTAAAAAAACAAATAAATCTTTATTTTTAGCATACTAAACAGTAATGAACCAGATTACTGTATATTTAAATACACAGTCATACGCTTATGCCTGCCCGACTTGTATATGTCGCAGGCTGATTTTGCATTCGGCATTTTACGAACCAGCATTCGTTTTTATATTGACGACGCCATTTGTAAATGGCGGATACACTCAAAATGCCTGCGACATATACATAGTAAAATTCAGTGGTCCCACAAACTTAAACAAAAATTCATGACATGTCTAATAAAAGTGTTTTAGTTTCAAAGTATCAATTACTTTAAAATAATTAGGCATGCTGTCATTACAATAAATAATTATTACTAGGTTATTAAAATAAGGTTAAAATACAATAAAACAAAAACAAAAGACGATAAATATTTTATTACATTAGCTGCTTACAAAGTTTAAAATTGTGCTTTCATCCTGTAAAGTTTTAAATAAAATTACCAGAATCCTTGTTACCTTAGCGAGTGACACCAATCTTATTTTATATATTATCTTGTAGGGAGGAGATTACTAAATAGATTAGGAAAGTTGTACATATTTACAGGTCTATATGTACATAGGAATACAAAACCAATTATAGGTTCAAATAACCAACTAACTCTATACGGGAATATTAACTCTACAGAAATGTTACATGTAAATAATAAAAAATATAGTTATATGATTAAGATATAAAGTCACAAAACATTGTTCCTTCCAGATAATAAACATTTTATAACTATCTAATTTAATTTTTTTGTGTTTATTAATGAATTCACTGAGTTGTATATTACACAATCCTAGATTTACTGATGTTGCCTAAAATACCATAGAAATAATGTTGACTAAGAAACTTATAAATACCTGTGAAAGATCAAAGAACACAAACTATTCATGGATTTTTCTATAAAAATTATTCGCGCGTTAACTTTATTATAGTTTCGAAAACTCTATATACTATAGTTTCGAAGCATTCTAAAGTTCATTTACGAAAACACAAGAAGGCTAATTCAACATAAAATCTTGTTGTAGAGCATTGATACCTTAAAATAACTTTTTAATGGTGTAATCATCACAATTATGGAATTGATAACTGTAAAATCACATTTTAAAGTTTTAAAGTTAAAGGATATTTTGTCAGAAATAAGTCTTCAAAGCCTGGTAGGCAAGTATGTATACTCGACATCACATCACTGTAAACACTTGCAGTGTGATATCAGTCTTTATGCCAATGCCAATGACATTAGGCTGGAACAAAATCCAAAGTCTACATTCTGACATACTGCCTGTACATTTAAGATATTACATTAATAGAAAATAAAAATACAACAAACAAATACATATATCAAACTTTAAGTGACTTTGGTTATATATTTTCTTAAATACAATTGTTACCACTTAGATCCCCACATGAAATAAATATCAATAACTTCATTGTAATCAATGTAAAACCTAGCTACACTTGTGTAATAGCACCATTATAGTGTAATGTTTACATTAAAATAATCAGTTCACATGTGTTAGGACATTCACACTTGCAAAAATGATATGCATCACACGAGACCAGATTGTAGATATCATCTGGCCATAAATGGTTGCTTCATAAATTGTACTAATGTGATTTATTCGAAAAACTACCTTAAACCATTCCTAGTTGATTACAAAATTGAGCCACTGTTTATAGTATTATAATCAATTAAAGTTTTGTAATACTTCTTAAAAGATGGTGTTGATATAAACAGGTTATCAATCCAAGATTCCCTTTGTAATTTTCCTTTTACATACATGAAAAGTTTGAATAAATGCACACAATAATCTAATTGGTATTAGATTGGCAGTGTATTTGATACAGAAGATTTAAACATATTTCCAAAGAATCTCATTCCAGAAGACCCTCCAGGGATTGATGCAGTCATCATCCAGAATAAGACGATGACTTGAGCAGCGGCACAGATCACTGTTAGTGGTGTGTTCATGAGGTGCAACGCGCAGTACAGGGTAGCAGTCAGCGTGATTGCGTACAGTGATGTTGTTAAAGCTCTTTCTTTTGAAAATAGTGTTTTTAAATGTGCCCATGGTCCATATAGGAAGCTAAAGCTGTAAGACAATAAAACTATGTTAATTTACAAACATTAATTTACAAAAACAAAAATCATGAATTCACTATTGTTATATTTTTTTCTACTAGTTGATGACTTAATCAAACAAATAATGTGAAATATTATGTTGTGACAGGCTAAGATTAGTTTTAGAATCTATACTTAGGCAAGACAAGCTCAGTTTAAAAAAAAAACAAATTTTTAATATTAAAAAGGGCTGGATGAGAGAAGCCCGGAATAGAGAATAGAGATGCAAATTAAACGTGGCCTACGTTCAGCAGTCGTCGGACTAAGGCTGTTGATTGATTGATTGAAATAAAGGTCAGACTTACCTTAAAATAAAGAATACACTTCCCAATGTGAACAAGAGTACAAACTTTCTAGGCTTAATTATTATCACAGGAATGTAAATGAAAGACAGGATTACACAGAGGATCCCAAGACCTAAGCACATTCCAAAGCCGATGAACCGTTGTGTACGACTCTGGAATACAAAAAGATACTATAAGTTGGAGTAATAAGCATCACTGATATATGTATAGCATAAATATCAAAGTTACAGCTAATTTTTGTTTTTAAGTAGCATATTGCGTCAGCAATTTACATTTATGAGGATTTGTATTGTACATACAAGTCACAAAGGACAACAAAATATTATCGATGTTATGTAGGTCAATTAAGCGTATTCTATGTCAGCTAGTACTATCAATTTAATCATGAACTTATAAAATTGAAGACTTACCATAGTACAATAATCTTTTTCAACTTGTTGGACCCAGCTAACGCTTTCAGTCGGGCTTTCTGACGAACTTTGTGATGAGTTAATCAATGGTATTGTAAAACCCGTAGGTAAACTGAAGTATTTGTAGTTTCGGCGGCTATCCTTCTGCTGCATATATTCGTCCAATTCTGTTTTAAGGTTAGCCATTTTTCGTTAATTCTCACTCGAACGATTTATGATTCACTTTTAGAATTAAAAGCAACACAAAACCAAAACTCTTCTCTCATCACAGCAACATCTGACATTTATTTTGACTTTTGACAGCAGCAACAACAGATTAAAATAATTTCCTTTTTTTTAAACTAGCAAATACGCGGCCCGGAATCAAGCCTTTTGCGCATGTGTCGCAAACGGGTCGATTTGGCTACAATTCAGCGGCAGGTTTTTTCCGGTGAGTAAATTTTTTTCCTTACCGTAATCAGTATCATCACTGAAGTCATCGTGTGCATGCCGACGTATGTTGTTGTTGTACCGATCATGCGCGCATGGCGGGCATACGCCGCGTGTGTCTCGTTCGTCCAAGTCCGTACTGCTGGCGTCCGATTCCACCTCGGCCTCCTCAATGTGAATATCTTCTGGCTGTCGGTTGTCGAGTTTCTCATTCGATGAAAGCTGATTGTAGTTTTTACGCGGAGGCCGCGATTCTGTAACAAAAATGATATCTTAGGACAACAGAAACTTTTTAATTTTTTAAAATCAATTTTGATTTGGCATTTCAAGGTGCTGTTTGCATAAATTGTATGTATTCTTAAGATGTTAGCTTCTCAGCTGTATTTACCCACCGACTTAATTAAATAGATTCAGGAAGTGACAAGGATAGTGGCCAGTAGCTTCTTGGTCTTCGGAATGCATGAGAACGTGGTCTACATAAAGGACCTAGACTATTCTACAGTCGAGGAGCCTTGTTACCATTCACTTTATCAAAATATCTTTATTAATATTTTAAACGAGAAAAGCTGTTTGTTTATTTGTCCTTCTGAGATTATGTCCTTTTGTTTGTAGTTAGAAGGTCTTCTGAATGTATGATAATGTGGTGTATGTAAGTAGCTAAAGCACTTGTGCTACAGAAACCATAAAAAAAACTGTATCACAACATCTAGACCCGAAAACTTAAGGCGATGGAACACACAGAGCATTCGGTGCTCTTTAGCTTTTCGAGGATACCGTGTATGCTATATTTAGTTTCTTGGCATAATCGGGTCTGAAGCAAGTTGTTCATGTGGATAAGTGGCTTGAAAGAAAGTAACATTTATTACTTAAAGCTTGACACTCGATGCACGTTTATATGCAGACAATTTATAGATTTTTATAATCACTTACTACTGAACTTTATTGTACAAACCAACACCAAATTAATACAATAAAAATTACGAAGTTCCCTCCCTTCATTACTTTAAATAGAATTTACGTAATTCGTTTTCTACTTAAATAAGATGGTTATAAATAGGTAGGTACGTAATTTGGCACCCCTACACTAACTAAACTTAATAATTCAAACCATCGAACATTTTTTCCTTCACTGGAAATAATACTTGATGCCAAGTGTTATCATCAGTGGTTCCTCTAAGACAACGGGCTACGAACGTACATTGCATTCCATTCGTTGACGTATTGATAATTTGATGCCACATTTTAGTCGTAGTGGATAGTTGCAGTGGTTTAGTGAAGTATTCCAAAGGTAAAATAACAGTTTAGTTGTGTTATTTAAAGCACTAGGTATGTGAGTTGTTTGGTAAATAAATGTTTTGTGTTTTTATCTACGCATCGCTGGGATAAAATACTCCGTTCACTCATTGAATTGACCTTGAATTACGCAATTTTGTTGTCAAAACAAACGTGACCGATGGCTGGCGATAACACTATTTTCGCTTAATTTAATTTTTGTTCAATCAATCAACAAATAGGTACTTAAAATTCATAACCTATTTTTTATTCAAGTATGTTACTTTTTACCTATTAGCACTTTAGGTTCGTCATTGAATTAATAAAAGCCACCGGCTTTGAACATAATATTATATCTATCGGGAAATTACATGCATTTTTACTCTAGTTTTTAAAATTAAAGTAGATAACATTTGGAAGAATCTGGTCTAGAATTTATTAAGTTGGGCTATGGTTTATAATTATGGTTCTAGAAACCGTAGCCTAAATAAAGGTCAGAGCTTTTGGTGTCCCCTTGAAGGTGTCGCCTCGGGCGTTTGCTCCAGTAGACCCGTAGACCTCGCATTTTAATCCAAGCCTAGTGGCCTACCTCATTAATAATGTTAAATAGAAGATAACTATTCAAAGTTCTGTTGGATATTCTGTTGGAGATTCTATTCTTCATTAAATATGACGAAACAAAGAAGACGAAGTTTCTTAATTTACTATGTTTAAATATGGATACCGATTGTAGGATTAGATCCCTAAACGGCTAACGGACAACAGGTTCAGTAATTTATAAATCCATTCGTTACAAACAAGAATAAAAATATTTTTTAAGATTTTTTAACGTAGTTTCATCATCTTCTCAACAATAAACATTTTTACACTTTAAATATTAGTTAAAAGAACATGTTAACTCCTTTTTTTGGTAAAAAATTTTGAAACTACCCAAATAACTAAAACGTGTGCCATATTTAGCGTGAGGACATTAGTCGGAAACCGTTCCATTTGTAGGTACTATCTATTCTTTTGAAACCTTTACTTTTGTCAGTTGCAGGTAAAATGGATAGAACTTCTCCAAAGATTGCGATAGTGGGGGCCGGAGTTATAGGGATGACCGTTGCGAAAATATTCCAAGAGAATTTGAGCAAAGCCCAAATATCGGTAATAGCTGACAAATTCCACGATGACACGACTAGCTACGTCGCCGCTGGCATCTTCAGACCCGGCACCAGTTTCAGAGCAACCACGAAAGAAATCACCAAGAAATGGGTTTATGACTCCTGGTACTACTGGCAAGATATTCTGAAGACTTCAGAAGCACCGGAGGCAGGTATTGCCACATTCGGTGCTTACATTTTCTCGAAACTAAATTACCACGTCACGAGGAACCATCTTATAGAGGATTTAGTTCCCATTTATAGACCGGTTGACGAGAACGAGCTGAAGCTTGTGAACGGAGATTGGAAGTATGGATCTTATTTCTCCACTCTAAAGGTTGGTTGCGAGAAACACATACCATGGATCGAGAAACGTTTCACCAAAAACGGTGGAAGAATTGTAAATGAAAAAGTTGAGAGCCTTAAAACGCTTTCTGACTACGACTTGGTGTTCAACTGTGCAGGGCTGGGAGCCAAACTGCTCTGTAATGACCACGATTTGGTTCCGATACGGGGTCAGGTGATAAAAGCTCGTGCTCCTTGGTTGAAGACTGCCTTCTATGGGGACTATGATACTTATATAATTCCTGGCCTGGATGGGGTGGCTACCCTGGGCGGCGTGAGGCAGTACGACAGTTATAATAGAGACATATGCAAATATGACTCCGCCGCGATTATGGAACGGTGCACGAACATGTTGCCTGCGCTTAGCAAGGCTGAAGTTGTCGCTACAAAGGTGGGGTTGAGACCTCACAGGGTGCCGGTTCGTGTAGAGGCTGAGCTGTTTGAGGGTGTGAAGGTGGTGCACTGCTACGGGCACGGAGGGTACGGGGTTATGTGTGCACCTGGTACTGCTCTGCAAGCCGTTGGTATAGGTCTAGATTTGCTGAAAGGCAAATCTGTGAGTAAATTGTAATAATGCCAAATTGTGATAACGACTAATGTAGCGCTCCGCAGTCTAGCTACTTGTATGCACCGAGAGGGTCGAGATGCACTCTCCCATAACTGATTTTTCTGATTATCTTATGAGGATAGCAGTAAGTAATATAATGAATCTGTTTATTAATTAAATTACGATGAAATTTTATAAATTAATTATGATGTCTGGTAGTTTTTGAAGCATGACTTCTTTTACAGAAACTATAAGGAAAAAGCAATATCCTTTTTATGTAATTATACATGTTTGATATCATGTACGCTAAGCAGCACATCAGTGTAAACACATGCAGTTCGATTTTAGTTCTTATGCCTATAATAATAAGCGCGGTAGAATGTGTGCAGTCTTACGTGCTTTCGACCGTAGGTAACTAATCTTAATTACGTTATAAATGATCTAAATTTCAAAAACATTTTTTGTTATTAAATTCTTTGGAAATAACAAAGTCCGCGGTCTTATCTAGTCCATAATATTTATCAGATTTATGGATAGATAAAAATAGGTAACTAATAAATAATCGTTTATTTAGATATGCATTAATGAGAATATTAATGATATCGTTTTGCTATCAACGATAATTTGAGTAGGTAGGTATATTAGGTAGTTCATGTACAGTTGCCGTCAGATATATCGGAGCAGACAAAGTGACCAATTACTTCTGAACAGTTTAAAATGTCAATAAGTTCCATACACTACAAGTTACCATTAATATCTGAACATTCACTACTTCAGTAATATCTGAGCAGGTGCTAGTCAATAATTTCTATACACACAACTAACCAATAAATAATTATAAATTAATTATCTGTATTTCGTCGTTTTCACATTACATAGTGGGTATCCGATGTCTCTGTTCGCGGTTAATCACCAATTATTGGTTACTTCGGTAGATAATGTGTCGGTAATACAATACGAATCATTATTGTCAACATGATTCTATATGTGCCTATAGTGTTTGTCATTATTAAAGCATTCAATCGTATGATGGCGTGTTTTTATTGATCACTACGGTTCTAATATTTGAAAAACGATCGCTTCTTAGTTACAGAGAGTAATAAATTATACGAAGCGTAAGCTAAAAACGACCGACTGAATACTGATGACAGCTGACATGGAAAGTAAATTATGGAACGGTATTAACGACTCGTAGTGGGTTGGAAAAAAACGGATAGTAATTTTTGACACATTACGAATTGTACATTATTGTAACCGGGCATAAATCTAAAGGAGAGAAGGTTAGTGTTCCCTCCAAATGTTTTAAAATATGATAAATATTAAGTACGTATGAAACGTTTCACCCAATTATATTTTTTTTCCTCATTAACGCATTTCAACATGGAATAATGATTCGATATCGTTCAGTGATCTATGAGAGGTCTTCAAATTTCACATGTCAAGTACACGGTTTCGATGCAAATTTTTATGCCTAACTATGAATCTATAGTTAATTGATTTACCTTTAAAATAAAATTTCGTTATTAATTTTGAAAATTGCCCGCGTTTCCGCATGGAAACATGGGAGCATGGGAACATTAATTTAATTAATAAAAAAACGACCAGGAAAATCTAGTAAATAGAACAAAGTAGGTGCCAGTAGTTGCGTATAATCTCTTTATATACTCTGGTATAATCCTCATTGTGGATAGGAAAATAATCCATATTCAGTTTGACATACGGTATCCTATTTAGTGGGACATGCATTAGCGCACCGTAGGTATTGCTGCGCCAGCGGCGTGTGTAAAAATAATATTTCATTCTAACCACGATATGCAATGCCAACCCTACTGGTATCGAACTATTATAACAGCTAAAAGCTTTCAGAAGGAAAATGTACCTACCTGTATGGTTAGCTGATATATATGTCACCGTAAGATTGTAAAACTCGTTAGATTACAATCTAACTCGCGAGATTGTAAACTGTCGATAGATTGTGAACCGTAACTAAGGATTGCAATTTAACGGATTATTTTTCGCTTTATTGTAATCTATCGAAGTGAATTCGTTAAATTACAATCTGTTAGGCGTCAAATTGTCAACTGTCCGAAAGCTCTTCCTGATTGGTCGGTTTATTGTATGAGCGACCAATCACGACCAGCATTTGTATGTCCGCGTAAAGTTAGGAATGAAATTCAATTCAAATCATTTCTTTTATTTAAAGAAATAGAGATGTCGTTTAAATAAAATAAATGCACTTCAAAAATCTTCAAGTATTTATTTACTAGGTAATCAATAATCCTGACATACGTTGAGAAATAATTGTACCAAAATATTTATTCTTCAAACACTCAAAATTATAATTGAAAATTACAATAAAATGAAACAATTATTTTGTCTTTTAACACAAATTAAAATTGGAGGATTTTAAGAAACTCTTATTAAAACAATATTTAGTCCTTTAAACATACCATAAATTAATAGTATTAAGACAACAAACGAAATAACAAACAAATAATAATATGGCGAATGCCGGGGCGGAGACTATGCGATATTGTAAGGGCGATATATTACATTAAGTATTAGTTCATTATCCAAAACAGTGAATAAGTAGGTATACATAATAATTTAAGTTAGTAACCAGTAGGAACATTGGAAGGTAAAGACGCCATCGTAGGCTGCTGCGTACCTCAGTAACTTGTCGAAGCCCCTTCATCGATTATTAATCGATTGTGCAAATGGGGCCCAAATAATGTTAAAATATCAAAAGAATTGTCAATCTTAACAATCATAGTAGAATAATTGAAAATATTTTTGAATTTTGGAAGAAAAATCAATATCGATTTTATCAATCTAAATGATATTGTTGATATCTAGACTATGGATAGTCGTATCGATTTTAGATTATTTAGGGTGGACACAATCAATTAATCGATAATCGATTATCCGGGAATAATAGTGTGAGCGTGCCCAATACGTGCGTACATCGAATGCAAACAGGCGCGTACAGTCACGTGCACTTATAAGTATAAAATTCATTCTAAAGCGAACCTTATGGTAACGTCATAAGAGCTCAAGTGTTACATTTCATTGCTCGTAATTGTAGGTACATGTTCAAACAAGTCCGATTAGCTACAACACAGGAAGCGTTGTTGCAGCTAATAGGAAGATATTCGTTTGCAGAACACTGCAGGTCACGTACGCGTTGCGTCGGAACGATACGCTTACGATACGATGACGCTTACGACCCGTGTGCAGTGGACCTTACATACTTAGAAGATTAGTTAGGTATTTAGGTGTGCAGCCACTAATTATGACGTTAGGTTACGGTAATTTCCTGAACATTAACCCTTAACTGAAGTTAAACTATAAATTACATAGTTGGAATTCAAATACCTACTGGAGAAATGTGGCTTGTTTCTGTTGGAAAATGTTAATATAGAAGAGAGTATAAATACCAGAATATTATCTCGGTATCCTGAATTAGATTACCGCTTCCAACGAAATATGTTTTAGATTTTTCGAATATAGGTACATAAGTCGACTTTGTAATCACAAAAGATTTCTAACTCTTACCAAAATTTCCCTGAGATCGTGATAAAGTAAGTAGTTATAGCGACTTAGGATGCGCTACGGTAATACATTTTATCGCCCGCTTTACAAATGTCAAAATCAGTGCGTCAGCTGCTGATTGAAAACAGCAGTGTAATTTGCTATCAACACTATCGAGACTTGTGTCGTTTCACATAAGAAATGTTACTTATTGCGCATTGTAGTAGATTTCAATAATTAAATCAAATTTCAGCGAGGATCAACCACTCTTTAGTTTACTTATTCTACGCAAATTCTGCTTTAATAGGCTCAACCCTTATAAGCGTGCGAATAAACGCAGATTGAAGAATAAAAATGGAAAGCTTTTGATGATCCCGGCTTCGGCGGGCAAAACCGATAATTGCTCGGTCGACTTTTGATGTGCCAGCGTGCGTAAATTTTCAATTATTGCTCTCCCACTCCTAATCCCGACGGAAAAAAGTAGGTGCCATTTTTGTGGTCGAAGTTTGACAAAGGATCAAGTTTATTAAGCAGCCTTTTTTGTTTTAAAGTTGTGAGCACGAAGCTGGCAAAGGAATTGGACGTTTTGTATTTTCGAGTTAGTGGTTTGCTGATTTTGCTTGAAATCATAAAATGTTGGCAATATGATGTTAGACTGTTTTTTTTTTTTAAATCTAGGTTTAAGTTTTAGTTTTATCCAATTAAGATAGTTACATACCACATTTCAACATATATACTAGGACTTTTACGAGTGTGTTTAACAACAAACAAAATCCAAAATCTAAGAACTTTCCGACTAATAAGTATTATAAAAGCAAAAATTTGTCAGTCTGTTTGAATAATTGGATGTCTGGTTATATGTTTGTAATTCTGTCACGCAACTATTGAACGGGTAGGAAGCGAAATGATATACTGGATTAATATTTAGGATACTTTTTAACCCAAAATAAAGCTGGTGAAGTGACTTAAAACGAGTATCACATAAATCATACATTTACCTACATACCTACATTAAGAACAAACATAGATGTTGATCGCGAATAACTTGACGTGTGTGCCTGTCTGTCTGCTTTTCGGAGTGCTGGTCTGTCTGTGGGGTGAACAACTTGTAATTAAAATATTTTAAAGAAACAGAAAAAAAATATCCCCCCTTGCGGTGCAGGAATCGAACCCACGACTTTCACCTATCGCGCGTCTTCCATCCAACTGAGCTAACCGCAGGTTATCGTAGGCGATGAAATTTTTCTGCTGTATCAACCCGTTACCTAGGTAGGCCTACGGTAAGTGCCATCTGCCGAATATGTTCTACATAATTATCGTCTTGAACTTGTAATTTATTAATTCTTTATTTTAAAGGTAATTAGTCGGAAGTGGTCGTAGATATGTTTGATGGAAATGACCAAGATGGCCGCCAGCACGAAATGGCGAAATTGCATAGATAATAATCGACTTATGAATCGATAATCAAATGGTCGGAGATTGAAATTTTAAAATTTACTAAAAAAGCATTTTATTTTCTTTACATACCATTAAAATCTTATTTGTTATTGAGGTTTAAGCACCAACATTTTAAAACATTTTCTGATTTCAGAGAGGAGAACATTAATCTTTCTGTCGGGGCCAATAGAGCTGTGATGCGATGTTATTCGCCAACTTACTGATTGATACTTCGCGTGATTTATTAGAAAAATAACGTCAGACTATATATTTTTATTGACATATTTTTAAACGTAGATATACATTTTAGAACAAGTATGATAATTACGGTCTGCCCCTGGGAGTCCCACGCATGCAGTCACATTCCCACGAACGGTCTGATCCAGCAACGGTTTCCTCCCGTAAAAAAAATTATGGATGCCGAGAGTATATATTTGATTATCTTTTTAAAAAATCTTTAACTTATACTTTAAATTATATATTAGACAACATCACATACATTGCTCTCATTCAATAGTAAGTAGCTAAACCACTTGTGTTAAAGAAATCAGAAACAACGACGGTACCACAACACCTAGACCCGAGACAATATAGAAAAGTTCGTTTTCCATATGGCCCAACCGGGGATCTATTAGGCGGCTAATCCTGTTTGTCTTCTAAAAAAACACTTTTAAAAGAACACTTAATTGATTGTTCAATTATACACGGACACGGACTTCCCGAATTTCCTATGGTCTACCGCTTACCGCGAGGTACAGAATCTAACTGAGGTTGAAAATAAGTAACAAAATCGAATTGGAAGTTAAAATGCAGAGTCAGTGGAAAATAGTAGAACATGAAGTGAAATATTGATTAAGTGGTATTTGCTTAGTAACTAGGGATGTAATAGATCGAACCCGGGACCTCAGAGATAGCCTGACGCCAAGGTCCGGCACACTCGCCTCTCGGCTACGGAGGTCGTCCAATAACCACACAATAGGTTTGAATGAAATTGGATAAGAAGATAGATAAGACGCACGATTAACTCAATGATACTTTTTTTCCGAAATAATGCAAAATAATAAATATAGTACTATATTTTCACTTCGCGAAATTATTATAAGACTAGCTGTGCCCGCGACTTCGTTCGCGTGGACTACATCATTTCATGGTCGGTTTGTCCCCCTACCTCTATCCTCCCCTTATTTTCTAACAAAAAGTAGCCTATCTCCGTTCTTGAGGTTCAACGTATACCTATAACAAATTTCATCAAAATCGGTTGAGAGGTTTAAGCGGGAAAGCGTAACAGACAGATTGAGTTACTTTCGCATTTACGAGTATAATATTAGTAGGGTTTTTTTTTCAGATTCATTTAACATAAATATATGGTCACTACAATAAACTATAAAAACGCCCCTAAAAATGACAATAAAACTATTACGATATTTTGGCATCATTTAGTGGCGAACAAAGACAACAGACCAATTGTTTTTTTCTCGTGGTCTACGCTAGAAGCCTGCCATTGTCTGTACATTGGGCTCGGAGCCAACGCGGACACCCACCTACCTTCCCAGTGCATACAGTGCATAATTTATACGCAATACCCTCGTGCGCTCCGCCGAAGGTGCAGTAACATATGCATTGCTATTCAACTGTCGATGTAAGTCGGGGCACCAATCACTATGTATATGTATTTTCACGGTAACCAGATTCTAGCCCAAGGGTGGGGGGCAAATCAAATGTTATCTTGTCCACGGCCGTTTATCACACACTACATAAACACCTTCATGATACATTAAGTTCACTGTGCGGTTTATTTAAAAATAAACACGTAACTTTGATTAGTAATTAGTATAAATTTACTTTCTTCACTATGACTGCACCCATGTACAAACTATCTGCATGACCCAAGGGTTGACTGGTAGAGAATGCCTCTAGCATTAAGTTCGCCTGCTGTACTTATTTGTGCAATAAAAGTATTTAAATAAAAATAAGTAGAGTTGATACATTTTTTGCGCGATTTCCAAAATAACTCCAAAATAAATACTAACAAGTTGCTTAACTACGACTGTGTAACACGTCGTTACATGTTTTTGTGTTTATATATATCTAGTTATATATAGTTTAAATGATAATTTGATAACTATCTTTGTAAACTAAACAGAGAAAGAAAGTGGTGTCCACACAACTGTAACTAAACTTTGAACTTTGTCCAGTGACTCTATTTTTGTAGAATAAATAAATAAAAGAAACTAGGCTACGCAAACATGGTAAAAAGGCTTGTCTCCACCATTCACAAATACATGGCAATTAGACCATTATAGACATTTAATTAACGTTGATATTTGAATAGATCGGCGGAGCTAAGGGACGGGAATAATTGGATCTCTGTCAACAAGGCTCAGCTCCGTTCTCCAAATATAAAGTTTAATTACAACATCTGCGTTTATTACGGAGCCAAATTGATATATTGAATTGCGCTCCGATCAAAGGGTGCCTCTTACTAAAGGAGGCTTTGACGATCTTTAGGGTTCTGGGGGCCTACTCCCGTAAACGAAATATGTCGGATCCGACAACGGATGGCAATTTTTAATCCTCATAATCATAAAGAAATCACTTCGAATGCAAATTAAGCGTTTTCAAAAAACAAAATATTATTTATGCAAATCAAAAACCACGTCTTCATTCCTAAACTTTTGAATAATCTTCAAAAACGAAACCTTTCGTTTGTTCGTTTCGTTTTTGAGAGTAGGTACCCCTACTGTAGCCAAATGGCGAAAAACGGAACCCTCATGGATTCGTCATCTCTGTCTGTCTGTCCATCTGTATGTCACAGCCACCAGAACCAGAACTAAGTCTGCCGGGTTCACTAGTTTATTAGTAAAACTAAAATAGATGATAAGGGAATTTGTTACTAACACTTTAAGGACCTTGGTCTGAAATAAATGAATACTATTGCTAGAAGTATCTTTAATTATAACGATGACTCCATTTTCTTTATGAAGGCTTGCACTGCACGTAGAATAAAATAGAATAGAAACTTTTACAAAAGCATTTATGAATCGTCAGATTAAGCTAAACTACCGCCGAGTCCGGAATTTTGATTCTATGGAGAAGAACCGGCATTAAATTCGATAGTTACTCTTTTCAAAACTTACAAATTGTCTAGTGCAATTTATTAAATGCTATCAAGTCCAAACATTTTTGTCATTAATATAGTCTTCTATTTTATAATAGACTTTTTTCATTAAACATTTTTTTATCTATGCATAGGTAATGCAGTGATATTTTCTGGCAGCTTATTGAAAAGCTTCAGACTTAACTCCACAAAAGAATTACTAATTTTATGAAGTCTTACATGTGGAACAGCAAGCTTATTTTTATTTCTTGTGTTGAAGTTATAACATTCTGACTACTTTGTGTAAGAATGTGCTTTAAATATTAAAACTTGATAAGTTTTGATGACGCGTATTCACTTCTATTTAAAAACAATTAGAATTTAAGTACATAGGCATTTGCGATTATTATTTAAAAGTTTACATGTGTAATACCGTCATAAAATAAACTTACGAAATCCGAGTGTGTTATTTCAAGATTAGTTAGTGAAAATTTCAAAGCACTTTTGATTAATGGTCTCTTGTGTTAAACAAAGTCTGGAGTTTATTGTTTTATCCTTTATTCAAGAACTGAGTGGGTATTGGTTTAGTCTAGTCCATTGTTTTATTTATTAAGACACTCTGTTTAAGTCTCACTGTTAATACATTTGCTTAGTTGCTTTCTAAGAGTTGTAAGTGCTTCGTATAAGCCTATCTTATGTTGAGTTTTGTTTAGTTAGTTAGATTTACTTCTTTTCATATTATAAACGCAAAAGTTTATTAGATTAATGCCTCTTGTACACGTAGACAGATTTGTCTGTCTCTGCAGATGGCATCGGCGGACGCGTCTGCCGACTTGTAGAGGGTGTGATTATTTCGTCTGTGGTAAGTATTATTATCGTATTATAGCATAAGTGAATACCTATCTGATATTATTTAAACTAGAGTAGCATTAACACATAAATATAATTAATAATGTAATAATTAATAATTAAAGCTATAATAACTTCCAATGTATAAATTATTTTCGTTTTCTTTCTGTTAATTATGTTTCTATCAAGGATCGTGTTAGCTTTGTTAAAGAGTGAGCGTCCTCTCTCTAATTGCAGTGCCCTTATTTAGTGATCTAATTTTAAGTTACCACCTTGTAAACACTAAAGATGCAATAAAAATATTGAGTATTGAGTATTTGATATCGGCAGATGAGCAAATTGACTTGAGTGGCGATGCCATCTGCAAACGGTTCTGTCTACGTAGAGAGGAGGTTTAAGAAGGATGCACGTTTGTTAATCCTTCACGCAAAAACTAAACTGAACGTACCAAGACAGATAAAAATTAGAATCACATAAAATATACTTTTTATCCCTTTAATCTACACACATATAAATATAATTGAGTGACCTCTTTTTACTACACGCATATTAATATTATATACGGTACATAATTATATTTATAATTTTTGTCTGAAATACCTCCACCTTACAGAAGACCGCAGCCAAATAACAACCACTTCTGTGTTTATGTGTTCCTATGTGTGAGTAAGGTTTCCAGAGCTCCTAGAGGGTGCTACACTAGTAGCAGGGGTTAAGCTTTCAAGGTAAGGGCGACAAGTTCAGTAATAGATAAGGTATGCTGTACTGGTCGCCCTTAAGTTACGTCTCATTACCACTTAACACCAGATGGGACGAGGTCAATCTTGAAGTTTTATATAAAAAAAAGATAAAATTAATTCAAAATCCTGTAGCGCACGCGAACGGAGTTGTATGCACAACTAGTTAAAAATAATATCCTTCTACAAGGCTCCGGAACATGTTTCTTGTCATGCTAAATCCTCTCTACTTCTAGCTCGTTATTATTTTGGTCAAATGAAATTTGTTTCCCAATACAAATGCAAGCATTGTAGGTAGTTAGGCCTCGAAAATCCTAAAATCAGTTTAGCCTCATGGTCAGGGCAAATTGGGTAGAGGCTGCTCTGATTACATTCGCCCAGCATACCTAACGTGACCATTTTTTTTTGTCAGAGAGGGACATTTGCCGTATCATGTAATAATAAGTTGACTACGGAACCCTAAAAAGTGTTTAGTGTTTAGTTTCTTATTATAGAAGATAGAATAACTCAAAATAATCAAATCAGTAGTGGCATGAATTATAGATTCTATTTTTATATTTATCGACTGATCAAATCTGTTTTATAATATTGGTTCAGTTTTAGATAAGTGGAGAAATAATACATTTTAAATTATCGTTTGGTCTGTTTGCGCGGGACAATTTCGGCCTCGCGGGGTACACCGTCCCGGACTGCCTGAAAGCGGGACTGTCCCACCTAAAGCGAGACGTATGGTCACGTTAGGCATACCCCACTTTATTGGTTATCGTTTGGCACACAGAAAATAACTGTAGAACTTCGCCTGACTAAAATGGCTGGACAGAATATATAAGCACAGTAAGACAACTTCTGGAACGTTTTCATATCGCAAAGAAACAGGAAATTTTCATCTTCCCTTTTAGCGTGGGATTCGAACCGACAACCTTAACGTATCGCGCGTGCAGCTCTTCCAAAACCGCAAATATTGTAGGCGATTAATTAATATGTTATATAACCACTTAAGCCTCTTTAAAGAAGATTTTTTCGTGTTAAACACTGGCGTTCTGTTTTTTTTTATATTAAAATTCAAGATTGACCTCATCGCACTTGATGTTAAGTGGTAATGAGGTCCTAGCTTAAGACAGAAGTGATTGTTATTTGGCTGCGGTCTTCTGTAAGTTTACACCGTTTAAAGGTTCCTAACAATTTCATGGAGGCAAATCCAGTTGTAAACTTGTTTCAAGCCACAATGGGGTCAAATGTAAGTTGTCCACGCGGACAAGCCGCTTGAAACTTGATACGGTCCACTTTATCGATTAGATTCCTTCAAGTGACCTAATGGTTGACTGGTAGATATTGCTTCGCATTGAGTCCACCTTTGCACTTCTTTTTGTGCAATAAAGTTTTAAACAAAAATTAAATAAGTTATTTCAGGATAAAAGTATATTTCAAGTAATCCTAGCGTCTTATCTGTTAACAAATATATCAAAATCAATTCAATAGTGTTTGCAGTAATTAGTGACATACGAAAAAAATATATGCGGTCAAATTGAGAAACTCCTCCTTTTTTTTGAAGTCAGTTAAAAAGCTTTTACGTTCAAATACGTATTAGTAGGATAGGTGTAAAAATCCTTATCGCCACATTGCCTTGCTGTATTCCGTGTACACTGTAGTATTCGCCAGGGCCGGGAGTAGGTCGGAAGTCTCGGCGCTATGACGGAGGCATCTATCTTGCGTTTCAGATTTACGGCCTCACGTGATTGGTCGCGCGCCGGAATTCCTCCCGCCATTGTAATATCATGTTAAGAGTCGCTTGCGCAAATCACTTAGGTACCTATCTGTAGGTTGGGTTAGGTTGAAACTGTTGTTACGATGCAATAGATTGAGATAAGCGAAAACAATGTGTTTATGTAGGTACGACATCGCATTATAAACCTCTAAAATTATCAGTGTTTACTATATTAGGCATGTTTACAAATAATAAATGCGCCAGACAACCACGCCAATCACCTGCTCTCAAACTAAGGTTTTCCCTTGTACTATGATTACCAGACGACGGATACTAACTGGGAGCGTCATCCCAGCACACCCAGACCCAAGTCAATTTAGAAAAGTTCGTTTTCCAAATTGACCTGACCGGAAATCGAAACCGGGACCTTTCGCGCTTAGGCCTACCTTAGCCACTGCGCCACCGAGATTGTCAAGAAATTTACATAAGTATAAACTTTGTTCTTGGATCATTCTATCTATTCCGAAACTTATGTAGTTAATAACAAAGCAAATAGGTAATATGTATACTTGAAGACGCCGGGACACGATATTGTTTTATACCTACTATTGATTAATTATGATTATGATAGGGATACTGGAACTAAAACGAAATTTGTAAATAAAAAAAAATCGCCGAAATGTATGTTTGCGCCTAACTTCTGATATAGCGGACCAAATTGAATATTTTGTAATTGTACAAGCGAAATAATATTTGGGAATTCAACATAATTTAACGGGTCATTTTTATTCAGTGGTTAATACGAACTCAGCTGAGCCCAGTCAGCTCGTGACCACGGTTGGTGCAACCTAACCGAAACGTCGGGCAGTAAGTAGTTCGTATTAACTACTAAATAAAAATGGTGTCGCGTTTTGACCCGTTAAATTATTTTAAATGTTTAAAATGGAACGCGAAAGTCTTAAAGTTTATAATATTTCGGAATTCAGAGAGTGGGACGTGGGAAGTAGCAGCGGGCCGCTGGATGAGATATAATAAGAATGATTATTTTTGAAAGATTTGAAACAAGATGCGACTGTAAAATCGGGATATTCAAACGAACTTACAGGCTAAATCCTTACCTGTTAGGATTTGAGTATGGCTGTCTCGAAAACTGTCGGATATATTTCAAGAACGTTTCGAATATTCGCAATGCACTCACCTCCATCGTAAAACACATGAACTCTTGAATCCGGCGAGCGGTTTATGCGGGCCATGAAAAAGCCACTCCGGTAATGGAGCCCAAGTCACAATATAAATATGAATACAGTCTGGTAACTATGAAAACCAACCCAGTTCCAACTTTTTTTGTTTTTTTTTTGACGGGGGGAAATGCGTTGATGCACCGTACCGTCACCCCGAGGGAGGGTGACGGCGTGTGTGGGACTCCCTGCCCTGAAAAGGGCGGGACTACCCACTAAAACCCTCCGGTTGGACCTTCATCGCCTTAGTGGCGGTGTTATGGGAGATCGGCTCAGCCTTTACTTCCTCAACACCGCCGGCGGAAAAGCCGCTTATGCGGCTCCGTCTGCTCCCCCCATAGTGTTCGGGGGGAGACTGGGAATGGCCGGTCCAACTGAACCATCCCCATTTCGCAGTGGAGACCGGTGCAATGCCAGCTGAGGTGCCCTCACACCATCAGCCGGCCGGTCTCCACGCATCCCAGTTCCAACTTACTCAACGTACCCAACATTGGTTTTTACCATTTGAATATATCTGTGTTTCGTTACTTAAAATTTCCTGTCAATTGTTTTTAACTAAAATTGTTTTACTAAATGCATTTAGATAGATATACATATTGGTAGATATATGACCTCCGTAGCTGACGAGCAGGCCTGACTTTGGCGTAACGTTATCTTTGAGATCACGGGTTTGATCCCGGTCGGGTTTATATGGAAAACAAACTTTTATATTTGGTCTGTCGGGTCTGGATGTTGTAACACCATAGTGGTTTCTATTGATAACAGAAATGTTTGGACTTGATAGCATTAATTATGTACACTAGTCACAAGCTATATTGTTTATAGGTTTTTTTTGCATGTTACCAGATTTATTACTTTTGAAAAGAGTATTTAACTATCTAGTTTCTTGCCGGTTATGATCAACAATCCGAGCACGGCGGTAGTTTAACATAATCTGACAATTAAACGCTTTTGTAAAAGTTTACATGACTTAACATTATATATTTTATTCTATTCTAATTTCTTTAACACAAGTGTGCTGTTGGCTCACTGTCTCAATTATTTTTCAGCCTCTTCTACCTAATTTCAGGACTCTAGTAATATTTTGACTGTGGTAAGGCGCTCAAGTTGTTGGCTCGCAACAAAGAGTAATGTATTCCTGACGATTTTGCTTCGCCTCGTGTAGCAACGTACCGCCTGGGTGCTGAGTGGATTTGAATCGCTAAAGTTATCCGATTCCCAAATCATATCTGAGTCATTAGAAATACCTCCACCTTACAGAAGACCGCAGCCAAATAACAATCACTTCGGTGTTGTTGTGTTCCTGCGTGTGAGTAAGGTTTCCAGAGCTCTTGGGGGTGCTACATTAGTATCAGGGGTCAAGCCTTCAAAGGAAGGCCGACAAGTCCAGTAACAGATTTATTATCTTGTACTTGTCGCCCTTAACCTCATTACCACTTAACATCAGGTGGGATGAGGTCAATCTTGAAGTGTAATATAAAAAAAACAAAAGAAAAAAAGGTTTTAACTACCAAACTTTTGGTTAATCTTACAAAACGAACGACACATTTCGTTAGTTGTTCCCAAACTTCGATAACTCTTCAAAACTGAAACCTTTCGTTTGTAGTAGGCTAGCTGGTCGCCTTTTAAAAACAGTTTGGGTATCGCTGATCTAACCTTAAACAATTTCGATTTCCTTGGCTTTGTTCGCAAGTTTCAGACGCAACAAAGATTCTTTGTGATGCGGAAATTTTCACCGATTGATCAGCCGATCTTGATTTAATAGGATACTTATCTTCTTAAGGAAGTGCTTTGAAAATGGACAGGTTATTTAAGTTATTTGGAACAATTGCCCTACATATTTCTTAAAATACGAATATGCGGATTTTCAGATTGATGTTTTTTCAAGGATTTGTGCGTTTCATAAGGAGGTGTCAAGAGCGGAGAGATGTAGCGCGTTTGGTGATGCAATTGGGTCTGTTGCAAGTTGTCTGTGCGACAAGTAACTAGACATACGAAGTCTTGTTTCAAAATGACAACACAATAAAATAAATAATGCGCTAGATAATTACACCACCATACATTTAGAAAAGCTTATTTCCTAATTGACCTGACCAGGCAATGAACTCGGTAACTTTTATTTTAGGAAACTACCCTAATCATTGTGCCATAGTCGAAAAAATAGGATATCTTCTTATTATTAAGTTGAAATCGCTTACTACAGCCTGCCTTCGGCCACATAGTACATACGAATATGTATATGGGACTTACTTGATGATACACCTCTTCCGATGTTTTGACAGTGGCTTTACACACTGAAAATGCCTTACCAGGCCATAATTAATGCAACACTGCCTTTATAATGCTGGCATTTGAAATTCCAAAGAGCCGGTTGTCGAAAGCGTATTAACATGAGCCAAACACGAGCGCCGCCCTGGCGGCTGAAACCTAAAACTAACGTAGGTAAAGCGAGATTAAGTTTGGTAGCCCCCGCGAAACATATACAACACATGCAATGCATTATGAATAGGAAGTCCGACACGAGGCCCGAGAGCTCTATCACATATTATTTACGTGATTTGTAGGTACAAACTGCCTATTCTACTCTTTTTTATTGTTTCATTAGCGACCCGCTCTGGCTGGTAGTGTAGTTCCTAACGAATTTATGTCTTTTTTGTACTATTACATGTATGTGTTGTATAAACAAAATGACGTCATATCTACATAGGTACTATATGTGCGCGTAAGAACTGATATCGAACTGCAATTGTTCACCTTGACGTGCTTTTTACCGTACTTACATACCTTCACGTCGCTGCCTTGGGGAAAGGCAGTGTGGGACTTCCCCGCTCTGAGAAGAGCGGAGACTACCCATTAAGCAAACGCCCCCGTACGTCTCATCGTCTATTGATCGTGGGAATATAGGTAAATTATAACGGCCTCAGCAACCAAACATTGTCTCGGCCTGTTAAGTCGGTCATGATCGCCTATGTTGAATAAAAGCCTTTTATTTTATAGAAAAAAAAAAATTGCAATATCATTTTTGCGAGGGGGAAATACCTACCGCTCCGTCACTCTCTGCGGGAAACGGACAGTGGTGTTTCGGGCTCGCATCGACTTAAAGCCCTCGGTGGCCAACGTGGTGGAGAAGGGATCCCGTGCGGACTCTATACAGCTGACGAGGAGAATAGGCAAGCGGACTCGGTCGACAACACCAGATTGTTTCAACGCACTTCAAGATTGACCTCATCCCACCTGATATTAAGTGGTAATGAGTTCCTAGCTTAAGGGCGAAAAGTATAGCATAGTAAAACTGTTACTGGACTTGTCGCCCTTACCTTGAAGGCTTGACCCCTGCTTATAATGTAGCACCCCTCAAGAGCTCTGGAAACCTTACTCACATGCAGGAACACAACAACACCGTTTGTTAAATAGTTAATAGAAAAATATTTTTACTTGCCAAAGTAATAAATAGATTTTTGGATAAAACGATGCCAAGCTGCGGTGTGGGGGTCGTTACGTGGAGTGGGTAAAAAAAGTACCCATTAAAGCGGTCATGCGAGAATTCAATTCAATGTATGACCGTTATTTTGTGATTAGATGGTAAATGCAAAAATAAACATACCCTATTTTTGGATAATTTTACAGATGGACTAAAATCTATTTTTAGTCGGGTTGCTCTGTTGTCGTTCGTTGTGATTTTTTCCCTTTTTTGCTTCTGCAAGTGTCCTCAGGTCTAAATGTAAGCCTTTTTATGTCAGTCAGTCTGCAGGTTTTGTTTTAAAAATTAGAACAAAGCCACCGCTTCACTACTTTCAATTTTCTAAGATAGTAAACGTACCTTAATTTAGCCTAATTCGATGAAAGCGGGCCCAGTGACTGAAAAAACTTTTGTTTGACATCCAATTTATAAATTGAAAGAATCCTCGCACCAAATTGTTCGAAAAGTAGTTACTGAACTTGTTATAGGTAAAAAGAAATCGTTACTTATTCAGGGTATAGAACAATAAACTTGTCGAAGAGTTGGTACCGACCGGCTGTGGGCGGGTACAGGGCTGGAGTTAGGGCTAAGGGCGTTGATTAAAAACTAAGTTAGGGAAGGTTTGTAAAAAAAGGTAAACAAAGAGGAACAATTAACGAATAATGAAAAAAATCGAACAAATCTAGTAGGATTCGCACACCGAGGGCTCTTTATAAACCTGTACACACTTATTTTAAAGCCTGCGTTCTATCTTAAAATAAAAATAGATAGATATACTTTGTTACACAAAAAAATTAACGGAAATAGGTTTTACAGATTAATTTTAGTACAATTTGGGCGGTCTTATCGCTTGGAAGCGATCTCTTCCAGACAACGTTAAAGAGTGGAGTAAATAGTAGATGACGAAAAATGGCCGAGCAACATAAATTGAGTTTTATTTTAGAATTATATTTATAACATAATACTTCAAAAGAAAAAAAAAACTAATATAATTGGGCTCCACCAAAGAGTTTACTAGCAATTCAACATTAAAAAATAATAATGTGACTTTTTCGCAGGCATCCATTAAATATGACCTGAGTTCGGCCCTCGCGTCGTGTCTGCAGCGGCGACAGATTTAATTTTCTCTTATCAATGAGCGTATGTGAGCGGCATACGTACCTTTTCCATTTCAATGATGAGACTGGGTAATCGTTTTAAGCAAATCGATGAACGACCCTCGCAATGTTTCATTGGCTGTTCGTATAGTTTGACCCCATGGAATCATGGTTAGCACTCGTGTCTGTGAAACAAGAGGTCTTAGGTTCGATTCCCAATTAGGGCGAACATTCGTGAGGCGAAAATGGGTGTTCGTTCTGTGTCTGGTTGTTCATAGTTTAAGTCTGCCTTTAGCTTTTTATGTTGGCGTCTGATTTAGTTATTGGCGTCCCTAAAAATAAGGACATGAACAAGCTTTAGTTGGTTGCAATTGAAATAAAAATGATTGGCTATGTAGACAATTTTTAATACGCAGTTATTAGGCTATCTATAATGGACATTTAACGTACTACTGTCGGAACTTAGGTGTACCCCCTCCTTTTATTAGAGGAAAAATGCTTCGATGCGTTGATCTACTACGTTAGGACACCGGCTTGCTGGGTAGTACCTACTTCTTCGCTCGGAAAGAGTTTAACTACTAATACCTCCTATGTACCTGTCATCGCCTAAATGGAAAATAGTCCCAAGGGAATATAGATAAACTATAACTGCCACGGAATTGTTTTTTTCCTGGACGGGATAAAAGTGATATTTTCTTTGAGGGGAAGATTATGGCTTGATGACTTTGAAGTGTAAGTAAGTATATTATGTGTTAATTTGGCAATCTAGATAACTAACAAAAACTAATTGCCGGACTGCCCGATTTTTTTTATAGCAGCTCAGTATATTGGCTCCTACCAGCCTGATGGTAAGCAAGAGAGGAACCCACATCGCGACGACAACGGATTTGATACCGTAGTAGGTATCTTATCCGTTAGCTTTGCCATTCAGGCCGCAATATGTTTCTTCACACTCCTCCGAGTTTTTATAACTTGGCCATTTAAAGAGTTTTTACTTAAACATAGCGAGAAAGAGGTTCGATAGTTATAATTCTACATTTCATGAAAACTATAACTTATGTGTTAACATTTATGTGTTAAGACATAAACGTTTAAAATAGCTTCGAATAAAATTTGACCTTGACGTTTTTACGATGCATATAATATTGGAATAAGAAGTTCAAGGCTTCCTTTTGTTTCCTATACATGATCTATCATGACACGACTTGCCCTTTCGACTAAATGCCACTGTGTTCACTGAAAGGGCTCGAGTCCGGCGACAGCCCTGCGCCGAATGTGCCCTCGTTAACATTTCGCTTTATGAGTTGTCATCAGGGCATGGGTCTTTGTAATATAAAGAGGAACAGTAGGGAACAATAAAACATATATATCGCTATTTTCTTCGTTAAATCGGTCCTTTAAATCTGTTGACTGGGATTCCATAAAACTGTTACTGGTGTTAAGAATATTATAGAACCGATTCACATCCCATCACTAGCATCAAGATTTGTCCCCTCTCTATTGTTTTGGACCAAGCACTTCCGGTTTGACGGCGTCGCATCTCGTACATCAATTAAAATGTAATTTCTTTAAAAAGCATTAAACGTATTAAAACAAACAACTGGAATGGCGACGTCTTCAATAAAGATTCCGAGATATGTTTCCAACATTTTTAAATTCTTATTCACAAGCTATTGATAGGACTCCGACACGGAAAGTCTCGTCTCTTTCCAATATATTATGAACGGGTCTGCCCTTTATCGCAGTCGCAGATGGTTTTCGCTCACCACCGCAAAGCCGGCCATCCTCAGCCGCGGCGGCGAGCTTTCAAACCACCTGCTCCTCAGCTCGCGGGCCGCCTTGCCCCTCCGCGCCTACGCGGGCTTGAATTACACTCTAGGGGTAGGGCAAACAAGACTGCGTGGAGTCGGATCAGCGATTCGTTTTTGTTACTGACATTTGCAGCACAGCATTATCATCTCATTTTAATCCAAATTTTATTTAAATACTTACTATTTTTTAGAAATGGCAATAATGCTGCGTAATAAAATTATGCCAAACAAATTTCTGCCAACCTTGTGAAATTCTACTAAATAAGCATTATGCAAAAAGTAATTATGCATCATGGAATTTTGCCAAATAAAATTCTGCTATCTTAAAAGTATGCCATTCAAAATTCGGCCATACAAACTTTCTGCCAAATGATGCTTATTATTTTTTCTGCCTTAAACATATTACAAAGTCAAAGTCAATATTTTTTTATTCACATAGATTACATTAGTAATACTTATGAATAGTCTCTATATAAAGCAAATGAAGCTACATACATTATAGGCCAAAGAAGGTAATGCCAAGTGTGTTCAGCCAAATGAAATTCTGCGAAAAAAAATTCTGCCAGATAGAGGGAACCCGTTATGAACATGTTTTTCGTATTCGATCAGATTTCGACGTACTGTAGTCGATTTTTTATTTTGAAAGCGCTTTATGCTGCACTAATGACCTTTAAATATTTCAAGAAACAGAACTACGATAACTTACGGTTAGCTCAGTTGAAAAAGCAGCAGGCGCGATACGTGAAGGTCGTGGGTTAGATTCCCGCATCGCAAGGGGAGATTAAATTATTCTTTTTTTTTTATTAATATTCGACGTATTGTGATAATGGGGGCTGTACTTGTAGATTACCTTGTTTACACCGCGGTCAAAGTAGAAATCTCCAAATAACACGCCAAATGCCATTCATCTAGCCTGTCTACCAAATTCCATCCAAATCCTTTCTGTAGCTTATGCGAGAAAAAGTAAATACATCCATTCAGAATTTCAGATACTCATCGAAACATTCACAAAGTTTCACGTTTATATAATTTTAAGTAAGAATTACTGCTCTAAAAATCATTGTTAAATAAGCATCTCTTTCAGTCACTAATACATTATTTCCAACGGGTTCTATTTCGATAATCGTGCATCAAAAAATACTAACTTACTTGACTTAAAAAATAAGTTGGCCACAAATTTAAAAAGTGAGCCAGTTGGGCTTGGCCGACTTGTGGTTCAGTCAGTGTTTCTGCCGCCCTAATTACTAAAAAAATGCCTGTGAAATTATTTTTCCTTTCCAATCGGCTCCCAATACAGTAACTGTTTCACTGATGTTTCATAGCCTGTCACTGCGGGTAGGATGTACCTTTCACAGCCCTAAATAATTGCGGCCGTTTTGGCAGCGCACTGCCATTTGAGCGATCAAACGTATCATTACCATGTCCATTTGTTTGTCCGTTTATGGATATTTGCTTTAGTCAGTACGAGACGATATTCGGATTGGGAGGATTCGCGATGTACATATATTACAAACTATTAATGAGCTTGTTTTGGCTGCTATTATTGTTTTGTACGAAAATGTAATGTAGGTACATGCGGTCAGGATTACATTTATATTAAATATTCTACAGAGATTTTACATAAATTCTTCTTTTTTGTATCTAATATATATATATATATCTTAGCTCTGGAAACCTCACTGACACGCAGGAACACAACAACACAGAAGTGATTGTTTTTTGGCTGCGGTCTTCTGTAAGGTAGAGGTATTTCACCAGTCGGGCTGCTCCAGTTCGAGCGATAAATCGCTAAACCCTACCTCTCTTTATTTACATAATAAGTCAATTTTATATCAAAAATAACTTAGTCGTAGCAAGTGGAGCTGATGCCTACGTAGGTAATATGTAGTGTCAAACATGTGACGGAATCAAAGACCACGAAGAAATGAAGTATTTTAAAATATCCCTTATAAGAACCCTACATCTCGGTATCAAATCTAGACAGGCTTTGAAATTTTATTAAAACATAAAGGCATAAATTACTTGACTATATCCTATATAATAACACAAAATATATGTCAAGCTCCGCATCAAATAAAGTAATCCAGTTTATCCTAATCTCTTTATTGGGAGCTGCCCAAAATTCTCTATTCATAGCGAGACCAAGAGAATTTCAATTTAAAAATTTACTAAAATCCAATTTGGGCTAGTAGGGATGTCTATATTAATTCCCACTTTGTAGCTTCAAAGCTTAGCAGTTATTAATAAATTCCGCACTTGTTCATGTACACACAAAAGCACACCAGACTACATACTTTGAACTTTGCACCGACCTTATGACGTGGGTATACGATCTAATTTTGAACTCAATTATTTACGTTGACGTGCTGTGACGATTTTACGTATACATTGGTTTATATATATCGGACGACTAAAATTAGACTTTGCATGAAGTTTAATCTCCGGTCTCATCTTCCTTCATAATGTTACATCAAAGGGGCTTCAAATAATATAGCTGCCTACATAATTACGTAACTATTCCAAAAAACCTCACAAATAGTGTAAATTAGTAAAAAGTATGTGTGGTCCGTTACTTAGATTACGAACAATTAATTTATTTATTTATCGTGACTTCACTTTTTCGCGCAGTTTAACGAAGTAGTGAAGCAAATCGACTGAGCTCTGATGCACTGTATCATCATCAATTTTCATTTATTTGTTGAAGCAAAGATTATGTTTTCATTAGTTTTTAATTCTAACTGTCAAAACTGTAATAAAATGATTGTTTTTTGGCGATTCACCATCCCTACCATGTCCATTACTGAACCAAACGAAACATGTCTTATAATATTATAATTGATTAAAATGAGTAAAAAAATTCAAGAGATTTTGTATGATTAACTATATTCAGACAGTTGGTTAAATATGATTATTCTTTAATTAGTTTTCATACTCATGTGGCCTCAGCGCAGGTGGTTTAATTATTTTTCCAATTAGCCACAATACAACGGCGAAGTGTACCAGGCAAGCAGGACGCCGCAGGAGCTATTTTGTTCTTAATTAATCCTTATTAGAACCGATCAACGAGCTAAAGTCGATCTTATCTTCCATTCCAAAAGGTATGAATTAAATTATCAAAGGTTTCAAATAGACGGGGACTTCATTACCGCTCCTGGTTCAAGGACCATTTTGAAGAGCTCTCCGTAGTTTCGCAAAGTAGATCGAATTACTTTAGTGTTAGAGACTATGTTACTTAATTCAAGGGGTCTAGTTGGGTTTGAGACGTAGTGAGGTAATCAGTAGAGGTATTACACTTGATGGAGATCACTTGTTTTATGATATTATTTTGAGAAAGGTAAATCCGTTTTTTAAGTGTAAGAAAGAATTCTTTGCCTTTTATTATAAACGAGGTTTCTAAAACTTGTTGTAACTTGTTTATTTACTAACTTACTACATTTTATTAAATACAAGTCATTCAATGTATAAATGTATGCAAAACTTCAAATTAAATGCCCCGGGTTCGATCCTCGGTCGGGTCAATGTGGGAAACGAACTTTTCCATATTGTCTCGGGTCTGGCTGTTGTGGTACCGTCGCTGTTTCTGATTTCTATAACAGAAGTGCTTAAGCTACTTACCACAAAGGTAATCAGAGCAATGTATGTAATGTTGTCCAATATTATTTATATTTATTTATTTATTTGGCCTATCTAACAAGTTCTAATTTGCATGCCTGAGAGGACAATTCTTTTAACTGTCGATTGGCTGATAACATACCTCATAATTTCAGCCAATAAGCAATTGACGAAATGAATTTTGTTGATTTTCACATTTGTTAAGCGAGCAATAAAATATACTCGCCTGGCGTATCATAAGAGACGATGACAATACTCATCATAATTCCCAACTGATAATTAAAATAGGGTTATTTTTAATCTAGCATCAAAAAAATACTAACCTAGTCTAACCTTAATAGGTTGGCTACAAATTTAATAAGTGAGCCACTTGGCTTGGCCGACTTGTGGCTCAGTCAGTATTTCTGTCGACCAATTTAATAAAAAGGTGCTCGTCAAATCGGTTCTCATAAATAAATATAAATGATTACTTTTGATCAGATAAAAAGTGGTATCCATAATGTTTATCTAAAGATTAAAAAAGGTCCTTAAGCAATCTAGAATGGATGAGTGGTCACAAAAACTAAGTTTCTTCAGCCTTTTCGCTTGCAAAACTTCGTTTAGTATTTATCTGCCTAGGCCTCGGCAAATGCCTACCAATTAATTTGGGCTTTCAAGATGTACACAATGGCATCCGAAGGGATTTGGTCTGTCTGGAGACGATAGTATGGATAAGGCTAGCTTTTGTGTCCATTTGAGGAGATAGCTGTTGGCCCTGATGTGGGTACAAACTTATTCCCTTGATCATTGTATTATCGCCATCGATCAATTATTTTGTAGATCTACACTTTCATGCAACATACGAAATTTTTTTATCATGTAAATATGCAATCTTTTATAACTAGCAGACCGCAGTGGTTTCGCAACGCGTACTTTTCTCGCTTCTCCCCCATTATCTACTGGTCCTTCATTCTAATTGGTTGCGACGTGATATTATTATATTAACTTTAAGAATTTCACGTTCCATTTTAAACATTCAAAATAAGTTAACGGGTCAAAAAGCGACACAAGTTTTTAGTAGTTAATACGAACTACTTACTGCCCGACGTTTCGGTTAGGTTGCACCAACCGTGGTCACGAGCTGACTGGTCTCGCTCGTCATAGTCTGTTTGCGAGCTTGCGTATCTTCATCCACCCTCACATTCTCGCATTACAAAAATGTTATTGAAGTCACTTCGATACACTGCCCTGACAGTATCCGGAATTGTTTTTGATCGTTCTAACCGCGTTTTGACACGTTAACTTATTTGAAATGTGATATTATATAGCCTAAAGCCGTTCTCAATAAGTTAACCATGTAACAATTTTTTTTTCAATTAATTTATTTTTCAGCTTTATAATATTACAACAGAAATAATAAAGGAAAGTGTTTAGTCAAGGCTTGATTACCTCTTAAGCTAACATAAATATTTATCGATTGTCAATAATTATTTTTATAAGCTATTGTTACACAGCGACATGGCCGCCTAAATTGTAGTACTATAATTTGTCTTTAAAACCAATTTCGATAAAGTTTTGTGCAATATCTTTATCCATACACATAATATTGTTACTGTTACCATAAACATACTGGATTGCACGCATGCATATCTACTTATGTAGAAAACAAGAAATTCTTTAAAAAAATATTTACCTTCTTTTGCAAGGACAATACAAGAACAGTAGTGGCACTGGGTGTCGCGGTCAGCTAACTAATTATCTGTCATGCTTTGTTCCCCCGGCTCCGTCCCGGGAGGATCCTCCCATTGTCGCGTTAATGACTCGTCCGTGATTAGTCGACCTCCTTCATAATAGTGTTATGGGAGAAACACTTCCTAATGTTACTTGAAATAGGGCAAGCGTTACAAAACAAGTCTGCGTCGCCTATACTACACAGATAAAAAAAGTTTCCATCGCAAAATGGGCCGCCATCTTGGATATAAACTTTAAGACTTTCGCGTTGCATTTTAAACATATAAAATAACTTAATGGGTCAAAACGCTACACCATTTTTATTTAGACACGGGAATGGTTCTAAGCTACCACTTAACAGATTTCCAGCCAAACGTTTTAGCCGTTCTTAAGTTAGAAAGAGAGTAACTAACACTTTCTTTTATACATATACGTACAACCAAAGTAAATAAATGCCTAAAAGTTTTAAATTCTTAGCGCACGGGGCCTCTAAGCCAATTTATCGATCTGGATCAATCTCTAAATTGAAAAACAAAATACTTTTTAAGTTTAAAGGATTGGAAAATATGTCGTAACTGAAAACTAATTAACTTTTTTACCCTTAAACTAAAAGTAGAAGGATTCTGATTGGCCATTATGAAAGTTAAATAAGTTTTGATTCTCGAAACATAAACTAGGTACAAGGGCAATTTATTTGTTAAAATAATTAAATATAAATCTTGTGACAAATTTAAAGTTTACAAGTTAGTTCAAGTAAAGCAGACGAATTATCTTTTTTTTAATAGCCAATAAACTGTCCCACTGCTGGGCAAAGACCTCCCCCATACATTTCAAGTGTAATTACCTTATAAAATTAAAATTATTAATAACTTGCTGGTTATCAAAGAATTTTAAACGATAAATTTTGACTTACCTATGTGTATTTAATTTTGGTCGAAAACGGCATCAAATAATTGGATGCGTCTTTGTATATTGAAAGCGGAATACTACTGGTGGTCCACTCCGGCTTTGCAAGGGAATTATCGGCTTGCAAATATAACACAGTTTACACCTAGGGATAGTGTAGTGACCCAACAGTGATTTTTTTTTAAATTGGTCTTGAATGGTTTGTAGCCTGTTTAATGCAAAATCTCTCTTCACCATAATGTTAGTGTAAATATAATGAGGTTTTTCTTATATACCCACTTACATACGTGCCTTAAAAATTACATAATTTATAGTGCACGAGACTGTACCTACGTCTATAATTTTAGAACGACTTCTCCAAATGACATATTATATCTCTTTTCTTAAGTTCTTTATTGATAGGAGAGCGCTTGTACAGAAAAATCTTTGGAAAATAACCGGGATCTTACGCGAGAGAAACCGCGGCCGCTTGGTAATTATCATTATCAGGTGCTCACAAAAAAACTTAATAAACACTAACTCATGATCGATTAGTATGTAAGTCAGAAGTTAAGACGAAACAAACGAACATACAAACATATATACCTATCAAAATCATAATCCTCCTATTTACTTTCGCCGTAATCGGTAAAAATATAAACATGCAAACGAATGAAAATGTTCTCGCTCCGTAGTTTTCCAATCCGACTGATTACTTGCCTATTCAGAATGCGGCCAACATTTTAATGGATAGAATTTTTCTTTTAACTTGATGAATTGAAATTGATGTTGGTTCTACGTAGTTGACAAGTCCATTGTCAGTATAACCACGCAAAGAGATTAGAGATCTTTATAGGACCACAAATTATACTAAAAAATGTTGGCTTATTTTACTTTTCAAATAAGAAGAGAGCTAGCTAAAAAAAAATCAGAGTAACTGACTCTAAATTTTATTAATAGTACTTGATTTACAAATATTTTTGTTATAAAATAATGAAGGTAGTATTTTAATAGGATGTTCACTTTTTTATTTTGGTGCTTGTTTTGAAAACCTAATTTATTATCTTCAAATGCAATTTTTAAATTTGGAGTTTAATTTAAGATTGTAATTGCACAATTTTTTTTTACTGTTGTTTGCCTATTTTGCGTACGGAAAAATATGTTTAACTGATAAATGTGATTTGTTGCAAAACTATAGTTGGTATAATTAACAAGAGTGAGTATACTTTAACAACATGTTTGTTTCTCGTTTACCCATTTCATCCTTGTCACTCATCCCTCTTCTTGCAATCCAAGATCTGCCGTGCTGATGGATGCGTGACTAAGAAGAAAGCAAGCCGTAATCGTGTCACATTGAGAGACCGGGTGATTCGAAAAAGGCTGACCTTTTTCCAATATGCGGAGCCCTATCGGAAGCTGAGAGTAGTTTTGCCACGCTGAATATCGTGGCAAACGTAAGGATAATACGAGTATTTTTGCCTACCCCTCAGGGAGAAAGGCGTGACTATATGTGTGTGCCTTTTAAATTAACTACTTTATTGTTATACCATGCGAACCAGGTGGAAGCTCCACCCAAATATTTACTCTGTGGAATTTTCCCGCACAAGCTTTGTTACCACTTTATTTTAATAAGTTTACGTAAAACGCGTCAAAATTTACTCGATTCATTTGGTAGGTAATTTGATTATTTTTTCATACTGTTGTTATTTTTCACTCTCCCCCATACTTTAATCAAACGTAATGGTTGTTTAGGCGAACATTCGGCTGTGGGTATTCTCAAAGGGAATTCCGGCGTGTTTATATAGAAAGAGTTAAAATTATTTTTCTGGGTAGGTAAATTACACGACTTTTTTCTGTCCTGTACTTTTTTTATTTGCTTACTTATATATTTGGTTGTAATCTGTTTGCGCATAAGTATAGAATTACTATAAAACAAAAGAGACTGCGTTTGGAAATAAACATATCACGATAAACGAAAATTGCCGTCAATAGTAAATATTGGACTATATCACACATGTTGCTCTGATTCTGTGGTAAGTAGAGTTGTGTAATAGAAATAAAAAACAACGACGGTACCATAACAATCAGACACAAGACAATAATACATATTGCCCTGATCGGGAATCAAACACAGGACGTCAGGGATTGCGCGACGCCAAAGGCGTCTGCTCGCCTCTTGGCTATGGAAGTCGTAAATGTACATATGACGTTTGAACATCCGATAGTACATTGCCATCCGTAGTCTGGTGGTGAAATGTGCAAAAGGACCTGCAAGTCACAATCTCCACTTCAGAACTCGTTCACCAACAGTTTACGGTTCTGCGACAAATGTGTTCAATGCCACTTCAGCTTGCCAATCCGGTGAGCTATGTATTCGAATACCGGAGAGAAATGCTGAGCATTGCTCTTTCCATAGCTCGCTGAGTCAACTTTAACTTACACATACTCAGGAAGAGACTAAACCATTCATGAACCAACGTAGGGAAGAGTGGACAAGACAATAATATTACTTTATTGTTTTTCGAACGAGCAGACAAAGAGGGAACGCATTTAAAAGCTCTAAAAGCGCAGATCCAGTGAGGTTTCCTTTTAATAACATTACTCGCAATTCCAAGACCCTTAAACTTGTCTACCGCCCCTTCATTTCCCAAGCCAACTGGATGCCGAAGCGTCTCCAGCGAACCGCAATCTTTGATTACCTTCACTCGCCCCGCACTCGACGAGCTCCTGAGTCGAGAGGAGTGCTTTTCTTCGCGGGAATATCCCTCGAGGAGTCATTTATTATAGATTCATGAATACTTATGGTGATGATGGCGATGAGAAATGGATCAGAGTTTGGTAGAGCGGCTGTGGTCGTAATAGTTAAACTATATTTCCTTGGTGCATCAATAGGCACTGAGAGATGCGGGGGGTAAATCCTCCCTCACTAAAAATTGGGTAGTCTCCGCTCTTTTCAGAGCGGACGAGTCCCACACACGCTGCTGTCTTTTTTCCCAGGCAGCGGTACGGTACGCCCAATGCATTTTCCTTAAAAAAAGGTTAGTAGATCGTGAAAAAAATATATGAGGGCCCTGATAGCATAATGCATGTCGTTTACAGTAGCACCGACAGAAATATGTCTTTTATATGAGGTAGCTCCGAATGCCTTTAAACTAATAGATGAAGCTTACCATGCCAACAAAAATGTTCTTTTATCTCTTCTTTATAATATTTTATTTAATCCTCTATCCCCTCCGTATCTGAAAGAACGATTCCATTTCTTGCAACCCATCAAAGAGCATGGTATGCGATCTTCCCGTAAACTTCTACTCACTTTTCCTACTCATACTTCTGAATACTACTCACAATCTTTCACTGTCCAGTCCATACACTTATGGAATTCCCTTCCTTTACCTATCAGGGAATCTGAGTCCCTTCCCATTTTCAAATCAAGAGTAAAAACTTTCTTTCTTTCTCTTAACTAAATCCGAACTTGTATCCTTTATCAAAGTATTTTAAATAATGCTAAGCTTTGTTGGTAATTAATTTAATTTCATATATTTATTTCTATTTGTTTATATCATAAATACTTTATGGAAATTTATATATTTATTTATTATATAGGTATTTATTTGTTTATTATAGTTTTATTTATCTTTACGTATTTTTTTTTTATATTTTTATCTTGTTATGGTATTTATATTGATATTTTCTGTTAGTATTTTTCTCAAGCATTTTGCACGGCTGTACCCGTTTCTCGATGTCTACTATTTCCTCTACCTAAAGGTTGTCTGGAAGAGATTGCTCTCTAGCAATAAGATCGCCTATATTGTACTTAAATATGTCTGTAAAACCAATTTCTGTAAATTTTTCTGTGCAATAAAGTGTATCTATCTATCTATGTTTTAAATGTTACGATCGACCGTGGAGAAGCATTTAACTATCCTCCACATGGTGGCCAACTGCGGCGAGAAGCGGAGAACCTGACTGAATGCACGACTTGAAACGTTCTTCAGTCTGAACCTAAAAAGAGTTCACAAATCAGGAAAGACGGGAGGACAATCAAAGGGCCAACCCTTTTACAATTAATGCTGTGTTGTTTTTAATCTATTGTTTGGGTTTGTTTTAGGTACTGAAGATACAATTCAGCACGAAATAGCTCATATCACCACGCAGTCCCTTTTTTAAAAAGTGTCTTTCTAAACACTTGGCATTGAAGGAATCACTGCTTTGTTCTAAACGTGGGATTGAGACCATACAAAAGTATCTGGCTGACCGAATCGGTAACAAAAAAAAGTTTATTTATCAGATAGAAACTATTAACTAACTCTTATTACAATCAATCAATCAAATATTTATTGCAAACATGTTGTAAATTACATACAGGTGTTATTGTAAAGTACTTAGGTTCAACATGAACCCCGTTAGGGCACAGCGATATTAAACCTAAAACTACAAACATATGAAATAAAAAATAAAAAACAATTAAATATGGCACATAAAATAAAGATAAGTTAACAATGATTTAAACTAACCTAATCTAATAAAATATAATTTTATTTAAATCCATATTATACAACAAGACCAAATTGTACTTATTTAGATTGAAAAAATCCACATTAACTTTACTATGCTTTGCTAAAACATCTTACAGTCCAAAAACTCTTTCAGCGAATAAAAACAATTTTTAATCAAAATATTTTTTTAAATTAAAATAGAACTTTTATCATTTTCTTCCCTTTTTAAATAGTTGGCGATTTTATTATAGATTATAGCACACATAGTAAATAGTCCACGTCTCACCATCTCTAATCTACAATTTTGTGAAGCTAATTTAGTGTGGGGTCGCAGATTTTGGGGCCGAGTATATGTTGGGAAAAGTAATTTGTTTTTTCTTACAAATATGCAAACTTCCAAAATGTAAATGCATGTGAGTGTTAAGATGTTTTCTCTAAAAAAGTACGGTTTACAACTAACGTTAAGTTTTCTACTATTGATCGAATAAATACTGTTTGCCTGTTTATCCCCGCGGCTTTTCACGCGTATTATCCCCATTTTATCTAGATTTTTCACTGATTCTTCGCTTCTATTGGTCGCAGCGTGACTTTATATAACCTTAAGTTTTTTCCCTACATGATCGGATCCGTAATACGGAGATCCGTAGAAGGACCGGTGTATCCGACATAGCCCGAAGAGTTAGCACGCTGAAGTGGCAATGGGCAGGCCACATCGCTCGTAGGACCGACGACCGTTGGGTAAAGAGGGTCCTCGAGTGGCGACCACGTACCGGACGACGCAGCGTGGGGCGGCCCCCAGCACGATGGACTGACGACATCGTCAGATGTGCGGGGAGCCGCTGGATGCAGATAGCGCAGGACCGCGCGTTGTGGCGTTCTGTAGGGGAGGCCTATGTTCAGCAGTGGACAAAAAGAGGCTGATGGATGGATGGATGGAAGTTTTTATTTATTATTACACAACACGTCCAACACAAAAATAATTTTCCAATTCGATCAACTAGTTCCTAATATTAGCTTGTGCAAACAAACAAACAAGCAAGCAAAAATACTCTTCAGCTTTATTATATTAGTATAGATTGAAAAAAAGGGTGAATTTTTCTTCCTCAATAACATAAATAAGCCCAGTTAATATGTTCATTAACTCAGCTTAAGGCAAAAACAGGTAATAATTTGCTAAATACCCATTACCACGAAAATTCCATTCAGGCAAACTCTATTTATTACCGACATAGTAAGTTGAAGACCGTAATTAAATGTTACTTCAGCACTACGTTAATTGAAAATGTTAGTCTTCATGAGAATCTCATTAGCAGATTCGGTGCCAAGATTGAGAATAATGCTAGGTACTTTGTGAAAGAAAATAAAAGGATCTGCTGTACTTTAAAATTGTTTCTTTCGGGATGTATAATAAGATTTGAAATCGCATGAGCTGGCAAAACGAGAGCGTACTTTATTGGGTTGTGGATACCATTCACAAATTATTTTAAGGTATCATTGCCGTAAAGAGGATTAATGTAACACAGCCATATTGTTTTTTGCCAATTATCTTGAAAATGATATAAAATGTGGCCGTGATACTTTACATAAATTAAATACATTCAGGCGCCAGAGAATTCCTTAGTTATCCAATCATTTCTGCCACGAATGTATGGTCGAAGCCACGCCAGACTACATACACACTTTGGACATTGTACCACTCTTATGTCGCTGGCATAAGAAGTAAAATCGAACAACAAGTGTTTACCTTGATGTGTTGCGTATTACAAATCGAAAAGTTTGTAGTTTTAAACTTATCCAGCAGAGGGCATTAACTAAGATCTAAGAAGAAGATAAAAATTCCTACAACAATTTGCGGTAAGCTCACTTGTAAGAGCATCGCGCGCGGTACGTGAAGTTTGTTGGTTCATGTCTCACGTTCAAAGTCAAAGTCAAAAATTTATTTATTCAAGTTAAATAAATAAATAAATAAATGCGCCAGACAATCACACCAATCACCTGGTCTCAAACTAAGGTTTTCCCTTGTACTATGTGTGCCAGACGACGGATACTAACTGGGGGCGTCATCCCAGCACACCCAGACCCAAAACATTTGAGAAAAGTTCGTTTTCCAAATTGACCTGACCGGGAATCGAACCCGGGACCTTACGGGCTTTGGGCGCCTACCTTAGCGATTGCGCCACCGAGGTCGTCAAAAGTTAGGTACATATAAATACATGTATTGAATACAACGCAAGGCATTCCAAGAAGACACCGGTAAGAAACTCAGTAGATTAGTTACTCAGTAGTGGTAGGTATCTAACTTATTGCTATGTGTAGCACAATGGGATCAAGTCATATAGTTTTGTTATGAAGACTGATGAAACACGTAAGTACTCAAGTACTAACTATATATTTTAGAGAGGCAAGCTTGAGCAGATCAGTCCACAAAGATGGCACCTGCTAACAAGCATGACGTGTGTGCCAGCCATCGCTTCATTCAAATATAATGAAGGGAATGTAATAAACCGCCACATAGAAACACCACCTCAGTATTACACAATTAAATAATAAATACAGACAGACATCACGTACATTCCTCTGATTCTGTGGTAAGTAGCTTAAGCACTTGTGTTACAGAAATCAGAAACAACGACGGTACCACAACACCGGTTAGTAAGTTTTCCGGTTTAAATAATGACATCATCATGTAGATAGATAGATAGATAGATATACTTTATTGCACAAAATCTTTACAGAAATAGGTTTTACAGAAAAATTATTGTACAATTTAGGCGGTCTTATCGCTAGAAAGCGATCTCTTCCAGACAACCTTAAGGTAGAGGAAATAGTAGATGGCGAGAAATGGGTACGGCCGTGCAACATAAATACAGTTTTTATTTTAGAATTATTTCATAGTTTAACATGATAAACATACATAAACTCATAAATATATAACATTATAAATATATATATACAAATAAACATATTTAACATATATAAAATCAAGTAAAGAGTTTTGACTCAAAAAAATAATAATAATAATAATAACAATAATAATGTTAATAAGTAGGATAAGTGTATGAAAATTACTGACAACCAACATGCCCAGCTGGAATTATATATAGAGGACATAAATTAACATTCATTAAGTGACAGGAAGTACGATTTAACCCTGAGTTTAAAAATGGGAAGGGTCTCAGATAATCTGATAGATAAAGGTAAAGAATTCCATAAGCGAATTGATTGGATAGTGAAGGATTGGGAATAATATTCAGAAGAATGAGTAGGAAAAGTAAGGAGAAGTTTACGGGAGGACCGCATGTCACGTTCCTGGTTGAGCTGCAAGAAACGGAATCGTTCTTTAAGATAGGGACATGTAGTAGGTGATTCAATTTAAATCACGTCTAACTACGTATTCTCGCTCCACAGATTACAATTAATTAGAATAGGAGGTGTTTGCTAATTAGTAACACATCAAACACGCCGCGGTAGTTCCCGACCACTCGTGGCTTGTTGTCTTGGTAATTGGAAACAGCGCGATACCGCAAGTCGGTTTTATTACGTACTGGCTGCTTACTGCGACTTCGTTCACGTTATTTTGGGATTAAAAGTATCCTTCATGATAATCTACTATATCATTTATATTTATACCAAATTATAATCAATTTATTGAAAAACTTTGCGTTAAGGTAAAAAACATAACTAAATAAAATAAATAAATATTGGACAACATCACATACATTGCTCTGATTCTGTGGTAAGTAGCTTAAGCACTTGTGTTACAGAAATCAGGAACAACGACGGTACCACAACACCCAGACCCGAGTCAATATAGAAAATATCGTTTCTCATATTGACCCGATCGGGGATCGAACCCGGGACCTCAGAGATGGTGCGACGCCAAAGTCAGGCCCGCGCGCTCTCGGCTACGGAGGTCGTCAAAATAATAGATAATAATAAAGAAAACATAAACACCCTGTTTCACCTTAATTTTGGAGTTTCCTTTCTTCCTTACTCAACATGAAATGGGGAAATACGTAAATTTCATTGTCCTTCTTTAACGTTGCCAAGATAGTATTTCTTGTGTGTAGGTAGTTTAAAGTCCAAAATTTAAATAACCTACTTGTTAATGTGGTAAACCATCTCTTTCTCATGGGAAGATCTTAAGATCCATCCATATAACGCATAATATAATATAATACGCATAAAATATTATTTTAAATAAGTAATAAGTTTAGCTTTCATTTGTAAAAAAAACTACCGAGTTTCTTGCCGGTATCTTCTCAGTAGTTATAGGTTCCGAACCGAAGGTAGCTTAATTTGCTAAAGCAAATAATAATTATAAATAAAAATATTTAGCAATGCTTATAAATAGTCTCTATATAAATATAGAGACTATTTATAAGCATTACTAATGTAATATATATGAATAAAAAAGATTGACTTTGACTTTTAATCCCACGCAAGACAAGCCACACCTACTACCTATCAAGATAGTAATTCAAACTTATTCATTATCTTCATTCATCTGTGATCCGTTACAGTTCAGTGTAGAACTTAGTCGTTTAAATGCAAATGACTTATGAAATCATGAGCAGAACAGTAACTTTATTTATTTCTTCATTTGTACACAGCCATCGGGGCTAATTTGAATAAATGCATGCAAATTTGATTCGGCCATTTGCACGAGTTGGTTGAACGCGCGGCAGGTAAAAGGTGGACGACAGATGTTGATTATATTTTATTTGATTTAAATGTAATTTTAAATGAACGTATCTTTTAATGCATATTAATTGCAGTGTCTGTCGGTAATATTGCAATAAACGCTTTTTAACTACATGCATATGAATAAATATACGGTACATACACCAAAATATGTTTTTTTATCATTTTTGTTGTTGTTTTATTTTTTATATTGCACTTCAAGATTGACCTCATCCCACCTGATGTTAAGTGGTAATGAGGACCTAGCTTAAGAGTGACAAGTACAGCATAAAAAATATGTAACTGGACTTGTCGCCCTTACCTTGAAGGCTTGACCCCTGCTACTGATGTAGCACCCCCCAGGAGCTCTGGAAACCTTACTCACACGCAGCAACACAACAACACAGAAGTGATTGTTATTTGGCTGCGGTCTTCTGTAAGGTGGAGGTATTTTACCAGTCGGGCTGCTCCAGTTCGAGCGATAAATCGCTATGCCCTACCTCTCTTGTCTTTTTGTTCCGGCAAATTTTTGAAATTACTAGACCAATTGTCTTGGGCAGGTAGCTGATGTTATAAGGAGAATCTGAGGCTACTTTTTATTTTAGAAAAAATAAATTCAAAATCCTGTAGCCCACGCAAACGAATTTTTGGGCACAGCTAGTCTATACATAGAAATTTCAAAATACTTTCACTTTGTAAGATTTTCACAGATTGGTTAAAGCATAGAGGCATTACACTCAGTCTACCGCGAGGTGGGGATGGTCTCGGTGGATCGGCCATTCCCACTCTCCTCCCAACCAATGTGCGGGGAGAAGATGGAACTGCGTAAACAGCCATTCCACTAGTGCTGTTGTGGTTAGTCAGGTTCATCTGGTTTCCCATAACACTACCACTAAGGCGATGAAGTCTACCCAGCGATCTCAGTTCCCAGATGTCTTTGGGTAGTCCCCAGTTTTTTAGAGCGGGGTAGTCCCACTTACGCCATTGCCTTCCCCTAGGTAGCGGTATGGTACACAAATGTATTTGCCGTCGTCCTTATTAGACTCGCAAGATTGATGTCAAAAGTCCATTGACTTCCATGGCGCAGTGGCTAAGGTAGGCGGCCAAAGCGCGATAGGTTCCGGGTTCGATTCCCGGTCGGGTCAATTTGGAAAACGAACTTTTCTAAATTGACTTGGGTCTGGGTGTGCTGGGATGACGCCCCCAGTTAGTATCCGTCGTCTGTTACTCATAGTACAAGGGAAAACCTTAGTTTAAGACCAGGTGATTGGTGTGATTGTCTGGCGCATTATTTATTTATCTTGTTTAACCTCGTAAGACCGAATGCCCTTTTAAAAGCAAACAATTGATTTTGTATTGTGTCTGGTTGGCTGGGTCGTACGACTTTAAAAATATTATTATTTTGTGGTTGAAATAAACACACATGAGAAAGATGATTCCTTTAACAGATCCCACGTGTATTTTAAATAAATTAAAATTAAGCGTCACTTAATGTGAATTACATGTTAATTTTGGATCAATTAGTGAAGAATATATTCAGAGCGTTAATAACTTAAATCTCGCCAAGTTCGCTAATTATATTTGACTTTGATAACCGAGTTCAAACAATGTTAGGTAAATATATGAGAGTATATTGTAAAGATATACAGGAGCTTTGTGTATGTGTGGTTTGATAAAACATTTACATAATGATTTCTATGCCAATATGAATAGGCATTCGACGAAATTTGGCCTCGCGCCATCTCTGAGGTCCCGGATTTGATCCCCGGTCGGGCCAATATGGGAAATGAACTTTTCTTAATTTTCTCGGGTGTGGGTGTTGTGATACCGTCGTTGTTTAACCGTGGTAATTATGAATCGTTCTTCACAAACTGAAATCGTTTATGTTTACCTGCGTTCTATTGAAGGTTTATCAAAGGGAAAACTCTTGAGTCATCAAACTAGCATTTTGCACAGCCGTACCCTTTTTAGATGTCTACTCTTTCCTCTACCTAAAGGCTGTCTGGAAGAGATTGCTTTCTTGTAACAAGACCGCCTTAATTGTACTTGAATATGTCTGTAAAACCAATTTCTGTCCAATAAAGTGTACCTATCTATCTATAGACGTTTTATAAATATTAGGTTTAAAGATATTTATTTCTCATAAGATTACAAATCACTTACATGAGAAAAGGACTTAAACTAAACATAAATTCTGTGTAAGGCAAAAGTTAAAACACAATCAGAATAAGTGTAAATATGATCGCAAAACCTTAGTCTAGATAAATTACTAATATAAATAATTGTGAGGGTAAGTATCAAAAAAAAGTTTAACTATTACTGATGTTGACTGATGAATAAAATAATATTTAATTGAATTGAAAAATTAAAGTTAATGTCTGGAACACAAATGTCTTTGTTTACCACACGAACGTTTAACCCAAGAGAAATTCGAAACCGCGGCCTTTGGTCTCGCGGTCGATCTTTGACCTCCACCAATCGGCCTATTGTAGTATTTGTACTATTCAGTGTTGAATGACGGCTTATGAAGACTTTATACCAGCCTTTGATTACATATTAAGGTAAACGAACCTAACTTTAAAGTTATTTTGAGTAAGCGATTAGAATAGATTAATGTTGTTACATAAATTAGCTTATGCTCGGTTCCAATATTTGAAAAACGGATAGTTCTACTTACGGATTGTAATAAATTATACGACCGACCTACGACTGGTATGGAAAGTAAATTATTGAACGGTATTAACGATTCGTAGTCGGTTGGAGAAAAACGGTTGGTAATTTAAAAAAAAACCTTTTTTATTTATATTTCACTTCAAGATTGACCTCATCCCACCTGATGTTAAGTGGCAATGAGGTCCTAGCTTAAGAATGACAAGTACAGCATAGTAAATTTTAATTTTTGTTCTAATTTTGTAATCGGTTGTATATTATGTTTTGTACGGTCAATAAATGTATTTTCTTTCTTTCTTTCTTGTTACTGGACTTGTCGCCCTTACCTTGAAGGCTTGACCGCTGCTACTAATGTAGCACCCCCTCTCCCCCAAGAGCTTTGGAAGCTTGGAGCTTTGCTCACTGTAAATAAAACCTATTTTGGTTAATCACAACACTGGCACGATAGGTATTAATTCCATATTTAAGTTTTAACATCTATTGTCTTTACAACTCTTGTCATTCTTATTCTTCTACTAATATATTACAGTCAGCGTCATATAGTTCGTGATACTCAGGGTACTCTAATAAATAGACGCAACTAAAAAGTCAATAATATCGGTACACACAAAGTTTTCTTATTGTTGTCAACAGTTTTGTCGCTCAAAAGGTCGACACACCTAAAATGTCATATAAATCGGCTCAGTCTAGCTGCCATAAATATGGTTACAGTCTTCCCGCCAATGGTATCCAAACGTTCTAAGTGTTCAAAAATATGAAACACATTAGAAAAATAAACCTTACTGCTATACTTTTTAAATATTATTTTCCTCATCAATTAGTTTCAAAAAATGTAAACACAAAGTGAAAGCGATAGAAACTACTGCTGTCCTTTTCATTTTAAGCCCGACGTCATAGACTTCTCTTTTGTTTTGTATAGAACTTCAGAATTTCTTGCATAGCCATTTACGATATCTGGGGGCACGGCAGTGGGGAGGACCAAGTCAAGCAAAAAAAAACCGGCACGGCCGTACCATCCTTTTCAGGCTATTTTCGATCCCCTATAGCTTCCTTGTAGACAAAACTAGAAACTTGAATTTTCAGTACGGACGATATGTCTCAAGGTATGTTAAAAAAATATAAGCAATAAATAGCTACAGCTAAATAGATGTTAACCTCAATGATAATGAATATGAGTTATTAGGTATATTTCGTATTTATTTTTACTTGTGTACCTAACTGAAATGAACACATTCCGTATTAACGATAAACTGAGCAGTTCTGATAAAGCTACTTTCGAACGTAACAAAAGACGTAAAAAATCCAAATCGCATAATAAACCTATTTTGGCTATTTCACTGCACTGTCTCTAATATTGCACTTCACATTGATACGACTGATGGGTAGTTGATGGTTAGTTGACATACACTGACAGATAATAGAATTACATTCAAATACTAAATCTAGTGTGAAAATCATCAGCCAGCATGAAACCTCAATACGCGATTGCGTAATGAGGTTTCATGCTGGCGTATTTTTCTAATGTGTTTCATATTTTTGAACACTTAGAACGTTTGGATACCATTGGCGGGAAGACTGTTACCATATTTATGGCAGCTAGACTGAGCCGATTTATATGACATTTTAGGTGTGTCGACCTTTTGAGCGACAAAACTGTTGACAACAATAAGAAAACTTTGTGTGTACCGATATTATTGACTTTTTAGTTGCGTCTATTTATTAGAGTACCCTGAGTATCACGAACTATATGACGCTGACTGTACCTACCTCAAGTTTCCACATATCTTTTTATTATAATTTCCTAAAGGTTATGGGCTCTTAGAGGTAAAATAAAACCCTAAAAATGGATGGAGACAAGGCGCAACCACAGCTGACGGCAAGTACATCGAATTTCGCGAAGTTACAAGGAAGCTCAAACTACGCGACATGGAGCTTCGCAATGAAGATGGCCTTGATCGACAACGACTTATGGGATTGCATCACGATGCCAACGCAAGAAGAACCCGACTTCAAGCGAAAGGATGCCAAAGCAAGGTCTAAGATATGCCTTAGCCTATGTGAGGATCTTTATCCCGTCGTCATGTCAGTACAAACGTCAAAGGAAACCTGGGAGAAACTTCGTGCAGCCTATGCGGACAACGGGCTGACACGTCGTTTAAACCTAATGAAGAAGATACTTGGCGCAAAACTGGAAATGTACGCAAACATCGAAGCCTACGTGAATGACATACGTCATGTGCAGCAGCAGCTGATTGCCATTCAAGCTGGCCTAGACGACGAATTAGTCGGCGTCATCATGCTAGCAGGACTCGGCGACAGCTACAGCCCCATGGTCATGGCGATAGAGCATTCCGGCACACCGATAACCACAGACACGGTTGCTTCGATACTTCTCAAGGAAGAACGCCGTGATACGCCGTCTACGTCTAGTGCATTATCTAGTGTGAATAGTGTTCCTGTGTGTAAATATAATAAGGTGTCGTGTACATATTGTAAGAAGTTAGGCCATGTAGTATCTCAGTGTAGGAAACGCATCAACCGAAACAAAAAGTGTCATTCATCAACATCACGTCATGTAGCCAATAATACATCCGACATTACACTTTCATCTTGTTTCAATGGTTTCCCTACAGGTTCTACTCCCTCATCTTCTGTTACCGAATGGTACGTGGACTCTGGTGCCACTGCACACATGACCAACAGGCATGATTGGTTCCTGGACCTTCACGAGGAAAGGAAACCGATCACTGTGGCCAATGGTGACTGTATTGAGTGCAAAGGCAAAGGTACTGTCTCATTAAATGTAAATAGTAGGGTTAAGCAAACTTCAGAGGTTTTGTATGTTCCTAACTTAGCTACAAATTTACTTTCGGTGAGTAGTTTAGTGAGGAAAGGGCTCGTTGTTATTTTTTCTCCAAAAGGCGCATCGATCCTTTTGAAAGACGGATGCAAAGTGACAGGCTCAGTCATTGCGACAGCCTCAAACCATAAAGGCATGTACAAGCTAGATGTGTCAAAACATAATGCCTTATGTACACAGTCTAAAGAGTCTGCTTTACTATGGCATAGGAGATTAGGCCACTTGCATCCCAAAGCCCTGAACATTTTAAAAAATCGTGCGATAGGCATAGACTTTAAAAGTCAGTCATACAATGACTTCAAAACCTGCGTGCCGTGCCTACAAGGCAAAATGTCCAAGAAACCTTTTACGAATTCGATAAGTAGGTCTAACACTAAGTTAGAACTGATTCATTCAGACCTGTGTGGACCAATGAGCACCCGCTCATGGGGAGGAGCACTCTACCTACTTACTTTTACTTCACGCGTAAGACATTTGGTTATATGCTAAAGTCGAAAAGCCAAGTTTTCAGCAAGTTCGTCGAATTCAAAAATTTAGTAGAGAACCAAACCGGTCTCAAGATCAAAAAATTTCGCTCCGACAACGGAACGGAATTTGTCAACCGTGAAATGGCTCGATTTTTCAAAGAGAATGGAATTGTACATCAAACTACAGTTCCATATACACCGCAGCAAAACGGAGTATCGGAACGAGTCAATCGCACAGTTGTCGAGAAGGCCAGATCTATGCTTCAAGATTCCGGCCTACCACGAGCATATTGGGCAGAGGCTGTCTCCACAGCTATTTATCTCAAGAATCTCTCGCCGACACATGCTCTCAACAACCGAGTTCCTGAAGAACTATGGACTGGGAAGAAGGTGAACTTAGCTCATCTTAGAGTTTTTGGCTGCGAAGCGCACGCCCTAATTCCTAAGGAAAAACGAAAGAAACTCGATTGCAAGACACAAACCTGCATCTTTGTTGGATACTCAACAGACACAAAAGGTTATCGTCTCATCAACCCTCAGAACCCGAGAAGTGTCATCATCGCAAGAGATGTTGTCTTCATAGAAGACAAGCCACCATCATCAACTGTCAATGAAAACCAGACTTCAGACATCTTCCATCATCAGCCTGAAAATCTGGAACCTATTTCTATTCCCAAACCTACCCCATCTTCTTCTTCAGCTATACAAGATACCACATCGTCACCTACTCCTGTACCACCTACTCCAGAGCCTGCTGTCACTCAAGTACAACCTGAAGTTTACGCTGATATCCAAGAGCAACCAGATTCTTCTGTTACTTCAGAAACTGTTACCAGCCGAAGATATCCTCTTCGAGAGCGACGCCCTCCGGACAGATACACGGAGAATGTGAATCTGATAAGCACTGACTGTGAGCCTCAGACATATAAACAAGCTCTGAAGGACAGCCACAGCCAAGAATGGCTTAAAGCTATGCAATCAGAACATGATTCGTTGCAAAAGCATGGAACGTGGACACTTGTAAATAGACCTGTAGATAGAAAAATTATTAGATGTAAGTGGGTGTACAAAGTCAAGAGGGATACCAACGGGAAAATTGTCAAATTCAAAGCAAGACTTGTTGCCAAGGGATTTACGCAAGTCCATGGCGTAGACTACGGTGAAACTTTTTCACCAGTAGCGAGACTATCGTCCATTCGTCTTCTTTTAGCCAATGCTGCTAAATTAAATTTAGATATCGACCACCTAGACGTCGAAACTGCATTCCTTCATGGTGATCTAGAAGAGGAAATTTACATGGAGCAGCCAGAAGGCTTTTCTAACGATAAATCAAAAGTCTGCTTATTAAATAAATCTCTTTACGGACTCAAGCAAGCTCCGCGACAATGGAACAAAAAAGTCTGCGAAGCAATGAACAAGCTGTCATTTAAACGTTCAGAACATGAACATTGCATCTACTACAAGCGGGAAGATGCCAAATTACTAATCGTTGCAGTATTTGTGGACGATTTCTTCATTTTCAGCAACGATGTGAAAATGAAACGTCAGTTCAAAGATGAACTACAAAAGTCCTTTATCATAAAGGATTTAGGCCCATTGAAAGATTGTTTGGGTATGCGAGTCACACGGAACGAAGGCAAGCTGTCACTCGATCAAACAAAGTACATCGAGCAAGTCATCGAGAAGTTTGGTATGACAGATGCAATACCTGTGTCAACTCCTATGGAGACAGGTTCACGCCTCACGATACCAGACACCACGGAAGAACAGCTAGATCTTCCATACCAGCAGCTCATTGGAAGTCTAATGTACATTTCCATTGGCACAAGGCCAGATATCGCTCATACCGTGTCTGCCTTGAGTCAATTCAACGTACATTACGGGGAGGTGCATTGGAGAGCTGCAAAACGCGTTCTTCGCTACCTGAAGGCCACCAAATACAAAAAACTGACTTACAGCAGTACCGGCGACCTAATCGGATATGCTGATGCCGATTACGGTAGTAACTTGATCGACAGACGATCATACACTGGTTTTGTGTTCCAGTCAAGTGGCGCAGCAGTATCGTGGGAATCTCGGAAACAGAGAACTGTTGCCACATCGACAACAGAAGCCGAGTACATGGCTCTGAGTGAAGCCTCTAAGGAAGCCATTTACATTCGCTCACTCATTAGCGACATCTTTTCATCTTCGTCGCCTATCGCCATTCACTGTGACAATCAAAGTGCCATCAAACTCACAAAAAATAACACTCATCACGCCCGAACAAAACATATTGACATCAGACATCATTTCGTTCGTGAATCCATTTCCACAAACCAGGTCGATGTCAAGTTCATTCCATCTAATCACCAAACTGCAGACATCCTCACTAAGCCATTACCTAAACTGAGACACTATCAGTAGTCTAGTGTTAGGTTTAGTGTGTCATTTGTCTTTTTGAGTTGTTTGTACAGTAGTGTTAGTTTGTTGGTAGGGCTTTAGTGTTAAGGTACTTTTGATATTATTTTTTTTGTACAGTGAATGTGTATATACAGGGTGTACATAAGTGTTGTGATTACGGGGAGGTGTAAATAAAACCTATTTTGGTTAATCACAACACTGGCACGATAGGTATTAATTCCATATTTAAGTTTTAACTTTTATATCTATTGTCTTTACATCTCTTGTCATTCTTATTCTTCTACTAATATATTACCTACCTCAAGTTTCCACATATCTTTTTATTATAATTTCCTAAACTCACACGCAGGAACACAACAACACATAAGTGATTGTTATTTGGCGGCGGTCTTCTGTAAGGTGGAGGTATTTCACCAGTCAGGCTGCTCCAGTTCGAGCGATATAACGCTATGCACTACCTCTCTTAAATCGGAAAATATTGGATTCTGAATGAACAGATAATAAGTTACAAACAAAAACTCAAGACACAGAAAATATTAAATTTTTCAAAGAGGCTGAAACATCCGCACAAAAATAAGTAGGTAGCGTATATTAAACGTTCTAAATACGGAAAATCCTGTATCGGCTGTAACTAATAACATCGTGTTTACTTAGAAGCTCGGAACATTAATATTGTCCAAGCATCATAATACCGGGATTACAGAGTCGTGTGTGGTCATCGGACCCTGCCCGCGGCTACGACGTAGCTTGTAGACGAATGCTACGAGAAAATATGCTACGAATTTCGTAGAAGCTCCACTACATAACAATGTCGTAGTGTTGTTATGGGATTAATTAGGAATGTTAATACTAATGCTTGGATTCATATAATCTTATTTAATAATATAGCTTGTGTTTGTTTCATTTATTACGAGTATGTCTTCGTAGGCTTTAAATATAAAAAAAAACATCTCCCTAACGATGGGGGATTCCAACCCACGTATCGCGTATCGCGTGTACCGCTATTTCGACTGTAGTTCTAAACGTATACGGTAGAGGCCACTTACAAAAGGCTAAGAGGTTAATACAACATAAGAATTCATCGCTTAGGATAAGCTAAATATATATATATATATATATATATATATATATATTTAAATAACAACAGTAATATATAAACAAATGAAGCTACCTCCGATTCGGAACCTATAACCACAAAGAAGAAAACGGTAAGAAAGTTCGGCAGCTTTTATTACAAAAAAAGCTACCCTAAAACTAGTTTTGCACTAAGACATACTAGGTAGCTTGTTAATGTCAAATATAAAACAATATTGAAGTGACGAGAAAAGTTTAAGAGAGGTAGGGCACAGTGATTTATCGCTCGAACTGGAGCAGCCCGACTGGTGAAATACCTCCACCTTACAGAAGACCGCAGCCTAATAACAATCACTTCTGTGTTGTTGTGTTCCTGCGAGTGAGTATGGTTTCCAGAGCTCCTGGGGAGTGCTACAATAGCAGGGGTCAAGCCTTCAAGGTAAGGGTGACAAGTCCAGTAACAGATTTACTATGCTGTAAATATCGCCCTTCAGCTAGGACCTCATTTCTACTTAACATCAGGTGGGATGAGGTCAATTTTAAAGTGCAATATAAAAAAAAAATTAATCGCGGTTGATAATTTAAAAAAACTTTCTTATTTCATTGATGTTAAACAAATTTACACAAACCGTATCGCCGACTGGTTAAATATTAACCCAATATAGTAAAACAACCGGCAGTGTAACACGGCAGCCGAGCAAACTCAATCAAATTTAAGAACGTCACGCGGAACCCTCCGAGCCTATTAATTTTGACGAAATTGATTCGAGAATTTTGCGCATCCTCAATAAGGCTTTGCATAATACTCTTGAGACTAGCTGTCGCCCCCGGCTAGGGCCGCACAAGAATAACAGATTCAATAAAGATAGATAACATATCTATATGTATACTTTTTTGCACAAAAATTAGGTTTACGGACAAATTGTGGTACAATTTAGACGGTCTTATCGCTAGAAAGCAATCTCTTTAAAACGACTCTAAGAGGAAATAGTAAATAACGAGTAATTAGTGGAATGGAGACACTGATTTATTTTAAAAAAATAAGTAGGTGCGAAATCTTTATAAATTAAAATGAATCGGCAAAATGTATATGTACCCGCATTACTACAGGAATATTGTACCAAATTTGATACATAATTCTTTTTTTATAACTTTTTAGGTATTTTTATGTTTTTTTTAAAGAAGTAAAATGCATTGTAACACCGGCACCGTGTCGCTGCTTCGGGGAAAGGTAGCGGCGTGTGAGAAACTTCCCCGCTCTGAGAAGAGTGAAGACTACCAACTAAAAAACCCCCGCACAGAGGTACGGAGGGTTTGTTTGAATTTCCGAATCCAAATTCAAGGGCCTGATTCATCAACGACAAAAAAATTATTCAATAGTAATATTTTGTCTCTGCCCAATCGTATACAATTGTAGGTCAAGAAAGAGATAAAACACACTTTCCGATTTCGAATCCGATTACTATGTTTTGTGAATAGGCAGACATTGAACGCAAGTGTCTTGATCTTGAACAGCAATGGGCATTAACTTTAAGGTTATGGTCGCACTACGGTTTTTTCCTGCAAACAGTAAATCGTGAAACCTCGAAGCCGCCCGAAATGCACGCACTTCGGTTAAAAACCGCGACGCCAATAATTATTAGTATAAATAGGTATTAATAGTTTTTTTCCGCTAAACATTCTGGAACAAAACGCGGTTTTCAAATCAGTCAGTCAGTAAAAGAGGTAGGGCATAGCAATTTATCGCTCGAACTAGAGTAGCCCGACTGGTGAAATACCTCCACCTTACAGAAAACTGCAGCCAAATAACAATCACTTCTGTGTTGTGTTCCTGCGTGTGAGTATGGTTTCCAGAGGTCTTGGAGGGTGCTTCATTAGTAGCAGGGGTCAAGCCTTCAAGGTAAGGGTGACAAGTCCATATTTATTATGCTGTACTTGTCACCCTTAAGCTAGACCTCATTACCACTTAACATCAGGTGGGATGAGGTCAATCTTGAAGTGCAATATAAAAAAAAGTCTCGGATAAAAACCATAGTGCGGCCGCTTCCATTAGTTTCTTTGATTCACAAAATTAGGGGCAGTTTAGCCGTAGCACGGCCTTAGTCTTATTCGATCAGGCCAATAAGTGTTCATAGTTTTAAACAGAATTAAATACACAGCTAAAGCTCTTTAAGCGCTTGTTAATTGGAGGCGACGCCCGTCCAGCGCTCCCGTCCCCAGGGTGTCGCCTTCGCTTCGAGTTCTAATCTGCTCCAAGTTGGCCAATCACGGCTTGGCTTTACCGCCTTGGATGTCTCTAGGGAGTCTTTTGAAAAACAGAACTTGTTTATTTTAAAATGTTACGTACGTGCAAAATAGTTTGAAATCCTTTTTTTGATTTGTATAGTGCTTTACACCGCACTAGCGAACTTTAATCGATAAGTATTTAGTTCTAAATATATTCGGCAGAGGGCAATTACCATAGGCTAACGGGTTAATACAGCAGAGAAATTTCATTGCCTACAATAACTTGCGGTTAGCTCCGTTGGAAAAGCAGCACGCGCGATACGTGAAGATAGTGGGTTTGATTGCCGCACCGCATAAAAAATTCTGTTTCTTTAAAATAGATTAAAATCAGTGCTTAAGTGCTTATCCACTGATTTTAATATGTTTAAATAAAACAATATCGTTTTAACTGTTTAAATAAATAAATAAACCTCATTGTTGGTAATTGTTTGGTGTTTTGTATATTTTGGTCATAGAGATATCAGTTAAACTGAGTACACAATTTTTACCCGTAAAATAGTAGTTTTTACACAAAAAACAAAGCTCTGTAGTAAAATAAAATGTCACAAAATAAATACAAACTTAACTTAAATTTTACCTAAAGTATTTCATTTTTTTTTACAGAGATTAATATATATCAGTATGGACAAGTAATTGTTAAGTCGAATTTGGCATATTGATTTTTTTAACAGACAAACTAATCGATGTGTGGAAAATATAGGGCAGTTAAAAATAAATAAATCGTTTGGTGTCTATTCAGTTGTCAAAACTGTCAAAATTAAAAAGGAGCTACGAATCAACCAAAAAGTCGGATTACGATGTCGTTAGACCCCATCCTAGAATAAGACTAAAAATACTCCACGTTCCGAGATGAGCAAAACACGTGTCATGTGCAATTAAGTGATCACTATGTTCCTTCATAACTTAATTGGGAGTCTAAGTTTGACTTGTGCTGAAGCGAGGAGGCGAAGAAATCCCGAGAGGCCCGGCACTTCGATCAGAAACTTTTAGAAGGCAGAGCTAGCCAATGATGGAACTCCTAGGGGATGGAACCGTATATTCATAGTGTGAAGTGGACTTAACAGTACGAATGTAGAAGTTTTCCTATCTATACTATATATTACAAAGCTGACGAGTTTATTTGAACACGTTCATCTCAAAAACAAATAAACAATTCTGGTTCGAATTGGAAAATTTCATATTGTGTCAGGTCTGGTTGGTGCCGTCGTTGTTTCAAGTTCCTGTAACACAAGTAATTTAACTACCTACTACAGAAGCACAGCAATGTATGTCATGTTGTCCAATAATCATAACATGTATATGCATAAATATGCAGCAAGCTCGTTAGGAATAAAACTTTATACGAGTATGCTAGCTTGGAAACAGTCGATCTACGATAGGAAAACAGAGAATAGTGCCACTAAACCTCGTCGCAATACTCTATTCTAGATTTATTGCAAATGAAGTCGTAAGCAGGAACCACAAGTGTGAAAGTGGGGCAAACTTTTTATTAGTAGGTAGATAGGTATTCTTTATATCACTCTAGCATAGACTTCCTTCGTTATTGGTCAAATAGACCATTCAAACATTTTGCCTGCATGTATCAATCTGCCCATTTTATGACAAAACTGGAGAACAGGTTTACCGAATTGGCTACTACGAAAGTTTGTTTATACCCCTACCCCTTATTTTCAAAACAAAAAGTAGCCTATGCCCGTTCTATAGGTTTACCGTATACCAAATTTTATCAAAATTGGTTCAGTGGTTTTGGCGTGACAGACAGACAGACAGTTACTAAGGCATTTATAATTAGTAAAATATTAGTCTGGATTACGCTCCTTCAAATGATTAAATGTAGAAAACACACTGTAAATAGTCCACGTTGGTCCAAAGTAATTGATTATAGTTTGAAGTATATCACTTTAACTGTTTTAAACATTTAAAATACTGACTCCGTCAGCTCGTGACCACGGTTGGTGCAACCTAACCGAAACGTCGGGCAGTAAGTAGTTCGTATTAACTACTAAATAAAAATGGTGTCGCGTTTTGACCCGTTAAATTATTTTAATAATAATGATTGAAACGGAACGCGAAAGTCTTAAAACTTTAACTGTTTGTACGATCAAAAGAAAGTATACCACTATACACTGTACTAAGTGTATGTACACTTTGGACTTTGCACCGCCCTTATCTCGTCCGTTGAAGAACCAATATCGAACTGGAAGTTCGATGTAAGACAAAACAAGACAAATAAATATTTAACGAAACAAATTTTTATTCATGAATGTTGATACGTCCATGATACTATGTAAGTAAGTGGCTTAAATGTAGATTAATCAATTTGTATGTTTTTACTTTAATCTTTGCGTTTCTTTATTCTTTTCGTAAACTTTGTTGTCGAAAGATCATGTTTAGGCCGAAAAACTATTGCTACATTTAGTGGCCGAAAACGATGACTTGAAGGTTTAAGTGACCAATCAGTAAGAAAAATCGTAGAAGATGATAAACTAATATTTAATATGATATCATGGAATTATGCATAAAAGAACAATACTACGAAGATTTGCTACTAACAGCAACACTAAAAAAAATGTTTTTATTATTTCTATTTATCAGATCATGGTCTAGAAAGAAAATATTAACTTTTTTGACAGCTTCATGATTCTAGAGGTTCTAGGGTAACAAAGGGCTCGTGTACCAAACAGGGTACACGAACTAGGCTGAACCGCTTCTGCCCATGTATCACATGCGTTACACCGGCATGTTAACTGTGAACGTAAAATGTCAAACTCGTCGATATTTTAACAAAGTCTTAATATTTTTTATTGTATATGAAAATTTGACCGTTCCGAAATAATAATGTGTATTTATATATAATTTTATATGTATATCATTTTTTTAGATAATTATTTGACAAAACACATTATTAAAACAATTACCTACTTGATGACAGCGATCGATGCCTCTGCCATGCAGGGGACGTTGATTAGGTTGATATAAATTAAAATCAATACTGGACAACATTCCATACATTGCTGATTCTGTGGTAAGCAGCTAAAGCATTTGTGTTACAGAAATCAGAAAAAAATGACGGTACCACGATACCCAGACCCGAGACAATACTGATAAATTCGTTTTCTATAATGAACTTACCGGGAGTCGAACCCAAAACCTAAGAGATGACTCCACGCTGAATTCCGGCCCACTCACCTCTCAGTTCAGGAGGTCGTCAATATGGTGATTGACACAGCATTACTGGTGCACTTTAAATTTTGGCATCTTTTCGATGGTTTGGGCTGAAGCCGAAATAATTGCCGAGATAGTACATTTAGGCCGAATGTGGCCGAAATAGAAGCTCCGTTTGAACACTATTTGTCGGTTACCCAGCGGAGTCCTTCAATTACTAATTGAGCAAACAGGCAATCAGCCACAGTGGTTTACGTTCCGTGAAATGTTCGCTCCGATCGGTATGTAGGATATACCAATTAGCATCAACAATAAACAATATACTTAGAAAAAAAAATGCTAAGATCGGTTGCATTTTTAAAATAAGTATAAAAAGTGACGATACAGCTCACCAAAGTTCCGTGGATTGTATACATCGCTAATGATTTAGATTATATAATGCTATAATTAACTTATAGGAATATAATTACTTAGATACTAACCACTAAAATTTACAACTACTAATGCGAAGATTAGGCATTTCCTTTTAAGTTGGCGGGTTTGGTTTTTAAGTTTAAATCGATTTTATTATTTTTATAGTACTAAACGCCGTACTAGCGAACATTAAATATTAGAAACAGAAATTTTTTATCTCCCCTTGCGGTGCAGGAATCGAACCCACGACCTTCACGTATCGCGCGTGCTGCTCTTTTAATAGCTTATCTGTGTATTTATTCCAATGTATCTTAAATAACTAGCCTTAATAATTAAAAATTCTGCTAAGTCACTATTCAAACTTAGCAGCCCGACTGGTGAGTTACCTCCACCTTACAGAAGACCGCAACCAATAATAATCACTTCGATGTTGTTGAGTAAGGTTTCCAGAGCAACTGGGGAAGGAGAGTGCGACAAGTCCAGTAATAGCTTTATTGCATAATTTCTTTGTTTCATTAGCATTTAACATCAGGTAGGATGAGGTAAATCTTGAAGTGCAATATAAAAAAAAATGCGGACGCAGCTAGTTTTGAACTCAATATAGTTCCTGTAGCGATACACACATCGACTCCAATGGCAAGTTTAATGGGGCATATGGCTCCCACCTTTTCAGATTCACGCGCGTTATGGGTTACCGATATCTTCGCCTCACAAGAACTTGGCTGGGGAATTTATCTTATGGAAGTTTTTGTTGATCGATGTGCGTTAACTTTGCTTGACGGTGTAAGAATATGTTAAGATATGCCGAAAATACAAGTAATGTTATCTTCCTCGATTCGGATTATGGTAATGGTCTGGAAAAGCTTTATTTATACTCGGTTGTTTTTGCGTGGTAACTTCATATTTATTAGTCCAGGAGACTCTGTCCTTTATTTTGAATTACAATATCTTATGCACTTAATCCCGACCCGATAACGGCCAGTATTGGAACTATGGTACTATATAACACGTGATGTTTGCAAGGTGGCGGGGGAGGGCTTAGTTTTAACCCCACCATGATGTTTCACCAAGGGGGAGGGGAGGGGTTAAAAATGTCAAAAAACATCACATGATTAATGGACGATCTCATAGCAGAGGTAGTTGTACCATAGTGCTTCGGGTCCTTCTAAATGTTCAAAGATAAAAGAAACATTTATTGTTCTCAAAGCTCGGTTTTGCGCCATATTTTAGGGTGATTTTGTCATAACCGCTACGCTTGGCAGGCGGATTGGATTCAGAACGTAAAATGGTACTCTGCAGACCTGCCTGCATCATCCGGTGCGTATTTCCCTTAGTCGCTTTCTACAACAACCAAGGGACGAGAGAGTATGTTGGTGTTATTCTGGGCCGGCACTACACTTCAAGTAATGATAGTCAAAACTTAAATTTATCGAACCTCAAAAAAACAAAAAAGTGCAGTTTTCTAATCGCTTCTTGCAAACCAACGCAGAATTGTCCAACACAACGCATTGTTCCATCTGGTTGCGTCTCAAATGATACATATTGGAATAACATTTACTTTACCTTTATTCGGTCTGAATGTTTTCGCCGACGATCGTACCTGGAATGAGAATAAAACGTTATTTCAGGCTCCAACTGTTTTTCTTGACGTCAAACATGATTCGAAGGAAGCGGTTTGAGTAATCTACGATATAATGTGTGATTTTAGACATGGAATTTTTCTTCAACTGTTCTATTCGGTAGCGATATAACATCTATTGCTATAAAATAATAAAAAAAACATCTTAACACAAATATGTCTTCATGTTAGAACATGACTGTGGTTATATTAAACTAGCGATCCCGGCGAACTTCGTTTCGCCTTAAAGGATTTTCCTGCTTTTCTCTTGAAATATATCCTGAATTTTCTTTGCTATAAACCTCACGGAGCCCAAGACCTTTCCAACAAATACAAAACCGTGGAAATCGGTTCGTCCGTTCTGAAGTTATAACGTCAGGGAGGAAAACCCGACTTATTTTTATATAGTAGATATACATATTTGTGTCAGACCATCGGTTTCAAGTAGATTGTATAATTAATAACCTGTTCTACGATCTTTTAACTATTATAAATGGAATTATATAAGACAAATTATAATTTGTCTATATATTTATTGCACTATAGTGCATCACATCACGCTAATGAACTTTAAATATTTAAGAGAGATAGGGCATAGCGAACTGGAGCAAATAGACTAGTGAAATACCACCACTTTACAGAAGACCATAGCCAAATAAAAATCACTTTTTGTTGTTGTGTTCTTGTATGTGAGTAAGGTTTCCAGAGGTCCTGGGGGGGGGGGGGGGGCGTGTTTCATTAGTAGCATGAACAAGTCCAGTACTTGTCGCCCTTTTAAGCTAGAACCTCGTTATCCTCAAATTTTTCGGATTCAGCATAGGATTGGAGCTACAGCTACATACCTAGTATACCTCTATATAGGTAACTACATATTTACCTGGGATCGTAATTCTCACGAAAATAGGCTTCAATTGGAATGCAAAGTTTCAATAACGCGTTAATGTAATAATGACGACCTCCGTAGCCGCGAGGCGAGCGGGCCTGACTTTGGCGAGCGCCATCTCTGAGGTTCCGGGTTCGATCCCCGGTCGGGTCAATATGGGAAACGAACTTTTCCATATTGTCTCGGGTCTGGGTGTTGTGGTTCCGTCGTTGTTTCTGATTTCTGTAACACAAGTGCTTAAGCTACTTCCCACAGAATCAGAGCAATGTATGTGATGTTGTCCAATATTTATTTATTATTTATTTAATGTTAATCTGATCAGTGCTAATAGCTTTTAAACTGTGCACGTATTTGTAATGTCGTGTACTAATTAGAGCAATAAAAGTATTATGACACGAAATTGTAAATGCATTAATGAGTAAATAACGCATTTTATTATTATTTTTGTAGTTTCTTTTGCTTTTTCGTAAATATGACACACGTGATAGTTTTTCTAAATAATTAAAAAGTATCATATACTTACCTTCCAGTCTAACATACCTATTTCGTGCTGAGATTTAGTTAACGGCCTAGGCTTTAAACTAAATTCCTAATAAAGCCTAACTGGCTGACTGGTATCTATATCTCTTAGGACGAACTGTCGCAGAACCAATTAATTTGGCCGGGGAAAATGTAATTTATTCTTTTCGTAGCAAGGGCACGGTCTCTTCATCGGGGATGCAAATTTTACAGCAAGCGACTTCATTACTGCTGCCCCTAGAATATTCTATTAACGAAATCGTTTTTGGGGTTCAACTGAGAATTAAGAAACCACATTTACACAAATATTAGAAACAGAAAAACTCTCTTAGCAGAAGAGCAGCACGCGCGATACGTGAAGTTCGTGGGTTCAATTCCCGCACCGCAAGGGGAGATAAAAATTTTCTGTTTCTAATATTTAAAGTTCGCTAGTACGGCGTTTAGTAGGTACTATAAAAATAATAAAATCACATTTACACAACTACATTTTTTTAAACATCAAACAGCTTTTGTGTCATGAACAATAGTGTTAATTCTGTACTTAATTATTTATGATTGTATAACGGTACCAAGTAAAATATGGAGGTACCAGCGATTTTTTTCCTTTTACAAAACATAAGTGCATATGTTGCTTATTTTGTGATCAGGTCAATGTGTAACATGTTGTCTTGTATTGTACGTTATATTCCTTTGAATATAGTCGAGTGAAGCAATATCTGGTATATATGTCATGTTTGTGAACAGTTGCCGCCTTTGGGGACTGGTTTATTCCAGCTTACCTTGCGAAAATGAATTATTACCTAATTGTGTCTTCAGTCATCAAAAGACATCTATATGTATGACTTGGTCCAAAATGATCGGCTCATAGTAATATGTTAGATGCTAGTCCTGTAACATATGTTTAGTTTCTTACCGACACCGTTTTCTACTGTTAACAGAACATCAAAGTAGACATTTGCAGTCGAATTTTAGTTCTTATGCCCTCCACTTAAGGGGGGTACAAAGTCCAAAGGGTGTAGTCTGGCGTGCTTTTGACCGTACTTAAAGGATTCAATTTACTTTACTACGTTATAGTTACTGTTCCAATTTAAACTTATTTACGAAATCACATAACAGTAGAAAAACTACGAAAAAAAACACAGCCAAACCCCGTTGCTAGGCGACCTAAAGCACCAAAAAAATACCAGGTACCTAACAACGGGGCTGCCAGATCTGTCGCCAACAGTTACAAATGCATTGAAAATACAATGAAAAGTTTATCTCTACTGTTAAATTCGTTTCAAAGTTAACTACTTGTAAAAAATATATATTGCATCTCAACGGAACCTCGAAACTCATTTCATCTTCGCTCTTATTTTTTTTTCCTTCGTTACAATCTTAACGAGGCGGTGTTTTCGCGGAATCGCTTTGAATTAAAAGGGTGTTTAACTTGATTTGTGTCCATTTGTTCCGGTTACGCCGTTGGTTGATTAAAAAGAGTCCTGTTTTGGTGCGATTCATTTTGCGTTTGACGTTTCCGGACCTAAATTTCTTGCTTAAGGGAAATCTTTTAGGCGGCTTTATGGATGAATTTTTTAATCTCAGCTTTATACTAGAAGGGTACTTTTGTAATTGGTATTTCCTACCATGAAAGGACGAATAGTAAGAAGTTAGGAACACAAGTGTACAGTCGTCGTCAGATATATCGGAGCAGACAAAGTGACCAAATACTTCTGAACAGTTAAAATATAAAAAAGTTCCATACACCACAAGTTACCATTAATACCTGAACATTCATTACTTCAATAATATCTGAGCAGTTGACCGGGTGTTGAGCCTTATTAGCCATGGGGTTCAAATAACCTGGTTGAGTTCAATGCCAAAAAAACCCAAGTGTTGCATTTTCGACAAAATCGTCCCAATTCCTTCCTCTCCCCATTCTTCGGGGCACTTCGCTTTGCCTGCGTAACAGCCTAAGCATGCTCGCCATGGACATCTGCTGCAATCTTAATCAAGGTCAGTACATCGAGAGTCTCATCTCATTAGCATCTAAAAAACTGGGGATCCTGAACAGAGTGCGTCGGTTTTTCACGCCGGACCAGCTTTGTCTTTTATATAAGACTCAAGTCCGGTCTTGTCTGGAATACTGTTCTGGAATGGACTGGAATCGCATCTCTGGGACGGTGCCACCAAATACCTCATAGATGCCCTTGATAGGTTGCAGCGAAGGGCTGTGCCCATAATTAACGATGAAGAGATTACAGGGAACCTTGAACCTCTTCAACTACGCAGAGACATTGGTTCATTAAGCGTTTTTTATCGGCTTTATCATGGTGAGTGTTCCGAGGAACTGTTTTCCCTTATCCCACCCTCTCCTTTCCTTCACAGAACCACAAGAGCCGGCCAACGATGTCATCGCTTCACCGTGGAAAATATTCCATCACGAACAAAAAAATTTGGTAACTCCTATCTTTGCCGCACCATAAAGAAGTGGAACTCGTTGCCGGCTCATGTGTTTCCTCCTTCCTTTGACATGGATTCCTTCAAAAGGAGCGTGAAGAAACATCTTGCGGGCCAGTATGGCGATGCTAACGGGTAGGATATTTTGATATCAAATCCGTTGTCATCGCGATGTGGGTTCCTCTCTTGCTTACCATCAGGCTGGGAGGAGCCAATATACTACGCTACTATAAAAAAAAAATGTTAACAATGTTACTTTTTGATTTTCGAGAACTAATCATTTTATTTGGGGTGTAATTAATTAGTAACTTGAAGCAAAAATCAGTGGTATCGAAACTTTTATTTAGCTACAGAATTTGACCATAGAACAAATATTTGAGAGACTAATAACACACGCTGTCTTCGATCGTTTTATTCGAAAGTTAAGCATTAGTAAATAAGATAATGTGATAGTGTTATAGTTCAATAAATGTAGTGTAGGTACCTATACTCCATTAACTGAATATTGTGTGTCACAGCCTAAACATGAACACAAAAGAGTTCATGTGATTTAACACAAACGAAAGCAGCCAGTCATCTTCAGCAGGTAAAAGGAAAACGCTCAGTCAGCTATTTTAAGAGATCAGCCGGTACTGGTGTACCTACAAGCAACCATTATTAACTTTATAAATAAGACAAACTGTGAGTGGAAGTATAAACTCTGAGACTCAAGGAGAAAGTCTACATTTCAGTATTGGCGCCATCTTAATAAATAACAATAATTGTTTTTTATAAATTAATAAGTATTAGTTATGAAATTTCACTGAGCCCCACACAAGGCTGTCATTTGTGGTCGTTATAGTTTAACTGTATTCCCATGGCACCATCAATAGGTGATGAGAGGTGCGTAGGGGTTTAAGTGAGTAGTTCCCGCTCTTCTTAGAGCGGGGAAGTTCCACACTGGTTGACAGGTGCATGTGTGTACGGTACGGTGCACCAAAACATTTCACCCCCTATAAATGTCCTATGGGGAGCAAAGTGAGATATTCAATAAAGTGGAAAATTAAAGTGTAAATGCCGCATGCCTTCTTACATTACATTATTATTATAGAGAACCAAACAATACCTGTTATTTTTCCTTGGTTTTGTTTAAATATTGCTTAAATATCTCCGAGGTTGATTTGATTCCCAGTCGGTTCAATATAGGAAACGAACTTTTATATGTTATTTGGGATTGGATTTGGTAGTACCGTCATTGTTTCTAATTTCTACGTACTTAAGCTACTTAGCATAGATTCATATCGCTCTATGTGGTGTTGTCATAATAAATTAAGATTGTATATATTTTTAAATATTAATCGCTTTTCCTAGCCATCAAAGTTAGTACGAGATACGGCTTTAGATTTAAGCCCGACAGGTGCTAGGCCGCTAGCGACCGGTCGGAGCCGCCAACGCTTAGCAAACAGTGGTAATGGATGACTTAGCTTTTTCGGCTTAAAATGTACTGTGAAATATGGTACAAAATCCAAAGGTGTCAATGACCTTTCAACGTTCAGCATTAATTCGTTCGTGCTGCAAAAAAGACGCTATAAGTCCTACATCTTTTAGATAACGTTTACTCGCTTTTAAAAAACTACTATCTAGATCTCGTTCAAATCAATTTTCAATGGAAGTTTGCATGGTGATGTACATCTTATATTTTTTAAATTTTATCATTCTTCTATTTGAAATGTTACCACTTTGGAATTGTCTCTCGCGCTAACTATTCAAACCTCATTATCAGTTTACGCCATTTGGCTAGGGAACCCTAAAAAAAGGTTTAATTAGCAAGTTCATTAAATAACATAGTGTTGAAAAAAATACTGTTTTCTGTTAAGCTCGATATGCCTTAATGTATCTTATAAGTTAGCGCGGGTCAAAAGATATGTACCTTTTAATATTAGGAGCAGCAGGACCAATTTGGGTCACCACGCCACCACGAACAGACTACAGCGACAGTATATTTAACTTTGATGTGACCTTGACATCTTTGCAGATAAGCCCCAGAAATTTAGGCGTCAGATACTTCGGTCTTTTGATATGGCGTCAAGATAGAGACTGACAGTTTCATATCCAATTATGTTTATAAATAATTCAAATATTATGTTACTAAGCCCTATTTTACCTTTGTTTATAAAATAAAAATGTAAGTCCACATTGCATGCCGTGGCAACCTCTAATTAAGAAGACGCTTAGCTTTAAGTTTATGTTGTTCCTTAGTATGTATTGTCAGCATTTTTCTTGTCGGTTGTCCTAATAAAGAAAAATAAAAAAATTAAATAAAATAAATAAAAAAAAGTCCAGAATACTCGAGAGTCAGCATGTTTTTCATATTTGGGATATTATTATAATATTATTATGTTTCAATCAATCTATGAGTTACTAATCTTAGTTTGTCTGCGATGGCTTAGGCGTTAAGGCTGCTTGATTGATTGAGATTATCCTCTCAACGGCGCCTAAGGCTGAATATTGTTCAGGCGAATACATTCAAGTGAGTTGTATCGAATTAAGTTCTGAGTTACCGTGACAATTAAACTGTTTTATATAATATTCCTTAGCAATTTACAATATCTATATAAAAGTTGTAATGTTGAACTACATTATGTACCTACATTGTTCTGATTCTATGGTAAGTTAGTAAAGCAATATATAATATTTTGAGTAAATGCATTTTCATATTAAAAATTTCAAATTAATCTCAATGCCTACGGAAGTAAAATGTTTAAAACTAAAATAAGTAAATTGAATAGTACAGAATTTCATGATATAAATCTAAGCTTTAGCTCAAAAAATAAGTATGATATAAAACTTTAAACTTATGAATGAATGATCTCTGTAGCTTAGAGGCGAGCGAGCGAGCGAGCCGGCGCGTCGCGCAATCTCTGAGGTCCCGGGTTTGATCGCCGTTCAGGTCATTATAAGAAATTAACTTTTCTATGTTGTCTCGGGTCTGGGTGATGTGCTACCGTTGTTGTTTGTGATTTCTGATACATAAGTGCTTAAGTTACCTATCACAGATTCAGAGTAATATGTGATGTTCAGAGTAACAAAGCGACCAAATTTTAATGTACCATTGAAAAAAAAAATGTACAGTCGCCAGCAAGTCAAGGTAAACACTTGCAGTTCGATATTAGTTCTTATTTACATGACATAAGGGTGATAAAAAGTCCAAAGTCTGACGTGTTTTTGTCTGTACGAACTTCGCTAAGTTACGCCCAACGTGTCCGCTCGAGTTTTAATTAAATTTCCAATCGTCGAAGCAGCTTTATCGCTTTGCCATAAAGAGTTATAGCCTGTTAATGTTTGAGCCCATCACTGAAAACAAATAACGGTACGGTAGAGCGACATCTAAATGATGATTAAGGCGACTTAATAAAACCAAACGATGATGAAGTATTAACAAGTCTGACGTACCTATATAAACTTTAAGACTTTCGCATTCCATTTTAAGCATTTAAAATAATTTAAAGGGTCAAAACGCGGCACCATTTTTATTTAGTAGTTAATACGAACTACTTACTGCCCGAGTCAGCTCGTGACCACGGTTGGTGCAACCTAACTGAAACGTCGAGCAGTAAATAGTTCGTATTAACTACTAAATAAAAATGGTGTCGCGTTTTGACCCGTTAAATTATTTCAAAAATCTGACGTATTTTATGTTTCTAACAGCGATCACTTAAAGTTTATTTAAGCCTTAAGCGTGTTCCTTAACCATAGTGGGTGTGGCGGAGCTGCAAAAACTATACTATAATATATTATGTTCTCGTATTTTATATCCATCCTATGATTGTAAACATCTCTGAGCTTCGATTCCCGTTCGGGTCAATATGGAAAAACAAACTATTCCATATTGTTTCGGATCTGGGCGTTGTGGTACCGTCGTTGTGTCTAATTTCTAAACAACACAAGTGCTTTAGCTACTCACCCCCGAGTCAGAGCAGTGTGTGTGATTTGTCTTACATTTGTTTATTTGTCTATTAAGTGACTATGCCTATTAGGTACCTACTGAAAGGCATAATTAGGATGTCTAGCTTTAATTGATTCGTTTCCATCTGGTTTGAATTTAGTTGCCAGCGCACATTTTCCAAAATTTAACATAAGTAAATTTGCTGGTAATGCAATCATGGTATTAAGTGAAATAGATTTGCGAAGAAGATTATTCTTTTTGTAAAACAATACCTTGATCCACTCAGTCGCAATAATGGATTTTGCTGCTATATCTACACAACATAAAAATACCATGATTATTTTAATTTGTTTGCTTTTAAGGAATAACTTTGCTTTAATATCTTAAATTATTTTAATTTGCTTGTAAATTCATTGAAAAGATAATTTTAGCAAAATGTTCCCCGATTCGGTTCCTTGCGGACGTCGCCGGACGCGGATCTAATTACGCTCATCGCACTAATTAATTTCATTAATCGTGATTCATATGGCACGACTAGTAAACGGAACTTAGAGCATTTAAGCACCTTTTATGTCTTGAAAAAACGGTATTTGGTTTTGCGTCTGTGCTTTGTATAGAAACGTAACTTTGGACTTTGTACGAGTACCATCCTTATGTCGCTGACGTAAGAAGTAAAATCGAACCACAAGTTGATTGCTTTGATGTGCTGCCGACCTACATGCTGTCAACCGTACATACTTGTAGCTACAACAAAACAGGGTGAAGGAAACTGTGCATTTGGGATTAAGCGCTTGTAAAGTGATCATCAGGGATGAATGAATATCAGTCAAACACAGATTTGTCAACAATATGGAATTATTATCAGCCTATCTCGGCATCGTCTAGATCCTGTTTTTTTTTCAATTGAGTTTGGTCATCTTGCCTCACTTCGGTGCATCTTATTTAAATTGATTTACAACAACATACAATAACCGTATTTTTTTTTAACTTGAACAAAATCATAACACAATTGGGCACCTAATAATTTAGCGCTGTAATTTTATCTCACTCTTCCATGGCCCTAGTTTAAGGTGGAGATCCACTCAAAAACCTCTAAAACTCTTGTGTTATCTAACGCGATGAATCCTCTAAAACATTTTTTTGCCATAGTGACAAGTGCCTTAATTTTCCTTGGAGTAACTTCACGGACTGAACGCAGAGCTATACTTAAATATTCAACGTCTTCTCCAAAAAGTGCCTCATTATCGTGTCTTGTAAATCGCGCTTTAAAGACGCAATCTGACGACGAAATTAAACTCTTATTGAGTGTTTGTTCGGCGATAAAGCTAATAATAATGACTTGCAGACGGCCATTCATTACGCTCGTAAGTCGGCCACTTTCCCGCGCCTTTTATGGTATACTTGAGGGTAAATCAGATGACAAAGAGGCTGATATCTAATAAAAAATGGTCAAGCGCGAATCCGCCTTGGATACCTGTGGGTTTTGTACTGTCTTTTACAGTACCTTCCTCTTGACCGGACACTCATATCAGAGTCATTGTGAACAATGTGGTACACGAGGTGGTTGCGTTTTAGGGTTCCATATCCAAAAGGTGAAAACGGAACCCTATTATTATGACTTCGATGTCTGTCCGTCCGTCCGTCTGTCTGTCACCAGGCTGTATCTCAAGGCCGGCGATGTTGTGGTGGTTCTTAAAAATTTCCCACAGCATTATAATTAAGGCGTCCTTTTTAGGGCAGTAGAGTCCCACACACGCGGTCACCTCCCTCGGGTGACGGTACGGTGAGCCAAGCATTTCCCCCCGCCAAAAAAAAAATCTCAAGAATCGTTAAAGCTAGAGATTTGAAATTTTCACAGATTATGTATTTCCGTTGCCGCTATAACATCAAACACAATAAAATAATATTTAAAGCGGGCTCCCATACAATAAACGTGATTTTTAGCCATTTTTTGCTGAATGTTATTTATAGACAGACGGGGAAATTAAAAAAAGGTTACAATATTGTGTGTAATGTTGAATAGATAATGGTACGGAACCCTCCGTGCGGGAGTGTGGCTCGTACTTGGCCGGTTTTATTAACCTTCCTCTAGACCGGACACTCTAAGAGTCATCACTAACAATGAGGCATACGCGGTGGCTGGCGTTTTTTTTTCAAATATTTATTTCGAGCTCATAATAGTCAGCTTTCTGCGTCCGCACCGTTTAGTTTTTGAACAATTTCGAGTCAAAAATTTAAGACTTTAACGTTTTAAACCTTTAACATGAACAGTCAGCTTGTAACCACGACCAGTGCAACCTAACCAAAACGTCAGGCAGTAAATATTTCGTTAACTGCGTTAACTTATTTAAAAAAAATGTGTTTGATTGTATTAATAATCTGTTTTTCACGCGTACTCTAAATATGAAAGCGTTTGTTTGATAAAACATCTAACAAGATTAGCACCTTACATTTTCCCAGTTCCTTTCAACGACTTATTAATGGAGGTGCCGATTCATCCAACTGAATATTTTTTACAAAAATATCCGTGTTCATTGATATTTTTGGCGAGTCTGAAACATTATAAGGTTTTGCTTGCAAAGTAAAGAAATCAAGTGATTTTTCTAATTTGTACGGGAATAAATACGGAGTATTTGGGATATTTCCTGAAAGTATTTAGATACGAAATTATTAATTTGTGATGCCGTTATGATACCGCATGGAAGTCAAAACAAATAGGAGCTTGACCTTTGAGATTATGTTATACCTAATCATAATCAATTCATTTATTCATGTTGGTTACAAGTAACACTTATGCATCGTCAAAATGAATATAAACAAAAATTAAACCTGCAGCCGGTTCGGAACCTAATCCTACCGAGAAGAACTCGGCAAGAAATTCAGTAGTTATCCTTATCTTTACAATATTTGGGGCTAGAGAACTTAAAAATATGGTGTGCGAGCGAGCAATAAATCATGTCCAGATATGTTTATCATTAAAATATTCATCAAGTTTGTAATACCCTTTTTTCATTAAACATGATTCAACATAGACCTTAAATCTATGCTTATGTAAGTCAATAATACATTGCGGTAACTTGTTGAATATTTTTATACTTAACTAACCTAGTTGTTAAAATTCACGAGCTATTATATTCTACAGTTCTTCAGTTCTCTATTCATATATACAAACTGTAGAAAAAAAATATATCGATTTAGTTATACCTAAATATGAAAGTTCGTGATTTTGTCTGTTCTTCCCCATTTACACAGAATTTCATTTACTTTATTTATCCAATTGTTTGCTTTAATGTAGGTATATAGACATATATAATATATCTATAAGTATATTTAATATATTTGTCATATACGTATGAATATTCTATTCTTTTAAAACATGTGTAGTGTTTAGTTAACTGCAATTTATTATTATTTAATTTGTTGTAATCCATACTATAATTCATACTGTTACTGCACCCATAAACTAACTACGAGTATCTCCTTGACTTATTGGTTGACTGGTAAATATGCTCGTAGGCTTAAATCCACTTTTTGTATCCTACTTATATTATGAAGGCGAAAGTTTGTAAAATGTATAGATGTATGTTTAAGTGTATGTTACTTCTTCACTGAAACTCTATTAAATGGATTTGGATGATACATGAAAGATAGATAGATTGGAAATTAGATTCAATGCAGGATATATTTGTATTGTATATTGATTTTAGTCTGTATATAATTTCGTTTCTATAGTAAAAAAGAAAAATTAAGAGAGGTAGGGCATAGCGATTTCGCTCAAACTGGAGCAGCCCGACTGGTGATACCTCCACCTCACAGAAGACCGCGGCCAAACAACAACCACTTCTGTGTTGTTGTGTTCCTGCGTGTGAGTTAGGTTTCCAGAGTTCCTACATTGCTACATTAGTAGCAAGGGTAAAGCCTTCAAGATAAGGGCGATAAGTTCAGTAACAGATTTATTATCCTTTACTTGTCGCCCTTAATCTAGGATCTCATTACTTCTTAACATCAGGTGGGATTATATCAATATTGATGTGTAATAAAAAAAGGTGTTCATGTCTATTCGAATTTGTACTGTCAATCTGTTACCTAAGGTATTTATTTGATTTCACATACCGCAAAAGTTGGTAAGCCCCGAATATAAAAAAACACTTAAAGCAAAATAAAATAAAGGTCCACGTCTGGCAGGTCAAACGTATGCTTCACCCAGATCGGAGTTCTGACAAAATACGCACCTACATCTTGTCGGGACACGGGTTCGACCGATGGAGGTTAGAAAACCGTTCTGAATGGGAATTAATTGTAATTTATTACTGGTTACCGCCAATATTATTTTCCAAAGAGAGTTCTTGCAATAAAACGTCACCTGTTTCCTAATTCAAGTATCGAATCGGTCTTTAGGTACATAAGCAATTTATATTATTTCCTCTACCTAAAGGTTGTCTGGAAGAGATTGCTCTCTAGCAATAAGACCGCCTATATTGTACATAAATATGTCTGTAAAACCAATTTCTGTAAATTTTCTGTGCAATAAAGTGTATCTATCTATCTATCTATAAGCATTTAAAAAGTAGATAAACATTAAAACGAACTGTATCCTCAGTTAAAGATTTTTTTTTATAGTAGCGCAGTATATTGGCTCCTCCCAGCCTGATGGTAAGCAAGAGAGGAACCCATATCGCGATGACAACGGATTTAATATCGAAATATCTTACCCGTTAGCATCGCCATACTGGCCCGCAAGATGTTCCTTCACGCTCCTTTTGAAGGAATCCATGTCAAAAGAAGGAGGAAACACATTTTGTTTTTTTTTTACATGAAGCACTGCCTGTGCCCGCGAGTTAGTTCCCGTGGGCTACAGGTCTTTATTCCATATGTACATATGTATATACTTTCAGTCGGTTTCACACCTAACTCCCCTTATAATCGAAACAAAAAGTTGTCCATATTTTAATTCAAGTTTCGAGCTATATTTATGCTAAATTTCATATCTCTAATTTAAAACATAAACATTTTCCCATATAAACTTTCAAGGGCGCTATTATCCCCACCCCATCATATTTTCTAAACAAAAAGTAGCCTATGTCAGTTTGAGAAGTTCAACGTATACCTATATCTACCAAATTTAAAAATATATATATTATGGAGGTTTGTATATACATGAAAAAAAAGTACCTATTCTGATACTGTAATCCAACAAGATACACGTGTAAGTACAAATAGTACATTAACAAATAACTAAAAGCATTCGTATTTCAAGGATCGAAAAAGGAAAATCATAATCAAGAAATATAAAAGGGGCTTTTCTTTATATTTTCTAGTAACTGTCGATATGTAACTACAATACCGTATCATTCGAAACACTTTTATAACATTCGATTGAGTAATACCTATGTCGTATTTCTGTCTGAAGCTCGATTCCAGCTAAAATATATCAGAAGTATCAGTCGATACGCCCTATCGCAATTAATATCGAGTGTAGGCGTTGTGTAAGTAGGTCTTAGTCTAAAAACATGTTTATTCGAAAGGTTCCACACAGCAGTCATGTACTAGCTGTTGCTAGCGACTTCGTTCGTGTTATATTGCAATAAAAAGTATCATACGATGGTGAAGTGCCAATACCACCTAAGTGTGTTTTTTTGACAAAATTATATACAACCTTATTTTTTACTAATTATATCCTTTTTTCATTCATTCGGACACTGGTAGTTAGGTGGTATTGGTACTTCACCATCAATATATGTTAACTTAGTATCTCATCTGTCTTTCTACCAAAATTCATCGAAATAAATTTTGTAGTTTTGGAGCGATAAAGTAACAGACAAATATATTAAGACAGCTAAAAATCTTCGCGTTTACTATTATTAGTAGGTACCATAGCTACATCTTATGTAAACACAACAGATAAAAAACTCAAAAAATATGAAAAACATTATTATTAAATAGTTATTTTTATGTAAATAGAACGGCAATTTATTATTATGATGAATTAAAAAGGTTTGCTTCATTTAAACAAGTTTTAAGAGAACTAAAATAGGTCTAGCCTGTCCAAAAAGTGCGCGCTATAACGACATTAAACGATATTACGCAGGGTAATAAAACCTTTAATTCACATTGTCTGGAGTTCTTATTATAAGGGATAATCTTTTTTTTCTGACGAGCAATGTTTTAAATGAAAATTAAAGTAAAATCTTTTTAGATATGGAGCCAGATGTCGTATTTCTGTCACAATGTAGGACCCTGATAACAGATTGGTTGTCGGGTGGAGTCCGGCGTGCCTGCTCGAAGGGCAAAAACTCGTACCTACATACGTATGTCTATATAGGTGTACATATATAAAGGGCATGAGTAAAGGTAGGTATTTATTGAAGCTGTGTTGTCATGCTAGCAATATAATAATTAGGATACTAAATCAACCACTAGCTGACGCGACAATCGTTGTCCTATCTTAAAAACGACTGCTTAATTATATTTATATTTTTTCTTTCATAAGATCCTTCTGCTGTCAAAAAAAATACAAGAAAAAAAAGGTGAAATTGGTTCAATCGTTCACGCGTAATGGCGCGACTAAAGTAAATAGGGATAATGTTTTGCATATTAAGATTTTCTATTTGCTAATTAACACACTTGCCCTGTGATTGGCTGTTTTTTGGGTAGACACTGAAAGTAATGTTAAAGTCAAACTACGAATATTTTTTTTATTAATATAAACTTCTTTCATAACACTTAAGAATCATCTCTACAAAACGAAAAAATGCCATTACGGGTTTGGAACTTACTTAAGATACCGGCAAGAAACTCCGTAGTTTATTTTTACAAATGAGAGCTAAATGTTTCACAATTTTTTTCATCAAGGCACAAAGTTTAGTTTGTCAATTGTTAGTAAAAAATAACATATTAACTAGAGCCTTAGTGTAAATTGATACAGGTTTTTTTGTAGAAAAGCAGTGTATTAACTCCTCCCAGCCTAATGGTAAGCAAGAGAGGCACCCACATCGCTATTATAACGGATTTGATATCGTAGTATCCTATCCGTTAGCATCGCCATACTGGCTCGCAAGATGTTTCTTCAAGATGTCGGGTTCCCGAATATGTCTCATATATATATATTTTAAAAATACCTATAAAAAGTTTCTAACTAATACCTTGCCCGGCGTGCCTTATCTGCAGTACCCTCGTCAATCGTAAGCCGCGCCGACTGTACTCCGCTTTACATATTATAATTCTCGAACACCCACATGATTGTTCTATAAAGTATTCTGCGATTATGTGATGAATAATTTAGAGATAACACCATCAGGTTTTAAGGGTTTGAATTGTATTGTTATCATTTTGTTACACAAATGATAATGGTATTTATCACTTTCGAAGTGTCTCTCGCACAGACTATACTTAAACTCAAGAAAAAAATGCAAGCACTACTCGTGTTGGTTTGATGAAAAAAAAATTCAGTTCTAAGTACGGGGAGCCCCCAAAAAGTAACATTTTTTTTATTTATGTGTGAAAAAAAATGCGGTTTTCTAAGAAGTACGAGTATATTCGTATGCTTAGGTTGTGCCAGTGTTGGGCTTTAATCAATTAATTTGTCAAGTACCTTGTAAATTGACTAAAAAAGTGATTGCAATTTAATTAATTACAATTAAATTAATCGCAATTGAACTTTTAATTGCACATTGCAATTAAATTAATTTGATTAACGCGTGACAATTGCAACTCACAATTAAAATAATTGCAATTAACTTTTTTAGTTGTTTTATAAAACAATTAAAACTAACAATTAACTTTTTGTATCAAAATGAAATTAGTAAAGATTTAGGAAAATTAAGCTATAAGTGAGACAAGTATATTTTCAGAGTATAGCCTAACAATTCAAATAAGACTTTAGAAAATATGTTAACGAAAATTTCTAATTCATAATTTCAAGTCTACAAAAAAAGGTATTGATTATTATTTAGATCGGTCTTTTACTTCTTGCCAACATATTTATTTAACTACATATTTATTTAACAAAACAATTAAAAATAAATTAATTGTTAATTGTTACTAATACAGTTAACAATTGAATAATTGTTAATTATATTTTTTCACAATTACAATTGATTAATTGTTAGTTGTTGTGGTTACATTTACCAATTAATTCATTCATAATCTTTAATTGTTCTTGCAATTAAAATTTGCCCAACGCTGGGTTGTGCTCTATTTGATCATGAGGGCAATAGGGAAGTTAACTCGAAAGGTACAAATGATTTTTTATCCGGATAATATTGTTGTTAGATTGACAGTAAGATTTTTAAAATACAATTTTAAACTTTTTTATTATTTTAATGAATTCATCATGATACAGCTCAGCAAAGTTTAGTGGAGAGGTATTTGTAGATATACGTCACTATACAAGCAATAAAAATACGGAAATTGGTTTTACAGACATATTCACGTACCTACAGTTTAGGCAGTTTTATTCAAAGAACCTTTAGGTAAAGGAAAGAGTAGATATCGGGAAACGGGTACGGCCATGCATATTACCTGAGAAATATATTACTATTCGCTGTATATTTATGCATAATATCATTCTACTATTTCTTTTTTTACACGGTAAAAGAAAACATACGAGGTGTCTGTTGGACAACATCTCTAGTCACCTACACTATTTTTTTTTGTGAACTCAATCCCGCGTTTAGAAACAAGCAGTAATTCCGCCAATGTCTTCTACTCTATTCGACCATAGTGTCCTAGAACCGGACAAGTCCAATATTTCCACGTCACGATAACAAACGGTCGGTTACGCATTTACTAAATCCCCGAATCATGTCCGGCAAGGTGGCTGGACTCCATCATTCATGGGCCTGAATACCACCCGGACGTGATACTTGTACACAATCGTTGTGATCACGCAGTAAGTTTGCATTTAGACATGAACAGCTTCCTAACTAAAGCTGTAAACCTTATTTATAGACTTTTGCGTTCTATTTCAAATGACGGGCAGTGAGTAGTCCAAAATATACTACAAATGTCTACAAATTTTCCACATGCACGGTTGCGACCTAATATGCCATCAGCAAAACAAGGCTTTACATTTAGAATTTAAGACTTTCGCGTTTCATTTTACACAATCGTTGTAAGTACGTAGTTAGTTTTTTATTTTTTATTAATATATTGAATTAAGAGGTATATTTGTACGCTTACGTAACATAAGTTGTGTTATGTTTGATCTTTAAGGCAGCAGGAATGATAACACGGTAAAAAAAAATGTTATCCAGTTAATATTGTTCACATAACATTGAGCACGTAGTTAGTTTGTATTTAGACATGAATAGCTTCTTAACTAATGCCCGATTCCAATATTTAAAAAAATACTTATTTCCATACTTATCTCATTCAGATTTGGTTTAAATTAGAGTAGACTTTGCAATGCTTGTGTTTGCAATATTATTAAGGAAACAGAACAAGTCATCGCCCCTTCACGGTGTGGGATTCGAACCCACGACCTTCCCGTATCGCGCATGCTGCTCTTCCAATAAAGAGAGGTAGGGCATAGTGCTCGAACTGGAGCAGCCCGACTGGTGAAATACCTCCACCTTACAGAAGACCGCAGCCAAATAACAATCATTTCTGTGTTGTTGTGTTCCTGCTTGTGAGTAAGGTTTCCAGAGCTCCTGGGGGATGCTACATTAGTAGCAGGGGTCAAGCCTTCAAGGTAAGGGCGAAAACTACAGTAACAGATTTATTATGCTGTACTTGTCGCCCTTAAACTAGGACCTCATTACCACTTAACATCAGGTGGGATGAGGTCAATCTTGAAGTGCAATATAAAAAAAAACCCCGCAAGTAATCGTAGGCGATGAATTTTTCTATTAACCTCTTAGCCTTCGGTGAAATCAAGAAGCGCTACATATATATTTTAAAATCTATTAACATTCTTTCTTATGATATAAATTCCAGGCACTCTCAAATGTCTGAAGAGCCAAATATGAAAATCAAACCCGCGACACGAGTTTTTATCTCAGTCAATCCACATATCTCTTAACGGGTCATCAGATCGTAAATTTGCATGTACGGAACGTAACAACCCACTCACGCCAAAAATAAACAAAATATCACCCAGAAGAATTTATTATTCATTAGAGCGTCGCTACGGCGACGGCTCGTAAATTGGACGCCATTGTCGTCGGCTCGATTTACGGTCGATTATATACGATCATGCATTCGGAAATACACATTTATATTGCCTATTATGTTTTAGAGTCCTATAAGAATACGCGATAAGATCCGATAAGTTATAGCACCCATAAAAGGTTCCCGAATCGATAGACGATTGGTCCTCGAGGACCCGGGATTGAAGAATGACTAGATCTCTTTAGATGTTTACCAGTACTAAATTGGGAAATTCTAACGTAAACTTAGAACCTTTTGAGGGTTCTGTAAATTCTGTAAAGAAAAAGTGTTCGTTTCTAGAATTTTTTTGTTGTCTGTTTGTTTGATGTCTGGTGTCTCTCATTTAAATATTAAAACTAGGTTTGCATTTCGAATACTTAGGCTTTCCAAATACAAATAAATATCAATAAAAACTAGTTCAGACCTAATTTGTCTCTATTTGAAGGCTTTTTTGAAACTAAATGTTGTCTGCGAATCCGTTCGCGTTATTTCAGGTACTCTATACCATTCTATAGAATACCATTTGGTATTCTATATCTAAATTTAGTATCTCATATTGCTTTTTATCAAATTTCATTCAAATCCATGTTTTTGCGTGAAAGAGTGACAAACATGGCGAATGTATAGGTCGAAATGCAATGCCACAAAAAAAATGGAACGGAAAGAAATTGAAGTTTTCGATATATGTTTTTTATTTCGTCATATTCGAAATGCAAATCATGGTAAATCCAAACCTACAAGGTTCTATGTTTTAACTGTTTTTGTATTCGTTTTTTCAACCTAGTTCTAAACTTTTTCAGCCAGCTTCAATCGTCAAAGCATTTTTTTTATTTTTCTTCTCCTGCTAAATCCTTCGCCGGCAGCCATTGTGTTTTTTTAAGCTACGGCAAAGAAATGCTTAGCTCAAATGTCACCTGGTATTATACCTAAGGTGAAGTACATACACATCTGCCGGAACCCTCAACAGATTTCCTGCTGTGACCGAGTATAAATTGTGGTCGCGTCACACACAATGCGCTACAATTTATGACTCTGTGTTATGGCTCATTACCGACGGAGTGCTTGTGGATCGTCGTAATGAATAATAAACATGTCATACTGGTGTTATGTACGAAGCAAATATATAACGTAAAAATTATGCCAAAATGCAAACCGATTACTGGTCTAATGATAGAAGATTAACCTATAAAATTCGACAAAAATTAGATTCGAGTTATTCATTCTAAGTCTGATTTTATTTTTATATAAATTTCTTTTAGGAAGGACTACGAATCAACATGACTGAGTAGCGTTATTTGGTTTACAGAATTTCTTAATATAAACACAAAAAATACCAGTTACAATAGAAGTTTGACAAAAATATCATGAATTATTTTTATATTTTAAAGAGAAAGAAAAATTTCATTTCCCCTTGCGGTGTAGGAATCGAACCCACGACCTTCATGTATTGCGCGTGCTGCTCTTCTAACTGAGCTGACCGCAAGTTATCGTAGGCGATGAAATTTTGCTGCTGTATCAACGCGTTAGCCTACGGAATTTTTAACCCCATTTCCGAAATAGATCAATAACCAATTCCAAACTCATTAATAAGGAGAAGACAACCAAATTAAAGCCTGTTAAACAAAAATTGTTTGTAGCGCAAGACTCATCATTTGTTACGATTCCCAGTTGGTCTAATTTGCAGTTATCCATTTTGCGGTCAATCCAGTTCGTGGTTGGACCATCTGCTAATTGGACTATGGACGAATTAGACTAACTGCGAATCTGATTTTTTCTTTACATTACATGGACCGCAAATGTGCCCAAAGGATTCCAAAGCTAAGCTAAGCATGTCGAGGACTGATAACTGATGGGTAAACGAACGAGTTCGGCCTTTGCATCTCTATCATAAAAAAAGTAGTCGTTCTGTGAAAAAATGTTAGTATAGGAACTTTGTCAATTTTAAACCGGCCAGACTGGACTTTGTATGCATAAAGGCTTTTTAGTGAGTGCTCTCCATTCTTCTCAGAGTGGGGAAGTCCCGCACACGCCGCTGTTTTCCCTACCGCAGCGGTACGGTGTACCAATGAACCCCCCCCCCCCCCCCCCTTAAAAAAAATAAGGGTCTAGACTGTTTGGACTCTGATAAAACTATTTCATTTATTCACTGGCCTAACCACTCTCCTTTTGAACACTTATTTACGCGCCATTTAGATCATACTGACCCTAATTATAGGATGAGTACGAGCGAATTTTGCAAGTGATTGATGCGATGCTCTGTGTTTGACAGGCAACACGGATCACTGAACCATACGGAATTCATGAACATCTACGTATATAGAGGAGATACATTGTTATACTCGTACGTGCTCGTGGTCAAAAATTGTTGTTAAGTTTTGGGTTGAAAATATTAATAATACCAATATTAATAATTTGACGACCTCCGTAGCCGAGAGGCGAGCGGGCCTGACTTTGGCGACTGCCATCTCTGAGGTTCCGGGTTCGATCCCCGGTCGGGTCAATATGGGAAACGAACTTTTCCATATTGTCTCGGGTCTGGGTGTTGTGGTACCGTCGTTGTTTCTGATTTCTGTAACACAAGTGCTTAAGCTACTTAACACAGAATCAGAGCAATGTATGTGATGTTGTCCAATATTTATTTTTATTTTATTTATTTATATACCTGTTTGGACTTTACACCAGGAAAAAATACAGTACTTTAAAAATCGCTGGTAAAGTTATCTGTATGTGCTCTCGATTGCTGAATAATTGTGACATTATTTCAAGAATATTTGTTTTTCAATGAAATACCTTTGTCATGTAATGGGAAATAATGAAGTTCTTAAAAAATAATATTACATTAGCCTAGTTGCTCAGTTATGTTGTGTGTTGCATCTATTAAAATATATGAACTTTGACAGAAATGGTTTTTACAGACTCTTTATAGTACAATTTTCTCTCTCACAAGTGCTACATTGGTTCACGAATAATAATCTCCTGCTTAACACTAAGAAAACGAAATGTGTCAAATTTACAATGCCGAATGTTAAAAAAGTCAACATCAAATTGTCTATGAATGGTGAACCTATTGAAATAATTAATTCTACAGTATTTCTCGGCATTACATTAGACTCTAAATTGCAATGGGGACCCCATATTGTTGCCCTGGCAGGAAGGCTTAGTTCAGCTGCATACGCTGTAAGAAAAATTCGTAATTTGACTGATATTGAGACTGCAAGACTGGTTTATTTCAGTTACTTCCATAGTGTTATGTCATATGGTCTCCTTTTGTGGGGAACAGCTGCTGACATTCAGACTACTTTTGTTTTACAGAAGAGGGCTATCCGCGCCATATATGGTCTTAAATCACGGGATTCTCTCAGAGACTTATTTAAAGAAATTAACATACTTACCGTTGCATCTCAATACATTTTTGATTGTATTATGTATGTACGCAAAAATTATAATCTACTTTTTAAAAAATCTGACTTCCATAACTTTAACACTAGAAATAAACACAAGCTTGCTGTTCCATATCTAAGACTACATAAGATGAGTAATTCCTTTGTGGGTTTAAGCGTTAAATTATTTAACAAGTTACCTGAAAATGTTATCCAGTTGCCCATGCATAGATTTAAGTCTCATGTTAAAAATTGTTTAATAAAAAAGGGCTATTACAAAATTGATGATTATTTAAATGACAAAAATGTATGGGTCTAGAATAACTTAATTCTTTGAAATCTTACTATAGCTTTGTATACTTTATTTAAGTACCTAGTTTAAGGACACATTGTTATATTTGAAAAGAGTAAGTGTCGAGTTTCTTGCCGGTTCTTCTCGACATGATCAACATTCCGAACACGGCGGTAGAATACTTTATTTGTACTGACTATTCATAAGTGCTTTTGTGAAGCTTACATGAATAAAGATATTTTCTATTTCTATTTTTCTATTTCTATGGGAATAATAACATTTTATAATTTGGATTTCAAAACGATCCTTCAAGTTAATCAAGCAGAAATTGAAATATTCGAATCGAATGTGCCTGGATAACTCGAGATTAAATATTATGTTGTGTGTTGCATCTATTAAAATATATGAACTTTGACAGAAATGGTTTTTACAGACTCTTTATAGTACAATTTACGCTTGACATATACTCCGACTATATCGATTCATGATGTGCGATATTCCAGTCTGGATCATTACCGTTGCGGGATGCAGATAGCTGCAATTAATTTAAAATAATAGACGTTGCGTTCATGTTTCCGGACGAATTGCGTTTGAAATTTGGTGCAATTTGGTTGAATATAATATTTGAATAATCGATCTTGTACAAATAAAACCTACCACCCTATGAGGGACACAAATTGCTTAACTCTAGACTTGGCTAAACCCTGAATGCGGTACTGAAGGAATACACTTAAAAAATAAACAAGAATAGTAATAATTAAAGGACTTTAAATGTATGGGGATTTCTTTAAACAAGAATTTTTGAAAAGTCACTATACCCCTATAAAGTTGGTATTTTACCCACGATATAGCAATCATAGTAAGTGTATACTTATTTCTCTCGGGTTGCACTACGCAGAGCTCAGGATTAACTACGCTACATCATTAGAGCTATTTCCATCAGCCCTCCAACAGTCTTACAATGGAAACTAGACCTATTCGTAAGCTTTACTCGTCTACCGAAACCGGAATCAAGGCCTAATACGAAAAACAAAATAAGTCGGATCCTATGATGAAAGACAATTTTAAATTCTCATTATCAGAACTATATCACTTCGATTTCGAATTAAGTGTTTACAATAAAATAAAATATTATTTACGCAAATCAAAAATCACTTTTTAAATCCTTTACTTTCAATAAATCTCCGTAAAAAACCTTTTGTTTATTCGTTTCGTTTTTTGGAGTATGCCTGCAGCATTCGTAACGGGCAATCAGTTGATTCAAGCCTGGAATGACAAAGCCTCACTGTGAAAGTGTTTTCCGCTTTCAAACACGCGACCTTTAACTTTTGACCCGAAGCCATAACCACCACTTTACAGAAGCAGTTAATGCCTGCTGACGACAAAAATAGATGCTGCTAATATGAGCAAGTCATACACAATACAGAGACGGCTCTTTGCTAAAGAATACTATGTTCACAAGACATTTATCCCGCCAAGTGATTCCATAAACAACGCACCAATCCAACCCAGCCGGACAGCGAGTGAATTTTTCACACTCTCACATTTCTGAGGCAGGGATGGCGAGAGTTGTTTATAAGGATGAGCGATTTTTTAACCGAATTCAATTTGAATAATCGAGACTTAACCCAAGGCAAACGGGTTCTTGACTGGACACTAAAACTTGGTAAACGTGGTGTAGGTGTTCGGCTAGGTGTTGATGATATCCCCGCGCTGGGATCCGAACATTATCGCAGGGTAGAAGGAACCCTATGATGCGGTGAGATGAGCCTGGCCATGCCACTCAGACGTTGGCCGTAACACCTGGATATCGCACAGGGTGAAGCTTAGACGGATCGCGATGTGGACCGTGGAGAACATGAGGCTTTTTGCCGCAAGCCCGCAAGGGCAGAGGTGGATCACCGAAAGGAATGCCTCGGTATATTGTTGCTGGCCTCTCGGTCCATCGCGACCCGGTAGTGGCGCGCGTACACGCGGAGCACAAATCGCGACGCAGGTGGGCTTCAGAGGAAGAGCAGGATATGGCATTGTGTTGGCCGGTCTCGATATCCTCCGCGGCCGGTGGGTCCCGGGATTCGTTCCTCGGAGGAAGAGCTGGAGAGAGTTTCAGGAGTCCGCAGTGACGGTCGCCCAGCATAGCGTGCGCGAGCTTTGCAGTAAGCGCGATGGGGGAGCGTGCACAAAATTCACAAGGATCCCGACCCTCACAACTGCGCAGAGTTGTCCACTGAGGGGTTTTAATCGATGCGAGCCCGACAAATCGTTCTCTGTCTCTGTTGGCTGACGGTGCGGTAGGCATTTTTCCTCTAAAAATCCTTAAATTGATTAGGTAGTACAGGCTGATGATTATGACGAATCGAGTCGTTGAGAGACTTAAATTCAAATCAATGGACTCAGTCTGTTCATTGAGTAGACTATTTCATTGAGTAATTACAAACGTGTGCTGATTGGATAACGTGATTGTAAAATTTTAATTTTACGTAAGTAAAAATGAACACCGTGGGTAGTTTTGAATTATAGCGAATTATGCATTCAAAGCTGTTATTTAACTTTAATTTCCTTGTATTTCAAGAACGTGTTTTTTTAATGAAAAACGGGGTTTATCGTCTCTACTAATATTAATGATAATGAGAGTAGTATTAACAATCACATAAAAATGTACATACTCGTTTTTTATGGGTCAGTTAATAAGTTCGTATATAAAAGATCGGTTTGTCCACTAACCGAGCCCTCCTTGTCGCATCCCTTTTCTCAACAAAATCCTAGCACAATCATAACGTAAGTGCCTATTTACATTCGTAGAGGCCGGGATAAGAACGTATGAGATTCAATTGTACGTAGTTATTTTAATAATATGACGTTCTTTATTACAATGTTAGCTTTTGTATTTTGAGCCGTGCAAAAATGTATGTACCTACACATACATTTTTGCAATGTCTAGTAAGTCATAAGAAATTGATAAAATGTCTTGTAAGTTTTGAGGAAAAAAAATTAAAATCATTGCAAATTAGGCTTTAAACTTTTATTTGAAAATTTTTTCTAGAGAATCAAAATTACGTAAGAACCTTTTTCATATATGTAATAAATGCGAAAGTTTGTAAGAATGTATGGATATTCGAAATTTCGTGGATTGGGCAGAAATTTGATATAATTATTGATGATACACTAGATTAATATATAGAATTCCTTTTATCCCGAAATTGAGTGTATAAAGTCACGTGCAACAACTAGTTTAGATCATAATGCTACAAAAATGTAAACTGGAAATTATTCTCATTTTTGACCAACTACATTGTATGTATTGTTGCCAAATTATTTATAAGTTTCTTTGTAATTAAAACTATTGAGGTTATGACTGGTATCGTCTTTGTAATTTTTAGGTTCCGAATCAGATGTAGCTTCATATTGTTTATTCAGACGATTCATAAATAGTATTGATGTAAGTTACATGAATAACAAGATTTCTGAATCTGATTTCGCTTCATTTTGTGAATTTTTTGTGCAAAGGATCCGTCTCATTTTCGTGCCAACATCTCACAATGCATATCAAACGGAATAAAACTATATATTATATTTTTATCGGCGTACGTGAGGCAACTTGACTGTAAAACGAACTATCACAAAGTCTCCCACGCATCCAAGTGTGAAATATTGCATGCCACATTAATTTTTATTATTGTGGCATTAAACATTATATTACCCTACCAGGTATAAACATACAAGATTTTTTGGTTCTATATTCTGATATTGCTACACAGTGCGATGTTGTCTGCAACATCGCACTGCGTAGCTAAAGCACTTATCAAGGGAATTGGAATAAAAAGCCTTAGTGGAAACTTGAGGTATATATAATTTAGAGGTATCACACAGAGTCATTTTAAAGAGAATAATGACAGAGTGTTGTAAACAAGATCATACTATTATACTAATATTATAAAGAGGAAAGATTTGAACCTATTTTTGTATGTTTGTAATGAATAGGCTCAAAAAGAACTGGGCCGATTTAAAAAAAAAAATTCACCAATAGAATGCTACATTCTTCCAATTTGACATAGGCTACAAAATTAGGGATCCTTGGTAAAATTTGAACAATTTAACCGAAGGTGTAGAAAAATGAGTCTTAAAATGTCTTTCGTCGAATGCGCAGGAAAATCCTATAAGGCGAAACGAAGTTCGCCGGGACCGCTAGTAGACAATATAAAAGTTCAAACTTAAACTTAGAACAAATAATCATCTTGCCAGTGTTGTGAGTATATAAAATAGGCTTTATTTACAAATTACTTATGTTAAAGAAATCAGACACGACGACGATTCCACATTACCAAGACTCGAGACAATATTAAAAGTTCGTTTTTATATCGACCCGACCGTCATCGGCAAAATACTCAATTCTTAAGAAATAATGAGTACAGGAAAAATAATTACTTACTTTAATACATTTTATTTCTTTATATATGTGGGATAGCGCATGTATCCGAACGTAGTGATTGTGCGATGCCTGTACTTATGAATATCCGAATGAAGAGAATGACAGAGAGTTAGATTTGAACGACGAACGACGGAAGGCGACGTGTGTAAAGAAATATTTAATTTTATTTGGCTGAATATATTTGGATTGTATAAACTATTTGCTTTCTTTCATTTCCCATCCACTACATACTTATAGGTATGTATAATCTAAATTATTTATAACTAGGCTTAATATTTATTAATGGCTATAATTTTATTCCAGATCAATTCTTTGAACAAATTTATCTAAACAAGAGTGCTAAAGTGAACTAATTGTTTTTGTTTGGTTGTTTTTTTTATTACTAGGTAACATATTATGGTTTACTGATGGCAATTTTGTAAGATGAATAATGATGTAGTTTAGAAAATATATTTTATTCCTCTATAAGTCAACCAATAACTATAATCTACGACTAATGCAGTTATTAACGTTAAAAAAGTTTACTCTACCTATCTATAAATATACACAAATAAATAATTTTGGATTTCTTTAGAATGAATAGGTACTTTACTCTTTTTCCCGAAATAATTCACTTAACATATCGGGCATTACAAAGTTCAACTTTCATGTAGATTACATCACTGATATTTACATATGAAACGTCTATATAATGTAAATGACGCTACCTTCGGTTCGGAACCAGCGCTTTGTCTCAAAACCTACTTAGATTTTTTTATAAAACCGTATTCAAAGAGTGTCAAAAGTGAATACCCGGCCTTATCCTCTGTATTGTCTGTGATTATGTTCGCGTAACGTCCTCAATGCGGCAGTAAAACGCGGTGACTATCCGCGGATATCAAATATTATTTTATGTTGCCTTTAATCTCATGAATTTCTCAGGCGGGCCGATTTACACTTTACGATTTGTTTTTTTTTAGAGGAATTAATATGCTTATTAGTAACATACCTACTTTATTAGTTATGTGCTTAACAGTACCATGCTTATCAGCAGCATGTTCGTTTTTACCCGACACTGCTGGATGGAGGGTCGTGCTTCGAGTGTAAACGTGTACGTAGAATGCTGTTTGCAGTTTTCAACCAGTACAGAAATGTTTGAAGGATTTGACTTTTAAGGTATTGTTAAATTTGTCTTAAAAGTACCTTTGACATCAACAAAAAAGCTGATTTTGGACCACCACTGATCAGATATGTATGCCACTGGAATAGATTTGATAAAGGCTATGGAAGTGACTAGATATTGCATTACTATTTATCATTGCTAAACTTTATGTTTTCTATTAGTTTTAATTTGTAAAAGTATGATAAATATTTTTAAGACACATGAAAATACAAAACACCGAAGTAACACAACATATTTATAATATTCAAAGTGAAATGAAGCCAAAAATTTACGATCATAAAAAACTTGGGAACTAAAACTGATTTCAAACCACACTTTAAATAGTTCTTAGTTGAAAGAATTAATTGAACCAATAGGCACCGCAGTGATCGGGCTAGCCACTAAATTTGCAAGTTTCTTGCCACCGCAGAAAGTTTAAAGGAGATTTTAAACTTTGGTTCTCAAACATTGAGTACGTAAAGTTTCAATATTTTTAACTTTAGCTTGTCATTGCAGATCAAAGTCAAAGTCAAAGTCAATATTTTTTTATTCACATAGATTACATTAGTAATACTTATGAATAGTCTCTCTATAAAGCAAATGAAGCTACCTCCGGTTCGGAACCTATAACTAAAGAGAAGATACCGGCAAGAAACTCAGTAGTTTTTTTACAAATGAAAGCCACACTTATTACTAATTTTGCACTAAGACACACAGTTAGTTTGTCAATTGTAAAATAAAAATTTTAAATCAATTATTAAAAAAAAAATAATAATAATAAAGCAAAGGTATTTGTAAATTAAATTAACTGTATGACTCACATGCGTCATCGAGGCCCAATTCTGACATTGATTGAGAAAATGCGTTACATATATATTATTTGTAAAATAATATAAGACACGTAGGTACAGGCGAGCACACTAGTCACTGATCCACACGTTTCTGTCATTCAAATACTCTTGCTACTTTGATATTAAAGGTTTATTGATTTAGTAAAGTCCTTTGAAATGTGTGTTGTTATTTATTAATCAGCGCAGTCATTAATGCTTAAATTATTTTGATTAAAAGTTTAATAACTCATGTACTAGAGATAATTAATAGCATGACGATAGGTATGCTACTTCTAAACTAGTCAACAAAAAAAGGAAGCTTATATTTTGGGTAATTAACAATGGATAAATATGATTTATTGTAAGAATACAGTTTGTTATATCTATTCGATGTTATTAATAAAGATTTTTATTTTGCATTGGCACCAAACTCACCCCTAATCAAATGGAATCATTAGTAGGTACTTTATAAATAAATTTGCTATTTCGAAATTGTAGAACATGGTAAAAGAATAAATTATAAGTTTAGAAAAGATAAAAAATACTGCATTGCTCGTTGCTAGTTCCAATATAAAACTAAAAACCATTCTTTTGAAATGTTTGAGAGCATCTGGACCCAATTAGCAGTTCCATAAGAGCTGCTTAGTTTCCAAACTAGAACTTACACGATAACCCAAAACAGAAGTAAGTTTAACGGTTTCTGGATCGAGTGGGAGCCAAGACAATGGACGCGAGTGCGGGTGTTATCTATGAAGTGAGTCTAAGTTTTATCCAGCGAGTTTGTGGACCATTGTTTAAAGAATCTCATTAAGCTTAAATAAATGCAATGTCTAACTGTCATGGTTATGTTTTGACATATTAGATCTGAAAAGTGGGTAATTATTTGTAAGCGTACAGATATGGGAAGCTAACACGAGAGATTAAGAAAAGAAAATGTCACAATGCAACTGTGTGTGATAAATCCTCTCCTTGGCAATACGTAGGCGTAAAGTTGGTTACTTTTGACATGTTATTGACAGATCTGTTATCATGACATTTTATTCACCAACCACGTAGCAGTTAGACCTAGAGACCACGCCCACGTGGTTATAGGTCTCTAGAGTATTTTGTAAGGGATTTTCCATGCACGATATCATCCATTTAGAATATTTAGTGGAAAGTGTTGCTTACTAAACCGAATTTTAAGCCTTTATTTTTCTTTTTTCGATTTTAACTTTCAGATCGGGTTGGACATTGTAAACGAGTGGAGGTGAAAAGGAAGGGAAAACGCGCGATCTGATTTTATTACCGGGCCAATCTCCCACCGGTATCCGGCAACTTTGATTTGCCGAGTTATGGCAGTTTCTTACACCTCAGGGGATAAAGTTGCTTTTCATTCATCTTTTTTTTTTCGTTAGTTCTTTTAGTTTATCAACATGGGTATAGGACCACCATGCTAGCTCGAGATATGGGTTTTATTTCATTTACTAATCCGAAAGTAGTAGCTCAACAAATTGTATGATGAAAATTGGAATTAATGGAACCAATTTTTTAAATGGGGCTAGCCTTGACGTAAATCTGGATATAAGGTCAAGATGACTGATGATATCTTTCAAATATATTATTACTAGAAATAAACGTATTTTTTTTTAATCCAAGTATGCGACACATTAAGGTAGTTTTATAATGATTTTTTGCCGATAAAATTGATTTCTTTATGTGGAAAATTCAAATTTATAAGGAGCTTGTTATAGGGGTGAGAGCCGTAAGGTTCCCCGCAAGCTCGGCAAAGATGAAAAGGCCATCTGCGGCCATCGTCTACATCATATAGTCAGTTAGGGAGAAAAAGGTGCTTGTACTAAGTTACTGTGATTTTATCGCCACGACATAATATAACTAATGATCCTGACTGTTCATAATAAAACGTTTCTGACCCAATTCACAAACTAATTGTGTTATGCAAAGTAATTGTTCTGTAAAAACTTAATTTATGCAACAAACTCGATATTAATTAAAACTGGAAGGGTTTCGGCTCGTCCGACGATCATTAGTGATCGCGCTGTTTGATGGGGTAGCAGTAATTGGGTCCAGGAGTCTAGTCAAGTGGCAGCTATCAAACGTTGATATCATTTGGATAAAGTTCGTAATGTATGATATTTTGATATTGCACTTAGATGACACGCTGACAATGAGGTCACATCCGGACAGATACTTTTGTATAAAAAAAAACAAATCGGTTCTGGTGTTTCAGTCATCGTAGACCTTACATAAAAATTAAAAAAAAATCCAACGACTTGAGAACATCATAATTTTTTTAAAGTTGGTTAAAAAGTTACGTGAGGTCGTCATAATGTTTTACGATAATAGCAATATTGAAAAAAAAATGTAAATGTACTTCATATCAATATTGGTAGATGGCATGTGAAGGATACCACAAATGTGTACACGTAATATGTAGTGACACGCCAATTTACGATTTGTCTTTGACATTTTACAAACCAGGGAGCATTTTTAAACTGACGAGGCATGTAAACGGCGGATTCACATAAAATGCCTGCGACACCTATATTAGTTGAAGGCTTCATTAGATTAATTCCAAGAAAACTTTATAAAGGTAAACCAATTAATCTTCAAACGAACTCACGTGAACAAAGTTGTTTCTTATCTTACTTAAAATTAGGTATCAATTACAATGAAAACCAATTACAAAGTCGGCTTTGCACTGGAATGTAATAAGTACACAAATAAATTTATTTTGAAAAAGCGTTTTCTTTAATCTTCTTTGGTAGGCAATTTTCCTTAAACGAAATTCTCTCCATTATTCCTTACTACAGACAGCTACTGTTATGAAAAAAGTCGGTCAAATGTGAGTCGGACTTAACTAAATGGGATTTGTACAGTCAAAAACAGATTTTAATCGTCTTATTTACACTAGCTTATTTTAAGAGAGGTAGGGCATAGCGGTTTATCGCTAGAACTGGAGCAGCCCGACTGGTGAAATACCTCCACCCTACAGAATACCGCAGCCAAATAATAATCACTTCTGTGTTGTTGTGTTCCTGTGTATGAGTAAGGTTTCCAGAGCTCCTGGGGGGTTCTACATTAGTAGCAGGGGTCAAGCCTTCAAGTTAATGGCGACCAGTCCAGTAACAAATTTATTATGTTGTACTTGTTACCCTTAAGCAAGGACCTCATTACCACTTAACATCAGGTGGGACGAGGTCAATCTTGAAGAGTAATAGAAAAAAAACTGGCGGTTCACCCCTTTGCACGAGTTGATATTTTTTTGGGTACAAGAAGGGTTCATGACACTGAGGTACATTGTTGGATTTTTAGTAAGAATTCCCAATTTTAATATAATATAGCTATTGTCACCATGGGTAGTTAGTGTAGTTTCTCAGCAGTGAAAGTAATGATTTTCCAAATCGGCTCAGTACTTTCGGAGCATGTCCAATGCAAACAAACTAACAAAAAACATTTTTAACTGTAAAAATGTGTTTTCTTAGTGTGTTTGGTCACACTTGACACACGGTACAATATGCTGGGAGAAAAAACACTTTATTGGATCAACTAAGAAAAAAAAACTCTATTTTAATTGCTCATCACTTTTTTATTCAGAGTTACGAGTGCCCAAAAGCTTACACATTTATTTCACCTTAATATTTAGATGCAGATGAGCAAAAAATAACGCTTCTAAATTCTAATTCTCCTTTCGGGGAACGTAACCCTAAACACAATAACGTAATATAACAACACGCCTTGAAACGGAACGCAATTTCCACACGTCGCAAATTAGGAACGCTCACGCGAGCGAGTGCAAAATCGAGACCGATCAGATTATACAAGCGAGCGGCAATCGGCTCGGAAATATCGATGGGAGCGAGTGATTTCATTACTCGAACCGGTGTCGACCCTAAAGCACTTTCGCTTGCGGCTGTATATTTAAGAACGCCTTTGCGAGTCTGCGCTTAAAAAAATAAAGTTTGCTTTTTTTGCGATGTTGGGAAATTAGATAAATTTTGCTGGATAACTCGTGGCTGTATGTACAACAATTTCAGATGCCGCATAAAATAGTAAAAGTATCGATACCAATTTTTAATCAGAAAAAGCACATTTATAACATCGATAATATTATCGATAGTAGGTAACGATACTTTTGAGAGCTCAGAACGAGGACTTACTATCGAATAACTCATTCGATAGTTAAGTTTGTTATTTAGTAAGTTTATTCAGTAATTAGTATTAAGTATGTAACAGTACTTGTGACAATTCTATCAATATTATGAACAACCAGCGCTTCAACCAGCTTCCCACCAGTACTATTCCAGTTTTTTCAAATTTTTTACTGATTAAACGCTCCCATTGTTCAACGCATGGTATTCTACAGCCTTTCTTAATATATGGACTATTTTTTTAAAATCGAACAAGTAGTTCCTGAGATTAGTGCATATAAACGAACAAACAAACAAACACTTCAGCCAATATTAAGGATTGCTTTATCAACAATAAACTGTCGATAATATCGTTTGTTTGTCCTCTTAACATTCTTCCCTCAACACTTTTTAAGATCCTATAGAGGAAATAATATTTCAGAAAATATAATTGAATTTGAGGGGGATTTGCTATTGATAATGCTAATTCCAAATTGAAAGTTGGCAAATCATTGACATTCTGATACTAGAAAATAGAAAATATCTTTATTCATGTAAGCTTCACAAAAGCACTTATGAATAGTCAGTACAAATAAAGTATGCTACCGCCGTGTTCGGAATGTTGATCATGTCGAGAAGAACCGGCAAGAAACTCGACACTTCTATCTAAGGCACTATCTAAGGCTTCACAATTGTTGCGCTATCTTTAGACATCATTCCACAGCCGATTAGTGTTAGGCAACCATTTTCTAAAAGGCACTAATTAGAACAGAGGAATTTCATGAAGACAATTACGACAAAACTTTATCACAGTCGAACGTGATAAAAATGTGCTCTAAAGACAATTTGACAGCAGTTGTTCATTAATTTAGTAAAAGAGTTGTATACAAACAACGAATTAACACGCATTTATGGTTACGTCCTTGTCGGTATTTCCATCTTGTAATTGAATTCCATCCTTTGTGCCTTTGGGACCAATCGTGGTTTTGTCAACAATTTAATTGGTTCGGCGGCGAATTGAAAATACGAATGTGGATTTTTTACGGGCGTTGCAATTGAAAGGTGAAATTGAGTTCACAAACTACATCGATAAGGTATTGCCTCGATGGCTTAGTGGTTTTAATGTTAGGTCATTTTATCGCAGTCCTGCATTCGATTCAACGCTCAATGCGCGTTTCATACCCAATAAAAATTTTGGCTTCAGATGCGTACTATCACTGTTTTTTACATTTTACCACAGATTTTTCGCTTTATTGCAAAATGATGTTCTATCGTAAGCCTTTCTTAATAAATTGACTGTTCAACAAAAAAATTTTCTTCAATTAAAACCAGCAGATCTGGAGATTAGCGCAGGTAAACCCTTAAAGTTTATAATATAACTTACAAAATGTAATTGACGGGATTGAACGTGATTTTTTTTCTATTTCCATTATGTAGATTATATTAGGTATATTTCACTCTATATTAACACTAAATCTGTCTTCTATGTGTCTATCATTTAAACTGAGAGGCCATGAGGTAATGCAAAGACTTTTTAATCCACTCCAAAAAAGAACGACGTTTCAATTTTGACCAATTACCTCCACATTTGTATACGAATTGCTCGGTCATTTATGAACAGATTCTGACGTCTTTTTAAGTCGCAAAGAAGATACCCCGACGGCGGTAACGTGTTAAGGAATACTAAAGAAATAGAGGGAAGCCGAATTTCGGTGTTAAAATCATTCGAGTAGAAAGAAAAATTAAAGAAAAATATGCTTCTTCTAAAAACAAAAAAAATCTTCTATCTGTAATCAAACAAGTATCAATTGTTGCCGAACCTCAAGTAATGATTAATTACGTCCAGTGACGCAATACAAACGCCGGAGGGCTTAACTTCCGAACTATCCGCGGGAAACTTCACCAAAGGTCAATACAAAGATTAATTACCGGTAGAAAAGTATACGAAAGACGTTCCAAGTTATTACATGGCTCCGGGACCCCGGATTGTTCCAAACTTTGGAACAAGGCCCGTGGAACGCGATTCTCTTTTCACGGCCCTTAATAGGTTTCTTAAGGCCTTTGTGCCTGTAATATTGTTAGAGATTAATTTCTTAGCTTCGGATTGTAATCACTATGCTATTTTTGCTTTGATAGTTTGTATTTTTTTTAAGGTTTTGGTCCTGAAAATCGTTCAATTACTAAGACGAACATTCAGATCGAGTTAACATCAATTTTAACTGTGACACTGTTGTTAAACGCGATCTCAGCACGACATTTTTGTTATTACTTAGTTAGAAAAACAGCGTAACAGTTTCAGTCAGTCCAGTGGGTCGATGCAACTAAAAACTAACTCTGAGAGATAAATTAATAAAATTTGTTAAATGTGAGCATAAGCTACAATTAAACATTAGCTGGCAAGGGAGTGTCTTTGATAAAGAGTAGTGAATTTGCTTTTCCTGAATTAAATTTATTTCTCTATTATTTGTGGTCAGAAATAAAAACCGACCAAGTACGAGTCGGAATAGCGCACCAAAGGTGGTATACCGTTGACTAGGTAAAGAACAGTAGGTACGAGTATACAAATTTCATAAAATTTTTAAATATATTACACATCGTAAGCGGATAGCATTCTAATAGGTGAAATATTTTTAATTTGTGCCAGTATTTTAACGTAGATTTTATGACTTTCGCGATCTATTTTAAACATATAAAGGTTGCCACTCTTGGTGCAACCTAACCGAAACGTCGGGTTGTCAGTAGTTCGCAATAACTACTAAAAATGGTGTTGCGTTTTGACCCGTTAACTTATTTTAAAAGTTGTTTAAAGTATTCGCTACAATCATCCATCCAAACGGCCGTACTCTTTTTTTTTTAAATTGCACTTCAAGATTGACCTCATCCCACCTGATGTTAAGTGGTAATGAGGTCCTTTTTTTTTTTTTTTTTTTTCGGGGGGAAATGCGTTGATGCACCGTACCGTCACCCCGAGGGAGGGTGACGGCGTGTGTGGGACTCCCTGCCCTGAAAAGGGCAGGACTACCCACTAAAACCCCCCGGTTGGACCTCCATCGCCTTAGTGGCGGTGCTGTGGGGGATCGGCTAAGCCTTTACTTCCACAACACCGCCGGCGGAACAGCCGCTTACGCGGCTCCGTCTACTCCCCCCACAGTGTTCGGGGGGAGAATGGGGATGGCCGATCCAACGGAACCATCCCCAACTCGCAGTGGGGACCGGTGCAATGCCGACTGAGGTGTCCTCACACCATCAGCCGGCCAGTCCCCACGCGGTAGCTGGGCGCGGTCATATTGGCGCCGCGCCCTCAGCCGCCTTCTTCGGCGGCAGGCGGGAGCGGATGGATCGTCCTCCCGCTCCCGCTCTGCGGCCTCCTTCTGCGACATGACATCTTCGCAGAAGGAGACCATACCAACCCATGCCGTCTCACTCCCGAGCATAGCCTTGACTATGCTGGGGAGTGAGAGATTTGGCCCCACCAACGCGCGCAGACTTGCGCGCTGCGCATCAAAAGCGGGGCACACCTGCAGTGTATGCCCCGGCGTGTCCTCCGCCGCGCCGCAACTGTGGCACGACGGAGACTGCTCCCGACCAATGCGGTGCAGGTACTGCCCAAAACAGCCGTGGCCGGACAGCACCTGCACCAAGCGGAACGTCAGGAATCCCGACTTGCGCTCGAGCCAGCGATTTATTGCTGGCTCGAGCGCATCTAGGGTCCACCGACCCGACGGAGTCACCAGTAAGGACTCCGCCCAACGCCGGACCACCTCTTCCTGCGCCTCCCGGCGCACACGTGACAGGTCCTCCGGGTAAAAACGTTCCCCGGAGGCCTTTCTTAGGGCCTGCCATTGATAGGCCCTCGCTATCGCCCGGGCCTCCAACTCCCAGGGTGGCGTCCCAGCGAGTGCGCATGCTGCGTCAAACCCAACGGAGCGATAGGCTCTACATACTCGCTGGGCAATGGCTCGCTGGGGGCGCCGCAGAAGCCTCTGGTTCTCCCGAATGTGGAGGGAGTCGGCCCAGATGGGCGAGCCGTACAGGGCCATACTGCGCAAAATGCCGGCGTAAAGTCGTCGGCATTTGGCCCTAGGACCCCCCACATTGGGGAGAAGCCACGCTAAAGAACCCGCCGCCTTAATGAGGCGCGGAGATAATGCAGCAAAGTGCGGCCCAAAAGACCAGCGATGGTCCAAAATGAGGCCCAGGTATTTCATCTGGGCCCCAACCGCCACCCTGACGCCCCCGACGACGATGTACGCGCCGGAAAACAATCTTTGCCGAGGCCCCGGAAAAAATATGGCCTCGGTCTTATTAAGAGCCACTGTAAGGCCCAAGAGGGCAATGCGTCTGGCAATTAAATTGCCACCGGCCTCTGCCAGGCGAGCTGCGGCGCCAAAATCCCTCTCCCGGGCAGTAACAAGTGTGTCGTCTGCTATGAGGTCCTAGCTTAAGGGTGACAAGTACAGCATAATAAATCTGTTACTGGACTTGTCGCCCTTACCTTGAAGGCTTGACCCCCGCTACTAATGTAGCACCCCCCAGGAGCTCCGTTTCTGGATATCTACTATTTCCTCTACCTAAGAGATTGCTTTCTAGCAATTAGACCGCCAAAATAAAATCAATATCTGTAAGTTTTTCTGTGCAATAAAGTGTATCTATTTATCATCCAAAGATTTAATACTTTCAAATAAAATGTTAAAACATTTCTACGGTTCCGCAATTCTAGGTACAGGTGTTGGTAAGCCTAGCGAAGGGCGGCTAAGCCTGGGCTTATCCAGACGGAGAATCGCCCGAATGCCGGCACGATAACCACACTGAAGCATGGCTCAAACGTAGACTTTGTCCGCGAGGGTGACTTTGGACACTACAGAATAACAGTAATATTCCATATATTGTCGCAACCAATAAAACGTTTATGTAAGCCTTAACAGATTTCCACAAATACTTTCATTTTCTTATGATATGTTTGCCAGTTGTGGCAAACATATCCTTAAATATCAACATATCCTTAATGAACTGAATAAACAATTTTTGTTTTTGTTTTTATCCTTAAATTAGGCTTCTACATAATTATGACCAATTTCAAATCGAACATGTTAATACATAAAAAGGCACTTTACCAGCATTCATAGCAGCTCCCACGAACACAGCTTGGCATCGAAAATGCTCTTTTGCGAATAAATGGTATGAAATCCATCAGTGTGAGCTTGTGCTAACATGCCTGACGCACTGCAGTCCATACAAGTATATTTAACGTTTCACCTTAGATCAAGCGGTAAACTCTGCAAGGGAAACTATTCAGAAGTAACTTTTAACGGGCATAAACTTGTCTCGCCGTGACGGGGCGACGCGGTACGAACGCCGAAATGGGCCAGTAACACGCACTTTGGTTATAGAGTTCAAATCTCCTCGGCAAGAAAACAATGATTCTATTTGGTACTTTCGATTTTCAAAACGTTATGAAAACGTGTTTTTTTCTTCTTTTATATAAAAATGAATCGCAAAATGTGTTGGTAAGCGCATAACTCAACAACGCTTGGACCAATTTTGACAATTCTTTTTTTTAATGTTCGATGACAAATGACGAAGATTGTCGGGTCCGCTATTAAGCTCATCCAATTTCAGTAGAAGGGAGTGCTTGTGGAAGTTATACTTACGTCACAATATAGTAAAAATTGTGCGAAGAAGTTACTTTGTGCTCAATTAAAACGTAATGTATCTGTATAAGGAAAAAAATATTTCACTCATATTTTTCCCTTTTCCCTTCCTCCTCGGATCGCAATAGCGTATAGACGTGTCGACAAGGTTTCGTTTTCGTGTCTTTGAAATAAATCAAAATTTTAATTAAAAACTTAAAATTATTCAACCAAAAGTACCAGGCGCTAATAACACCCGAGAGCTACCACAGCAGGACCACGCTACAAGAGCGAGACAGCAATACGACGCATTCATACTGCACAGCCCGTGCGCAGCCCGTCGTCCATCCAAAAACAGAAGACCTCTGTGCGCTCACAACAAGCGTCATCCCGAGCTCAAGGTAATTTTGTCATTACTTAAACAGTGAATACGGCTACGAAATCTGCGAACTTAAGCACTATGCAACGTCTACGAAGAAGTCCGCCTACAAATAAAATACAACATACCCATTCCGACTCAGATGTGTCTAAAGTAGACGAATATGTTGATACGCAACCTTTTGTCAGCCAGCGAAGCAAAAGAAGAAGAGAATCTGATGAAGAAAATTTATCTAGTTTTAGGAAAGAAATCATACAAATGCTTTCAGAAATGAAAGAAAATCAAAACTCAATATTAAACAAATTGGTTATCGACATTGCTGAGATTAAAGTCCAAAACACAAAAATACAGCAAACCAACCTAGAAATTGAAAAAGCCATGGAATTCATCTCAGCCCAGTATGACAAAATGTCGTTCAAAATGGATTTCTTGGAGAAAGAACGCAAGGAGCACATCCAGCAAATCTCAGAACTTGAAACTAAATTAGAAGAAATACAGCGAAGCATGAAGTCAACTACTATTGAAATCAGAAACTTACCTATAGAAAAAAAGATCAAACCGGATCTAAGCAAAATTGTGTTGAACACATGCAAAGCCCTAGACGTCACTGTGCAGGACAATGAGATAAAAGAAATCTTCCAAATAAAGGGAAAATCCGGTAAGTCTACTATTGTTGCAGATTTCACAAGAACCACTCTGAAACAAGAATTGGTTAGAAAGTCCAAAGACTTTAACAAAAAACACCCCAACCAAAGACTTAATACTCTGCACCTTGGACTTGAGGGTGGGCCGATCCCTGTTTATATTTCGGAGGCACTCACTGGCAGGGGAAGAAGGCTTCTATTTCTTTCTCGTGATTTTGCTTCTACAAATGACTATAAATATTGCTGGACATCAAATGGAAAAATATTTATACGAAAAAGTGATAATACTCCGCACATTGAAATAAAACAGGAACCCGATCTAGCAAACCTAAGAAAAAACCAATGACTAGTAAACCGCGTGTATAAATTTATTGGCCTTGCTGCCACTGCTATTGCTTTTATTTTGGGGATCACTGTACAATATTGCGCCTTTGTTATTCCTTGGTACTGTACTAAACACATTTATATGTTTTTTCTTGCTGTGAAGCTGTGTATTATCTCTATATGCTACATCTATAACACTTGGTTTCATCATATTACTCTGCCTTTTTTTTATTCATTTATCTATGTTACTCGTATAATCAATTTTATCATACGTTACCCCATCTACTGTAACCGACCATCGAATTTGTCTTGTTTGTCTTACCGTTACTATGGCTAACAATAATTCTCCTATAAATACAAGTGAAATCGACAACATATCAATTGGTAAAGCCTATTTATGTGACCCAGAATCTTGTAAAACGATAATCAACCAACAGACTTTTTCAAAATCGCTTAAGGTTCTAACGCAAAATATCAGAAGCATAAATTGTAATTTTGCTGCATTTAGGGTCTTACTGGCTAGAATTGATGTTAATTGTGACATATATGTCCTAACAGAATCATGGAACTCGAAAGCGATAACATATCCTAATTTAACAAGTTATAATATATATTTTACCTCAAAAAATAAAAACCAGAACGATGGCGTAGTACTTTATATTAAAAATGAGCTGAACTTCACAGTTGAGGAGCCATCATTTGAGGATGCATCAGTTCTTTGTATAAAAACCAACCTAGACACCGTCATCATCGCGATTTACAGATCACCTTCTGTGCGAAATATTACTGGTTTCATAGATTCCCTTGACAAAGTTTTAACTTTATATAGATCCTATCAAAATGTTGTAATCATAGGAGATATCAACATTGATATCAAAGACAATAGCATTGATAATAACTCTGAGGAATACCTAAACCTGCTGTACTCTCATGGTATCCTGAAGGGTCATGCTTACCCGACAAGGGAAAATAATTGTCTTGACCACTCAATGATAAAAGCAAGGAACCCAGTTATAACCCTTGTCTTGAACGCTCCGCTAACGGATCACTCTGCTGTCTTAACCTGTATCAACACTAAAAATAACCTATCCTCCAAACAAATTATCACAAAAACCAAAGTTAACTATGATGGAATCCTTTCTGACATAAAAAATACAAATTTTGAAAATATTCTCTCTTCTAATGATGCCACATGGGCTGCGGAAAAATTAACCAATTTACTTTCTACTTATCTATTAAATCGCACAATCAAAGTTATTACACCAAAGAGAACTCAATGCCTTAAACCCTGGATAACACCAGGGCTCTTACGTTGCATGAGGAATCGCGACAGAATGCATCTAAAATTTAGGTCTCATCCAAACAATGTTGTACTAGAGGTTACATATCGACGATATAAAAACTTTTGTAATGATCTGCTGAAAAGACTTAAAAGGATACATGAACAAAATGAACTACAAAAACATTCCAAAAATCCAAAAAAACTCTGGAGTACAATAAAGGATATTGTTCACATTAGGCAACAAAAGTCGATTCCAAGTGACTTGCTTAGGATAGCTGACTCCCCACAAACATCAGTCAACGATGTTAACAACTTCTTTTCCCAAATTGGAAAAAATCTGGCCAATAAAATACTTCCTTGTACACACCTTACTATGGAAAACCAAATTAGATGCAACAATTTACCCACTCCACTACGTTCAATGACACTATTCGATGCTACTGAGGACGAAATAGCAGCTATCATCCGCAACCTAAAAAACGACAGCGCTACTGGTTGGGATGGTATATCGAATAAGCTGTTAAAACTAGCACTAAAATATATTTTACCACCGATTACTCACATAGTTAATCTATGCATAAAAACAGGAGTATTCCCAGGAGTGTTTAAAGTATCCATCATAACCCCAATTCATAAAGCGGGTAAAAAAGATTGTGTAGATAACTACCGACCAATATCCGTCTTACCGGCTTTATCTAAAATTGTAGAAAAGATACTGAATAAAAGACTGCTCAACTACATGGAAAAACAAAATTTTATTTCAAAAAACCAGTATGGATTCAGATCAGGTAAATCAACCGCTGATGCCGTAACTGACATATCAAACCACATAGCTTCAAACCTTGATCAAAAAAACAAGTGTATAGGTATCTTCTTAGATATGGCAAAGGCGTTCGATACTGTCTCCATTCCACTCCTCCTTTCTAAATTAGAACAGATTGGTATCCGTGGTACAGCTCTTGACCTGTTTAGAAGCTACCTATCGGACAGAGTCCAAAGAGTAAAGATTGGTAACTTCACTTCTGGTGATGAGCATGTGACTTTTGGAGTACCGCAGGGTAGCGTCCTCGGCCCGAGCCTTTTTCTTGTCTACATAAACTCCCTATGCAACCTGGACTTAAAAAATTGTAGAATTTTTACTTTTGCGGACGATACAGCAATGGTATTTCATGGAAAAACGTGGAGTGAGGTTACATCTGTTGCGGACGATGGACTGTGGGAAGCAACTCAGTGGCTTCGTGCAAACGTACTAACTTTAAATGAGTCCAAAACAAAATTTGTAACTTTCGGTAAATCAAATCGAGACATTCCAGCCTCGTTTTTGATCAAAGTCCATACGTGTTCCCGGAGAACTGCAGTATCCTGTCAATGTGTAGAACTTGAGCGAGTCGCAACAATCAAGTATCTTGGCGTTATACTCGATCAAACACTCACATGGAAGCCTCACATCGACATGGTTACTGATAGGGTTCGAAAACTCATGTTTGTATTTAAATCTATGCGTTATATTGCAGACTATAAACTTATAAAAACAATTTACTATGCTATGGCGCAGTCAGTCATTTCATATTGTTTGGTGGCTTGGGGGGGTGCAAACAAAACAAATATGCTCAAGATTGAAAGAGCTCAGCGAGCGCTACTTAAAGTAATGTCATTCAAACCATATAGATTTCCAACACACGAATTGTACAGTATGTGTGACGTACTTAGCGTTAGACAATTGTTTGTTCTCCAAAGCATTCTCGTCCAGCATAGAAAACAAGAATATTTTGCAACGGATACGTCAACTCGTAGGAAAAAAAAAGTATGCCCAAATACTAATACTAAAACTACCTTTATAAAACGATTCAATAGCTTTATTGGCCCCTTCCTCTATAATAAGATAAATAAATCAATTGACATATATCCACTAAATTCCTTTGACTGCAAGCATGTGATGACTAGTTGGCTAAAATCACTTTCATATGATGAAACCGAAAATATCTTCAAGGTGGCAAAATAGAATAATAATAAAGAACTATATATAATAATACACAGCATAGATATGTATATATATTTACATAGTTTTATTATTTATATGATATATTTAAATGTATTTTAATTTATTAAATTGTTGCATGTTATTTATTTATTTATTTTTACTTTTTATATGAAATCAACTTTGTTGCATTTATTTAAGTAAGGTACACATCATCTCACCGAATATTAACATAAACATTTACAGTCTAACATATTGCGATATATTGGAAATGTATAATATTAATTCATTAGGAAGAAACCTAGTACTTATAGCACAGGCTCGGCCTAGTTTAAGTACTAGTATATTGTTTACAAAATTTGAAAATAAATATGTAATGTTAGTATAAAAAGTACACTAGCTGTCGTAATACGAAAGTTCCTAGTTTTAGTAGTTGCAGAATACCTTGCCGCATTCCCTCTCACGCACTGTAAATCGTATGTCCAAGCGATAAAATTCACTGTCCAATTGCACCCATTAGCGCTGTAGGTACTAATTTGCGTAGTGCCATCGATGTCGTCCGAGGGATTGAGGCAGGTCAATAATAAAAATGAAGCACCAGTCTAATGAAATGTACCCTCTTTTTGTGTATAAATATGTGTGTCTTAGCATAAATACTTAAAGTTTGTATTCAAATTGTATTTCTTGAATTTACAAATAAAAGTATTATTATTATTATTATTATTTTTTTATTCATTTACCTTATTCTTACAAAATGGCGTCTTACATCCGATGACCTATTTGTGGTATGAATTAAATGCATTAAATTAAACGTGAAAACACATTCTTAATAATATTTGCGTTTCCACTCATAAATTGTAAAGATATTCAATTTCAGAATGTCTAGAATACTTATAAGGCTGGCCATTTGTATGCCAAACTCTTTTAATAATAAGTATACATGAAAGAAAGAAAATGTGTTTTTCAAATCGATGTTCTTTTTTTTGCTCTCCGCGTCACGCGCTTATAAATAAGTATGTCGTAGATTTTGCTTGTGATATTTTTTGGCTCTGTTTTATATACTTTTTCTATTTCATAAAAAAAAGAACATCGATGTGATGGAACACAACTTAATTTCCTAAAATGAAAAAATAAAAATATGAGGTTGTCATACAACTGGCCGCGGCCTCTCGTACCTATCAAACGTCCTATAATAAATTTCATCAATGCAACTATAAAAAGCAGAAAACCTTACAAAACTAAAAAGAACAAAAAATCTACTAGTTAATCATACAATTCGATTCGAACTCATAAAATAATGCTAATCGCTAATGAATTATCTGTCATGAGTCCACCTTGAACGTTTTCAAAGACAGAATAAATGCCGAAGTACCCATTTAATATTCTTCAGACTAAAATTTTATGAAGCGTATATTTGAATAATAAAAGAGAGGTTTCCTCCAAAGAGATGATTGTAATATTGTGCTGAGACACGCGTGCCGTATAATGAGGCACACAAGGTCGTTATTTTTACTTAACGTTTTTTAGGGAACAGTGTAGATGTTATAATTTATGGTAAAAGGTTTTCTAAATTGCTTTAGTTGACTGCCAAAATAGTCTTAGCGTGTAACAGGGTATAAGCGCTTTATAGTGCAACACCGTGTATCTAGCATTTGCCATAAGGATTAATTTTGTCTGATATTTCATATTATTTAGATCCTAATCAGAACTTACGGGAAAATCTAATTACGCGGTATTGCATTATCCTTGACCATTTGCGATTTTGTACGCGTAGTCCTAGAGTTATAATTTAGTTTACTTTTTATTTTTAACACGTGACAAGGGGCCTCATGGATTTGCACGCGTACTATCCCAGTTTTTTTTACATTTATCACTTATTCTTTGTTCCTATTGGTCGTAGCGTTAACTAAAATACACTAGTGCCCCTTATTGGTTTTACCCCAGTACCCCAGTAGTCCATATTTTAATGCAAGTTTCGAGCTATACTTGTGCCAAATTTCCCTAACTTAAAAAAACATTCTCCAAATTAGAAAATAAACATTTTCCCATATAAACTTTCAAGGGCAATATGAACCCCCAGCCCACCTTATTTGCAAAACAAAAAGTAGCCTATGTCCGTTCTAGAGGTTCAACATTATGTACCTGTACCAAATTTCATCAAAATTAGTTCAGTGGTGTAGGCGTAAAAGCCGGACAGACAAACAGACAGAGTTGCTTTCGCTAATATAAGCATGGATTTACGTTTAACTTGTTAGGATTCAATTTAAAACTCATTGTTTTATTCAAACAATATAAAGAGAGGGCACGTTTAATATTCCAAGCGTCGTTGTTTAGCGAAATTACGAAGTTCCATTGAAAAAGTATCTTATTTCAAACTGTTGTTCCGATGTCTGAAATTACAAGAGCAAAATATCGAATATCAGAAGCCCATTTACAAGCGAGAGGGGCACTGGAGCTATGCTATAAATTTAACGGTATGGTGTATCTGAATCTAGTACAAAGTAGGTGTACTAAATTTTGCATTACCATTCCATGATTAATTAATTTTCAAATGGAAATTTCGTCCATGAACAGGTATTGTTTTTCTACTGATTAATTTTGTATTTTTGTGATTGTAGCTGCAGCACTGCTTACCACTCGAAAGGCAAATACGGAAGACCAGTGTCGGGGTGTCACTCCGATACCTTGAAAAATGCTGAGTATTTGCGTCTTTATAGTCAACTAGCTGTGCCCGCGACTTTGTTCGCGTGGACTGCAGGGTTTTTTTACGCATAAAAATGTAGCCTATGTCCTTTCTCAGGGTCTATAAATTGTCTGTGCCAATTTTCATCACAATCGGTTGAGAGGTTTAAGCGGGAAAGCGTAACAGACAGACAGAGTTACTTTCGCATTTATAATATTAGTAGGGATTTGGTTTAGCATGGTGCCTATGGTGCTTGAGAGTAGCTGCTATGTAAAATTATGACTTAGTATTCTAGCTATACCACATTTGTAATTTGTTAAATTATTTATAGTTTTCATAGTAGGTAAATTAAATTAAACCCAACAGTATTTTTTTTGCTCTACAAACAAAATCAAAGTAAGCAGTGTTATGCGTAAAACGTAACGCCGAAAATAAATTTAGTGATGGGACTTAGAACGTAGGTGTACTACTACTACGATAGAGTAGATATTTTTCTCGATAGTCGTAAGTTCTAATTTGGATTGAAATAATATGAAATAACAGACAAAATTAGTCTTTATGGCAAACGGTAGATACGCGGTATTGCACGCGCGTCGACGATATGTAACCTACCTTAATAAAGAAGTATTTGAGTTCGAGTTTAACTGGTCCTTGAATCGAGGCCGTGTCCAAAACAATCAGCCAGTTATCTCTAATTGCTCGCGAAGTTCGCCATTGTTACGCAGATCGCGGCTTGTTATACCCGGCAGGGCTCCATCGGCCCTTGTAATGAAATCGAGACGCTGCTCTTTTGGGTTCGCTACTTTAATTATGTAAAGTTTTCAAATCAAATGGTGTTTATCGGAAAATCGGTTTGAGAAAATCGGAATCGATGGAGGCTGGGTGCTTGTAAATAAATTTTATGAGCGTTGTTGTTTTTCTTTGTAATGTTTTTGTGCTTGCAAATCCATTAGAACGTAATTTCGTTCGTGTTCTTTCAAGATAAAAAGTATTGTACATAAGTACTCTATTATTTGAAATGTCTACTATCTGGTACTGATGTAAACGGAAAAACATGAGTTTGAGACCAGTTGATCACTGGCGTAAGTATACCGCCGCTCAAAGCACGTGGCAAATTCATCAGGGACGATATCATGGTAAACGTATCATGGTAAAGTGCTTAGTGAAGTGCTATGAAAGAACTTTTTTTGCAGCGAGCAACCAAAAACCTCCCCTTACTGTTTGTGTGTGTAAGCCAGCCTACAGCTAGAATCTAACATTAAAACCATATCCCAAAGGTTCCACAATCTAATCGTCAACTGCAGCGAAGTATAAATCGTAAAGCACTATCTAACGCTTGATAACCCAAGACAAATTAATGCTGTTATCTGCAACGCTTTTTAATTTCTTGGACAACCAAGTGATCGGAGGGGAGATAATGGGCAAATTGCGAAGCGGCTCAAAAAAGTCTTTAAGGGCCGCTGTGAATTAATTTCATGTCATGCTTAGCTTTTTTGTGTATGCAGAGCCTATTTTTTATTATAATGTTAGAGCTTTGTAATGCTTAAGGTGATATATATGCAGTAGTGAGATATACCTATTAAAATTTTATTATTTTTATAGTACTTTACGCCGTACTAGCGAACTTTAAATATTAGAAACAGACATTTTTTATCTCCTTTTGCGGTGCGGGAATCGAACCCACGACCTTCACGTATCGCGCGTGCTGTTCTTACCAACTGAGCTAACCGCAAGTTATCGTAGGCGATGAAATTTTTCTGCTGTATTAGCCTTCGGTAACCGCCAGGGGAGATACAATTTTTCTGTTTCTAATATATACCTATTATATTAGATAAGTTTACTAATAAAGATCTCGTTGTAATAAAATAATTGCTACAACCAAAGGTATTTGTTTATGACGATGCCATGTGCAGATTTTCGATCACCAACCCTATGCGTGAAGAGCAAAGTTCATCAAGCATTGAAGCGCATTACAAAAATAAGTAAAATAAATAAATAAATATTGGACAACATCACATACATTGCTCTGATTCTGTGGTAAGTAGCTTAAGCACTTGTGTTACAGAAATCAGAAACAACGACGGTACCACAACACCCAGACCCGAGACAATATGGAAAAGTTCGTTTCCCATATTGACCCGACCGGGGATCGAACCCGGAACCTCAGAGATGGCGCTCGCCAAAGTCAGGCCCGCTCGCCTCTCGGCTACGGAGGTCGTCTATAAGTTAAGTTGCCTGTAAAGTCGGTTTACGGACGGTAGTTTAATGGACAAAGTCAAACATTACAGTAACTGAACTGAGCCGATCGCTCGAGCCGATCATGCCTCTCTCGTTCGTGCCGAGCTCTCGCTTGCGGAACGCGACAATGAATGTAACGGGACAATGACGTCATCTTTTCGTAAATACATGCAGCCCGTAGAATCGAGATATTAGACGTTGTCACGTCAAAAATTGCATTATGTCAGATCACGTTTCCCAAGAAAGCCGAAAGTGGGCCGCTGAATACGGTTTGCAAGAAGGTTTAAAAAATACACAGATATCTTAGTCATCTGTCTATATTTGACGGGCCGAACTATGTAGTAACTTTTTTGTGACTTACTTTATAAGGCTCTGTCTACTATATGACCACCATAATTTAAACCTTACTTCCTTCAATTAAGGTCCAAAACCAATGAAAAATGTAAACATGCTCTGCCGTATAAAGGGTTAAGAATGTAACGTAAATTGATCTTTAACTCGTTTAGATTGCGGGATATTTCAATTTTGCGTCTTTTGCAGTTACGCGGTATTTATTTACATACTTATTGCTCTTCCGCGTTGACTAATTAGTAGTCAAGAGTGCATCGATGGCCAATCAAATTTACACAGTTTGTCTACGGGATCAGGGTCTAACATAAACGTAAACGTGTCTAGAGGTAAAGTCGTCGTCAGATATATCGGAGCAGACCAAGTACCCAAATACTTCTGAACAGTTAAAATGTCAAAAAGTTCCATACACCACAGTTTACCATTAATATCTGAACATTAATTACTGCAATAATATCTGAGCAGATGCCAATAACACCTGAACACTCATAACGTCAATATGTGTCACGCACGTCATGTGTCTCATTTAGCTACCTGTATAGATGAGTGTTCAGACGTTATTGGTAAGTTGTGTGTATAGAAATTATTGACTAGCATCTGCTCAGATATTATTGAAGTAATGAATGTTCAGATATTAATGCTAACTTGTGGTGTATGGAACTTTATAAAAATAAATATCTCTAAATGTATTGCGGAAATTCGATTTTTCAAATCAACTTTGCCACTTACATAAACAGCGTTGTTTCGATTTTATCGTTAGACTTAAGTCCCTTAAGTTGTAGTAGAGTCAGTATTAGATTGATCGAAGCATGTCAAGAACGCAAAGAGGGTCGGAGATGGATAGAGTCCAACTTTTTGTGTGAACTCTGTCCGAGTAGTCAATTTATCTTGAACAACAAGAGTTTAACTTTAGTAAGGGAAGGTACTACTCATGTCATGCCGATGGTACATACCTCTTTAATAACACACATCCATTTAACTTATGAGACCACTTTAATATAAATATTGAATATTTTTTTATGTTTCTTGAAGTGTAGCAAGATTAAAATCATATTAAGCTATGATGCCGACAAGTACAGCATAATTAATCTGTTACTGGACTTGTCGCCCTTACCCTGAATGCTTGACCCCTGCTACTAATGTAGCACCCCCAAGAGCCCTGGAAGCCTTATTCACACGCAGGTACACAACAACACAGAAGTGATTGTTATTTGGCTGCGGTCTGCTGTAAGGTGGAAGTATTTCACCAGTCGGCCTGCTCCAGTTCGAGCGACAAATCGCTAGGCGCTACCTCTCTTAAAACATTTACATTTACTATAATTATTTGAAAAATGTATCTACCTCTGGTCTATTGGTAGCAAATTTAGGCTCGTCAACCAGATGTCGTGGGTTCGACTGGTGCGGGGACAGCATTTTTGTGTTTGGTTTCCAGTTTGTTACCTTTCTATTTTTTAGGTACGGCTACTTTTCTATCAATATTTTTCAATTTCAAATTTCACCGTTTTCTATTTTGGACTTAGTTTGTCACTATACGTAAGAGCCGCCGCAGTTTAATTTTCGTTTGTCGTAAAATAATTTAAACAGTAGTAACTAAAAAAATTGCCGAAATAAAAACTCACTTTAATGATTCAATCAAACGGTCATTATTATAGAAACCATCAAAGATCTCCATATAATTAAAAGCTTTATTTATTTCAGAACATAGTCCATTTTGTTAGTGACCATTTTCCTATACCTACATTATTACAAATCAAATCACAAAAATGTCATAATAAAGCAAGGTAGACACTTCTAAAATTATAAAAATTCTTGAGTATCATACATTTGCTAAATTAAGGTGCGATAAAAATTTATAAGAATTACTCCCCCGAAGTGTACCCAGGTACGTTTCATTTGTTTATTCTATTTGGCTTATAAATCTTATTTAGTCTTCTTAACGCCGTATTTTCCCAGGCTTTCAGCGAATTTGGGGTGACTCCCGAGGGAACCATTCGTTATTTCTGCTTCGGAAAATAATGGAGGTCACGTTAAAGGTGTTTTATAAAATTATCAAATGTTTTGGTACACTTTCTTGTTAATTGTTTTTGTCACTGGCTGTTATTCAATGAGATTTTAATAGAATTTTAACGCATTTTGATCTAACACAAAGACCAATTGCTTGCGTCCAGAGTTAAAACCTACTTAAAACAGTTTAAACCCTACTTAAAAGGCACCTTGTAATAAGGTTATTCATAAGAAAGGTTATTAGTATAAAACATACATATTACAGTGCAGAAAAGCAAAAAATTCATAAGTATCTATTCTTTGTACTCGTGCAAAGCCTGGTAGGTAAAAAAGAGCAAAAAAAGCTAATTGTAAATTTTGCCATTAACAAACATGGGTACAGGATTATTATCCATATTTCTTTGTATGTTGACATTACATATAAGCTTGAAGGGCAGTAAACGGATAATAAAAATGAATACGCGATCGCTGAAGTGAGGTTTTATTATTTGATCGGAGATTCACGAACAAATATTCCTTGTTTATTCAGTTAGATCCGAAAAACCTTATGGCCCATCCACTTATATCCTTTGTATTTTCATAAATATACTGCCAACGTACATCTAAGAGATGATTAACAAAGTTCTTTATGATTTTAACGAGAAATCTTTGGTGACGTAATAAGGTCTAAAACAAATATCTTTCTTATATTTTTAATACAGGGTGTAGCGTAAGGATTAAAACGAAACACCATCTACAATCAATCGTTTGCAAATTAAAATCAGACAACATTATAATTCCAAAGTAAGTAGTTTAAGCGCTTGTGTTATGAACAACAAAATTGTATATACTAAAATTGCATATTCACCCAGCTACAGAAAAACATAATAAATACATCATTGATAGTCATCCGTAGCCAACAGGCGAATCAAAGTCAAAGTCAATATTTTTTATTCATATAGATTACATTAGTAATACTTATGAATAGTCTATATAAAACAAGTGAAGCTACCTCCGGTTCGGAACCTATAACTACAGAGAAGATACCGGCAAGAAACTCAGTAGGTTTTTTACAAACTACAGTGGCCCTACCTCAGAGTGGGCCGGTCTTTGACGTCGCAGTGTAGGTATGTGAGATGCAAATTCGATTCCCGGTCAGGTCTGTCTGTCTATGAATGCTGTGGCATCTTGGCTTGTCAACGGTTTTATTGTTTTTCCTTGAAAGGTGAATTAATGGGGAGTGTTCTTAGCTGTGTTTGAGGAAAACTAATCAAAATTGCTGGCGACAAAAAGTGATGGCTCACATAATATTTTGACACAAGTCCACACATATTGATATCTTTTTACTGAAAAGGTTTTATAGGCTATGCCAAACTTCAAATCAATTGTGTTTATATGAACTGACGGAGAAAAAAATCTATATTAAATAATAACTACACGGCCCATCGGGTCTATGGCTAAATCAAAAGTTTACAAGACTTACCATTTTTAATTTCAAACGATGCATTAATCAATCCATAATCATACCTGGAAAAAAACGGTAATTTAAATAAAGCAAGCGAAATCCCTGTTTAACCCCGGGAGGCAAAAACATACGCCACGCCATTAGATAATCTATACCATCTACAATAATATTATAAAGAGGAAAGACTTGTACCTATTTTTGTATGTTTGTAATGAATAGGCTCAAAAAGTGCTTGGCCAATTTAAAAAAATATTTCTCCAATAGAATGCTACATTCTTCCAATTTGACATAAGCTACAAAATTAGGGATCCTTGGTAAAATTTGAAAAATTTCAACAGAAAAGCAAAAATTCTCTAAAGCGAAACGAAGTTTGCCGGGACCGCTAGTTATCAAATATAGTAAGAATATAGAAGTTCGTGAATTCTTCTACATAGAATTTCGTTTGCTCGTATTGTTTGCTTATATTTATATATATTATATTGTTTAATTATTATATTTATTTATCATGTACCTATGTATGATTATTCTAAACTCGTGTTTAATTTTCTGCTATTTATTATTATTAATTTTGTTATAATCCATACTCACATTTTTACTGTTACCGCACCCATAAACGAACTATCTGAATGACCCAACGGTTGACTGGTAGAGAATGCTCCTAGCATTTTTGTGCAATAAAGTTTTCGAATAAATAAAATAAATAAATAAGAAGTAACATTTTTATTTGTTAATTGCGAACTACTTACTGCCCAAATCTTAAATTTAATATAGTTTGAAGTAGTCAATATCTGTCTAAAAAATTTATGACACTATCATTTCAAAGAATAATGACACACTCACAGTTTAAGAAAAAGGTTATATTTAATTGTTAATTAAAAAAATACTAACCTAACCTAAGCAAGAGGTTGGCCACAAACTTAATAAGTGAGCCACTTGGGCTTGAGCGACATGTGACAATCACCTTTGGGGACTGGTCTGCTCCAGCTTACCTCTCGAAAGTAAAAACTTACTTGAGTACTTATTTGTTTCATCACTCATCAAAACCAAAACCATATGACTTGGTCCAAAGTGAGCTACACATAGCAATAAGTTAGATACTGATACTGTAAATGATCTGCTGAGTTTCTTACCGGTGTCTTCTCGGTAGATATAGGTTCCGAACCGGAAGTAGAATCTCTTTGCATTGTATTCAATGACGATTCAAAAGTGTTATATGTAACCTACTTGAATAAAGAAATATTTGAGTTTGAGTTTGAGTATTTCTGTCGCCCAAATTAATAACGAGGTACCTGTGAAATTATATCTCATTGTAAAATCCTGAATCCTAAAAACAATTATACATTTCAATACACTAATTGCTCCTTTATGCATTGTGTAGAAATAAAACCCTTTAATTGGATTTTCTGAATGAGTTCTTTCTCCCATTTGTTCAATAAGGAACCGAAGGGGGGAGGGGGGGAACAATACCCTGAAACCTCGTCAAGGAGCAATGTTAACACAATGAGATGGTATCGGACCAAACAATCCTTAGAACAGAAGTACTAGAGGGGCCAGGCGTTGTGAGTAGGTAATACCGGGATACTTAACAATAATTAAGCTTAAAAATATTGCTTGTTAAAATTTGAATTGATCACATACGCTATTCGATTTTCCCGCGTTCCCTAGTGAGCTATTAGTTTGCAAAAACACAGTAATTTACTTAATATTTAAATTTAGTTTGTAAGTCCTTGGTCAATAATTTATTTTTGTGTTTATCATGTAAGTATTTAGTTTTAAATTGATTTATTATTTTTGGTGTATTAAAATTTGTGTCAACCTCCCTAAGTAGGTTATCGAATAGAAAAGGCAGTATTTCACTGGAAATCAAAATCGAACCTAACCCAAAATACATATAAAAATACTTCATCTACTGCATATCTTTGACTTTGCCTTTGATTTGCATTTTTTTGCATAACCTTTAGTACTATTTGGTGTTCAAAATAAATTTGTCAAATAAAAGATCTTTCCAACATTTAACTTTAAATCTCATATTCAGAGACTTTGTATTGCTTCGGCGGTTTTCGGGTCGATGTAGCCTAAGTTGAGTCTCGTACCTTCTTGGTTGCAAAAATTGAAAATATCTTCTGTTTTTCGCATTTTTGTATGTCCATACATTTTCTTGTATTTGTTATTTGTTTACGGCCAATAAATCTATTTATTTCTCTTTCATCGTATTGAATTTCAAAGTTTTATAATGTCACCTACTTAAATAAATAGAATGGAATTTCATCCTCAAAAAATCGTATTTTGTGGTGACCCCATACTAAGTCGTTAAAGTATCAATTTCACTAAGTCTCTCTCAGAGCGGGTCGCTGAGACACCTCCATTAGGGGAGCCCTCACAATCATCGTTACGAGGTAAGATACTTCAAATTAACCACCACCTTCGATTGTGACGTAATGTCGACATTCAACTGAAGAAAGCTTTCTCTTGTCATAATTCCCCGTCGTCACGATATTGTTGGGCTAGCGAGCCTTATCACACTGACTGAATGCGAGCGTTTAACGCCCGGCTTCAATATTGGAAAAACGATCTGTTTTAGTTACTTATAGTAATGAATTATACGGGGCGTAAGCTAAAACCGTTCCAGGCTTGTAGTCAGTTGGAGAAAAACGGATTGTTATTTAGACACATTACGAATTGTAAAATATTGGAACCGCGCATTCAAGGCGGAGCGTGCACAAAGCGGCTTCTTTGAAGATTTTTTTAATTCTTTAAAACAATTAAAGTTATTTTCTGTTTACATCATTTTTAAGTGGTGTCATTGCTAAGATGGGCGCCAAACGCTAGTTGCGCGAATGATAAGGAAACTAGTTAGGGCTACAGACTTTATTTTCAACACACTGCATATTAAATAGTTGCGGAGCATTTTAAATATAATTTGCAAAAAAACTATTTTATCGAAATAGGTAACATAGATACCTCTTTAACGGCATTGATACCTTTAAATGATTTGAAAATGGTGTCAATAACCCATTTGTTTCAGTTAAGCTCGTTTTCCAAATTCACCTGACCGCGAATCGAACACAGGACCTCTAGGGCTTTCGGCGGCTTTCATTAACCACTGCGCCACCGAGGGCGTGGATCTTAGCATAACTTCAATTCGGTGAGTTACACAACTCTGCAAGTCTCGTAAACTTATCGCTACGATGGTCGTCTACGAATAATATAATGCAGTGATTCTCAAACATTTTCAGTGCAAGGCGCATGTTTAGTATTTAATAACCAATGAATCAATCAAATTTTTATTTATCATAATAACAATGGGCTTAGAGCGTTGGGGGCCCAAATAATTAGTCATTAGGTAATATCTCGCAACCGTTCGCTCCTCATACCATTTGTGAAGTTGTTCGCGACTCGAAATATTAAATTCCCTTATTTATAAGGAAAAGTACAATTGTCAAGAAATAAAACAAACAAAACTTTTCGACTAAAAGTCAAACCTTTTTTTAACATAAAAGCATTATGATAAATGTTTTCTTACTATAAATAAAAGCTTTTAGAACAAATAATAACAAAACAGTAGTTTTACTTTTTAAAGTACATATTGCTGTACTAAGCCGATTGAATTTTTCATTAAAAACACAAGCGGCGTACGGGATATTTTTGAACCGCAACAAGCGGCGAATGGGTACCTTAATAGGGGCAAAAGGATATTTTTATGCAAGGGGATAGTGGATACGGGGCGAACGGTTGAAAGACCTTCATCAAAGACATGCACTATGTTTCATTATTATTATGCAATTTGGGGCTTTTAAGTTAATTGTCGTCACTGCAACCTATAAGCACATAGATTTCTTCGTAATTCATACGTGTCTTGAACTTCTTTCTCATACACACAATCATCGGACAAAGAACCTTCTTCCATTTTTAAAGCCGGTTAAAACAAGATTATACCACATGCATATTTTAGAGGTTTGTTGTCCCGCGTCTACTCGTCACAAACCTCAGGGCGTATCGGCACACAGTTTGAGCAACCCTGACATAATGTACTTACGTGTTAGTTTGCTTCTAACTTATGTGGGTCAAAATTGGACAGGCGTTTACTGCGGTACGTTGTGACTGAATTATTCATGACTTTGGCACCTTCATCGTTGATTGAGTAATCTGACCCTTTTATGCAGGCAAATTCGGTCTAGGGGATTCTCCTTGAAATAAATAACCAAATTTTTTTTTCGTCCACTCAATACGCGTCTGATCGCAGTCCAATTTATAGGTTATTTTATTTATTACTTACTTAGTAGCGGTCAGCCTCGATATCGTACTCATCGAGTATTTTCTAGCAATAAATAAAGCCTATGTTACTCAGGGTAAATGTAGTTTTTCAAAGGTGAAACAATTTTTGAAATTGGCAAAGTATTTTATGAGTTTTTGATTATTCGTGTGTGTTATACATTTTAATAATTCTGTGCAGTGGTACTTTGAGAACCCTATTCCATTAACTCTTTATTTAGCAATACTGACTTTGCTACAGATGACATTAAAATCGTCCATAAAATTTTAAGGCACAGTATATTATGAATAAGTAATCATATAAAGAAACACTGGACCAGATCAAAAACATTGTTCTCATTATACGGTAAGTAGGTAAAGCGCTTGTGTTATAGAAATCAGAAATAACGTTTCCACAACACCCAGACTCAAGACATATACAAAAGTTAGTTTCTCATGCTGACACATCCGTGAATCGAACCCGGTGCCTCAGAGATGGTGCATCGCCAAAGTTCCGCTCGCTCGCCTCTCGGCTACAGAGGTCGTCGATAATATACATTATGCCTTTGGCATATAACAGAAAAAAAATGTTTCTTCACACAAAATGCCAATGACATATACATCACAAAATTCAACATCGAAACTCTTGTTAATAATAATCTGAGTTACCCCATTTAACTAGAACCAAAGTAGGTAAATTAGGCACGGCTATCCAAACTTCGGTAACTGTCACAAAGTAGGTGCCTCGCGTTAACCAAATTGTCAACATCAAGTTTGGGCGTTTACTCAAATTGTAGACCACATATCCTGGCGGTATAAGTGCTTTAGTATTCAAGTCAACTAGCTAGACTAGATTAAATTAGTATGCATGAAATCTGTTGGGAAAATGTTGAACTTACAAATTCCAACTTCTGGATGTGTCGTAATTTTTTATCTAAAGTATTTAACCAGAGTGCCACTTAAATATGGTAGATGAATAATATAATTTATATTTGGTGCAATAGTTAGACAACAAAAACTGCACATGTTTTTTTATCATGTAAACAATAATTTATTTAGCTCCATTGCTTTAAAAATATGTTGGTGTTTGGTCCCAGATATTTATTTACCTACCTACCTACCTACAACTAGATTTTTTTAAAATTTATTTCGTTTTTTATTTATGGACGCATTATTTATGTCTTATGGACAAATGTCCATTAGTCATAAATAATATTAGTAAATATAAAATCATTCCAAGGTCATAATGATCTGTTGATCGTACTATCGTTTTATCAATTTGCAATATGTATAATGTAGGTATATAAAACAAATTCCTAAAAATATTTTGTCCAACACAAATTTTTAGTTTTTAAAATTGAATTGTACAAAATTTTAAAAATCAGTTCCTAAAATCACAAGTGACAAATGTAACTACAAACTCGAGTGTTAAGAAGAGTACCCCCTATTCGCAATTGTTAGCCTGTGGCGGTGTAAACTGTTTGCCAAGTGTCATTTGTCACTAACACTCGCTCTAATTTATGTTGCCGCTCGCCTGCCTGTAGTTATGTTAACAGGGCACAGACTATGATAGAAAGATAAGTAGGTAAAAAACGGAAGCTAAAATGGATGGGGCCAAATGTGATGTTGTTTATGGAGTTCTTAAATCGAAAGTAGAGTATGTAAACGCGCAGGTTATTAGTATTAATAGTATTAATTCTTAACGGTAATTAACAGTTAAACTTAAATTGGTGCGACAGAGCCTGTAAGTTTTGCATACTAAATGAGTGAAGATATATAAAGATGTGTCAATATGATAGGTACACAGACATCGCATTAAGATGAGAATATATCTATTTTTAAGAATATTTATGTCTATGACCTCCGTAACCGAGCGAGCAGGCCGTAATTTGGAGTTATGCCATCTGTGAGGTCCCGCGTTCGATTCAGTTGGGTCAAAACAAAAAACGAGCTTTTCTATATTATCTTAGGTCTGGGTGTCGTGGTACCGTCATTGTTTCTGATTTCTGCAACACAAGTGCTTTAGCTGATTACCACAGAAGAGCAATTATGTTGCCCAATATTTATTAAAAAGACATTCAGAATTGTGTCTCTTCTGTACCTGCTTGCTCTAGCATCTGCATTAGGCATTCACTTACTCGCTGTCTTGTCAATTTGCTTACGTACAGGCACACACTCGCTCTTACTTTGTCTGCTTACAGCTTAGTTTGCTTATGAGTCTATGATGTGCTAATGATTTTACACATTAAAACACGAATGTGAATTGTGATAAAAAAAACAATACCCTCCCTTGTTTGGCAGTCGGGTTTAATGACGATGATAGTGGAAGAAAAGCACAGTCTGCTTTACTGTCTGAAAAATTAAATTTTTATTTATCAAATTTTTTGTGTATTTTAAGGGCGGTAGTGAAGTTACCTTAAAAATGGGCTGCACTCAAAGGCACACCGTGTCAAGCGTTGTTCACATGGACTTGCTTGTGACCCGACAAGATATTTATTGGCCGTATTTAGTAAAATCTAATCAAATTAGAAAATTCGTTTTTATGAAAATTCGTTTTAGTCGTTATTGACAGGAAAATGTTTGTAAATATTACAAAAATAACCGGGATCCATCACATAAATCTCTGACATCCTAAGGATAAAGCTTAAAATATAGAATAAATTGAAATATCAAAAAGGATAATAGTAAGAAAATTAATTAAAAAATAATAATAGAACACCGCATATTACCCCCTCCCCCCCAATAATCATGTAAAATGATATCATTGCATAAGATAATGTTTTTGGGGGGATCATTTTGTCAGGATAATGTTTAGAAATATTCCAAAAATGCGTGCGAAGCAGCGGTCGGCGTATGAAATAAAAATAATGAACTGTCGGCAATAAAAGTAGCCAAGTCATTACTCAAATTTAACGCTCACATTCGGTTGAAACATTCTCGGAAATCAGAAGTTAAAATTAATGTTATTGGAGTTACATGTGTACCTACCAATCGCTGGAGTTCAGAGTCCAGAGAATTATGATTTTGTCCCAAAGTAATATTACTAGCTCTCGTATGTTCGCAGGGCTGTTTGTTCCAATCGACTTTTTATTTAATTTGTTCACAAACCAATCTAGGGCGAGCTGGGGCCTTGCTGAAAGCGGCTATCTAGTAATTTATGAAATTGCTTTACACAATTATTTTTTTAAGTTTAATACCAATACTAGACTTTGGGATCTGGTCAAGATCACACACTTGACCTGATTCCAAAATAAGTAGCTTAAGCACTTGCGGCATGGATGCTCAGATATGCATATTTCTATGTATGAAAACCAGAAACAATGATGGTACCTCTAGAAAATTGCAATGAAAGTCATAATGGAAACTTGAGGTATAATAGATAATAGATAATTTAGAGGTAGCAGAGCGTAGTATAGAGTTTTTAGAAAGAGAATGACAGAGTGTTGAAAAAACAGAATAGACAGTATAAAAGTTCAACCTGAACTCTAGAATAAACAATTAGTTATATATAGTGTTGTGAGTATCAAAATAGTTTTTATTTACAGTACCATAATATGTTACGAGTACAAAGTTGCTTTTTTTTGTTGAAAATCAAATTTTCAGAAAATTATGCTCCACTGTCCAACGATTCAGAAACTAGGCTTAGCTAGTGACACTGTCACAATTATAAGATGATGGAATCCTGGAGAAATTGAGAGGAAGTCAGTTTTTGTCGAAGTTTTTTACATAGTCCATTATCGATTAGCCAGCGGTCTGCTGCGGTTTCACACTCGTACTATTTCTGCTTTTTCCATATTGTCCACTGACTTTTCGTTCATAGTAGTCAAAGCGTGATGTTACATAAAGCCTTCCTCGATAAATGGACTACACAATAAAACAGCTCCTATTACATTAAGAATCAAGTATGGCAAAATAGACATAATGTTTCAAGGAGCGCTACTGTAAAACTATTTATTATATACGGATACTGCCCGCTGTAAGTCCAGCCACGGCCTCCAAACGGTCCGATCCGTAGATTAGTTTTCTATTTCCCGTAGAAAGCAATAAGAGAAAGCCTCATGAATTACTGAGCGAGCACGAGTGCCGGCGAGACGGATCGTTCCATTTTTTACTTACACTTACTCCATTCCGTTTATTTGTTATGCTTCATCAAAGTGCTTTTCGTTTTGTCTTTTGTTTTCTCAGGGAAAGGTCAACTATTATGGCAAAGCGAGCAACTGGCTTCAAGACTTTCTTATTTGCCTTTAGCTTTTAGCCTTTCGTAACCAAAGAGTAAAAGGGGATCATATTCTCAGATTCCGCTGTTAAACCGTTAAAATTTCCCCCGATTTGCACTTTGCTGGTTTTTACTTTTTGCTTCGCCAAAAAAGTGTATGATTTACAGTGAATGATATGCATATAATTATTGTGAATTTATTTCCTTACAATGTTTAAACTTCGTATCTTATACAATAAACTGTGTTTCAAACATTTATTCTTCCAAAATACGCAAAAGTTAGAAAACATGGATTTTCTAATGAATGTTGACTCCAATCATGAATAATTTTAAGGTATCGTAAAAGAGGATTTTATTTACGTCCACTACACTGATTTTTTTGAAACGATTGTTTCGGAGCATTTCGATAAAGTGAAAAATCAGTGTATTGTCTGTTGATAAGTACATATAAGGGGCTAGTCAACTGAGATATTTTAAGTACCTGTCAAAACAGGATTGCTTCGTACATTTTTTTGAAGATAGCACACTTTGATATTTACTTTTGAACACACAGCCTATAAAAATATGTTACATATAAGCGAACAAGTGGATAAATGAAGTACATAAATAATTTTCAATGAATTATATTGCAATCCTAGAACTTATTCAAGTAATGTATTTTTTTAAACAAGTTAGTAAATAAAAAAACTTAAGGACAGCGAGTTCTATAAACGTACGAGTAGAATAAAATAGGAATATTGCTTTCGAAATATTGGAAAACATAAGTGCCGTCTAGTCAATGATAAACTTAAGGACAACTATTGTTAGGGACGGTCTACTGCAGCATTCTATTATCTATTTCTGATGAAACAATTCTATTCGGGACCTTAAATGTTTATTGAACGTCAAATATTGTTATCGGGTCCTCAATGTGATTGTTTTGTGCCGTTCACAAAAAGTTACGACGTAGTTATGTCTAGTTCTGCACCTGTTCTTGATATTTTTAAAGTGTTGCCGACATTGGAAATTGGGGTGAGTGCTCTTTTAAAAATGGAGTCGGGAGAAATACGAGATAGCGTGAAGATTGTTATAATCTCTATTATCGGTGAATATTTTGTAATCATTTTAGTTTACTGATGTGTACATTTTTATATTTTGGTTTTATCAGCATTAACACCTTTGTTTATATATAAGCACATGTTCTAATATTACAATAAGATGATTTATAGATAGATTACCAAAATAATGTGCTGCAGCAGCTCATACTGAGGCTTAGACCTTTTGGCACATAAATGTACCTATCTTATCTATCTATACTAATATTATAAAGACGAAAGATTTGTACCTATTTTTGTATGTTTGTAATGTAGGCTCAAAAAGTACTGGGCCGATTTAAAAATTCTTTCACCAATAGAATGCTACATTTTTCCAATTTGACATTGGCTACAAAATTAGGGATTGGTAAAATTTGAAAAATTTCAACAGAAAAGCGGGAAAAATTCTCTAAGGCGAAACGAAGTTCGCCGGTACCGCTAGTATACTATAAGTACAAAAGGTTGTGTGTCTATGTGTCCCAATAAATACTTTTTCTTTCTTTCTTTCGTTATTTTTAAATGTATACGATATGATTAAATAATGAAGTCATACAAATAATAAAGAACTATGATAAGTATAAAAATAAATTTATTTTTTTATCCGTTTAATTATGTATGAAAGAGGCGAAATAAACCAAAAACTCTCTTAAATGATTGCACGGAGATATGGTCCGTTGAAAGTTATTTAATATACTAAGCAGAGTATTAGATATTGAACAACTCCCAACTTATAATGCCGCAAGTTGGGTATCGTTCCGAACTTTTAAGTGCACTGAACACTTTAAAATACCTTCTCTGTTAATATCAGTAGTGTATTATTGGGAACTTTGGCCCCCAAAATCGCTCACGCTCTTTGTGAGCCAAAATTTCCAATAATACAATCATCATCGACAACATTTCAGTATCAGTATTTTAAGAGAGAGTGAGAGTTGTTTCTAACACGAGATTTCAATGTAACAGGAGTATAAAAAGCCAATGTCAAATTGATTTTACCATTTAAGCTACGACACACGACATTGATCAACATCAGCACCCTTGACAAAGCGTATTTGCTATGAAATTTATACAACAAACCCGCACATTGCAACTTAATGCAATTTGTCGAGATACCGAGTCATGTGCTTCTCGACATGGTGACTTGCTTCCTGATTCAATTAGATGTATCATTTGTGGTCCATCTAACTGCGGAAAAACAAACTTAGTTGTTGGACTTCTACTGCACGAAAATGGTCTACGGTTTAAAAGTGTATATCTCTACTCTAAAACTCTATATCAACCTAAATACACCTTTCTAGAGGATGTTCTAAATTTAGTACCAAGTATATCATTCGCTAAATATCAAGATAACGAACTTATCCTTAGCCCTCATGATGCTAAACCGTATTCAGTTATAATTTTTGATGATGTTGCATGCGAGAAACAAACAAACGTACGTGACTATTTTTCTATGGGTAGACATAAACTCATTGATTCATTTTATTTAAATCAAACATACAGTAAAGTTCCGAAACAACTTATAAGAGATAACGCAAACCTTTTAATACTATTTAAACAAGATGATGTTAACTTGCGGCATGTATATGATGAGCACGTTAGTACTGATATGTCTTGGTTACAATTCCGAGAGATGTGCTCAAAAATATGGAGTGATCCATATAGCTATTTAGTCATCAATAAAGAGTGTAAGAAAAATGAAGGTTGTTACAGAAAGAATTTTGATACTTTTGTTATATTTGACGAGCAATAAAATATAAAAGACTTTATCCTATACTCATTTTCACTTTCCACCCAAAACTAATACACACAACACGTGCTTTTGTATTACAATATATAAAATGGAACAAAAACTAAAAACGCAAGTGGTTCAGGCAGGCTGAAGCCGTGAAAAAGAAAGTGAAAGAGATGCGTGCTATGGAATCTTATAATGAAAAAATGTTAGACACAGTGTTTCAACCTATAACAAAACCCCTACATGAAATTGCTCATGGTAATAAACTATCTAAAATAACAGATGAACCCATGGACGATTCACTAGAAGACTTTCTCGTGAAAAAAAATAATTCACTAAATGAATCTCGAATTGAAACTTTTGATGACAAAAAATCTGCGCTTGCATCTGAAGAGTATGATTCTGATGAAGAAATCGATGATCATAATTATAGTAACGCATCCTTCAGAACAATCGAGTCGATGTCTAGCCCTGTTCAAAACGTCTCATCTTGGTCATTTTCTTCTGATGTGTTTGAAGATGTTCCATATGGAGTCAGACGAGAACGAGGAAAACTATATTTAGGAACAGGGCGAGTTGAAATCCGAGATAAGAACATTTCTGTAGCAGGTCACACTTACAAAAGGACCCCTGGCCTTGGAGAACTTTTGTTTAAAAAAGTACCCAACTTAAATTTAGTAACAGAAACTGATGTGCATGCATATAAACAAATGTTAATTGAAACAAACGCTCATCGACGTGAATATAATCCAAATAAACCGATTAAGACTAATAGAGGTCGAAAATATCTACAAGTAATTAAACCACTTTTTAAGCTTCGCAAAGCATCTGAATCGTCTGTTGCGTCATCGGTCACAAGCAATCTTGAAAATGTTACTGAAGGTAACGGGTTAGTGCTTCATAAGAAATTAAAAATGAATACGGATTATATTTATTGGGATGATCCTAATGAGTTAGTTGAAAGACTAAAATTATTAATAGCCTCAAAGCAAGCTGGTAACACTAGACTAGATAATGAAATTATTTCAATAATTGAAGAATTACGTGAAAACGGTATTATAAATTAGGAGTCACAGCTCGTTCCTCTTATTTCTAATTCTTCACTTGAATACAGCACAGCTTAAACATAATGAATATCGATAAATTTGGACACCATGTTCACAAAAGATTACGTTTAGCAGATCTAATGGACTATATAGAAAACTCGCTGGTAAAACAGGAAGATGGAAGTTTCGATTTAAAATCATCACGATTAAGCGGAGCAGGCACACCTTTAAAGTCTAGTGATGTTGTAAATAAAAACTATGTTGATAAAAAAATTTCAAATTTATATACAAAAAAAGAAATTACTGATTTAATAGAGGCAATAAAAGCTGATATCACAGAAAAGATTAAACAGTTGGAAACAAGACTTAAGGAGGACTTCACTGTTAAAATAAAACATCAAAATGGAAAAGTATCAAGTAATAAAGGAAATTCATAGATCAGCACGTAAAAATTTTCCACGACGTTCTGTTATTCTCAAGGGAATAAATGATTTGTGGCAGGCTGATTTGATTGACATGAAGGCTTTTAAGAAAATAAATAACGGGTTCACGTTCATATTAGTCGTTATTGATTGCTTTACCAAATATGCTTGGGTGGTTCCATTAAAAACTAAATCAAGTTTGGACGTTGCTGATGCATTTAAATATATTTTGAGAAAAAGTTGCAGTAAGCCGATTAACTTACAAACAAATATGGGGACAGAATTTTACAACAAGATATTTAAAGAACTTCTAAAGTCGCGAAACATAAACCACTACTCATCGTTCTCTGTGAAAAAAGCCTCCATTGTTGAAAGGTTAATAAGAACATTAAAAAATAAATTGCATGTATTATTCAGTTATAATGGTAGTTACAAATGGGTAGGAAAAGTTTTAGATAATGTTGTAACCACTTATAACAATAACATGCACAGTGTAACAAAGTATAAACCTGTAGAAGTTAATTCAGAAAACGAGTCTATTGTTAAAAACAATATTAGATTATTTTATAACAAGCAAGCTAAACCCAAAAAAATCAAATTTAAGAAAGGTGACCATGTCCGTATAAGTAAATATAAAAATAGTTTCGAAAAAGGTTATACACCGAATTGGTCAACAGAAATATTTACCGTTAACGCAGTTAATAAAACTTATCCTGTTACATATATTCTCAAAGATCAAAGAAACCAGTCAATAATGGGATCATTTTATCAGGAGGAATTGCAAAAAACTAACTTTCCTAATGTTTACTTAATTGAAAAAGTTATAAGAAAAAAGGGTAAAAAACTTTTTGTCAAATGGTTGGGTTTGCCTAATTGGGAGAATAGTTGGGTTGACAGCAATACAATTTTACGCTGATATAAACCATAAAATTGACATCCACTACTCATTATATAAAAAGAAATGAAAGGAGAAGGACTAGTTAATAAACTTATTGACAGACTACCGTTCGAACTTCATTTACCAGGGTACAATTATTGTGGTCCAGGAACAAAATTACGAAAAAGGCTATTGAGAGGTGATAAAGGAGTCAACCAATTAGACGAGGCTTGTAAATATCACGATATTGCATACTTGAACACTGACGATACAATCCGAGAAAAAGCTGATATACACTTATTAAAAATGGCTAAAAAACGCATGCATTCAAAAGATGCAAGTAAAGGTGAAAAGATGGCTTCATGGGTAGTTAGTAAAGCAATGAAAGCAAAAATTAGAGCAGGTTCGGGAGTAAAAAGTTTTAAGTCAGTTATATCTAAAATAAGCAAGCATATTAAGAAGTTGAAACCCAAAAATCATAACGCTGCAATTAATTATGCATATAAAGCTGCAAAAAAATATTTTCCTAAAAGTTGTCACTTTCGTCTACCACGAATAATACCAATTCCTAAAACTGGTGGTATTTTGCCTTTAATACCTATATTTGCGGGTCTATCGGCTCTTGGCGCTTTAGCTGGAGGTGCAGCTGGTGTGGCAAAAACAGTTAATGAATACAAATCAGCTCAACAAAATTTAAAGGAATTAGAACGTCATAACAAATCAATGGAAGCAATTGCTATTGGCAAAGGACTGTACGTTAAGCCTTATAAAAAAGGAAATGGATTATTTTTGAATAGTTCAAAAAACTAATTTCTATGCTACCTAATCATGCCTTGACTAATATTGATATCATGAAATATGCAATAAACATACCATACTTTCGAGGAGTTTATATGAGAAATAAATTGCCGTATAAATCAAAACCCATAGAATGTGGTATTGTTAACTTGGATGATTATAAAAATGATGGTACTCATTGGGTAGCTTATGTTATAATTAATAATTACTGTGAATATTTTGACAGTTTTGGAGATTTGAAGCCTCCCAAAGAATTAATAAAATATTTTGGTTGTAGAAAGGTTTACTATAACTATGAGCGGTATCAAAAGTTTGGCAGTGTAATCTGTGGTCATTTGTGTTTACTATTTTTAGATAATTTTTGGAATAAAATTTGATATAAATTGGATGATTCTTTGTTTTATTATCTCATTTCTACGATGTCTTTCACGTTGTCTATAACTGGAAAGCGTTCTATTATAACTACAAATTATATTCCTACTCTAGAACTTGAAGGTGATTACGATTGCGCTTTGCTACATTTGTCTACTTTCAATTCTATACCCAATATAACAAAAAATAGAAATAAACTCTATTATGGAAACGATCAAGTTGTAGAGATTCCTGAAGGAGCATACGAGCTTCAAGATATTTATGATTACCTGAAAAATAGTGTTAAAGATTGTGTTTTTAAATTATATTGCAATAACAACACACTTAAGACGTCTATATTCTGTTCCAAAGACATAAACTTCCAGAAACAAGATTCGATTGGAGATCTATTAGGCTTCAGCAATGTAGTTTTAAGGGCTAATAAATTGCACGAGTCATCAGTTCCAGTTAACATTCTATCAACGACAGTGGTGCGAGTTGAATGTGATATTGTTAACGGTTCTTATATTAACGGGAAATCAAGTCATATTATACATGAGTTTGCACCGAATGTGCCTCCTGGTTACAGAATAATAGAAATACCAAAAAACACAATTTACTTTCCAGTAAACAGAGATAATATAACTAGTATTAACATAAGATTATTGGATGTTAATAATAACACCATCGATCTTCGTGGTGAAGAAATAAACATTTATTTACATTTAAAACAAAGATGATCGACTTCAATAAATACAATTCTCATCGGATTGCAAAGATTAGTTGTAATCGAACTGCCAAACATACCACACAACCTCGTGTTAGTAAAAGAAAGCTAACCACAGAAAATAAAAAATTCTTGAAATTAATTGGATTGTTAAAATGAATATCCTAAATATAACTAGTCTACCAGCTTACGACAACTCAATTGAAAGCATAGAAATTCATTCATACAAGCCGTATATAAATAATTTTAATAGAAACGACGAAATACGAATACCCATAAATCAGCAAGATCTGTATTTGCTTCCAAGTGCAAGCACATTATATCTAGAAGGTCAATTCAATGTTTTCAAAAGTGGAGGAAAGGAAAGGGCACCATATGTTCACTTTACGAATAACCCCCTTATGTTTTTATTTCAAGACATACGTTATGAATTAAATGGTATTGAGATAGACAAAGTGAAAAATGCAGGATTGTCTACAACTATGAAATCCTTACTATCTATGAATGATGCTGAAGCAAAAATATCTAAGACATGGGGTTGGGATTTAAATGGTACTAAAAATAATATAGACGGTCGATTTACTGCATCGATTCCGCTTAGTAATATACTAGGATTTGCAGAAGACTACAAAAGAGTGATTGTAAATTGTAAACATGAACTTGTACTATTACGAAGCAATACCAATCTTAATGCAGTAAAACTTGAAACAGGCGAAATATTAGAAGGCGTCGACATACATAAAATAATTTGGCGAGTGCCTCATGTTAAAGTGTCAGATAGAGAAAAAATTAATTTGCTTAAACTTCTTGATAAAGATAGACCGATCCAATTGATGTACAGGAACTGGGATCTGTACGAATATCCCGTATTACCTAAAACCACAAAACACACGTGGCACATTAAAACTTCTACACAAATTGAAAAACCTAGATATGTGATCCTTGGGCTGCAAACAAATAGAAAAAATAACGTTTCGAAAGATATGTCACAATTCGATCATTGCGAACTACGCGACATTAAAGTCTATTTAAACTCAACTTACTATCCATATGACAATTATAATACCGACTTCGCAAACCATAATTTTGCCTTAATATATGAACAATTTGTTAAATTCCAACAGTCTTACTACGGACGTGGATCTAGCTGTTTATTGTCCTCACATCAATTTGAAAATATTGCCCCATTATTTGTAATTGACTGCTCAAGACAAAACGATACTATTAAAACTGGACCAGTCGTTAACATTCGTTTAGAGTTAGAAAGTGTTCAAGAGATACCCGACCAGACCTCAGCATATTGTTTGATTTTAAACGATTGCATCGTAGAATATAAACCTTTAAGTAACATTGTTCGCAAGATATCATGAACGACATTATTTTCATAGATGTTCAAGGATTCAAAGACGACCAAAATAAGTTCATAATAAAGGAATTGGCACTGTCTACTCTAGAGTTCACTCAAGTTTATTTAATAAAACCACCTTATTCCTATTCAAAGTTAAGTCTTAATGAAAAAAAAAGAGTAAGGTGGATCGAACGGTATAGAGGAATTAAATGGGAGGAAGGGAATGTAGATTACAGAGAATTCAAAAGATTGATCACTCCAATTTTGCAAAACAAAACGATTATTATGAAGGGTCTTGAGAAACAAGAATGGATAAGGGAAATGTGTGAAAAATGTTCATTGATAGATATTGAAGATAAAGGAAGCCCTAGTTTATCAATATTACATACAAAGTTTTCTAATGCGATATCTAATTTAAATTGTTTCAATCATAAAATTGAGTGTGCCCTTAAAAATGTGATTTGTATTAAAAAATGGTATTGTGTAAATTGTGTACCTAAAAATGTATAAAAAACCAATTATGAATTATGTTTTCACTTTCTGTTGTATTATGACTTTCGTTTAAATAAATTACTTATATTTTATCAACTGTATTTTATTTTAAAATCTCTGAACAATATGATAGGAAAATAAAACAAAGAGGGATAAGTATTCTGATAATATTTATTGATAAGAAACATAATACCATCACATATCAACTACACAAAACATCAAATTTGTGCATGTTATATTAACATTTAACTATATTTACATCACACATATTATTATAAACTGTAATCACATATTTTTTTACTTATATTAGTTAACAATTGGTCTGTTTGCTCCATTATTGTATCAAAGTTATTTGTAACGACATATTGAGCCATGTATAACACTTTTTCACTTTCACCATCATTTTGCACTGCACTATTATTTTCCAAGTCTAGAACCTCGATCTTGATGAGTCGTGTGCCTCGTCTGCTTTCGCTGCCGTAAACAAATGAGCCTCCATTCTGTATAAGTTTCTTCAAAGGTAAAGGATTTTCTTGACGTCCACCATTCCGTTTTGTTTTCTTTTTTCCTGGTTCCCTAAGTTGCATGGCTAGCTCCGGAAACACTTCATCAAAGTTGGCAAGAGGATCTTGAGCGTTTTGTTCAAACCCGTATGAGTCCATTTTAGTTATCGTTGAAATAACGTTAAATATGGTCCCGACTCTCTCAGTGGTCAAGTTGTGAATGTCATATTAAAATAAGTTTACAAAATAATGTAATGCCCAAACTTGCTGATTTTGCACTATTATCGAACTAAATATCGAACTGTGTATCCATATTTGTTTAAACAAGTATGAACATGTTTTTACTGCTAAAGTAAATTGATTCAACAAGTATGATTCACGTGACCTACTTACGATTGTATAAGTCCAAGAAACCGGTGGGATGACGAATAAATAAAAAACAAAACAAATTTAACAATTTTTCATTTATTATCTTAATTAATGAAATAATTTTTATTTTTAAATCTAAATGAATAATTACAATTAAAATCATGGAATAAGTAGCTTAGCTTAAATAAAGACCTAAAAATTAAGAATGGATCTGTGCCCCCACGCTCTCGTATACACGTTACCATGCAAAACATGACGCTTATCATCGTTAGAAGATAAGGCTACCTTGTTAAGGCTACGAGTGTATATATCATGTTTAATTGACTTAAACAAAATGTTTGTCTTTCGCACTATTTCGCCGTGATATAAAGTCCTTTTGTAGTCTGATATTGACAAATCACGTACAACACTTGTTTTTACACCCTTAGCTTTTTTTATAGTGGTGTTAATTGTTTTTAGGCAATATAACTTTGATCTTAACCCAACAAACTCAGTTATTATATTTCCGCTCATCTCATCTTTGAAAAGCCCAGGAATCTTTTTATTTAAAAGTGGCAACCCGTACACATTTTGTTCAGAAATGTTACTTGTATCAAAATACGTTAGGAATGATTGTTTTAAATCCGCATAGAAATCTGTGGTTTGAATTTCGTAAACAAAGCTATCAGTATCTGTGTAGCACATGCGTAAACGATTAGTGTATGATGGTTCGAAAACCGAATAGTGAAAATCATACATGTGGCTCTTAGACAATTCTAAAACTGCAAACCCAATGTATATGGGCTTATCTAACACCACTCGTTCTGGTTTTGTTTGTATTGCAACTAAGTTTTCTGTAAAAATTGAAGCACTATGAAAACTAGAACTCGCAATTAATTTACTCGCGGTAATTTTCTTTTTTGTTTTATTATTTTTATCGTTCCATTCGTTTACCAAATGCACATGAACCCGTTTTTCATTATTTTCTAATGTTTTCCCAAAAATACTGTTATTAAGCAATTTGAAAAAATCTTGTTCGAACGTAGATTGAGCATGTTGTCTTAAATTCGTATTTAAATCAATGTATTGTTTTAAATAAGGGCTTTGTCGGAAAACTATAGCTCGGTGTATTTTTTTTAATACCAACCCATGTTTTAAACACGTTTTTAAATGAACGTAGTGGATAACATAAAAATATTTGTCATAAAGGTTGGGTACGAGTTTTGAATTTTTACCTCCTGGAGGAATGCATTTTTCTGGACAAAAAGGTAAATCATTGTGCTTGTCATGTAACTCTTTCGGATAGATCAGGTCAACCTCAAGAATGAAACCATATTCCGCGTCATCAGGAATGTTAACGATATCAAGTTTTGCGACTTCTGCTTGGTTTAATAATCTAAAGATTGATTGTGGTAACGACTGGCACATACTGAACCCGTACAAGTTATTACAATCTATGTAAACAACGTAGGTATCTGGTTTAGAGGAGTCGTAGTCTTGCATATATCTGTTATTGGCTTTGGCATGGCGGTGCGAGCACATGCATACCCCGCCCCTAATGCCTGATTGAATCATGCGAAGTATGGTAAGGTCATCTATGAGCTCTAACTCGACTCCAGTTTTATAGAGCATCGCATCAAAAGATAAACTAGGGGCCGTTACATAGAAAGCAGGGTCCAAGTGATAATGAAATTTACAAGTCATTCGAAATTTCTCAAAAATATCCGTTAATAAGAGAACATCAGTTTTCAAATATAATTCCATGTACTGACGCATATTTTCAATGCTAAATTGTGACCATACCAATTGCGCATGTTCATAATCTTTATCAGTTATATGCTCATTTGTTAGTGAGCTATAAAACTTGTCTTTTTCTGGAAGAGATCGCTCTTTAAAACGGTCCCAATTATTCATGTATTCGTAAGGATAAATGCCTTTGCGAGTAAGTAAACTAAATTGTGATTCAATTGTAAAATGGGATCGTAAATGATTAAACTCTTCTTTTTGGATAGTTTTCGCTAATTTATCTAAACTAGCGCCTAAAAACTTATATGAATCCACAAACCGCAATTGTATAAACTCTTGACCAGAAACAGGGATAAATTTCGTAAATGACACGTAATTTTCTTTCGTTTTGGGTATTATCTTAATATTGCCAGGCATTTCCCCTAATTGCTTAATAAACAAATGACAATCATAACCAGCTAAGTTGTGAAAAAAAATAGGAATGAACTTTGGTGTTTTATACTGTAAGTTACAATGTCTGTGTGCAGCCCCGCGAAATAGACCCGATATATGAGAATGGTCTCTGACTTTGTCAGAATACAAAAAATGATGACAAATGTGACAACGGCTTGCTTTCTTAAAATTGGTTGCATCTTTTTTAGTGAAAATCATTGGACAGTCTTTAGATAATACTGCGTGAATTTCGCGAACATCGCGATAGAGACAATCTATAAACTGAGAAACACAGTCAGGACCGTGATAAGAAACATACCGATTGTAACTTGTATTTTCAGAACACACTATGTTGTATGCAAATGCAATCGGAATATGACGTTGCAAAGTTTTTGTATTTTCCGTATCAGATACAGATATTTCTTCTTTACGCGTTTCTAAAATAGTCTCAAAATCTGCATAAATTACAAATGGAACGTTTTGTTTACGATCATAATTCTGAAACTTAATAACTGACCCTTTTTCAGGAAGTACAGTTACAATGCCGCTACATATATGATTTTCGAGCTCTTCGCATTTAGGGAAAAAGACTAAGCAAGTATCACAAAAATAAATTTTGCCATGGTGTGAAGTTATTTGACTCCTCAGGAGGCGCGACAGATCTTTGATAAGACAATAATGTGAAGTTATTCCGTTATCTAACAGTAGCAAATGAATTGTCTTTTTGTTTTACATTGCTCTCCGATTTGTATAAAGGACCAATTATGGTTTTATTTCTTTTTAACCCGTAAATGATAAAACTTAACGTAGGATTATTTTTTTCAAAAGTATTAATGTCTGAGAATGTAACAGGAAATGACATTCCTTTAGTATCAAAAATATCTCTGAAGTTAGGATAAGACGAGACCCGTTCCGGATGATTACGAGCTGGAAACAGAGCTGCTGTTACGCTCCATAAGAAGCAAAACTGGTCTTGATTTTTAATATTTACACAAGCTTTTTTATTTTGGATATTCTTGGGCAGTTTTAAATAAGAAGAACCGCCTAAAGGTTGGTATTTATTAACGTTAACTTCTAAATGTGAAATATTTAGGAAAGCCCAACCACTATCATTTTCTTGAAAATCGTCAATTTTCTTTTTCAATGTGCTTATGGCCTTTGAAAATACGCTATCAAAATCGTAGTTACGATAGATTATAACATTTTTTGTTACAAAAGATTTTATTTCCTGTAAGTTGTTTTTGAATAACAGGAAAATAGCAAATAGTTCAAAATTAAATTTTACGCAAGTATGTTTTTTTAAAGCCTGTTCTAATAAGGATTTAATTTTATTACTAATAGAGTTTAAAAAAACATCTATTGAACATTGATCAGTCTCAGTTGCAACAATGCGGTATGAAGCGATACGAGAGCGTAATGCTGATCCAACAATTTCCACGCCGTCACTTAGCGGCTGGCTTGTATTGTTATTTTTATGTGTGCGACTGCGCAAATGACCTACCCAAGAGGTTAAGCCAATTGAAACTTTACAAACTGAACAGAAAGGCATATTTTCTAACTGAATTAATTTCCCACTAAATTTACTAAATTATGTAAGCCACTATTTAAAGGAATTAGGAAATAAAAGCGAATTTCAGACTAATTATATTATTTTGTAAAAAATAAACATTGTAAAAATAGTTCCTACTTAATGTTTATTTTGCTACTATAATAGACCGGTTCGCTGTCCTCAAATACAGCGTAAGCCTTCCCCAGGAAGTCTTGAAGGACTTCCCACTCCCGTGATTGCTCAGCGCACTGGATTTTAACGGACGCCAGGGCCTTCTTGTATCGTTCTTCGGCTGGAACGTTCTTAGCGTCGTCAGTATTGTAGACCTTTAAGTCTACATAAAATTCTCCGTTGGTGATTGCGGTGCGCCGACACTGGCCCGAAGACACCCGCGATGTGAAGCTGGATGCTAAGCCGCGTGTACACTCCTTGCTGCTTCCTCGCTCGTCTTTGTGAATGATAGAAAACAAATTCTTTGTTTTCCTTGGTCTGCGAACAAAATACGCAAATTAGTAAATTTAAGCTATTCAAATAATATTATTTTTCTCATATTGTAGATTTCTAGCAGACTTCATTCACGATGGGCTCTAGGGGGCTGTGTGAAGTTACGATCACTAATAATAAAACAGTCAATAATGTACTTTATTACTACAACATATATACGTACCGTAAAATCTAAAATGGGTTCAACTTGCACGTGACTGTTATTATGTTATGTTATTGTACATCACTGCGATTTAATAATGTTGCGTTGTAATTTATTGTTGAAGTTTTGAAAAGCTGATTTAAAATGAACTATCACTGGTATACGTTTGATGTGGAAAATAAAAATAAAAATATGGTAATTACCGAGAAGTAACAGCAGAGAAGGCGTCTACGTTAGGCACCGGGGCAATGGTGGGCTTGCGCTTCCTCGGCTTCGGCACAGGAGCGGCTGCTGGCCGTCCTGACTGCGTCTTGCTCTTGCTGGGCTGTGGCGGCGGCACCTGGACTGTCGCCACGTCTTCAACACTGGACGCGTATTCAGAGTCCGACCTGAAATGTGTAAAAAGTTTTATTGTACATGAAAATGTATTTTGGCAAAAATTAAGATTTTTATCCCACGTAAAAGATGACGACTTAAAATAAATTATGAAAATACTCACTTACATTTTAAGTAGATATTTAATTTGGGTTGGCTGGTTGCTTGCTTCTTTCTGAAGAGTCACATGAAGTAATAAATATTTTTTGCTCCAAAATCTGCATTTAAACGATTTTTTCTAGAACGTCATCAAAAAACATACATAATATTTTTGTAACCAATGTAACTGGAAAATTTCATTGGAATTTAAGTCGTATCAGTATATAAATAATATATCCAAAAAGATAATGAAAAATCATTACTTATTGCCTATAGAATTTGGATATTGTCGGCACTTTGATGAACCAATCGAGGGAAAAACTTCACATTACATTGTGTTGCAGTAAATATGAGAACGACACTAAATTGTACGGTAATTTCTGAAATGCCTTAATTAGGAACACACAATTTTTCGATGCATAAATATTAGTGCAAAATAGCTAAAAAATCTTTTACAAGTGTTAAAAAGTATAAATGGTTTGAGATCATACGAATTTTAAAGTTTTGACTTTAAAAGCCAAAAATGTCATGATTTCCATTTATGAGAAGAATGTTGGAGTATTTTTTTTTATTGGTGTTAATAAGTAAGTTAATTTATTCAACAATTCATGTAGTAACAACCATAAATTACTAAGTAAGTACCAAAAAACCAGGACATTTTCAATATCAACTGTTGTAGTAATTCTTAACATTCACTGCAACAAGAAGTAAACAAAACTCTCTTGTTACATTGTCGTCATGCGGCCGCCGTGGACTTGCGTTTGCTGACTCTGCATACGGCGGTTAGTCCAGGAGCTGAACAAGTTTTTATGTGAGACAAAGACGCAACTTTTCAAACAAAACCAAACTAATAAGTAAACGAAAAAAAAATCCTATGAAATATAATTATCTGATTGAGAATTATGTTATTATAATTTACTAATCACTTTGTGATATAGAATTGATACATGTTCTGTTATTCATCAAGAGGATACGTTATTAATGATTAGGAAAAAATATATCAGTAGAATATTTTTCGCTGTAAATAATGATACGAACAGAAAAAGGATTTCAAGAAACATACGGTATGCGATCATATTTAACTTCAAACTGCTTAGCTTTATATCAATTTAAATCCATTTCATGAACGAACATGTTATTTGAAGTTAAAGTTTAAAATATAATAAGTATCACTATATTCATTAATTATAAACAATCATAGTACAACAATCACGGTGAAAATGTTAAAATATCCGTGTAGCTCCTGGAGCTGAGGCCGCGAACACGATGCGCGCTTGCTAAGCTCGAGGCGTCATCGGGCAGCCGTGCACTCGTTCATTTCATCACTTTCAGCGGTGCGAGCGGCTCGAATCCTAACTACGGGTGTGGACGCGAACAAAACTTGGAACCAGTGCTTAAAACAGTGAGTTTTTGATATCTCTTTTCAATAATTCATTATTTTTCTTTACCAAAGTCCTAATTCAGCCTGCATCATTCAGGCTATTTTTTAAAGAACAAATCTAAAAACCAGCTACTGGCATTATTGGTCACGCTTTGACGAGGAAGACCACCGTGATTCCAATTTCCCAAATATGACCATGATCGAAATAAGAAACAACTAAAAAATTCATAATTTTTCAGTCATATTTAATTAAATCCGGCTTGACTATACATTTTTTAAATTATAAATTTAGTTACAATTAATACGACTTAAAGTATATAAGTTTTACTTCATTTCATTTCAACTTGCAAACAAACGGAGTGGTTAACGCTGGTACTTGAATAAGTCATTCAAATTCATTATACTTTAACACATAACCTGCACTTCTTACAATCGTTCAGGTTGTTAGGAAAATTAAAACGATTATTATAGACGTAACTAATAAATTTCAATTTTTTGTTTTTAGGTGCTGCATTATCAATAGATACATCAGGGACAGTCAAGTGCAACAATACAAAATCAAGTATTTTATCGGTTCACAATAGCACATTTTGATTTGTCAATTAAAGTTAATTTTATCATGTGTTTATTTATTGTTTCAGATGCAAAACCTTTGATTCGTCTCGCTGTTGACCAAGAAAGCTCAAGATAATTAATAATCATTTGTGTTATATTTGTAATAAATTAAGAGTTTGTGGGTTGCTTCATTTGAAAAAAAAAAAAATTAAACCTATTGACTTAAGATGTTTTTAAGTTAAAATGATGTGTGTGTGACAAATCATTTCAACTTAGAATACTCTTACAATTGTTTTATTGGTAACTTTGTTATTTGGTATTCGGTAAAGGTAAAGGTTGATAAAAAGGTAAATTGGTGAGTATAAAAAGGTAAATTGGTGAGTATAAAAAGGTAAATTGTTGAGTATAAAAAGGTAAATTGTTGAGTATAAAAAGGTAAATTGGTGACTATAAAAAGGTAAATAACGTGTATAGGTAGTCAGGTATAGTTAAAGGTTAGTAGTTCGCTAAGTCAAGTTTTAATTTTAACTGTTGTTAAGTTTTGTAGGACAGTCGGTGAGAGAATCTTGCCATGGGTCTCTCGGAAGATACTTACCTTGGGTCTTCAACCGATTACGTTAGGCAGAACATTCAGTGATAGAATCTTACCACGGGTCTTGATCTGAATGTGTTAGCTTTTGTAGGACAGTCGGTGAGAGAATCTTGCCATGGGTCTCTCGGAAGATACTTACCTTGGGTCTTCAAACCGATTACGTTAGGCAGAACATTCAGTGATAGAATCTTACCACGGGTCTTGATCTGAATGTGTTAGCTTTTGTAGGACAGTCGGTGAGAGAATCTTACCATGGGTCTCTCGGAAGATACTTACCTTGGGTCTTCAGCCGATTACGTTAGACAGAACATTCAGTGATAGAATCTTACCACGGGTCTTGATCTGAATGTGTTAGGTTTTGTAGGACAGTCGGTGAGAGAATCTTGCCATGGGTCTCTCGGAAGATACTTACCTTGGGTCTTCAGCCGATTACGTTAGGCAGAACATTCAGTGATAGAATCTTACCACGGGTCTTGATCTGAATGTGTTAGGTTTTGTAGGACAGTCGGTGAGAGAATCTTACCATGGGTCTCTCGGAAGATACTTACCTTGGGTCTTCAGCCGATTACGTTAGGCAGAACATTCAGTGATAGAATCTTACCACGGGTCTTGATCTGAATGCGTACTAGAATTCGAAAATATTCTAATTCATATCCGAACGAGTTTCTGTTAGTTATTGATAATGATTGTATTATTGGAAATTTTGGCTCACAAAGAGCGTGAGCGATTTTGGGGGCCAAAGTTCCCAATAATACACTACTAATATCGAGTATATTTTATTCGTAGAACGAGCTACCGAAATGCCTTTAATCTGTGAAATTAGTTCGGATTTCTGAAAATTTAACACAATTTGAACTATAATAATAATAATAATAATAATAATTCTTTATTGACATAAAACATTAATAGTTGTGTTTTGGAACCCCTGACTTCTGTGATAGGTATGCAAACCTGTGTTACAGAAACCAGTGCTCACTCCCGACCTCGGATAACAAATACAGTTTTAGTGTGCGTGTGTGCGCGTGCGAATGTGTGTGTGTGTGTGTGTGTATACAAGTGTATATGTGTGTGTATGTGTGTATGTATGTCTGAGGATAGCTACGTGGTTTTTCTGTGGGTACGTATGGGCGTATTAATGTTTTATCTGTAGTAACTTCTCCGTATCATCATAATCCAGTTCCAGTAACCAACACTTGATTTTATTTTTCATTTCGTAACCAGACAAGTGGTGTATGTCGAGTATTTTATTGATGTAGTTGTAGAGATGAATGCTCCTATGACTTTGTTGTCTTTTAGCAGAAGTGGTTGCACATTTAAAGGGTTTGATAACATTTCTGATTGCCCGGTTTTTTCTATGTTTTGGATAATTGTAAGGAGTTATCTTATGTTGTTTAATCAGACAATTGAGTATGTATAGTTTGCGGATAGATAAAATTTTACACTTACAGTATAACTGTTTTGTTGGAAATCTGTATGGGCTAAATGTCATTACTTTAAGCAGCGATCTTTGGGCACGTTCCAAGTGAATTAAAATTGTCTTACATGCTCCACCCCACACTCCCACACAGTAGCTAAGAATCGATTGAGCTAGAGCGTAGTATATCTGACGTAAGAGTTCAAAATCAGCTACATATCTTAATTTTTTGAAGACCCATATGAGCTTTCGAGTTCTTGTAGTGACAAGGTCAATGTGAGCGCGCCAACTTAATTTCTCGTCTAATATAACACCTAAGTATTTGATGCTATGTGACCTAGTCAGAACCAGACAGGGGCAGTCAGCATTAACAGGCTGATTATGTGTGAACTCGGAGATTCACATTGGGTGCAGACTTATGCGCATAGGAAAACTGGAGATAAGTTGTCTTAGATAAATTTAAAGTTAAGATATTTGATTTAAGCCAGTGATGTACTCTCTGAAGCCCCAAGGAGGCATTTCTACCAGTCTCCTCCCAGGTTTTGCCATAGAATACCAGTGCAGTGTCATCAGCATAAGTGTAGATTTGTCCGTGGCCCAGGTCAAGTTGGCACAAGTCATTGATATAGACCAGGAAGAGGCTGGGACCCAATATACTGCCCTGTGGGACTCCATAGGTCACCATCTCTTCCGTACTAACTCGTTCTCCAATTTTCACTCTCTGTGTGCGGGATGTTAAGAAGTCCTTGAATATTTTAAGGTCATGACCACGTATACCTATCATGCCAAGCTTCTCCACAAGGATCGGTATCGAAACGGTATCAAAAGCTTTAGCCAGGTCCAGGAAGACAGCCAAACACTTATTACAAATAAGCAAAACTTTTTATAAAGTTTTGCTTATTTGTTTTTAGTTAAAATGTATTGGGTGATATGTCATACTTTAAACACCGCATCGTCCATCATCCAATTTGATTTGGTGGAAAATCATGGACCATCCTTTTTCTAATGGTTCATTTTATTACTAGCTCGATTTTTTCTATCTTTATAATCCTTTACAGGGTAAAATCGTACTTCCTCTCACTTGATTAATGTTAATTTATGTCCTCTATCCATAATTTTAGCTAGGCATGTTGGTTGTTAGTATCCATATTAACTTATTTTTTTTTTGAGTCAAAATACTATACTTAATTTTATATTTGATAAGCATGTTTATTTGTTTATATATATATATATATATATATATATATATATATATATATATATATATATATATATATATATATATATATATATATATATATATATATATATATATATATATATATATATATTATTTTGTTATATATCTATGAGTTTATGTATGTTTATCATGCTATACTATGAATATAATTCAAGAAATAAAACTTTATTAATCTACTACTACTATTTCCTCTACCTTAAGGTTGTCTGGAAGAGATCGCTTTCTAGCGATAAGACCGCCTAAATTGTACTATAATCAATCTTTAAAACCTATTTCAGTAAAGTTTTGTGCAATAAAGTATATCTATCTATCTATCTTTTCGTCGCACTAGTGAACCTTAAATATTTTAAAGAAACTGATTTTTTTATCTCCCCTTGCGGTGCCGGAATCGAACCCAAGAAAAATTTCATCGCCTACAATAACTTGCGGTTAGCTCAGTTGGAAGAGCAGCACGCGCGATACGTGAATGTCGTGGGTACGATTGCCACACCGCAAGGGGAGATAAAAAATTCTGTTTCTCTAAAATAATTATTACTAGCTATTGTTCGTGACTTCGACCACTTTATTTCGGGATAAAAAGTATCTAATATGTTGATTTAGTGTCCATACCCTTTTTTTACCAAAATTGATCTCAATCCGTTTTGTAGTTTTTGTATGAAAGATTAAAAACATCTTATTGCGGTTCACAGGATACACCTACATACCAAGTTTAAGCCGTACAGGTCTTATAGTGATCTGAGTATCAGGAAAAAAGTGGTTGTGACATACCGACGGACATATAAACAGCCATGACTAATCCATACGAGTTCCGTTTTTCGCCATTTGGCTGCGGAAACCTAAAAAGAGAGTTAGTTTAACGTACCCATTATGTAACCTTTAAAGAATGCCTTCAAGTGAAACATTTCCAAGACAACAGAATGTTTGCATAAGCAAATTTACTTGTGACATTCTACTTGTACATGAGCTTATAAAAATAACTTCGTAATAAGAATCTCTTCAGCAAAAGATTTTCATCTGAATTATTCAAGATGTACTTTGCATACTTTGCTTAATAAAACGTTAAACTTTAAATTATAAGTTATGAGCTAAGTTTGGGTGGATAATTTAAATAGATGATGGCACGAAGATATTTGATAGGCCCGATAGAACATTTTGTATAGGTCCTGCCCTTTACCAAAGGTTGCGGGTACAATCCTTCTTTTAACGACCTTTGCAGTGGGAAACGGGCCGGACTTTTGGGTTGCTCTAGCTCTAAGTTCCAGGGTTCAATTCCCAGTTAGTCAATGTGGAAAACTAACTTTTCTATCCCACTTAGGTTTATATATATATATATATATATAGCTGTGCCCGTGACTTCGTTCGCGTGAACTACATCCTTTCATGGCCGGTTTTACCCCTATCTCCCCTAATATATGAAACAAAAAGTAGTCTTTATTTTAATCCAAGTTTTGAGCAATATTAGTGCCAAATTTCATATCTCTAACTTAAAAATAAACATTTTCCCATATAAACTTTCAAAGGTGGTGGATAAAATCAGTTGAGAGGTTTAAGCGGGAAAGCGTAACAGACAGACAGAGTTACTTTCGCATTTATAATATTAATAGGGATCAGTAGGGATTAATGTAGATTTTAATGATATGATAGTGGTAGACACTGAAAAATAACAAATGTTTGACATGTGAATGTTTATATTACGTAGAGATCGAACTCACGACTCTTGTTGGCAAGAGTCGTGGATTGAATTGGTCCAATTGGATTGAATTGGATTGGTCCAATTTTGACCCAAATTCCAAAAGAAGAAAACCGTTATTCCAACGGGCTATCTTAAAAAAATCCGACCTCCGACCTCGCTCTGGCACCTAACCCTCTCACCAGACAAAGTAATTACAAGCATAATTGCATCAGAAACTTCGGGACGATTTAATGTCCCAGATAACGCGCCATTTTGGTAATTATGTGCGCACATTACTTATATTGAGTTAATTACTCCACAACTTTGTACGTGCCGCTAGATTACCTAAGGGTAAATTAAATTGTAAAATAATATTCATGCGGTATTTTTAGCTGGTGTTTGAGCTGCGATAGCGAAAGGCGATCGCGCTGGATCATTTAATTATTCAGGATAAAGTTCAACTCGTGTAAATATTGAAGAAATTTGTTATGTTAAAGTTGTTTTAAATATTGGCTGATGAGCTTGGAATTTCAGCTACATTTTGTAAAACTTTCAAAACATTTTGTTAAACGCCTTTTTGTGTTTAAAAAGGAGGTTTCTCTGTGCGATTATGTGTGTTCGAATATCTTCGGAGTTTGTGAACCGAATTTGATGACTTTTGTAGGAAAGGATATATCTCGATAGTGGTAGGTATCATGATACGAATATTAAGATCTGATACCAACTTTTCAAGAAATGAAGAGAAAGTCAGTTTTTGCCAATTAATTATGGGTTACCGAATAATCGATATCTGAACATATAATGCAGTAGTGTTACCGAATAATCGATAGTTTCGCTATTTCGGATCTAAGCTATCGGTACTATCGATAATATCGATATGGCCAAGGATACCATTGATATGACGTTAACTATCAGCAACACCAGAATGCAGTCGGCTCGCCGACCTTTCACACGACAAAACTCTAGATTCCTTGTTGTTAACGAAAACCTCCTTCACTACGATTCACTTACAATTTCACGTACAGAGAATACAAACTGGAAATTCGAGATGCAAGGTGCATTTCACAGACCCAGACGTGGCTCGAACAGGCGCATCCTGCCTTTGACGTTGAAAGCCTTCTGTGAATGGACAAAGCATAACTATTAGAACAATAGGTGGTGAAACTAAGAACCTCTTTATAATCTTGCCTCGAAAAAATACTTACTGAAGAATATTACATACATAAATAAAATTAGTCTTTGGGTCGTGGTGCATCCACGCACGCCGCGGGCTTTTAGGCTGCCTTGCTGCTGGCTTTGCTGCCGGTTTGCCGCGCTACCAGTCCGTTTCGAAGCCGCATGCCGCCGGCATTCAAATTTGTGGATGTGTAGTGACAAATAGTGCCGGCGGCACAGCCCTTCAACTTTTGTCGAACGATACGTGCCGCTGGGCCTTTGTGTTGCAAAAACTTGCACAAAGCCGCCAATTCCAGTTGAGACAGTCATGTAGACCGCTAGTGTGGTACACACTTCGTGAAACCTGAAAGCGAGCTGACCTTTCAACACGCGTTGTACGCTGGTAAAGCTAGTGATTTCAACAATGTACACTGCCGGGCCCACTGCGACTTGCCTGGTGGCAAGGGCGGTGACTGTGCCGCCGGTATTGTATGTAGTGGCCTTTTTATAAAATTGATCAAATTATGACGAAAAAACAGTGTTTCTTCGAAACGGATTCGAAGTCTGAAACTATGCGTCGTATCTTCCACATGGAGCAGACTTTCCGTACAGGAATCCGAGATTTTGACGTCTTTGAATAGGGGCTGATGACGTGTACGTAATGAAATCGGATTGGATTCCACTGGGCTGTGCGTTCCAACTTCACTAGCTCTTAGTCCATTTGAAACAGACTACCTAGAAGCCTACATTTATGCTTCTATAACCTTGAACAGTATTCGGGCTTTGGAAAATATTCGTTCGGAAGTCACCTTTGTGTCAAGGCTATTGGAAATAAAGCCACAAAGCCTGACAAAGGTAGGTTTCGTTTGAACACTCAACCGCTTGAGTTTTGAAGTCTAAGACGTCTCGTTTGATAAGTACCCATGCTAGGTTGGTCTATGATTTATGACGAAGGATATATTAATACAAGTAGAGTAAACATGCCAATATCATACAATAGTTTAACAAGGCAGTATCTTTGGGTGCACTTCGGCTCCATTGCACGTGTCTTTACTGTTGAATATCGAATGTGGATGGTTCCATGAGACATGTCACCTTTATCAGCTACCGATCGTTATACCGGTTGGGACTGCCGTTTCGCTGACTAACGGGCTACATGGTAGTCTAAGGCTTCATCCATCCCCACTTATGGAGATGAAGTTCAATGTAGGGATTTTGGCGGGTTTATCTCCTGGTGCGGTTGCGGTGTGGGGTTCAAACCCACGACCTTCACGTGTCGCGCTTGCTGCTCTCCCAACTGAGCTAACCACAGGTTATTAATTTTTATGCTGTTGTGGCTCTTAGCCTACGGCAAGTGCCCTCTGCCGAATATGTTTAGAATTATATGCTTATCACCGTGGTACATTCGTCGCAGAAATATTTGACCGCAAGGGGAGATAAAATTTTGTTTCTTTTTTAAATAGTATTCTTTATGTTAATCTAGGATCTCACCTTAATATTTTTACAGAGAATTTCATTCAAATACATTCAGAAGTTTATATGTGAAAGACTTACATACATCAATCATTCTCACAAACTTACACGCTAAGAATATTAGTTGGATGTGAGATCTTACATACCTCTAATCATAATTAATTTGTAAATGTAACGGATTCCAGAAAATACTTACGTTTCAAGTTTTCAACGTTTTGGCCCTCGTTTTCTTATTAGTCTGCCGTTTCATTGCGAAACTTTAACAGGAATACAGAAATCCGTGGAAGTTAACGTTTGAGTGCCACGAGTAGTACCCGCTTCGCCTATTTCCTTTTCGGTGCAAGAAAACGTGGCTGAGTTCTCGGGAGCATCATTAAAAGCGAGATTTCTCGGAATGATAAGGATATTCTCGGCTTAATGTTGCGAGGCTTTCAGTTGGAAGGCATTCGGCTTATCACCGCTGGGACATGATACATTATGTTGATTGCATGCCTAATTGTAGGCATGCAATCAACATAATGTATCATATTCAACGTGAGAATTTGTAATAATGAATGTTTGATGTGATGCAACTAGAGTGATAAGTTACGTTTGCGTCAAGGGAGCCACTGAATATGAAAAGCAAACTATCTTAAACGCTGGACTGTAAAAGTATTTTAGCAAGTATTTCGGTCAATTTGCGACCAATTGGAAGAGTAGGTCATCCATTTTGTTTATGTATTCTGGTTAGAGCTTTTTGTTGTCTGAATTTTGTATAGAACTGTTTTTATAAGACTGTATAAAGATACAAAAAAATTGAACTGATATATTTTGGCAATTCATCTATGTATATATGAACAGTAGATCAAAATACCACAGACTGACTGACTGACTGACTGATTAATAAGGAAATCTCAGGAACAATAATTTAATTATTTAAATTTGGCAGGTTCCTTATAGGGTTTAGACATTGGATTTTACGAAAGTCTACCCCTAAGGGGGTAAAAAGGGGTTAATAAAATTGTATGAAAAACTTATGTTTTTTAAGTAAAACAATAATTTTCCCTTAACATTGTACTTCAAAATGAATTTTGTATGTTGTTAAACCCATTGAAATCGACGTTTTAGTTTCTACTAAACTTAGCATGTACATAACAATATTTTTCCGAATATTATCATTTAACTTAATTATTAATATTCAACCGTTGTTTTAAGATCTCCAAATAATATTAAACTAACTCTTTGACTCTTACATCGCGGTTTTTGAGATACAGCCTAGTGACAGACAGACAGAAGGACGGATATCTATCCGTACATCTGTACAGACGGACGGAAGGACAGCGAAACGAAGTCATCGTTTTTAACCTTTGGGTACTGAACCCTAATAAACGAAATACTCAAACCGTATCCTCAAGTTCGATTTTACATATCCCGCATCGGTTTCAAGTGGAGCAGAAGAGTTTGAATTTCGTATTTCGTTTTGCAACTACATTTCCCGGCTTAGTAACGGCTGTGTAGCCACGTACGTAGCTAGCTACTGCGGCGTCTGCGGCTAACCGACTAAGGCGCGTGATGCATTACGTTGTATGTACACGAATTGCACTACGTTAGGGCTGACACTGCACCTGGTAGGACCAACCTACATTTTGTCAAATGCAAATTCAAATTCAAATTCAATATTTGTTTATTCAAGTAGGTTACATATAATAACACTTTCGAATCGTCATTGTATATAATGCAAAGTGATTCTACTTCAATGTATATGTCAAATGAGTGCTCACATAATGTGATTGCATTGATTAACAATTTTGGTGGCGTACTGGCTAAGGTAGGCGTTGAAAGACTATTATAGAAGAAAAAAATTGTGAATGACATTCTACGAACGTGACGCTTCGCGAAAGTGGCCATTTGCGAAAATGACATTCTGCGACCGTAGGCTAACGTGTTGATAGAGCAGAAAAATTCATCGCCAACGATAACTTGCGGTTAGCGCAGTTGGAAGAGGAGCATGCGCGATACGTGAAGGTCGTGAATTCGATTCGAGCACCGCAAGGGGAGATGAAATTTTTCTGTTTCTTTGCGAAAATGACATTCTGCGAATGTGAGTAAATTTTTCGCGATGACCATTTGCAAAAATGTCGATTTGTGTCAAAACGAGGGGTTCCCGGATTCGATTCCCTATTCTAAATGGACTTGGGTGTAAGTACTAGGTTGATGCCACTTTTTAGTATCCGTTGTCTGGTACTCCAAGTTTAGTACCTTAATTTGAAAGCAGTTGATTAATGTGTTTTTTTATACGAGTATCTTTGCCGTTTTGTCCACATTTTCCACTTATTCTTTGCTTCTATTGATCACAGCGTGATGTTATATAGCTTCCTAAATTAATTGAACTATCCAAAACAAAAGTAATTTTTCAATTCAATCTAGTACTTCCTGAACTCAAATATTTCTTTATTCAAGTAGGTTACATATAACACTTTTGAATCGTCATTGAATACAATGCAAAGTGATTCTACTTCCGGTTCGGAACCTATATCTGCCGAGAAGACACCGGTAAGAAACTCAGCAGATCATTTACAGTATCAGTATCTAACTTATTGCTATGTGTAGCTCACTTTGGACCAAGTCATATAGTTTTGGTTTTGATGTGTGATGAAACAAATAAGTACCCAAGTAAGTTTTTACTTTCGAGAGGTAAGCTGGAGCAGACCAGTCCCCAAAGGTGGCACCTGTTCACAAGCATGACGTATGTGGCCTGAGATTACCGCGTTCAAACATACAAACAAACTCTTCAGCTTTAAAATATATATTAGTATAGATTTATTAATACAACTTTCAGGGTAACTGATGGAATTGTAAAGAAGATTGAAATAATGGCTTCATTATTAAGCCTTAGTTCAATTAGTTTCAAACACAAATCTTATTCAATTTCACTATCAGAAATCCCTAAAACGTCCCAGACGTAACCGATAAAATCTAGCCTTCAAATTGAACATGACTTTACGAGTGTGTTCAGAACATCTAGACTGCCTAAGGACAAACTATTTGAGATTCACGATAGTCTGTCTGAGTTATTATAATGCCGTGATGTATTAATCCTATTATTCTAGAGCTTTATTATTGCGATAGAGTTTAGGTAATTGAAGCGGCAACCAAAATAAACACGTACTTGTCCCTATATGCGTAAGTAATTTCATTTAATTTATTCATCTAATAAACAATATTAGGATGAAGTTCTGGTTGTTGTGGTATCATTTTTCTGATTTCTGTAACACACACGGCAAAACTAAAAAGCTCTTTAAAGCACTTGCTTTAACTACTTACCACAAAATCACAGCAATGCATGTGTTGTTGTTTAATAAATATTTAAAAATATATTGGTTTATGTCAGTAAAAAAATAATCCAACCACACTGTAGGGTTATTAATATTTAAAAGAGCTCCTGCTACTTCTTAATTCCACAACCTTGTAAATTTTTTGAAGCTTAAATATTAGAGAATTATTATATGAATTATTTAAACCTTAAGGATTACAATTAGCAAACATTGTAGTATTAAGAAAAAAATAGATACCTTACTAATATTTTAAGAATTCTGCTAATTATCTTGTATATTCTCTCCCAGAGTATTGTTTGACTTATCAAACAACGTGAGCCACCAATTATAACAATATGACCAGTTTATCTCTTTGATTACTCGAACCCTTATCACTTTGAATCCTTTGATCCCGGTATTCAACCTGTGTCACTTGCACACCACCATTACATATCACTCTTATTTTACATTCATATTACTAGCATGTCACTTCAAAACACGTTTCAAAGGTTGAAGTATTACTTTCAAGTTGTAGTGACATGGCTCTTACGCGAGTAAAAGCAATTAAACCGATGAAGCATTATCTGTTGCTTTTTAGATCTAACTTAAGGTGATAGTAAAATTTTGTTACCTTATTCGCAATGAAGTCAATTTGAATCTTAATTTTATCTTGGTGTGGTGATATTGTTCGCATGTCACCATGTCACTATTCATTATATTTTACAACCACGTCACTGTTTTGTCACTTCGAAATCTGTATTAAACATAGGTAACGCATCGTGAGAATGTGGCACAGATGAAGGTTATTCTGATAGCTAAAGAATAAGTGGTGACAGGACCACATTTTCTTTAAATGTCAAAAGTACTTTTCATTTCTGATATTATATTTTACCTTCTCTTGCTACCTACCCTTTCAATCTTTACCTACATCCCTGACTCTTTCTTAAAGCTATCTATCATCGCTCAGTCTCTTTTTCAGAAGTGTTTATCTAAACACTTGACACTGACGGAATCACTAAGTTGGGTTTAAACGCGGTATTGAGACCAAAAAAAACAATTTAAATCAAAATCTGTAAAGAAAATGGTATTCCTGAACCACGATTATTTACCACCGTCCCGCTGCAACTTCGCAAGCATACTAGTTCCGTTTTGTTCACATTTTGCACTGATTCTTTGCTTATTGACCGTAACGTGAAGTTATACAGCCTAAAAACATCCCGAATAAATAAAATAAGAAGGAGAGAAACTATTTCTTAGATACTGTTTATATATAAATTACAATGTGGAGTTTACTAAAATGGTACCTAAAAGGTCGACGCTCAGCATAAGTCATGGAATGGGGCTATCGAATTTTCAATTCGAATCAGTAGATCCGGAGATTAGTTCGGTCAAAAAAGAAACAAACTCTTTATACCTACTAATGATACATATATACCTGATACCTAAAACTAAATATAGGATACTTTTAGCCTCTGATAAACTTAACATTAAACATTCTGAATAACGGCATCACATGAGCTCTCAATTATCATAATGTTAGCATCACGTTAATTGCGCGAACCCGCATCACGTAGGGCAGTCACTTTGAGCCCTTTAATTCACGACCGGCATCGCTCATTCGAGTAACTCATATGCCCTTTACCGTATAGTGTAATTTGGCTAGTTATATGAATTATGAAACATTAGGATTTCACCTAACCGTTAAACCGTTAAAGCTATAGGAGTTGTTAGTTTACTGTTTTAGGTAGACAATGAATGGCACATATTTACTGACGGTGTAATAGCTGATAGTTGTAAACGATTTACCGATTAAACACTTCTGTAACTAATGGTCAGTTGGACTAGCTTAATTTTAACGGTAACCAACGAGTTAAAGATTAAATTGCACAAAATGTAAGGTTACAGAAGACCACCGCAAAACAACAATCACTCCGGTGTTGTTGTGTTCCTGCGTGTGAGTAAGGTTTCCAGAGCTCCTGGGGGTGCTACAATAGTAGCAGGGGTGAAGACTTCAATGTTAGAGTGACAAGTCTAGTAACAGCTTTATGGTGCTGTACTTGTCGTCCTTAAGCTAGAACCTCATTACCACTTAACTTCAGGCGGGATGAGGTCAATCTTGATGTGCAATATAAAAACAAAAGAACTTAAGATAATTGACAGCTGTCAAATCGTGCACTAACGTTCAAATTAAGTTGGTCCGCATAGTTTGTATTCTGAAGAAATCGTTTCTAAAAATGTATGACACAAAATTGTTAGCATATTGTTCTTTCATATGTTTTGTCATTTGAAAATGTTTTACTGGTCTATACCAGTAAAACATTTTCAAATGACTATTCATTGTCTTAAAATATATTTTAACATTGATCGCTCGGGCAAGTCTGACGTACCAGTTTCACCTCATTATACTGGCTAAAAGTGCGCCATCTTTAGAAAGTTTCATATGATTATTCTATGTCTAAGAAAAGGAATCTTCCTGGATCTGACCCTGTAAGAACAATTTCTTTGTTGTTTTGTTGTTTGGGGAAACGCGGATGCGAAAAGCAGCAGCAACCCTAAAGTTTCAGCTATGCACTCAGTTACATAAGTTAGGTACAAGTCTGGTAAGATAAGTCTTGACTGTATTTGCAGATTAACATTTGTGCTGCTTCCACATTTAGTTCAAAAAGTTTACACAACTTTGGTTTTGTAAATGTTATGGATATTTGCTGTTCAAGGAAAAGAAAATCTAAGCCACTCATAATGAGGATAATAAGAACATTTTGCGTGGAATCAAATTTATCTCATAACAATTGGACAAAATACATCATGCTCTGATTCTGTGGTGAGTAGCTTAACCACTTGTGTTACAGACACCAGAAACAACGACAGTATCCCGATAAGGCTCGAGACAATAAAGAAAAAATCGTTTTCTATATTGACACGACCGGGTATCGAACCCGGGACTTAGGTTATTTAGAGATATTAAAACCAATTCAGTACCCAAAGGTAAAAAACGATGACTTCGTTTCGCTGTCCTTCCATCCGTCTGTACATCTATCCGTCCTTCTGTCTGTCTGTCACTAGGCTGTATCTGAAAATCCGCGATATAAGAGTCAAAAAGTTAGTTTAATATTATTTAGATTTTAAAACAACGGTTGAATATTAATAATTAAATTAAATGATAATATTCGGAAAAATAATTAAAATCACTATTGTTATGTACATGCTAAGTTTAGTAGAAACTAAAACGTCGATTTCAATGGGTTTAACAACATACAAAATTAATTTTGAACTACAATGTTAAGGGAAAATTTTTGTCTTACTTAAAAAACATAAGACTTTCATACAATTTTATTTAGCCCCTTAGGGGTAGACTTTCGTAAAATCCAATGTCTAAGCCCTATAAGGAACCTGCCAAATTTAAAGAATGTAGATATTATTTTTCCTGAGATTTCTTTATTAATCAGTCAGTCAGTCAGTAGTTTTTTGATCTACTGTTCGTACATACATAGATGACTTGCCAAAATATATCAGTTCAAATTTATTTATTTATTTATGATACACTTTACGGTATATCTGACTATTTTGAGTATATTAGTAAAAGTAACTAGAAGAGGTATGGTTTAGGTTCAGAGTATTTCACTGTGACGACATAAGTGACGCCACGATTACTTTTTTTAAAAGGGGAAATGCATTGGCGCTCCATACGTTGGGGAAATAGGTAGCGGCGTGTGTCGGACTCTCCCGCTCTCCTCCTCCCCGTCTGAAAAAGCGGAGACTACCCACTAAACTCCCCCCCCCTTCCCCCACGCAAAGTCGCGACCGCTGCATAATAATGCGAAGGCCAAATGAAGGCGTAGCCTTTAACCTAATAACCGCCAACTACTTCTATACAAGTTCAGGATTTTCGTGCCGTCAACGCCACTACTTCTATAGAAGTTACTCATTGTACCTACTTTAATTAAATACCTTTACGGTGCATTAAACATTTGTTTCTCTTGTAATTTTGTAAGATGGACAGGATTGAAGCCCATTTTTGTTATTTTGCAAGAAGAAACAGGCTTTATAGTGTTTTAAAACAGATAAAAACAAAAACGCCTGAAATATTTTGGTGTCCCATACGCCAACGACTTCATATCAAGTCGGCTAGTGATGTGACGCGATAGTTGCATTCATTACGATCCTACATGTTTACTTTGTTTTGTTCCATACAAATATTCATAGATTTTATGATTGACAATTAATTCCGGTCTGAAAATAACGTATTACATAATAAATATTAAAATTAATTTATTTCACGAAGATCCTTACTAATATTATAAATCGGAAAGTGAGTTTGTTTAATTGTTCCGCTTTCACGACATAACTACTGAACCGATTGCTTTGAAATTTTGCAGACGTATAGTTAGAAGTCCGGATTAAATAATAGGTTACTTTTTATCCCGAAAAAAACTGATATTCCCAAAGGAAAACAAAAATATAGTTTGCTTGATGGATGGATTGGAGATGGCGCTGTGTGGCGTTTTAACCAAGGTAAAATATTGTAAACGAATATAAACATGTAAATGTAGAAGCTAAATGATACGATAATGAATCCCCGAAAATGAGGAATTCCCGAGGGATGACGTACAATTTGTTTTATCGTCTAAACTGATTTTTACATCTACTTAGCTATATAATATAGTGTACCATTCAGTTTTTGTTTAACAACTAATCGTATCCAGCGTTACATCCCGCTTCTTAGATTTTTCTTATAGTTGTGATTTATACCGCAATATAACCGAATTCCACGCGGGCGAAGCCGCGGGCGGAAGCTAGTTAATTTATAATTTATTTAGGATTTTCGATATTGCAACACCCATCTCTACGCAATGACAAGATTTCAGTGCTACGAGCGCCACCAACTTCAATGCAAGTAAACCTGTGACGTCGTAAGCGTACAGGTGTCAAGGTCATTGTGTCATAGTGCCGGCCATTACAAATGTGCGCTCGTCTGTTTTTTTTTCGTACAATAATCATTAAATATAATTATCGAAAATATAAAAAGTAAAATATCGAAAGGTAAACTTACACAAACTATAAAAAGTTATAAAATATACGAATAAAAACTTACCATTCATTCTTTTGTCTTACTTTTCACCGTAACATACTTGTTATGATTTATTACTACCGTACAAGAGCCGTCTTTTCGTTATTCAAATCGTCTAGAGAGATAGAGAGAGATTCACTCAAGGTGAAGAAAGAAAAGCATAGACAACACTTCTATTTGAGATATTTATCTTGCCACGAGCGCCAACGACTTGATATGAAGTCAACGGACTACGTTATAAAATGAATAGTGAAGTACCTTTTATAATAAATGTGTTGCAAGATTATGCACATGCATAAAAATACATATTTTTGTCTATTATAATAGATACTCGTTTTGCTTACTAAAAATGTTCATAAAATAAAACAAATTATCTACTATTATAATGTATCAGGGTTTATTTATATTTGCAAAATTTAATAAAAAATCTTGATTTAGACATCAATTTTTTTTATCGATATGACGTTATGCCACATCCTTGCTTTCGTACTATAGATACTGTTATACATTTATACGTTGGCGTACAGCGGGCCACTACGTTTTAGATAGCTGGGCTGGGTAAAGGTTAAAAACGAACGGCGAAATGCTGCATCACTACAGTTAACAATACATTTCATTTCATATGTTTCACGGTTAAACAGAAGTTGAATCTCAAATCATGTATATTTGAAATAGTATTATTTGTTTATCAGCCCTAAAGTCAGACCGAATGCACTTAGTTCCATGCTAGCCGCAGATCTTGCATGATAATGAGTGTATGAGACTTCTCAGTATTTTCGTATTAACATTTATGAATACTGTGGCTTGGTTGTTATTTTTGTAGTATAGGTATACAATTTTAATAACTGACTTATGACTTTACTACTGCTGATAGGGTTATTTTCGTATTACTATGTTGCTCTGTAACCAGCTACTTAAGTTTGTAATAAAATAGCAACTAGATAAATATCAGATAGAAAAATTTGATTGATTAAATATTTATAATAAATAAATTTACGAAATCTTTTACTCCGAGGTGGTGGGAGCCTGATGACCTGTACTACAGATATTACATATCTATCACAGGCATCAGTCTATACTTTTCTCTCTTTGTATACATATTCATTATGTTTGTCACCTAAAAATTGTATATGTGTGAATTGTGATGAGGATAATAAAGATTTTATTATTATTATTATTATTATTATATATAATGAAATCCCAACCGTTGTTTGCCATGTTGCTCCCGCAGGAATTAAACATATGACTCGTTACCACAACAGGATATCGAGCCTAAACTCCTTACCAATACTGCCTCAATGGTCATTCTTAAAAAAATCAAACGTCAAGATTAAAGCTAAATATTTTAATACGTGTTTAGTCTGACGTGTTTTTAAAACAAACAAAAATTGTTCGATTTTCGATTTTTAATTCTGCATAAAAAACTTTGATACCCATGTGTCTTCATTACTTCATTCCCTCACTACTGGAACCTGAAAGGCCCGGTGAGGTAACGGCCCTAGGTCCCCAGCCACCCATAACCCAGTTACGCAAACGCGGACCGTACGACATTGAATTCTAAATATTCGGAACGTGTCACCGATTGCATCATAAAAGAATGCCGTACGTTTTATAGGTCCCTGAATCTACATATGCCTTTATGGGGGTCCAGACGGCTCCGGCCCAATCTCTCAATTCAAATTCTAATAAAGCCGGGTGCAGACGTTCAATTCTCAACTTAATTATTATATTAGAAACAGAAAAATTTTATCTCCCCTTGCGGTGCGGGAATTGAACCCACGACCTTCACGTATCGCGCAAGAGCAGCACGCGCGATACGTGAAGGTCGTGGGTTCAATTCCCGCACCGCAAGGGGAGATAAAATTTTTCTGTTTCTAATATTTAAAGTTCGCTAGTACGGCGTATAGTACTATAAAAATAATAAAGTCTCAACTTAATGTTTAATCAAGCTGTCTGAAGACTAGTCCTACCATGGACTTAGTTTATTATATTAAGTCCATGAGTCCTACAAGTATGCGGAATATGTCAAATTTCTCGCATGAGACGACAAGAATCAGATACTGTTGATTGGCAGATAGCACACTGAATGAGCAGCTGGCGACTGAATTTTATCGATTTTGACATATGTTCAGAATGCAATAAAACTTACTCGCGTAGCGAACATATCAGGTACCTATACCAAACTAATTATACTAACTTATACTATACTATACTTACTTATACTTATAGCCAAAGTACTTATATAGGTACTTATAGCCAAAGATCCTACTAAAATTATGTATTTACTTATATTAGTACTATATAGACTCATACCTTTTTCAGCATATTTGTTGCATTTACCTGTAAAGATGAAATAACAATTAATAAATTAGTAAAATAACTGATTACTATAAACCACTTATCAAAGCTACTAAGACATATCTTCAGAGGCCTATGTTGGTATATCAATAATTTAGCACAGGTATACTCAACCTTTTGTTCTAGCTGGTTACATTATAAGTTACAGACAAATCATGAGGCCCACATGACATGACAAAAAACCTTTTTTGGCAACAATCAATAAAGCTAAAATTTCATACTAAGCATTCAACAAACCGCAATGTCCTAACTAAAATGAAACTTAAAGAAGATGTTGCATCCGCGGAAATCGAATCTACGATCTTTGGATCACCTAAATTCCTTACAATTAGACCACAGAGACAAAACACAAAGGAAATAAATAAACCCATATAAAATGCCACTCTTCAGTAGTTCAGGAGTATCACGTCGGAAGTGGCGCTAGTGTTGATTAGTTCGATGCTGCGGTTTCCGGTCTAGCCGCGTGTGGGGGACGCCTAACCCCAGGGAATAGTTGCCGCGCAATATCCGGTGGTAGTAACATAGTTATATCGTGTTTTTGCTGAATGTTCACATTTGTATACCTAGACTAATTAAAATGAAAACATTACTGGTAAGATGAATGCATTCAAGTTTCCGGAATTTGCCTCTGCACAGATTTAAGTAATATCATGTTAAAAGAGTTGCCTTTTGAAGGAAGGGTTCGACAAAGATATGGGGACTGTACACCTTCACCATTAGATTTTATAGAACTCTGTTGTATTTAGTTTTGTACCTTTGTTTGTAGTTGCAAGTAGGCAAAATATTTTAAGCACATTGCACATTATGACTTATAGAACTACCTACTTTGCTTATTAATTCCAATTTTTTACCTCATTCATTTATTTATCCTCATTCATTCTTAAGTACAAAATTTGAAAAAGTAGGTACAAAAGGTGGACTTAATTTTTTTTTTATTTAATTCAGATTCATAAATATTACTAATGAAATAGGTATATCTCAAGCTCGTTTCAAATCCCGCTCTGTGAGAGGTGGTATTGTTTTTCTGTGCATTTTGTTTAAGTCTAATAGTTACAAAAAGTATGCAACCTCTAAGGAGTAAACATGATTTTTTATAATTAAAAAAAAAAGTTAAGCTGTCAAAGAAAAAATATTGTAACATAAATTTCTGAAGCAAATAAACAATGTTATTAAATTAAAATAAATATTTTATTTTGCAATTAAAGTAATATGAAACCTGGTAAAATTATAAAAATTCAAAGTTAAAGTCAAGACAAAATTATCATTAGTTCAATCTATATTTTATTTTTATAGTACTTTTTATGTAGTTCTTTAAACATATTCGGCAGAGGGTACTTACCGAACGCTAACGCTTGATACAGCAGAAAAATTTCATCGCCTACGATAACTGAGCTAACCTCAGTTGGAAGAGCAGCACGCGTGATACGTGAAGGTCGTGAGTTCGATTCTCGCACCGCAAGGGGAGATAAAAAAATCTGTTTCTAATTTTAATCATTAACTCAAGAATAAACAGCATTGAAAATGCACCTCTAACGCTTTGCAGGAAATATGCAAGAATAGGTGCTATTTAAAAACTGTTGAGGACTTAAAGTAGGCTAGATTTGACTTGGCCAGTTTTAATTACATCAGTCATTTTACGAATAATTCAACATGCATTATGCATCTTTTAATTGTGATAAAAACTGGCCAAGTTAAATCTAGCCTACTTAAAGATCTCAACAGTTTTAAATAACACCAATTGTTATAGGTATCCAATAAAGCAAATAAATACAGTTTAATTTTTATTCATAATGTGATTTTGTTCCTATAAATAAATATTTGGATTTAACATAGAACTTGGCACTCATTTCTATCTCTACTAGCTGTGCCCGCGACTTCGTTCGCGTGGACTACATCCTTTCATGGTCAGTTTTACCCCTATCTCCCCTAATATTCGAAACAAAAAGTAGTCTATATTTTAATCCAAGTTTCGAGCTATATTTGTGCTAAATTTGATATCTCTAACTTCAAAAATAAACATTTTTCCATATAAACTTTCAAAGGTGGTATTACCCCCCTCCCCCCCCTTATTTTCTAATAAAAAGTAGCCTTTGTCCGTTCTTGAGATTCAACGTATACCTATACAAAATTTCATCAAAATCGGTTGAGAGGTTTAAGCAGGAAAGCGTAACAGACAGACAGACAGACAGATAGACAGAGTTACTTTCGCATTTATAATATTAGTAGGGATTCTTTTTACGCCGAAGCCCTTATCCAAGCATATTTTTTTTATTGAACTTGGCTCTCCTTTTTTACATTTATGTTTTTGGTGGGATATGCAATACTCTATCAAGTACACGCTAAGACGTACTTATCTGTTTCAAAGTAGGTCGGCGCTATCCGTCTTATCTCTAGCACTTATAGAGCTTTTGCGCGGCACTGAAGGACTTTACAAAGTAGGGATTCTCCGCATTTTAACGACTAAAGATTGGCTTGTTCTTGTTCGATTTTTATTCTACAGCGAATATCCTGATATCTTGAATAAGTTGAAGTTTGCGTTCGGTGCGTTGAAATTTTTTTAATTGGCTATTGTCATTTAGCAGATCTCAAATGAGGTTGTAAGTTTTTTTAACTAACGATTTGGAAACAAAATTGTGCATTGATCATAGGTATACAAATACCTCGACAAAAGCTGAGTATTTGCCCTTTCGTTGTCATATTTAATAAATGTAAGTTGATGTTTTACAAATACAATATAATGTCATGTCAAAAGAATGTTACTTTCTTTCAAAATTTGAAAAAGGAATAAGGTGAAAAAGAAGCGTTTTAAGGTTTAAAATTTAAAACATTATTTTGGTTATTGTTTACAGCTTTTGATTGATTATGTATCATTTTATTTCCAAATTCACTTTTTGTGAGATATTCACTTATTGACCCTAATAATTAGGTACGATTTTTTAATCGTCAGTCTATTTCTAACAAAGTTATTTAAAACAGAACCAAAAAATCGAACCAGAAAACTAAAAAAAATTTTTTTTAGCAAAAGCAGCAGGCTTTACTCGTCCCGTTTACAAGCAAAATTGTTATGCCAGACGTTGCTCGGCACAGTTAAGTAGCGACAAGTTTTCATTTAGAGGCACCGTTGTTCATTTTGCTAGTGATGGTCTGCATGTGTATCGATTATAATTATAAATTTTACCGTTTCAAATACACATTTGTTTATTTGGGTGTCCTAGCGTCATATTTATTTATTTATTAACAGCATAAATACACAAAATAAAAAATATCAAAAAACTTAATAAAATAATTGGAAATACATATCAAACACGTAACTTAAATTTCATTATTTTTGGTCCACATTGGCCATCCTAGGAAAGGTTTCCCCCCTCAAACAAAACAAGGTCAGTGTTCTGAGAGCGAAAACGTTTTTCTGCCGGCATTTCACAGTTCTCTCTGAAGACTTTATGTCTGTTTTAAAAACCAATATTCTAAATTCCACTCAACAATTACTTCTGTATCTATACTGATCTACATTTCTGTCTGTCTAAATTTATTGTATAAAATTCAGGTACAATTGAAGTTAAATTTGTAATTGTGTTATTTTTTTAGTAACTTTGTATTTTATGTAAAAACTGCAATTAGTTTAGGTGATGGTGGCCAAAACTCAAATAAATTAAAAAAAATCTGTCTGAAGATATTTCACGTCACTTCCAGACCCTTTGTGTGAAACGTCGCGGTGATAAATGCAGGTAACCAACGCTTTTGTTTTAACGCGCCACATGATTTAAGTTCAGTTGGCAGTGTTAAATTAAGAGCTGGTCTCTATAGGAATTAATAGCTTATTTCAAATCAGACTATTAATTAGCTGCTTGGCTCATTACTATCGCTGAAAATCGAATTAGTATTTGACAAAAAACCAACTGTTAATTAATTATTTTTATTTATATAATTCAACTTCATTGCACGTATTTAAAAAGTACAAACGGCGATTTTAATGGTTTGTACTAGCATTTTTTACTAGACAAACCAACAAATTTGAGCGGGAAAGTATCGTATTTATGTTTCTATTCCTTTTTTTTTTTAATTATGGTCTCAATCATGCATTTATGAACAACGCAGGAATGCCGCCAATGTCAAGTGTTTAGAGAGATACGTGTGTATTCATGTACTTTTTTCTTTACTAATATGTATTTTTGTAATCCATAGGCAAAACATGAATCTGTTACTTGCTTTATCCCCATGAACACATTTTTTGCAAGACCAAAGATTCACCAATCGGTTTAATATGTTTTTTGGAATTCGAAATAAATTAAAAACGTCACATATTTCGTGGATAAAAAGTTGCGATAAAAAAAAACATTTTTTTCAGAAACGAGTTTGACAAGATAACAAATAAGTTACCAAACTTTTGACAGCCATTTAAGGTACAACTGTAAATGTAACGCTTTGTTTCTCAACTAACAATGCATAACTTCTGATCAAGTCAACAAAGCTCATCTAAAGCCGTCTTGTTTTCTTGTAACAACCTCTTTCTCTGATTAAAGTCAAAAATGTTTCTTCGTAACTTGATAATAAGTTTGAGAATCGTTTGGCCATGATGAATGGGACCCGGGGTTCGTAGTGACGTTGACTCATGGCTGTCCTCACGATAAGTCCCGGGCAGTTAGTGTCCGAATAAAAGAGATTTCGCACCCGAAACTGAAATAAAAACCGAATCTCCTAAAACTGAAGATTTGGTTTCGGATTTCGGTTTCCAATTTCCATCTTGGTTTTGTACCACAGTAAAGTTTCCTGAGCTCCTGAGAGGTGCTAAATTAGTAGCAGGGTTCAAGCCTCCAAGGTAAGGGCGAGAAGTCCAGTATTAGCTTTATTATGCTGTTCTTGTCGCCCTTAAGCTTATTTATTCACTTGTTTGCATATATTTATATATATTATTTTGTTTTATATATATTTATATTGTTTAATTATTACATGTATTTATCATGAACCTATGTATGAATATTATATTCTCGTGTGTAATTTTCTGCTATTTATGATTATTAATTTTGTTGTTATCCATACTCACATTTTTACTGTTACCGCACCCATAAACGTACTATCTGCATGACCCAACGGTTCACTGGTAGAGAATGCTCCTAGAATTAAGTCCACCTTTGTACTTTTTTTGTGCAGTAAAGTTTTTAAATAAATAAATAAGCTAGGACATCATTACCACTTAGCATCAGGTGGGTTGAGATCAATCTTGAAATGCAATATAAAAAAAATCTTATATTAATAAAAATGTGACTGAACTTGCCAAAACCAAAAACCGAAACCAGATGCTTAAAACCCGAAACCGAACCGTCAGTTGGGCACTAGTAGCTCTTTTTGTCGGTCGGGAAATAAAGGCGTCGACTTGGTGACTTACGAGCCGGGAGCAGCCAACCAGTGTTATTTAAATTACTGTGATAATATTAAACGAAGTGTAGCTTGAGGTCGTTTTTTGTTCCGTATGTAAATTAATAAAAAGGTTTTGTACTGTTAATTTAGCGACTGCGTTGTATACAACTTTTTAGGACTATCTTAGACCCTATACACACGCGGTGTATTCTTTAGGCGTAAAACGTCGGCGCCATAAAAAAATAGAGTGTGCATTCTTGTTTAGCTCATTTTCATATTTTTACTAATGGGATGGTATTCACGGCCTTTTTTTTATAAGAAAGGGCAATGCATTGGCGCACCGTACCGCTGCCTGGGAAAAATGACAGCGGCGTGTGTGGGACTCCCCCGCTCTGAAAAGAGCGGAGACTACCCACTAAAACCCTCCCGCATCTCTTAATGCCAATAGGCATCATCAATAGATGATGGTATTCACGGCCTAGGACAAGCGATTTAAAATTTCTATCTAAAAGCATCTTACTTTATTACAATCCTAGCGGCCTGCCGTGGTTTCAAACGCGTACTTTACCCGTTTTTTCCATATTTTCGACTGTTTCTGCGCTCCCATTGGTCGAAGATTTGTGATATATATATATATATATATATATATATATATATATATATATATATATATATATATATATATATATATATATATATATATAGGCTTGAGCTTTTGATCCCTACTCTTTTCTTTTTATGTTATTTTCTATTAAATATCAATATAAAAAATGCTTTTGTTCAGCAGTGGATTAATACATATATATAGGCTGATGATGATGCAATAAGCAACTTTAAACTAGCTTGCCAGAGGGCATGTGCCTTATGTTTGGGTGATTACATATGGATTAAACTGTGTTTTGATTCTGGTTCCTATAACATTATTGCATTAGTATCTCATTATTTTGATATTGTCCCAATATTATGTAGCATCAAATATTCGAAGATAATTATGAAACATGTTCAGAAAGTATGCTAGTAATTTTAGTTAGCAAAAAAGGTCGTTATTTTGCGAAAACATTTTGGGCACACAATTATTAGTTTTCTACATGTTATTTCAAATTATTATGTGTGTATACAAGATTTTACGTAAACAAGCCGTGAAAATTTTATATTTCTTTACTCCGCTCAATTAAAAAAATATATATATATATTTCTTGAACCTGTTTTATTTTTTTAAACTTAAAACTGAAGTTTGTCTTGATTATTTCATGAACCACTATGCTGTACATCGAGAGATCTTACAACCTTTTCTCACATTTATATTAAAACTTGTAAAATTAAAACATTGACAAGCCTTTATCTATGTTTTTATTTATTTAAATTGTAGAACTTAGTTATTAACTTAAGAAGGACTACTTCATCATAGTTTACCTTTAACTTTTCAAGTTTTCATAATCAGCAACGTAAAAACTATGGAGTTATGCAATCAAAATAAGTAATTCTACTAAGATCACAAAGGTATTAATCAAAGCTACCAAAAACTTAAGCTACAGCATAAAGATAAGTCAAACGAGAGGTAGGGCATAGCGATTTGTCGCTTGAACTTAAGCAGCCCGACTGGTGAAATACCTCTACCTTACAGGAGACCGCACACATTAGCAGCAGGGGTTAACTCCTGCTACATTAGTAGCAGGGGTCAAGCCTTCAAAGTAAAAGCGACCAGTCCAGTAACAGCTTTATTACGCTGTACTTGTCGCCCCTAAGCTAAGACCTCATTACCACTTAACATCAGGTGGGGTGAGGTCAATCTTGAAGTGCAATATTAAAAAAACAACTTATTTAAAGACTTCGAATTCGACTCGAAACATCAACTCACACGTGCAAAGAAAGAACTGAAAGATTGTTAAAACAGTTCAGAGTTCAAGAACCTCTGCTACCTAGTTTCTGTCTTTCCGATATTGAAGGATGGAGTTCACGTATTCCCCGAAACTAATTTGTCAACAGCGCAAAAACAATAAGATGGACGAGCCGAGCCGACATAAATCAAGACTGGGCCTTTGTGGCTTGGACACCGATTATATTGCAAGTAGCCATACGTCGAAGATCCAAGTGATGAGCGGATAAACGGGTTTTGCAATCCGTTGTCCGATTTTATTGATTCAGGTAGAGATATAAACTATAAGGCTTACGAGAGGTAGGGCATAGCGATTTATCGCTCGAACTGGAGCAGCACGACTGGTGAAATACCTTCACCTTACAGAAGACCGCAGCCAAATGACAATTACTTCTGTGTTGTTGTATTCCGGCTTGTGGGTAAGGTTTCCAGAGCTCTTGGGTGGTGCTACATTAGTAGCAGGGGTCAAACCTTCAAGGTAAGGGCGACAAGTCCAGTAACAGCTTTATTATGAACTAGGATCTCATTACGACTTAACATCAGGTGAGATGAGGTCAATCTTGAAGTGTAATATAAAAAAAAAAGAAAAAGACTTTCGCTCGAAATAAATTAACGAAATTAACATTTAAAATAAATTGATACAAAAATTTCAATAGAGAAAACGGATTTAAGTTATCATCAGCATGGAATCCAGTGATTAGCAAATGTTTACCGCTGTTAGAACGATCAAAAACAATTCCGGATACTGTCAGTGTAGTGTGTCGAAGTGACTTCAATAACATTTTGTTATGTGAGAATGTGAGGGTGGATGAAAATTTGCAAGCTCCCCCAAACAGACGAAGGCGAGCAAGACCAGTCAGCTCGTGACCATGTTGGTGCAACCTGACCAAAACGTCGGGCAGTAAGTAGTTCGTATTAACTACTAAATAAAAATGGTGTCGCGTTTTGACCCGTTAATTTATTTTAAATGTTCAGGTAGAGATACCAGAAGATATATTTATATTTTTAATATCAAGTTGAAGAGCTTTTTTGTTTTTTTGAACGCACTAATCTCGGGAACTACTAGCTCGAATTAAAAAAATCCAAAGAATATAACATACATACATTGCTCTGAATCAATAGTAAGTAACTAAAGCACTTGTGTTACAGAAATCAGAAACCACGACGGTACCACAACACCCAGACACAATAAAGAAAAGTTCGTTTGCCATATTGACCCAACCTCTCGGCTACGGAGAAAAATATTTTTATGTGTTATATTCTATTTGTTGAGGAAGGGTTTCGTTGAATCATGTTACATTTTATGATTTGGACTTTTTTAATAACTTACGTTAGTAATTTATTTAATAGCTAAATGGCAATAACGTTTCTACAAAAGAAAAAAGTATCGATTTAACTGCTCATTTTGATGTTTTTAACTTAAACAACGTGGCTTTGAAAATGGGAGGTCTTCATACACGAACGGGCTGGTCTTTATTAGATTATCTAATAAAGACATCACATCACAATCTGTATTACTCACAATATCATGCAATGAATAAATGATTAATGAAAAATCACACAATATCACCAATGAAGACCCGCTGATCTCTCGCACTTGGACCACAACCTAATTATCGGAAGTTTGGTCGACCCGCTCGCACAATGGCGCTATAAAGATATCTTCGGAACAATAAGCGCCGTGACCCGCGCCGGAGCTGTCGATATAAAAAGAAAGGTTTCAAGAATATAATATATTCGTTTATATCATGATATGTGGAAAATATCAGCCTACTTATTAATTACCTGCTCAAGGGCTAAAGCTTATATTATTGAAATCAAGTTAATATTACAACAATGTCTACTGTAAACAGGTTCCCTATCCTATAAATCTCATTTGATTCACGGTGATTGTTAAATTATAGCGTCTGCTGTCTGGACTGTGCATCAGTAATCAACAAGCTAGCCAATGCAAATTGGTGATCATAAATCCGAGCTAGGTCCGGAAAATCCGAAACCTATTTTGCTCGACCTGTCAATCGAATATGATCTGCTACTGAAACCACTAGACCATCGTGCCGTTATCTTAACACAAACCAATATCTCAAAATGCAGCCCCGCTGAACTCTTGCATATGGGCCACAACTCATCGGAAGTTTGGTCGACCCGCTCGCACAATGGCGCTATAAAGATATCTCCGGAACAATACGTACCGTGACCCTTCCTGGAGCTGTCGAAATAAAACGTAAAGTTTTAAGTTTCCTAAGGCTACCATCATTCAAACGAAGTCAACATTTTAACAATAGCTGTAGATTTAATCACCATGCCAATTGAAACTTGGTAACCATATAACGAAGCTTTGTTCAAAAAATCCGAAACATACTTCGTGCGACCCGTGAATCAAACTAAGAGCCCAATAAAAGCACCGGGTGAAGACCCGGAACCACTAGACCATTATCTATAGCCATAGCGTAAATGAAGGCCCGCTGATCTCCCACACAAGGGCCACAACTTACTCATCGGAAGTTTGGTCGACCCGCTCGCACAATGGCGCTATAAAGATATCTCCGGAACAATACGCGCCGTGACCCGTGCCGGAGCTATCGATACAGAAAGTTGGGCTTCAATATTATAATCTATGGCTCTTAGGAAATCGAATAAGAGCGGTAACTAAAATTAAAGAAAAGCAAACCTTCTGGCTTGACGAGAAGAAACATAATCGAGTTGGCAGATAGATCTATGAATTATTTACCGGTCCGATGAAACAATGAGTAGAGCTCCCGGCTGTTGAACCAAAGGCTGTGGGTTCGATCCCCACCCTGGACAAACATTTGTTGGATGAACAATTATGTTTGGGTTTTCATAAATGTATTAAACTGTGTAATGTTGGTTTTAATTTCCATAACATGAGTGCTTAAGCTATTTACTCTGGGATCAGGTCAATGTATGGTGTCTCAAATTTATATACATATATGTATTTATATTAGAAGAACTTACTCCAGGTGTTATTTGTAGATTGTGTATAAAGTAAATTATGTATTTGCATAGTGTTGGATAATTTATCCGCTGTGTAGCGAGGGTGCCTCTTTGTGATCACATGGACCGCCGGACAGGTCTACATAATTTTTAGTAAAATTTGGACGCAAATTAACTAGGAATCATTTTATTAAAAATCTAATACCAAACAGAAAGTGTATATGTCGTTTGTTGTGTAAGAAAATTTTTCGTAAATTGTTTTGGTCGAAGTTTAATATATTTGCCTACTTCTACTGTAAGGCCGCAATACCGAATACTGTTCATGTTCATAAGAATTCGTTCGAAGTGAGAACGTTTCAAACTTTACTTTCAAATAAATCCCCGTTCTAAATTAAAATTACTCACCAGTAAGTTTCTGCCCTGCCCGGAATCTTTTTTCCAAAACGTTTCCGATTTGGAAACTTTAAGCTTGGTCGTTGTCTAATCGTTTAGGTCAGGTCCAAACCACAATTGCCTCTTCTTACATTTTTCAAACGGCTAAGGAGTGAAACTCTGCTGGAGTCAGTTTTCCCAAACGGTTCAACCTGGATATCAAGATTGTAAAGACGTAGTAAACGTACGTAAATGAGCAGATCTTCTATACAAAAGTATGCCATTCGGACCTTGTCTACATCTCGACCATTCCGGGGGTAGAGACGGTGCCGCAGATTAGAGGTTTTTTTTTTATATTGCACTTAAAGATTGACCTCATTCCGCCTGACGTTAAGTGGTAATGAGGTCCTAGCTGAAGGTTGACAAGTACAGCATAATAAATCTGTTACTGGACTTGTCACCCTTACCTTGAAGGTTTGACCCCTGCTACTAACGTTGCACCCCCCAGGAGCTCTGGAAACCTTACTCACACGCAGGACCACAACAACACAGAAGTGATTGCTATTTGGCTGCGGTCACCTGTAAGGTGGAAGTATTTCACCAGTCGGGATGCTCCAGTTCGAGAGATAAATCGCTATGCCCTACCTCTCTTAAAGTTATTCCGCCAGTGGTGCTGTTGTGGGTATGGCTGAACCGAGATTTCTACCGTATTACACTAAGAACGTTACAAACGTAGAGTTATACTAGGTCTAGCCCTTATTAGGGCAGAGGAGTCCCACACATGCCATCGCCTTCCTGAGGTGGCGGTACGGTACTCAAAAGAAATTGCCCCGAGGAAAAAAGGCACATCAAGCAAAATGAACCTTTTCTTTTTTTATTATTTTATAAAAAAAGGAGAGCAATATGCAAACATCCTATCTAAACTAGAAACAAAACATAAATATGTTGCGACACAACTCGCAGCTTGTTTTTACTAGACCACAGAAGCCTTACCTATACAGCTATATTCATGTTCGAACTTAGGCCCTGTTATTGCCGCTGAATACTCAGTTCCGTTGCTATAGCTACCGTTAGTCTGTTTGTTTGGAGAGAAGGGTTTATTAGTGTTTATTTAACCCAAAGAAGCGTTCCTGTGATATGTTGTTCTATCAAACGGACAAGCCTCTCGGCCTTGTTCTAGATAAACTTCACTTAATAAATAGTCTAGTTATACGAGTAATCTGGGGTGAAGGTGATTTTCCACCAGAGGAGCAAGACGACACGAGACGTGAAGATAGTTGAAATATGTATGGCAAATTTTTAATCCTCTCCTAGAGAATACCAATCTTTGAGGATACAGGGTAATATGACATTCTTTTTTTGAGTTTCTTATGGATCTCATGACTAAACTCTACTTTAGCCCCATGTAGCGAATGCGTGCATAGTAATGTTATCGTATGAATTAAATCTTCGGTATACCATACCTAACATTTTCAGTTCGTTTCCCATTTGGTGCAACTGTGCATATAATTTGAATTGTTTGAATTTTGGGCGCTGACCGTAGCGATTGCACCACTGATGTGCATTCATTCAGTTGGCTGACATAATTTTACGACCTCCGTAGCTGAGAGGCGAGCGTGCCTAACTTTGGCGAGCGCTATCTCTGAGGCCCGGCTTTAGGTGTTGTGGTACCGTCGTTGTTTCTGATTTCTGTAACACAAGTGCTTTAGCTACTTAACATAGAATAAGAGGAATGTAGGTCATGTTGTCCGATATTTATTTATTTATTTTAGTTATGTGCTAGAAGCCGATTAAGTTAACATGCTCACTAAAACGTCAGAGGTGTGGTGATCCTGGGTTACGAGTCGCAATATTTCCTTAGATATGGCTGTGGGAAGCTATGGCTGGTGAGTTGTGGTTAGTCAGGTCGACTAGATTCCTCACAACACCACCACTTAGATCGATGAGGTTCAACTAGGGATTTTAGTGGGTAGTCCTGCCCTTCTTGGGGCAGCGAGTCCCACACACGCCGTCACCTCCCTTGGGTGATGGGACGGTACGTCAAAGTATTTCCCCTGATCAAACAAAAAGCGATGGTAGTAGATCTTGCTTGTGAATTAGTGTCACCTGTAAGAACTGGTCTGCTACAGCCTATCTCTCAAAGTTTACTGACTTACTTTACTTATAGAATTGTCTCTTCACTCGTCAAAACAAAACTGTATCACTAGGTCCAAAGCAATTTAGCAAGACCTTAACATAGCAGAACCATTTGGATTTATTAATACCAAGAGAATGTACGAGTTAAGCTATCTTAGGAAAGGCCCTTGGGTGTTGTAAAACTAATAGATTGACAGTGATTCCTGATAACCGTTTATTAGTTTCAGAGCACGACCTCTGTAATAAATATTAGTCGCCGAGACAGTTAAATTTGGTTGTATGTAGGTTTATCTAATTGGCTATTATTGGGGTATGTACTTTTAATATATTCATATATATGCATTATTTTATTAATATTATAAAGCTGAAAAGTTTGTTGTTTATTGGAACGCGGTAAGCTCTGGAACGAATGATTCGAATTGAAAAATTGTTTGTTATTGAAATCAACATTAGAGGTATTATTCAAAGTTCAACCATTTAAAAGCGCACCTAAACTAATTCTTAAAGCAAGTTCTTTTTTTTAAAGCTTTCAAGCATGGAACTAAAAAAAATATTTCCAAATCCTTTATCAAGTTGTATATAGGTATTAAGACTAAACTACGATTGTAACTCTTGAAATGAAATAGTAAAACAAAGGGTATATTTATTATTTATTTTATATTTTTATGTGGTATTATTATATACTTATTTATATATAAGTATATATATGCTCATTATCTAAATATAAGTATAGCTTTATTTTTTATATATATATATCATATTTATTAATGTATGTCTATATGTATATTTAATTGTTTCCGAAATGAATTTTGTAACGCTTGATAGTTACTATTCTCGTGTATTATGTTTTTATTTTCTTTTCTAGATTACTTATGCACTCTGTCACTATTACCGCACCCATAAACTAACTCTCCGCATGACCCAAAGGTTGACTGGTAGAGAATGCCCATAGCATTAAGTCCACCTGTTGTACTTTTTTTTTGTGCAATAAAGTTTTTAAATAAATAAAGGGTTTTGCCTGTGACTTTACCCGTATTATTTCGGGATATAAAGTCCTATATGTTAATCTATCTGTAATTTAATTTAATCCAAATCTTGTTAGTAATATTTGCGTGGTAGAGTAAAAAACTTTCGCGTCTTTAATATCAGTAAGATAGGAGTTGTAGTAAGAGACGAAAATATCATATCGGTCGAAATCTAAACCCTCATTTCTGCAGTAGTCGGGTAAAAATAAATCTTTGTCAGAGCTTTCACTAATTGTCAGCTGAAGTAGATGAAACAAAAAATATCTCGATCTCGATATTAAAACCTATTTGGCGATTATTTGTGCTACGCAAAACAAAACAAATCCTGCAGTTTCATATCGCAGAATTTCCTTTGCAGCTTTTGATTTATTTTTATTGCGGTCTGGCCTAGCTCATATAAATGAAGTACTTATACTTTTAGAATAGATACAACTTAATATTGCGCGAGATGAAAGAATTCTAGAGATAAAAGTTAGCAGATAAATAGCACTTATATAAATCATGTTTTACTCTATCGTTGACTTTATACAAGAACCTATGGAGTATGGCAAATAGTGGGAAATGATATATTTTCTCGGGAAGAATGTGAGATATAACTGGGAATTTGAGCCTTACAGGCCAGGGGGCAGATTCACAAAAGTCATATAACAATCCGATTCGGAAAGTCTATCTTTTATATTAAAAAAGACACAAAATAAAGTCAAAATATTCGGATTGGACCTCCAGGTCTTTCAGTCTAACCACTACACTACAGAGGCAGTGCATATGTGACATAAAAAGCTCCCCTAGTAATGTCTATAAAAGTCAGAAGGGAAAATACTTCAAGAAAGCTTATTTATTAAACACATTAAAGAATTAATAGTTACTAAAGATTATTATACAATTACCTACCTACAGGATTTTTTTACCTACCTTTATAATTATTAAGTATGTATCTGCAAAATTGGTACATAATACAAAGATTATTTTCCATTTAAAATCAGATAGGCCATACATTTAATTTTGTACAAATTGCTAGGGGACATGAAATATAAAAAACCGGCCAAGTGCGAGTCGGACTCGCGCACCGAGGGTTCCGTACAAACCTGCAAGGTTTACAAAGTTCGTTCATTACGACAATCGAGTCATAACTATGGTATTTTTATTGCAAAATGAAATTCATAACATTACAATGGGGAAAGATGGAGGAGCATAAATATTTTGTAATGTAACTAAAAATTTAAGGTTTTCGGAATTTTTTCTTTATGTGTGCTATAAAACGTTGCTTCATGCCAAACTTCAAGATTCTAGGTCGACTGGAAGTACCCTTTAGGTTTTGATTCCCTTGCGAGTATTTGCGAGTTTCAAAATATGCAGCTTAAATTGCTGTTTCTTTTGATTGCGTTGACATAGAAGTTTGATTTTGTTACAGCTTAAAGGTATTATAGACCTGAGTATTTGGTATGAATTTCAATTTAATACCTCTACGCGTTTATGAGGAAATGGGTAGTAAGTTTAAAATTATTAAAAAAATATATATTATGTGATGTAACTAAAAATTTTCGTAATTTTTCCTTTATCTATGCTATAAGACGTTGCTTCGTACCAAATTTCAAGATTCTGAGTTCACGGGAAGCACCCTGTAGGTTTTGATTCCCTTGCAAGTGTCGAAAATTTGCGGCATAAACGGCTGTATCTTTTGATTGCGTTGGCTTAGAAGTTTGATTTTTTCACAGCTTCAAGGGACAGTAGACCTGAGTAATTGATATAAATTTCAGCTTCATACCTCCACGCGTTCCTGAGAAAAAGGGTCTTGACATACGGAAGGACAGACGGACAACAAATAAATAAATAAAATAAAATAAATAAATGCGCCAGACAATCACACCAATCACCTGGTCTCAAACTAAGGTTTTCCCTTGTACTATGAGTACCAGACGACGGATACTAACTGGGGGCGTCATTCCAGTACACCCAGACCCAAGTCAATTTAGAAAAGTTCGTTTTCCAAATTGACCCGACCGGGAATCGAACCCGGGACCTTTCGCGCTTTGGCCGACTACCTTAGCCACTACGCCACCGAGGTCGTCAAAACAAAGTGATCCTATAAGGGTTCCGTTTTTTCTTTTTGAGGTACGGAACCCTAAAAAACGAAATTTTTCAATTAATCCTCCCATCTTATAACTTGGCCGTGTCCATCAGGATCCACAGCTACGTTCTTTTGGTTTTTAAAAAAACTACATGTAATACAATTATTTACTTATGGAGCGCAATAAATAAAATTAATAAGAAAATTGCTTAACGACTGAAAAAGGTCAACAATCCCAATAGTAGGACAATTAAACTGCACTTAAGAAGAAAGGTTTCCAACGGTCCCTTGAACACTCGACACATGAAACAAATGTTACCCAAAGAGTGCCCTTCAGAAGGGATTTACGTTAAGACCAGTGTTCCAGTACACGAATACGAAACAACCTTAGGCTCCGTGCCAAAAAATGTACAATAAGTAGAAAAGGTTGGATTTTACGATTAAGGCTCACTTGCAGCTTTTATAGATCTCGAATTCATAACCTTAAATATTTTAACGAAACAGCAAAATGTCATCTTCCCTTGTGGTGTGGGGTACGAACAAAATTCTAAACTCATACGGCAGACTGCAGTGGGCACATACCGAAGTTAACACCAGAAAAATTCATCGCCTACGACAATTTGCGCTTACCTCAATTGGAGGAGCACGCGCGATATGTGAGGGTCGTGGGTTTGAATTTAATACAGAAAGGGGAGATGAAATATTTCTCTTACTACAAACTTGAAACTGAAGCGAAGATTGAAAAAACACTCTATTTACCTACTCACAATAATTTACAAACCCTGAAGGATAATTTGGTAACCAGGAAACGAAACATTTAGCTATTTATGACGCCATTATAACTTGACTAGCAAAATGGCTGTTGATCAAACTTCGAATATCAACATTGACATTTCATTAACAAAAGTCACGTGATCTTAATTTTAAGATATTTATCAAGCCCATACATTTTAACTTTTTTATAACTGGAGAAAATGCCTTTTGCGCACCAAACCGTGCCTGGGATTCTTTGAAAGAGCGGGGATTTCCCCAACCAAAAAACTCCCGCCACACTTTTATTGCTTTTCATTGGTTAGCGCCAAGGGAGAATGCATTAACCAGAACTTTCACGGCGCCAAGTGAAATGGTCTTTAGACCCCAAGTCCCTATGAATCGGGAGGGCCCGTGGAAAAGGAAAGAGCTCCAGCCGGGGCTTTAATATCGGCCCTATATTGCCCAGGATACTCTGACACATGAGTGCAGTAGCGAGACATTGATTCCAGGGACGGACCAACTCCTCGCGCGTCCCTTCACACCGCCTCATTCTCTTTCAGAGTAAATATTTGACTCAAAATACATTGTAACTTGTCAAAACAATATCAAAGTTCGACAACAATCACTTGGCCGTCCAACAATGGTATAGAACTAAATTTTGAACACTAAAATATTATATTTAGGTACTGTTTGTATGATGTCCAAATCATAGCCCAAACCTAGCCCGGGGCAAATCAATCACCCGTCACCGCGCGGCCGGCAGCCGTGCCGATGCCGAGCCGAGCGAGCCGGCCGTTTCGCAATTCTCCCAAATTGGATTAGAGACCACAACCTGGCTCGCAGCCAGTTGACTAGAGTTCTGGGCCAACAAAAATATAAACCTACATTTTACCTAAACTTTGATGGGAATATAGTTCTCAAGTGTCTAAGATTACTTTAAGGAAAAATAAATATTTCATCTCCTATAGCGGTGTGGGGCTCAAACCCACGATCTTCACGTATCGCTCGTGCTGCTCTTTCAAATGAGCAAACCGCAAGTTATCGTAGGCGATTAAATATTTATATTGTATTTACTTCTTAGCCTTCGGTAAGTGCCCTCTGCCGAATATGTTTAGAACAACGATACGTTTCTATAAAATATTTAAAGATAAGTATCATTATTAAAATTGTATCGCTGTTGGTTTTTAAAATAAATAGAAATAAATTGGAACCTTATAAACTTGATATAAAAACAATAATTCGATAATGGTAGATTCTATTCTATAGAGTTAACTTGTATTCTTGACGTCACCCCGTAAAGTCGTGCAATAATAAAACATTCCCAGAGGTACTCCGCTACTTTACTACGACCTAATAAAAACTTAGCGAAAAACTGTCTCCGTTCACATCACCAAATATACCGTTGGGAACCAACTGTATTAGCTAGCTTTGAAGATTCACTTTGTTTTCAAACAGTTTGAGCACAAACGATGGTGAAGTGAGAGCGTACTGACCAATATATTTAAGCATACATTATAAATAATATAATAATAAATATTGGACAACATCACATACATTGCTCTGATTCTGTGGTAAGCTTAAGCACTTGTGTTACAGAAATCAGAAACAACGACGGTAACACAACACCCAGACCCGTGACAATATGGAAAAGTTCGTTTCCCATATTGACCCGACCGGGGATCGAAATCGGAACCTCAGAGATGGCACTCGCAAAAGTCAGGCCCGCTCGCCTCTCGGCTACGGAGGTCGTCAAATACATTCAAATACATTGGGCCCGATATACCTACGTGACTTTGTCTAAACTACAATCTATCTTGGCGTACGTCGTGCCTCTCATTTTCTTCCACATTTTCTTACCTTTTAAACATTCCTTGGACCTCCACAATTATATTAAAACCAATATAAGCTAAATCGGTCTGAGCATTCTCGAGTTTTAACGAACCACGATTGATTTTTATTATGTTTTTTTTTATATTGCGCTTCAAGATTGACCTCATCCCACCTGATGTTAAGTGGTAATGACGTCCTAGCCTAAGGGTGACAAGTACAGCATAATAAATCTGTTACTGGACTTGTTGCTCTTACCTTGAAGGCTTGACCCCTGCTACTAACGTAGGAGCTCTGGAAACCTTACTCACACGCAGGAACACAACAACACAGAAGTGATTGTTATTTGGCTACGGTCTTCTGTAAGGTGGAGGTATTTCGCTAGTCGGGTTGCTCCTGTTCAAGTGATAAATCGTTATGCCCTACCTCTCTTAAATGTAGAGAAGATGGAGCGATGGTTCGAACTCTAAGTACGCGTGTTCAACTCGCACTTGACCGTTTTTTAGCTCAAAAAATTACACCGAAAGACCCGCAATCACTCAACCTGTTGCCTTGATCGACGAGCCGGCCTGAAGCTGAAATAGACTACAAAAGAACTGCCACTTGACATTCGCAGCTGTTCTGTTATTGGCAGCCAGACTGAGTTAACCTGCCCTTTTTGTCAGTCTTCATGGGTTTTTTCTCTTTTTACAACAAGTTTTAACAAACTGCGCAAAAGCGCGTTAAGATACGTGAGATGTTTTCGTTTTACTTTTGATTTCAGGCATTTACAATACTCCATAGTCCTTAGTTTAGCGGCGGAGTATATATTAAAATTTTGTCGATTTTCGGTCAGGTCAATGTGGGAAACTAAATTTGCTGAGGTCCGGGTGTATTCGTCGTCTGGTATTCACAGTACAAAGGGAAACCTGAATTGAAGACCAAATGGTGTTCGCGTTATTTTCGAATAAACATAGCATGTTAATCTAGTATCTTATCTAACTTTCTATTCAATTTAATCCAAGTCTATGTAGCATTTTAACATATAAGAGGAACACACTCTGCATCTAGTAATTCTTATATATTTTCGCCTTTATAATATTAGAAGGTTTACATTTTTCCCGCGATTGTTTTTGATAAAATGTGTCATATAACGTACGAAGCCAGGGCTAACCACTAGTGTTGTTAAGTTGTTTTTAAGTTTAATTGGTTTACACAAAAAACCCTCGTATTTTTGATAATCTAACAGATAAGTATGAAAAACATATTATAAGTGTTTATGAACAGAACACTCTATAAAGGTAGGTAGGTACATTAACTTTTTTTTTGTCGGAGGGAAATGCATTGACGCATCGTACCGTCACCCGAGGGAGATGACGGCGTGCGTGGGACCACATATGGGCAGGGAGTCCCACACACGCCACACTAAAACCCCCCGGTGGACCTCATCGCCTTGATGGTGATGCCATGGGAACAGAAGACCTACCACAACATCACCGGCGGAATGGCCGCTAATTAAGCAGCCCCTTCATCTCCCTCTGTAATGATTTGGGTGAGGAGCTTGGATGGCCGATCTACTGGACCATCCCCGCGTCGCAGTGGAGACCGTGAACGTTATGCCAGCTGTGGTGCAAGGTAGGCACATAACCTAATTTTTCCAAACGCTTTTTGTTCTTTCAAATTTTTAATAAATTGATTAAACATTACGTTATTATGAATAGTAAAAAAGAAGGTAACCTTTGATCATTCCATTAACACCCTTACAAAACCAAACTCATATTCTCCGACAAGAAATAAATTTAAGTGTGTAGCGTCGAAACATGGTATACTAACCCACTTTACTTTAATATCATATTAATATACTTTTCGCTTTTTCCTTTTACCTTGCCTTTGATAGAAATAACTACAGCTACCAAGCAGTCATATAAGGTTTCCGTTCATTTCTTTTGAATTACGAATCCTAAAAGACTGCCTAAAATAGTATCAAATAAACCTATCTAGAAAATAAACGTTTGATCATAGAGTTGATCCAAGCACTAACATTTATGTGGGTTCGTTATTGTGTCTGGGTGTACATTTATTTCATAAATAAATAGCATCAACATTGATCGGACCCCAAAATCAGTAGCTTAAGCACTTCTGTTGTTGAAAGATTAAAAAAAATAATTAAAGTGCTTCACGCTGAACTAGAGAACTTTCAATATTTTAAAGAAACAGAAAAATTCATCTCCCCACACCGCAAGGGAATATATTTGTTTTTTTTTCTTCAAAATATTCTGTTATTGAAATCGAATCCAACGATGTCACCAAAATATATTATTTAATACATTTATAAACACTCAAACTACTACCCCGATTTAAATAATAAGTTCAATGAAAAGCGGTACTATGTTTGAGACAGGTAGCCTATATTATATTTAAAAAAAAGGTTATTAGTTTAAATTTTAAGACTTTCGCAACAATTTTAAACATTTAAAATAATTTAACGGGTCAAAACGCTAAACTACTAAATAAAAATGCTGTCGCGTTTTGACCGTTAAATTATTTTAAAGGTTATTAGTTTAACTGCAATAATGTAATTAAGCTACTCGAGCGAAACCGGGACAGACCGCGAGTAGTGAAATAAGTTTTGTAATCGGTCGAGTAATTTAAAAGTTTCATTGGTCCATACATCTATATTGTAACCAGGTCCATATATATACGAGTATATTGGAACCAGACCCAACGATGTTATCACAATATATAATTAAATACATTTATAAACACCCAGACACACAATACATACAAATGTTCCAAGCATGTATGCTTGACAGATAGGAGTGGCATAGTACCATAAATACATATTAAACTAATTGTCCGTTGCACCGACTTAAATAACGATTTGACAGCTGTCAAAACTGTCATATCCAATACATTTCCATTAAGTTGGTGCAATTGAGCTTAATAATCTAAATTAAAGACAATGTAAGGTATTGAATTTACGTACGTCGGTAGTAATAGGTACGTTTGAATCGATGTGTACATCAAATATAGTATATTTAAGCCTCCCAGTGGCGCGTGTTGAGACTACCCGCATAAATTGTTGGAGGGTAGTTCAATAAATTCCGTTAACTACCAGACTTTGCCGTGTGCGCCCAGGAACACTTAGACTGAATTTAACTGACCTTATTTTGTTTCTGCCTCTCCTCCGACAGACCAATAAATTAATAAATACAAACGTAGTCCTGAACTAAAGTGTGAGTTTTTAGGATTCCGTACATCAAATGCTTCTTACTAACATTTTAAAGCTGAAGAGTTTGTTTGTTTTTATGAACGCGCTTATCTCAGAAAATTTAAGAAAGGTAGGGCATAGCGATTTATCGCTCAAACTGGAGCAGCCCGACTGGTGAAATACCCTCCACCTTACAGTAGACCGCAGCCAAATAACAATTACTTCTGTGTTGTTGTGTTCCTGCGTGTGAGCAAGGTTTCCAGAGCTCCTGGGGGGTGCTACATTAGTGGCAGGGGTTAGGCCTTCAAGGTAAGGGCGACAAGTCCAGTAACAGATTTATTATGCTGTACTTGTTGCTCTTAAGCTAGGAGCTCATTACCACTTAACATCAGGTTGGAAGAGATACATCTTGAAGAGTAATATAAAAAAAACTGGTTCCCATTTTTTTTATGTTAGACAACATAGCATACATTGCTCTGATTCTATGGTAAGTAGCTTAAGCACTTGTGTTACAGAAATCAGAAACAACGTCGGTAACACAACACCCAGACCAGAGACAATACAGAAGAGTTCGTTTCCCATATTGACCCGACCGGGGATCGAACCCGGGACCTCAGAGATGGCGCGTCGCCAAAGTCCGGCCCGCTCGCCTCTCGGCTACGGTGGTTGTCAAAAAATTTAATTTTCTTTTTGTGTTGAATAGTATCTACATTTATTGAGGAAGGCTATATAAATACTACTAGCGGTCCCGGCGAACTTCGTTTCGCCTTAGAGAATTTTTCCCGCTTTTCTTTTGAAATTTTTTAAATTTTACCAAAGATCCCTAATTTTGTAGCCTATGTCAAATTGGAGAATTTTAAATCGACCCAGTACTTTTTGAGCCTATTCATTACAAACATACAAACATACAAAAATAGGTACAAATCTTTCTTCTTTATAATATTAGTGTAGATGTATGTGCTATATAACATAACTGTGACCAATAGGATCAAAGAATGAGTGGCAAATGTGGAAAAAACGTTGATAACACGCGTACAAAGCCGTCGTATGCCGTTATCTTTAATCAATTTCATCAAAGTCTATTCAAAGTGTTTGCGTAAAAATCGCTCGTCCCTAATAACCCAGTAGATGCGGCTGACCGGACCGGGCCGAACCCATCATCAGCCAAATAGTTGCAACGTCGACGTCCACAGTAAATTTTCCCTGCAAAATGTTAGCTGCAATATTGCCCGTTCGGTTTAAGCTTTGGCCGACAAGGTTATTTAAAGCCCGGGGCTTTGGCCAACGAATTCATTACGTTTCGACTCGGTTCACGTATGTATAGCAGTACTGATGTTTTCACGTGGTAGTCAAATGATGATATGAAAATTTTCTACTACTAATAAAAAATAAAAAGTACCCTATATGTTCATTTTGTATGTCATCTCTCTCCCTACTTTTCATTCACATCCGATCAGTAGTTTTTGCGTGAAAAAGTAACAAACATTCTTACACTTTTTTTTATAATATAGTAGGATTAATGTAATACAAAACAATTTGACAATCTCAATAGTTGAAAGGCGAGCAGTCCAGATTTAGCGTTGCGCTATCTATGGGGGACTGGGATTCGATTCCCGGTAGGGAAAATATTATGGAAAATGGTATTTTCTGTATTGTCTTGAGTACAAAGCCAGGACCCACACCAGAACACCCAGGTGTTACTATTGTTTCTGATTTTTGTTACACAAGTGCTTAAGGTACTTGACATACAATGAGAGTAATGCATGTAATGTCGTCCAATATGTCAATGATTGACTTGGACTACGAAAGTTTTCACAAAGGTTAGTAAAGAAAGAAAGAAAATAAATTTATTGACATCACACAATATACATACAAACACAACACAAGACAATTCAACAGATAAATATCATTATAAAATATCTTGTGAGGCCAATTTGGGTTCCACCTCAACAAATGCCGCTACAAAATTTTAACGCCGCAGCAGCGCTGGTATTCTGGTGGAACCCCTTGCTTGGGAAAGTAGTAAAGCGTATGTTAGGTATAGGTTATAATAAAAATTTAAGGGGGTTTTTGCTTTAATAGATTTTACCACTTTGGAAGTGTCTCTCGCGCAAACTGAAATTTAGAAAAAAATATATTTTAGACCTCAATAACATTTTTAAAGACTTATCTATAGATATCCTACACATATTGCTTTGAAGAAAAAAACAATATAGAGTTTCAGTTTTAAGGTATGGGGTTCGCCATACTTAAAACTGAAAGTCTAATTTACTGTATTTTTTCTATTTTTGTAAAAAATCTTAATGCGGACAGAAAACGACATCAACATACCAAGTTTAAACAGTGAACTGTCATATAGTTTCGGAAAAAAGTGGCTGTGACATACGAATTGACAGACAGGCAGACATGACGAATCCAAAAGGGTTCCGTTTTTTGCCATTTGGCTACGGAACCCTAAAAATACTAGTGCCAAACTAATTTCGTTGACCTAAATAGCGAAGCTTGTAATCACACAGCCAGAGTTAATCCTACCAATCTAGATATAGTATGATAGTGGCCAAACAAGCTAGATTGCGGCCTGTACTGTAGTTCAGCCACTGTGGATATCTTCGTGTGGTTAGCTCATTTAGTGCTGGCACGCTGATTTTGTGCAGGTTTTAGTTGACAAATTACACTTCAAAGAACTGTCATGGTGACAAACAAACGACTTATGAACACATTTATTCTGCTTTTTCTAATTTTGAGTTTTAAATAAGTATTTTACAGTTTAAAATCTTTTTTTTTATTTTTAACTAACGTGACTCTAAATATTTTAAAGAAACAGATTTTTTTCAACTCCCCTTGCTGTGCGGGAATCGCACCCACGACCTTTACGTATCACGCGTGCTGCTCTGCCAACTGAGCTATTTGTAGGCGATGAAATTTTTCTGCTGTATCAACCGTTAGCCTACGGTAAGTGCCCTCTGTCGAATATGTTTAGAACTACATACTTATCGTGACTCTGTGGCTTACAGCTAAAGGAGAGAGGTAGGATAGGGCGTGTGAGTAAGATGTCCAGAGCTCCTAGGGGGGGGGTGTTACATAAGTGGCAGGGGTCAAGCCTTCACGGTAAGGGCGACAAGTCCAGTAACATATTTATTATGCTGTACTTGTCGCTTTAAGCTGGGACCACATAACCACTTAAATTTAGGTGGAATGAGACAATCTTGAAGAGTAATATAAAAAAGGGATATTCAATTAGACACAACGTTTATTGACAAATTCTTAACATAAAATTGACTGACTACGAGTATGTTATTAAGTTTAAATAAACAAATAAACTTATTAAGTAGAATTGAATCGTGTTTGCAACTAATTTCATAAACTTGTTTTTATTCATTTTAATTTGACCGACTTCGCCTATTTTTAATCTATATCTACCAATTTGGAAAGCAGTGCAAATAAACGAATGTAATATATGTTTGGGGGCTAACCAGCTCAGTAAGTCGCATAAGTAATGTCAATTTTAAAATGCAAAACGATGTTCTGTAAGATAAAATAATCAACATAATTTTTGTTCTTAAAACATCCACATTCTTTGAAACAAGGCCAAAACAAAAGTTTGAAGCCAAAAGATAAATAATAACTTCGCAGAGAATTTACTCGAGCCGAAACGCGAACGGACTTGGCTCATAAAAAATGTACGTCGTCTAAATGGTTACTTCGCCCAAAATGCTCCGCTTCTTTGAGATTTTTCTTGACAAACTGGATCATATATCTAGAGCTGCTTACGTAGGATGAGACAATCAAGTTTCTTTATGAATATTTTATGTACTTATTCTAAATTTCGGCCTCAATGTCATCACGTAAGTATAACCTCGTTTAACCAATGATTCGATTTGATAAACAAATTAATGTAAGTAAGGTTTGAAGGCAGGTTTATTTGTCAACTATCTTGAAAGTTTAAGTCAGGCGATGAGATACATATTTTTACTTTTATGGGGTAATCAAAACATTCCTACTATATATTGCGTTAAATTTAGCGTGACGTCACTTCTTCGTACAGTTTTCACGATATTGACGTAAACAGGATGTGGTTAAGAGTTTGCAAACTGAGCCCCGGGCTCGGTGCCCTTTTGAACATCCACCGGGCATTTTGTATAAGTTGGGGTTTCCGTGACGCAGTTATCGTGCCCGGTAGATATGAATGGTGGGGCCTGGTGGATGCCTAAGCAGGCACCGGGCCGTAATAATTGCTTAATGTTTTATTTACTCGTCAAAACAAAACTAAATTACTTGGTCCAAAATAGTCTGCATATAAATTAATAAATAAATAAATGCGCCAGACAATCACACCAATCACCTGGTCTCAAACTAAGGTTTTCCCTTGTACTATGAGTACCAGTCGACGGATACTAACTGGGGGCGTCATCCCAGCACACCCAAACTCAAATCAATTCAGAAAAGTTCGTTTTCCAAATTGACCCGACCGGAAATCGAACCCGGGACCTTTCGCGCTTTGGCCGCCTACCTTAGCCACTGCGCCACCGAGGTCGTCAAAAAATATAGCTTTAAGGTAGTTACTGCTACTATAACTAATCTACTGAGTTTCTTACCGGTGTCTTCTCAGTAGATGTAGGTTCTGAACCGGCAGAAGAATCACTTTTCACTGAGTTCATTGACGATTCAAAAGAGTTATAACCTACTTGTAGAAATATTAGAGTTTGAGTTTGAAACATTAATGCGCAAGATTGCACCTTTTAACCTTTTTTACTTATTTTATACATTATTTTTGATTAATTATAGTTTCTTGTTTTTACCGAAAACCAGCATATCATTTCCGCTAATTAGTGCTGTTTACTTATGCAATAAATAAACTAATCCAGCAATAAATATTCACCTTTTTCCGAAAATAGTAACATAATTGGATCTAGCAGAATTTTGAAAGTGTTGTATGAGGAAAAACAGTTTGGGTGCCTCTCTAAATTCAGTGAGCCTTATACACGATCTGAAGCTTATAAAAAATGTACGCAGACTAAGCGGCGAGTTTCACTAAACGCGTTGCTCGCTTTCTACGACTTTTTAAGAGTAAGCTTTATGATGTACGAACTTTCAAAGTGTGTTTGGCGGACCGAGTTTCGTTTCTCTGTTACCGCAAAAACTAAACTTGGGAGTCCATTTAGCCATTTTGACCTGGCGGTACAAGAGTTAGCAATTTTAGTTCTTGAACAAAGGGACGTAGGTTTGATACCTTCCCGAGACAAGAAATTGTGTTTGTTTTTTGTCTGGGTTTCATAATAAATAGCTTCGTTCGCTTGGACTACAGGATTAATTTTTCTCTAAAATAAAAGTAGCCTAAGTTACTCGTTATTACATCAGCTACCTGCCAATAAAAATCATATCAAAATCAGTCCAGCAATTTCAGAGATTAGCCAGACCAAACAGACAGACGAACATTGTTTAAAATGTTATTTTGACACTCCAATTATATTAAAGTACCACAGTTGATTATGTATTTTCATTACACAAGAGCTTAAGCTGCTTACTTACTTTGGGATCGATCGGGTCTGATATTTATTCACTATTTATATTCCGGCCAGGTCTGGGTATTGTGGTGAAATTCTGTAAAACAAGTCCTTTTGCCATTTACAATGGAATCAGAGCAATGTTCTTGATGTTGTCCAATATTTATCTATAAAAACAATTAATGTTTCAATGCAAATAAAATTTGAATGCTTTAACAAAGGTTACAAAATTATTCACAAATATAATTATTAAAAAGGCTATTATAAAATAGAGGACTATATTAACGACAAAGATGTTTGGACTCGATAGCATTAAATATATACATTAGGCATAATGTAACTAAAATTCCAAACACGGCGGTAGTTTACTTGACTTGAAAATTGCATAAATGCTTTTGTTAAAGTTTACATGAATAAAGACATTTTCTATTCTATTATATTCTATTCTAATGAACATACCTACCTACTATAAAAATGTGTAAAAAATAATGATGTCAATGATGTACCCAAAATGCCTAATAAGCATCCTTTAAATTAATTTCCTTAAATAATATAAAACCATTCTATAGGTTAACAAATTTAATTAGTAATATAAAAGTTACTTACGAGAATGCCACCGTATTACGACTGGTCCCAAAAAGCCTTGGAGTATCCAATGATAATATGTAGCGCAAATCTATTTGTTATTCCGAATGAATACTTCTGTCGTTCGCAATCTTTTAATGTGTACGTACTCCTTGAGCTCTCGTTGGGTTTGATTCTTTAGAAACGATTACTGTAAGAGGTAAGTATTTGCCTAACGTGGGACGAAGAATATAATATGGTTCGTATGGAGAATGTTTGTGCTTGTCAAGTGAAATGTTATGAAATATTAATATCCTATTTTTGGATTAAAAAAAAGTATTTATGTTTAAATGTGATTTTTATAAATAAATAAATAAATATTGGACAACATCACATACATTGCTCTGATTCTGTGGTAAGTAGCTTTTGGGTTACAGAAATCAGAAACGATGACGGCACCAAAACACCCAGACCCGAGACAATATAGAAAAGTTAGTTGACCCGACCGAGGATTGGACCCGGAACCTCAGAGATGGCGCGATCTCAAAATCCAGCTCGCTCGCCTCTCGGCCACGGAGGTCGTCTGAGGTCGGAGAGTTTAATATATATAGCCTCCGACCTCAAACGACCTAGATCAATATGGGAAACGAACTTTTCTATATTATCTCGGGTCTGGGTGTTGTGGTACCGTCGTTGTTTCTGATTTCTGTAAGACATGTGCTTTAGCTACTTACCACAGATTCAGAGCAATGTATGTGATGTTGTCCAATATTTATTTATTTATTTAAACCACTGATGATGCTATATTAATTTATTTAATGTTCTACGGGTTAAAAATATAGCAGATTCTCAATATTAAAGAGTTTTTTGGCGTGACTGGATTGGTAATGTTCCTAATAAGTATGTAAGTAAATTAAGTGTCATTTTTTATAATGTAATAATTCATTGCTTTGTTTCATTGTACATAGTTCATAATTTAGTATAATACAGTGAATAGTTTCTACGTCGGATAGTACTTCAATAATTTTGTTCTAAATTATTTGCAAACAAATATAGTTAGACACATAGTTAGACTTTAACTTTTAGCACTTTTGTAATAAATGTCCAAAAAAGTTTTAGTAAAAGAGATATCAGAAAAGATTTCAAATACTTACACCTTTATTATAAAAATTTCCACCACCAATTAGAATACTGATAAAAAAAAGGAAAAGATCGTTTACTTCTTTCGGTGCTGTTGTGATAAAAGGCACCTACCTACTTATAAAAATATAAAGATACTACCAGGTACTGATAGTTACCTACTAAAACAATTGTAATTCTACTAAAACATTCCGAAGCTCGGCAAAAGCAGGATCATCAGTAACAGAGGCAATTCAATAAGTAACGAAGGCAATTAAGCCTTCACGCAAAAACTGCTCCAAGAGTGTACCCTCGTCCAAACGTGCCTACGTCTAAATGTTAGTAATTTATGTGAAACAGACAACCTCAGTGCCGTGATGTGACCACACGTGTTCTTATGACTATTTGGCTTCGAATTTAACATTCAAATTATTTCAAATCGACCCTAGATGGTGGTCAATACAAAATGGCGGATTAAATATTTTGACTCAACTCCTTCAATAAAGGTTTGTTTTACTTCGAATTATTTCAAATCGACCCAAGATGGTAGTCAAAACAAAATGGCGGATTACATATCGCCGCCGCGTGTGCAATATCGCGTATTAATTTTGTCTGTTATTTCATGTTATTTAGAACCAAATTAAAACTTACGGAAAAATCTATTATACGGTATTGCGCGCATGACGACGATAAACAACCCTCCCAATATATATATCAATTAAAGCGTATAAGTATGACTCACCACTCACCAAATTCAAAGCCAAGATGGCTATTATCACAAAATGGCGAAATTGTTGATTTAGTATCGTAAACTCAACAGTTTAAATTTTGACTACAAATGTAAATCGTAATCGTAAATTTCAATAAAAATCTTAAACTCGTCAAAATTCCAGAACGGCTAGATTGATTTCGCTCATCTTGGAATCTTATAATTGTTTAAAATAAATATGGAGATCCAGGAAAGGTTTAGACATGTTAGAAACATTGGGAACAAAAATCGCGTTAGATACGAAGATCACCGGGATGGCTAGTCGTAAATATAAACGCTAATGTCGAAATGCTGGGGTATATTTTAAATAAATGGACCTACTTTTATTTACTTACTCTGATTACCAGTACCAGACAAACCTCTCAAACAAAAAATACAATCGAAGCCGGCACTCAACCGAAGAGCGAGTAAAACCGTTCGAGTACCGCGTCAGGAGCCGGCGACGTTCGCATCTGTCTTGCTGAGCAAATAAGAGCGCTCATTAATCAGAACACAGGAGTTCCGTCTCGTCAGGAAGTGTTGATTTTGCGTTAGGGATGAGTTCTCGATCCGATAGTCGAAGAAATAGAGCCTACAAACTTTTAGAAATATAGCTATACCAATGTCATAAAGCTGAAGAGTATGTTGGTTTGAACGCGTTCATCTCAGGAGCTACTGGTAAAATATTTTTCTATTGGAAAGTCCATTTATTGAGGAAGACTTAAAGCTTTATACATTGGGGATGGTGCGCGTGCAAAGTCGCTAGTGTATAAATAAAATAAAATTTGGACGACATCTCACATACATTGCGCTGATTCTGTGGTAAGTGGCTTTAGCTTTTGTATTACAAAAATCAGAAACAACGACAGCACCATAACGCCTAGACCCGAGACCATATATCAAAGTTTGTTTGGCATATTGACCAGACCGGTATCGAATCCGGGACCTCAGAGATGGCGTGCCGCCAAGTTCGGCCTACTCGCCTTTCGGTGACGGAGGTCGCCAGATACTTAAAATCGATTTGTGAAATAATAGTAAGCAGTATCAATAAACAAATGTTTCTTTTGGTAGGTAAATAAAAAACGATTTAATCGTTATTGAATGCTTAATGACGCTACCGCCGTTCGGAACCTATATCTACCAAACGGCATATGTAATTAACCAGTAAGAAACTCAGAAACAATATCTAAATATTTGCTATCTGTAGACTACTTTGGATTAAGTCATGTACTCGTATATTTTATTTTGATTAGCGAAGAAACATTATGATTGTATTCGAATTTTGTAAATCAATTATGAATTGATCGTTGTCCCCAACCCTATTTCAGTAAGAGTTACTTCCACTCCAAAGATGTGTAATTAACTCTGTTTGTATTAAACTCATTTTGTCCCGATTAATATGAAATATTTGCTTTTATCTCGAGATTAGACTTTGAGTATACCTACTATCACAGTCCGTGCCTTTGAATCATGAAACCTGTGTCGTTCACACTACGTATTTGAATTTAAATGTACTACTTGCCTACCGTTAGCGAAATCAAAGAAGCATTTTGGACACTACGAAACTAGGTAGATAGAAATAGACTGAGATAGATTTTTCTTGTCACTCCCAGCGTGTATTACGATTTTACATCAATTACGGAGAGTGCCAAATCCGCTACGACTGTGTCTTGATATGACGAACCTGTTTATTACATTGGTAATCGCTCCAATGTAATAGGTACACAGGTTCAACCTTCGATCTCATTTTTAAAGGCAGGAATTACCTTTGTACACTTTACCGCAGCCGAGGTTCCCAGAGAGCAGAACTTACTCCCGACTTCACACACTAAAAAGGGCGGGGACTATTACCCACTATAATCTATCAGTGAACCGCATCACCTGACCTCCGCAACCAGGGAATCAGACATATTTGTACCATAGCCAGGATAGACGGCTTAACGTGCTTTCCGAAGCATAGAATGATAATTCTTATTATTTTTTCTTTTTCTATAGTAGCGTAGTATACTGGCTCCTCCCAGCCTAATGGTAAGCAAGAGAGGAACCCACATCGCGATGACAACGGATTTGATACCGAAATATCCTATCCGTTAGCATCGCCATACTGGCCCGCAAGAAAGGAGGAATCGCATGAGCCAGCAACGAGTTCCACTTCTTTATGGTCCGGCAAAGATAGGATTTTGTTCGTGACATCGTTGGCCGTCGTTGTTTATCTTATCGGATAATCAGGTAATTTGAGTCTGCAAGCCCATAACCAAACCGGAAATAACCTTATGAAGTGAAATTGTTCCCCGCAATGAGCCAAAATATGATTTTCTACGCCGCAAAAAACATGCTAGAGCTGTATGTATATCTTCGCTACACCGTACGTCTATCTACACCAAACATTCTGTTTTCACTTATATCCTACACCCTTTTTAGGGTTCCGTAGTCAACTCCGTAGTCAACTAACCCCCCCCCCCACCCCCTACACGTATATTGGAAATTGTTTTTTTTTATTTCAATCCCAACATGTTATATATCGTTGGATAGGTATTTAAAAATGAACAGGGGTTTACTATGATCATTTTTTGATAATTTTAATATTTTGGGAAATAATCGCTCCAAAAGAAAATAAAATTGTGTCCCCACCTCTAACTTTTGAACCATAAGTTCAAAAAGTATGAAAATAATCTAGAATATAGAACTGCATAAAGGCTTTCAAGGAAAATGATTTTGAACCTGATGGGTTTAATAGTTTTTGAAATTTTTGAAAAAATATTTTTTTAACTAAAGTTGTAATTTAAGGATACTTAAGTATTGTGATGCACTGAAAACTACGGAACCCTACACTGAGCGTGGCCCGACACGCTTTTGGCCGGTTTTTTTTCCAAATAAATCGAAATAGGTATGTCAGTCGGTACTGACATTATCGAATTTACTGCATGCAATACGTAAAACAAAATAATGATTCCCATGTTACGTGCAACAAAATTATCTACGTTGTAATAGCTACTGAACTATGGTTTGTATGGTTACGACAATTTCGCTAATGCATCAGCTAATCTGGTGAAACCACAACATCACGCGGACAATGCACAGTTTGACAGCTAAATATGGCTGTTACCTAAATGCTAATACCTAAATGTTCTTAGGTATGTATCTAAACGACATTACAATAAACATTTAGAACAGTCCGGAATGTGACAAGAAACAGTAATAGTAGAGAAATGAAACAGTTAAATAGCTGTTTAAGTAAACAGCCAAACATTGATTTCGATTATTAAATTGCAGCTAAGACTGATATGCCGAGTTTGCTGCATAAACAGCATTTGCAAAACAAACTAAATTCTGAGATTTGGGAGAAAGAAGTGATCATTTTAGAGAAACAGCAAAAAAATAAACAAAAAAATAAATGTTTTTAAAGAAATAACAATTCGTACTACACAATAAACACTTGTATGGAAACCAAGATCATTAAAAACATTAAAAAAATCAACACATAGAACAGACACAACTGTGCATCACGCCAATATTTGTCTTGGGTGAGAAAGGAGCCCATCATTTTGATCTGAATCGAAATTACGACCTTTGGTTGAATTCATCAAAATAAAATTTCACCGTAAAGCACTCTACGTCTACGCAGAAGCAGCGCAAAGGTAGTTTTAGTGACTTTGTTAAGCTTCCGTGCTGTAAAACCTTAGATTGTGGCCATGGCCATGACCTGGTTACTGCACATCCCGTCGGTCAACCCCCACATTGCAGTAACAACGTCGTAAACCGTTTACGAGATCATCTCCAGTGTTGAAGCCGAAATTCGACGAGGGTACATTGTGACCGCCGCCTGTAACTTGATTGCTTGGTACGTGAAGGCATTTGGATTAATGGTTTACTAGTTAAATCGACTGTTCGTTTCGTCGAATTCAGTAGAAGTGGAGTAGTGGACGGTTTAATAAGATTTATTGGTTTGGCAAATTTGAGTTTTTTATTGTAAAAAGTTGTATTTCTATAAATTATACCCATGCGAAACTTTAACAGTCACTACATGGCCATAAGTATTGGTAACAGAATCAACATAGTCTATTTTTAGCATTAAATATTTCAGAATTGTAAGAAAGAAACGTTTATATTTAAATTGGTATTTTGTAAACCTCCAAGTACAATATAAATGTCTTTGACACTACAAAGCGCTTTCCTTCAAACATAATTTGCAGAATGTCAATATGGTGATCTTCGATAAGTCCTCTTTTCTGGAATTGATACGAGTATCATAAAATTATTTCAACATCAGTATCAGACATCTTTTTATTTGTATAAATCATTAGTAATATTAATGAATCGTCTATTTATTCCAACTAAAACTACCTCCAGTGTTAATAATGTCATCCCAATTGCGTAAGACTAGATAAATAGATAGATATATGTATATACTTTATTGCACAAAAACTTTACAGAAACCGATTTCGCAAATTAATTATCGTACGATTTTACGCAAACATTTATTTGAGTGACATATTAAAAAAACCTATTATCTCCAAGTGAATTGAAATGTAGGCCTTTAAAATGTTTAAGTCGATAGGTTGTTATTCAAGTACTCGGGCCCACAGGTGTCGGACGGCGGTCGGATCCGATCGACGTGTCCTGTCCAACCGTCTGTTACCACTAGCCGACACTCTGAAATATAACCTTCTATCTACATTCACTCGATTTGGGTAAAAACACCGTCTGCGCTCTAGATGCCCCTTACATAAATTGTTTTCGTTTGGGTTTATGTACCGGGTGTTTTAGGGTTGATAAAAATATAAAAAGATGATCTAAATAATATAAATAAATAAATATTAGACAACATCACATACATTGCTCTGATTCTGTAGTAAGCAGCTTAAGCATTTGTGTTACAGAGACAGAAACAACGAAGGTACCACAAGACACAGACCTGAATTAATATAGAAAAGATCGTTTCCCACATTGACCCGACCGCGGATCAAACCCGGGACCTCAGAGATGACGCGACACAAAAACCTGGCCCGCTCTCCCCTCGGCTACGGAGGTCGTCAAATTATTTTGACCTTCGTAACCGTATTGGTAATTAAGAACTAGATTTGAATAGGAAACCAACATATCTGTTTGCCAGACCCGAAAACAGTTTGTTAACACTTTTTCAAATAATATTTGGCTCGGTCGTACGCGTTTCTCGATATCTCTTATTTCCTCTAACGGAAAATATTACTTTCTATAAATAAAACCGCCTAAATTGTACTATAATGTGTCTGTAAAACTTATTCCTGTAAATTTTCTGTGCAATAATGTGTATCTATCTATCTTTCACAGAGATAGATAGATATACATTATCTCTCCTACCGTAACTCTTATGGTACCTTAACAAAGTTACCGTTAACGAGTCATGGATCGCCGCTACGTAACTTAACTTGTAAAGACTCGACGTATCAGTGCACTAATGCAGGTTGCATCTTCGCGAGCTGACATTCACAAATTAAATTTAAAAAATGGAGCACATTTATTGTATTTTGTTTTAGAATTACAAAAAAGTTGCATTTTATTATTTTTTCCATATTTTCTACTGACTCTTTGCTCCTATTGATCGTGTGATGTAGCTTAAAACTTGCGCTGCAGCAGTTCATGCTGAGGCTGGGACCTTTTGGCACATAACTGTACCTTATCTACGTACCTACTTTATATACAAAAGTTGTGTGTATATGTGTGCCAATATTTTTTTTTATTTCTTTCTTTCTTTTAGCCTACCTTGATAAATGGACTGTCCAACACAAACACATTTTTTTTATTTTATTTATCAATCAAAAAACTTTTCAGCTTTATAACATTAGTAAGTATTTATAATTTTATAAAGCACGGCTAACCTATATTATAAAATTATAAAATAATATTATTTTATTTGGTTATAAGAAAAAACTCTTATAACAATGTATGAATCAGAACAAAGTAGGTATGTGATGTTGCCATTTTATTAATATAATATTTTATTTAACACTAACTTTTTTATGTTTTTTTTTCATATTTTAAGGAAGCTAATTAGCAACATCTGTTAACGTGTACTTTACTATCTTCACTATTATATTTAACACCAGAACACATGGAAAGACCAAATACAAACAAGTACAGCGCAGCCATTACCTTCTTGTTTACATCGAGCCCTCGTAAATCTGTCTATTTTGCCTAAAAAGCCGCTCCATTTACCTGAGGGAAAACTGTTTCGTTTTCTAGTTCCGTAGGCAACATGGGACCATCCCAAATGGCTGTTTTTTTCTAACAAAATACTTGTGGAATAATAAGGCGAAACAATGATGAGCAATCTTCGAAATAGAAATCTCTGTGTCGATCTTAGTCGTAGTAGATGGTAAATAAATTACTAGGATTAATAAAACTAATCCTAGTAATTTATTTACCATAAACTTCCACATAAATTAAAAATGTTAAAAGTAATTTATTAGTAGACATTATATTTATTTTTTGAAGTGGCCTAAAAGCTCTTAATATATCTATTTAATCCAAATTAATTGCAAACAGACATCCCTACTAATATTATAAATGCGAAAGTAACTCTGTCTGTCTGTCTGTCTTTTACGCTTTCCCGCTTAAACCTCTCCAATTTTGATGAAATTTGGCATAGGTATACGTTGAACCTCAAGAACGGACATAGGCTACTTTTTGTTAGAAAGTAATGGAGGGGGGGGGGGGGGGGGGGTAATGCCACCTTTGAAAGTTTATATGGGAAAATGTTTATTTTTCAAGTTAGAGATATGAAAGTTGGCACAAATATAGCTCTATTAAAATATAGACTACTTTTTGTATCGAAAATTAGGGGAGATAGGGGTCAAACCGACCATGAAAGGATGTAGTCCACGCGAACGAAGTCGCGGGCACAGCTAGTATGACATAAAATTAATTAACACTACCTTACTAATTGATGAATAAAAATAATCAGACGCCAATCAACAGGCATTTTATATATATAGACTTAAACATATATAAACTTCCAACCCGTGATAGACTCGCACTTGACACTTTTTATCCTTGTTGGCAGCGTTCGGAATGGAGATAACCTATTTTGATTTTCAGATAAATCCTTAGAAAAGCCTAGATCGAAAACCTCTATTACTGATAAAAGCGAAGAAATCTATTTTGTTTACTGAACCAGAACAAGGTCGTATTTTTGGATTTAATAAAGCACACATTTTGCGTCTCCTTTATTATTAAATGTATTCTATACTAGCTGTGCCCGCGACTTCGTTCGCGTGGACTACATCCTTTCATGGTCAGTTTTACCCCTATCTCCCCTAATATTCGAAACAAAAAGTAGTCTATATTTTAATAGAGCTATATTTGTGCCAACTTTCGTATCTCTAACTTAAAAAATAAACATTTTCCCATATAAACTTTCAAAGGTGGCTTTATCCCCCCCCCCCCGCTACTTTCTAACAAAAAGTAGCCTATGTCCGTTCTTGAGGTTCAACGTATACCTATACCAAATTTCAACAAAATCGGTTGAGAGGTTTAAGCGGGAAAGCGTTACAGACAGACAGACAGACAGACAGACAGACAGAGTTACTTTCGCATTTATAATATTAGTAGGGATGTAGGTTACATATACAAATGCTCGTAGCGCGATTGGTACATTGGTTCGGAAGTAATTACAAAGGTTAAGCTATTCACGCTGCGGCCTGGTAATTACAAAAGTTTTCAGATCATTATCATCATCTCCACTGCTGAGCATAGGCTTCTCCCATACTCTTCCATCATTCTCGGCTTTGCGCCACTTAGATACATCTATCACTTATGAAAAGGTCAAGCTTTTAAATAAATGACGGAGAAAGTGGATCAGATAGCTCAATTCACGAATAAGTACGATATTTAAAAATAATATTTTTTGTTATAATGTTGGTACCCACTTCTTTGCGCATGCCAGTCTAACTTAATGAATATTTAACCCTTTTTACGAAACATGTCATTCTTAATTTTGTGGAACGAAAAGTTCGCGAATAACGTGACATCGAATTTTGCGAACGACGTTGTCCTTCGGTTCACTTCTAAAATTATAAAGAAAAAACAAATATTCAGAGCACTGGACATGTCAATCTTCGTTTGCAATTACTATTTTTAAACTTGAATAAAAAATAAGTTTTTTTTTACCAATAAAATTTGAAACAAACAAGAAGAGAGGTAGGGCATAGCGATTAATCACTCAAACTGGAGCAGCCTGACTGGTAAAATAACTCCAACTTACAGAAGACCGCAGCCAAATAACAATCATTTCGGTGTTGTTGCGTTCCTGCGTGTGAGTAAAGTTTCTGTCTGATAGAATTTTCCAAATATTCGTTCAGTCGGTTGTACTAATTTGGAGTCATCTTTATTACAAGTAAACCCGACGAACACAAAGCGCCCGTCGTCCGTTTCGGATAAATGCTTTAATCCAACGTTGTTTGCAAAGCAAATACGACATAAAAGGGCAACACATGGCCAGTTTTAATAACTGCTAAAATGACGCGCTTCATACCGCGGAGGAAATTTTCAGAGAAAATATTTTCGGAGCTAAAACACGCGCCGAAACGAAAGCTGCTAACGACCAAGTTACCAGGATTTCATGTCGTTTGTAATTTCAGTAAATTTGTTAGTTTTCAACACTCCTGTGGTAACCTAACACGAGCAAATTTGTAAATTCAATCTACGAAGATGCACTCACTACTTTTGCCCATTTAAATAATGCGATACATTTTAGAAAAAATAACATGTATACAAGAATTTTCGTGACTTCACTTTTCCGTCCAGATTTTACGAATTGGTGACGTAAAAACATCATTCGACAACACCACACGGAACTTTGATGCGATATATTATAACCATTTTCTGAATCGTATGAGAGTCCGTTTTCATTGTCGAATTTAACAGACCAGATATAATCATTGTTTTTTTACAAGTCATCACTCCTATTGTTCTATGGAGGCCTCATTACAGGTGATGCGGCCGAAGAACTTGGGGATTCGTGTTTGCTCAGTCGACAATTTGTATTTGCAATACACAAAAGAACCATCCTCTAAAATAAATAACGCGATAGCCGATACATTTCTCTACGTCCCCAGTGCGTTTTCTAAAAGCCTGCACAACGTAAAGGGAACAAACTAGTTACAGGGTTCCGCAACGAACGGGTTAAAACGAACTATATTAATAAAACTCCGCTATTCGTCTGTCCGGCAATCTATCTGTCTGTTTATTTGTTTGCATGTTACCTTGCTGTTTGGTTATATAACTCTAGTCGCATTCGTACTTTTCCCGTTTTCCATCATCATTCTTCTCTCCTATCGGTCGTAGCATAATGTTTTGACGACCTCCGTAGCCGAGAGGCGAGCGGGCAGCACTTTGGCGTCGCACCATCTCTGAGGTCCCGGGTTCGATCCCGATCGGGTCAATATATGAAATGAACTTTTCTATATTATCTCGGGTCTGCGTGTTGTGGTACCGTCGTTGTTCCTGATTTCTGTAACACAAGTTCTTAAAATACTTACCGCAGAATCAGAGCAATGTATGTGCTGTTGTCCAATATTTATTTAAAAACAAATTAATGTATATCTATTACTATCCAACACAAAAATCTTTTTTTTATTCGATCCAGTAGTTGCTGAGATAAGTGCGATCAAACAAACAAACTCTTTATCTTTATAATATTAGTATATAACTTTAGATTGTAGTAAAATATTTATCTGATTATTTTCTATTGTCGCTATAGCAATATATTTTACTATTAGGTAGTTGTATATGTCCACGTTCCCCCTAAACCATTCCGGGGGGAAGAGTCGGGGCTACTTAAACAGCAGCCATTCCGCCGGTGATGTTGTGGTGGTTCTTTAAAATTTCCCACAGCATTACCATTAAGGCGATGAGGTCCCCCGGGGGGTTTTAGTGGGTAGGCCTGTCCTTTTTAGGGCAGGAGAGTACCACACACGCCGTCACCTCCCTCAGGTGACGGTACGGTGCGCCAAGCATTTCCCCCGCAAAAAAAAAAAAAAGGTAGTTGTATATACATGCTGTATATTTAAGGATGCTCTCATACACCAAACGTGATTTGATGCTTGATATTAAAAACAGCAACATGTGGCTTTAAAATAAGCACAGAATGAAAAGTAAGCTATTCACTTGAAAATAAATACTAAAATGAAATCAAAGCAATATTTTGTTTTTCAATGTCATCTTTTTTATACATATAGATTATATTAGTATATTTATGACTTGACTAGACTCTTTATAACCAATGAAGTCACATCCGGTTCGATTTAAGGGGGAATCCAATGCAAAGGATATGATTTTGCGGCTTTTAAAGATACTGGTACGGATTTACGGACCCTTCACTGTGTAAGTTCGATTCGCACTAGCCCGTCGTTCTATCTGGAATAGGTGAGCTCGCATTCCGAACTTTTAAATCGATCCTGTGAGCCGTGTCACCGCTGGGAGCCCGAAGCGATTTTTCCGCACCGCCGCTCTGAACCAGCGCGAGTGTTCCTGGAAAATGGAAACACAGAACGAGCCTTTCAGCTCGGCAACCTTTGACAATAAAACGGAATCAGGCTAGCTATTTGAACAAATAGCGAATATGGATAAAAACATTCCAGCTAACCGATACATGCATGCATGCAGTTATGCCTTTCTGCCGGAGGCATAGGCAGAGATTGAGAGATTCTTTCGTTTGCCATTATATTCAGCGTGGCGAACCGCCTCTCAGCATTCCACGTTTAGCTCCTGCCGGAAACGTGCCATAACAGTTTGCTTTACATATCATAGACATGTTAAACCAACGCGAGTGTTCCTGGAAAATGAAAACATAAGACGGACCTGCCAGCTCGGCAACCTTTGACAATAAAACGGGATCGATCTAGCTATTTCTTTTTTTATATTTCACTTCAAGATTGACCTCATCTCACCTGATGTTAAGTGGTAATGAGGTCTTGAGTAGTACCGCATAAATAAAGTTGCAACTGGACTTGTCGCCCTTTCCTTGGAGGCTTGACCCCTGCTACTAATGTAGCACACCTTCCCCCCCCCCCTTCCAGGACACAACACCAAAGTGATTGTTATTTCGCTGTGGTCTTCTGTTAAATAGAGGTATTTTATCAGTCTGGAGGACTGGAGCAGTCCGCTCTAGTTCGAACGATAAATCGCGAACAAATAGCGAATATGGATACAAATATTCAAACATACGAGGTGCGGTTTACTTGGGTAGTTCTCGCACTGCTAGTGGGTAATACCCACCGCTATGTCCCCAAGAGAGCGGTAATATGCGCAAATGTATTTCTCCCATTTAACAAAAAAGGCCCCACCCAATTCAAAATCCGTCACTATTCCATTAAGAATACAAAACACATTCAAAGCAAAGTAGGTACTCACGACCTTGAGCATTCCTGTTTTCGTAAATGAGTTTTATCCTATTTTATCGCCGGGCTGAATAGAGATCGACTCCCTTTTATGTTTCCATTTTCTATGAACAGCGGGTACCGATGTAGAAAAATCGCTCAGTCGCCGCGTAGGGCACTTGCTTTTAGGACGAATTGTAAGGTTTGGATTGGGAAAATTCTAGGGTAGCGGGTAAATTGTAGACAAACGTGGGAGTTTTACGAATATACCGTCCAAACAAAGATATTACGTATTTTGTCGACATAAATATGCCTTTTAAACATTAGAAAGTCTTAACCTAGTACCTGATAAAAAAAAACAATCTGCATCCATATAATATTTTAAATGCAAAAGTAACAGTCTATCTGTCTGTTTGTCTGTCCGGCTTTCACGCCTAAACCACTGAACCGATTTTGATGAAATTTGGTATAGATATACGTTGAACCTCTAGAACGGCTACATAGGCTAGTTTTTGTTTTGAAAATAAGAGGGGTTGATGGTTATACCGCTGTGGCGTCTAACCACCTTAATTTATATAAATAGTTTTTTTATATCATCCTTTTTGTTTAAACGTCTATTCTTTTCAAATTTTAAAAGTTATATTTTTTACTGTCATTCGTGTACGTCACTCGGTGTGAAAATTATTCGGTTGCATATTTTACGTACAAGTTTATTTTGATTTATTTTGTGTGTACAGTTATATATTTCCTCATTTCCTCTTTCTCTCCTTCTTTTGTAATTAATATTTCTATTGGTGGAGTGTGTGTAAATAAACTCTTGTATTTATATTAGACGTGATAAAGTTTTATGGGAAAATGTTTATTTTTTACTTTTTGAGATATGAACTTTGGTACAAATATAGCTCTAACCTCGGATTAAAATATGAACTACGTTTTGTTGCAAATATTAAAGGAGATAGGGGCAACACCGACCATGAAAGTATGTTATTATACATAAAAACTATATGCGTATATAAAAACTTTATAATCATTATGTTACTCCTGACAGATATACATTGGTTTGCATGAAAGCATGTTAGTACCTAAAAAGGTTAGTAGTATTAAAATACTGTTGTATTTGTACAAGCCAACAAAAAATAGCTACATCCATAGTTGACTCTAAATGGAGAGCTTTGCCATCCTGCTATAATTTTTAGCATTAGTCCGACAAGTTTAGATGAAAAACTAGATTTTACCAGTTCCATTCCTAGAATTTGTCCCAGCTAAAGGCTGGTGTAAACGCCGTCGCTTTTTCCACCCCAGTACGTACTCAAATCGAAATTGGAAGTTTCTAGAAAACGAAAGCACAAAATGGAACATTTTTCGATCGCCCCTTTCAACTGACATTCTATTTCCATGTTGACTATCTTGCCCGGTTCCAATATTTAACGGTTCGTAATGTGTCAAAAATGTCTATCCATTTTACTCCAACCGACTACGAGTCGTTAATACCGTTCTACAATTTACTTTCCATATCAACTGTCTTTGGTGGTCCGTCAGTTGTTCTTAGATAGATAGACAGATAGATATACTTTATTGCACATAATCTTTACAGAAATAGGTTTTACAGATTGATTATAGTACAATTTAGGCGGCCTTGTCGCTAGGAAGCGATCTCTTCCAGAGAACCCTAAGGTAGAGGAAATAATAGATGGCGAGAAATGGGTACGGCCATGCAAATTGTATTTTAGAATTACTTTCATAGTGTAACATGATAAACATACATAAACTCATACATATATATAAACAAATAAACATGTTTAACATATTGTAAGGAACACCCCCTCCTCAAGAACAAGCTACCCCGCAACTGATATAAATAGCGAGCGGCTCAGCGGCGAGCTCATTTGCTGCCTGGCGCTCGGAACGGACGGACGTTAGAGTTGATTCGGTCGGAAACGGTCACGCGAGTTATTTACTTAGTTACTCTGCTAAAATCAGTACATAAGGTTGTAATGTTAATTTCTGTTAAGTTAAAAGTGATTGTGATACTTATGTAAGTAGGATTTTGCATTTGTTATTAAAAGGATAATCATTTAACGAGTTTCTTTTAAAAGTTTTGTTTTTTTTAACTAATTCTCATATCTATTCCTAATATCAGAAGTGCGATAAAAAAACCTAACTAGCTCACATAGTAAAGTACATAATTCAATTTGCGAATTTAAAACAAGAAAACCGTTAAATCTTTTACGAGTTACATACCTTATTGACTGGTGCAGTGTTACTTTGTGTGTTAAATTTACGAATAGTTTTATTAAGTAATTGCTAAAGTATATAATGGTGCGACACGGATCGCGTAGTAGTGAACGGATACGCCCTCGAGCCAGGTCGCGTAGTCGAGACAGACTTAGGTCTCGAAATAGGCGTGATTCGCGAAGTAGGTTGCGAAATCGTAGTGACGACTCGCGACGCGACTCGAGTGGCCGGGATAGACGGGATAGGCGGAGTGACTCGCATGTCCGTGACCGGCGTCGTTCGCGTGATAGGGCTAGACGACGCTCGCGTAGCGTTTCGCGTATTAGGCATCGCGAAAACTCTCGTAGCCGCACACGTGACAGATCACGTCATCGTTCACGTTGCGTTTCGCGTAGTGGAGGTCGTCCGTCGCGTATAGATGGTGTTAATAATTCGACCAGAATACCGAGCCCTGTATTTACAGGAGAACCGCTTATGCAACGCTCTGCAACCACTCCATGCTCTGAGGCGTCTACCCTCGCGCAGGCTTTAGTGCAAGCAATTAAAAATATTCAACCTTCAAGGTCGCAGCACTATTTTGTATCGAATTTTGACCTGTCTATTAATAACATTGAAGCATGGTGCGAGGAAGTAGACCGCGCCAGAGACGCTAATGGATGGAGCGATCACGAGTGCCTATCACGAGTAGCTTCGTGTTTAAAAGGGGATGCAAAAGTCTGGCTAAGCGAATGGGTCACTAATGATAGGACGTGGTCGAATTTTAAACGCGAATTCAAGTGTTTGTGCCCCACTAAGTTGGACTACGCAAATATTTTATTCGACGCCATGAATGTTACGTCAGATAAATACACTACGTTTGCGGAATACGCGCGCCGCACTTTGTTGAGACTTAGGGTTGTACCAGGGCTAACCGATGAGTTACGGACGCTTATCGTCATCCGCGGTATAGATAGTCCTCAAGTTCGGGCAGCCGCTGCCAATGCAAATCTAACCCCTGACTCTATTGTGTCATTCTTATCAATTTATACAAAGCCAAACATAGTGAAACGTGATAACTCTAAGAAACAATCCTTTTCAAAGTCTTTAAGTCGCTTGGGTACAAAATGTTTCAATTGCAATCAAAGAGGGCACGTTAGTCGCGAGTGTAAAAAGCAAAAATCAAATATGCCTTCTAATAACCAATCTCAACCCGGACCTAGTAACTGTTGCACGTTCTGTAAGAAGCAGGGACATACGGAGGGCAATTGCTTTGCTAAAGCGCGTTCGGAAACTCGCAATGAGCGAAATGTTAATCTTTGCTCTCACACTCCTCATAGTAATGACGTCACATCAGCTGCTATTGATGGCATACCAGTCGATGTACTAATAGATAGCGGTGCTCTTGGGGTGTCCCTCATCGCTTGCGTGTTAAAGGGCATCAGCGACAAAGAAATTATCACCTCGTCATACGTTACCGTTACTATCGAGTTTAGTGAATTATCTATTGAGGTAGATTTAGTAGTAGTTCCAGCAGCTTTTATGAGTACGCCCATAATAATAGGTACCGACGTACTCAATCTTGATGGAATAAAATATGTGCGAACTAAAAATGGACAATATCTTACACGATGTAATAAAACTAATGCTCAGATTAATACAATTGTGCCGGCTGAACAGATTGAAGTAAATGCACCTCTTGAAGGTCAACAGTTGGAAAGCCTTATGTCCGTAATTCGCGATTTCTCTGATTTTTTAATTACGGGTACCGCCGCGACCACTGTCACAACGGGAGAAATGGAAATAAAGCTTACCAACTCATCCCCATTCGTATATAGGCCATACAAACTGTCATATCAGGAAAAACTTAAAGTTCGCGAAATAACCAAAGATCTTTTAGATAAGGGCATAATTAGAAGGTCTAACTCAGCGTATGCGAGCCCAATTATCCTTGTGAAGAAACGCGATGGCTCAGATAGACTCTGTGTCGACTTTAGAGCCCTTAATCGTATCACGGTAAAAGATCGATACCCCCTTCCGTTAATAGACGACCATATAGACAGATTAGGTGGCTTTAAATACTTCTCTAGTTTAGACATGGCCACGGGCTTCCATCAAATCCCCCTTAGGGAGGACAGCATCCACCTCACTGGGTTTGTTACACCTGAGGATCATTTCGAATATGTCAAAATGACGTACGGGCTGGCTAATTCACCTATCGTGTACCAACGTATTATTAACGATACCCTGCGCAATCATATTAACGAGGGAAAGTACGTGGATGATGTCCTTCTTATGAGTAATACCGTGAGTGAGGGAATCGAACTGTTGCGTAAAGTGCTGGGCACCCTTACTCAAGCCGGGTTTTCTGTAAATCTCCGGAAGTGTTCTTTTCTGGTTACTCAGGTGGATTATTTGGGTAAACTAGTTAGTCAGGGTCAGGTTAGGCCGAGTCGCCGTAAGATAGATGCCTTGGTTAATACAACTCCACCACAAAATGTCAAACAAGTACGACAACTTCTTGGGTTAGCGGGGTACTTCCGGAGGTACATAAAGAACTATGCGACTATCACACCCATCGCTCATCTTACTCGTAAGAATGTTAAGTTTGTGTGGACACCGGAATGTGAGACTATTCGTCAAAATTTAATCAAACAACTAACGAGCGAACCAGTTCTCGCGATTTTCGATCATAGCCTCCCAACCGAGGTCCATACGGATGCAAGTAGCACTGGTTATGGGGCGGTGCTCTTACAGACTCACCCTGATGGAAAAAAAACATGTCGTTGCGTATTTTAGTAAAGTCACTCAAGGGGCCGAGAGTAAGTACCACTCGTACGAGCTCGAAACCCTTGCAGTAGTTAAAGCCCTCCAAAATTTCCGACATTATCTCGTAGGGTTAAATTTGTGGTTGTGACGGACTGTATTCCATGATGAACATGAGCATATTGGCGTGGAAAAGACCCTAGACCTCGTTCTAAGACACTTCTGGTTTCCAGGTCTCAAACAATTCGTTGCCAAATATGTAGGCCATTGCCTCGTATGTATTTCGCAAAAGAGAGTGCCTCGCGCTCCATTACAGAATATTACTTCATGGGAGAAACCGGATGTCCCCTTCCATACCATCCACGTTGACGCCTTAGGTCCTTTACCCGTGTCTGAGGGATATAAGTTTATTCTTCTTATAGTGGATGCCTTCACTAAGTTCTCTCTTCTGTATCCCATATACAGACAAGATGCAACAGAACTAAAGCGAGTAGTTACTCAGGCAGTTTCTTTATTTGGGGTGCCTAAACTAATGATTATGGATAAGGGGCGTATGTTTGAGTCAAACGACTTTGTTACATGGATTAGAGAGCTTGGGTGCGATCTCCATTACATAACACCAGAGATGCATCACGCCAACGGCCAAGTTGAGCGGTATGTTAGAACAGTGCTTAACATGTTGCGCATTCAGGTCAATCATAAGAATGCATCTTGGTCTGACAGTTTATGTCGAATACAATTAGTGCTTAATATCACCAAACAAAAGACAACCAGAGTTTCTCCACTTAATTTATTGATAGGCATTGAGGCTACAAGGCCTGTCATTCGCGCACTTGTCCGTGATGTTGCCCTTGACGCACCAGCATCTAGTCGAGAAACTCTACGGGAGATCACCAGGAGCAGAACACGTCAATTGCTGAGGGAAAACCAGACCAGTCAGGATGAGCGTGCGAATCGACTGCGCCATCCACCGCGCCAGTTCAACGTTGACGACTGCGTGTTCGTCATCAAGTTTTCACAGTCAACAGGAAAACTTGACCCGGGCATGCGTGGACCATACAAGGTGGTCAAAGTGCTGCCAAGTGGACACTATGCCCTACGCCTGGTGAGTGGTGGTTACGGAAAAACCACACAAGCTGCTGCGCAACACATGGTGCCGTGGAAAGGCGAGTGGTGTCCGGAGGCATGCGCTGCCTTTTTTGAGAGTATGTCATCTTTACATAACCTCTATGTATTGCTGTATTTGGTGCAAGTGCTAGACACTCAGGCATTTATTGCTGTGGCGTATGTCGCTGTACCTCGGTGTGTGTCACCATTAGCTCTTGGTGGGCCCCAAGAAGCTGCATAGGTTAGTCAGTATGGCTAATCTATGACCTGTACGTATGAATACGGTCTACGTCAGGTGGCTCTTACGCATGAATACGGTCTGCGTAGAGTGTCTGTTCGCTTGAATACGGTCAGCGACAGGCGTGACGCGATGAGCGCGTCGATCCGTTCGTCGGATCATGTTTCAGGTGGCGTGTTGCCGACTGAACTTTGGGGAATAAGACTCCGATGCTGTTTGGTATGAAAACAAAAGCTAGACGTAGCTTCCTTGTTATCTAAAAGGCTATTTATGATTGAGTGATGTATGCGCGATAAGTATATAAGACACGAAGCCTGAATTAAGTGACTGGAGATCGAGAGAAAGATTTGTAAGATTCAGTGCGGATACTAAGCTTTTTAAACCTATTTCTAACTATAATGGATCCTTTCAGATGAGAGCAATGACGACGAGGAAACTTTAACAGGGCCGTCTTCTGAAGTCGGACTATCCATGCCATCGCTGGACGAGAACTTGGAAGCTGGACCCTCGTCAGCACCCTCATCCCCCGTTGCCGGTCCCAGTGGCATCATCCAAGAAGACTGTGTCGTGGACGACACACGGTCAGGAGAGGCCGTGTAAGGAACACCCCCTCCTCAAGAACAAGCTACCCCGCAACTGATATAAATAGCGAGCGGCTCAGCGGCGAGCTCATTTGCTGCCTGGCGCTCGGAACGGACGGACGTTAGAGTTGATTCGGTCGGAAACGGTCACGCGAGTTATTTACTTAGTTACTCTGCTAAAATCAGTACATAAGGTTGTAATGTTAATTTCTGTTAAGTTAAAAGTGATTGTGATACTTATGTAAGTAGGATTTTGCATTTGTTATTAAAAGGATAATCATTTAACGAGTTTCTTTTAAAAGTTTTGTTTTTTTTAACTAATTCTCATATCTATTCCTAATAATATATAAAATCAAGTAAAGTATTTTGACTAAAAAAATAATAATGTTAATAAGTAGCTTACGCCTCGTATAATTTTTGACTATCCGTACCTAGGCGATAAACCAGAAAACTAGTATATGGCGGATTTCATGTTTTGTTTAACTCAAACCAAAGTTACCTAATCCTACAGCTAAGCTAAGCTTCTGAAATAAAAGTATATTAATAAATAATTATAATAAATATCGTTTATTTTCTTTCACAAAGATAATTTTACAAATAAAACACAAAACAATAACAGCATGTACAATAACCTTTGTGAGAGGCTGGTGTCCATACTAGGGTAGGGTACCCTGTGTGACGGATCGCCAGGCCCTCACCACCGATGTATTGGAGTAACGTATGTGTATTTAACATTAATGTGTATACATACATATGTTGAGTTGCATTGCACCTGAGATAATACTGCCAATAGGTTTTCTGTAACTTCATAATCTAGGCTTAGTAGCCATTGTTTCATTAATTTCTTGCATGCATGCGCTGGTAGTGAGTAGAAGTTTAAAGTAATCTAAAATAAAATAATACCCAAGCTCAGAACAAAACCAAAAGTTACGAACAGTATTTCTTTAGTCTTGCAAAGATTATTTAAATGGAGATTGTTTAGTTAAAGTAAAATATCTATTTATTCTAATAGTTTACATGAATATAATAACACTTTTAAATCGTCTTTGAATAAAATGCAAACTGATTCTACTGTTGATTCGGAACCTATATCTACCGAAATGACATCGGTAGGAAGGTCGATAGATTAATTACAGTAGCAGTATCTAACTTATTGCTATGTGTAGACCACTTTAGACCGAGTCATATAGTTTCGTTTTGATTAGTTCAGTTCTTAGAAAATAAGCAAATAAATATAGCGATAAGCTTTTATAAAATTAAAATTGCGTAATAGGTGAATAGTACTAAATTGATTACTTTGATTTCATAAGAAGTTTATTTTTATTAACTGTTTTGATTAAAGTGACCTACACTTTAATCAAAACAGTTAATTTATATTTTTAGTATGTTCAACATTTTTTAACTATATGAATACCATCGGAACAACGGCTGTTACCATAGTTATGGACATTTTGACTTATCTTTATGAAATTTTAAACCTATTAAGCGACTTTTTTATTGACAACAACAAGGACACGTTGTTTGCACCTAACTTCGATGTCTTTTCGGTTGTATCGAATTAATAAATAAATAATTAATGTCTTCAACAAAACATAAGCTATAATACAACTTCCAGTCTCTCCTTTTCGGCTTTAATTGCCTGTACCAGGGGACTCTGTCCTTCTATTAGAAAGCTTTTTATTTGCTTATTACTGGACAAGTAGGTATACATTATAAATAGATGAATACCCTGAGTGTCACCAACAATTAATAAATAATAAATAAATAAGAATATTGGACAACATCACATACATTGCTCTGATCCTGTGGTAAGTAGCTAAAGCACTTGTGTTACAGAAATCAGAAGCAACGACGGCACCCAGACCCGAGACAATATAGAAAAGTTCGTTTCCCATATTGACGCGACCGGGGATCGAACCCGGAACCTCAGAGGTGGTGCGACGCCAAAGTCCGGCACGCTTGCCTCTCGGCTACGGAGGTCGTCGATTAAACTGTGACTGTATAATAATCAGTATCTATCCTATCTGCCAATGATGTAAAGCCACTCCACAGCACATTAACAAGTACGATCGTATCTACAAATTACATTAGCATAGTTTCATCACATACTATCCTCACCGCATACATATTGCTTGTACGTCCGTCAGTTGGGGAGTTCCCACATGCACTCATGTATCGATAGTCGAAGGCAATATGTAGTTGTTTTGTCTGAGCTCCGTCTGATGTCTGATTAATATTCAGTTGACCGGATCGTTCTCCGGTTTGTAGAGTGCGGTCAAAGTAATAATACAGTTCGGGAACCTGAAACGACCGAGCAAACGTACCACGAGAATATTTTCTTATATTCAGTTATTTATGTGGAATAGTGAATGTTTCTGAACGAGTAACGAGTGAGAGAGAACGAGTGAGATAGAGAAGTATGACAGAAATTTGTTTTTTTTTATATTACACTTCAAGATTGACCTCATCCCACCTGATGTGAAGTGGTAATGAGGTCCTAGCTTAAGGGCGACAAGTACAGGATAATAAATCTGTTATTGAATTTGTCGTACCCTTACCTTGAATGCTTGACCCCTGCTACTAACGTAGCACCCCCCAGGAGCTCTGTGAACCTTACTCACACGCAGGAACACAACAACACAGAAGTGATTGTTATTTGGCTACGGTCTTCTGTAAGGTGGAGGTGTTTTACCAGTCGGGCTGCTCCAGTGCGAGCGATAAATCGCTGTGTTCTACGTCTCTTAAAAATATATCTGTTAGGACCGTTAGATCAAACGACGCATTCAAAGACGACGGTCATATTTGTGGTTGAATAAACGAGATTATTACTGGGAAACCTGTTTGATTTACTACCTCGATGTCGCATTAATTTGTAAATGTGTTGCACAAAAAAAGTACTAAAAGTGAACATAACGCTAAGTGCATTTGCTATCAGTTAACCCTTGGGTCATGCATATAGTTAGTTTAAGGGTGCGGTAACGGTACGAATATTTTTTCTTAAATCTTAACGTGAATTAAGATAGGGACGCCTTATGCTCCCTACCATTATTGTTTATGCTTTTCGTGGCAACCTGTAACTAAGGCCACACAACTGTTGTGTATTATGCTGTATTATATAGTTTTTATGATGTACGATCTTGTTGGATGTCCAAATAAATAAAATAAAAATAAAATTGGAGTGTCTGTTATATTTAAATGACCGCTTTTTACCACATGTATATGAATATACGTATAGTACATATACGAAATTTTTTTTTCTGTCTGTCTGTCAATTGTTCCGGCTAAAGCAAGTAGCTGTACTTTTAAAATAACTCTACAACAAAATAGGTTGGTCTGATTCAAGATCACGTGACGCGCGGCTTTGACTTGCTACTTTTATTTTAGAATAAAAATATTCAAAATCCTGTACTCAACGCGAAAGAAGTTACGGGCACAACTAAACAATAAATTAAGTCGCGTTCAGGTGCCGGCCTTTTACACGCCATACTTTCAATATTTCCTACTTCACAAGTGTTGTGACTTTGAACACTATGTCTAATAATAAATTATTGGAAGTCAAGACAAGTAGTTATACCTTGCCTCTGGGAACGCCCAAAGATCACTAGTTTTTAAATAGAAGGTACTATTAGAAGTAATTGTCTTATTGCTACAGTTTTTCAAACTTTGCCTATTCCAGTGATCGTATCTCTCCTAGCCGTATTACATCAGTTTAGATAAGTTCTTTGGCGAAGTTTTCACACGTGGCTCATGCATCAATAGTTTGAGCACACAACGAGCCAATATGCGGTTGTTTTCTGTTGCTTTCTTGTGTATTTTGTTTGAGCTGTGTTTTATATTCAGCCAGCTTGCTTTCTGAGGCTCGTGTACAAAGTCTTAAATAAATAGTGAGTACTCGTAGTGGAATAATGCCCGCTTACAATATTTAATGATTCGTAATGAGTCAAAAATGAGTATCCGTCTTTCTCCAAGCGACAACGAGTCGTTAATACCGTTCCGTAATTTAGTTTCCATGTCAGCTATCATCAGTCGTCCGTTAGTCGTTTTGAGCTTACGCCTCGTATAATTTATTACTATCCGTAACTAAAATGGATCGTTATTCAAATATTGGATCCGGGAATTAGTGTTTTAATGCTCTCTATCCCGCGTTTCGACACAACACAGTGACTCTGCAAATGTGCGAACTCTAATTATTTTAACTAAAAAACTTACGTGGTTTTTTATTTTATTATTTATTTATTATTATTAAATTAACAACACTTCTTAAATTGAAATAATAGGCCTCACAAACCACTTTTAAGTGGTTCTGCGAGTGCGAAACTAAACAGATCGTATTACAGTGTGCGTGCAATCGTTGAGTTTTGGAACGTAACCTAGGAATAATTTAAATATTGAACAACATCCAATCCTTTGGTAAAATAAAAATATTAAACACTTGTGTTACGGAAATAATAAACGACGACAGTACCACAACCCTCAAATCCGAGCCAATATAGAAAGCATCGTTTTACATGCTGACCCGACTAGGAATCGAACCCGGGACCTCAGAGAAAGCACGACTCCAATGTCCGGTTATCTCGCCTCTCGGAAGTCGTCAAATGTATAATTTGAATAAAAGAGAGGTAGGGCATAGCGATTTATCGCTCGAACTGGAGCAGCCCGATTGGTAAAATACCTCCACCTTATAGAAGACCGCAGCCAAATAACAATCACTTCGGTGTTGCTGTGTTTCTGCGTGTGTATTAGGTTTCCAGAGCTCCTGGGGGGTGCTACATTAGTAGCAGGGTTCAAGCCTTCAAGGTAAGGGTGACAAGTCCAGTAACAGATTTATTATGCTGTACTTGTCACCCTTAAGCTTCCTAGCTTAAGGGTGACAAGTACAGCTCAATACCACTTAACAGCAGGCGGGGTGAGGTCAATCTTGAAGTGTAATATAAAAAAAAATCGTTATAAATTGTTGACAAACGCGCGCGATTTCGCGTGGGATTATCCAATCCCGCAAATCAATCCCTCGTGGTATGAAATGCGGCGGTATTACAGCCTTATTCGCAACAATTGAGGCCGATTCCTTCATCCCATGAGTGCGACTCCGGAAGCGAGAAGTAAAATAAAGTAGGTAATGTGCTTCTTCGAACAATAAAACCGACACAATCGTGTACGGATTTCCGATTTCATATGCATTGTAATACGCTTTACAAAACATTGCTTCGAATAGACATTGATTTTGGAGATAACATAATGGCTGACGACATTTTAAATCATGTTCTTTTGTTAACAGAAATTGGTTTTACACGAATGTAGTCAAAGACAAATTATGATAATTAAAACCAAAATAATACTATATAATAGATATTTACAAATAAACAAAAACGAAAGAGGCCTTAAACTATTAAAACGTCGTCAACGATTGTGACAACGTTATTTTTGCCTTTTTACTTCACATAATATACGAGTGTATATTAACTAAAGTTCCGGTTTGAGTTTTTTTTTATTATTTCAAATACTCGCAAAAACAGGTAAACAAAATTAAGATCAAAGCTTAAATAGAACGACTTATTCAGAATTTAAGACTTTTGCGTTCCGCTTAAAACATCCTACTAATATTTTAAACGCAAAAGTTTGTAAAAACGTAGGCATAGAGGATTAGAATGTATGCAAAATTTACCGAATAGATTTAGAAAAAAGTGAGATGAGATACTAAATTAACATTTTCAATCATTTTTATCCCGAAATTACGCGGACGAATTCACGGGAAACAGTAGTTCCGTTTGGGTCGCGAAGCGCGATAACTTTTTCAAACTAGATTAAACTAGTACACTTATATTGAACTTTTTTTAGTGCAATCGTATTTATTTTGCACAATACCACCTCTGTATACCTGACTGAATAAAACATCACAGCAATATGAAATGGAAGCGCTAAAATCAATCCAATAGACAAACATGATTCGGAATATTTCCCTGGAGGATTCACTGCGATGCAAATAACGGATTGGTGTATCAAACATGCATAGATACTGCAATACGACACGTTGGTCGTTATCTCTTTGCCCCAGGACATAGCAATATATTCTCTTATTATCCTTTAACTTATTTACTAATACATTCGCGTTATTTCGGCATAAAATCCTATACGTTAATCTAGTATCTCATCGAAATATATAAAGTAGTTTTTAGTGAAAGATTAACTAATATTTATTCATAAAAACATACATCTATATGCCAGAAATAGCGACACTAGCGCCAGCAGGTGGCCATTGTGAGTAACGAGACGCCAGCGCCGCCCTTAGGGCGTTCCACGGAGTCTAGCTAACAGGTCAGAACGCAACAACATTCTTTTAATCGTTAATACGAACCCAACGTTTCGGTTAGGTATTATCTGACCCGTTAACTTATTTAAAAAGTTAGAAATGGAACGCGAAACTATTAAATTCCATAACCTCAAAGACTTTAAAGTACATATTCATTAAAAAAACAATTTTACCACAAAAGTTTCTCGAATATTAAAAATAAACAAACTCCGTTTTGTTGTCATTTCATTTACGATGTACGATCGACATTTCCTGAAAAATTTTCCTCGTTAAAATCACACTGGTGTTTCGTCCTCTTCCTTCGTTTATAAATATTTTTCAGGATTTCATTAAACCAGGCGTGTCCTCGGATCGTGATAAGTGACGTCAGAGGTATTCCCGTCGTCTCGAGAGACTTAGCGTGCCTTATCTCTCCATGACGAATATTAAATTGCGAAACATTCTAATACCATACAGCGTTTGGCTCAACACGCTTTTTTTAAATGACAACTCAAACTCAAATACTTATCTATTCAAGTAGGTTACATATACCTATTTTGAATTATCATTGTATATAAAGCAAAGTGATTCTACTTCCGGTTCGGAACCTATATCTACCGAGAAGACACCGGTAAGAAACACAGTGGATCAGTTACAGTAGGACTGAGTATGGAGCTTATGGCTATGTGTAGCTCACTTTGGACCAAATCATATAGTATTAATTTGATGAGTGATGAAATGATGAGGTACTTAAGTTAGTATTTATTTTAAGAGGTAAGTTGGAGCAGACCAATAATCCAAAGGTGACACCTGTTCACAAGCAAGACATATGTGGCACACATCACCTTCACAGGTGCGGGGGTTTGGTGTTCAGTAGCATTCAAAGATTTCTTTGAAACCAATAACTAGATCATTAATCAAGTAAGAAATCTTCCGTCAAGTTCAAACTCAATTCAATGCATAATAGGGTCTAAACTAAGTTGTCCACGTGAGCAAGTCCGTCCATTGACACATGTGCGTTTGGATGTGGTTCATTTTATTACTATTTTTTATCTCAGTAATTTTCAGTACACTCTATTATTAGTTTTCTTTGCTGTTTTTAATGAAATTATATATTTACATAAAGCACCACAAAGGTACGAAAATAGATTAATCGATTAATTTGTATAATCTCATTTTAAGTGAAACTTGTAGTTTTTTATAAGAAATAAAATTTCTTTAAACCTAAGTTTATGTTATAACGCGAGTAAGTTGGCGGGAAACGGCTAGTGATAAATAAAAACAAAATAATCGGTACGACGGTACCTTTCTTTTCATTACCCTCCACGTAATTTGACAATTAGATTTCATCTATTTCATAATGTCACGCGGAAATTGGTTTAACTGCACACACGTGTTTGGTGAATATCAATTAAATATAATGCTAATGATTCGCTGGAGGGCAATTTTCCAGTACATGCTTTCAACACAATGGAATCCAAAGTAGGAAAATTATTCTCTTATACCAGTTGATATCCGAAGTTATTGTATGTTACCCGTTATACAGATTATCCCTACTTATAGCTACTACTTTGTTTGCTGGGCAAAGATATCCCCTTGATTTCAGACTTTCGCGTTTGAACAATTAAAAAAAGTTAACGGGTCCCAAAAGGATGAAAAGTTCACAATTAACCATTAAAAGGCATTATAAAAAGGTTTTGAACCGTTAACATTTCATGCGTATTCCGTATACATCCCTTAGGGCCGATTTAAAAATCCTCCGTTAAAATGAATGCCAACTATTACTTTTTATTAAAGCGTTTATCAGGTCGTTACCGATTTTACAATACTAATTAATTCTTAAACAACTAACCGACGCTAACCTTTAGAGAGGTGAAATAATATATTGAGTTTGTTACTGTTACAGCAGAACAGACTCTAAAACCGTTCCGGTTGGGAAAATGTATATGGTTATAGTAGAACGTCGATTATCCGAACTAATTGGGGGACGTGGGTGTTCGGAAAATCGGTATTTTCGGATAATCGAACTACCTGTGTATATCGATTCAGCCATACATTTTTACATAGAGTAAATTAAAACCATATTATTTACATTTATATCCTAAATGACAAATAGGAAATGAACAAAAACACGTTAACGTTTAGGCATTTTAAAAACTTTCACGCGGTAAAATTTAGTTTATCGACTAGCGGTTTCTTAGAAGTGACATACGATTACAATAACAGATGAACGGGTCGCGACAAGTGCGCGAAAACTAAAACGCGGGCGGCGTGCGGGGGAGTGTTGACCCGCGCGTTTCTACTGTTCGGATAAGCGGCCGTTCGGTTAAGCGACGTTCGGATAATCGACGCTCCACTTTCAAATTTATCCATTCAAATTTCAGATTCGTCTTCCATCAAAATTAGTGTTTGTGCTTTGTCTGGTTTGTGCTTTGATGTTTAAAACCGTACTAGCGTAGAGTTAGTTACTAAAACTAAAAAATATATTGGGCTTAATTTATCAAAATCCTATTTAAGAGAATGTCTTTATCTTAGCAGCTTCAATTTTTAATTTCAGTTCAATCAGTCGAAAATCTGAGAAGATTTGTACAAACTTACATCCCCTCTTTTATCAACTTGGGGATAGAGTTGATCAAAATCCTTTCTTACCGGATGCGTACGTCATAACATCTACCTGCATGTCAAATTTCAACCCGATCTGTCGAAACCACTGGTGGTTTTGGCTGTGCGTTGATAGATTACTACTGGGTGGGCCCAATATTTTACGTTTTGTAATGTGTCAACAATGACTATCTGTTTTTCTACGAGTCGTTAATTCTAATTTCAAATTTGCTTTCCATATCAGCTGTCATCAGTCGTCTGTCGGTCGTTTTTATAGTTTTCGCCTCTTATAGTTTAAGACTATCCGTAACGAGAACGAGTTATTCAAATATTGGAACTGGGTATTATCAGACACCGACTCTCCCGGCAGCCAGCAACATTCAAACCTTTGACACGTACTCTCCCGGCTGCCAGCAACATTCAAACCTCTGACACGTACTCTCCCGGCAGCCAGCAACATTCAAACCTCTGACACGTACTCTCCCGGCTGCCAGCAACATTCAAACCTCTGACACGTACTCTCCCGGCAGCCAGCAACATTCAAACCTCTGACACGTACTCTCCCGGCAGCCAGCAACATTCAAACCTCTGACACGTACTCTCCCGGCTGCCAGCATTCTCTCATTTTCAACATCATCACTTGCAGCACACAGCACATTAATAAAATTCGTCTGGTGCCACGATTTGCCAAAGGCCCAGGAACATCACACAATTATTTTTTCGCCATCAGGAACTGTCTTTCTTATTTTCAAGCAACACTTTTATTTCAATTCTGTAGTCCGGTTTCACTTATTACTTTTCACATTTAACTAGTTAAAAAAAAATCCATGCGCAGCACTGCCCAAAGGCAGCACTGGCAGGGTCGCCATGTAATGTTGGGACCGGGAGTGATCGAAAGACGTGTGGAGAGGTGAGTCACACACTACAAGTCAGTCAGTCACCTTTGAGTTATACCTATATAATTATTTAGATTTAGGTGTTGTTGTAATGATAAAAGGTCTTAAGCTACTTTGTGTTCAAATCAATATGTTGCCTGATCTCATTTTATTGATTTTTTTTGTTCACGACACGAAACGCTGTAATAAAGTTGTTTCATTCCCGCGTTTGCGAGCTCAGCGGAGTGGGTGCGACGCAATTTCCGTCTGAAGTGAACCGACGTGCCGTATCGCTCCTTGCCAAATATTAAAATGCCGAATGTGCGCTGCGAACGTACTCATCCAGTATGTTCGCAGCGCTTAACAAAGCTATTTTAAGACACTTAACAAAAGTACAAGAAAACCTACGCCGGCTTTTTATCTAGACGATAAAATTCTGCTTAAAAATAGAATAGAGAATAATGTTATCAATTATGAAATTTATTAAGAGCGGGATAAAATTTACTTTTGTGGCTGATCCTAAACGCACATGTGATTTGTGTTATTATCTATCATTTATTTAAAACTTGCTGTACTCGTCACTTCATTTGCGTGGACAGACTTTATCCATATAAATATACTTTTATAGTCGGTGTTACCCCTATCTCCCCTTATATTCAAAACAAAAAGTAGTCCATACTTTAATTTAAGTTTCGAGCTATATTTGTGCCAAATATCTCTAACTTAAAAAATAAACATATTTATTTTATGCATTTTCAATGACGATATTAAGAGTATATGTCCGTTCTAGAGGTTCAAAGTATACCTTTACCAAATTTCATCAAAATCGGTTCAGTGGTTAAGGCGTAAAAACCGGACAGACAAACCGATAGACTGAGAGACAAACAGGCAGAGTTACATTCGCATTCATTTATATTTCAATGAAAATAAATAAATAAATAAAAATCCAATAACGTGAATTTAAGTGGAGGGGAAATAAACACGTTTGTATACCGTAGGAAAGATAAAAAACAAATGGAAGCGCCAGTATCCTGCAGCGCAAACCTGTCCTAACGATTTTTATACTGACGACTTGATTTCAACGATGTAGGCGAAAACATTATTTTTTTCCATTTCAGCCATTTAAATTTGAAATTTATAAAAAAGACTGAAAATTTTGATCTCTTGCGGTATGGGATTCCAGCTCACTTAGAAAAACAATACACGCTACACATGAAGCTAGTAGGTTCAAATTCCACATCGGGAGATGTTAAATTTTCTGTTTCTTGAAAGTATTTAAAGTTCGCTAGTTCTTAATGCACTATAAAAATGTAAAGGTATTTTTTCGTAAATTATAACACTTCCAAAGTAGATGCCAAAGTTTGTAACTAATAACGGCTCCAATTTTAATAGAATTTCTAATGCAATGCTGAGAATTAAAAACTTTTAAACTACGCTTTGACAAAGTAATCCGCAATATTAATAACATTAACATCTCATGATTAAATTCAACCGTCCAAATATTCCGAGTATGATGAAACAGATTCCCGATAGCTCAGAATAAATATAACACTTTGTTATTGTGAAACAACTGTAAATTCTCGGGATAGCAAGTTAATTAACAATCATTTGTTGATGGAGAAATATGGAGATTACGGCTGTAAATTATAAACTCTGGCTGTTAATGTAGGAAATATACCTAAATTAGCTGAGCTACGGGCTCCGTGTAGCAAAATTTCGGCTTGAATAACCGTTAAAATCTAATCAGGTAAAACCTTCTTTATTAAAATTTAAATCCTCGTGATTCAAAAATTGTTAAAAAAAATGAAAATGCAAACTTTAACATGAAATATACATGAAATAAAATTGTTAACTTTTTGAGCTTAGAAATCTGGCAAAAGATTTGCAAATCGAATTGAACATTATGTTGTAAGATTTGAATACTTACTTAAAATAATTTAAATCATTATCTGTCTAGAGTGGTAAAAACTATAAAATTATTTTAAATAAATTCTAAATACCTGGTGTTACTTGCATTTTCCGTAAAATACTTCTGATTTAATAGAAATTGACACGCCAGCATACCTGAAACAAGCAAAAATGATTTTATATACTTAGTTACGAAATCTCTTGCTTCAGTTAAAGAAAAAACATGAATAACGATCAAACTTTTGAAATAGCTCAACAAAAACATTATACCATTCCAAAAATCTGATCAGCTAATCAAACAAACAACCAAGAAACCTCGAAGAAACAAGTTGGAAACAATTTATTTAGATCAACTCACGACAAACTCAAACCTTATCTCTAATCCTGTTAACAAACCTCTAACTAAAACAGTTCACTATCGGACAATGGATTCTAAAACTGTTAATCTCCAACTCCGCTTCGAAAACTCCACTTAATCATTTATTGGTGGTGATCAAGTCCAAAACTTAAATTTAAGAGAGGTAGGGCATAGCGATTTATCGCTTGAACTGGAGCAGCCCGACTGGTGAAATACCTCCGCCTTACAGAAGACCGCAGCCAAATAGAAATTAGTTCTGCGTGTGCAGACGCAGGAACATGCCTGCGTGTGAGTAAGGTTTCCAGAGCTCCTGGGGGGTGCTACATTAGTAGGAGGGGTTAAGCCTTCAAGGTAAGGGCGACAAGTCCAGTAACAGATTTATTATACTGTACTTGTCGCCCTTAAGTTAGGACCTCATTCAAATCTTTTCAAAGCCCCTGAGCCACCAAAACCGCAGCGGGTTAAGAAACCCAGGACGGAAACACTGCCTGCCCCTAAACCTGGGCCTTCTAGAGCTATCAATGAAGACCCTTTGCCGGAAGTAATCCCTCGGCCTGCTCCTCGCGCAGGTCCGAGGGCCATCGTGAATGAGGATCCGTTCCTCCCATCTTCCACTCCAGCTAACGAAAGCTGGTCTACGGTGGTGAGGAAAGGCAAGGGTAAGGGGAAGAAATCTGCAGTCCCTTCCTTGACTACACCAATGGCGGCGAATAAATCAACAGGTTCTTCAAAACCAACCGCCGCTTCTTCGTCGTCATCTAAAAAGAAGTCCCCGGCTTCTCAGCCGAAAAAGCCAAAACTGGTTCCCCCAAAAACCGCGGCAGTTGTCGTGACGCTTACTGCTGAGGCGGAACAAAAGGGGGAGACCTATGAGTCGGTGCTCCGCAGGGCTCGGAGCGAAATGAACTTCGAGGAGCTCGGGGTAACGTCTATCCGCACCCGCCCGACCCTAGCTGGGGCACGCATCATCGAGTTTCCAGGCGTTGAGTCCGCTAAAAAAGCTGATCTTTTCGCCGAAAAGATGCGGGCTGCTATCGGCGATAGCCTTGCCAAGGTGGCGAGGCCAATGAAATATGCAGGACTCATAATTTCGGACCTTGACGATTCTGTGTCGAGGTCCGAAGTAGTCGAAAAAGTGGCGGCTATCGGCGGGTGCCCCGCCGACCACATCAAGGTGGGCGAAATCAGGCCTGGCCGCTTGGGAATGGGCGCACTTCGCGTCCGGTGCCCCGTGGCTGCGGCCAAAGCCGTTTTGGAGGGGGGGCGCTTTCTGGTCGGGTTCAGCTCCGCATCAGTTCGCGCCCTTGAAGAACAGCCCCTCCGCTGTTTTAAGTGTCTCGGAGCCGGGCACACTCGCCCTCTCTGTCCCTCGTCTGTGGACCGTAGGGATCTCTGCTTCCGCTGCGGGCAAATTGGCCACAAAGCCGCTGCCTGCAGCGAGAAGAAACCGCACTGCTCCATCTGTGCGGCGAGTGGGCGGCCAAGCGGCCATGTAATGGGGGGCAAGAACTGCAGGCCTCCACCAAAAAAGGGGAAAGTTAAGGCTCAGGCCCGGCCTACCTTTTCTGAGTCCAGCTCAACGCCGGTAGTAGTGGAGGAGGTTGTAATGTCCGAATAATAATGGCCCAATACAACCTCCTCCAAACAAATTCCAACCACTGCCGCGCAGCCCAGGACTTGTTGTCTCAGGCTGTAGCGGAGTGGCTGGTAGATATAGTGGTGGTGGCAGAGCCCTATCTGGTTCCCAGTAATTGGTTCGGGGACCAGACTAGTACAGTTGCGATTTTCCGGCGATCTTCGTCGACGTCTCCCCCTCTATCTCTCGTGGAGAGGGGATCGAATTTCGTGGTCTGCTTGTGGGGCAACATAGTCGTTGTAGGGGTCTACTTTTCCCCAAGTCGTCCGCTCGTAGACTTTGAGGTGTTGTTGGGTCTCCTACAGGGAGTCGTCCAGCGGGCCGTTTCTGCTGGACAGCAAGTTCTTCTCTTGGGGGACCTCAATGCCAAAGCGGCGTCTTGGGGAAATGTGGTTGCCTCGTGCAACCGACGGGGGCAGCTGGTGGAGCTTTGGGCCGCTTCATCCAGTCTTTGTCTCCTGAACCGGGGCGCGGCACAAACCTGTGTGCGGCAGCAGGGTGGGTCTGTGGTGGACCTCTCGTTCGCCACCCCTGCACTCGCCGCGCGCGTCCGCAACTGGAGGGTGGACCGGTCCGAGACGCTCTCGGACCACAAATTTATTAGGTTCGAGATTGGCACCGGTGCTCCTCGTCAGGCCTCGTCGACTTCGGCTTTGTCGCCTTTTCCCAGGTGGGCCTTGTCCCGCCTGGACAAGGCAGTTGCAAGGGAGGCGGCCTTTCTGCAAGACTGGTTTTCGCCTCCCTTATCTGGTCCAGACGTGGACTCTTCCGCAGTTGTCCTGCGAGATTGCCTGACCGAGGTATGCAACTCTAGCATGCCTCGGTCACGTCGTCCACCTCCCCGACGCGCCTGCTTCTGGTGGTCGGAGGAGCTCGCTGATCTTCGGGCTGCTTGTGTGACCTCACGGCGGGCTTACACCAGGAGTAGGCGTCGCGCCCATCGGGACCTCGAAAACGAGGCCTCCCTCTACGATGCCTATACAGAGGCGAAGAGGGTCCTCAAGGTTGCCATAGGGGCCGCCAAAAATTCCGCTCGCGTGGAAATGCTAGAGGGTCTCGACCAAGATCCGTGGGGGAGACCGTACCGGGCCGTTCGCAACAAGTTGCGTCCCATAGGTCCCCCACTCACAGAGACCCTCGAGCCAGGGCTGCTTGACAACGTCGTCCGGGCCTTGTTCCCGAACAGCAGACCTGGCTTCGTCCCGCCGGCAATGAGCGCCCCACCAGAGCAGGAGCTTGCAACTGCTCCTTTCGAGGCCCCTCAAATCACCGAGGAGGAGTTCGGCACGGCGGCAATCTGCCTTCGTGCCAAAAAGACGGCCCCTGGTCCGGACGGGGTCCCGGCAAAAGTTGTCGCCCTCGGCGCGATCTTAATGGAGGAGAAGTTTAGGGCACTTTTCGACTCGTGCTTTCGAGTCGGCAAGTTCCCTAAGCCTTGGAAGGAGGGGCAGCTTTGCCTCCTCCGCAAAGAGGGTAGACCGGCAGACTCACCGTCGGCGTACCGGCCCATTGTGCTTCTCGACGAAGTCGGGAAGCTTTTCGAGCGCATTGTGGCCGCGCGCCTGAAGGACCACCTTTGTGGGGTTGGTCCAGACTTGTCGAACCGGCAATATGGTTTTCGGACAGGGCGATCTACCATCGACGCCCTGTCCGATCTGAAATCACTCGTCTTGGAGTCTAGGGAGAGGGGGGAGGGTGTGTTGGCTATTTCCTTCGACATAGCTAACGCATTTAATACCCTTCCTCACTCTACAATTTTGGAGGCGCTCCGCTATCACGGAGTGCCCTCCTACTTGCTGGCCCTAATCGGCGACTACTTAACCGATAGGGAGGTCGTTTGTTTAGACATTGATGGTCATCTGCGCCGTTACAGCGCTCAATCCGGTGTTCCACAGGGGTCTGTTTTGGGGCCTCTCTTGTGGAACATCGGATATGATTGGCTTCTCCGCGGCTCTCTCCTCTCGGGCATGAGTGTTTTCTGCTACGCAGACGACACCCTTGTCACCGCCTGGGGGAGAGATTTTGGCGCCGCAGCTCGTCTGGCAGAGGCCGGTGGTACCCTAGTTGCCAGGCGTATTGCCCTTTTGGGCCTTCAGGTGGCCCTTAGTAAGACCGAGGCCATATTTTTTCCTGGGCCTCGGCAGCGCTTCTTTTCTGGCACTTATATTGTTGTCGGGGGCGTTAGGGTGGTGGTCGGGGCCCAGATGAAATATCTGGGCCTCATCTTGGACCAGCGCTGGACTTTTAGGCCTCATTTTGCGTCGCTTTCCTCGCACCTACTCAAGGCTGCGAATTCCCTGTCGTGGCTTCTCCCCAATGTGGGGGGTCCTAGGGCCAAATGCCGGCGACTTTACGCCGGCATTTTGCGCAGTATGGCCCTTTACGGCTCGCCCATCTGGGCCGACTCCCTCCACATTCGGGAAAACAAAAGGTTCTTGCGGCGCCCTCAGCGAGCTATCGCCCAGCGAGTGTGCAGGGCATACCGTACCGTTGGTTTTGATGCGGCGTGTGCACTCGCTGGGACACCGCCATGGGAGTTTGAGGCTCAGGCACTGGCGAGGGCCTATCAGTGGCAGGCTCTAAAGAAGGCCTCCGGGGAGCACTTCTACCTGGAGGACCTGTCGCGTGTGCGCCGAGAGGCGCACGAAGAAATGGTCCAGCGCTGGGCGGAGTCACTGCAAGTGGCCCCGTGGGGTCGGTGGACCCTTGATGCGCTCGGGCCAGCAATAATTCGCTGGCTCGAGCGCAAGTCCGGCTTCATGTCGTTTCGTTTGGTGCAGGTGCTGTCCGGCCACGGCTGTTTTGGGCAGTACCTGCACCGTATTGGTCGGGAGCAGTCTCCGTCGTGCCTAAACTGTGGCGCGGCGGAGGATACGGCCGGGCACACACTGCAGGTGTGCCCCGCCTGGGATGCGCAGCGCGCAACGCTGCGTGCGTTGGTGGGGCCGAATCTCTCACTCCCTAGCATAGTCGAGGCTATGCTTGGGAGTGAAACGGCATGGGATGGGGTGGCCTCCTTCTGCGAAGACGTCATGTCACAGAAGGAGACCGCAGAAAGGGAGCGGGAGGACGATCCTTCCGCTCCCGTCTGCCGCAGAAGAAGGCGGCTGAGGGCGCGGCGACAATACGAACGCGCCCAGCTACCGCGTGGGGACCGGCCGGCTGATGGTGTAAGGGCACCTCAGCTGGCATTGCACCGGCCCCCACTGCGAAGTGGGGATGGTTCCGTTGGACCGGCCATCCCCAGTCTCCCCCCGAATACTGCGGGGGAGTAGACGGAGCCGCGTAAGCGGCTATTCCGCCGGCGGTGTTGTGGAAGTCAAGGCTTAGCCGATCTCCCACAGCATCGCCACTAAGGCGATGGAGGTCCAACCGGGGGGTTTTAGTGGGTAGTCCTGCCCTTTTCAGGGCAGGGAGTCCCACACACGCCGTCACCCTCCCTTGGGGTGACGGTACGGTGCATCAACGCATTTCCCCCCGAAAAAAAAAAAAAAAAAAGGACCTCATTACCACTTAACATCAGGTGGGATGAGGTCAATCTTGAAGTGTAATATAAAAAAAAAAACGAAGGTCGCTTTTGTGCTACTACAATTAGGAGTTGCTAAAAACCTAGATATCTTAGTCATTTGACCATATTATATGGGCCAAACTGTGTTTCAAGTTCGTGTGACTTAATTTATAGGAATATAATGTAAAGTAATCGATAACCCGATATTTCAATGCCCCGGCTTTTTCAGTTACGCGGTATGGGTGCGTTATACTACAATTGTCCACAAGATATTTTTTTCATTTAATGCGGCCTAGCTCTGTTAAAATAACTCCTAAGTTATAATAACTTATATAAAGTATAAGTTGTGCTCCTTTACAAGGCATAAACTATATTCTTTATTCTTTTTAGACATGTGCTTTACAAGAATTAAGAATTTTCAGTTTTTTTATTAATTTTGTTTTTAAGGCAGTTGAAGTGCCCCTGTTCTACCGAAGGTGCGATAATTTAAAAGGTGTATTAATAAATTGTAGTCTCAACAAAATGCTTAATGGATTCTCATTCAAAATTTACCTATTTTCACTTTACATTACAAATTGTAATAATTTTAAATACGTTGCATTTCATATTTATTTAAAACTTATTAACGGCCCCTACTTTATTCAAGATTCTAGCTTTAAAAATGGTGTCATCACCCTCTCAACCCTTTTTCCTTTCAGACACAATTTTAAATGCGAAAAAAGCCTCTCACTGAAATAAAAATCCTTTTCACGGCCTAGAATTTCTGTATATTTAATTTTTTTCAATCTAGTTTGGCGGTTTTGCGTCACTACATACAAAGTAGCTTTTTCTATATGTCCCGATATGTACATGCGTAGATCTTTGTTTTGATAGATGAAGTGATGTATGAAGAAGGTTTATAACTTATAATCCATACATATTAATGCATATTAATGTATAGAAAACCTGAAAGCTTCATTTAAATTTACTTGCACCCGGAGCAGGTAGCATGTTTCTAATATTAGCAACGATTTATAAGTGCTGTTTTGTACTAAAACTTAGACGAACTTCATAAAATCCAACCTTCGACCAATGCCCGGATCCAATATTTAACGATTCGTAATGTGTCAAAAATGACATCCGTTTTTATCCAACCGATTACGAGTCGTTAATACCGTTCCATATTTTCCTTTCCATACAGCTGTCATCAGTCGTCCGCCGGTCGATTTTAGCTTACGGTTCGTATAATTTATTACTATTTGTAACTAGAACGTATCGTTTTTCAAATATTGAAACCGGGCATAAATAAACAAGTGAACGGATTAGCCTCGCACTGTTTGCAAAATAGGAGCACAGGTTACCAGGCATACACTTTTCATTAATTCAGTTGAGTTTATTCTGGTTCAAACACTTCCCCCGAGTGCCCGCAGGTGCCAAATGACCGGCGGGCAAACTTGCCACCCGCCAACACGCTAGTCTGTAATTTGCCGTAACTTTCTACCAAATTTACAACCCAGAGTTTCTATTCCAGAGTGAGTTTATGGACTCTGTTCAAACTTTTCGACCACAATTTGTTAGGTGAAGGTGGTACTCGTAGAGCTTACAGCGGCAACTAATGTGTTAGCTGAAATTCAATCTTTATATCACTATGACACTATCATTATACTATTGAGCCCGTCAGTTAGGATTTTCAAAATACAATGAAAACAAAGGTTTTACTATAACAAATAAATAAACATTTATAATAGCATAGCGTGACAAAGTTCTGTGGAAGGGTATGTTTATGTCACTATTTCGTAAAAACTGTACAAACATGTGACGTCACGCAATTTTTTTACGCAATGTTAGTAAATTTGTGTTCATATTTATGAATATATATTTAATATAAATTTACTTTTGTACAAGCGTCTTATTTTTTGGTCACAAATTCAATGTCGTCAACTATAATTTTTTGCTCTCTATTCCAACACAAATTCTAATTGTAATATATTCTAATTTCTATTGTAATTGTAAAATTCTATTTATAACACAAATAAATATTTATAAAATCTGTGCAATATAATTTAATTTGAATCTGGCAGCGTTCAATTTTCAAGCTTTTAAGTGTTTGCTGGAGTTTGTTAACTGAATTATGTAAAAAGTAAAAAACCCCTTGAACTTTCCACCTTTAGTTTTGATTTATTGCATGAAAATTAAACTACATTTTCCATTTAATTGGCAATTATTGGAAAACAATGTTTAAATTGCCATTTTAATTACAAAGCTAGCATAATTGCTTTGAAACAAACTAAACTAACTGAAGTCTTAGAAAAGCTCGAATCTTTAATTAGAAATAATTAATTAAATTTAACTTTTGAAGTAAATGGTCCGCGATGGTGCGAGGTAGTGATCCGGCCGGGCAGTGTTCAGAAGTTAGTAAACTGACTTAATTGGTTACAGAGACGATTGAGCAAACACCACTAGACTAGACGTTCATCGGCAATTTGGACACAACCTAAATATTAAAAGAGATAAATAATTTTAAGAGAGGTAGAGCATAGCGATTTGTCGCTCGAACTGGAGCAGCCCGACTGGTGAAATACCTCCACCTTACAGAAGACCGTAGCCAAATAACAATCACTTCTGTGTTGTTGTGTTCCTGCGTTTCTAGAAAGAGACTCCTGGGGTGTGGAGCAAGGGTCAAGCCTTCAAGGTGAGGGTGACGAGTCCAGTAACAGATTAATGTACTTGTCACCCTTAAGCTAGGACTTAATTATCACTGAACATCAGGTGGGATGAGGTCAATCTTGAAGTGCAATAAAAAAAAATTTCCCAGGGTCAGGTCAAAGTTAAAGTCAAATATTTCTTAACTAGCCGCCCGCTGCTGCTTCCCACGCGATATATCACCGTATTTCTCACATTTAACGCTGATTCCTCGCTCCTATTGCTTATTATAAAACACAAAACATTTTTTTTTTCAAATAAAACCAGTAATTCCTGAGCTTAGCACGTTCAAACAAACAAATATTTTTTTATATTTTACCTTCATAATATTTTGTTCATTCTTCTTCTTCTTCATTCAAAAGGAGTACATGTAACCTAAGCCACTTCAATATAGAAATATTTGATTAATTCATTCATGAATGAAAAACGAATAAGCACACTTTCATATATGAACGTAAGCAGTTTCATGATATTCAAATTAAAATAACTTTTTTTACTCTTTGTTATATGATTTTGAAGCACACAAAATTTATTTTACATAAATTTAGTTTTAAACCGTCTGAAAGGCAGCTTTGTTTGTTTAAAGTTGTAAACGCTCTTTTACTTTTCAAACTCCGTCTGCCAAACCTCTGTAGAACAATGTTTCCATCGGGCACCCAAATTACAATGAATACTTCAACTTTGTAACTAAATTGGCGAAAACAATAAAGGCTTATAGGTTGCAGATAGGTTCACTGTATCAATTTTTATTATTTTTATAGTACTAAACGCCGTACTAGCGAACTATAAATATTAGAAACAGAATTTTTTTATCTCCTCTTGCGGTGCGGGAATCGAACCCACGACCTTCACGTATCGCGCGTGCTGCTCTTACCAACTGAGCTAACCGTAAGTTATCGTAGGCAATGAAATTTTTCTGCTGTATCAACCGTTAGCCTTCGGTAAGTGCCCTCTGCCGAATATGTTTAGAACTACATACTTATCGTGGGTGAAACAGAAATGTTTCTAATATTCACTGTATCAGCCGCTGGCTACAAAACATTTGGACTCTTCTTGTTAATTAAGATAGAAAATAAAGTACATACATTTATTAGCCATCACAAAATTCCTTACACAACACAAGGCTTATATTGCTTGAATATGCTGATTGTAGCATGAAACATAATCTTGTGAGGCCAATTTGAGTTCCACCTTAGCAGATGCTGTTACGGCATATTTAACACCGCAACAGCACTAGTATTCTACTGGAAACTAACTTCTTGACTCTTGCTATTGCAATTGCGTTGAAATTTAAAAAATATTCAATAAGAAATCTAAAATATATAATAGAGAAAGCAGTTACATTTAAAAATGGAAAGCAGTATATCTCTAATATTTGTTTTTCAATAAGAACACTAACAATTCAAGTTTGGCAATTTAAACGAAATCATTGCACGAAAATAATTGTCACTTATGCCTAAGTTAAGTCAGTAGAATTGCTTTTTCTTTATACGTCTACATTCTGCGGTGCCGTGAAGTACTTTCTGTGTATGTACTTCGAGTATATTATGTTTTAAACGGAGTTGAACATTAATTAGATAGTGTTGTTAATTTAAAACCATCAACCTAAAGTTTACTATGTTTTATTTATTGACTGACGTTTGGATCTTCTATTTGTGCACTTAATTCAGCCAGGAGTGCAAACCAGTGCTGGGACCAAAGACGCCGGGCGTGGGGTAAGACTGGCGTCCATTACCTTGATCCCAAGAGGGTGGGGTGTGTCAATTGGTGCAAATCCGACACACCACGCTCTCTTGCCCGCAGAGTGTGACGGTATCCTTCTTATCCGTTTAAAGTTACGATTCCCTAGACAGATAGACATGTTAAAACACATGTGGGATTATGAATATTTCTGAACGAGTAACGAGTGAGAGAGAACGAGTGAGATAGATGAAGTATGATAGGGATTTGAATCTGTTTGAACTTTGAACTCACAAATTTGTGAGTTCGAGGTCGAAAATCAAACAGGTTTCTCAATAATATTTATTATTAGTCAACATCGATATGAAACAATATGAGCCAAATCAGATATTTTTTTAGTGTTGAGTAGTGTAATAATCTCGTTTATTCTTTTAAATGTAAACCGTCGTCGTTCAATACATCGTCTAATCTAATCCCATTCCTAACAGATTCAAATCCCTGTCATACTTCATCTATCTCACTCGTTCTCTCTCACTCGTTACTCGTTCAGAAATATTCATAATCCCACACACATGTTGGTTAAAACTCATGTTGGCTGCTTATCACAGTAGCTAGTGATGAATTTAAGTCACCAATATCTCATCTGCGCGGAGCCTTAATGATCCAATCAATACTGAACATCAAGTCTGATTAAACTTTCGAGTCGGGTTATTTTGTTTGACTTCACCGATATTGGCCGTTTGCTCGCCGTTCTCGAACAAACTTCTTAACAAAAAGGTAAGCCTGTTAAATATATATTTTGCCCGATTCGATTTAACAATGAACATCGTACAGTTCTTTGTTAAATAGAATCAGATTGCGTTTAATTAAAACTTACCTGTGGGTGTCAAGATCTTTAAGCAAGTTTCAATTCGAGTCAAATAAGCCAAAGAAGTCTAAAAATTAAAAATAAAATTAAGTGATAAGAAATGAATTCACAAGATTAAAATGGAAATATAGTATAAGAAAGTAAGATAAATATTATATTAATTAGGTACTATGTTAAAAAAATGTTAAGTAAACTAAAACGGTACTTAAAAGGTCAGCTCCGCTCAGCATTGTGGTGACGGTGTGCGCACCTCGAAGTACCAGGTTTTCGAAGAAGATACGGAAAACTAGCACGGCATTGAAAACTTTCTTATCTTTTCATTGAACTAAACCACTTTTGTAAAAATATTACATACGATTCGTAAAGTATTAAAATAAGAGCGAAATGTAAACCTTGAAAAGACTATACGTTACTCAGAGAACTATCTTGGTCCTGTCCAGAACACTCCAGCAAAGTTGAGCGTCATACAAGGGTTTAAGAGTGGTAGGGCATAGCGATTTATCGCTCGAACTGGAGCAGTCCGACTGGTGAAATACCTCCACCTTACAGAAAACCGCAGCCAAATAACAATCACTTCTGTGTTGTTGTGTTCCTGCGGGTAAGTAAGGTTTCCAGGTGGTGCTAAATTAGTAGCAGGGGTCAAGCCTTCAGTGTAAAGGGGACAAGTCCAGTAACAGATTTATTATGCTGTAGGTGCCGCCCTTAAGCTAGAATCTCATTGCCACTTAACAACAGGTGGGATGAGGTCAATCTTGAAGTGTAATATATAAAAAAATCAGATAGCTAGCTAAAAGTGCCAGTGTGCGTTGACGAGAAAAATAGATCGCAGTCTTGGCGGATAAATGCGCGGCCTTCTCATCACAAACCCGCATTCCCGTAACAATTTAAAAAACTTATTGGGGCCTGGACTAGGCGACACTTCTTTTAAGACAGTCATACATATTTTTAATAGGTATTAAATTATCCCGCCATGTTGTGACAGTCCTTAGTAGAGTAGGGGATCTAGAGAACCTCGTGGGAGTCCCATAGCTGCCGCAGTCTCTCTTCGTGGTCCATATATATAGTCACGCTTTTTTAATGTTAATGGTGGCGTTTTTGATTTCTTGTGAAGCAACGTGCGGTAACATTAAAGTAATTTGACGAGTAATCATAATTAATTAGAGCGCGGTCTTCTAATACCCACCGTGTTTGTATTTTTACCCAAATTAATCACGTCAAACATGTTGTCTTGCCCTTTGGAAAAGTCACCTCTGCGTGAATGTGTTAGGGGCGCTCAAGCTTATTTAAATTGTACCAAAACCAACGTGTTTGTTTTTGCACATATATCAATTAGGAGTATTCCAAACTTTACAACTTGCATATTCATTCAAAAACCTTAACGGTGCCTTTGGTAAGTCTGTACTCGTACTTTACGCCGATGGGGTCAAAAACAAAAATGTATTATGTGTTTAAATTACTAATTTGCTAGTTTGTTATAAGCAACTAGTTTTCGTATAATTCAACTGTGTAAACTTGATCCCGAACACTTGCTACATTAATGCTTACTAGTATTCTTCTTACTTAAATATTAGAAACAGAAAAATGTTATCTCCCCTTGCGGTGCGGGAATCGAACCCACGACCTTCACGTATCGCGCGTGCTGCTCTTACCAACTGAGCTAACCGCAAGTTATCGTAGGCGATGAAGATTTTCTGCTGTATCAACCGTTAGCCTCCGGTAAGTGCCCTCTGCCGAATTTGTTTAGAACTATTAGAGGTTAGCTCAGTTGGTAAGAGCAGCACGCGCGATACGTGAAGGTCGTGGGTTCGATTCCCGCACCGCAAGCGGAGATAAATTTTTTCTGTTTCTAATATTTAAAGTTCGCTAGTACGGCGTTTAGTACTATAAAAATAATAAAATTCTTCTTACTTTGTATCAGGGGCCTGATTTACAAACTTTAGAAACTATTCTGAACCGGAAAGTCTTTATGTAAATAATTTTATTACAAATCTAGTAATTTATCAGGTTTATCTAATACCACACTGACGTCTGGTATTCGATTTTGAATAATAAAACTGGGAGAATGCGGATAATTTTTTTTTTCGCACTATGTGTCCGATTTGGACATACCGTAAGCTCTCATTCCGATTTTGAATTAAACTAAAGTAAAACTGTTTATTTTGATATTACTTTGTTGTATATTTCGTTATATTCGACGTCATATGTAACATTGTCACTCAACACACATATCGCTAAAAGTAGGTATGCCCGCGTTACATATATGCGGCCTGCGGGCTACGCAACATTCATCACCGCAGTGAGCAGGTGCGCGAATCAGCGACGTAATTGCGTTGGGACGATACATTGCATTTCTAACTCCACACGACACAAAGCGATCATTATCTTATACTTTTTGTTTCGCGCATCTGTATTCTGAAACAATTTAATATCCAACATTCTTTTATATAAATACTAGCTGTGCCCGCGACTTCGTTCTCGTTGACTACATCCTTTCATGGTCGGTTTAACCCTATCTCCCCTAATATTCGAAACAAAAAGTAGTCTATATTTTAATAGAGCTATATTTGTGCCAACTTTCATATCTATAACTTAAAAAATAAACATTTTCCCATATAAACTTTCAAAGGTGGCATTACCCCCCCCCCCCCCTTACTTTCTAACAAAAAGTAGCCTATGTCCGTTCTTGAGGTTCAACGTATACCTATGCCAAATTTCATCAAAATCGGTTGAGAGGTTTAAGCGGGAAAGCGTAACAGACAGACAGACAGACAGAGTTACTTTCGCATTTATAATATTAGTAGGGATGGCCTATAAAACGTACAAACATGATAATTAAACATAGTTTTTTTTTATATTGCACTTCAAGATTGACCTCATCCCACCTGATGTTAAGTGGTAATGAGGTCCTAGCTTAAGGGTGACAAGTACAGCATAATAAATCTTTACTGGACTTGTCGCCCTTACCTTGAAGACCCCTGCTACTAATGTAGCACCCCCCAGGAGCTCTGGAAACCTTACTCACACGCAGGAACACAACAACACAGAAGTGATTGTTATTTGGCTGCGGTCTTCTATAAGGTGGAGGTATTTCACCAGTCGGGCTGCTCCAGTTCGAGCGATAAATCGCTATGCCCTACCTCTCTTAAAATTAGTATCTTAAATAGTATTTAAGAGTTCTATTAATGCCCGGATCCAATATATGAAAAACTATTCTAGCTACGGATAGTAATAAATTACTCGAGGCGCAAGCTAAAAACGACTGAAGGACGACCGATGACAGCTGATATGAAAAGTAAATTTGAAATTAGAATTAACAAGACATGAAAAATCGGATAGTTATTTTTGGTACATTACGAATCGTAAAATATTGGAACCGGGCATTAATCGAGCAGTTAAAAAAAACCTAACCTGACCTAAACAAGAACCTGTTGACAATTTTTTTTTATAGTAGCGCAGTATATTGGCTCCTCCAAGCCTGATGGTAAGCAAGAGAGGAACCCACATCGCGATGACAACGGATTTGACATCAAAATATCCTATCCGTTAGCATCGTCATACTGGCCCGCAAGATGTTTCTTCACGCTCCTTTTGAAGGAATCCTTGTCAAAGGAAGACGGAAACATATGAGCCGGCAACGAGTTCCACTTCTTTATGGTCCGGCAAAGATAAGAGTTACCGAACTTTTTGGTTCGTGATGGAATATTTTCCACGGTGAAGCGATGACATCGTTGGCCGGCTCTTGTGGTTCTTATTAGTTAGTACGCCACTTGAGCTTCAGCGACTTGTCGCCCAGTTAGTAATTCTATCACCCAAAATAATTTAAACGGCGCAATAATCATTAATCAATTAGGTCTCAACATATTCTATGTTATTCTGTATATCTATGAACGTTTATTTATTTAAAACTTTATTGTGCATGCGTACAAAAGGTGGAAATAATGCTAAAAGCATTATCTAACAGTCAACTCTTGCGTTATGCATTTGTTTTTAAATTTATTTTTTTGTAATGCATACTCATTTTTACTGTGACCGCACTCAAACTAATTGACAATTACGATCATAAGACAAAAAAATATCTGATTTGGTTCAGTATTTCTGAAGTTGTGCGTGTACAAACATAACGTTATCCGAGTTATTTCGGGATATAAATTATCCTAAATGTTAATCTTCTATTTGATTTCACTCTTTCTCTTTCTCACAAACTTTATCCGACTCAATTCAGTAGTTTTAGCGCTAAAGAGTAACAGACATACATCCATACATCTTTTCATTATTACAAACTTTCGCATTTATAATAATAACGAAATTCATACAAAAACATACTTGATTCGAACGAGTAAAACGCGTAAAACGAGTCGCAAAACATCGAAACACCGAAATAAAAGTCTACTTTCCGTGCTTATTGCGTGAAATGAAACACGATGACGTCACAACAAGACAAATGGAGTTATTCGATATTGCTATTTCGTTGTTTCCATTTCACGGTACGACTTGGATGTCCCTCGGAGTAGGTCAACGTAAGCTGTACAAAAGAAAATAGCAAACATATAAAATTGAATTGCGTACTTATTAGTAACAAGCTGCCCGCGATTTCGTTTGCGTGGACTACAGGAATTTGATTTTTTTTTTCTAAATGATAGTAACCTAACTTATTATCACTACATAGTATAAAACAAAGTCGTTTTTTATGTCCCCATATATTATGCTTAGAACTTTAAAACTACTCAACGGATTTTGATGCGGTTTTGTTTATTATACAGTGCGATTCAAGGGGAACGTTTTTATTTGTAATATAGAATAGATATTTTTAATTAGTTACATTGCGTCTGTGCGAAGCCGGGGCGGGTCGCTAGTTTACATTATTATCCTTAAGGTCTCATGTTATCCTTATTACATTAATTTCAAAATCGGTGCAGCTATTTCTGAGTTATCCGGAACAAATTTATATGTATGTAGCAAAAAGCGGTTATTTCTATATCTACAGACGTTCCAATTTTATTTATACAACAACGAAAATGTCCGATGACAGATAGCATTTTTTTGTAGGTAGTTTCAAGTAGGGTCAGTGAAATAAAAATACGTATTAACTCTTTAACGCTCTGCATTTAACTGAGGATGTCCATACTCAGTGAACGAATGAACATAAAGTGAAAATTAAATGAACGAATTATTAGACTTGGATTTTTGATACATGCTAATATAGGCCTTTGGTTCTCATGTAATTAAGCAAAGATTGATTGGTTGATTAAAACTCATAAACAGCATACTGTTACCGCTCATAGGCTGTATTAAATAGGTATGCATTCCATATTCACCGAGGCCGTAAAATTGTTTATATCATTTATTACCTATATAGTATATCATTTATTTACCCAGATATTATCAACAAGCAATCCTTTTAAAAATAAATAAACAATCTTCGGTAAAAATTCCGCGTACTGCACATCAAATAAAGTCTTTATAGACACACGGCAGCTTCCGGGAAGAAAAATAAAAGTCAAAGAAAGTCGACCCGTATATCTTCACTTCCCGCGAAAGTTCTGCGCGTCCAAATTTACTTTGAGCCAGCGTTTCTCAACATTACGGTACCCTCACAATATCGTCGCCGCATGTGCAATACCGCGTAAGTTAATTTTTCCATAGGTTCTAATTTGGAAGGGAACCGAAAAGAAGACCACAGCCAAATAACAATCACTTCTGTGTTGTTGTGTTCCTGCGTGTGGGTGAGGTTTCCAGAGCTACTGGGGGGTGCTACATTAGAAGCAGGGGGTAGGCCTTCAAGGTAAGGGCGACAAGTCCAGTAACAGATTTATTATGCTGTACTGGTCGCCCTTAAGCTTGGACCTCGTTACCACTTAACGTCAGGTGGGATGAGATCAAACTTGAAGTGTTATATTTAAAAAAAAATTTGGATTGAAATAATATGAAATAACAGACAAAATTAATATTTATGGCAAAATTTAAATACGCAGTATTGCACTATCCCCGACGATATAACATCTAATAGCACAATACCTATTTATTTCTAATTATTGTCGAAAATATTTTGCTTCCTCAAACAAAGTAAGCAATTACATATATGACATTAATATAGAATAAAAAAATATCAGTGAACATACAAAAAAAAAATATTATACATACAGACGAATTGAGAACCTCCTCCTTATCAAAAGTCGGTTAAAAAGAATTGTATTGTCCTTATTTTTTTTTTAATCTGCTTTTTATTATTCTGGATGTACGTATATTTGGTGCACAATTATATGGGTTTTTTTGAGCCGGCACATAGACAGACTGACAACATAACACAGGCAAAAGGCTAGTCTTTGAAATTGTTGTACCGATTTTGACGGGACTTTCACTTGTGTACAGCTTATGTAAATAGAAGGAAAGTACACTACTTTTATTTGAGAAAATATAATAATTATTCGTAACTTTTTTATCAAATTCCATGCATGTCACCACAATTAATATTTTATTATAAAACAAAAACGAAAATGTGTTTGATCACACACTGAAGTTTAGATTATGTTTTAAAATAACATACAATTTCTAAATATTGATAAAGATTATGACGAATTTCAAACTCGTCAGTCCACACCAGATATTCGGGCTTGGCTCTCTCAACTCGTCTAGGGTAGACCCACCTTCAACCAAATAGTTTGAGAAACAGCGCTCTGAACAAACAAACAAAATAATCCCCGTAACGGAAAACACAGGCGGAACTTCCGTAGTTCCGGCCCAGTTGGTAATCCCGGATACAATTCAATCAGTTTTCCGGCTCCAGGAAAGTATTGGTGGTAATCAAAGTTATAGGCTATTCCAGAAAAGTCAGGTTATCCGTGACGTGACGAGGTTTTTATTGGATATTGAAGGAAACATTCTGTCGACGTTTCTTTAGTAAATATGGACTTGCACTATGGGTTATTTTTTAAGAGTCCCGTGACAAAACAAATTTTGACAACCCGGGGACTGTTCCCAGGTACTGTTATAGCCTATATTTAAAAAAGTCAGGTTATCCTTGACGTGACGAGTCATTTTAGCGCCATAAAATAATATGATATGATTTTAAGGGATTCATGTTAAAAAGCTATCTTGCGCACTTAATAATTTGCATATTTATGAATTCTAAACACGCTTTTATTATGCTTTATTATGACCTGTTTTACTTAGACGGTATTTTAACTTTAACCTTAATAGTAGAAGCCCAAAGTTTAAAAAAACAATAATGCGCACATTCATCAATTTTTCAGTTCGAATTTAGATCTTATGCGCACTACATAAGAGCGGTACAAAGACCAAAGTGTGTAGTCTGATGTTCTGTGCCAAATCTCATACCTTAAAAAATAAAATTTTTGCCCTTTAAATTTTCAAGAGAGATGTTACCCCTGTCCCCCCTTACTTTCAAAAGAAAAGTAGCCTTTGTCCGTTCTAGAGATTCAACGTAAACCTATACTTAATTTAATCGAAATCGTTTCTGTGGTAGAGGCACAAAATAGATAGTGTACAGAAATCAATCAACATACAAAGCGCGCTCAAGCAACGCACACTGCTCACGGACACGATATCTCAAAAGTTAAGTACATACATAAGGTTGACTTCTGTACCTTTCTATTATGTGGTAGAGGCGTGAAAGCCGGACAGACAAACAGACAAACTTTCTTTTGCATTTATAATATTAGTATGGCTGTTACTCAGGGTCAATGTAGCTTTTCAATAGCGAAAGATTTTTGGAAATCGGCGCAATAGTTTTCTAGTTCATTTATTACAAATATACACACAAAAATACAAATCTTTCCTCTTTATAATATTAGTGTAGATGTAGACTAGCGGCCTTGTATTTATGACCCAATCCGCTCACCTATAACAATCGTCGTCCTTCAACAAAGAAACTTCGAACTGTCTCTTATCTACCCTCACCCTAAAGTAATCTTCCATTACCTGCAACGTGACACGCGACAAGACAACTCCCGTGACCAATGCGAAGTGTCCCGTGACTCCGTGACCAATCGGGGGAGTGCCACGTGACGCCATTGTGAAGACACGGCCGTCTTATGCAGAATGTCTTCAAGATGAGTCAAGTAGTTTCTAAACGAACAGTTTCTAAAACTATATCTGTACGTAGATATTATTCATTCCCTCTTATCTCTAGGTTCTTACCACATTATTCCATTCCATTTTTCCACTCGTTGGTATTGCGCTACTAAACTTAATGATTTATAAACATTTAAAATAATTTAACGTGTCAAAACGCGACACCATTTTTATTTAGTAGTTAATACGAACTACCCGTTAATTTTTTTAAATGTTTAAAGTGCGAAAGTCTTAAAGTTTATGATTTACTAGCTGTGCCCGCGACTTCGTTCGCGTGGACTACATACTTTCATGGTCAGTTTTACCCCTATCTCCCCTAATATTCGAAACAAAAAGTAGTATATATTTTTATAGAGCTATATCTGTGCCAACTTTCATATCTCTAACTTAAAAATAAACATTTTCCCATATAAACTTTCAAAGGTGGCATTACCCCCCCCCCCTTACTTTCTAACAAAAAGTAGCCTATGTCCGTTCTTGAGGTTCAACGTATACCTATGCCAAATTTCATCAAAATCGGTGGAGAGGTTTAAGCGGGAAAGCGTAACAGACAGACAGAGTTACTTTCGCATTTATAATATTATATTAGTAGGGATTAGTAGGGATTTTAGAAAATGTACAAATTTAGAAGTCTTAACCTTATTAACATCATAAAGTGAAGCTTGCATGGGTCCAAGACAATACTTTCCATTATTTTCGTACACTTATTTTTAAGCACATAAGTACCTACTATTCCAACCCCAAAATTCAGCCACGAATGCTTAGAACAACTAAAAATTCACTTGACATTGGCGGAATCACTGCGTTGTTTCTAGACGCGGGATAGAGTCCATAATTAAAAGAAAAATTACAACAACTATCTACGCCAAACATAAATACCATCAACAAATCCTTATAATTTCAATCGGTTCTCAATCGAAACGTATTAACATCCCCGATAATCTACTCCCCGGTGGTTCCCTATGGAGGTTTCAATCCCCTTCTTGCCCTGAGGGATTACGGAGGGCTGTATGAACAAATCCTCTCTGCTTCAATTGAGTAGGGAAGGACGAAAGAGTCAATACGTGCGACTTACTGTGACATATAAAGTTCTTGAAAGTAGGAAAGTTTGTGTCTTGTAACTTGGAAAAATAGCGAAGGTTAGCCTCTAGGGTATCGAATAAGTACTCGTACAAAAACATCAGAGACAAAGGTGATGCGAAGTCTTTATGGCTTCAATCGCGTCGTCCGTGGGGCTAGTTTGCACAAAACAAGGTATTCGATAAATATTATTACACTTTGTACAGCTATAGCATGTCAAGCTAAACACTTGCAGTTTTATTTATTGATTTAATAACTTTATTGCACAAATTGTCTTCGTTTCCGTGGTTTTCAAACATTTGTGCAACGAATGTACCACGGGCCGAAAAGTATGTAGCTCTAAACATATTCGGTAGAGGGCACTTCCCGGAGGCTAACGGGTTGTTACAGCAGAAAAATTTTCATCGCCTACGATAACTTGCGGTTAGCTCAGTTGGAAGAGCAGCACGCGCGATACGTGAAGGTCGTAGGTTCGATTCCCGCACCGCAAGACGAGATAAAAAAATTATATTTCCAATATTTATTGTACAAATAAGTACAACCGGTGAACTTTATGCTAGGGGCATTCTCTACCAGTCAACCCTTGGGTCATGCAGATCGTAATTTGTTTATGGGTGCGGTAATAATGAATAAGTGCGTAAATAACTAGTACTAAGATATTATTATTTCTCATGTGCACGATATGAGGGCGGAACATAGCTCAAAATGTACACTAGCTTTATGATAAATACGTAGGTACTCATCGTTTATTTGATAACAGAGAGTAGCTGTATATAATTAAGAAAAAACTATCAAATATTAATTATCTTACTCTACATTGTTTTCCATAAAATCGATTCAAAAGATTATACAAAAAAGTTAAAGTAAACCCGAAGATATTCTTCCAAACGCTTTTTATTTGTAAAACATTGTGCTCATATTAAGGGAGTACTGTCAAAACTTGTAATCCGTCATTTTGTGGCTGCGGCCATCTTGAATCGATTTCCATCAAAGATAGCTTAGAAAACTTTCACTAATCACCTTTCAAACAAAAAAATAACAAAATTGGTACACACGCTCCGGAGCTACGATACCACAAACAGACAAACAGGCACGTGAAATTAAAAAAACCCGTCGTTTTCGCGTCTGAGGGTAAAAATAACTTTCAAAACGATAGAACCTATATTTTCGGGCACGCTCAGTTTCGTAGCGTCCACCTACCGTATGAACTCTTCGATTTATACTTTTTGCCTCAACAAAACTTTCGAAGGCTTGTACAACATGAGCAACATGAACACGTCCGTTTTATTGCTAGCGGCCGTTATCTTTTAGTCCTGCTCTCTTTAGCTCAGTCAACCGGATGTAATGCGGCGGCCTGTCAAGTCAATTGAGATACTTTTTTCGCAATAGCCGTCCGAATAGCGTTGTTTGATGAATATTTTACAATGTGATTAAAGTAAACTACGTAATCGTGCTCAGTTTGAAATATATTTTTATTTGTGTCTCTTCTTTTACCAACATCTTTGCTAGAATTGAAAAAAAATCGGGATATTAAGTCAAAGTAAAAACTATAAGAGTATTTAAACTAAAAAAACAGTTAAAAAAAATATCTCCCCTACTTACCTACCTAACCACCTAACACTAATAAAAATACCTTGATGTATGATGTTGACCGTATAATGACGTGCACTAATATGTAAACAAGCTCATTCTAAAGCGAATCTTATAGTAACGTCATAAGAGCTCAAGTGTTTTTTTTTATTGCTCGCGACTGTAACGAGTATATCCAATTAAAATTTTTAAGTCCGTAAAGTTTCGGAATAAAAATTAAAGTAAAATAAAGATAATTTACTTTTCATTTCTTTAAGATATTGGATCACGCCGCTCTAGCATACTTTGAATATTAAAAAAATATAGAAAAGCATTTTCATCTCACACTAAAACGATAATACTTTGACGTGCCGTTGATCATACATCAAAACGAATACAATGTTAAATCCGTAATCTAATTAAATTCTTAATCTCTCTGAACTTTAAAAGACTTCTTCTTAACATTTATATAAAATAAAGCTAAAATAATAATTAATATTTAAAACAACGCTCAGATACTCTGAGAGCCCTAATGGTGACAAATTATTACTTCATTATATTTGATTTGAGAATTCTCTTTGTGAATTAGTGAAACCAAATTGTTATGAATGTCGTAATTTTTGTTCTTTTAGCTTACGAATATTAATTACTTAATAGCTAGTTTATGTTCATGAAATGGCAGGGGAACATCAACATTTAATATTGCGTATCTCATATTTAGAACCTACATTACCTTGTATTAATATGACGCTGGGGTGGCAGTTTAAGCAAATTGGGGGGCGTAGTGTGGCGTATGGGGAGCGTGGCATGGTAAAGTTGAGGGGGATCATGGCGTGCTGTGGCTATAGCCACCAATAGCTACCCAATACCCAATAGGGTATGTATTGTCCAATTGGCCATACATAGAAAGTTTACTTCCCAATATTTTTTATGCTGTTTGAATATAAAAACCAAAAATAGAATATCCAGTTTTAACAATTCCCGTGGCGTATGTTATGTTTGTTTAAAACTTTGTTTTATTGACGTTTGTATAAGTTAAAATAGTGCACAACGTGTTTTGTTTACATTTAGTCGGCTGAAACCGACGTATTAAGTCATCATCCCAGAGCGGGACGATCTGCACATGAGTATTTATAAATGGCGTCCCGCAGCGGGACTTCTACTACATAAATATAAATAATAATAAATAAATAAATAATAAAATCTTCATTATCCTCATCACAATTCACACATATACAATTTTTAGGTGACAAATATAATTAATATGTATATAAAGAGAGAAAAGTATAAAATATGGATTGTGTGAGACTGATGCCTGTGAAAGATATGTAATATCTGTAGTACAGGTCATCCGGCTCCCACCACCTCGGAGTAAAAGATTTCGTAAATTTAGAGTTAGTAAGGCTTAAGTTAAATAGGCTAAAAAGTATGTGAATGCGTAAGTGTTTGTGAGAGAGAGTGTGTGTGTGTGTGTGTATGTATATGTGTATAATAGTAGCAGGTTTAGTAGGTATTTGTGTTTGATTATTATGTTTTTTTATGTAATTGTAAATAGATAGTTTTCAGTTTGATCATAATCTTTGTTCAGAAGTAAGGAGCGTACATTTCTTTTACATTCATAGAAAGTAAGATTATAAATAGGTATTTCTGCATTTAATTTATTGTATAAGTAAGGGCCCAGGTAGTAAAAGCATCTTTTAGTAAATTTGTAGGAAGTTGATGGAACAATACAAATTTTATCCTTACGACGTTTTGCAATTTCCTTATAGGCTGTTTTCCTGTGTTGGTGCTGGATGGTTGCCAAGATGAACAGTTGCCGAACGGTCAGAACCTTACAAATTTTATAGCGTAAATAAAGAATAGCGTGTGGCACTGGAAGGGTTATATGTCCTGAACTTACTGATATTTAGTGTGTTCCTTTGGATGTTATTACTTACGACACTTAAAATTAAATGGCTATAAATGTTGCCAAGATGCAAAACGGAAATCCAACAGAATTGACAGAAGTCAATGTCCGTCCCGCTCGCCTTGCCTCTACAGAGGTCCTCGTATAAAGTATATTTTGCGAATTCAAATTTGTATCCTACGTTTTGTGAGCAAGGTGGCTCACTCTACTATGATAGATAGATAGATAGATATACTTTATTGCACAAAACTTTACAGAAATAGGTTTTACAGATTGATTATAATACAATTTAGGCGGTCTTATCGCTAGAAAGCGATCTCTTCCAGACAACCTTAACGTAGAGGAAATAGTAGATGGCGAGAAATGGGTACGGCCGTGCAACATTAATAAAGTTTTATTTCTTGAATTATATTCATAGTATAGCAACTTAAACATACTTAAACTCATAGATATATATAACATAATATATATTTATATATATATATATATATACAAATAAACATGCTTATCAAATATAAAATTAAGTAAAGTATTTAGACTCAAAAAAAAATATATAATAATAATAAGTTAATATGGAAAAGTGTATGAAACTTACTAACAACCAACATGCCCAGCTAAAATTATAGATAGAGGTCATAATTTAACATTAATCAAGTGAGAGGAAGTACGATTTAACCCTGGCTTTGAAAATGGGAAGGGTCTCAGATAATCTGATAGATAAAGGTAAAGAATTCCATAAGCGTATAGATTGGACAGTGAAGGATTGGGAATAGAATTCAGAAGAATGAGTAGGAAAGGTAAGGAGAAGTTTACGTGAGGACCGCATATCACGATCCTGGTTGGGCTGCAAGAAACGGTAACGTTCTTTAAGATAGGGAGGAGCAAGAGGATTAAATAGAACATTAAATAGGCAAGATAAAACGTGGAGGTCACGGCGTCGGCGTATAGGAAGCCATTTAAGCTGAGCTCGAAATTCAGAGACATGGTCATACTTGCGTAGGCCGAAGATGATGCGGATACAAAAGTTTTGAAGACGCTCAAGCTTGTCAAGATAGATAGATAGATACACTTTATTGCACAGAAAATTTACAGAAATTGGTTTTACAGACATATTTAAGTACAATATAGGCGGTCTTATTGCTAGAGAGCAATCTCTTCCAGACAACCTTTAGGTAGAGGAAATAGTAGACATCGAGAAACGGGTACAGCCGTGCAAAATGCTTGAGAAAAATACTAACAGAAAATATCAATATAAATACCATAACAAGATAAAAATATAAAAAAAAATACGTAAAGATAAATAAAACTATAATAAACAAATAAATACCTATATAATAAATAAATATATAAATTTCCATAAAGTATTTATGATATAAACAAATAGAAATAAATATATGAAATTAAATTAATTACCAACAAAGCTTAGCATTATTTAAATACTTTGATAAAGGATACAAGTTCGGATTTAGTTAAGAGAAAGAAAGAAAGTTTATACTCTTGATTTGAAAATGGGAAGGGACTCAGATTCCCTGATAGGTAAAGGAAGGGAATTCCATAAGCGTATGGACTGGACAGTGAAAGATTGTGAGTAGTATTCAGAAGTATGAGTAGGAAAAGTGAGTAGAAGTTTACGGGAAGATCGCATACCATGCTCATTGATGGGTTGCAAGAAATGGAATCGTTCTTTCAGATACGGAGGGGATAGAGGATTAAATAAAATATTATAAAGAAGAGATAAAAGATGGAGGTCACGTCGTCGACGAATAGGAAGCCAGTTAAGCTGAGCCCGAAAATAGTTCATTAAGATTAGAGTAGCAACAGTCTGCATAATCAAGAATAGGCAACAGTAAAGCCTGCTCCAGTGCAATTTTGGTGGGTATGGGTAAGAAATTGCGTAATCTATTAATAGACCCAGCAGATGCAAACATTTTCCTGCTAACCTCGACGACGACGACGCACTTAACAAGTTTAATCACCAGCGTAAAGACTAAGTTTCCAATTTTCCAACTCAAACAGAAGACCCTAGTTCGTAGACTGTTACTTCCGTCATCGGCGAATTTTCTTGTGTTTTTCCGAGATCGATATCCTTTTGGAGACAAAACAAAATAAATAACAGAAAATTCCTCGGACCCCCGCTGCGGGTTTCGAGATATTAGTAGCGACCCTGCGACAGACAGACACAATCGTGGTCCAGGTATTGTGTCGGGCCGGCATTGTTAGTATTTTACATCGGACTGCTATTGGAAATGGGTTGAAGGGCAAAACGAGAAATGTCGCTAAAAAACATTTTGTATTTGCCTTAAAAAAATGTTTTTTGTGTATTAACCTTTATCATTATTCTTGACTACTAAGAAACTCTTATATTTATGCTCACGCTAATTAATTTCCGATACAACGGGTTGAAAACGTTTGATAAATACCAAATGAGCAATAGAATAGGACCTTATAAACGATAACCTAACATTAACCGATATTATTCATGTCATTTTTTTACTGTTTTGTACACAGTAATACTTGCACGTGTTATTTTATGTTACCGGTCCATCGAACGATAAACCCGTGTCATTATTTAGCTTCCTTGCCATCGAGGTTTCTCTTAGTAGAAACGGTAACACAATCCAGGTATGACTACAGTATAGAAATATAATAAAACGACGCTTTATGATTATATTTATCCAATACTTACCAGAGATTGGAATCAAAGTATTATACCCGGGTTCGATTCCCGATCAGGTCAATTTGGAAAGCGAACTTATCTAAATTGACCTGCGTTTGGGTGTGCTGGGATGACGCCCACAGTTAGTATGCGTCGTCTGGTGATATCCATAGTACTAGGAAAAACCTTAATTCACACCAATCATCTGGCCTCAGGTAATTGGTGTGATTGTCTGGCGCATTTATTTATTTATATGAAATTAAAATAAAACGACTGAAATAAACACACAGTTAATTACACTTTTTAATATTTTTCATTCAAGTCTTACCAGTGATTAACTTACAGTTTATTTATGAAAACAAGATAATGCATTAAAATATTATTTCTTGGCCATAATAAAAAGGCTATTTAACCTAATCGTATCCGAGTCATTTTGGTCGTTTATTCTTTAAATATTTATAGACTGTAGTGTAGCTATACCTATTAGATAGTCGCCGTAAGATTTAGATCGTTTGTTCGAGGTTCCTCGTCCCCAAGATGAAAGTAATCATTTTACGTGCCTTCAACCTCCGTGTCATGATTCATTTATCCAGTAATGTTTCGATTACCTTTTTCCGGCCACAACTCAATTTTCCTGAGAATTCTTAAGCGATAGGTCCATGAAATGAACGGCCTCCATGAATTTGCCCAATTTGGATTGGTGATTAAAAAGAGAGTTACAAAAACAGTGTTCTGAAAATATATAAGAGCCTGGACGTAAATTTTCTCACCAAATTATTGTTTCAATATCTTTTCCTTGTAGTTATTTCACCGTGTCGAATTTAATATAAAAGTAATAAGATTATTTTTTTGCTTATGGCAGGTTCCAATATTTTACGATTCGTAATGTGTCAAAATGACTATCCAACCGACTACGAGTCGTTAATTCCAAGGCTTTCTCTTTGAAATGTAGGTAATTTAGAATAAAACAATTTAAACTTTTAACTAAACATCGAAGGGGGTTTCAGCTGGCCTCAAGCGGTGAAATCCCGCTTGGCCATTGCCAAGATAATCTCATTGAGAGCAACCAACTACACTAGACTCGTGATGATACTGACCGAATGTCAGCCTAACACAAAAACTGCAATCTTTCCTATGTCACTCTTATAATACTATAGCATAGAAAGTTGATACGCATAAAAAGATCATCCGTATAAAATTATTTAACGGGTCAAAACACAACGCCATTTTTATTTAGTAGTTAATATGAACTACTTACTGGGCAGTATGGCAGTAAATGTTTAAAATGGAACGCGAAAGTCTTATAGCTTATAAGATCATCCATAGGTTATACATACACCCGACCGCATTTTTTTCATAGAAGCGCAGTATATTGGCTCCTCCCAGCCTGATGATAAGCAAGAGAGGAACCCACATCGCGATGACTACGGATTTGATACCGAAATATCCTATCCATTAGCATCGCCATACTGGCCCGCAAGATGTATCTTCACGTTGCTTTTGAAAGGTTCCATATCAAAAGAAGGAGGAAATACAGGAGCATGGATTTTCATATCAGATATTCACAATATCAATGATGACCTCCGTTGCCGAGAGACGAGCGGGCCGGACTTTGGCGTCGCGTCGTCTAAGGATCAGGTTTCAATCCCCGGTCGGATCAATATGGAAAACGAACTTTTATATATTGTCTCGGTTCTGATTGTTGTGGTACCGTCGTTGTTTCTGATTTCTATAACACAAGTACTTAAGCTACTTACCATAGAATTAGAGCAATGTATGTGATGTTGTCCTTTTTTTTATTTTTCTATTAATTCTAAACTGTTCCCTCCAAACAAAACAACACACCAAAAACGTTGACGTTGCGCAAACGAGAATCAATCCCACGATTCCTGAGCCAAGAATCTAAACAACCCGCTACGAATGCGCGAGTAAATTTATCACGCCCTTAACAAATGTTAAAATCGATAAAATTCAGTGTGTCAGCACCTGATTGGCTAACAATATGAGTGCGATGTGGTATCAGCCTATGAACAGTACAAAAACTTTGCGAGAAATTGACGTATTGCGTAAGCTATTATGTAAATATAATAGACTAGAAATACTAATAAGCACGTACTTGCTAAATCTTGAGATGAGTAATCTCGCTTAGATAATTAAACATAACCCCTCAGCGAATTGCGATAATGGTTCTAAATACTATTTGCCCCTTGGCAATTCAGCAGTTCATGTATATTAAGATGATCTTCAGATAATCGCTTAGTAGTAATAGCGTGTGTATTATAATGCTTAATAGTTGAAATTGAAGATTTATTCAGCGCAATTGGAACGTGCTCATAAGATATTGATCGTAGATTACCAGCAGATCAAGTTCTTAGATTAACACAAACAAAGCACAAATCCGACCATTGAGTATGAATATATAGAGTACCTACAGTAGCGTAAGGCCTAAAATGCACTAGCGGCTAACAGCGATGCGGCGTCTCTCACCTCCTAGTGCCTATTGATGGCGCCATGGGAATGTGTATATTATCTATTACCATATATACTTCGGTCTGCCATCACGTAATTTACCTGTGTAACAATTTAATGTTGATATTTGCCCAATGTACCTTTGGTGAGAGAAGAATTTATGGAAGAAGAATGCTGCTTAACATTTTCCGCTGCTACCGTACAACACAAACAAAACTGTAAAAACTAAGAAAATATTCCAACGTAGAGCTCAGCCCTCAAATGTATTCCAAACAACAGGCGCTAAACAAGCTTGCTTGGGAACGTGCTTCAGAAACAAACTCTTGTTATCCTACCTTCGGTTTTAACCAATGGTCCTCAATATGTTTTGGTGCATAATCATACTTGAAAGTGAAAAAGAACGCCACGGTCACTAAATGTTACTTGCCAGCCGTTTCATCGCGTTATTTAGATGTAATGAAATGTTTTTTACCAAAAAAAACCACTTCAAATATGTTAAAATTACAAAATCCGTCAAGTGAGTAATCTTTTAAAAACTGCATCAAAATACTTTTCAGGCAAACGCGAGACAATCGCGGACGAACACACAAAGAGACAGACAGGTTTTTAATATATCACTCCATATAAAATAATCAAGAAAAATATGTTTAGGTCATTTAATGCATCACAGAATTACAAAGTTTGAGAACTCCTGTCCAAACCTAATGCAGAAACTTTAACAAGCAAACACACCTATGTATTAAAGGTAAGACTATTTTTATAACTAGCTAGAGAGCAATTTTTGTCACTATAATTAGAAAACAAAGTTTCTTTTCGCGCAAAGGATTTTGATGCAGTTATTTCAACAGTTAGAGTGATTCAAAAGGTTGGTTTCAACATAGCACCCATACGAAGACGGATAGTGGGAGGCTGGTCTCATCACCTTCATGGGTGTTAATATAAGTTTAGAAATTCGAGAACGCAATTAAAAATGCCACTAACTCTAACTGCATACTTTTTGAGTTCCGATTTTTCATCTAGCTTTGCGAAATATAAAAATGCATCGTTATTCGTTTAAAACGGCTGGACCGATTTGCCTAATGATGGTTTTGAAATATTTAAGAAGGTAGAGGGGGAGTTTAAAAGGTCTTTTTTTTATAGTAGCGCAGTATATTGGCTCCTCCCAGCCTGATGGTAAGAAAGAGAGGAACCCACATTGCGATGACAACGGATTTGATATCAAAATATCCTACCCGTTAGCATCGCCATACTGGCCCGCAAGATGTTTCTCCACGCTCCTTTTGAAGGAATCCATGTCAAAGGAGGAAACACATGAGCCGGCAACGAGTTCCACTTCTTTATGGTCCGGCAAAGATAAGAGTTACCGAACTTTTTGGTTCGTGATGGAATATTTTCCACGGTGAAGCGATGACATCGTTGGTCTAAAAAAGGCGCTAACTATTAAACTATTTTTTGTTGCCGTAACCTTCATTTGTTAGGAATATATTAATATGGGTAGTAATTAGTGTTTTGCGACAAAATACCTAATACTGAAACATAATGAGTTCAAATATTTCAAAGAACTTTCAAATTCTATATCTTAAGACGTAGGTACTTCAATAAATCTATCTTCATACCTTTTGAATGCCAAGTTTAGCAATCTTCCAAAAGTTTCTGAGAGCGTATTCAATCAAATCCGTTTTGTTTCATATGAACAAAACTTTTTAAACATGTTCCGAGTTGTTTCATTTATGCATAAAGTTAGAATGTTCGTTTATTAGAAATTGCTATAGAAGTAAGTATGTACTTACACACCAATGAAGCTCGTACAGTAACTAATGTTGCTTTTGATTGAATTGACTTTGTACCGACCTTAAATCGTTAGCTTAAGAACGTATAGCGAACTGTAAGTATTTACTGTGAAATGCTGTTGACCTTACAAAAGAGAAATCACATAAAAGTGAGGACTCCGTAGCCGAGAGGCGACCGGCCGGACTTTGGCACCGCGCTATCTCTAAGGTCTTGGATGACAGCAATATGGAAAATGAACTTTTCTCTGTGGGTATTTGTTCTGATTTTTGGAACACAAGTGCTTTCGCTACTAACCACAGAATCAGAGGAACGTATGTGTCCATTATTAGTGTTATTTTCGAAATTACGTTTCGAATTTTAAATTATAAAATTTATCAAATAAAATGCCATATCTTTTTATCTTTAAAATTATCAAAATGTAAAACTTATAAATAAAAAATTGCCCCTGATCACTCCCAAGAGACATGGTGTCAAGAAGACTGTGTTCCCTCTTTGTATGGCCAGACTTATTCTTCTGGTCTAGGAAATGGCCGGCCCTCTGATCTCCCAACGCTTCTTGAGCCGATTAGCTAAATAATTGAATTAAAACTATGATTTTAACTATCTATTCTTATTATTATCATTATATTGCTTACTATATTAACTAGTAACCAGAAATAAATGAACAAATACCTAATAAAATTAGTATTTTAAATCTTTGATTTGTTCAGCGATAAGTTAAAGCAGACGTCAGTCTTATCTGTTCGGTGATCAATATAAGCAAATGTCAGACTCCAATATTAGATAATAAAGGGAAATATTCCATCACGAAAAAAAATTGTTTACTCCTATCTTTGCCGCTAGTATGGCGGTGCTAACGGATAGGATATTTCGGTATCAAATCCGTTGTCATCGCGATGTGGGTTCCTCTCTTACTTACCATCAGGCTGGGAGGAGCTAATATACTGCGCTACTATAAATAAAAAAAACTCAAAAAATGTAATGGAAGGTCGTACGATGGGCTAATTTTTTGTGTGTCAGTTATTATATGTCACCAAACATGAAATATTGACGTCAATCCATAGGGTAATGTGACTATTGCGTGACACGAGACAACGTGTGGAGAATTCGTGTTGGGCGTCTTAAATTTGGTATAAATCACTGTCGTGAAGTTCACAGAAATGTTTGTTTTTTATATAATCTGTGATGTTTTGCTAACTATTTTCGTAAAATAAATAGATACACACAAAATAAAGTCGTTAATTTCCAAAGCTAAGCACAGGCCTTACCATAAATATCTAGTGCGCGATACACCGAGGTAATGAAATAGACAATGCTTGGTACAATGATGCATTAAAGATGACGAAGAGAAAACACATAACAATAAGCTTAACCTAGGACCTCATTACCACTTAACATCAGGTGCGATGAGGTCAATCTAGTGTAATATATAAAAAAATTACATTTAGACACAATACGTTAAAAAAAAGTTAGCGCGGCGTTAACACACCTCTCCACTAAACTTTGATAGAAAAAATCGTTTTTATTTTATTGAAAAACTAACTGACAGACTAATTAAGAGTCATTGTTCATTTAATCGAGTCATCATACGTTTAAAAAAGATTTATTTTATGAAATCTAGGTATATGTGTAGCCCTTATTGTGAATTTGACTATTCCATTTTATTACCTGGCTGGCCTCATTATAATCGCCCACCTGTATCAGACGAAACTGGATATTTCAGTGGAACTTTGCCAGCATTTGATATTTTAATTACACCACCTTGTCTTACGTTATCGCAATTTCCGTGGCCTCCTTTAAGCAAGTCTCACATTTAGCCGAATTAGGAGTTTCCAGGGATACGAGGAATTAATATGGAGTAGCGTCAGAAAAGACATGGAAACGAAAATATAATAACTACCTGTTACCCGCGACTTCATCCTCGTTTTTTCTGGATAAAAAGTATCCTATATGATATTTTAGTATGTTATCAATTTTTTTTTAATTTCTTCCAAAATCGTTTCGTATTTTTTGCGTTTAAGAGTAAAAACATCCGGACATCCAAGATTTCTTCCAAATTAGATAAAAATTTAGTAGTTGGTAAATAATTTAGCCGTTTTGTGTCCCGCTGCTAGGTAAAAACTTCATCACAATATATACCTATATATGTATATATATATATATATAGAACCGGCAAGAAGCTCGACACTTATGTACTCTTTTCATCGGAAAAAAGGATAATTTACAATTACCTTCGGAATTCGGAAATTTTATTTTTTGTCTCTGTCGAATTGTATAGATTAAAGAAGAGACAACCGTACCGTCGTTGTTTCTGATTCATGTAACACAAGTCCTTTAGTTAATAATCATAGCATAAGAGCAATGTATGTAATATTGTCCAATTTTAAATTTATTTATCACTTTTTGTTCTGACGGTCCTTTTTACGGCGGCACAACCTGGCGAAAATAAAGTTCCTCAGATGCAAAGGAATTACGCATGGTTGTTTGTTTGTCACACTGTGCGTATCGCGGGCACGTGTACAACTGTGTCCAAGACTAACTTTGACAGAAGGGAATTTATGGAACCTTTAAGAGCAATGTTCTTCAGTTGATTACCTACAAGAGAACTATGTACAGTCAGCAGCTTTAGTTTGTAAACAACTCAACACCTTGTCACATTCAGTTAACTGTGTATCTGAATTGCTTAGTTACGCGGAGGTTAATGTGACAAGGTCCTGAGGTGTCAACTAACTAATGATGCTGCCTGTACTGTTTCGAATAAATAAATAAATAAATGCGCCAGACAATCACACCAATCACCTGGTCTCAAACTAAGGTTTTCCCTTGTACTATGAGTACCAGACGACGGATACTAACTGGGGGCGTCATCCCAGCACACCCAGACCCAAGTCATTTGAGAAAAGTTTGTTTTCCAAATTGACCTGACCGGGAATCGAACCCGGAACCTTACGCGCTTTGGGCGCCTACCTTAGCCATTGCGCCACCGAGGTCGTCAAACGTGGTCGTGGAAAAAAACCTTTTTGTGTTGGATAGTCAATTTATCGAGGAAGGTTTTAGGCTACATAACATGACACTGTGGCTAATAGAAGCGAAGAATCAGTGGAAATGTGGGGAATATCCGTTACCTCTCTCAGGGGCTCCCCCCTATTCGACCTAAATTTTGTCATTTTCTTCAGTATTTGTTGTCATTGCTGCAATATAAATCTATAGTCTATGAAAATTCAACGCGTCTGTCACGGTTCATGACATAACAGCATGGTGACAGACGAATAGACAGACAGACATACAGCGGAGTTTTAGTACAGAAGCAGCCCGACTGGCGAAATAATTCCACCTTACAGAAGACCGCCACCAAATAACAAACACTTCTGTTTTGTTGTGTTCCTGCGTGTTAGTAAGGTTTCCAAGTCCTGGAGGAGTGCTACATTAGTAGCAGGGGCAAGCCTTCAAGGTAAGGGCGACAAGTCCAGTAACAGCTTTATTATGCTGTACCTTCTTTTCGCCCTTAAGCAAGGACCTCATTACCACTTAACGTCAGGTGGGATGAGGTAAATTTTGAAGTTCAATTAAAAAAAAGGTAAGAAATAAAAGTAGCCTCCACTCAGGTAACCGTTACGCAACCAACACTAGTTCCTAAAACTCGGAGCAACCTTTAACTTCAATCATAGTTAGAATCCAAAGCAGGCCCTAAATTACAATGGTCTCCCGGGACCCTTCGCAAGCTCCATCCCTATTTCCCGCTACGTAAGGATTTCCAACGTGCCTGTGGGACCGCTTACTCCTCACCTTGGCCTACCCTTTTTTTATCCTTTACTCAGATCCCGACAAAAATCGGACGCAATAGTGATGTGCCTGTGCACACGTCCAACGGAATAATGGGGGGTGTTGACTGGTTATAACACAACTTTATACAACAACTAGTGGCCGCCTGCGTTAGAAATATAAAAAAAAAAAACATAAAATAATAAATATCTAGAATTCTAGACACATTTTTAGAATTAATGAAGTCAAATACGAACTGCAACTTTGAACCCTGTTTTACCCCCTTAGGGGGTGAATTTATAAAAATCCTTTCTTAGTACTTCCCTTCGCTATAAAAGGAACCCTTGTGCAAAATTTAATGTTTCTAAGCCTTATAATTTAGACCCTGCGTAGATATCAGTCAATCACTTTCACATAATTCGATTTAGGTATATGATAAACTAGTATTTGCCATTAAAGTCAGCTTTTATGAAATAAAAATTACACCAAACGCTTTCATATTGAATATTGAGTTTTGAATGTAAAAACAAAATCAGTAGGCACTTCTAGCTGTTGAAACCTAATTTCAATGTCAGCTTACTTTTAAATTCGGTTTCGTAGTATCAATGCATCACTAGCTACGTAAAGATTCAGACCTATTCCACGTAATCGAGAACAGACGTTTTCGCAAACGAATAAAGGAAAGTTGGTAAGTGTTATTCTACTATTTATTTATTCGCCAACCTATTACGGCCTGCGCAATTTAGAAGAACATAAGTTTCGTGCAGACTTTAAAACTTAGTTTGTACTGAACTGGTTATTTACTACGCAGGTTTATGGGGAAAGAACTTTATCCACTATTTATCAGTATTAATTATTATTATGAACCTGAAGACCAGTATTCATTTTTTTTTTATAAATAAAAAAAAAGATAAATCACAGTCCAGGTGGAGTGACAATTTGCGCAGGACGGCTGGCAGGAGCTGGATGACAGTCGCCGAAAATCGAGCGAAGTGGCGAACATTTGGAGAGGCCTAAGTCCAGCAGTGGACTGCAACAGGCTGATGATGTCAAAGTCAAAGTCAAAGTCAATATTTTTTTATTCACATAGATTACATTAGTAATACTTATGAATAGTCTCTATATAAAGCAAATGAAGCTACCTCCGGTTCGGAACCTATAACTAAAGAGAAGATACCGGCAAGAAACTCAGTAGTTTTTTTTTACAAATGAAAGCTACACTTATTACTAATTTTGCACTAAGACACACAGTTAGTTTGTCAATTGTAAAATAAAATTTTTAAATCAATTATTAAAATAATAATAATAATAATAATAAAGCAAAGGTATTTGTAAATTAAATTAACTGTATGACTCACATGCGTCATCGAGGCCCAATTCTGACATTGATTGAGAAAATGCGTTACATATATATTTGTAAAATAATATAAAACACGTAGGTACAGGCGAGCACACTAGTCACTGATCCACACGTTCCTGTCATTCAAATACTCTTCCACTTTGTAGTAGCCTTTTTTCAAAAGACAACGTTTGACAAATGTCTTAAATTTGTACAAAGGTAACTCAACAATAACTTGAGGGAGTTTATTAAACATTTTTATGCTTAAAGCAACAAATGAATTACCTATTTTATGTAGTCTACGCTTAGGAACAGCAAGCTTATTTTTATTTCTGGTGTTAATGCTATGATTGTCTGATTTTTTAGGAAATGTATGCAAGTTTTTGTATACATGCATTAAACAGTCGAGAATGTATTGAGATGCGACTGTTAAGATGTTAATTTCCTTAAACAATTCTCTCAGCGAGTCACGTGGTCCTAGCTTGTACATGGCTCGGACGGCCCTCTTTTGTAAAACAAATATAGTTTGAATATCGGCCGCAGATCCCCATAATAGCAGACCGTAAGACATGACGCTGTGAAAATAGCTAAAATAAACCAATCTTGCTGTTTCCATATCTGTTAGGTACCTTATCTTTCTGACCGCATAAGCAGCCGAACTCAGTCTTCCAGCCAGGTTAGATATGTGGGGAGACCACTGTAATTTTGAGTCTAAAGTTATGCCAAGAAATACTGTCGAGTTAATAACTTCGATATGTTCATCATTCATTTTTATTATAGTATTGACCTGCCTTACGTTAGGCATTGAAAACTTAACACATTTTGTTTTCTTGGCATTTAGTAAAAGATTATTGGATGTAAACCAATGAAGTATTTGATTCAGGGCATCATTAATCTTATCAGCATTGTCACTCTGTCTATTAGTTTTAAAAATAAGAGATGTATCATCAGCAAATAATACTATCTCACATAAGTATTTTGTATAAAAGGGCAGGTCATTGATATAAATTAAAAATAGTAATGGTCCCAATATCGAGCCCTGGGGCACTCCCATGAACAGAGGAGCGCCAGAAGAGTTTGATCCATTTACGCTAACTTTTTGAGTACGGTCAGACAGATAGGATTGAATAAGACTAAGTGATTTGTTCAAAACACCATAATGCCGCAGCTTCAATTTCAATGTTTGATGATCTACACAATCAAACGCTTTTGATAAATCACAAAATACACCTACGACATCCTGCTTTTTATCCCATGCATCAAACACATGCTTGATGAGAGCCACTCCCGCATCAGTTGTAGATTTTCCCTTAGTAAATCCATATTGATTATCATGAAATAACCTGTTAACTGAGAAATGACAAAGCATCTGATTAAATATAATTTTTTCAAAAATTTTACTAAATGCGGGTAAAATTGATATGGGTCTAAAATTCGATGGGTCACTTTTATCGCCGCTTTTAAATAAAGGTATTATTTTACTAACTTTCATTAAATTTGGAAACTGACCATCATCGATACATTTATTAAATATAAAAGCCAGTTGAGGAGCAACAGCATGTATGATATTTTTCAACACTTCTACTGAAATACCCCACAAATCCTCAGTTTTTTTCATATTAAGCTCCTTAAAAGCTTTCAAAATCTATATATATAAAAGGAGAAACTGACTGACTGACTGACTGACTGACTGACATATCAACGCACAGCCCAAACGGCTAAACGTAGGCACTTGAAATTGGGAAGGGACGTAGCTTAGGTACCGTAGGGGTGCACTAAGAAAGGAATTCCCGAAATTCCCACGGGAACGGGAATTAGCGGGAAAATCCTTTTGTATGAAAAATCTAAACCGCTTAAGTTAGACGCTTGAAATTTGGCATGCAGGTACCTTAGTAAATATAAAGTTTAGTTATGGCTGTATTTTGAGAAATTCCCACGGGAACGGGAGTTAGCGGGAAAAAACTTTTGTATGAAAAAATCTAAACCGCGTAAGTTAGATGATTGAAATTTGACATGCATATACCTTAGTGAATGCAAAGTTAAGTCATGATTGGATTTTCCAAAATTCCCATGGGAACGGGAATAGCGGGAAAAACTTTTGTACCGCGAGTTAGAGGCTTGAAATTTTTTAGTATATGGGTATCTTAGCAAATGTACAGCTTCATGGGAATGGGAAACATCTTTTTCATGAAAAAATACTGCACTAGCGCCAGATTCAGAATAATTGTTATGTTGTTTTTTAATGTATTTTCTCAAAAAAAAAAAAAACTTTTTAAAATTTTTGAATGCAACATTCATTATTATTTACATTCGACACACACCGAGACGAACACGCCACGCGGACGAAGTCGCGGGCAAAAGCTAGTAGTTTTATAATTAACATAATCAAAGTTGAAGGGAGTTGTGCACTCATCCACGTGCGATTTGAGCAGGGACTCAGCAAGGCACGGATTTGAGGATAAGCCATTTGTTGTTGTGACCGGGATATTGGAAAAGAAAGATTCAAAAGCGTTTGCTATTTCAGCATCTTTTTCGAGAATACTATCATTAACTTTAAGAGAGAACTTGTGAGTATGTATGTTGTTTTTACAAGTCTCTTTGTTAATAATTTGCCAAGTTACTTTACTTTTATTTGTAGCCTTCTTTATTTTATTCTTGAGAAAATTTGACTTTGCTATCGCACAAACCTTCTTAAACAATTTCGAATATTTTCTAACATATTCTACTACTGAAGAGTCATTAGAATTAGCTTTTAAATCATATAGTTCAAATAATCTACGTCTACTTTTGTATATACCTGACGTAGCCCAGTCACTAAATGTTGTTTTTGAACTATTTATTTTTATAGTTTTTTGAGTAAAAACATTGTTAAATGCTTTTTCGACAGTGTGAAATAATTTTCCATAACAATGATCACTGCTGTTATTTGATTTGAAGTTTAGCAGAGCCACTTTTTCGCATACATTTGTTTTAAATTTTTGTACACGATTTGCGGTGATAGGTCTACAAGTAACATATGAAGATTGAGGGGCACGATGATGTTCGAACACAGCTAATTGACCGCTATGGTCGGAGTTAATAAAATTTATAATATATTTTGAAATGCTACTACAGTTGCAGAATATATTATCGAGACAAGTAGCCGATGTGGCGGTGACACGTGTGGGTTCGTTATAAAGTTGAGTTAAGTTATATGATTTAAACAAATTCAAGAACCGAGTGGAATTCTGTGAATTATCAAGGATGTTAACATTAAAATCGCCACATACAACTATTTTTTTATTTGAAATTCGATGAGGCCAGTTAGATAATCAAATTATTCCAAGAAATAAATAAAATTTAATAGAATACATCAAAGATCAGTGGAGGGAATAATACATACGTACAGTACTTTCTCCCGGAGGCGTAGACAGAGATCGACGTTTACCACATACAGCATAGCAAGCCGGCTCCTGGCGGCTCTTTTTGGCTCCCGCGGGACGATTCCCGCGGGAGCTATCATCATCGTGTCTCGATAGACATGATGGTTTGCTAGACACATTGCATTCTAATTTTTTATCTGTTTTATCAAATTCATTGCGTTCCCAGTTTGACTTTTTGTAGGGGTCAACCGATCCCAGAGCATTTTATCATGCTAATGTCTAGACTCTTTTCTAGTCACCGCATGGCAGACCTTGCATTAGAAGGAGCGGTAAAGAGGCAAAATGGAGAATGCCACTTGTTAACATATATATAAAACAAGTAAGTGTTTAAAAAGGCAGAGTCCCACAATACTGTTAACACAGTTCATTATGTATCTGAATAATAAAAAAAACGCCGAACTAATAAATCCCATGCCGTAAACCGCAAAATACAAAGCCAAGTTGGCTTTTGGAGAAACCTTTTTCAATTACTCATTTTGATAACATCAAAAAAAAGACAAAATAATTCTTATAAACTCAAACATAGAACCCACAGATTCAACTTTCCTTGAATTTAAAATCTAAATTCCAATTTCAAAAATGTCACATTAGGACAGAACGTACAATCCTGTTATTTCAAAAATGTGCAAGGAAAATTTGATTAAGAGCCAAAACAGCAATTTCATTCCAGCCCGACTGGCATATTGTGTGTATCTTTTGGGCCGTGTAGGAGCTAAATCATGGCGCGCGTTTTGCGCAATCATCCTGCCGCCAAAACAAATGGTGTACGTACAATCTCATTGTGCTTGCCACAGTGCGCAAACTACAGTGAAGTAGCACTAGGTGTACTATCACTTCGTACTCATGATCGTAATCAATTCATTTATGCCCGATTCCAATATTTTACTATTCGTAATGTGTCAATAATTACTATCCGTTTTTCTCCAACCGACTACGAGTTCTTGAATAATACCGTATCATTCAGCTGTCATCAGTCGTCGGGTGGTCGTTTTAAGCTTACGCCTCGTGTAATTTATTACTATCCGTAACTAGAACGGATCGAACACTAATAAACTAATATTTTCAAAATTAATATTACCTTCAATTTAAAACATTATTACACTTTAAAAAAATTAACGAAAGTACGTCAAATAAGTAGTTAAGTGTCAGTCCAATAATAGGTTACTGTTTTTACAAAGTAAAATAAATCTGTAGAGATATTTGGTTTGAGTTAATAACGACTAGGTCTTCTAGAACTTCGATATTCGTTCTTATGCGCATAACATAAGATCGGTGCAAAGACCAAAGCCTGACGTGCTTTTGTCTGTACCTCTGTAGATTGGCATGCGGCCTAAGTAGCATTTTATTCCGTTACTTTTATTAAGACGAAGAGAAAAACTGGGCATTTTAAATATAAAATCCTTATAACCATGTTTTTATTTTTGTTATAAGTGCAAAGCAATACATTTTGATCTGCAACTACGAATATTGCAGCCAATAGTTTTTTAGCCCTTATATTTTATTTACGAATTGTATTTTAAACGTTGGTACCCCGCCACATTTTAGTTTATTTTAGTACATTTTAGGTAGATTACCATGATAATTATGACGCTTTGCAAAACCGACAGGACAATTTTTGTTAGACATTATTATCCAATGTTCTCAGCCCCTTAAGAAGTGCCAAACGCTTCATATTTAATCTTGGGTTTGAATGTAAAAAGAAAATCAGTAGGCACTTTTAGCTGTTGAAACCTAATTTCAATGTCAGCTTACTTTTAAATTCGGTTTCGTAGTATCAATGCATCACTAGCTACGTAAAGATTCAGACCTATTTCACGTAATCGAGAACAGACGTTTATTTATTAAATACACAATATCTCCCCGTGATACACAAAATCGGTTTCGTGTGGTGTTTCACTGTTATTTGATTAGCTATGATTTCAGAACGTAAAAGCATCAAAAACATTTTCGCATTTACCTCCACACCATAAGGTCCAAAGTTCCCCGTATTTACGTCGCAGTCGCGTGGCTGCACAAAGGACGTGGCGCGACAAATGTCTGCGACATAATGGGACTACGCGTTGCACATTACACCCTAATGGACCTAATGGCCCTTATTGGACAGGTTTTAAAGGGTTATTTCGTGTTCCTGCCAACATGATGTTGTTGTGTAGAAATATTTACTCAGGCAATAACAAAAACAATGTATGTAACGTCACATATTAGAACCAAACAGATCCCACTACGAGTAATAAAATTAATACAAAAGTTTGTAAAAATGTATGGATCTCTGGAAGTATGTTCGTTACTCTTTGAAAACTACTGAATAGATTTGGATAAAATGTACGGGCAAGAGAGAAATAATAGATTAACATACATGACATTTTCTATCTCGAAATAAAGCGGACAAAGTAGCAGGCAAAAGCTAATAGTGATAAAATAAATACAGATAAGTAAGTGATACTAGGAAACAGTTTGGCAAATGCTGACTTTTTTGCTGACGCAATTCAAGATATGAATAAATACGCCACAAAATCACATCGATCAACTGATCTAAATCAAACTGGCAACCACCAAACCATTAATCACCAACCCGGGCTTCAAACCAAGACAGACCCAAAGAAATTCAGAGAAGTTAGTTTCGGAAATAGACGGAAGGGCCACCGGGTTAATGTGTGCGTGTTGTCGCTTTCTTCAATTCTGAGGGGTCGTGTCCCAGAAAGTTTCTCGTAGCTTCGTGCACCAGCTTTATCCACCAGATTTCTCTGCTGTCCTTAGGGCGGTTACAATGGGAAATCCAGTGATCGTGGTTACTTGGTCACATCAGCGACTAGGAGACCGGCCGCGGGGTCTCTTCCCCTCTACTTTGCCCACCACAACCAGCTTGTCTGGTTGTCGGTGAGCGATGTAACCAAAATAGCTCAAGATTCTTTCATAACAAATTGTTGATAGTCTTGTCTTAACATGTAGTTATAGGAAATGCATAAATTCTGCGGAAATAAAGGAAACAGATTGGCAGAAAATTGTTTTTTGTTGTCTGTGTAAATTTGTCGTGCCAAACGAATTACGTGATTCTATTGATTTTTAATTTTGATTTAATTAAAATGTAACTTATTTTCGATTGTCATGCTGGTTACACTTGTTTTTCACGTTTGAATGATGTATAAGTCCATACCGTAATTCTAAATAGAGAAAGAAAGAAAATGCAGACAAGAAGAATACATCAGAATGTGTATCAATGCATATCAGAATACGTCCTGAAGACTAAACAAAGTTTAATGTAATGCACTCAGCAGAAGACAATTATTCCACATTAATCAATCAAAGGAATTTATGTATGAACTTGTCTGCGCTAAGCGAACCTAACCTAGTTCACTTTCATAATTATTCACGAACATCATTACAGGCGTTCCACTTCAATACTGCATTTCTAGGGTTCAGTCAACATTTATAGCCCGTCGTAATCCACTGGTGGACATAGGCCTCTCCAATAGCTCGCCACTTTGATCCAACCAACGCCTCTCGCATCCAGCCCCTGTCAGCCATCTTGCGCAGATCCTCACTCCACCTAGCCTGCGGGCGTCCTACACTCGTTTACCCGATCGGTTATCGGTCCTGCGACGGGCCCACTGCCACTCCAGGGTGCTAATCCGGTAATGTCGAAGACCTTCAAGGAATTGACATTTCTAGGGTTCAGTTATTAACATTGACTGCCCGTTGGCGTCCACTGCTGGACATTGTGCTCTCTGATAATTTACCACTTTGGTCTATCCAGGACTTCTCGCATACAGCGCCTGCTAGCCTATGCAAATATGGTCTCACTGCCATTTAATCGTGCTAATTCCACCGGAAGAACTCACCAGCTATGTCGTTGACTTTGGTTCTTTACTGAATCACCTCGTTGTAACGATTCCTTGATTCCAATAACGGTTTAAATATTCAAAATTATTTATCATTGATAAAACTGTGTTACATAAGTACTTGGCTTAGCAAACAATGAAATAGTACCTATCCACTTAAGTACTTATGTAGTGGATGGGAAATGATAAAGGCAAATAGTGAATTAGCCAAATATATATTTATTCTTCCATATCGTCCTCGTTCGCTCGTCGTTCAAATCTTACTGTCTGTCATTCTCTTCATTCGGATATTCATACGCATATTCGTCGCACATGCACTACGTTCGGATACATCCGCTATCCCATTTTTTTTTAAATAATGCTTTATTTGCATTCGAAATAAGTTACGTACGATTGTGAGAATTAAAAAAATAATATCCGACAAATTCCGTAGTAGTCCGTTAGATCCGACATTTTTGTAGTAGATCTCCTGATCTCAAATAATTATAGGATAAAGTTAGAATAGAATAGAAAATATCTTTATTCATGTAAGCTTTATAAAAGCACTTATGAATAGTCAGTACAAATAAAGTATTCTACCGCAGTGTTCGGAATGTTGATCATGTCGAGAAGAACCGGCAAGAAACTCGACACTTACTCTTTTCAAATATAACAATGTGTTCTTATGTGTCCTTAAACTAGGTACTTAAATAAAGTATACAAAGCTATAGTAAGATTTCAAAGAATGAAATTATTCTAGACCCATACATTTATGTCATTTAAATAATCATCAATTTTGTAGTAGCCCTTTTTTATTAAACAATTTTTAACATGAGACTTAAATCTATGCATAGGCAACTGGATAACATTTTCAGGTAACTTGTTAAATAATTTAACGCTTAAACCCACAAAGGAATTACTTATCTTATGTAGTCTTAGATATGGAACAGCAAGCTTGTGTTTATTTCTAGTGTTATAGTTATGGAAGTCAGATTTTTTTAAAAGTAGATTATAATTTTTGCGTACATACATAATACAATCAAAAATGTATTGAGATGCAACGGTAAGTATGTTAATTTCTTTAAATAAGTATCTGAGAGAATCCCGTGATTTAAGACCATATATGGCGCGGATAGCCCTCGTCTGTAAAACAAAAATAGTCTGAATGTCAGCAGCTGTTCCCCACAAAAGGAGACCATATGACATAACACTATGGAAGTAACTGAAATAAACCAGTCTTGCCGTCTCAATATCAGTTATCAATAGGTTTCGTTAAAATTGGTTTTATATTAATAGGAAAACAAATTAGGATGAGGCCTTGGACTAAGCTTTTGGTGCGACTAATGAGAACAAATAAAATAAATATGTATCACCAGCCTACATCCTCAACCGGACTAAACAAAGGCTAGCTCTTTGACCAACTGAGCCGTAAAAACAACTCGTTAGCCCCAGCCCCTAACCTACTTGTACTATTCATATTATTCACAAAACACGCCGCCGCATAATCACTGCCACGCCACGCTCATTACTGCATTTTTCATACTATAAACACCCGACGGCTTTAATCTAGCACAAATAAGGTCTTAAGAAAATTTATGAGTGCGGGAACAGTTCATTTTGAAGGGAGCTCGGCGGTGGCTAAATGAACTTGGTAATGTGAGCGCTGCGGTAAAAGGATAGACTTTATTTTTTTTCTGGTTTCGTTGCCTGTGAATGAGCGAGTTTCTTTTTTTTTCGCAACGGAATAGGGAATTTCTTTCGTTGATTTTCTTGCCCGAAGTGTTTCAGTAACGGGTTAATTTTATTTCTATAAATGTGTAGTGAATTGTACAGTGAAAAGTAATGATATTGTTATCCTACTAATATTATAAATGCGAAGTGTATAAGCATGAATTAATGTGAAAATGTCTCGACGTATATTTTTTAATTTTTTTTTTTTTGCTTTAAATATCAAATAGTAAATAAATAACACTATGGTGTCTCAGGCCCTGCAATATCTTTATTGCAATCATACTTAACTGGTAGAATACAAAAAGTTAATGTTAACGAAGCCAATTCTTCCGGCGCACCACTTGTTATGGGCGTGCCCCAGGGCTCTATATTAGGACCTCTTCTGTTCTTAATATATATAAATGATCTTCCTCACTTTACCGAAAATCTATGTGAGATTGTATTGTTCGCAGATGATACATCTTTGATTTTTAAAGTTGACAGGCATAAGCAATCATATGACGTTGTAAATAATACTCTCTCACAAGTTTTGCATTGGTTTTCTACTAATAACCTAGTCCTCAATGCAAAAAAGACTAAATGTATTAAATTTACAATGCCTAATGTAAGGCAAATTAATACTGATATTATTATGAATAATGAACATATTGAACTCGTTAATTCAACAACTTTTTTAGGAATCACTGTAGATTCTAAACTACAATGGGGTCCTCATATAGGTGCTCTGGCAGAAAGACTTAGTTCGGCTGCATATGCAGTCAGAAAAATTAAGCATCTTACTGATGTTGAAACGGCGAGACTGGTTTATTTCAGCTATTTTCATAGTTTAATGTCATACGGTCTACTGTTGTGGGGCTCTGCTTCTGACATACAAACTATTTTTGTATTGCAGAAGAGAGCTATTCGATCTATATACGGCCTAAGATCGCGTGATTCACTCAAAGAATTATTTAAAGAAATTGATATTTTAACTGTAGCGTCTCAATTCATCTTTGACTGCATTATGTATACTCGTAAAAATCTTAATTTATTCTATAAGAAATCTGATATACATAGTTTTAACACAAGAAATAAACATAAGCTCGCCATTTCAAACCATAGGCTCCGCAAAACCAGTAAAACATTCGTTGGATTAAGTATAAAAATATTCAACAAGTTACCGCAAGGTATTATTGACTTACCCATGCATAAATTTAAGGTCTATGTTAAATCATGTTTAATGAAAAAAGGGTACTACAAACTTGATGAATATTTTAATGATAAACATGTATGGACATGATTATTTGCTCGCTAGCACACCATATTTTTAAGTTCTCTAGCCCAAAATATTGTAAAGATTAGGATAACTACTGAGTTTCTTGCCGGGTTCTTCTCGGTAGGATTAGGTTCCGAACCGGCTGTAGCTTCAATTTTGGTTTGTATTCATTTTGACGATGCATAAGTGTTACTTGTAACCAACATGAATAAATGAATTGATTATGATTATTGATTATGATTAATAAATAAATATTGGACAACATCACATACTTTGCTCTGATTCTGTGGTAGCTAAAGAACTTGTGTTACAGATATCAGAAAAAGTATTTCACGCACAAACTTTGGAATAATTTTTTTATTCATTATTCAGATAGATTAGCAAAAAGAATAATATATAAGCAAATCCGATAGACAGTTGACTTAATATGACAAGGTACTAAGTTTTTTACAAGCTAAATATGCTGACTGTACGCAGGCATTGACTACTAAAATATATATTTTTTAAATTTGTTTTATTATATAATGTAGACCAAAAGGTCTAACTGATAAGGAAAACCTTATCAGTAAAAATATATCCGCTTTAAAATTCCTTACTCACATATTTCTACCATTTTAATCAAAAATATAATTCGTTTAAAAATAAAATTATTTCCTCGTAAGAAAATAATGTCAGAAAAATACAACAAATTTAATTACAAAGCAAAACAAAATTAACAATTTCAGACCCAAACAAACAGAAAAAAATATATGTTGTTAAGAACATTAAATTAAGTATGAAAAATAAATTTACAAAGTGTAAATTGCTTTGCTACACTGAAAAAGAAAAAAATAAGAAAAACAGTTCCGTCGCACAAAGAAAGCGCGCTACTAAGAATTTTATGAAACGTACAGACGTAGCAACTTGTTCAACACCAGAGTCAAATTGGAAAGGAATTGTACACGAACAAAAGAGATTACAGAAAATTAAATTGCGTCCTGTTTGGCGGCGCCGTTCTCTTAATCTACCCAACTTTTCTTACAGTATTTTGGACGGCAGTAAAGCATACCCGCTCCGATCTATAAAGAAGTTATTAACTAAAGGTGAAAAACATGAAGGTGATTTGTGAAATATCCGTCAAACATCTTTTTTTAACGTTTATCGGGTATGCAAGTTATTTATCAATTAGTTCACAAATATTAGTGCCAATATAAAGTTATTTTTCTTATTAGGATTATGTGGCAGTTACGAACCGCGAAGCAAAGCTTTAATCGCTTTGTCTGGCTGTCTGTCTAATGCTTAACTCCCGTACAAATGTTCAGCTTCTTTTCTATTTTTTAGAATATGATATGTCGTTAAATATATTGCTGGTTTTAGAAGACGTTTTACATTAATGAAATTACCAGAAATTTATACATATAATGTCGAGTAAAAACAGATCCTATTTTAATTTGTATGGTAAACGTTATTAGGTATAGTTAAAACAGGTAGTAAATAAATTGTTATATATTTTATAGAGTTCAATACAATTATTGACACTCAATATTGATATGATAAATTTGGTTTAATAGCTCGTGCGCTAAGCTGACCGACTACTGAAGCAATCAAAGAGGCAAATTGAATTTTAATGAAATAGCAGTAAAGTATGTTTGACAGCAGTCTGCATTATTGTGATGGGCAACAAACTTACATTACACTTGACTTAAAACGGACATATAAAAAACGTTTTTTTATACAAGATGGGGTGCCTTTGGCCAGCAGTGGGACAGTTTAAAGGCTAAATTGCTACCCTTGAAATCAACTTGAACACAAGGCCAAAACTATGCGGCCTGTAAAAAGAGCTTGCCTAGAAGATTTCTGTTCAATATGATGTTAAAGGGAAAGGGCTTACTTGACTTCATATGGCAAAACTGACATAGATCAATTAGCGACACGACATTTTCTTCACTGCTTACATCTCTACGCTGTGCACCTACTAAGGAACAATGGAGGACCTAATTGAAACAATGCTTCCAGGATCGCAGGTTTTTATACGAATATTAAAGGTAACAATACAACTGAATATAAAGAGAAAAGCATAAAAAGGCAGGCTACGAAACGGGAAGATGCGAAGATGTGTTATGTTACATAACATAATTATGTTCACTTAATGTCAGCCTTTCGGCATCATTCCTTTTTGTTTATGAAATACAAATGTACATACGGAAGCACGTTAGACTACTTTGGACTTTTTACCGCCCTTATTTCGTACGCATAAGGTGTAATATCGAAGTGCAAGTTTATGTTGATGTGCTATTGCCTGTACAGCTATGTGGGTAAACTTGTATTAAATGGGTTTGCATTTTACAGGACTAAATATAGGACTTCATTTAAATAAGTGGATGTCCAAATTAATGGTAACAAATTAACTATTGAAGACAACGTTCTACCTATTCAGAACACTTAAAAAATGGATACAGTCGAATTGAGATTTTTTTTTTCCTTTTTTGAAGTTGGTCAAAATCATTGAACTGAAAATAAATTATCTCATTAAATTAGACTCACTCTAGCAATCTCACGAATAACACTATAACACTTTGTAAACAGACATATTTGTTTAATTGTATAACAGTATATAAAGTACTAGCTTTTGCCCGCGACTTCGTCCGCGTGGCGTGTTATTGTGTCATTTCAGTATTTTTCTCGGTGTGTGTCGAATGTAAATAATAATGAATGTTGCATTCAAAAATTTTAAAAAGTTTTTTTTTTTTTTGAGAAAATACATTAAAAATATACTAAAAAATTTCAAGCCTCTAACTCGCGGTACAAAAGTTTTTCCCGCTATTCCCGTTCCCATGGGAATTTTGGAAAATCCAATCATGACTTAACTTTGCATTCACTAAGGTATATGCATGTCAAATTTCAATCATCTAACTTACGCGGTTTAGATTTTTTCATACAAAAGTTTTTTCCCGCTAACTCCCGTTCCCGTGGGAATTTCTCAAAATACAGCCATAACTAAACTTTATATTTACTAAGGTACCTGCATGCCAAATTTCAAGCGTCTAACTTAAGCGGTTTAGATTTTTCATACAAAAGGATTTTCCCGCTAATTCCCGTTCCCGTGGGAATTTCGGGAATTCCTTTCTTAGTGCACCCCTACGGTACCTAAGCTACGTCCCTTCCAAATTTCAAGTGCCTACGTTTAGCCGTTTGGGCTGTGCGTTGATATGTCAGTCAGTCAGTCAGTCAGTCAGTCAGTCAGTCAGTTTCTCCTTTTATATATATATAAGATAGATAAATGTATACAATAAAAGAAAACTTCGTTCCGCCTACAAAATATATTTGTATTTATAAACAAAGGATTATAATAATAAAAGAAGCAACAAAAACCAAAATATAAAGACGATAAAGTAAGTCATAAACAATGAAAATGAGGTGCTTTGTACACAGTATTATTACTTCGCTAATTCACTATATTTATTTGACTTTTAATTAATATATGTCCTGAACCTCCAAATTAATTATTTCGACGCCAAAATTAACATTTCTAATTTTAAATAAGACTAATGAACAGCAATTCATTTTCATAAGAGATATTTAAAGATGACGAAAAATCTACCTAAGTAACATCTGCAAGGATGTGTACAAAATTAAATGTTATTAATTATGATTAAGGTTTCAACATGAATGAGCGAAGAAAATTGATTATTGACTTCCTCTTAACTAACTTAACACTATTTATGTTGCACGGCCGTACCTACCCATTTCTCTCCATCTACTATATCCTCTACCTTAAGGTTGTCTGGAAGAAATCGCTTCCTAGCAATAAGACCGCCTAAATTTTAGTATAATTAATCTGTAAAACCTATTTCTGTAAAGTTTTTGTGCAATAAAGTATATCTATCCATCTATCTTAACACATTGAATGCCAACTACAGAATGAAACATACACTTGGTACGGCATAAATGGCACTGTGTGCGTTAAATGTGTATTTTCTTTATTATAATAAATAATCCTGTCTTAAATTCCACATTGTAATAAAAAACTTTTATTAGTATAAATTGTCTTTGAAAACTTTCGAAGACAACAGCAGCACCAATTTCTTCTTTGGAATGTGCAATACCCAATACTTGATCGGCTCCAAATTGGATCGGAATATGGGCATATTTCCATAATGGGATGATCTCACGGCGGGACCGAGGCGCTTAACGCGAGCAAACCCGTGGCACATTCCGGGCATTGTCAACGTACCACACGGCGTGCTAGGAAAATTGTCATTAATAGGGTTCTGTAACTAAAGGATTTAACGGGATTAACAAAAAATCCATTACCCGCCAGACTGTCGGTATTTCTGTCTGTGCGTCTGTCATCAGGCTTATGAACTGTGATAGTGAGACAATTATTTTATACAACTGATTCATTTCTATTGCCGCTTTGACAATGAATACTTAAAAGCGTAATTAAATTCTTTTTAAATGAGCTTGTAACTTTGACGCAATGTATCTTGGTAAAATATTGTTTACATGACAAAAGAAGAAATAAATGCGTTAGGTATATATTTGATAAACAACTAATAATTATTAAATTACAAATAAATTACTACTGTTGTACTAATCAGACAATTAAAGTCATCTACCTTAATCTTAGAACTACAACGGTTACTTTACTTTTAAAAATTTTAAAGAAACAGAAAAATTTAATCTACACTTGCGAACCCATCCTTCACGTATCTCTATCGTATTTTTCTGTTTCTTTAAAATATTCAAAGTTCGCTAGTGGGCGTAAAGCACTATAAAAATTATTACTTTAGTTCTGCAAAGAATATTCTCTGAGCATGGTCGATGATACACCCGACAAATGGCAATTACCTGCCCACTTTGGTGGGTAACACATTCCGCAACGTCATAACGTCGTCGCGTAGGAAATTAAAACATTAGAAGTTCCACAACGCAGCGATCTGATATCAGAGTGTCGTTCGGCAGCGGAGCCCTTGAGGCATATTCCGGGCATTGCCGGCGCGCGACCGGCATAGATCAGATACCGGGACGAAGCCGGGTGTAATGGGAAATCGATGCTTTCAATAAGTACAAAGCCTGGCTTTTAAACTCCAGCTGTCGACTGACAAATTATTTCTTGGAGTTAAATGGCAGCTGAAAAACATTAACTGGTCATTAAATAGGCTGATTGACACCTTTAAAATAATTCAACGGGACAAAACGCGACACCATTTTTATTTATTATCTAGTTACTTTTGACGACCTCGGTGGCGCAGTGGCTAAGGTTGGCGGCCAAAGCGCGTAAGGTCCCGGGTTCAATTCCCGGTCAGGTCAATTTGGAAAACGAACTTTTCTAAATTGACTTGGGTCTGTGTGTGCTACGATGACGCCTAGGATGATAACAAATGTGTCAATATTATTATTTATAAGTAATATGTAAATTAATCCGAACGAAGTCGGGTGTATTGGGAAATCGATGCTTTCAATAAGTAAAAAGCTGTGTTGTGTTGATATTTTTTTTAAATTAATTTAACTGAAATTCTTTAACTAAACATGCTATGCGCGTACGTAGTACAGGCATCAGTCATATGTGTTAAAAAATTGTACAAATGTATTTAGTTCTCTACGGATATTTCTGATGAGAAAACAAATAAAATTGTTTTTTTTAACAAAAAGAAAAAATAAACAGATGGGCTTTAATAAAAGGAACATTAAATATTTCAAACTGGTAGAGATCAATCAACCATTGCATCGTTATAATAAAGGGTAGTCCTAATTTCCAAATATGAATTGGTCATCGCAGACTTATGAATAAAAAAAGTTGTTAATAAAAACAGTGTACAGGTTTCGCAATATCGCATTTCCGAGTCGTATCTTGCCTCACTTTGTAAGAGGGCTTCCCACGCGTATTCCCTTATTTTATATTTCTCAGAACAGTCGAAGCGTGCATTTTTCAAGTGTTAGATATAATATAGAAGGTGAATATTCTGAAGGTGCATTTCCAACGACGTGGTCGACGAGATATTGACACTTGAAAATAAGAAACTTATATCAGGTCTCATTCTTGATGGACCTTTATAAACACTTCTAGATAGTGTTATCAAGACTTTTAAAAGGAAAGAATAAGATCTTTTTAATCAACCAGTACTTGATATGAAAATTCTAAATCTAAATTGAAATTAAAAAATATACATAATATTACATTTGAAAAAACTTATTAAAGCGCAATTCTTAAAAAAAATATTATTTGAAATTTAAATCTGTAGGGATGACTTGCAGAGTAGGCCGTTGGTAATCCACCGTCTTTCATTATTTTTCGTAAGAAGGTATGTACTTTAAAACTATTTAAGTTGAATTAAATTGATTGAGTGTACAGAAAATCACAATAGAAGTAGGTAAAAATATGATTTTTAATTCTCTTAAATGCTTAATAAATTTATTGTTTTTTTTTAATTAATTTGCATTCCATAAATTTTCTTTGAAAGATTGATTAATTTTGATACTAATATATTATTCGTCGATAAACTACAGGCAATCACACAAGCAAGCATACTCAAATAAACTCGATCATCAAACCGAAAACAACTAAAAACGTAAACATTGCTACTACCACAGAAAAGAGTTCAAACACGTTTGTAGAAAACATAAAACCCGATACCATTGTCACGAGGCAAATAAATCTGAACGTATCACACGCCAGAAAGAGCTCGATAAACCATTACGTAGTTTGTATCATATTCCTTCACCCGTGACCCGCAACGCCACATTTTATTGGGGCTGATATCAAAGTTAGACAATAACACAGCGAGCTTGTATTTCCCTGGCACCGAATCAACTAGTGATGTGCTTTGATTCAGAGGTTATAGTAATTGCGATATCGATAAAACATGATTCAGCGGCATTCTAAATATTAAAGGTGTTTTTGATTATTCGAGTTCGGTGGGTTTATGTGTTATTTTAAGCTGCTTTAGAAAATAAAATATTCTCATTTAAAATAATACTCAAATATCAAAAATCAAAACAACGCAAAATGAGATAAAAACTATTTTTTAGTTTTTTAAATTTCCATTCAAGTAACATTAAGTCCTGTTTTTTGCACAAAGACTATAAACTAAGTTCAGATTTTCGTAAAAAAAATACCTGATTCAAAACCATTACTTAATAAGGATAAACAAAACCCAATACTTAGAAAGCATCGAAGATAACATACTAATGTACCTAATTATTGAACAAAATCCGGTCCTTACTGCTTAAACATCGATACCACATGAAAATTCGATCCATCCCTATCAATAGGTATTCTACCTAAACTATCCCAGTTCGGTTCGCACGTGCTAGTTTGCTTGCCAAATGGGTATTAATCAGAAAATACTGATATATATTCCGACCGGTAACGGCCACACAAAATAGTTGGTACGCTAGCGTGGATGTATACAAACGTGTATCAATACATATGATAACAAAGTAGGTCCTAGCCTGTCGCGCAGATATGTCGATTTGCTTTATTTAATAGATATGATATCAGTTTTCTATACTTATATAATAAAAAATAAAGTTTTGATTGTTTAATATTTGCATTGAATAGACTCCTAAACTTTTAAACTAATTTTAAAAAAACACTGTTCGATATCTATGGTACTATTTCTGGATGACAAAGTCTGTTATATATATAATATATAGTCTGGGTGTGTTGTGGTACTCTCGTTGTTTCTGATTTCTGTAACACAAGTGCTTTAGCTACTTACCACAGAATTAGAGCAATGTATGTGATGTTGTCCAATATTTATTTTATTATAAAAATAATGTAAAATTTGTAAAAAAAATTACATATCCGTCCTTACTTATATCATTTTTTTCCAGCTTGGAGAAATCCCTGGCGCACCGTACCATCTCCCGAGGGAGGCGAAGGCTTGACTGGGATTCTCCAGCCAGTGCAAGCCTACCCACTAAAACCCCCCGAGGGACCTCATCACCCTCATCGTGATGATGTGGGAAACCCATCACACCACTGGCAAATCCTTACTTGTATCGAATATAAGAAAAAAATATAAATATCTGGTTATATTAGTACATTCTAATTGTTTATCCCTAAAAGTGCACACTACATTTTTTACATCTAAGAGAGGTAGGGCATAGCGATTTATCGCTCGAACTGGAGCAGCCCGACTGGTGAAATACCTCCAGTCACTTCTGTGCTGTTGTGTTCCTGCGTGTGAGTAAGGTTTCCAGAGCTCCTGGGGGGTGCTACATTAGTAGCAGGGGTCAAGCCTTCAAGGTAAGGGTGACAAGTCCAGTAACAGCGTTATCATGCTGTACTCGACCTTAAGCTAGGACCTCATTACCACTTAACATCAGCTGGGATGAGGTCAATCTTGAAGTGCAACATAAAAAAAAAAATACTGTAATCGTACATTTTCGATTACAGTATTTTTTTTTTTAAAAAATACTGTAATCGAAAATGTAATTAAGATTGACAAAGTTTATGTCAACCTCTGACTAGGCTTAAAACAGCATTGACCACCTTCGTGTTGACAACTACTTTTATCGTGTAAGGATATATTTGCGACCACTTGTAAACGGTAGTACATAGTGTGGAATAATGCAATTAAAAGAACACGAAAACATTTTTATTAACATTCTCGCCACTCATAAAGGTCGATAACCTGTCACTAAACACATGTTTGAACGTGAGGCTTACGTTATATTAAGCTTTTGATCGAAAAAGGCACTTAAAAGTCAATCTTAAAATCGTTTCCACAGAATTTTAATTCAAACACACCGTTTATCGAAAAAAAATCTAGAGCCTGCACGCCTCTATTCCCCAGGCATTCTTCGATAAATACCTAAAATTATGTAGATCTATTCTAAAATCCTCCTAGGCCTCCTCATTATCGGGATCGTGACTCCTCGACGGAATTTATCAATTACTCCTACTCGCTGAAGGAGAATGAGGCAGCCGTCAATTGGGACCAAATTATGCATTGTTGAGTCCCAATCTAACCTACCCATTCACAAAACGTCGGGTTCGGATCCGAATTTTGAAATGCTGTTTTGTCTCTTTCTTATCATACACGATTGGACAGAGACAAAACGTAGACTTTCCGAATCGGAATCGTTTCTGACGTTTGTTGAATCAGTCCCCTAACCACTTTTTAATTGGTGGTGTAATACCACATTTTGGACTGCAACAATATGATAATGTGGCTCCTGTCATGGAAGAGAATACTCCTTGCACCTGTTGTACTTTTTTGTGCAATTATATATTTTTGTTGTTTTCTTTTTGTCTCCTCTCTGTATATGTGTACTTATATGACAATGTTGTGATGTCTTTAAGTAATAAATATTACTTTCTTTCTTTCTTTCAATTAAGTTTTTAAATAAGTAACTTACTTTTTTCTCTTATTATGGATAGTCATGAGCAATGAAATGTAAACAGACATTTGAGGTTTTATAATGTTATATGCATGCTTAGATGTTTATTGGATAGGATTAATTTTGAAATGGATGTATTTATCCAAAATGAGCTAGCGTGGTCACTTTAATTCGACTAGAAATACATTTAGGCTATAACTGCACCATGATTTTAGCTTGATGTTTCAATGCTACAATATTTTGTAGGTCGTCACTCCACCTAACGAGTCATCTCATGCTCCGTTTATCGATTCAAGATCTCTAATCATGAACCTGTCTATCACAGCGTTTATCGGTTCTTCATGAGATTGCCGACCCATTGTCCCTTCAGCATACTTATTGAGCTCTATGTCATATTCAGAGTTTATGTATCAGATTACAAGTGCAGCACATATATTACCCTGATTCTGTGGTAAGTACCTAAAGCATTTGTGTTACAGAAATCAGAATCAACGATAATACCACAATACTCAGACTAGAGACAATATAAAAAGCGCACCTTAGGACCTGAGAGATGACGTGACGCCAAAGTCCGACCCGCTTCTCGGCTATGAAGGTCATCAAAAAGAAGGGGATACTTAATTTGTCGTCATCAGTCACTAAGAGCTCGGTCGCCATCAAGGAACGCTTACTTGCAACATAGGTGCAAGTTTTTCATCGCATCCATCACAGGCGGGGCCAGTAGTGGGGCGGTGACGTGTGTTTCCGTTTTTGTGACCCGACACTGCTCGACTCCGCGCAAATTGGCCATTGATACGCTTGTGCGTTTGTCACAACTGACACCAACTTAACGAGCATACTTGCACTAGCTTTCACCCGCGACATCATACTGATGGTCCTTAGAATAGGTTGGGTTTAAGTCAGCGCGTTTTTTTATTTTTCTCCCATGATAAACTTTAACCGGAATCCTGGATTTATTCTTTAGGCATGCGATGGCCAACTTCCGGCCCACAAGACCAAAGTACCTATTTTACTAAGGCAAATAAAGCTAACCTTCACTCAATATCGTTACATCATTTGATTTCCGAATTATTTTATGTCTGGTTCCAATATTTTACGATTCGTAACGTGTCAAAAGTGACGGTCAGTTTTTCTCCAATTGACTACGGGTCTGGATTGGTTTTAGCTTACGCCCCGTATAATTTATTACTATCCGTAAATAAAACGGATCATTTTTCAAATATTAGAACCGGGCATTAGCTACTTTCTAGCACCATCATCAACCCTTGGTTACTCATATCTAACTGAGATCAAAACCCACCACGAATAAAAGTAGCCCAAATTTGTTGGGGAAATATTGTTTTATTACGAAAACATTCTGGGCCGTGTGTTGAAGTATGATACTGCACTGGACTGTGAATGAATAAAGGTGGAAGACAACCACATCAATTAACTGGCCTAAGGGTTTCCTTTGCACTGTGCGTACCAAACAATAGATACTGAGCCATTCAGAAAAGTTTGATTCACAAATTGATCCGAGCTTCAATGCGGTACCTTTCACGCTTTGATGCCTACTTCAGCCTCTGTTCTAACATACTTAACAGCAACCTATCACAACCTATATTACCGGTAAGGGAGCGTTCAAGTATTACGTAAATCCTATCATCCCCCCCCCCCCCCCTATGTAATGCATCGCAAAGTTTTTCTGTACTCTTTCTTTAAAAAAAGACGACCATACTAATACAATCGAGGGATTCCCCGGAAACCGTAGGGAAACAAAACTTTTCCAAATGGGAGTTTCATATCTTAAAGTTTTATTAAACCGCATCGTAACGTTTTACATAGACTCCCCCCCCACCCCGCCAATATGCGTTACGTAATACTTGAACGCTCCCTAATACCACCACTCCAAGTACAGAACTCGGCTCGTACTGACCAGTCTGTTCTAGCATTACTAATTTCTAATCCTAGCTGCAATGCAAGTTTATTGTCCAGCAGCACACGAGGCAATGAACAATCGCCATTAGCCAGCCGCCGGAAGCGAAGGCTCCGAGCGCGATGACCGGATATTGCAATCTACCTCCCTCCCCGCTGTTCATTAGCGCCCAGCGTTTATGGCACTCTCTATATATGTGCAGTCTACAAGCCAATTTGGAATTTACCAATCAAAATAAAAGATAGAAGGCTATGTGCCACTTTGGCATACGAATGGTCATCATCATCACAACGCTCGTGAGAAGATCGTATGTGTAACTTGTGTGGCCACCTAACGTTGCGTTTTGTACAGGCTCATATCATTTTACCGAATCTTTTAATCGAATAGTCGGTGAAACGCAGTGTCAGTCGAAAAATATTCGGACAAATTATATGAGCCCGCGTTTTCCGGTCCATAGCTATTCTTAAACCAGTGAATGAATGGGTGCAAAAGTATTTCATGACACACCGAACTTTTAGGCGACTTCATTGAAGTAATTGTATGGTAAAAAACTCTAAAGATCTTCCTTAACATTCATGCTAGTGCTTACTTGACCAGGTTTTCATCCGAAAAAGACGGTCATATCGATAGGACTATCAATACTCTCGATATTGTTTAATGTCAATAGAATCCGAATTTCAGGTCCGGTTTCAAATCAGAGCACATTGACTTAAGCACCTTCAGTCTTGTGGGAGAATATTGTGCAGAAACAGTCAGAGGAATGGATGGAAGCTAAGACAAAACGGTCAAAAATAGGTTTTAATCGTTTCGTCATAGCTTCCAGACTGAAAGTAATAATTATATTGTATTGTGGATTTCATTCAATATGAAATCTACGAATTCCAAATGGTTTAATGTTTAATAACCGTTATGTTAGGTTTTTAATGTACTGTTCATGAAACTATAAATGAAATAAAAAACTGAAAATAAAAAACACAGTGCACCTACTACCAAATGCATTTTTCAGCCAATTTTCACCTTATTTTTGAGTAAATACGTTTCATTATCCATTGTTAAAAAATAAGATAGGTCAACGTGTGGCCGAACGAAAAGTTATTTCTTAATAATATAAAGAACAGTCTTCTTGGGAAAGCTAAAATCATCAATGAAAACCCCTTTTTTTTAATATCACCAAACGATTTTAAAACCGATAAAAGACTTGGACCCCTAATACTTTTAGGGGTCCGATGCCCTAAAAGAACGAGTTGACAAAGGGTCCTTCGGTATCAATATGCTGGATCTAAAAACGTGCCTAACAAAAGCAACAATGGAAAGGGTCACTCTTTGACTGCGACGCTGAAATAGGTTCGACTTCATGCTGAGAACTCAATTGACCATGAGTTAGTATTCAATAAAACTTACAGCACATACAGAATTTTGCTTACTGCTATCGTTATATACAAATAAATATTGAACATAATTGTATTAATAAATAAATAAGTCTTGGATATTGAATGTAAATAGCATTTTTCTTACTGCAATCGTAATAGATAAACAAATATTGGATGATTGTACTAATAAATAAATAAGTGTCGGACATTTAGTGTAAGTAGTGTACACACACATTTATGATTTTGTGGTAAGTATCTAAAGCACTTGTGTTACATAAATCAGAAACAACGACGGTACCACAATGACCAGACCCAAGACAGTATAAAAAAAATCGTTTCCCATATTGACCAGCTTGCTTTAAATCGACTCCGGGATCTCAGATATGCTAGTCCAGTCCGCTCGCTTTTCAGCTACTGAGGTCGTCAAAAGTACGGTAAGAATATGTGTGAATAAAAAGACGCTGCAGGATACTCGACGGTAAAATAAACCTCTAAAATTATTTAGAATTTCTTTGAATTATCACCACTAAAAAGATTCCATAGTGATATTGACTTCCAAATTTAGCATGGCAGGCTGGAGTCTTGAAATATGTTTATAAATAGCATTTACCTTCAAAGCTCGAAATAATAGTGAAAGTCTTAACATTATTACTCACTAATTAAAAAGTCAGCTCCAGTGCACTAGCTTAATTTTAAGTGCCACTGACAATTTTACAGTTGTCAAATCTTTAAAAATGTGCAGTTCGGAATGTGGATGAGACGGGTGGGTAGGCAGAGATCATATCATTCCGTTGGCGATATTTTGCTAAGCAAGCCGGCGCTCAGCGTCCAGTTTTGACTAACGTGTACATGTAAAACATGACAAATTTGAAAGCAACCGAACCGCAAGCAACAGTTACAATTGAGTTGCTGTAAGTAAATGTGAGTAACCATTAAAAATTACAACTTACCACAAAAAAACGGTAACATTTGTCCTGAAAATTACCATTCCGTTTGCTGGTTACCCTACCGCTTTCACATTCGCATGCGACGTTTTCGCTTTTTTCCGCATTCAAAGTCTATTATTTCACCGTGTATTTACGTGAAAATTCCCCTAGCTACCTTTTCGACGGCACTTATGAAACGTTTATTTAAAATTTCAACAAAGAGAAAACTTAAATGTAGATACAGGAGTTGCGTTGAACATTTTAAACTATACCTATATATTATCACATTAAAGATTTTACTAGACTAATCAATGGATCGATCAGTAATCGGCTAGTCTCGTAGCTTTTTAATCGATGGATACCGTTCGACTAACCAATCGATTGATTCCATCGTTCGAAGTCGATAAATAGTTCCTTCTGATCAACGGCTTGATTGACATCGCTCATGCATTCTACCATCGTTTGATGATCACTTACGATGCCCATGATCGATGATGCCCATGTTTAGATGATAGTTAGTTTATGGATGCGGTAACAGAAATAATGTGTGAATTACAAAAAAAGTATAAATAGCAATAAAACAAACACAAAAAAGAAACATTTTAAGAATATTCATTGACAGGCGTGTGTACTTGCGTACACATGATGAATATTCGATTTATAAGATTATATTAAATAAACTTATGGAAATAAAAATGTATAAAATAAAACAGGTGGATAAAAACAGGCGACCACTGAAAATCAGCGTCGCGAGACTCAATTATAGGTGTCCCGACATATTGCTGAGTTGGGAGTCTTTTTAGCACATATTTTGTCTTTTTTTTTTCTTTTGATTGTACCGTCTTATTTTGTGTGCTAAATAAACCATAATTCTATTCTATTATATAAATATAGTAAATTAATCAGCAATTGTATGAAGAAGGGTAAGACCAAATGAATTTACGAAATTTCTTTTCAAAAAACACTCAATGAATTTATATGAAATTTGGAAGAAACAGAGATGAGGTTTTAAGTTTAATAAGGTCCTTCTTATCCCGAATGCCTCCTCTATACTAATTTTTTTTTGTTTTTATATTGCACTTCAAGATTGACCTCATCCCACCTGATGTTAAGTGGTAATGAGGTCCTAGCTTAAGGGCGACATGTACAGCATAATACATCTGTTACTGGACTTGTCGCCCCTACCTTGAAGGCTTGACCCCAGCTACTAATGTAGCACCCCCCAGGAGCTCTGGAAACCTTACTCACACGCAGGAACACAACAACACAGAAGTGATTGTTATTTGGCTGCGGTCTTCTGTAAGGTGGAGGTATTTCACCAGTCGGGCTGCTCCAGTTCGAGCGATAAATCGCTATGCCCTACCTCTCTTGACTTGACTTGACTAATAAGTGCCGGACGCGTCTGCCGACATCAAATACCTACCACAGACGAGCAAATCACCCCCTCTACACATCAGCGGACGCGTCCTTTCCATATGCAGACGTATCTGTCGTGTAGAGGAGGCATAAGATCTATGTGCAGATGTTGTCAACATTGCGGACCCTTCCCGCAACTATAACGAGGTTAGTTAACGCGCAACTTGGCGCGTCAACGCACGCAACTCCGCGCAAATATGCCTAATCACATCAGCGCTAATAGGATTTGCTCTGAATTAATTTTGCGATGTGTCGTGGGCCCTGATCACGTCGGCAGTGTTGCCTTAATTAAACCGTCGTTTATATAATTTCATACAAAATTAGGCCAAAAATAACAGTCGTTTAAATTCATTGGCATTCTGCCGTCTTATTCGATCATTTATTGTTTAAACTCCTAAATAAAACACATTACAATATCTGTTGTAAATGAATTGTAAATGAGACAAAAGAAAAAAAATCAGCTAATGCTGTCTCCAGAATGGATCTCAAGCAGCGCTGTAGATATCTATCTATCAGCTTACCCCTACTCTCAAGAGATGTAATTCGGGGGAATATCATGGTTGTTGATGGCTGAGAGGCCCGTTTCATTAAGAACAGTGTACTAATATACCAATCTACTATAATCATATAACAATAAAAACCTTGTAACGTTTCTGATACTGAAAATATAATATCAGATGCTTATTCAATTCAATCAATTTCTCGTCATCTACTACTACCTTTACCTACAGGTCGTCTAAAATAAATAGCTTTTAAGAGGTATGACCACCTAAACTAGACTATAATTAGTCTGTGAAACCTATTTCTGTAAAATTTTGTACCAAAAAGTATATTTACTTATCGTAAAAGTAAGAAAAAATTACTATTCGAATCCAATTATTTAAATAAGGGGCGTATTGACAATTTCCGCTTGTAAACCGTAACTGTGGGGAAATCACTCTTTGTATAAATAAATTTATAATTTTTATAAATAATCGATGTTGTTATCCGCAAACTATTTGATTAAGGGGAAGGGAATCGAACCCGGGACCTTAGCCACTGCACCACCGAGGTCATCGTGTTAGTCTCTGATGTTTCAATTTGCAACTGTTTTCTATCCAAACATAAAAATACGACACGAATACAAAATCATCTTTGATTATTTGAAGTAAGTACAGTTTTATTTACTTCATTTTCTAAAGATCTTGTTGCGAACAAAACAAACATATTTTCCAAAGATTCGAGTTAACAAAACTGTAAGTAATGATTTTGACGAAAAGTTATTTCTCAAATGTTTGTATATCTGTAATAAATGTTACAATTTTATTATTATAAAGAAAATATTTTTTGAAAATAAATATGAAATATTAAACTAAATCTTTACCATGTAACTACATTATAAAAGAAAAACAGTAGCCATCTTGTGCTGTGATTTTTTGCTTCATTTGAAATATTAAATACAAGTGAATTTCTAACCCTGCGGTGCATGTATCGTAGCGGTATTTTTTAAATTAAAACCAGATTACTTTGCACCAACAGACCAAAATTACGTGTGTTTAAATTGCTTTGTTAGAAGAACTCTGAGAAAAAATCCTGTTGTTTTAAATTAGTCAGGTTATTTTTAAGTGGCACCGTATTGTATTATTATAAAAACCCACAAAGATAACTATGAAAATGGCAGATATTTTATACTCATTTACCACTCAAAATGCTTCCTTTCTTTACTTTGTACCTTGACACTTCATAGATCCGCGCCATTAAGTAAGTCTTAGTATATACCTAATCTTTGCGGATCAACATTGCCTCGGGTCTGGGCGTTGTGATGTTGTCCAATACATAATTTATTCTTCGCTTTTTTGTATCAGTCCGTGAGGTCAATGTGCTAATATGGGAAAGTTAAGATTCAATACTTAACCTTGTACAGACTTCTACCAACAATGGGTGTTATTCATGCTCTAGCTAATGGTTCCTCTTAAAACAAATTAATATCATTCTGTTTTGTAAGCATTTTGTGGTTTATCCAGATACTAAATACAAAATTGTACTTTCGTAATTTCTACCATGAAAATCTGTAAACTACCTACCATGGAAGTATAAATATAATCAAAAATGGAATAAAAAATTGATTAAGTACCTGCATTCTACGAAATAATCTGTTTTGACATCTCTGAATGGGTTAAGTACAATTGAGAAATTATCAAATTTACAACAATTCGGACGTTTAAAACAAAATTTTGATTTGTCAATTCAATTAGACTCAAGCAAGCTTTCGTAAATGCCAAAAGAAGTTGTTCGGGAATTCCCAGAAAAATGTTTTTACAAAAAATCAGTAATTAACTAGTTTAGCGTGACGATTCTTGAAAACAAATTCAATCATTCGTAGAAGCTTTTAAAAATCTTTCAGTACTGATTTCTTAGACTTACTTAGTACTGCGTACCTATGTAGGAGTTTTACATCAGCTAATGGTTTGTTATAGATAAAATATATAAACTGCAAATTCAAATCTGCCTAAAGGTAGGTTGAGCTTCACCACAAATTAAAATTTAAAGGTTTTAGTTCTTTGTTAATATCATTAAAAAAAAGTATTTACACATAACATTTTAATATTAAATTTGGATTTCCAGAGAAATAACATGAATGAATTAAAAGATGGTACAGACGAAAATATTTTGTACTTTCTATCGACAGTATGATTTAGACCTTTGCTGTGTTGTGGATATTTTACGTACTCTGTAGCCGATAGGCGAGTGCGACGGACTTAAGTGTCGCGCCATCTCTGAGGTCCCGGGTTCGATCTTTATATTGTCTTTGGTTCAGGTGGTGTGGTACCGTCGTTGTTTCTGATTTCTGTAGCACAAATGCATTAGCTACTTATCATATATATATATATAATAGTATGTGATTTAACCCAATATTTGTATTTTTTATCTTACCCATTCTTCGAATTCGAAACTAACAAGATTTTGAACAGCTGTAGCTTTACTTCCAAAAGTACGCACCTAAAAGACTTCAATACACGTGCGAAAAGCCATGCATAGAGATTCAAAAAAATTTTTTTTTTCTCAAATCTTTATCCGGACATTTTCAAACATCACAAAAATCAGCCAATATAGTGCAGCCCTTCTGTAGCCATGCTCTAACATAATATATCTCAACGATACACAGATTTCTATTAACATGACGATCAACATCGAATAGCAGCAATACATTAAAATAACTGTTCATTATATCGTTCAGAAATTCTAATTCTATCAAACGCGGTTTGAAATAAACATTGAAATCTGAGTCAAGCATTAGACTTAATAAACCCGCATTCGTGTTGACATAGACAATTTCCAGCTAAAAATGTTTAAAAAAATCCGATTAATAGATTTTAACGGGCATCATAATATTTGCCGAGCAAACGGTATTCGAAGAGGGGATAACCGCTGGGCCCGTTAATTAAAAATGTTTAATCTTCTCAATATCTCTTTTCAGCGGAATTGGCTTCATATCCTCTTTACTGAATTTATTCCTGCTATTCCCTCAATGATCGCTGCTAGGGCTACCAATATTTTGTGGTTAGTCAAGTTGATCCGATTTCCCAGAACACCACCAAAAGGAGATGAGGTCCAATCGGGGATTTTAGTGGGTAGTCCTGCCCTTATAAGGGCACCTTCGGGTGTCGGTACGGTGGGTCATGCATTTCCCCTCTATAAAAAATCCAAATAAGGGCTACCAACCTTCGTAAAAGGTCCAGTTTCTTGATCAAATTCAACATACCTGCAACAAAACCACAATTTATGTGATATTATTAATATTTAGATTTAATAATAAGAAGTCTACTGCAGTCCCACAAACGCCTCTCAACTGTAGGTCAAGTACGAGTCAGACCAAGCATTCCGTACCTATTATTTATTAAAACGGCAAAAAAATTACGTCTTTTTATGCGCGCCCCTTCAAGTTTTGTTTTCTTTTATTTTACACTTTAATTTTCTGTTGTTTTTGCTCGATATTGAAAACGGCGAAAGGTATGTAGGTGCTTGAAATATTCAAATAATATTAAGTAACATATTTATGTAATCAATTAATTTGTAAATAAATTTATTAATAGTTAAAACGGGGTTTGGTACTTTGTAATTTTCATAATTATGCATTAATAAATTGTCAATAATCATACTTTTAATAGCTTATTAAGGTATTTATAATTATGTGTCGTATTTATAAAGTAATAAAGTAAGTAGCCAAAATAATTAAACATTCTACTAAGTCACTATTCCATGCGGAAGAACATCAGTATCATTTACACATCGATGAGTTCCAAAATATTTACTTTTTCATTTGGCGAACACTGTTTACGTTCTAAAAATCACGTTCATTCCAATTTCTTGAATTGTCAAAACATTTCTTCCGTTCAGAAATGCGAGACGGAGTTTACACCGACAAAATACCGTTTTAATTAATTTTTAACCTTCCGCTTTCATCTCGTTTCTGAAATCGCCAACCCTGATGGCAGCTGAAATGAGAATCGTAGGAAATTTCAATGAAATGCCCGGATCTGACGCTTATATTATTCAGTCCGATGCTGGATTTGCTTCCTTTGACAGCGTCCTAAGTATTAGATGTACAAAGTACACAGCGATTAATATTTACAGTGACTTCGGTTTTAAAAAGAGATTCCGTTTCACGGTATTGTTGACGTGAAATTAAATATAATGACTTCGCGGATACCTACTGTATTTATTGCTGTACCAACAAACTCAGTTAATACTACACAAACACATACTACACTGATATATAATAATAATCAGAGCAACTGGAAAAAACAAAAAATGAAATGACAATTGTTGCATTCAATACACAAAGGGGATTGGAAAAAAATGGTTGATCCAATTAATTGATTTTTATTTGCCATTAGTGTGTTTTAATATTTAGGATCGGTTTGAAATTGTTCAGTAGCTTCTATTAGTAAGTGTTACATACAGAAAACTATGAAGTGGACCGCATTAAAGTGCACATGGAATGTTCCTTCAAACGAGCTTAAATTGGTTCTTTGGTCTCCAATGAATCCTTGGAAAGCTTTAGACTCTATAGAGTGGTGTGTTCTATCGTGATATTGTATTAATCCTCATGCACAAACGGTGAAATAAATAGACTATATATGCTAATTAAGTGCCTATAGTATGTGGTACAGTTGCCCTCTAACATAAAGAACATAAATGAAGACGCAAAGCAATTGGAATTTTAATTATTTAACACAAATAAGTCTGTCTGTGAATGACATCGCTCAGCGAGTGTCGTGCTGATAATAGCCTGTAAAATAGCGAACATCCATCGTAATATGATCCGAGACGCTGAACGTCTCCGCGCTAAACATCGTTTCAATCGATACCCAATCAAGGGTTAAGTGGAACTTGAAGTAAGTGTATCACGCGTCGCTCTGCAAATGTTATCGTATGTACAATAATATTTTTCACTGAGGAAAATTGTAGTACAGGGGAGAATTCTTTAAAAATTGATAGGAAAATTGGCAAAGCCCGAGACTCTTCCGTGCACATTCTATTACCTACGTTTCTTTTCTTCTATTTTTAATATAACTTAAAGAAATTCCAAAGAAAGAGATACCCTTACCTTAATTAAAATTAAGAAATAAGAAAGTTAAAAGGCCTAGAGATTATATTTGAAAGATCGCGTTCGATCTTTTTTTTTTTAGTTCAAATAGAAAAAAAAATCTTGAAAACAATAAAACGTTTAATTGTTACTAAAAACTGTGAAAATCCATATAATGACACCGTAAATATGAGAATATGTATATGATATGATTTTCAATATTACCACAGCCATAAACAAACTCTCTGCATGACCCATGGGTTGTGTGGTAGAGAATGCCTCTAGCATTAAGTCCACTTGTTGTACTTTTTTGTTCAATAACGTTTCAAATAAATAAAAATAAATAATAAGAATATAATATTATTTAAATAAACATTATTGATTGATGCGTAAACGGCTTTTCCCCTAAAACTTGATTCTATTTTTTGTCACTACGATTTCTTATCAGTGCCGTAATAAAACGACAAAAATTTACAAGAGTATATATATATATAGTAAATGCACTATGTACGTATGATTAGGATCTATTGAATCCTCTTCAGTCCTAAATACGGGTCAGTCATAAATAACCAACGTATATGTTAATAACTAGGAGATTTTTCAGTCATTCACCTAATACATACTTTAAAGATACATACACAAGGACTCATTTACTTTTACTTCGACCTGTAGGTCTTTAAAAGAGTTTCATACAAGAAAATCTTTTAGATCCATTTTATATTTGCTTCGAATTTAAATCAGGAGCCGTAACGAGCGTTTTTTCGCAATTACAAAAGGATTGCAACCTCAGGCCGCCTCGAATTAAATATATCCATCAGCTTATTTTATTTAGTACCTCCACCCTTATTCACACAGGGTCTGAAAAGCAATTAAAATATTCATTCGAGCCCCACGCAATTATTCGGCTAAATTAGACTTAGGTGTAATTACTTGCTATTATGCCTCTTGTAGGCTTACATGGTCAGTGAAAATTCTGGAATACCTAATCGTGAGCTACGGGCTTAGAACATTTAAAATAAGTTAACCGGTCAAAACGCGACAACAATTTTAGTATAAATTTTAAGACTTTCGCGTTCCATTTTAAACATTTAAAATAATTTACCGGGTTATAACGCGACACCATTTTTATTTAGTAGTTAATACGAACTACTTACTGCCCGACGTTTCGGTTAGGTTGCACCAACCGTGGTCACGAGCTGACTGGTCTTGCTCGTCTTTATTCGGGGAGCTTGCAAATCTTCATCAATTAAAATAAATTTAAACAAACAATTTAAATAAATTTAAACTGCCAAAAAGTCGCCTGGCTATGTTCGGTACCAGTCCCTACTGTAATGCAATAAAAATACACAATCATTTACCAATCGAGATAAGAACTGAACGCAATTTACATAATTTTAAAAACAAATTGAGGAAATTCGTAATAAAAATATCCTATTATAGTTTAAGCGAATTTTTTAACAACCAAACATAACATTTTGGACATATAAAAAATTAAATAAAATAATATGACAAACATTTTAAAAAAATTTAAACATTTCATTCATTTTATGATTAAGATTTCATGTGTGCCCACCTAAAAATAAACAAAATTTAATATATATCCATCACACGTTCGTCGGCTATGCCCAAACGGTAACATGATGTACTGGATTTTTTGTAAGAACCTAACTCCATTCATGAAAGCAATAAACGTACTTTGACTTTGACTTTGACTTCATCCACCCTCGCATTCTCGCATAACAAAATCTTATTACAGTCACTGTTACACACTACACTGGCAGTATCCGCAAATGTTTTGATCATTCTTACCTCGGTAAGCATATGTTCATCACTGGATGATAACTTATGACCGTCTTCTCTTTTGAAAAATTTGTGTTTTCTTATTTTAATAGCTTCACGTTCCATCTTAGTATGGTCATGGCAATCACTCAAAAGAATTTTAGAGTCGGAGAATTGCGTCTAATGATTAACAACCATTTCTAGAAGGTGTTGCAATCCCGGATTTATTAGCCTGACGGTTTTTGACAGCCGTGATATGTTCTCTCACTCTTTCAGCTATTGTCCTTGTCCAACGTAAAAAATATAAAGTCTTAAATTCCATAAGGGCTTAGAAGTTCGACATATGGTTATTTGACCCTTATGGTTTTTGAAACAAGCAATCGGTTATTACTAATACCTAGAGCATTGCATTTTCAATCCTCAAATAGCTATTTATCCCCCTCCTATCAGACCCTGATAGATATTACTGTAGTTTATATTAACATTAGAAAGAAGAAAGCTTTGTTTTTATTTTTGTAAATAATAAAATTAAAAAATCTCTGCACAGATTCCAAAAATCCTTTCACCATTAAATGCTACATTATTCCTAAGAATATTTTTAAACTGGCTAATTAAAAATATATGGGTCTTAAATAACATTATTGAATGAAATTATGACTCTACCACTGGTTTGGGCCTACACACAACACACACACAGTCAGTTCGGTTCAGTTATCACAGGAGGTATTGGCTAAGAACATTAATAAGGAAAGCTGCAAGATTATTTTTAAAAAAAAAAGCACAAGAGTTAATTCAGAAAAAAAATAACATTGGGAATGCCATAGGTCGCTCAAAGGCGGCATGTTAACTTAGTTCGTTCCTGAACTAGTACAAGCATACTGCATTCAAGAAGTCCATAAAAGTTACTAGCTAGCTATTTTCAGATCGAGACAACTTAGAACTCTGTTTTAAAAGAAAAGTTCTAGTTCCCCCCGTCTTCTGCTTCAAAACATTTATTTTATAATTAAAAATACATTTTGAAATGAAGTTTCTTATTTCACATCACGAAAGACTCTAAACAATCTTTAATACAATTTAGAGAGCAACAGACGAACAAATGCGAAAATGCTTTTGAAGAAAATCGCGAACATTTTACAATCGAATATAACACCGCACGTTAGAAAGGCCTTGGAAATAAAACGAGGGAGACTGTTGCCTCTTTTCGAACGATATTAATGCTGAAGTTTTGTGCGAAACAAATACTTTCGAGACAAGCGTAAAAAGCTCCAATGCCTACATAAATAAAAATAATTTCCAAACAAAATTTTAAGAAAGAATATTTCTTTGCATTGCGTGGGATAGATATTTTAAGAAACGTATGTGTTATATTTTAAGAATCGTATATTATGTTATTATTTAACATTATTAATGGAGAACATTAAAGCATTTATTTTGTATTTAGAATAACTTTCATGATAAAAAGTCGTTTTTCATCCGCACGTGGCTGCAAAACGTCATTTTGAAGCCACCTGCATAGTTGTTTGTACACTGGTATAAAAGGGGTACGTTACGCAGCGTCGGTCAGTTGCTTTTGAGCAAAGCGAAGCGTCAGCATCGGAGATATACAAGGTACGATCTTATGGTTTTACTTGATCGTAGGGGTATCTATGACCTAGGTACCCTTAATGTATATACATTGTGTACTGTTTTTACAAATTATATGTTTAGAGATATTATGGTAATAATTAAAACATGTGGCAAAAGCTCTTAACTTATTTACTTCTTGTGTACTTAGGTATATGTGTATATAAATAGGAAATCTTTATTAGTAATGGTACACATATGTAGATTCATGTCTCTGTGTATACATATATACAGACTTATTTTGAGCATATATATATATTTTGTATGTAGTGACATATTTATATTGGCCAGCACATGAGTATTGTGTAATGATTAAATATATATATATATATACATATATATATATATATATATATATATATATATATATATATATATGTGAGTTCGAGGTTGAAAATCAAACAGGTTTCCCAATAATAATCTCGTTTATTCTTTTAAATGAAAACCGTCGTCGTTCAATACATCGTCTAAACTAATCCTATTCCTAACAGATTCAAATCCCTGTCATACTTCATCTATCTCACTCGTTCTCTCTCACTCGTTACTCGTTCAGAAATATTCATAATCCCACATATATATATATATATATATATATATATATATATATATATATATATATATATATATATATCTCTAGAGAGAGAGAGAGAGTAATTAAGTAATGTAAGGTACATTTCTGTTAGATTAGCCTTATTATTTACTTGATTATAAGCTAAATAGTATTTTCTTGCTTGAATAAATATGTTGCTAGGTTAATATGTCTTTTTAATTTTCCTTCACCAGTTGTCTAATCATTATTTAAGTTATATCGATAAATAGTTTGGAAATTGATGTTCTAAGTAATGTAAATAGATATATATATAAATTAAATCTAACACGTGCAAATACGACGAACATATTATGGTAAGTTAGCGTCTGGTCATATTATGGCTACCTACTTTAAGACTTTCACGTTCCATCCGTTAAGCATTTAAAATAATTTAACGGGTCAAAACGGCGACACCATTCTTATTTAGTAGTTAATACGAACTACGTGCTGCCCTAAGTTTCGGTTAGGTTGCACCAAACTAACTAACCTAACCGAAACGTCGGGCAGTAAGTAGTTCGTATTAACTATTACCTACTATTCGGCTGATTTCGAATAAAGGGCAGTGAGTATTATAAAGAAACAGATAAATGTCATATTGTCGGTTTTTCGCTGATGTCTTAACAGTTTTATGTTACAAGAGAGCATTTAAGATTGGTTGAAGCCATTAAAAAATCATTCTACCGGCGTATTCTTACGTTTGTTGTCGAGAAAAACCTAAGCACAAAACTCGTTTTTTTATCAGCATGTGATCATCAATTTAATAAAGTGTCATTATTTTATCATTAAACTCTGAAACTAAGACCGCTTTTAGTGATAATTACATGTAACTAAGAGGTTTTAGAGATTTCACAATAAACTTGGGAATTTGTGGGCGGACTGACGTTGACTCGCTCGATCCGAAAAGATAACATCCTTTCATAGTGGGGATTACCGACTTACGTAACTAAAGATCCACTGCCTTCTAGCGGAGTCAAATATTTGAGCCTACACGTTATCTTTTGTGCCCACAAACTTCCACACTGTTAGGCCTCAGTGAGGAGATGTAACAACGCCTTTATTGACTAGTGGTTTTATCATTCGATTTATAATCTCCGTGCTGGGTTATATTCCCGGATCATGTAAAGTATCTTTCGGATTTTACGAACATACTACAGGGTTTTGACAGCTACAGGATGGTTACACTAATAGCTTAAAGTCACTCTGAGTGCGAAAAAATAGCTAGGTGTTTTTTACATGATGTCTGAGAAATGAGGAAATTCGTAGCAGACCTAAAGTAACTCACATAAATTACAAGCAAACGTGATGACTCAATGAAGAAATCTTACTTAGTCAGTCAGATAGATCTTCAAAATACATTTTTTATGTATATTAAGCTTCAACAAATAAATACAAAAATGACAGCGCATCAAAATCGGCGACGAGGCGTGTCTACGTCGCTATTTAGTAGATTCGTTTGACTTCGCCCCAAATATAACGCAATTTAACATTTTATTTACATTAAAAGTGGAAACATGTCCGCTAGCCAATGGAGTAAAAAATTCTAGTAAAGTGACCATGTACCGGAAAACGAAGACGCCACACGATAGGTATACAGAAAACGTTATCACGGTGGTAGGGAGGTAATGGATGCATGTGGCACAAAGCCAGGACTTGTAGTCTTGGGGGGGAAAGCCAATGTTCAGCAATGTGCATCCTTCGATTGAGAGCTGAAGATAATAAACATGGCAAATGAGTGAATAACCCAGTATCCAATAGATATTTACTTAATTTCCAAGAGAGAGGGCTATTTTTCATTGTACTTAAGTGGATATCATCTGCTTTCACATTAAAAGCATTAAGTCTTTTTCTTGTCTAATAAGCTATCTTCGCTAGTAATGCGTTTTAAATCTATATTATGCGAAATCAGGCACTTCTCCTGTTTTCTTAAAATTAAGGTCTTAGTGCTCTCCTAACCGTATTATATTGGATGTAATTCCTTTTTCTTTTAATTACTTCAAAAGTACAAAAGTACAGTAAAAGCTAGTCGCTTTTAATATTATTTGGTATCTGCATATTCTTTACTAATGTTATAAATATATTTAACTATTAATCCGAAATGAGAAATTATTTAAGTGTTGGGAAACAAATATTAGCTCCTTCCTAGCTGGCAAAGGAAATAAAATATTTTGAAAACAATGAGTAATATTTGTCAAAACTCAACCCAAGTAAAAAAACTGTTACACCGTACGAATTAATTAAGTTTTCTTTGAAAGGCCAATTCCTGATTTTCTTGCCGGGATCTATTCGATTGTAGGTTCCGAGCGTACCAGAGTCACTTTGTCCATTTTTTGTAATAGTTTCAATTCATTAATGAAGCAAGATTCGAATTTGAATATTCAATCTTCCAAAAAAAGATCATATGCCTTAAAACAAGTAAAACAAACTCAAGTACTTTATCCTTCTTCATTCAAAAAGACATTTGGTATCAAAAACCACAGTGTTCCTAGCCAGCTACGTACCGTAGCGTGACGCGGCAAGAATTTCTAAGTAATTACATTTGTGCGTAAACGAAACGTTTACTCAAGTTTATACGCATCAGACGTAGACTACAATGTACGACGAATTAGACTCACGTGTTTACGCGATCCTATTCGTAAATTACAAAATAAATTGCCTCAAGTTCAGAGGAGCAGATAATTGGAGTGGCTGAGACCTCGAAATCTTCCCGGGAAAGAGTTTATGGCCTTTAAAGGTCGTAATTACCTAACTAATGTTAACTGTTTTTCGGGTAGTTGCCTAATATTGCTTTTGATGCGAAATATCAGCTTATTTTTATATATTTTTTTTCATGAGTGCCATGCCAGCGCTATTGAATCATCGCCTATTCATGTAGCTAAGTTACAGTATACACATTAATGAGATTAAGAGAGTTAATGATATGTACTCATTTCGACTTCAAGTCCAGCAATCAATCTCTCGACCGACCGACACTAGCATACCTACTAGGATAGTACGTGAAGCTATTGAAATCAAAAAATACAAAACAGTCACTAGAGAAGACGGTATAACTTATTTACATCATAGGATCAAGTGATTAACAAATATTTGTGGTACCGTCGTTGTTGACGACCTCCGTAGCCGAGAGGCGAGCAGGCCTGACTTTGGTGAGCGCCATCTCTGAGGTCCCGGGTTCGATCCGCGGTCGGGTCAATATGGGAAACGAACTTTTCTATATTGTCTCGGGTCTGGGTGTTGTGGTGCCGTCGTGGTTTCTGATTTCTGTAACACAAGTGCTTTAGCTACTTACCATTTAATTAGAGCAATGTATGTGATGTTGTCCAATATTTATATTATATTTATATATATTTACCGCGGTTAGAACGATCAAAAACAATCCCGGATACTGTCAGTGTAGTGTGTCTAATTGACGCATACGGTGACATATATATCAATAACCGCAGGAGCTGATGGTACAGACCCGTCACACGTCACACGTCACACCACATACTTTGGACTTTGTGCCACCCTTATATCGTCGGCATAGGATCTAATATCGATCTGAGTGTTTACCTTGCCGCGCTGTGCTGGTCGTAATCTTCAACTCTTCATCACTAGATCATTGCCTATTTCCGTCACTTCACCTAAATGAAGGACGTCTTACACTACTGCCTGAGCAAGTCTCCACTCCAGAACCAATAAAACACACAGACTTTGACATTGAATTTGTAAGAATTTCTTGTCCTAGAAATAAGCCTTACGCAGACAATTTTATTTCTATTGGCAAAAAAATCTATGATTTTATCCGTTGGATTGTAGGTACGGTCAACAGAATACCGGGTAAACAGTTGTGAACTACATTTATTTGCAATCGAGGTGTTATTATTAAGGGTTAAAGTACAGGTCTTAATTATCATAATCATAACATAATCAATTCATTAATTCATGCTGGTAACAAGTAACACTTATGCATCGTCAAAATGAATACCAATCAAAATTGAAGCTACAGCCAGTTCGGACCTAGTCCTACCGAGAAGAATCCGGCAAGAAACTCAGTAATATCCAAATATTTACAATTTTAAAGACTACGAGAGGATTTAAAATATGGTGTGCAAGCAAGCAGACAATCATGCCCACCTGATGTATATCGTTTTAATATTCATCAAGGTAAAAAGTATTGTACCTATTTAAAACCTGGTTTGTTATATAAAATTGTCTTGAAATAAAATTATTTTTAGGAATATATAATATAATGTTAAGTATATAAGTATCCTACTAAATTTAAAAACATAGAAGATTGCAATAATCTGTGGATTTATGAATACCTACATTACGTTAATCTTCAGTAGTAAGATAAATGAGGTTCTACATTAACAAATAAAAAAAAATCATCCCAAATTATGTGAACAAATTCACGAGCAACAGGTAGTCATAAATTAATGATATATTAAAAAGTTTTGGTTTATGTTCGGCTCGAATAACTGTTAGCAATTTCAATTTCGGAACAAAATCACAATAATGAAATGAAGGTAGATAAGGGCTACGATTCAGCATTTTTTTAATTTTAATTCTGGATATAAAATTATTATTAATAAATTAATAATTATTATATTAATTTATCTCTGTGGAGAGTTAAGTTGTATTTTTTAACTATTTATTGTGCAAACTTTATTATGATAGATATGTATTTCCACAATGGGAATGCATTCATAAAAGTAGTAATTCTTTCATAGGGATAAGTATCAAAATATTTAAAAGTTACCGGAAGGCATTATTGACTCAAATCAAAACATGGCTTGTAAAAGTTAATACACAGTATAAGACTGTTTTAATTATAAACATATGTGTCACTCTGCACCTTGGTAATCTTTATTTTTAAATTACATGCTATATTGTTATGTTTATAATTTATTTTAAAAGAGGATATCTGTTGAGTTGTTTCTGCACTTCTTCTCAAGAGAACCAACGTCGCGGTACTTATAATAATTGACGTGCAAAAGAATTTATTGTAAATCCGCTTGCATAAATCCTTTCATTTCTGAAATTCTGAAACATAAACAAATATTCAGCCGAATGCCCCATTATCATTAACATTGTAACTTTTTTCGAGCTCATTTTTGATTTTCTGTTTTTTATTATATTTTTTTTTAATACGGTGAACATAATGTACTGTGAACAAATACGAGCTATCATCTTTGTGGCATTATCGCTCATTACTAAGCGTCTCAAGAATTAGTTCTGCTTGTTCCTGTCTGTGCATTATGTTATACTTTCTACACTGCTCCCACAAATAATTATGCATGTCGTGGCAGCTTTTAATTAAGGCAACACTGTACACTTTAGTTGTAACTGAACGTGTTATGCGTATTTATTGGTGTATGTCTTGTTAGCTGTTCTTAAATATATAATAAATAAATTGTGCAAGTGATTTGAAGTATGACTTGCAGTTCGATAGTTCAAACGCCCGCGACTTAAAGACGGTGCAAAGATCAAAGTGTACGGTCTGATGTGCTGACGGTACGCAGAGAAGTCAGTACGTACCGGCAAAGGGTCACGTACGCAGTGAGATCACGTATCCACGTATCGGACATAACCTTCCCACGGGAATACCCTTTGTGCGAGGAGGTATACTTCGCTAGAATCTTTTACGAATCGCAATTAGTAGAGCCATTGAAGTTGAACGAATGATTCGCTCTTCTTGCTGCTATTTGTGTCAAATCAAATTAAATGGTTATTCAAATAGTTTACATGTACGTGACCTTTTATTTTTTGTCAGAGCGGGACAGCTGCGGAATTAAATACAAAAAGTGTTTGGTGTGTTACAAGTTTTTTTTATAGAAGATAGAATACTCAAAACATTCAAAGCAAAGCTGTAGTTTTAAAATATCGGGTTTTGTTTTTAGATATGTGTGGAAAAAAAAAACATTTTAAATTATCGTTTGCACTAAATTTTATCGATGATTTTGACATTGGATGAGCGCGATAAACACGGCATCGAATAAATAAAGTGCAAAGTGTCTATAGATAGATATAGGTTCTGAATCGAAACCTATATCTATAGTCACTTCGCATTCTGACAATAATATACCGCAATTTTATGATACTACCGCTAAATCATATCAAAAATATCAACACATTTTTATTTAAACAATAAATAAATTTTAAAGTCTGCTGAAGCGGAAGTTACTATACCTACCGAGCGCGGACGAGTCAGATTCAAAGTGTAGCTAAATTTGTCAAACCAGTAAACCTCATGACCGAATCTTGTAGGTGATTCCTTTCAATTTCAATTACAAACCCATTCATCTTCCATTTAGACCCGACTCAAGTTTAGCATAGTTCGTTAAACATTGTAATCAAAACTTAAGCTCAAAATCAAGGAGTGATCAGTTATACTCCTAAGTTCTCTTCAATTTAAATTCATAAATAGGGGCTTAGTAATGCGAACTATTTGAAGATCCTGAATTGACATCTTGATTTTAGTTTAATACTGCTTCGGTTTTGTCCGTTTTAATCAATTTACTTCATATCTATAAATATATAATCTATGAATATAACACTTTTGACCGACTCAAAATCAAAGCCATCGTTAAAAAAACAAAACTAAAGTGGCGACAAGTAGCCTTAGTATCAACAAATACTCTAATTACTAATTAATATTAACACAAAAAGTCTCCCGTAAAAAACTTAATGACTGGCGTACAGACGGACTACTAAATATGTAATCCTATTAGGATTCTATTTTCATTTCATAAAAAACAGGATCTACTCACAAATTCTACATAAACTATCATGTAAAAAGCCTCTAAGTGTATATTATACTAATTTGTATGTATATTTACAAAATAACGCCTACAGGCATGAATTGCAATGTGTTATTTTGCAATTCATGCCTGTAGGTGTCGCTCTGGTAAGCTTTGGTTACACAAATGTTTCTGTAAAAGCGGCGGCAAGTTTATCAAAATGGAAGCGAGACTTTCAAAATGTCATGCGATTATGCCCCTTATAGTACAAACGGGAAAGTAGTAGCTGCTTTTAATTCCTCTCAGTAATCTGTCTCAATTACAAAAAATTTATTATCTGCATAAATATTAATTTATACTCTCGGGATAAACTCCGATGCTTGAACTCAAGAGTTCATAGACACGAGCTCTAGAAGTCAGTTAAGCTGAACTACTTACAACTAGACAACTTTACTTGAAGTAGAGTCTCTAGTGGTTCGTTAAAACCCACAAGGAATAAGCTAGAATTACTAAATTCACTCACATGGGTCAGGATAATCTGACTTTAAGTGTTTTAATTAAAACTATTTATTGATACATCACGTACCCTCGGATAGCATCACATACAACGATCTAATTTCAAACTAAGTCTTATCTTCTCATATTATATGAACGTTAACATCAAGACACAGATCAAAGACAATAACACATTACCAGTGATCCGACAAGGTATCTAGTGCAATTAACGATTAATATGTACAAACATTATATAAATAAAGTTACTTCCACGGGATATGTACGTGATTTCGCCAATATTGTACAGTAATTTTCCATATATTGTCTCATTACAAAATCTAAAAACAGGTGTTCAATAAATAGATAATATTTAAATATTTATTTTTAAGCAAATATAAGACGGAAAACATTGATCATATAAATATTATTGGTTATATATTTTTAAAACGTTCTAGCATTTAATTCCGAATGACATAGAAAATAATGTACGAGGTATTTTAAAAAACTAATTCTCAAATTGTTCTCGAGTTCGAAAACATAATTGGTACTAAGATTAATTAATTGTTCATAACTAAGTTATTTATTTTAGTTAAAAATAACGATAAAATAACATGACACACGCTAGCGACGACAGTATATAAACATTAAAGCTACAAATAAATAAAAGAATAGTGACTTATAGCAAAGGAACCTGTTTTTGTAATAATACGTACTTCACTAAGGAGTTACTTACAAAAAGCCACCAGTTAAAAAATGTTATTCTGAACTCAACCTTTAAAATTCAAGCGATTCAATACTGTTTAAGACATATAATTACCTACTGTTAAGTTCTACTGTTGTTAAGTACTGCTGCACAATTCAATACATTGTTTAAGACCCTTTCAGAAATCGTTATACCCACGTATTATTCGCCTCACTTTGAGAGTTCAAATCACAAAACTCAAATATTCCCAAACCATAAGTACCTTGATTAGAACTTGTCTGTCAAGCAGATGAAATTGAAATCCAACTTCTCAGGTAATCATTAAAAGCGAAATATATTAAACATTTAATCAAAATCCCTTCGATATAATCTCTCCACGTTAGAACAGTCTGCAATTTACTTTCTCTTAAACCGCTTTACGTAATACTGTAAAGATTGCCCAGGTAAGTTCTTGTACTTGCTTTGGCAGTACATATACTAACATTGGAACGATACAGAGAAGATTATCATGGCCCCTGCACAAGGATGACACGCAAAATCGTGAAGCGTTCCACATAGGGAAGTAGAGAGAGTCTGGAGAGGTAGGGCATAGCGATTTATCTGGAGCAGCTCCAACTGGAGCAGCCCGACTGGTGCAATACCTCCACCTTACAGAAGACCGCAGCCAAATAGCAATAACTTCTATATTGTTGTGTTCCTGCGTGTGAGTAAGGTTTCCAAAACTCCTAGGGGGTGCTACATTAGTAGCAGGGGTCAAGCTTTAAGGTAAGGGCGACAAGTCCAGTAACAGATTACGCTGTACTTGTCACCCTTAAGCTATGACCTCATTACCACTTAACATCAGGTGGGATGAGGTCAACCTTGAAGTGCAATATAAAAAAAAAACATTTTTTTACTGTGGGGAACCTGTGTAGGATCCGCAAAGAATCCTGACCCCCACAACTACGCAGCGTTGGCCACTGAGGGGGTTTTAGTCGGTGCGAGCCCGACACTCCGCTCTCTGTTCCCCGCAGAGTGACGGTGCGGTAGGGATAGTTCTTAAGACGGATATAATTGTTCCACCGAAACTCAAGCTTGTTCTGCAGTCCGGAATGCTGCAACTGCACAATAAAGCATTGTTTGAATCGAGATTGCATTTTCCAACAAACACGATTTTCTGCGAAGGCGTCGTTATTCAAATTCCGGGAGCCAACCCAAGGGTTCAATAATCTAGACGCTTAAATCTCTTGCGCTTTTCTAAAACTTCAGATATCATAAATAATCCGAGCAAAAGACGCTACACATTTTAAGAAGATGATTGGTAGTTTTGTTACGATTTTAAACAAACGGTATAATAGGGGAGCGGATTGGATCAAAAGTAAATATTAGACAACTATTTTTTTTATTTGCTAAATCAATTAAACAAAACGTTGATAAAACGATGCTAAGATGCTAAGACTGGGGGCGCGTTACGTCACTGACAGGTAATAAATGTACCCACTAATGACGTCACGCGATATGTCAATCTAATGTATAGCCGTTATTTTTTGATTAGGGGGAAAATGGAAAAATACGTGTCCCATAGTTTTGGATGATCCAAAAGACCGACTAAAAATAAATTGAATCCGCTTCGCTATTTCCTCTTAAATTATTGTTGCTGCTCCGTTTTACTACTACTGAATGTATCTCGCAAAGGATTTTTTGTTGCTCCCCTTGCGGTGCGAGAATCGAACCCACGAACTTCATGTATCGCGCATCCTGCTCTTCCAACTGATAAGTATGTAGTTCTAAAAATATTCGGCAGAGGGCACTTACCGAAGGGAGAAAGGGTTGTAGCAGAAAAATTTCATCGCCTACGATAACTTCCGGTTAGCTCAGTTGGAAGAGCAGCACGCGCGATACGTGAAGGTTGTGGGTTCGATTCGCGCACCGCAAGGGGAGATACAATTTTTCTGTTTCTATTATTTAAAGTTCGCTAGTACGGCGTAAAGTACTATAAAAATAGAAAATTGATTAAAATTAGGAGCTCAAAAATCGTCCCCCATATTTTTAATGTCTGATAGATATACGAGTTTACCAAACTAGCTGTACCACCGAACGTCGTGCCACCTACTTTTTTCCAAAATTTCTAACCTTTTAAACCTTCCCTGGACCTCCACGATTATTTTTTTAGACGACCTCCGTAGCCGAGAGGCGAGCGTGCCGGACTTTGGCGTCGCGCCATCTCTGAGGTACCGGGTTCGATCCCCGGTCGGGTCAATATGGGAAACGAACTTTTCTGTATTGTCTCGGGTCTGGGTGTTGTGGTACCGTCGTTGTTTCTAATTTCTGTAACACAAGTGCTTTAGCTACTTACCACAGAATCAGAGCAATGTATGTGATGTTGTTCAATATTTATTTATTTATTATTTTATTTTATTTATTTCAAAACCAATATCAGCCATGTCAGTCTACCCGTTGTTGAGTTTTAGCGAGACTAACAAACAGCAATTCCTTTTTATATATAACACTAGCTGTCCCGGCGAACTTCGTAACGCCTATTTTTTTAGTTTCTAACCTTTTAAACCTTCCCTGGACCTCCACAATTATTTCAGAACCAAGATTAGCCAAATCGGTCTAGCTGTTCTCGAGTTTTAGCGAGACTAACGAACAGCGATTCATTTTTATATATAAGACTAGCTGTCCCGGCAAACGTTGCTGCGCCTTCTATTTTCAAACCTTTTAACCCTTCTCTAAACCTCCACGATTATACCAATACCAAAATCAGTTAAATCGGTTTGCCCATTCTCGTTAGCGAGACTTACGAACAGCGATTCATTTTTATATAAGACTTTAATATCTAAAACCTTGAACAAGCAAACGATAACAGGCATTATAATAGTAACACCTGAAAAATACTTTAGTGAAAGTTCCTTAAAATATCGCGATCGCATTTCGCTTTTACTTAATACCTCTAGACGCGGGTAAAATTAAACCCGTTTGTCATGGTGAGCTTACGGGATTTGAAGCGTTATTTTATCCCCGCAGATAATTTATGTACATCATAGAGTTATCTCTTAGCTTTAAAAGGTAGGTATGAACACACACAGGTAGCATTTCAAAGCAAAAAGATAGATGTATTAGAATATATGTTATGCTTAACAATTATATCAACAAAAAATATAATAATAGGTATAATATAATATTAGATAGCATCACATTCATGTTCTGATTCTGTGTGTCGCTGCAACATATAGCTGAGGTGTGGCCTAGTTGACCACTTACCCATTTAGTCTTTTGTTTTTTTAACTATTTCATGTTTGTTTTTGTTTTACTTCTTCCTGTACTTCTTTTTATTTTATTTTATTTGTGTAAACATGTATCTTCTGTGTAGTGGTCAATAAATGTATTTTCTTTCTTTCTCTCTTTCTTTCTGTGGTAAGCAGCTAAAGCACTTGTGTTACAGAAATCAGAAAATTTTGCCCTCGACGAATAATCCCGCCGATGCACAATCGGTTGTACCTACGGCAACACTACAAAAAGCTTAATAAATAACAAGCACAGCGTTCATTACTTGGCTTCTGTAAAGTTTTACAGTACTATGGAGGCGGATAATCTCCCTGGCGGCCCTCCAAAGTACCTACCTGCAGACTGCGACGCAATTGCATTTGTTTGCTAAAGAGCATTGTTGTTTCTCGCTCTAATTGAGTTGCGAACTGCATCTGGCGACGGAACGCAATTTGTTTCTTGATGTGTCAAATTAAAATAAGCATCAAGAGGGAGTATCCCGTAAGAGAGATTGCTAACCTGTGTTATTACACTTATGCTCGCTTGATCAAAAACTAAGAACATTTTGGTATATATTGTCTATGATATTGTGATCCAATTGCATTTAAAATTTGACATTATGCTATACAAATTCTATCCTTATATTTTAAACGCGTTGTTTGGTAAAAATTTGAATAGATCTATGCTTATTACTATTCCACGCAAAATCTACTAAATAGATTCGGATGTAATTTGCTACCAATTCCGTACAAGAGTATATGATAACATCGGTCATTTTGTTTTTTTGCAAACAATTAAAATGGCCGATGGCGAAATGATGCGAAACAATGAAAAAGTCAGTGTGTTGATAACTCAAATAGGACGTCACAGTGTGCAATTTAAAAAAAACCGAGTTTGGACAAGTATTTCAATGTATGTCAGTGGGCTACTTACTACTAAGTAGAAACGTTGACTAGCTAGCCCACTGAGATACATTTAAATACGTCGAGTTCATCTTTTAAATTTTGTCTCTCTCCTGGCGAGTTTGTACTTAGGTTCTTTGTTGAGTTAATCTTAATATTTTGTCTCCCTCCTGGCGAGATTGTACTTAGGTTCTACGTTGAGTTAATCTTAATATTTCGTCTCCCTCCTGGCGAGTTTGTACTTAGGTTCTATGTTGAGTTAATCTTAATATTTCGTCTCCCGACTGGCGAGTTTGTACTTAGGTTCTACGTTGAGTTAATCTTAATATTTCGTCTCCCGACTGGCGAGTTTCTACTTAGCTTCTACGTTAAGCTCATCTTTAATATTTCCTCTCCCTGGCGGTGGAGCTCAAGTTCACCGTTCTAGGTCTGTTGCATTGTGGTTAAGTAAGTATCGTGACGTCACCCGAGTGACGCTGACAGCGCACATTAGGGGAGTGGATGAGTCAGCTGCTAGTCCTAAGCGTAGGGCTACCAGCTGTTTAAGAGGTCAACTAGCTAATTATACCTACATTTAAAATAACTTAACGGGTCAAAACGCGACACCATTTTCATTTAGTAGTTAATACGAACTACTTACTGCCCGACGTTTCGGTTAGCTTGCAAGACCAGTCAGCTCGTGACCACGGTTGGTGCAACCTAACCGAAACGTCGGGCAGTAAGTAGTTCGTAATAACTACTAAATAAAAATGGTGTCGCGTTTTGACCCGTTAAATTATTTTAAATGTTTAAAATGGAACGCGAAAGTCTTAAAATTTATAGCTAATTATACGTTTGGAGGGTTTTGATGGAGAGTTATTTATTTTTATGAATATTACAGGGATGATTACTCCTAGTTCGGAGATCTTCAGTACCTCGAAGAATGCTGAGAATTTAATTTGTCAAATAAATTAATGTTACATTTTAATCAATTCAATGTATGGCACCAAATAAACGTTTCTTTCTTTTTTCTTTCTTTCTCTAAAGTGGGCCTTGAAAGGCACATCGAGTATCAAGCGACTTACCTAAATCAATAAATATTAATCGCCGATATGTACGCGTAAAGCTTCAGAAATACTGATATCAACGAATAGTAACAGGAAGGCAACTAAAGTATTCAATTAAATTTGAGTAAGCAACAGTAGGTTAGGTACCATCTGAGGTCGTGTGTGGTGAATCGGAGGAGTTAAATGAAATGACGCTTGAAAAAATGCACGTGAGATATTTGACGGCAGATTAATCTTGGAACGAAGCACTTCCACGAGTACTATATATAATCAATATATATAGACGACCTCGATGGCGCAGTGGCTAAGGTAGGCGACCAAAGCGCGAAAGGTCCCGGGTTCGATTCCCGGTTGGGTCAATTTGGAAAACGAACTTTTCTAAATTGACTTGGGTCTGGGTGTGCTAGGATGACGCCCCCAGTTAGTATGTATTCGTAGTCTGGTGCTCATAGTACAAGGGAAAACCTTAGTTTGAGACCAGGTGATTGGTGTGATTTTCAAGCGCATTTATTTATTTATTTAATGGTATAGACACGGAATCCCTCATAAGTCGGTCTCGCACTTTGCCGTTCTTAAATAATTCCAAGCCTCATTTTTGATCGTTTAATAAGTTAAAGCCTATCGATGAGTTACAGCCCTTGATGCAACGAACCAATCGCGGTCGAAACGCTTTCCGGATGCTAAGCCGATATTGACTACTGCCGCGCCTTAACTGCCGGACGAGGGCCGCCTTCTATCAGAAGTAAAGTAACGAAAATTCGTTTCCGATTTTAGTAAAATTTGAGTATGTTCTACCTATACATGTCCCTGATATGTGTACCAAATATTTTTGTAATTTAATAACTGGTTCAGGATTTATGGGACTTAAAAATTTTGACCAACAGGCGGGTATGCAGTAATTCAAGGCCATTTACCGAGTCATAAAATTATAGAATAAAAAAAGAAACCTCTGAATTTGGAACTTTATTTAATGAGCTTTTAAAATTATATTTTTGGAAAAAAAAATTTCTTTTTTTTTAGTTTAAATGCGATTGGATTTTTTTACCTTGAATTTCACTAAATTCGATCATTTTGATTTCTTTTATTTTGATTTTTAAAAATAGTTAATATTATGTAGTTTAGGAGCTGGACAGGACATACTGCCGACGCGTGGCGTCCAGCGAACGCACCCGCTAATTAAGTGAAACTATCAATTAAATGAAATAACTTGTAACGGATGTTTTTTCCTATTTCTTATAATATAGATACATCTTTTATAACCAGTAAATAATAAATACGTTATATCTACTCGTAAACACTACGAAAATATTTTTTTATGTACAATATGTGGCATTAAAGAACATTTTCCAATGCAGCGATATTTTGTAAAATTAAAAACCCGGCCAAGTGCGAGTCGGGCTCGCGCACAATGGGTTCCGTTCCAATATCTAGTCAACATTAGATACGGTTATTTATTTTTGAAGTAAATGTGCAACTAAATATTCTGTGTTGTGTGTTTAAAATGGAACGCGAATATCTTAAATTGTTTAACAATCTGTTTATATTTCAATGTCTTTTTTTGGAGCTATGAAATGCGCGTTGTGGCCCAAAATCGTGAGTAAAATAAAAAAGGTTACACAATAATACACCATCACTAATGTAAATATATTTCTTAGTTGATATGTTCTTTTCTTGAAGCTGGTTATGAATTTTTTTTTTGAAAATATTATACGTTTTATTCATTCATATAGAAAGATCACCACTGTTTTTAGGATTCCGTACCCAAAGGGTAAAAGCGGGACCCTATTACTAAGACTTCGCTGTATGTCCTGTCCATCCATCCGTCGGGTCCGTCCACCTGTCTGTCACCACGCTGTATCTCAAGAAATGTGATAGCTAGAGAATTGAAATTTCTACAGATTATGTATTTTTGTTGCCGCTATAACCAAAAATACTAAAAATAAAATATTATTTATTCCCATACAACAAACATGATTTTTTTGCTATTTTATGCTCGATGCATGCAGCAACAAATAGTCGCTTTGAATCACATAATATTTAGTTGCATATTTACTTCAAAAATAAATAACCGTGTCTAATGTTGACTAGATAATGAAACGGAACCCTTTGTGCGAGCCCGACTCGCACTTGGCCGGGTTTTTAATTTCACAAAATATGGCTGAATTAGAAAATGTTCTTTAATGCCACCTATTGTACATTTGAAGACTCTATGAAAAAAAAAAATTTTCGTAGTGTTTACGAGTAAATATAACGTATTTATTATTTACTGGTTATAAAAGATGTATCTATATTATAAGAAATAGGAAAAAACATCCGTTACAAGTTATTTCATTTAATTGATAGTTTCACTAAATTAGCGGGTGCGTTCGCTGGACTCCACGCGTCGGCAGTATGTCCTGTCCAGCTCCTAAACTACTTTCAATCCCATGATAAAACTTTGCAAGTATGTTCTACACAATATTAACTATTTTTAGAAATCAAAATAAAAGAAATCAAAACGGTTAAACTTGGTGAAATTCAAGGTAAAAAAATTCAATCGCATTTTAAACTAAAAAAAAAGAAAAAAATATTTCCAAAAATACAATTTTAAAGCTCATTAAATAAAATTCCAAATTCAGAAGTTTCTTTTTTTATTCTATAATTTTATGACTCGGTAAATGGCCTTGAATTACTGCATACCCGCCTGTTGGTCAAAATTTCAAAGTCCCATAAATCCTGAACCAGTCATTAAATTACAAAAATATTTGGTACACATGTCAGGGACATGTATAGGTAGAACATACTCAAATTTTACTAAAATCGGAAACATCGACTTTTTTTACTTGTCCGCTTCGCGTGCAATGCCCCATATGTTTTACAAATTAAAATTGATTGATTGATTGATATAATAGGAGAGAAGATAGAGAGGTAGGGCATAGCGATTTATCGCTCGAACTGGAGTAGCTGGACTGATGAAATACCTCCACCTTACATAAGGCCGCAGTCAAATAAGTCACTTCTGTGTTGTTGTGTTCCGCAGGAGCGTGTGAGTAAGGTTTCCAGAGCTACTGTGGGGTGCTACATTAGTAGCAGGGGTCTAGCCTTCAAGGTAAGAGCGACAAGTTCAGTAACAGTTTTCGTATACTGTACTTGTCGTCCTTAAGCTAGGACCTTATTACTACATATCATCAGGTGGATGCGGTCAATTTTGAAGTGCAATATAAAAAATAATCTGCTCTTTCCATGACTATGAAGAAAAAGTGGCCGATGTATTGAACTTAAGTCTCTAAACAATAGAAGAATCAACTCGGAATAAGATCGTGTAACGCTTGTCGAATTTAAAGCGACTCGACCACATGGACAACTTACTTATGAAACAAAAATCCTTTCAAATATTAATATAAAGCAAGAATCACCCGTATTATACAGCGACAACGAAATCTGTTTAAGAAATCTACTTCCCATATACGTAACTTTAAAAGAGCAATATAATGTATTTGCTATTTGCGTCTCTGAACATAACATGAAAACAACAGCTTTCAAGAATGTCCATAATTTTATAAACCCCAATTAGGGCGGCTGTTTCGTTAAACTGGTCCAGTTAACGTTCACAAAAAGCGCCATTCGTTTTACAGACGAATACTTGTCCTTAATAAGAGGCTAATATGATTTTAATTATGAATTAATAACCCACTAGGAACCAGCATTTCTTTCTTGATGAACTTGTGCGTAAGAGAGAGAAAAGGTATCTTTTAAAAATTTTAAATTAAATAACCATAATCCTAGTAGAATTACCCAAAGTATTATAAACAAGAAAATTTGAGTGTACAGCTGTGAAAATGTTTCGTATATTCTTGTTTATGTTTATAAACAAGAAAATTTGAGTTTATATGTCGTTGGTCGACATTTTCTTACTAATGGCGAATAATAATTACCTTTTTTTAGTATTTAAAATATAAAGAACAAAATGTTGATATGTTATAAAAAAAAATAAAAACTATGCTACCCTCAGTAATTGTAAAATAATTATACTCGTATATATTTTATACTTAAGACATCTGCGGGCACAGTTTGCTTCTAACGACAAAAGCTGTTTAATCCCTAATACTGAACCACAGGCCTTGTCGCAATTATGGACTCTAAAGTAATTAAAATTATTTTATTTTTAAAATAATAAATACTAAGAAAACACCTATCAATAATTTGTCAATATTAAGCGTTTCTAAAAACTTGTAGGTAACTTGTAATTTCGTAATTTTGTAAATTGCAATAAAAGGTTTGGTATTGGCCGTTGAGTCTCAGAAAAAAAACGTTCTCCTAAAAAACTAGACATTTGAATGCACTTACCTGTTTTAGCATTGTTGTTGTTGGCTGTCCCCGAAGCCTGGCTGAAGAGGGACGCTCCGGTCAGGCGGGCGCGACGTAGGATCCACCACATTTTGACAAACTTTATTTATCTTATTTACTTTCGAAATCCCAAAATCACGTGACAAACTCCTTCAAATTATCTCACAACGTAAACAAAATCACGGAATTCCAAATTCAAAATCAAGAATCCACCGCGAATTAAAAAACGGAATGTCAGAATTCTTTTACGGAGTACTACAACCTCTTTCGTCAGAAGTTTGACTGATAAAATACTTCGTGAGTGATTTCGCGCGCTAGTAGAAGACTGGGGGTAGCAGCGACCCCTCTTTCTCGCCTCTCGGTCGTCACTGCCGGCTAAAAGAGGATTGGGCACAGTCTCCACATGCGCAGTCGGCCCAACGAACAGGTGTATTTGGGTGTTAAGGGTTAACTGTTAGCGTCGAGTGTTTTGTTTTTAACATAATTAGAGAAGGCACTAAAAGGTTGAGAGTGTTTGAATTAAAGTTTGGAACTACCCGCAAACTAATACGATTTTCTGCCAGCTGCGTCGGGTATAGCTGTGGATATTGCTTTTGTGCTGAAACGTAAGAAAATAGTATTTTAGTGGGCTTAATGTGGATTTCGTTTAACTTTGATGTTGACCTCAGATGTCTGTCGGTCGGTTAGGAGAAAATGTATGCGATTGACGTTACAGGCAAAATGGCAAATCTGTTTTAAATAATGTATATAACGAAGAACGTGTGTTTACGAATCTGTATTTTTTTTTATTGGATATAAGGTTCAAAAAGCTGTTAAAAATTTATATGGCAATGAAGGTCAGTTTTAATGGTTCCTGAAAAGGAAAACTTATTTTATAAGGAACACCCAATAAAAGAGCACCAAAACCCTATATTAAAAAAAAATAGTTTTTCAGTTGTAAATAAGTTGCCGTCAAAAACGACATAAGACGCCATAGCGCTGCGCCATCTCTGAGGTCCTGGGTTCGATTACCGGTCGGGTAACGTTTTAGTTTCTGATTTTTGTAGCACAAGTGCTTAATCTATTTACCACAGAATCGAAGCAATGAATGCAATGATTTTATTCAATATTTATGTATTCATATTTTATTATAAACTAAAAATACCTAAATCCGGCAACACTGATAACAGCGCGAATTCAAAAATAACCAGTTGTTAGGCGAGATTTTTCTCGGAGTTTGTTCATGGAGCGTAAGCTTGTAATCCTGTTGTCCCGGCGGATTATCGCGCCCGGATCACCTCCACACTAGGGCTTCTTACCCCGTTATACCGAGACCCTGGTATCCCGGGCTTGGGCTCCTCACGCTACGGGATTACGAACGCGGGATTTTAGAAACTGGAATGAAGCTTGAACGTGACTATTCGTGAATTCGTTTGAATGTTTCCAGACAAAATGTATTAAAGCATAGCTCTAGAAGGAGTGCATCTATTTAGTCATTATTTTGAACCCCCAAAAATAACAGGGGGGGGGGGTAATAAGTTTGACGTGTCTGCCTGTCTGTGTGTGTGTGTGTCTGTCTATAGCATCTTAACTCCTGAACGGATAAATCAATTTTCATTTGTTTCAAGGAGAATTAGTCGGAAGTTTTATTATTGTTTATCTATGTATATTTGATGGAAATCAGTTCAAGATGGCCGTTCAAAACAGGTATCAAAATAATAAAAGGGCTTGGGTTGTACCATTTAGGTTTTAGGTCCTTATTAGTTATAGGTTCCAAACTGGAGGTATTATCATTTGATTTAAATAGAAACTATTGATAAGTATTACCGATGTAATCTTTATGCATAAAAAGATTTATTTTTAACAAATTCCAAATCATGAATGCGTTAATATCAAACTCTTGAGAGACTTTCACAAGAATACATGTATATTTTGTCACCTACGTTCCAAATCCCAAAATCACAATCAATCATATTTTGTCACCTACGTTCGAAGTTGTCAGGACAAGCTTTATAAAAAAATATATTTCACGACGTAATGAATTTGGCAAGGACTGCTACTCTTCTGTATCTGAGTGATAAATAATGATTTTAAGTACAGAAGTACTCTGGTACCGCCTTTTGGTTTCCGAAACACTTAAGCTTTTGAGTTTGGAATCAGGCCATTATGTGATATTTGTTATTACCATTTAAAAACTAGGGTTACACAGTCACACGTCGGTGATAGTACAATACCGCATATCTAGCATTTGCCATAAATATTAATTTTGACTGTTATGCCATATTATTTCAATCCAAATTAGACGTTATGGAAAAATGTACTTACGCGGTTTTGCACTCTCACCGACGATTAAGGTTTTACTAAACTTAGTATGTGACCAAATGTAATGCTTAAAAACTCAAGGACTGTAAATTACCTGTACGGCACAAAAAATACTGTAATAATCAAACACATTCAGAGTCAAAATAATAGGAACCTTTTATTTTCATGCAAACACTTAGCTTAAATATTATGTCCCGCGTTTTGTTTGGCTTAAGTACCAGAAAAATACTGATCCATTTTTTTTTCAAATGAATGCAAGTAAAATAGGTTCCATTATTATATTGTTAGAGCATATAAAGCTCTTAACAATACGTTTTTGTAATATGAAATTCTAGCAAAACGTAAAACCTTTACCAAGAAATACAGTCATTTAAACATATAGACGATGTGTCTAAAAGCATGATCCGTGGTTGAAGTCTGTCTATATTATTCGAAATTACACGTTTTGAAATTAAAATGAAAATCGTAAATAGAAGTTAAATTACATTTTAAGTGAATATACTGATACCGTTAATACTGCAAGTAAAATGTTCATTATGACCTACAGACAGCCGCCCCGGGCCTATATTTGCGAACGAAAAAAATCGCTCGTTATCATGGATGCCATCTTCACAAAGATATAGATTCTGCCTGAGGTTTTATTTAGTTTTACCCCAGTGTTTTTTCTATATTGGTAATTAAAAGTTCACCCTCTTTTCTGTCAATCGATTGATCTGAACATATGTATACGGCTTTGATTTTGGTGACATTGCGATTATGTATGATTTAATATTATTGAAAATCCAAGATGGCTGCTGATACAAGATGGCGAATAATTTATCAAATGATAGGACATAAAAAGTATAATACAGTGCATTATATACCTCAGCTTAAGCATTCCTCGACATCGTACCGAGTTCTTCTCCATGTCTTTCACTGTGCAAGCCATCCGGCTTTGGAACGCTCTGCCAACCGTAACTCGACAATCCCTGACTAAGGGTATTTTTAAAATGAGAGTCCGTGAATTTTATTTTGTTTTATTATTATATTAATTTACTATGTACCTTTGTATGAATATTTTATTCTGGTGTTTAATTTATTGTTATTTATTATTATTCATTTTTTTGTAATCCATACTCAATTTTTTACTGTCACCGCACCCATAAACGAACTGTCTGCATGAATCAACGGTTGGCTGGTAGAGAATGCTTCTAGCATTAAGTCCGCCTTTTGTACTTTTTATTTTGTGCAAAAAAGTTTTTAAAGAAATACATCTATACATAATATTAACATCTGAAACCCAAAAAATCTATAAAAATAAAATATTTTTCCTCTTAACAGTTTTATTGTAAACGGACATTTTAATATTGCAGATAGATAAATGTACTAAAAGCTAACAAAATTGTTTGTTTGTGTCATGTGATATTTTACGAAGACAAGACTGCACATTGTATAATAATATTTTTGTGCATTCAATTCAAGGAAGATTTTTTACTATAAAAACTCTGTACTCAATACAGCCTGTATAGCCAACCCTACTTCACTTTAAATATGTATAAGCTATCAGAAAGTATATACCTACTTAATCAGTACAGTCTCAGATTATTACCTACTCGTTGCCAATTTCATAGCAATTTGCGCACATTCTTACGAAGGTTTTTATTCACTCAATTGTAACGTACTTTACATCAATTCCAACTTGATACGTTCTTTACACAATTAATTACGTTTTCAGAGAATCTACGTTTTGTATTTTATTAGGTAATGGAACTATTGCCTCGTGCCTTTGAACTATTCCAAAAATCTTCCAATAACAAGTTTCCAAGTAATAGTCTTTAGTCTTGTATTTTATATTAAATTTTAACTAAGTTTCTTAACTATTACCTTTATGATACATTTATATGTAGCAACTAACATATATAACATCTATATAAGTAACATATATTATAAACATGATAGTTTATATAAATTCACGGTAGAAGAATATATTATATAGTTTTCGTCTAGAGAACCTATAAATATTTTAAACAACTACGTGAGCTACAAGTTGATAATTATTACACAAGTTAATGTAATCAACTAAATCATCAAATCATCAAAACAAAACTATATGACTTGGTCCAAAGTAAGCCACACATAGCAATAAGTTAGATACTGTTTCTAATCTGATGGGTTTCTTACCGGTGTCTTCTCGGTAGATATAGATCCCGCATCGGAAGTTGAATCACTTTGGATTGTATTTTATGACGATTCAAAAGTGTTACATGTAACCTACATGAATAAAGAATTATTTGAAAAAGTAAATAGTTTTTTTTATGACCACTGTTTAATATGACTTTTATATATCGATTTTATTATTTTTATAGTACTATACGCCGTACTAGCGAACTTTAAATATTAGAAACAGAAAAATTTTAAATGTACCACGGGCCGATAAGTATGTAGTTCTAAACATATTCGGCAGAGGGCACTTACCGAAAGGCTAACGGTTGATACAGCAGAAAAATTTCATCGCCTACAATAACTTGCGGTTAGCTCAGTTGGTAAGAGCAGCACGCGCGATACGTGAAGGTCGTGGGTTCAATTCCCACACCGCAGGGGGAGATACAATTTTTCTGTTTCTAAGACTTTTATATATTTAAAGAAACAGAAATAAATCATCTTCCTTTACAGTGCCTTACCCACGTACCACGTACCCACGACCTTCACGTATCGCACGTCCTACCTTTCAAACTGAACTAACCGCAAGTTACTGTAGGCGATGTCTTTTTCTGCTAGAATTACCTCTTAGTTCGTCAATTAACTTCTAAACCCACACCGCAAGGGAAGATAAAATTGTTTTTGTTTCTTTAAAAATACTTAAAACCAACGCGGCGTGACGCGCTGTAAAAAGTTGCGACTTTTAAATTTAGCAACAGATAAAACTACAACTATCTGTGGCCATTTATAATCATATCATTTACATTGCTAATACGGAGCTTAAGACTAATTTAAATTGGATTAGACTGTGAAGTGAAGTGCTGTCATTCAACGTTTTATGGAAAGTGTAATATATTTTTTTCTTTGTACGCGATTTTACAAATACTGCTCATGTTTAAAAAATAATGCTTATGGATTTTTTATAGTTTTTTTTACCATAAATTAATATTAACAAAGGATAACATGTTAAAAAACATACAATTAAACAAAACTTTATCATTGTACTAATTTCTACACATACCGCACACTGAATAACTAACAAACTCATCTAATCCATACGTTTATAAAACCTTTCTCTTGTACTTTATTTTGAACAAATTTAAACAAAGCTAAAGTTACGCAAATCTAGAGTTCTTTAGTGAAATATAAAACTCGTTTTAAATTAGCTGTGAACAAAGGAACTCTGTAGGTCGAACTTTCCATTAACTATTTATTAAATACCTTGTTCAAAGTGAAAAATAAAACCTAAGTTAACGTTCCTGTTTCATTTTGAACAGTAAGTTAATAAGAATAAAGCATGCATTTTCGAGAATGTTTTGCGAAGTCAAACAAAGCCTACCAGCCAGTGTCGCGATCTTTTTTCTAAAATTTATATTTTTAAATGAGTTTCCTAATTTTTCAAACTAGTTTTAAAAATATTTCTTTGAACAAATGTTGGCAGATCTAGTTATGCCTAAGCACAAGTGCAGTATCTAGGTTTTTCCCTCTTATTAAAAAAGGGAGGTCACGTTTTGGCTCAGAGTCTACTAAAGTTTAATTATACATATATGGTATTTAAACTACACATAATAAAGACGAGCACATACAAGTTACAATACAATCCATTACACTATTGTTTCTCCTGCATAGTATATGGAGCGGTTTTCATTATGAATTCTAACACAATGAATATTATCCATTGCTGTTTAGGTTATTGAATGGCCCAGTAAGATACTCGGCAAAACCTATCGGACCTATATTATACTAACCTAAAATACGTTGCCAAAGAACAAACTACATAGATATATATTGTTACGAGCTTCGGGTTCGTGACAATAAAAACAGCCGATAAAAATTACCAAAAGTCACACTTTAATTGAACGCCACTAATTACAACCTTAAAACGCACTAATTAAAACAATAATCGCTTCCAAGTCGCACTTCAAAATCGCTTTCGAAGTAATCACTTGTATCGCTAATTCAATACTGTCCCGGTCGCGGTGAATCCCGGCCTTTTATATTGCCGCGGCCGTTCCCGAACCTTCCAACGCAGAAACATCCGGAACATTCGCGCGCAGTGCGGCCTTGAACGGCCGTACGCTCGGTCAAGGTCATTGTTCTAGTAAATTCTGGCGTACGCGTCTCGACTCTTTATAGTCCCGCCTTTCCACACTAGATGGCGCTGGTTACTAAGAACGTTAATCGTGGCGCGTAACACTGCCCCCTCCTAAGACATGCTCGTCCCGAGCATTTTCGGCTCCATAATAACGCGCCAATCGATCCACATGGACGATCTTAGGAGTACCCCTCGCACCTTTTTGTATCCGGTAGGTTACGTCATTGATCTTAGTCACAATTCGATACGGCCCTTCCCATTTCGCCTGAAGCTTAGGAGATTTCCCCTTGCTGCGGATTGGATTGTGCAACCACACTAGTGAACCTTCGTCAAACTCTTTACTGTTCATTTTGCGGTCATAGCGGGTTTTCATTCTTTCAGACATTTGCTGGCCCGATTGTCTCACGTACTCACAAATGTCATTCATCTTGTTCCGTAAGTTATTTGCATAATCTGTTATACTGCATGGGGAATCAGGTGGTATTCCGGTGATCATGTCTGCAGGCAGTCGTAGTTCTCTTCCAAAGTTTGCGAACGCTGGTGTTACCGATGTACTTTCGTGAACAGCGCTACGATATGACAGCAAAAATGGTTGTATGTGCTTGTCCCAATCTCGTTGCCGATTTTCCACAACTTTTGCCAAGTACCTCTCTAGTGTCTGATTAAATCGTTCCACCATTCCATCTGACTGTGGGTGGTAAGAAGTTGTTCTTGTTTTATGAGTTCCCATAACTCGACAAGTTTCCTGGAATATTTGGGACTCAAAATTCCTTCCTTGATCACTGTGGATTTCCAAGGGAACTCCAAAACGACAGAAGACTTCATAAACTAACTTATCAGCAACTGTCGAGGCCTCTTGATTTGGAATGGCGAAGACTTCCGGCCACTTAGTGAAGTAATCCATCACAACCATGAAATATTTGTTACCACTTTCACTTTCCGGGAACGGCCCCGCAACGTCAAGGGCTATCCTCTCCCATGGTGCGCCCACATTGTACAGCTTCAATGCACCTCTACTACGAGTCTGAGGTCCCTTTACAGCCGCACAACTTGTACATTTGCGAGGTGTCGCAAATGTACAAATGTACTGTCGGGACGATGTCGAGGACTGGTGAGTCCTCGACATCGTCCCGACAGTAGACCCAGTAGAACCGTTCTCGTATCTTTAGTAGTGTCTTTTTTACTCCCAGATGACCTCCTGAACAACCATTATGGTACAGCTGTAGAACATCCGGTACTTGACCTTTGGGGACAACCATTTGCAGATGACAGCTGTCTCCACGAGCATTTTCCCATCTACGGCACAGAACTCCATCCTGAATCACCAAGCTGTCCCATTGGGCCCAATAGCTCTTTGTGATCGAACTCATCGCTGAGACGTCGCTCCACCTAGGCTTAGGAACTCCGGCCTTCATCCACTCTAGAATCGGCTTGATGTCCGCATCCTCCTGCTGTGCACGTTGTAGGTTTTCCTTCCACTCGTTGCTAAGGTCTGTCTTGAGCATCCTCACAGGAACAACTTCTTTACTTTCTTGCCTGGTACAATGCTTGCAGTCTTCAGGACAAGGTCTTCTTGACAATGCATCTGCGTTACCATGAGATTTTCCGCTGCGATGTTCCACCACAAAGTCGTATTCCTGCAGTAATTCAATCCATCTCGCAACTTGTCCTTCCGGATTCTTGAACTGTAAAAGCCATTTCAGTGCAGCATGGTCAGTTCGTATGTGGAATTTCCGCCCCAGAAGATATTTGCTAAAGTGCTGCAACGACTTTACCACAGCAAGCAGTTCTCGTCTCGTAACACAATAGTTCCTTTCAGGTTTCGACAAAGACTTGCTGAAGTAAGCTATCACAATTTCTTGATCGCCATTCCGCTGGGATAATACACCGCCAAGTCCTATGTCACTTGCGTCTGTGTCAACTATGAATTCCTTACTCACATCAGGGTATCCCAAAATAGGTGTTTTGCACAGACGGTCCTTTAGCTCCTGGAATGCGATGTCACAACTTCCATCCCAGCAGAAATGTCGCTTCTCCTCCGTTAGCTTATGCAGGGGTTTTGCTATATCTGCAAAGTTCTTAACAAAACGCCGATAGTAGGAACACAAACCAAGGAATGCTCTGACCTGCGTCTTGTCTTTTGGGATTGGCCAATCCTTTACAGCAGCGATTTTCTCTGGATCCGTGCTGATACCTTCTTCAGACACTACATATCCCAAAAAGCTAACTTGCCGTTTGAATAGTGAACACTTCTTCGGGCTTAACTTGAGGTTGGCACTCTGGATCTTCATGAGCACGCGTTCCAGATTTAGAAGATGTTCTTCAAACGTACGGCCTACGATGATTATGTCATCCAAGTAGACTAGACAGGCATCGCCAATCAGACCGGTAAGTACAAGTTCCATCAACCTTTCAAACGTTGCCGGAGCGTTGCACAATCCAAACGGCATGACTTTGAATTGCCACAGACCCTTTCCTGTCGAGAATGCAGTCTTCTCCTTGTCTTTAGGATCAATTTCAACTTGCCAGTAACCACTTTTTAAATCTAGCGTGCTAAACCACTTTACTCCAGTAAGCATGTCCAGCGTGTCATCAATTCTTGGCAAAGGATAGCTGTCTTTCTTCGTAACGTCGTTCAGACGACGATAGTCAACACAAAACCTCATGCTACCGTCTTTCTTTCTTACCAGCACTACAGGTGAACACCATGGACTAGATGAAGGTTCAATAACACCATCCTTCACCATTCCCTCAATCATGGTTTCCACGTCCTTTTCACGTGCTACGGGCAATCTCCTTGGCCGCTGACGGATAGGCAATTCTTCTCCTGTGTTAATTTTGTGTTGAACTAAGCCAGTCCTTCCGATGTCAGCATCGTTTGACGAGAAAACGTTGGCATACTTGAGCAACATTTGTTTCGCCTTGACCATTTCGTTTTGGGACAGAGCGCTGCGGCAGTCTTCTAAAAGTGTGGTCACTCTTGTTTGTGTATCTTTGCTGACGGTCCCGGTCGATTGATGTTGGCATCAACGCAACCAATCCACTTCCTCGCAAGTACCAACTAGTGTGCCTTTTTCTATAACCTGTTCCTGGTCACAAAGGTTCAGCACACGTACCCCTGAGATGTCGGTGGCTCTAACCAAAGTGCGTGCCACTTTCCATGGAAGGTCATTTTCTACCCTTTCCACAAGTACACAACGTTGAGTTTGCCCAGGATTCCGAGGAAGACTAACCGGCACAATCGTTTCAGATCTCGGCGAAAGAACAATCTTTTTAAGGCTGTATACATTCCCTGGTAACGCGCCTTCCACGAAAAGTTCCTCTTGTCCGCATTTCAGAACACCTTGCTTGACGTCAATTTCGCAACTATTCTTCCTCATAAAGTCAAGGCCCAGGATGCAATCGTCCATTATATCCGCCACAATGACACTATGCAGGTAGATTCTGTTGCCTAGCTTCAGCCCCATCTTCTTCTCTCCATGGACGGGTATGCGCTGACCGGTGGCTGTTACCAAATTAATGTGTTCTCGGTTGTATGCAGAGTCCCCAAGGGACCGTCTCATAATTTGGGAACTGACAACCGTGCGAGAGGCTCCAGTGTCTATAGTCAGCTTACACGGCGTTCCGTTTACCTCGCCCTGGATGACAAGGCTGTTACCGTCTTGGGTTTGTTTGATCGAAACCCTTGGGGCTCTTTGAACCTCAGCCAGCACCCGCCCCGCAGTCCTGGCTATTACTCGTTTCCCTGCTGCTGACGCTGAGCGGTGCTCTTAGCTGCACTGCCGTCTTCTCCTTCTGCAGTCCGCTTAGGGCAACTGGATCGAAGGTGGCCCCTTTCCCCGCAGCCGTAGCACCTAGGGCTGTAACTTTTATTGCGGTCGCGAACTGAAGCCGCTGCATCCTCCCTGACGCGATGGGAACGATGATCCTGCCGCACAGCTTCCACCTCCTGTGCATGGGCCAAGGCGTCCTTAAGCGTCCCATGGTGCCCGAGCCTCACAGCAGCTCTAACTTCAATATCGCGGATGCCGTCGATGAACGCCTGCACCAGGTTCCCATCAATAAGCGCTGGTACGGACTGGTAAGCTTTACGCACAAGCTTCTCCACTTCAAGGGCCCACTGCTGCAAGTTTTCGCTGCTGCGTTGCACGCGGTCCTTAAGCTGTGCGCGAAACACGTGTTCCAAGTGAGCGTCGCCATATCGAGCCTCCAATGCCTCAAGTAGCTGCTCGTAAGTCACTTCCTTACCGAGAGCTTCCAAGACAGATAAAGCCTGGTCACGAAGGCCTAGGGTGAGGGCAGTCATGGCCTGATTTTTATCCCAGCCGTTCGCTTTCATGACTGCCTCAAACTGGATTTTGTAGGCCGACCAGGAAGAAGTTCCGTCAAACGGTGGCACTTTAAATCCACGTAGCGAAGGTGTTGTAGCTACGGGAGCTGCGATTGCTTCTCCAAGTTTAAGACAATCCAGCGTTTTCTTAACGTCTGCCATCACGGTCTTCTTCACATCAGCCACTACGTAGTCAACCCGATTATTGACTTGGTCGATCCGGATTTCAGCTTCCAGCAGGCGGTTGTCATGTTGAGCAACCTTATCCTTCACCTCCTTTATGTCTTTCCCGAAGGTAGCGTGAAGGTCCTTCAAAAGAAGCATCTGCTCTTCTTGGCGACGAGTCTGTTCCTCCTGGCGGCGAGCCTGTTCCTCCTTATCCCGCTGAAGCTGTTCTTCCAACCGACGAGCCTGTTCCTCCTGTCGGCGAGCCTGTTCCTCTTTGTCCCGCTTAAGCTGTTCTTCCAGCCGACGAGCCTGTTCCTCCTGTCGGCGAGCCTGCTCCTGTAGCATCATCATCAGGGCAGCAAGGTCTGGTGCTGCCGATGCTGCTGGTGTTGCTGTGGACGGGCCAGCCTCCGTGGTTAATAACTGGCTCTCCGACTCCTGCGGCAAAGCTCCACCAAAACGTCTCTGGTCCGTCTCCAGTTGGCGTTGACTCCGGGTACGGATACCCTCCGTGTCGTCTTTAGGTAAAATCGGCATAATTTAAATCCCACTTCTGACACCAATTGTTACGAGCTTCGGGTTCGTGACAATAAAAACAGCCGATAAAAATTACCAAAAGTCACACTTTAATTGAACGCCACTAATTACAACCTTAAAACGCACTAATTAAAACAATAATCGCTTCCAAGTCGCACTTCAAAATCGCTTTCGAAGTAATCACTTGTATCGCTAATTCAATACTGTCCCGGTCGCGGTGAATCCCGGCCTTTTATATTGCCGCGGCCGTTCCCGAACCTTCCAACGCAGAAACATCCGGAACATTCGCGCGCAGTGCGGCCTTGAACGGCCGTACGCTCGGTCAAGGTCATTGTTCTAGTAAATTCTGGCGTACGCGTCTCGACTCTTTATAGTCCCGCCTTTCCACACTAGATGGCGCTGGTTACTAAGAACGTTAATCGTGGCGCGTAACAATATTATGTCTTTATCAACTCACAATAAGCTATATCAATCTTCGTGCTCGATTGAACGATTTTACGCACGTCTAGAGTTTGCATTAACTATTTATTAAATATCTTGATCATAATCCCTACTAATATTATAAATGCGAAAGTAACTCTGTCTGTCTGTCTGTCTGTCTGTCTATGTGTCTGTTACGCTTTCCTGCTTAAACCTCTCAATCGATTTTGATGAAATTTGGTAGGTATACGTTGGATCTCAAGAACGGACATAGGCTACTTTTTATTAGAAAATAAGGGGGGGAGGGGGGTAATACCACCTTTGGAAGTTTATATGGAAAAATGTTTATTTTTGAAGTTAGAGATATGAAATTTGGCACAAAAATAGCTCGAAACTTGGATTAAAATATAGACTACTTTTTGTTTCGAATATTAGGGGAGAAAGGGGTAAAACCGACCATGAAAGGATGTAGTCCACGCGAACGAAGTCGCGGGCACAGCTAGTTAAAAATAAAACCTAGGGTCATCGAATATTTTACCTACGCATTTCATTATTTCATAATAACTTGAAATAAGATCAAAAACCTTCCTTAGACGTGAATATTAGAATTCAAGGTTTATCTTTGAAAAATTTAATTTTCATTAGGCCCCGCCTTGCCTAGCACAAAGAACATGCCGTTGTTTATGATCATTTAAATTTTTTGAGAATATTATAACTCTGAAGAAAATCAAATTACTGGAATAATAATGTTCAAAGTGGATCTAAAAGCTTCGTGAAAACTAGTTGTAATTTGTCCTCAGAAAATACGATATAGAAAAATAGTAATTTAATTCCACAATTCTGAAAGAACATTGAAAAATTTTTGCATCAAGTGAACCGGATCGTTCTGTTATACGAGGGGTTGGATTTTGTATTTTAAAAAAAGAAAGTTTTTATTTTAACACTGTTTAATAGACAGACACTAATTTAGTTACACTTTTGAATTTAGAGGGACAAGCTTTCCGAATGATGGTCGCGATGTGACTGAGCTCTGACTTACAATGAGCTCAGTGGCTTATATCTAGGATGCTGACGCAGCAGCATTACCCAGGGATGTCAGCATCCCTACTTACAAATACAATATATAACATCCCCCTGCTTATGAATAAACTATACCACTTTTTGTGTGTAGTTTATAGATTTAGAATATCCTTAATGCCGGCGCAGGATTAGGAGATAATTCTATTTCCTCATTTTTAGGAGGAACCCTAGCAGTTGACTTTGGTTTTACAATTTTCCTGCAAATACCAGCTTTGTAAATTTTATAAAATATGAAAATTACAATAATTATGGTTAACATACATGTTACACTGGAATAATAAGTACTATATAAAACAATATGGGGTTTTTCTATTATGTGATCAAGTTTATGAATTGCATCGTTACTTTTATAAGTTAACGAGTCTAAATCTATGTTTCTTAAATTTATTACAGGTATGTTGGATTTTAATTTATCAAATTTTAATTTATTACAACATTGATCATCTATAAGTGAAAAGTCTGATTTAACTGTTTGCAGCTCTTTTACAAGATATCCTTTCGATATTAAACGTGTTTCTTTACTAAATGCAATGCAGTTTTTTGGTAAGTGCAATATACCATTACCGCTTATGTTTATATCATATGTTTCAGTACCATTACATTCTAAAGTGACCTTAGATTTTTGGGAGACAACATATAGCCATTTATTGTTGCTTACAGGTTGCCAGATTTCAAAGTGGCCGTGGATAAGTTTGGTCACACACACTTTCGGGATTGAGGTTAGTATTTTAGTTATAAGTTCTGTTTCACAGGTCGGAGCTGCGCTGGTGGAGTATACCACTGTCATTTCACACAGGTAAGTATTGCTTATTGTTTTACATCCATTTATATTATCTATCTTACAGTAAGTAGACTTATCACTAGTTATACCTAGGTATTTAACTGATGGTATTATAGTAGCAAAGGAATTTGGATTTTCAATATCATGAACAACAGGGAAAGGTAATGTATGAAACATAGAGTAAGTATTGGGGTCTACAAGAGGGATTTCTAAAGCAAATACTATTTTATAATTACTATAATATGAATTAATATCAGAAATATTAAGTAGTGTTTGTATATTATCTAAAGTTAAAGGTAAAGGTAATTGTTTGGTGTTTGGAAGAAATCTATAGTTATCTAACAATTCATTGTAAAGCTGTCTTGGTGTTAATATCGCAGGATATAGCACATTCGATTTACTGAACATAATGGAATTAATTATATCCTCCATTTTAAATGACAATGATAAAATGTTATTTTCTAACATCGCTATTAGTTCTGACATCCTTGATCTTATACTTAATTTTCTTGTTATATTTGTTAAATTTTTTAATTCTTTAGCTAATTCTGAGATAGCATTGTTTAATTGTTTCTCATTTGACACAATATTTCTTAAAGTTAAATTAAATGATTTCAGAGTATAAGTAGTAACAAGTATGTTTTCTTTCATTAATGAGGCAATTATTTTCTGATCAGTTTGTACTTCTTGAATCGCATTATCATATCTAATAGCGTCGTCTTCGTCCATGGTGCCGAAGAGTTTTTTAGAAATGGTGCCTACTACACCGAACCAGGCCGATCTTTTAGAACGGTTAGAGATGAGATGGGAAATTGAATCATAGTCGCGTATTGTATCAGAGAGTCGAGTGTAAAGAGGTTGAAATAGATTATTACACTCTAAAATATCCAGAACGAAACCATCTTTACATAGTTCTTTAGAACTATTCATAAAACTATATATATTATCAATATGTGGTTTAATAAACGATATATCTACGGGGATAATAATTCTTAAGTAACTATTTACTAATCGTAAGGATCCTATGTGATCAAAATATAAGCCGGAGCTATTTGTACCCGTTTGGATGACATCTTGCGCCAGGGTAGCGTGGATACTGGAACGAAATTAAAATTACTAGGTAAAATTTAAAATATTAACTAAGAACTAGAACTATATGCTAACTTAACTTGGTCATAATGGTGAGTTACATGGCGCCTATTTATTAACAAGGTTAAGGTACTCCTACCATTAATCTTGACGACCTTATATGGTCCTTTCCATAGAGGAGACAAGGCTTTGCGTAGTCGAACGTGATTTTTAAGGTATACGTAATCACCTATTTTATACTGAATTGGCCTTGTGTGTCTATCATAATATGTTTTAGATCTCTCCTTAGAGGCATTTATGTTTTCTAAGGCTTTTTCTCGAGACACTTTGAGTCGATGATGAAGCATTTTTATATATTCGGGGTAAGTTACATCTGGTCGGAAGTCGAATATTGAATCAGGGATATATGGCTTATGCCCGAAAAGGAGTTCGTAAGGAGTGAATTTGGTTGTTGTGTGGACTGTGCTGTTATAAGTAAGTATGGCGGTGTAAACAAATTTATGCCAATCGGTCTGATACTCATTTACGTATGACTTTAAATATTCTTTTAGAGTGGAGTGACTCCTCTCTAAAGCCCCTTGAGTTTGAGGGTGGTATGGTGAGGACCAGATTTGTTTAATCTTTAAGAACTGGCACGTGCGTTTAAATAAATCGGCTGTGAAATTAGTACCTTGATCTGTCAATATTGATTTGGGAATGCCGAATAAAGAAATAAAATGGACTAAACATTCACAGGTTTCTTCTGCTGTGGCATTAGTGATGGGGTATGCGAAAGAGAATTTAGTTAAGTCGTCTTGTAGAGTAAGAATATACTTTAAATTTCGAAGCCCAGCGTCAGGTAAAGGTCCAACTATGTCGAGACTTATTCTCTCGAATGGACGTGTTGACGTGGTTGTTATTTGCATTGGTGCTTGATTTATTTTCCGTAAGGCTTTATTGGACTGGCATAATTTACAAATTTTTACGAAGTTTTCTATATCAGTTCGCATATTTTTCCAATAATAACGTTCTTTGATTCTATTATACATTCTATTAGAGCCTAAATGCCCGGCAATTGGAATGTCATGATTTTCCTTAAGGATCTTTACAATTTCTGTTGGAACTGGGTAAATAATAGTATTGTGATGTATATTGACTGTTATGTTAGTGTTGTTAAAAAGATACATGAGCATCCCGTATATCTTTACGAAGGAATGTTGTTCGAATAAGTTCTTAAAATCTGAGATAGCTATTTCATCAATATTGCCAGAAAGTAAAATATTGTCTCGTGTGGATTTTAGTGTTTTGAATATATCAGGGTAAGTACAATCGTCGAAATAGTAGACTTTAGTAAAAAGGAGATAGAATATTTTACCATTGATGTCAAACTTTTTGAATGAATGAAGTTCTCTTTCAGAATTTATGATTTCAGTAGAATCGGTGGTTGTTGATAGAACATCATAAAGGTAAGGGTTTGAATCGTCAAAATCGATCGATACTGGAATTAGGATGACTTTTGCGTTGCTTTTAAGGAGGCTTTCATTGTGTTCTTTTATGTAGGTATTGAACGTTTCGTTTTTATTTGAAAACATCTTTAGGAATTCAGAGTAGTCTTTGCTTGAGGGTAAAGGAGTTTCGTTAGGAATAGCAGCTGGGGGTGGAGAACATGCAGGTAAGTCCTCTTGATTTACAGGAGATTGAGAAATAGTAGGATTCGGCGGATCTTGTAAAGGTGAGTCATTTTTATTTTCAGGGCTGTAAGCTGTAGTTGGGAGCAGGTCATCACAATCTAGTAAATCTACGGAAGGTAGGCTATTGTCACCATCAGACGGTATAGGTACATCCAAATCACCTAGTGTTAGTGGGCTAAATGGGAGTTGTGCGTTATCGTCATTGACTTCAGCTGGAGGAGACACTACGTCTGCATTTGGGTTTGCATCGTTAGGATTTTGAACTATTGGGTTTACTGGAAATCGGGATAATGCGTCGGCGTTACTATTTATTTTACCTTTCTTATATTCGATCACGTAATCAAACTCTTCTAATTTCAGGCGCCACCTGACAAGCTTGGACCCGGGGTCTTTACAATTGAATAGCCATTTCAAAGGCTTGTGGTCTGTAAGTATAGTAAAACGATTGCCGTAGAGATAAGGTCGGAAAGTTTTAGTACCCCAAATTATAGCTAAACACTCTTTTTCAGTGACGCTATAGTTACTTTCGGCTTTAGTTAGAGTTCTAGATGCATATGCAATAGGGCGGTCCTTGCCTATAGGACCTTGTGATAAGATTGCCGAAATGGCTTGGTTAGATGCATCACAAGTAAGATTAAATGGTTGGGTAAAATCAGGATAAGCTAATAAGGGCGCAGAAGTTAGACAGGATTTTAAGGTTTCGAAGGCGAATTGTTGTTCATGTTGCCAAGAGAATGGAGTATCTTTTTTCAAGAGATTACAAAGGGGTTTGGCTATTTTGGAAAGGTCTGGGATGAATCGGCGATAGTAGGATACTAATCCCATGAAAGATTTGATGTCTTTTGGGCATTTTGGTTGAGGAAATTGTTGAACGGCCTTGATTTTTTCGGGATTTGGTAACACTCCTTGATCTGTAATAATATGCCCTAGGTAAGATACTTCTTTACGTAAGAATTCGCATTTATCCGGTTGAAGTTTGAGATTGAACTGCCTGAGTCTATCAAAGACATTGGAGAGATTTTTTATGTGGATATCGAGGTCAAATGAATAAATTACGATATCATCAAGATAAACGAAGCATTGTATGCCTTGAAGGCCCGATAAGGCAGAATTCATAAGTCTTTGAAAAGTTGAAGGAGCGTTTTTGAGCCCAAACGGCATTCTCGTGAATTCAAAGTGTCCTTGTGGAACGGAGAAAGCGGTTTTTGCGGCGTCAGCCTCAGACATTTGAATTTGATGGAAACCTGACGCAAGGTCAAGCGTGCTAAAATATTTGGACTTGCCCAACTGATCGAGGATTTCAGAAATATTAGGAATCGGGTAAGAGTCACCGATTGTGATATCATTCAGGCGACGATAGTCAATGACCACGCGCCATTTACGTTGGCCAGATGCATCGAGTTTTTTGGGAACCACCCATATAGGTGATGACCATGGAGATGATGAAGACTTGATGATGCCTTCATTTAGCATTTTATTAATTTGGGAATTTACTTCTTGTTTGTGTACATCCGGGAAACGATATGATTTTGTATTAATGGGTATAGAAGAGGAAGTAGGTATTTCGTGTTTAATGGCATTAGTACTTGTAAGTTTGTCACCAGGGAGGTGGAATATGTCAGAAAATTGGATACAGAGATCATGTAGGGATTCTCTTTCTTCCCTATTAAGATGGGACACTCTTAAGAGGTTTAAAACTTGATCAGTTCGATTTGTAGCATTGTTCAGGTCGTCTGATTGTGAAGTATAAAAAATTTGATGGTAGTCTTCAGGTTCTAGGGGTAATAGTTTTAGCTTTAAATTAGAATCTAATGTAATAGGGGATTCAGAGGTGTTAACGACAGAAATGTTTATTCTAGAGTTAGCTTTTACTTTGACAATAGAATTAGCAATCAAGATTGAGTCGATAGGGTTTTGATCTAGAATAAGGCCTTCCCTTAATTCCGGGTTAAGAACGGAACATTCTATAATGGTCTCAGTTCGAGGTGCAATTGTATAGATTGGTTCATTGAATTTTAACTTTAACTTGACTTCATTTGTAGTTAATGTGTCTGAATTAAAATCGATTTTTGATTGTGTTCCTGATAAAAAGTCATTACCGATAATTCCGTCATATGGGAATTCTATGTCAGACATGACATGAAATTCGAACTTGAGTGCATTGAATAAAACAGTTATTTGGCCTAAAGATACCATGGGATTGTTTGATGTGCCTAGACCGGTAAATGTCACTATGTTTTTATTTATTTTAGGCATTCTCTCAACAGACGACTTTTTGATTAAGCTTATAGATGCACCACTGTCAACTAGTAACCTCAGTGGTTTATTTGAGACAGATGTTTTTACTTCAATAAAAGGTAAGTATTTTCTTGATGGATTAGATGTTATGTTATGTATTTTAACATGTTTCGTGTTTTGTGTTTCAGGTACAGAGTTTGGAGAATTTGATCTGAACTGGGAGCTACTAGGATCAACAGGTTTGGCTGAAGCGGAAACAGTGGATTTGCTTGGAACTTTGGATGTAGAACACATTTTGGATTTAGAAGAAGAATTGGAGTTCGCATTACAATTGGAATTAGGAGTACTGGTTTCAGTGGGTTGAGCAGACACCTTGAGAGCAGATGATGTATTAATTGCAGGACTATGGGTTTTGAATTTGTCACATGCATTACTAGATCGCTGAGGAACAGAGGCTACGACGGACGCGTAAGACCTTTTGGTAACTGAAGAAATAGTAGGATTATTAGATATAGTAGGTGTAGCAGAGACATCGGATACAGCGGATGCAGTGGGCCTATTGGATACAGCGGATACAGTGGATCTATAGGATACAGCGGATACGGCGGGTCTATTGGGTACAGTGGATACAGTGGATCTATAGGATACAGCGGATACGGCGGGTCTATTGGATACAGTGGATACAGTGGGTCTCTTGGATATAGTAGGTACAGCAGAGATATTGGATACGGCGGATGCAGTGGGCCTTTTGGATGCAGCGGATACAGTGGATACAGTGGATCTATAGGATACAGCGGATACAGTGGATTTATAGGATACAGCGGATGCAGTGGAAACAGTGGGCCTATTGGATACAGCGGATACAGTGGAAACAGTGGGCCTATTGGATACAGCGGATACAGTGGAAACAGTGGGCCTATTGGATACAGCGGATACAGTGGATACAGTGGAAACAGTGGGCCTATTGGATACAGCGGATTCAGTGGATACAGTGGATTTATAGGATACAGCGGATACAGTGGAAACAGTGGGCCTATTGGATACAGCGGATACAGTGGAAACAGTGGGCCTATTGGATACAGCGGATACAGTGGATACAGTGGATCTATAGGATACAGCGGATACAGTGGAAACAGTGGGCCTATTGGATACAGCGGATACAGTGGAAACAGTGGTAACAGTGGGCCTTTTGGATACAGCGGATACAGTGGATACAGTGGAAACTGTGGGTTTCTTGGATACAGTGGATACAGTGGATCTATAGGATACAGCGGATACAGTGGAAACAGTGGGCCTATTGGATACAGCGGATACAGTGGAAACAGTGGAAACAGTGGGCCTTTTGGATACAGCGGATACAGTGGATACAGTGGGTACAGTGGGCCTATTGGATACAGCGGATACAGTGGAAACAGTGGAAACAGTGGGCCTTTTGGATACAGCGGATACAGTGGATACAGTGGGTGCAGCAGAGATATGGGATACGGCGGATGCTGCGGATACAGTGGTGGCTAATCTATGATTTTGGGGCTGGTTACCCGGTTTGTTAGATTGCCAGGATACGTGAGCGGTGTCATTTAAAATTGAAAACGGAGGAGGTAGAAATTTTGGACTCGGGAGACACCGTCGAGAGCCCTTTACTCGTTTAAATTATCATTTTCCTCAGGATAGTTTTCCTCCGGAGAGTCTACGAAATGAGCATTTTGATTTCGGTTTTGGAAGGAAGTAGACGGCATTTGGCGGTTATAATTGTTGTTATTGTTCCCGTTCTGGACGTTGCCAAACCTTTTATTATTATATTCGCGTTTACGACATGATTCTATAGTATGGCCTATGGCTTTGCAATATCGGCACACCACAGACATGGGTGCCGGTCTAAATGGCGTTGATGATGACGTCATATTGTTATTAAAATTATTTCTATTTTCCCCATTCATTCCATAGGACCTATTCTGCGGCTGAAATTTACGAAATCGTGGTTGATTTTGAGAATGGTTACCTGGTTGCGGTGTTGCGTTTACATTACGCCGCGCAGAACTCTGGAATATTTTTTCTTCGGATACAGCGAAATTAATTGCGTCATTAAGAGTTTCAGGGTCGCGGCATCGAACCACGGTTGACAATCTCTGGTTTAGCCCGGTGACAAATGTATTTAAGGCTAAATCTTGCATAGCAGCGACTCGACCGGCCAATTCGCCTTTCTTTTTAGTGGGTATAGAAATATTGATTTCTGTTAAAAGCTTTGATAAACATGTCTCTACTCTTAATGCGAATTGGTTGATCGTTTCGTTATAAGACTGTTTACAGTCCTGGAGATCAGAGAGCAGAGCAGCGTAGTGTTTTCGCTCGCCAAATTGGGATTTTAAAAAGTCTTCGAGTTGTTGCCATGTTTCAAATTCTTTTATGGAGCATGCGCTTTCGGCGCGCCCTTGGAGTTGACTTAAAATGTATTTTAAAAGGGTGTCAACTTGTGTAGGAGAAGCCAGGCTGATTGCATTTTTGCAATTATTTAAGAAGGCGTTTAATTTGTCTCGGTCGCCATCGTATTTGTTAATAAATTTAATTAGTATATTTAGATCAATGTCAGGCATGATTGAAGTTAATTTGAGAGAGGCAGTAGCCTCTTCCTTTGGCATTACTAGGAATCGGCGCGATAAAGACGTCTGGGAATGTTTGGCGATAAGCGGCTGCAATGGTCTCCGATTACAATGTTGCAGTGAGTACAACAGCGAATTAGTTTTACTGAGATTAATCTATTTATAGAACGAGATTGATTTAATTTATTCACTTCACTTTTCACTTAATTGTTAAACTTTAAAACTTACAGAGTCACGATGATTGCAGGAATAAGATGGGACATTTCAGTTTTCTTACAGGGTCTTCCTCTTCTAATATTTTCAGGGTTTTGTTATTCAGGAATCAGCGTCAGGAACAGCGTCAGGATACAGCGTCAGGAAACAGCGTCAGGAAACAGCGTCAGGAAACAGCGTCAGGAAACAGCGTCAGGAAACAGCGTCAGAAATCAGCGTCAGGAATCAGCGTCAGGAACAAAATCAGGAATCAGCGTCAGGAACAGCGTCAGGAAACAGCGTCAGGAAACAGCGTCAGGAAACAGCGTCAGGAAACAGCGTCAGGAATGGTGTCACTAAACAGTGTCAGGAACAGTGTCAGACACAGCGTCACGAGACGGTGAGGAACAGCGTCAGAAATAAAGTTCACGGAACACTTTCACTTCGTTACACTTTAGGATTTAGACGAACCGAGGATCAGTTTTGATCCCTTTTCGCTGCCACCAATGTTATACGAGGGGTTGGATTTTGGATTTTAAAAAAGAAAGTTTTTATTTTAACACTGTTTAATAGACAGACACTAATTTAGTTACACTTTTGAATTTTAGAGGGACAAGCTTTCCGAATGATGGTCGCGATGTGACTGAGCTCTGACTTACAATGAGCTCAGTGGCTTATATCTAGGATGCTGACGCAGCAGCATTACCCAGGGATGTCAGCATCCCTACTTACAAATACAATATATAACAGTTCGTTCGTGACTCCTTTGGCATTGTTTTGGGAGAAAAAATTGCCCTTCGCGTTATTTTCGGATATAAAGTATTATACAATCTATTATCTGATCAATATATTATGTACCTACTTATCATCCCAATCCATTATGTAATATTTGCGTGAATGAGAAATACGCACTAAAACAAGCTTTCGCGTGTGCCTACCTTATAATATTAGAAGGAGCTATGATTGAACTTACTAAACAATTACGACCGGGTTAGAGACAGGGAACGTGTCAGAGGTCATGGGATAGTTTCTCGACCGGGCCAATATGGAAAACGAACTTTCTATGTTTCTGCAAGCCAAATGCTTTAGCTACTTACCACAGAATCAAAGTTATGTGTGTTACGTTCTCCAACATTTTTTTTTATTACACTTCATGATTGACCTCATCTCACCTGATGTTAAGTAGTAATGACGCTAGGCTAGGCTAGGCCTAGCTTAAGGTCGACAAGTACAGCATAAATCTGTTACTTATCTTATCGCCCTTACCTTGAAGGCTTGACCCCTGCTACTAATGTAGCACCCCCCAGGAGCTCTGAAAACCTTACTCACACGCAGAAACACAACAACACCGTAGCGATTGTCATTTGGCTGCGGTCTTTTGTAAGGTGGAGGTATTTCACCAGTCAGGCTGCTCCAGTTTGAGCAATAAATCGCTTTGCCCTACCTCTCTTATATCATTTATCATGATCTTATTTATTTATGAATAGTTGGCTTAACTTTAAAAGCGTCGGGAGATCCATTTTAAACATCTAGCGTATTTCATAACGGTTAGCCACAACGGTTAGCTAAAACATTTTCCACGTAAATTGGCCATTCAAAAACAAAGTCAGAGGGGCGAGGCGTGCGGGCAGGTTCGTAAATTTAGCACGAACTGCCCCCAGCGGGACGATACGGTCTTGGCTAATAAGCGGACAAGAATCATGGCATGACAGTATGCCGTTCTATTTCCGTCCGTTATATTTCGTCGGATTGCATATTTTACATTTGCGGATTTAAATAATACAACGCAAAATCAAAACATTTTTTCATTTATTTAATACTGGCTTTGCTTGCGACGTCGTTCGCGTGGACTACAGGATTTTGATTTTTTTTTAATACTTAAATTATATTTCTAAAATAAACGTAGCCCAAATTACTCCTTATTACATAAGCTACCTACCAGTACACGTCCCGTCAAAATCGGTCCAGCCATTTCAGAGATTAGTCGGAACAAACAGACAGACAGACTGACAAAACTTGTAAAAAAATGTTATTTTGGTTTAAATGTATACCGTATATACATATATTCATATGCATGTAGTAAATAACGATTATTTTAATATTACAAACAGACACACCAATTTTATTATATTTATAAATATCACCTCGCTTTGCGGTATGGGGCCGTCCATATATTACGTCATTCTAAATTAGGGGGGGGGGGGTTGGTCTGCGGATAACGGTAAATGATAGATAGGGGCGGGAGGGTGTTTCCCTCCAAAATAACTCATAATAAACATACATAGATGTACACAAATACAGTAATAACTACAGATAAAATACTCTAACAATAATATTACATTTAATACTAGCTGCCCGCCCCGGCTTCGCCCGTGGTCCTCACATGTATTATACATAAAAACCTCCCTTAAGAATCACTCTATCTATATAAAAAAACCGCATCAAAATCCGTTGCGTAGTTTTAAAGATCTAAGCATACATAGGGACAGACAGCGAAAGCGACTTTGTGTAATACTATGTATTGATAATAAATTTTGTTAAACTGGTAACCACGTCAATTTTGGGAGAAGGGGGGGGGGCCACCCGCCAATAAAAAAAACTAAACTTATCTAAATAAGGCCATCAATTCCAATAAGGGTTTTTTAAGTACGTAAGGACTTATTAACGACCGAGCGGAAGATGTTCAAACTTCTCAATGAACTGGACTATGGTTTTCAAAGCCACCGAATTTTAAAATTTTCCAAGCGAGTTTTATTTTATTTTATAAAAAGGTACACCCTAAAGACCCATAAAACATTCACAATATGCGTTTAAGTGTACCTACAATAACTTTGACAATGAATTTGATTAAGTTACATGCCGAAGAAATAAAAAAAATTGTGACATTACTTTTTCTAATGTCACGTGCAGTCAAAGTTTTAATGTCTCCAGTAGCGTGATGGGGACCGAGAGCAGCCAGATGATATAAGATAGTTTCACTCCTGCACCACCAGATGGACTGAGAGTAGATAAAATAGGGAAATTCAGGACAGCAAAACCCCACGCCACATCTCACTCTCATTTAACCCTTGAAAATTACAATAAAATGATGTAAAATTATGACTTTAACCCGACCCATTAGGTATGAATCCCAAAAATGCCAAAAGTGGCAAAGATAATGAAAACCACGTTTTTACGAGCGAAGCTATTGACAGTAAAACACTGCAAGTCCTTCGTAAGAAGCCAGTCTTAAAATAACTTTTGCTTTCCGTTGGAACGTACTAACTTTATCTTTTAGTGCCTTTTGAAGAGAACAAAGTTTGTATTATGCAGATCTAAAACGTTATATCTTCTATAGTTTACTGCTGACCGTCGACCTTTAATAGGCAATGCCTAGAAGTTGGAAGCTTAGACTAACTGTTCCAAAAGTTTCTACTTTGTTTTATGTTACCTTCTTTTTAAGACTTATGATACTCGTAGTTTTAACTATTATCTTCTTGAGAATCTAAGGATTACGCGTTCTATTTTACCATTTAAAATATTATCTTCTTTATCTATGTAGTTTTAGTAGGAAAATTCAATTTTGGGCTCAGTGTAGTGATCGATCGTTTCTGATTTTTGTAAGACTAGATGCTGCTATGCTTTAGATACTTATCAGTTTAGATAATTACTTTTTACTCCTAACTGACTATAGATGTTCACGTAGCTTGCGGGGGAGTGAGGGCTCCACACCCTTAAAATAATTACCACAGAATCAGAACAATGTATGTGATGTTGCCCAATGTTTATTTATATAAAATGAATTCTTGAAATGTTTAAACCACGCGATTTTATGATTTGTTAGTTTAGGATAACACTTATAATAGGTTTTCCTCCTCGCGTGCATGCCATTGATGCCCATGGTCCACTACAACATAGACATGACACCATATGCCTACTTCCAAAAATTAATTTTTGGTTACAAACGAAAAAAGACGTGTCGGCAATTAAAAACAGATTTAAGAGAGGTAGGGAAAAGCGATTTATTGCTCGAACTGGAGCAGCCCGACTGGTGAAATACCTTACAGAAGACCGCAGCCAAATAACAATCACTCCGGTGTTGTTGTGTTCCTGCATGTGAGTAAGGTTTCCAGAGCTCTTGGGGGGTGCTACATTAGTAGCAGGGGTCACGCCTTCGAGGTAAGGGCGACAAGTCTTTGTAACAGTTTTACTATGCTATACTTTTCGCCCTTAAGCTAGGAACTCATTACCACTTAAGATCAGGTGGGATGAGGTCAATCTTGACGTGCGTTATAAAAAAAAAGATAAAAATCTATACCGCTCAGGAAAAAAGATTTCTTGTATATGATTTGTATGTTGTTCGTTTCAACTGGCTTTAATTACTCGTACCTTATAGGACTTCTCGAAACTACAACTAATTATTATAAAGGCTTTCAAAAACCTTCCTAGTTGTTTACCTGCGCTGTGGAAGATTTAAAAAATCGCGCAAATTCTCTATGAAATATTCGTTCCACTCATCAACATCATTCATTTACATCTTCGATTCTCATGAAATTTCTGAGTGAATAAACGCGAAAATTACCTTTTTCATTACCGTGAGTAATATAAGATGCGCTGACAGCTTTGATAGATTGCTTCCTTGCTCTGAATCCACAATATCCCAGTTCCAAGATTGTTTTACTTGAAAAAGTAATATAGAGCCACTTAAGCAGCAGAAAATTGTTATTCTCAACTACAGACGTCGTAATATTTATTTATTTCATCTATCCCCTTTGTTTGTATGTTGTTTCATGAATTCTTACCTCTTGTACATAATCTGCGCGTTTACAGTCAACAGATTATCACGTTAGTACTTGCAATTGGATATTAGTTCGTATACTCCCGACATTAGCGTTACAAATACTTTAAATACTTACAACTGTACATTCTTCAATTTGAAAAATCGTGCTCAAAAGTGTAGAGAATTAAGAGTTCCGAATTCAACATTCAATTGTTCAAAAATTATTTCATATAGGTAAATACATATACCTGTATTTCATTTTATTATGTAAGTATAGAAATTGATTTTTGTGCTGATCTGTATCCGAGATATTTCACTAATTTTTCTCGTCACTTGCGGTCTTTTTTGAGTTTTTTTAGTACATAAGTCGCCATATGGTACGACTGAGGTAATCTGCATAATCACACGTCGGATGAGTTTTTTAGAATTTACAAATTGCATTTATTTATTTTAGCTTTATAGCACGTCAAAATTATCAAGGCCGATAATGCCTAGTTACAATGTTCACCAATAACCCTACATATTTGAGCTACGGTATATGAAATTTATAGTAGAAAGTTACAGTGCAATGCTTTAGTTAGGAAAAATAAATGAAAAAAAAACAGGAATAGTACGCGTGCAAAGTTACGGCGGGACACAAGTACGCTATCATAGTAGTGATACTTACAAAAGTTAAAAAGTTAAACTTTAAAAAACAAGCCAGCTACTTAAAAGTTTACACATACAACAACAAGGACGCATTAAGTTCTCCTTATATAAGCGTTGGTTACACATACCGAACCAACGTACATGCGGCACTAATTAATTCACCTATTGTTTAAAAAACTTTTCAAAAGCCGCTCGTGGTAGCCGTTTAAATAAATCCCCTCCCATTGTGATTTTTCGCGTTACCTAGTTTCCAATTACGGCGAGCTTCTCTTTGCGTGTTTTAAATTGAATGTCAGCCCTATGACATGTTCCAATATCCGCCGGGATTCAGCGTCAAATGGTACGAGGGAGCTAGTTATGAAAAAAGTTTATTCCACTCGAGTTGATTTTTGCGACTTAACGTGTGGACGTTTCGTTCGTAAGAAGAGTTCGATCATTTTGTAGGTGAACTGGGCTGATGACGCGTTTAGTAGTTACCAGTGGCGTAGCATCCCGTGTCTCAAATTTATGCACGTGCAATCAGATATACTTTATTGCACAGAAAAAATTACAGAAATTGGTTTAACAGACATAATCAAGTACAATTTAGTACGTACTTGATTAATGAGACCTCATTGCTAGAAAGCAATCTCTTCCAGATAATCTTTAGGTAGAGGAAATAGTAATCAGATAATATTTTCAGACAATTTGTTTTAGTTTAGGAATTCGACCCACATAGGGATAACTTATTTTATGCAGTCTTAGATAAGGATCAGCAAGCTTGTGTTTGTCTAGTACATGAACAACACAGTCGAAGATATAGGGGCTTTCCTATTAATAAATTCCTATTCTATTCTCGCTCTACCTGGTGAAGGCTTGGGGTTGGCGCCAGCCTCTTTGAAGCGCCGCCCAGGACATCCCGCCTCCTAGCTCCCCCAATGCTACTTTTCTGATAGTGACTTAGTCCTTAAGGCTGGAAATTAGAGGTTTGATCTTCACCTAGGACAATTTAAATCAATATACATTGCTCCAATTCTGTGGTAAGTAGGTACGTAACGTACTTTTGTAATGGAAATCAGAGACAACGACGGTACCACAAAACCCAGACCATAAACAATAAATGAAAAATTAATTTACCATATTGTCTCGACCGAAAAGCAAACCCGAGACCTCAAAGATGACACGACGCTAAAGCCGGCCCGAACCTCCCAGTTACATATAAAATTCATAAATATTATTTATGTTATTGAAATTCATGATTTATACACTCAATCAAGTACGTAGATAATTTTATTCCCGGAAAAAAACGTAATGTATTCCTTTTACTCGTATAAGAACCTTCTAAAACATTTTCAGTTTCATAATACACCGTAAATGACAATAATATCTAAGAAAACAGGCATTTTTCCACCTGTCAGTTAGCAGGAGTAATTTGACAGTTGCGTCCCGCTGCGCACACGTTTGAGTTACGATGATACGGATAGTACAAGAGGTTTAGGACACTAAAGCTACTGTTACGATCGCAAGTCATTTATTTCTCTTTTCTTATCATAGACATTTACATTAAGTAGGTTTAATATGTGTGGCCAGCTCTGTCAGCAACATGGTCCGCCCCGGTGTGGCAACACCAGTAAATTAAGGCTGACATAGCTAACCACACAATACAGTATTATTATAAAAGAACAAAAATAAGAAAGTAAAACAATTTAAGGATATGAAAATCAATTATAAAAACACTTTTACGTACACTAAAACAGAAAACTACAACAAACAATAAAAGAAATCTATGATAAAAGAGCTAGTTTCCGGACTGGACGACGTAGTATCGCAAGTCATTTATTTTCTTTTTTATCTATTGGTATTTACAATATGTAGGTTTAATATGTGTGGCCAGCTCTGTCAGCAACAGCTACAACGGTTTAGGTAGAAAAGTTAGTTATAGATAAAGAAATAACAATCCCTTAATAATTCAACGACCTCGGTAGCTTAGTGGCTGAGGCCCCGGATTCTGTCCTCGGTCTGGTCAATCTGAGAAGGGTTCAATTTAAACGAAAAAATACTTTCCTAACCTGAATAATAGATTGGTGAAAATTTCAATAAGTAACTAACTTGGGTTTGGGCGACTTGTGCCTGAGTCAATATTTATGTAATAGGCCAAATGAATTAAAGGTGCAAGTGAAATTATTTCTTATTTGAGAAAAATAACTTTTCTCAATTAGCTCAAGTCAGGATGTGCTTAATTAATCAATCATCCCCAAATCATCACCTGGTATTCTTGTTCAAATCCAGTTGATTAGTGTAATTAAAAAAAAATAAGACAAACGCAATGGATTCAAAGATACATTTTTTTGGTTAAGTATTTCTTACTGATGCTCTCACAATATCTGAATGTATTGAACTGTGTGTCCTCTATATACTACAATTACGGACGTAATTACTAGCTGTTTCCCGCAAGTTTGTCCGCATTATTTCAAGACAGTTAGCATCCTATATGTTATGTTAGTGTTAAATCTGTGTGGTTACCAAATTGCATTTAGTAGCAGTGTTTTAGTATGAGCTTTTGCGTAAATAAGTGACAAATATCCATACATCATAAGCAGTAGCACAAGCACAAGTTCTGTGCTGTGTAGGACTGATGACGCCGTATACAGTCAAAAGCACATCAGACTAAACGTTTTGGACTTTGAACCGCCTTTATCTCGTAGGCCATAAGAACTAATTTCACACTGCAAGTGTTTACCATGTGTCTTGATCGAACCAAAATATCGTAAAAATGTTATTCTAAAGTGAGATAGCACACCAATGAGCCTATCTTCTGCATTCTTCCAACCAGGATCCAGTTTAAGTTCGTTTCAATGGACAATCAGATCTGAAGTAAATTGTGACGTGGACAAGTCGTTGACACTCGATGCGTGATTAAACGCGGTCCAGGTTATAGATAATTTAATTTATCACTCGCCGTTGAACATCACTGCACCAACCTACACCAAATTTACAAACAGAAGTTCACTAAACTATAAATAAAAAATCGAAATCGAAATCGGATCATCAGCGCAGCATTAGCTCTTGGTCTAATATCGTGACTATCAGAGCATGCCTGCTCAAGACAATTTATTTTTGCCATTACTTAATCGGTTGGATTATTTCAAAACATTCCGAGGTTTCGTAACCATCCAAGTTTTGTTATTTTCTGGAGTCTTCGTCTTCGTCCAACACGCGTATCAATAAAAATTAATTCAATACATAGATATTTAATAACATCACATACACTACTCTGTTTATGTAAAAAGTCGCTTAAGCACTTGTGTTACAGAAATCAGGGACATCAACGGTACATTGTTCGTTTTCCAAATTGACCCGACCTGGAATCGGACCCGGGACCTCAGACAGCATGACGCCAAAGTCTCTGGCCTATGACGAACCTTAACCTAATTAGCTAGTGACGTATATAGATATTAGTTACAAGTAAATAATATACGCTTTAAAAAAAATATTAGACGATCAAGTGACAACGATCACATTCTTATTTGTTTTGATAATAAGAGTAGCTTACAAAAATTTTCCAAGTGGATTGTAAAAAGCAAATTTTTAAATATTTCTATATTTTGTTACTTGCATTTAAGATTATGTTTCAAACTCATTATTGCGCATCGCACGGCTCGTAGACATGCTATGCTACACACACCTGCTACGAGTTCTACGAAGAAATTAAAAAGTCGTAGCACGTAGCTACGACGATAACAATCTGGCCTGCAGTATTCTACGCTGAATTAATAAGTCTGAAGACCCGGTTAAAAAACAATGTTTCTATTTAGTCCGTTTAGACTTTCCAAGTATAATTGAAACGTATTTTTTGGTTATAACATATTTGTTATACTTATATTGTTTGTTATCTATTGATAAGGAAATAAAATATGATACAACGCATAAAAGTTCACTGGAGGAGTAACCCTACATAATTATTTCATAAAATCTGTACGAAGAAGTGACTTTGCGCCAAAATGTAATTGTTAGTAAATGTGTTTTATAATTTTTGGTAATCTAACTGTTGGACCAAACAGAAATTTGAAGTTACTCGTAGCTATAATATTGAGGGGTTTTCACTTCCCTGAAAATTGGGTGAAGATGAGAACCCTTTTTGATTTTCGTCATCAGATATCTGTGTAGTAAAACTTACATATGTACTTATATATTATGAAAAAAATAATTTATAGTATTTGAGCCATGCTATCATATTGTCCAAAAGTTGATAAATTTTGGGATAACTTTGCTGTAAATTTTAATTCTTTGGGGAAACTCAGGACAACTAGACCCATAGCATGTTTGAATGTTATAATATCTGTGCAGGGAAAAACTGCTGAATGGATTTATATGAAAGGTAGCTTACAAATCACTAGAATAACTAAAAAGTTACTCTTTTATCACGAGATAACGTAAATGAAGTCGCTGATAACCGTTAGTTTAACAGATTAAACAATGGTGTAGCCAGCTTAACGCAGAAGCCATGTAGCTAACGTTCTGGGCACTGTTACGGAGCGGGTCAGGAAAAGCTTTTTAAAAAAAAACACTTTTACTTACAAAACAGAGATATATTGGAAATAAATGATTTGAGATACGAATAATACAAAAGGTGGTTACGCGACGGAGGTCCAATCCAATCTGATTAACGAAAAATATGTAATTAAAATCAACAATAACAACCGTTTCCTATTGCATTGAGGTCAATGCAATTTTATTTTATATATTTATGAATGCATTACCCAATATAACAGCACACTAAACGCTGGAGCGGGCTATCTTTTGTAAACATTATGTGTATTTTTATTGATGGATATAGTTATGTTGTATTTGTTGTATGTTTCATAATAATCCTTTAAAATATAACACAGGGGTCTAAGTAGGTCTTGGCGTGCAGCGCCGCTGGTGCGACATGACGCAATTACCGTGCAGCGGTATTGCATTACACCGCCCTCAATAATCGCGTTCATGCCTCGAGCTGCATTCGCCTTTGGAGCGAGCGATGGATCTTGAAACTTAGCTGTATTAAATTACGAGTTACCGACACGTGGAAGTGATCGCGCTTTAGCTGGAAAATTTATAGAGAATAGGTCATAAGCGAAAGTCTAATGCATTACTGTATTTTCAAATGCATTGCGTATGTTGAAGATATTAGACAACGTTACATACATTGATCTGATTCCGTGGTAAATAGCAAAAGCACTTACAGAACTCAGAAAAAAACAACAGTACTACAACACCGAGACCCGACCCAATCTTTTTCTATATAATTGGGCCGAGAATTGAACCAGAGAACCAAAAAATATCACGTTTGTGGTGTGGGGGGAGTTCCCTTAAATGAATAATTTCATCCTAAATGTTGTTGTCTATTCTCAATGCCACCGTAAATACACATATTTAAATAAATACGTATACAACATGGTTTTATATCACAATCCAAATTATTTCTGGGCGTTAAGTTATTAGAAACTATTCACGAAAATTGGTCAATTTTTGCAAATATAAAATCCCCAATTCAAATTTAGCATGGTTAAACGTCGAAGGGAGGCAAGGCCCGGCTCGTGCCCAGTGAGACAACTTGGAATACTCACAATATTTTAGTACTGAGTGATAATAAATGCAGAAATTCATAAATAATAATTTTCGCAGCATAATAATGATATCGAAATTTTGATAGGTTTAAAAAGTTGCAAATATCAATCATAGTATAATAACATAAGGTGCAATGCTGTTCGTCACCTAAAAATCCTTTGCAGTCACATAATAATGTTCATGTTAAAGGTTCAAGTACCGTTGAAAATACGTCAAACAGACTTTGAACTGTTTACACCCCTTATGTCGTAGGCTCAAGAACTAAATTTGAACTGCGAGTGTTTGCCTTGATGTGGTGTTCACCGTACAAAATTTAGCAGCATTATTACGAAACACCAGCATTTGTCTTGATTTGTTACATTTAAGTCCGGATGTAGGAGCGTGCGGTCCGTCGGCAGCCATTTTTTGTATCGAATTGATATCTTTTATACGTGACTTAGGTGTATATCTATGTGTATATTTCTATACACATGTGACATTCACAGAAAAGTACTATTTTTCAGATATGAAGATTTATGTAACAGTTCAAGTTTAACACTTTAACTGAAGTTCCATAGGGAAATCCTACCGATATATTTTTCTGGTAAATTGGTAAGAACAATTGATCTTTGATGACCTCTGTGGTACAGTGACTGAGGTAGTCGCCCGAAGCGCAGAGCTTCGATTGTCTTGTGTAAATTAAATAAAACTACTTTTGTAATTATAAGTTTAGTTTGCAACACATGATAATGTCATACTTAACTTAATACTTTTATTGTATTGATTTACTTTAGAATGCAATGTTAGTGTGAAATATATTCAGTTAAGCCATTCAAAATATTAAATGGAGACTTAGAGGGGACAACGGGCATAATTTTAAAGTATGGAAAATACAATTAATTAATGGGGACAGCAGGAATACACGAATGTGCCTGTCTTGCTAGACCACGCGGCTCGTCACACCGACATGATTTTAAAGTATGGAAAATACAATTAATTAATGGGGACACAGCGGGAATATAAATCATTTTATTACATTACCTCTGTCCCCATAGTGGGAATACACGAATGTGCCTGTCTTGCTAGAGCACGCTCATTCGTTCCGCGGCGGGCATGTTACGACACGACCTTTGCGCCCTTAGAGCCGGCTCGTTTGCTCCTGGGCTCATTAGCTGCGGAACCACGATATGGAGGATACTTTAGACACTAACTACTTCTAATTATACCAACTTGCCTCCGAATCAGAATCTATGTAAGCGAATGAAGGTAGGTACCTCCTGTTTGGAGCGTATTTAACTATGGAGTATATACCGGCAAAAACTCAAACTCAATATTTTAACGCCCCTACGCAAAAACGATATAGTGTTATAATTTGTCGTGTCAGTCTGTGTGTGTCTATCTATGGCATCGTAGCACCAAGCCATATATTCTAGTATTCTCAGTAAATGTATGACAGTATCATTATCTAACTTATGTCTACTAAACTAGTTTGGACCACATCACACAGCTTAGGTTTGATTAAAGTAGTAGCAAATAAGTATTTAATTTTTGGTAAGCTGAAAAAGGTCAGTCCCCACAGGTAGCATCTGTTTAAAGCACGAAAAACCGTCGAAACGGTAACCCATCCCATACCGGACCGCGGCGTGATAGCTTAACTTTCGATATCGTTTCCGAGCTGTTGTTGCTATCGCGCTACGAGCATTAGCGCTTAGTTATAGCAAATCTATCATTTATTTGATTGTTATCATTATTTAACATGACCGTTGAAAACAACACATTAAAAAAGGCAAAAAAAAAAAAGAATGTCCTCCATTTTGAAGTCGGTTTAAAATGGATCCGTAAAGGAATATAATATAATATATCTTTACTTATGTAAGCTTTACAATAAGCACTTATGAAACATGACTACACATTTAGTGTTCTACCCACGTGTTCGGAATGTTGATGATGTCGTGAAGAGCCGGCCAAAAACTCGACACTCATCTATTTACAATATAACAATGTTTCACTATATTAGGTATTTATATTAAATATACCTACAAAGTTAGGATTTCCTAAGAATCGAAGTTTCATAAGTCATAATAAAGAGGGCATTGCTAAAATGTAAAAATATCGAGCCAATTTAAGCAGAAAATAAAGTATGTTGGTAGCTATAATCCCAGCATGTAACATTAATCCCGCGCAAAGCCACGCCGCGGAATTTCCGTATGATCCCGGAACCAGAGCTCGGCCCGCGGGATTTCCGGCAATATCCGTAATGAGCCCAAATTGCGCGGCATCTATCGTGCGTTTCAAATTTAACTTATGAACTTGGATATCAAATTCCGTTGCCTAAGTTCGTTGAATTTGTTAATTACTAACTAACTCTAGTTAGGAATATTTGTATAGGAAAAGAAATGATTATTCTATTCCATTCTAATTACTTTTCAGAAACTTTTCTTGCTTAATGTGATGAATCGTACTAATAGTATAACACAAACTATGTAAAACCGCCCAGAACGATATAAAAGGCGGGCGGCCGCCAGTACAAATTCATTCCGACTGCGGCTCTCAAGCTAGCTACAAGACTCCGAAAGAAGCCATCACTCTGAATCCCGCCGCCCTAGCCTCGCCCGCTGCCATCATAGAAGCCACAAAGAGAGTTTTACTTAGAAACCTTGCACCCCGCACACATCACGTTACGAGTAAAGAGTCTGCCTTAAGCCTTGCACAATTAGAGAGAAATACGAACAACATACAGTCCACTCGCGACGTGGGTCGCTAGTTCCACACATCAAGCAACGCAGAGGCCCGCGTCGCCAACAACATGTCTAAAGAGAATATAGGATATAGTTTATGCTTTGCAAAGGAGCACAACTATAGAGTAATAATAACAGAGCTAGACCACATTAAATGCAAAAAAAATATCGTAAAATGGCTCTCCTGTAAAATTTTAAACACTGCAATTGTGCTCTTGGTCTACCAAAGGTGCCATGCAACAACTGAAACTAGTTGTTGCTTAAAAAGTAGCATCCAAATCCGTCTTGTAGTTTTGGTGTTAAATAGTAACAAACATACATCCAGATACATACATCTATTCATCCATACATTCTTGCAATTTCAAGACTGTAGTTATAAATAAGGATTTTTTATTCTCGACTTGGCGGGGGCACTGCCGTGCCCCCAGATTAGTAGGATTGTAGGTTAATTAATATTTTTAAGCGTATTGGATTTAATTATGTTAGCTTTTAAGATGTTTGTTGAATACATAAGTTTATTCATAAAGTAATGTGACGCCCCGTGTCTTTCGCCACAATTCAGCACGGGCGGGTAGTAACGGCTAACGAGGCGCGCAGATAAGGGCCGTTACGAGCGCGACGCCTTACGCCCTTCCAGGCTAAAGGTCATAAGATTACGAGTTATGGATTACGTAAACATTGTACCTTCTAATATTCTTAATTCTTTTTTTTTATTAAATATTACTTGCTCCTCCTGATGGTAAGCAAGAGAGGAACCCACATCGCAATGGCAACAGATTTGATACCGTAATATCATATCCGTTACGTATGTAACAACGAAACGAAATATCTTACGGGCCAGTATGCATGATATTTCGTTCGTTCGTTCGATATTTCGTCACGATTCTTTTGAAGGAATAAATTTCTGTTAGTATCCCGGTTGTGCATCCATTAAGAAGCAAGGTTACGAGGAACCTAGTTTGAGTCTGGGGGCCCAGCCAAGTGACAGATGTCGTACTGGATTTGACATTTCAAATTCAGGTGACTTTTCTAAATGTGCTGCCAATCCTATATTTAATACTTGACGAAATGATATGGAAGATGTGAGGATTTACGTTCTAATATTCTTGTTTCTCTTAGTATCCCAGATGTGCATTTTCTTATATTTGTGATTATTTTAGTATCTTAGCAGTGCATTTATTAAAAAGAAAATGTGGATGTTCCCGCATGATAAACTCCGCTAGATGGCGATACGTAGGCATGGGGTACAATTGCTACGTGATTGATTCTTTTGGCATTGACAGACATGTCATCATGTCATTTAAATCACCAATCACATAGCAGATGGACCTCACGCTTGTGTATTGTCATCTAGTGGATTTTTCATGCGTTTGTGTGTTCATGCTGTGTTTCTAACACAATTTTTTCTCGAATAGCAAGTTAGTTTTATGCCTTGGTTTGTTGGTACGACACACAAAATAATAATTTATCAAGTAACGAGACAAGAAACAAATTATATTAAAAAAACAGAACGAGCTTTATTTTTTTTTTTTTGTCATTTAATATTTATTTAGGTACATAAACAAAACAAATAAACTTATGATAACACTAGCTTACAAAAAATTCAAACTAAAATTAATTAAAAAAAAAAAAACAATATTTTAAATAAACAAAGATGGTCCCTGTGGTAAGGTACCCAAAATGCTGGCTGCATTACCTCGCTGAATAGCGATTGAAAGACGCTGGGCGAGGTAGCAGCCAGCCTTTGGGTCTCCTGTAACGTTGATAAGTCTTTTTGAAATATCTTTAAAAAAAGACAATGCGTTAGGACCCCACGGACCTAGAGTTTCCACTCCAAAAGCAACAAAATTATAATTTTCTTTTATTTCTTTATATTTTGTGCTTTTCAGTTTTTCAGCTGCCTCTGCTGCTGCGCCAGCGCTCCTAATAGTCCCTGGGAGATGTGACGGTGCCAGTGTGTCGACACATGTCGCATCCCACACTAAGGCACGTCCCATCTTCCAGGGAATAAGAGACATACCGTCAGGCCTCTTGCCATCACTACGCGCGATGCCATTAGGTTCGAGCATAGCAGGCACGTTAATGGTGGCAAGAGACCTACGGATGATGTCGTTGAGGGTGGCATGCCGTGAGAGGCGGCCGGCACTCTTAGCACATGAAAGTCCGTGGTGCCCCAAAGCAGTTACAAAAGTACCACAGGGACATTTGTGTGGGACACAGACTTTAGCTCCGATGCGAAGACAAACGGCGACTCGGAGGGTTTCGGAGTCCAGCATAGTGCCCACGTTCGCGCAGGGATACGCGTGCAGCCAATGACCGGACTCTTTTGTGGAAACAGCTCTGAGTCGCGCGTGGTCTGCGCCGGAGCTGTTATTTAAAAGGTCTGAAAAAATTTTGTCACATTGAATTTGGTCCCAGCTCCTTTGAGAATTTGGGTTCAAAGGAAAATTTTGGAGGGATGGAAAAGCCATTTTCCAGGCATTCCTAGCTTCGACCAAGCACGCCACCTCAAGAGGAGCGGTTATTTGCCGCAGTATTTTAAATACAAGAGTGGACGTGCTGTGGGTCGAAGAGAGGAAGGCCGGTAGAACAACACTTGAAATTTTGCGCACACCTAAGCCTCCGTTACGAATAGGCAGAGATGCTTGTGTCCAAGACTGTTCTGATAGTTGAATGTTCAGAATTTTTTCTAAATACAATTTTAAAATGTTGTCCAAGTTTTCGGTTATGGCCTGAAATTTCCAAACTGGACAACAACGTAAAAGATATGTTAATTTAGGAACGAAAAGACAAAATTTCAATATGATTAAAGCTGAATGACTGTTTATTTCTAAAAGGCGGTCTGAACATTCATTAAATTTGGAAATCACGTTATCGAAATGAGGTGAAATGCCGTTTTCAAAAACTGGGGAACCTAAAAGATGAAGGTTATTTTCTGTAACAATTTTAATATTTGGTGCTAAACTATTGAATTTTGAAATTATTTCTAATTTACGGCTAGGAGTAGTATGATTCGATATAAATAATTCACATTTATCAAAGTTTAAATGAAGGCCTATAGAACTAAAATTTTGAGTAATTTCCTTGAGATCGTTGAGAACAATTTCTGCTTCATCTGCAAGGTTCCCATCGTCTAAATACCAAACATTAAATTTTGAAACCAGGTTTTGTATGATTGGGTTGATTGCTAAGCTGAAAATGGCTGGACCAAGGGGATCACCCTGCTGACATCCAACTGCGGATTCTATTTCGTGGGATTTGTAAAACAGTTTAGACGAATTAAAGTAAGACTGGTGTAAATAATTATAAATTTCTGGTGTGATTAATTTAGTTTGTTTCAGCAGGGTGTCCCTGTTTACCGAATTAAAAGCATTTTTAACGTCTAATTTTAGCAACACCTCAGTTTGATTTTGAAAAAGGATCGTACGCGCAGAATGAACAGCTGCCTCGCAACCACCTCTACAACAAAACCCCAACTGATGAGGCTCGAAATGGCTGCGAAGTTTCTCACTGACATATTTGACACATAATTTTGAAACAATTCGCCGAAAAGTAGAACCCACTGCGATAGGTCTGACTCCCCCATCTTTTTTACTCAGAGCAATAAGATTTGCACCAAAGAAAATAGGTACTATTTCATTATTAATTTTGCCGAAAAGTATTAGGTTGATTAATTTTGTCAGACAAGATATTAGGTTTTTACCTGCGCTACCTGCTTGGTGAGAAATCAGGTCTTTTAAATGCTGAGGAGAAATCCCATCAAGACCAGCAGCGGATCCAGGTTTAAATGATGAAATAGCCAAAACGATATCACTTTCTGTAATTTGGAGACATGCTTGGGTATCAGTCAGTGGTTATGTGGGAAGAGATGTTGCAGGAGCTGGGGGATGTTTGGACCGAAGGGATGCTACTGTGTCTGGGCTATCGGGTGATATCACGTCAGTGGAGAAAAGAAGTCTAGCAGCGCCTTTGAGATCGCCTTCGTTAATTTTACTATTTACTTTTTTTGCCAAGTTAAACGAGCGAGTTTTATCAGTTCTATAAGAAGGTCTGTGGGAAACAAGTGTAGGGCCGTAATTATTTGTACAGTTATTTTTTATTATTTGAGTAAGGGAAAGGCTACTGTCAGCGGTACTAGCACGGTCAGCATGAAGAAAAATGTAAGAAAAACATAGTAGCCTTTCCCAGTCAGAAGGTAAATTACTAGTTGCACAGCTTTCAATAATTTCAGACAGTTTCTGTACAACAATGATTCTGGCACCACGGGGAATCCTTTTCACCACTGGAATAGTTTGTTTGAAATAACTTAATCTAGAATAAAAGTTGGCAGAATCTTGTTGTGGAACTGTTTGAGAGGTACCCAATGTGGATGTGGATGGTGTAGCATGTTTACGTGTGCGATGTATATTTAAGCCTCGGACGGTGTTAAAAATTCTGTTACAGAGAGAGCACGTTATGTTTTGTGACAACGAGATATCACCCGAAGACATTCAAAGTTTGTATCCACACACAACACATATTGAAAATAATATAAAAGAGATAATAACTTAAACTAATACCTACGTTAGATGTAAAAAACATTCAAAAAACATAATAATAAAACTTTCACAGCTTTCAAACTGAAGTACGTCAGCCGAGCCGATGTTACTTGGCAACCGTTTGTCAGCTAAAATTTTAGAATTAAGGGGTCGAATGAGTTTGATGAACAGAATTTAGGTTAAACAAGATGAGACAACAGAAATTCTAAACTACACAATTCAGCTTTCCAAATGCTTGTGGCAATATCGCGTAATTTCGATAACCGTAATTAGCGAAATGAGTTCCCTGAGGTTTTGTGAAGTTGACGAGGTAACCTTCGAGCTAAGCATTTTCAACACGTGTTGTTCGTACCAGGAGCCCGGAACCTTTGGTCGTGGTGACACATGTGCTATGTATGTAACATGTTATATTGCATTTTTTCCGTTTTGTTATGTCCGAATATTTCTCGTACAAATTAATTAATGCTTGGTTCCAATATTTGCAAAACGATCCGTTCTAATTACGGATAGTAATAAATTATACGAGGCGTAAGCTAAAAACGACTGACGGCCGACTGATAACAGCTGATATGGAAAGGAAATTATAGAAACGGGCATACGTGAAAAAATGGATACGTATTTGATTTAATATCTACTGCTCGGTCTGAAGTTCACATTAGATTAATGTTTGTCAAGCACGAAGAAGTAAAACTTGCCTAGTATGGTCGCTGACGTAAATTTTGTGTATATTACCAATTAAATTTCATTTTTCCACTTTACATTTTTACATTAACAAATTAGCATTAAACGTTTTAAATTGAGATAGATAAATGATAGAAGTGAAAGAAATAATTCTGTTAGTTAATTCGCAGACAATCTTAGGATACGTGCACATGTATTAATATTTGTACATTGCTATGTAGTTCCTACAATAGACTTACATTCGACATTTCATAATTCACAATAACAGAATAACATTCATTTATTTGCAATAAATACAGTGTTATACATGAGGAATGTTACAAAGTGGTATCTTGACCTGTTAGCAAGCGTGCAAACAATAGCCAGAATAAAGAAAATAATCGTCTTAAGCACCTACCTAAATTGAGGTTAAATAAATTGATTTAAACATTACTAAACGTACGAAAGGCAGAGTTAACGCCTGACGGAATTTATGGTAGAAAGTAAACAAGCAATAGTTTAAAAACAATAAACATAAATAAACAATAGGTACCTTCAAAAAAAGAAAATATAGATTTATGATCTGGTTTACAAATAGAATACAAAGCAAATGTGCATGTGTAACTTTAATAATATACTAATAATATTGCAAATGATCAAAGGAGCAGCCATTTTACATCAAAAGAGCCCAAAGCGCAAGTTGTCAACCTCTGGCTTAAACCAACGAGGCATGTTATTGTGTAACGTGAGTAGGTACAAACGTTTCACTCGCGATTGTTAAATTGAAGGTACGTTTTTCGGCCTGTTTATAGTATAGTATATACCTAATAAAATTTGTAGTAAGTAATAAAATAGGTAGAAAACTCTAGTTTGTGATACAACTCTAGTTTCCTACCTTTACAAATCTTTAAATCATTGTCTGTCCGTCTGTTTGTTCCGGCGTATGTCTGAAATTACTGGATTGATTTTAACGGGATTTTTATGGCAGGTGGCTGATGTAATAAAGAGTTAATTATGCTACTTTTAATATGAAATTTAACGTGACGCGTAAGCAAGACGCTGGTCGACGGCGAGCTCCATAAATTCAATAGACCACGCAAACGAAGTTGCGGCAAAGCTAGTTAATTATATTTTCGAAAAAATCCACTTCAAGGCAAGGGCGACAAGTCCAGTAACAGATTCACTATGCTGTACTTATAGCCCTTAAGCTAGGACCTCATTACCACTTAACATCAGGTGGGATCTTGAAGAGTATAAAAAAAAAGAGCTAAGTCGCGGACAGAGCTAGTCAATAATATTATTTACACCCAAACCGGTGAAATAAAAGCAACAAGATCTATTGTCTATTGTTATATACAGGTCGGGTCAGAGTTCATACACCCTCGGTCATTATTCCTAAGGAACGTTAAGGGAATAGGCCCAGTTAATACTTCGGTTACTAGCCAAATATATCTTTTATACCTTCGTTAGTGTACATGAAGATAAGGTCGCCACAGTGTCACGGATACATTAGTTTTACTATGATCCAAAAAAAATTGCTTTCCGAGCTTAGTACTTAACTGTTTTTATGAGCATTACTACGTTTATCACGTTATGGTATTTTCAATATAAATATTTTTTATAATGAAAATTAATTTATATGTTGCACGGCTGTACCCATTTCACGTTTTCTATTATTTCCTCTATCTAATGGTTTTCTGGAAGTGGACACTTACTAGAGATTAGACCGCCTAAACTGTACCATAATTTGTCTGTAAAACCGATTTCTGTAATGTTGTGTGCAATATCTAATTTAAAATCAATAATACAAATAACATCTAATTGAAATAAATAGTACCTACTTACTACCTATGAATTCACCATTTAAAATGAGGTAATAGTCAATAGTCAAATCTTTTTATTCATACTAAAGATTACATCAGTTACATTTATGAATCGTCTCTATACGATTCAAAGGAAGCTACCTCTGGTTATGAACCTATAAATACCGAGAAGATACCGGCAAACTCAATAGTTATTTTACAAATAAAAAGCAAAACTTATTATTTATTTTCAGCTTATTTTGCACCAAGACATAAAGTTATTTTGTCAGTTACAAAAGAGTATATAAACAAATAAAAAATAGGTATTTTAAACAAGTTCACAGTGATAGCTACACATATTGTCACAGATTATGTATTTTCACTTCAACAACAAATACTAACAATAAAATGAAACAAATACTGTGCAGGACGGCTTATGTACATAAAATATTGTAAATAATGTAAAATGATATTCCAATAAGAAATAAAGATGCTTCATCTATCTCACTCACACACCACACAACTATCTCGCTCACACACCCACGCCTCGCCCGCGCACTCAGCTCCCCCCAATAGTCGCTAGTTGCGCGGGCGAAACTTGTTTATAACACGGTGGGACCGGGCAGTGGCATGCTCGGCTCCACAAGCTCACCACAGGAACAGGAACACTGGAACAGGAACACTGGAACAGGAACACTGGAACACACAGGAAGCTTTGCACAAAAATAGCTGGTTTCATTTACGGTGGCCCAACTGCATCAAGCGACTGTCGCATCCCTCGACAATCCCAGTTTACAGGTGCCGGTCGGCACATTTTGGTCCATTCGAGCCGGATTCTTCGAGGGATGCCAGTCACAAGATCAAGAACGGGCAAGCGTAGCCCGACGTCCTCCGCCAGAGGGACCTCCGCGACCGAAACCACGTCGACGGAGGTGACCGCCTCGACGCAGGGCACTTCTACAGACAGCACCGGGACTACGCACATCTCGTACACAACGACTGAAACCGCATCGACGGAGCAGCACGCACAAACCAGCGGGGGCACGACCCCCCGCCTCGCCGACGGGAAAACTACAGGGCAACCTCTCCCCCGCCCCACCGATACTACAGCAACGGGGGAAGGTTGCAGGCAGCCCGCAACCACCGCTCAAACAGAAGTCGCATCTCGCCGTTCAAGGAAGTCTGGGAAATCCCGACGCCTCGCCGAAGCAAAGCAAGAGTTACTACGTCTGCAAGTAGAACTCGCCGCCGCACGTGTCGCGGAAATAGCAGCTGAAGAGGACTCTGAAGATGAAGACTCTCTCACGACGCAGGAAGAAACAGTACATCGCGTCACAGATTGGCTTAACGAAAGCCACCTCTCCGTGCTGGCTATCACAAATCAGCCGCACAACCCGCCGCCCACCGACAGCGCCGGCCCGCCTCAACTGGAACCCGGCATCGGCGGCGAAACAGAACAGCAACAGACAACAGAAACACAGCAAGATACCGCCCGCATACCGGCGGGAGAACGCAAAATAGCCGCGCCTCGCCGCACTACACCGCAAGACAAGCAACAGCAACAGTATCCCGCCTCAGCACCGGCGGGAGAGAAGCCAACCGGGATCACCCATCCGCAACTCGTCGACCTTTCCGAGTTAGCGTCGGCCATCGCCACGGCAGCGAGAGCGGGACACAACATACCGCCCCGCCACTCCATCGAGCTGCCGCCATACGCCGGGTCACATCAAGAGTGGCTCTCATTCCGCGCCGCATACATCGAAGCTGCGAACGCCTACTCCGAGCAAGAAAACTTAGCACGCCTACGCCGTAGCCTGCGAGGGAGAGCGAGGGAAGCCGTCGAAAACCTCCTCATCCACGGCGCCAAGGCTGATGACGTCATGCAAGTTCTACAAACAAGCTTCGGTCGGCCGGACACCATCGCCAGCGCCGAATTAGACAGACTCGAAGCACTACCACGTCTGTCCGACTCTCCTAGAGATATCTGCATCTTCGCTACGAAATTCGGCAACATCATAGCGTCACTCCGAGCCCTGGGGAAGGTTTACTACCTGTACAACCCGAAGATCACGACAGCGGTAGTGGACAAGCTCACCCCAGCGATGAGGTATCGTTGGTTCGACTTCGCAGCGGAAGACACGACAGAAGAGGCTGATCTCCTAAAACTCGCGCGTTTTCTACGAAGAGAAGCGGACCGGTGCGGGCCTTATGCGAAACCAGAAACAGTTTTCGAAGAAACTACGAAGCGCGCCCTCGTCGCACCGAACAGAAGAATCATACAGAAAACCTACAACACAGAAGAAAGAAAAGAACAAACAGAGTGCCCCGTGTGTGAAAAGCGGGGGCACGCCATAATCAAGTGCAGTCAGTTCATCGAAGCAGACTCCGACTCACGATGGGACTTGGCAAAGGCCAAAGGTTTATGCTTTCGCTGTCTGAAAAGAAGAACAAGAAACCACAACTGCCGAGGCAAGCCATGCGGAGCTGACGACTGCAACAGACTTCACCACAGCATGCTACACCACGTAAAGAAGCAAACAGAACAGAACCAAACAGAAAAAGTAACCTCAACGTGGTCAGTGAAGACTCAGGCCTACTTGAAGATAATCCCAGTCACAGTCTCCGGGCCTGACGGACAAGTGGACACCTTCGCGCTACTTGACGACGGTTCAACAGTCACGCTCGTCGACGAAGAGATAGCGCAGCTGACAGGCGCAAGCGGGCCTGTCGACCCACTTTACATCGAAGCGATAACCGACGCCGGTGTTCAAGCGAAACAGTCACGAAGAGTCACCCTAACGCTACACGGGGAAAACGGCAAACAAGACATCAAGGCGCGCACCCTAGACCACCTGAAACTGTCGGCGCAACGGATCACCAGGGAAGACTTAGCCCGATGCAGTCATGTGGAAGACATCGCGGACAAGCTGACCTATGAGAAGGCGGTACCTAGGCTGCTCATAGGCCAGGACAACTGGCATCTGCTGTTAGCGTCGAAGACAAGAAAAGGGCGACGTCATCAACCCGTCGCCTCCCTCACGCCCCTGGGGTGGGTACTCCACGGCGCATACACGCGCACACTCGGACAGCGCGTACAGTACGTCCATCACGCGACAGACATAGACGAGAACATGGATGAACAGCTGAGACGTCACTTCGCCATCGAGTCACTCACCATCACGCCACAGAAGCCTCGCGACGACCCGGAACAACGGGCGCTCCAACTACTTGAACGCCACACAACTCGCCGGGCCGACGGTCGCTACGAAGCCGCACTCCTCTGGAAGTCTGAAGATGTCAAGATGCCAGACAACTACAGAAACGCATACAACAGGCTACTAAACACAGAGAAGAAAATAGACAAGAGCCCCGAACTCAAAGAAAAATACGAAGCTCACATGAACTCGCTAATAGAAAAGGGGTACGCCGAACCCGCACCGCCACAGATAACACAAAACAGAACTTGGTACCTACCTCACTTCCCAGTCATCAACGCCATGAAACCAGGAAAAATCAGAATCGTCCACGACGCCGCAGCCAAGACAGCGGGGGTCTCGCTGAACGACCACCTCCTCACCGGTCCCGACCTTCTGCAATCTCTACCGGGGGTCCTTATGAAGTTCCGACAACACCCAGTCGCGGTCACCGCCGACATCAAAGAAATGTTCATGCAAGTGAAAATAAAGGAAGAAGATCGCGACGCGCTCCGATACCTATGGCGGGGAAGTGACAGAGGCGATCAAGAACCTAAACAGTATCGGATGACGTCACTGATATTTGGCGCGACTTCGTCCCCGGCGACGGCGATATTTGTCAAAAACATCAACGCCCAACGACATCAACAGACTCACCCAGCGGCGTGCGAAGCAATAGAGAAGCACCACTACGTAGACGATTACCTACAGAGTTTCAAGACAACAGAAGAGGCGGTACAAACAGCGAACGACGTGCGAAGAATTCATCGCGAGGCGCACTACGAGTTACGACAATGGGCGTCCAACTCAACAGACGTATTGAAAGCCCTCGGCGAGACGGAAACAACGCACGAAGCGGTCATCGACCTCCACGAAGAAACAAAGATGGAACGCGTCCTAGGGCTCATATGGAAGCCCACCACCGACGAGCTCACCTTCAACCTGGACCTGGCTCGGCTACCTCCCGACGTAATCAACAAGAGCCGACCCACCAAAAGGGAAGTACTTAAAGTCATCATGTCACTCTTCGATCCTCTGGGCTTCGCAGCGCCCACGACCACGAGGGCGAAACAGATATTACAAGAGACGTGGCGCCGCGGCACAGGATGGGACGAACCGATCCAAGAAGACCAAGCTCTGGAATGGCAACAGTGGATGAAGCACCTACAAGCCCTCAGAGACGTCACCATACCACGATGTCTCGTCGGGTACAGCGACGCGGTGAGAAGAGAACTGCATGTGTTCGTCGACGCGAGTGAAGCCGCCTACGCCGCCGTCCTCTACTGGCGCATCACAACAGCTGAGGGTACAGTGAAGTTATCACTCGTGCTGGGCAAGGCACGAGTGGCCCCCCTCAAGCTGACATCAATACCGCGCCTCGAGCTACAGGCCGCAGTGATGGGGAGCAGAATGGCTAGCGCGGTCATAAGTGAACACAGTCAGAAGCCAGATGAGAAGATATTCTGGACAGACAGCAAGACCGTCCTCACGTGGCTGAGAACCGGCGCGCGTAGCTACCGACCATACGTCGCACACAGAATAGCAGCGATCGAAGAGCACTCAACAGTAAGCGAGTGGCGGTGGGTACCCACAAAACTCAACGTCGCCGACGACGCCACGAGAGACGTACCGCAGGACCTCCGGCGCTGGTACCACGGCCCAGACTTCCTACTCGAAAACCCCGCGTCATGGCCCGAGGAGCGATCGACGCCGGTACAGAAAACAGGCGAGGAGAGAACACACACAATAACAGAGAAAACAGCGCCGACTTTGAAAGATTGCATCCCAGACAGCCGCCGGTTCTCAAAGTGGGAAAAGGCCGTCCGAGCCACAGCGCGGGTGCTACAGTTCGTGGAAACCTGCAAGAAAAGAATTGAGAAACCTGCGAGAAAAGCGGACACAGTTAACTACAAAAGGCAAAGAAGAAACGAAGACAAAGATCCCACCTGGCAGCGGTACCCGAAAACCGCACAACAGTCACAGAAAAGGGTAACCACGCCGGTGGCGACCAACTACGAGCCGATCGACGCGCCTACACTCCGCCACGCCGAAACTCTGCTGATAAGGGCGAGTCAACAAGAAGCGTTTCCCGACGAACTACGCAAGTTAAAGCAGGGCAGGCCGATAACTAACAACAGCCGCCTACGCCACCTGGCGGTAGAACTCGTCAACGGCACGCTTATACTGAAAACACGGATCGACGCGGCGGACATAGAAGAGAGCAAGAAGCGGCCACCCATCATCGACGGCGACCATCATACAACTCGTCTCTTCATAGACTACATACACCGACAGCTGCACCACGCCGGTGTGGAATCCACCATCAACGAGTGCCGCCAACAGTACTGGGTCCTGCGACTTCGCCCCACTACAAGGACGATAGTCAACAGATGTCTGCCGTGCCGCATCAAGAGGAGCCTGCCGCCGACACCACCAACAGGAAACCATCCGCCGTCTAGACTGGCGCACCATCAACGACCCTTTACATACACGGGGGTCGACTACTTCGGTCCCCTGTCAGTCACCGTCGGCCGGGCCACACAGAAAAGATACGTGGCTTTATTTACGTGTCTCACTACGCGCGCAGTACACCTGGAGGTGGCGGCCTCCTTAAGCACAAGCTCGGCGGTCATGGCGCTCCGAAGAATGATTGCGAGGCGGGGACAACCGAACGAGATCTGGTCGGACAACGGAACTAACCTCCGCGGCGCAGCGAAGGAGCTACGACAACAGATAGACACCGCGACGCAAGAAGAGGCCAGCAAGAAGAAAATCAGCTGGCGCTTCATCCCTCCCGGGGCCCCTTTCATGGGTGGGGCCTGGGAGCGACTCGTGCGCAGCATAAAGGAAGCGCTAACCACCGTACTCCACGAGCGCGCGCCCACAGAAGAGGTGCTCGCAACACTCCTGGCCGAGGCGGAATGCACAGTGAACAGCCGCCCCCTCACTCACGTCTCCGTGGACCCCGAGGACCCCGAAGCCATCACTCCCAACCACTTCCTCATGGGAGGCTCCGCGCACACGTCAGCGCCGGGCACGTTCAACGACGCCGAGCTCGTCAAGCACGCCCACTGGCGCGCCTCGCAACGTCTGGCCGACCTTTTCTGGGCCAGATGGCTGCGCGAGTACCTGCCCGAGCTACAACAGCGGCGGGAGCCCCACGGGAGCGGACCAGCCATCAAAGTCGGTGACGTCGTGCTCATAGCGGACGGCACACTCCCTCGCAACGCATGGCCGCGAGGGCGCGTTACCGCCGTGTTCCCGGGGCCCGACGGCGTTGTACGAGCAGTCGACGTGCACACCAGAGGAGGGATCCTACGGAGGGCTACGAAGAAGCTAGTCATCCTGCCTACGGAGCCGCCTGCAACAGAACAGAAGACTGCGACGACTCCAGAGACGACGCACGGCGGGAGAGATGTGCAGGACGGCTTATGTACATAAAATATTGTAAATAATGTAAAATGATATTCCAATAAGAAATAAAGATGCTTCATCTATCTCACTCACACACCACACAACTATCTCGCTCACACACCCACGCCTCGCCCGCGCACTCAGCTCCCCCCAATAGTCGCTAGTTGCGCGGGCGAAACTTGTTTATAACACGGTGGGACCGGGCAGTGGCATGCTCGGCTCCACAAGCTCACCACAGGAACAGGAACACTGGAACAGGAACACTGGAACAGGAACACTGGAACACACAGGAAGCTTTGCACAAAAATAGCTGGTTTCATTTACGGTGGCCCAACTGCATCAAGCGACTGTCGCATCCCTCGACAATCCCAGTTTACAGGTGCCGGTCGGCACAAATACATATTTAAGGGGGTGCTCCCGTACAACAAACGTGTTTTTACCGTTTCTTGCACAATACTCACGGCGACAGGTAGACGCTTAAGCTATTCACAGAATATTAAGTTTATGTTATTTTTAATATATAATAAATAAATAACTTAGGGTGGATTATAGCCCTTATTATTTATATTAATATAAACGCGCTTTTTGTCTAGTTTAGCTCGACATCTATTAATAGTAACAGTAGGCACTTGAAATGTTTAATGAAATTTGTGAATTTAAGTACTTAATGTTTGTTTACCTATGTATTATTATGCGAAGCTGTGAGATGATTCTGTTAAACTTACATAAATCAATGAAAATCCGCATCTCTATGGCGGTCTGGCCGTGAGTGTTCCGCTGAAACTTATCCGTCCAACTGATGTTCGGCCTACGATTTTTCCGAGCTCGTTTTGTTCTAACAAACTAAACTAAGCCGGGTAACTTTGTTCAGGCGCGCTTACCCTTTGTAACGGTATGCTCACTTAACATCAACATAGTTAAACCTTTTCAAATCATCGGAAAAACTTGAACATATTTTTTAACGAGAAAATAGGCAAATTAAACTCTCGAACTCAAATATTCCTTTATTCAAGTAGATTACATATAACACTTTTGAATCGTCATTGAATACAATGCATAGTGATTCTACTTCCGGTCGGAACCTATAACTATGAAGAAGACACCGGTAAGAAACTCAGCAGATCAGTTACAGTAGCAGTATCTAACTTTTTGCTATGCGTAGCTCACTTTGGACTAAGTCATATAGTTTTGTTTTGATGAGTGATGAAACAATTAAGTACTCAAGTATGTATTTACTTTTGAGAAGTAAGCTGGAGCAGACCAGTCCCTAGAGGTGGCAGCTGTAAATAGAGTATCGTGCTAGTAAAGAATAGTTAAGGTAAAAGTTATTAAACGTACGGTCGCCAGCACATGAAGGTAAACACTTGCAGTTCGATATTCGTTCTTAAGCGAACGATATAAGGGCGATACAAAGTCTAAAGTTTGTAGTCTGACGTGCTTTTGTCTGTACATGTGGGATAGCGGATGTATCCGATCGGAATACCCTCATGGGGAACAACAGAATAACATTTAAATATTAGAAACGGAAAAATTTAATCTCCCCTTGCGGTGCGGGAATCGAACTTACGACCTTCACGTATCGCACGTGCTGCTCTTCCAACTGAGCTAACCGCAAGTTATCGTAGGCATTGAAATTTTTCTGCTATATAAACCCGTTAGCTTCCGTAAGTTTTTCTGTTTAATTAAAATATTTTAAGTTCGCTAGTGCGGCGTAAAGCACTATAAAAATCATAAAAATCGAAGTGTTTTTTTATCATTTTTATCAATCCTTTCAATTAATTTACTTTCACAAAATGTTCATTCGCTTTAAAGATATGCCAATGAAATATGCGTTGTAGTAATTTCAGATAATCCCACGTGTTTGGGCGACCCACGTACAAGGGTTCGCGGAAACGTGGCGTCCGGTCCCTTTAAAGATAGAAATATCGGCTGAGACAAGCATCCGCATGTTTGCTAGCGATTTGAATATCTGGCTTTTTGGTACCGCCGTGTTCAATAATGTTCAACAGACATCCTGTGCGAACAATATATTAAATACTGTTGTTAGTGTTGTTAGTATATTGATACTACAAAAAAAAAACAACTCCCAACTTGATGGCAAATAAGATAGGAACCCACATTGCGTTGACAACGGATTTGGTACCGAAATATCATATCCGTTTTAAAGTTCTTATGGTTGAAACTTACAGCATAGTTTAAAGCGCAATACTCACTGACTGATTCACGAAATCTCAGAAACTATGACACATATAAACTTGAAATATGGCAAGTAGATTGCTAATAACGTGTTAGCATTAGTTAAACGGATTTTGGGAAAATCTACCTCTAAATGGATAAAATAAGTCTTGGAAGTTTATATAAAAGTCCTGTGATTTCAAATCAAAGACTTGAAATTAAAAATGTTCTATAAATGGCGTGAAGGTGTAACAGTGTATCTTTTGAAACCATCCCCCTTGTGGAGTTAAACAGGGTATGGTAAATTCCACGCGTATTATTTCGCGGGCGACTGCTATTTTTAATTGACTTGGGTCTGGGTGTGCTGGGATGACGCCCCCAGTTAGTATCCGTCGTCTGGTACTCATAGTACCAGGGAAAACCTTAGTTTGAGACCAGGTGATTGGTGTGATTGTCTGACGTATTTATTTATTTTAATTAAGAATAATTTTGATTGAATTTAATGTTATGCTCGGTTAGCATAGTCTTAGTTTAGTATTTAGTTCAATAAACAAATAATCGAGAATGTCTTAATCTACATAACGTTAGCATGTATGGTGTGTTTACATGTCTATCGAATCAGCGTGAATCGGAACAATTTCACATAAGCAAATGTACGTATTCAGTAGTTTAGTGTAAGCACTCGTATTTAAATAGACTCAAGGCGTCCCGTTCCTTTGAAGATTTCCCGCAGATATGTGCTGAGGTGCGCGATTGCACGCTCCGACAAATTTGGGGTATGTCGTTGGTGCTCTGATGTTTTATGGATGTTACTAGCTGTGCCCGCGACTTCGTTCGAGTGAACTACATACTTTCATGGTCGGTTTTACCTCTTATATTCGAAATAAATAGTAGGCCATATTTTTATCCAAGTTTCGAGATTTAACTGTGCCAAATTTCATATTTCTTACTTTAAAATTAATAATTTTCCCTATCAACTTTCAAGGGCGGTATTGCTCCCATCTCCCCTTATTTTGAAAACAGAATGTCCGTTCTAGGTGTTCAACGTGTACTTACACCAAATGTTATCAAAATCAATTCAGTGATTTAAGCCGAACAGACAAATAGACAGACAGAGAGAGTTAATAACTTCCAATATTAATAATCTTAGTAACATAGCTTAAATGAAAATGTTATTGTTCCACACATTTTTTTGTTATTAAAATAATCTTGCAAGAAAACAGAGATGGTATGACATGACTTTGAAATAAATTGTAAGATATCTTTTGAAAATGTACTTTTGCTTAGAAACTGTTAGTCTGTCATTTAGGCAACACAATGTTCTACGACAAGCATAGTCGAAGACTTTTCACTGTAGGGACCAGGATTTAAGAATGGACCATGTCGAACGTCGAATTAAAATCTTCCACGTCTATCACACAACACTTTTTAAATCGCATATTTCACAAAATTGACTGGGGAAATACGACCCCGTATTACGTAACTTGGCTTGGCACGCTGCCACGTGCCGACACTGAGTACCGAATGCGAGGATCCTCGAACTGTCTCGAAGGCACCTGACGCTGCCGATGACGCGGCCGAACCGTTCAACAGCCTTGGCCTTCACTGATCGAGATTATTCATAACTAGCGACAGTTCGCGACTGTTGTTGTGTTCCTGCGTGTGAGTAAGGTTTCCAGAGCTCCTGGGGGGTTGCTACATTAGTAGCAGGGTTCAAGCCTTCAAGGTAAGGGCGACAAGACCAGTAACAGCTTTGTGATTCAGTTAGTCTGTATGTTCACTACAATACATCGTGATACCTATATACCGCAGAGAGACACCTGCTCTCCGCGGCCCAGATCGGGATCCGTCTTCTCTTCACCCTGTGCAGTATCGGAGGCTGGGTGTCAAGGCCAGCCTCAACGCACCAGACCACAGTCTTACTTACTGAGCTCCCCATCACGACAAGATGCGGAATCCAGCGAGGGGCACAAATACAACTTTAACTCCCCAAACATAAAAATAGGTACCCCTTTTTATTTATAGGCAAATGAGTTTGAAATATCGCTCGCTAATTTATTTCAAAGTTGCCTCCAGTAGGCTGAATTATTTTTCAAACGACCTTTTACATAACATAATGGCAGCAATTATATTCAAGCCAGCTCAGTGTCCCGGCGCGTCAGCAGATATTACGCGCAGAGTACCTACTCGTAAAGCGGCCGGGAGACGCGAGGGTTCCCCCAAACGTCTTTGCGCAAATTGGGGATCAAAGCGAGCGAACTGGAGCGAACGGGTGCTGTTATTCATAATAGGTTCAACATAAAAAAACGTAAACATGATTGACAGTATATTAAATATCCGACCACCTTATATGGGACCTCAGTGTCCCGGGTTCGATTCCCGGTAGAGCCATTAATTGGCTTGCAACACGATTTTTTTATATTATTATTTATTTATTTATTTATTTACTTCAAAACCTTAACACTAACATTACAGGAATCTTAACCTAATACACTAGTGTGGCCACAGATATAAAAAATAAAAATAAAATAAAAATATAAACATCTTACCATAAAATACAATATTTACTTAAAACTTAACGACTTACCTAGGAAGGATTGTTGTAACATATAATAAACAACATAACCCTTACGAGTTCACTCAAATAGCAGCATGAGAAAATATCAATTCTCTCATGGAGCTCATTTATGATGCGGACCGTGCGTGAGAGTGGTGTTTTCGCTAGTAGATTGGTTCTGGCTGGCGGCACGACCAGCAGCTGCGGGCGCCGCCGCCTCCACACGTACCGGTCCGGCACGCTGAGCTGCAGGTGGCGCAGTACTCTCGGGTTATGCGCCTGCCCACGCAGAAGCTTCACGACGTACATAGCTAGTGCCAATTCCCTTCACACCCTCAACTCATTGTAACCGACCATGCCGAGCACAAATAGTGTTGGGTACATTAATGGGTAAAATGGGTATACCCCATAAAGCTTAAAATATAAGTGCCTTGTAAACTTATTTTGTATCCTTTCCAACATGACACTATATTTCGCTTCATGCGGAGCCCATATTACAGCGTTGTGCTCTAGATGACTTCGAACCAATGCATCGTAAAGAACCTTTATTGAGGTAATATTTGTAAAGCCCTGCGTCTGTCTCAGTACAAAACCTAGGTTTCTGTATGCCTTCTTACATATTTTAACAATATGCTCGCGAAATGTTAAGTCTGGTGTGAGATTCACGCCCAGATCTCGTATCTGTGATACTCGCTGCATAAGTGTCTCTTCTACCTTGTACTCGTATCGCACAGGATTCCGCATACGAGTAAAGGTTATCACTGAGCATTTCGAGGCGTTGAAAAACAGTTTATTTTCGTGGCTCCACTTTACTACTCTATTTATGTCCTCCTGCAAGCGTTCACAGTCACATCTATCCTTAACTTCGAACAACAACTTAAGATCATCAGCAAATAATAAGCAACATCCGTTCTTTACTACTTTTGGCAAGTTATTTATCATTATTATGAATTCTAAAGGTCCTAAATTGCTGCCCTGACTCACACCGGATCTGGTGTAATAAGGTTCGGATTCATGCCCTTTATAGTCAACGTACTGCTGACGATCCTTCAAGTAGCTGACAAAGAACTGTAATAGATGCGGCGTACATCCCACCTCAGCAAGCTTATGCAATAAAACATCGTTATCCACTGTGTCGAATGCTTTCCTGAAATCGAAGTACGCAGCATCTACCTGTCCCCCTGCATCAACCACCGGCACCACCTGCACCATGAAGTTCATCAAGTTGGTGGCAGTACTGCGGCCCGCCCGGAAGCCGTGTTGAGCGTCAGTCAACTGCGCGGCCACTTGTACTTGTACGCATCGTTGGATAGCTGACTCAAAAACCTTTGCCGGCGTGGAGAGCACAGCCACTGGTCTGTATCCACTGACATCAGAACCTGCGTTTGCTTTCGGAACCGGAATTACTCTCGTAGTTTTCCAACAATTAGGGAAAGTTGCCTGTTTTAAACAAGTATTAAAAATGTGAAAAAGTGGATTAACCAGTACCTTGGCACAATCCCTGAATAGAAACGCTGGTATGCCATCAGGTCCCGATGATCGTTTTGGTTTTAGGGTATTGAGCGCTTTACTAATTTCCTCAACTCACCAGAACACCCAGAGTTAGGGTACCGTCGTTGTCTCTGATTTCTGTAACACAAGTGCTTGGCCAACTTACCATAGAATAAAGCAATATACCAATTATGCAATTATTGCTTATCACACAATATGACTGTTATAGTCGTAGCTTATGTACTCGTATGTAACCCAGGTTATACATGAGATACAATAAAACTTTAACCTTAGTAGTCTTATTGTTTAAGATAGGGAATAGTCTTATTATGCGTCAACATACTATTCCAATTCACCATGAAACAACATCAAAAAATAAAATAAACATTTTGATAGCTTCATAACGTAATTATCTTTTTTAAAAACCGAATCACGATAATAATATTATTATCAAACGTGACATGCATTACTTTTGACGATCTGTCAGCCAAGACCCTTTTTTCCAAGATAGAGGTCAAGAAAAGAAGGAGCGACTTATCAAGTTGAATTGAATACCGAATATGTAAATATGCGGTCGCTTGCAGTGGGGTAAAAATTAAAATCCATGGTCATTTTTGTATGTTTTGCGTTCGTTTGAAAGAATCCTAAAGAAAAGAAGAACCTTTGGATAGTTACAGTGGACTGGAGATTAGAAAGATAAGAATAATATTAAACAAATACAAAAATGAGGAATGAAAAGTACAAACTTACGGTGGCCATAGTTTGTTTTACTAACATAAAGAGATTCTCTTCTTGAAAGGGATAAGAATAATTATCTTTTTTAATCAAAAATGACTACTTCTTCAAAGACAAAACCAAATCGGCCGAGAAATGTTGGAGTTATCAATGAACAACACCAATAATATAATGGACTAAAAACTATACACATAATATATTAAATTACAAAAATAATTTTGACCACTTGTAAACCATAGCCTTTTTAATAAAACAAGAATTTCTATTTAGAAATCTTCCAGTAATAAATTAACATGCATAATAAATAACCCTGACGAATTAAAAACCGTCCTCCAGTTTTTAAGTCGGCTTAAAATAATAAATATACTGAGGTTATGGTACCGAATCCAACTAGCACATGGCCAATATTCTGGCTTCACCAGCGTTCTCGTATTCTATGTATATTCTAATCTAACCACTCCTAATACTGTGTAGCATGCGACCGTCTCAAACGGAGTTACCAAGTGTCTCCAAGACACGGTCTCTGCAGGCGCGTAATACGATTAGTTTGCAGGCATCTCGCATATCCTCGCTTCCACTTACCCTGGAACTTGGCGCGGCTTTAGCCATTGCGACAACCCGAGCGGTGCATTTTCGAAAGGCCTTTGAAACGGGTTCATGTGAATTTTGCTACAAAATTATTGAGGAATCGATTTCTGTGCTGTCGATATCAGGAAATTATACAGCATTTCAGCCTCATAACGATGTTTATATCGAAGACTCTTCGTAAAAAGAGAGCGTGAGGTGGAAAAATGTTCAATGTTGATGGTGAGTCCAAATGTTCTGACATGTCATATTATTATTGTTGACGGCAGGCCGGTTGTAATTCAAACTCATATTGTTTATTTTTAAGAGTAATTTGTTATGTTCGAAAAGAACGGAATTCTTTTGTTTTTTGGCCTGTTTTTTTTTCTCTCGCACTCCATTAAACTCGCATTTTAATTTATTCACCATTATTTTATTTGTGTATTGGTTAATCTTAACATTTATAATTGTAATAATTATAACTTTTCCAGTTAAAAAACCAGCCATTCATTAAATACAGTAGACACTTTTTTTTTAATTTCTTAGCGTGTATCTGTTTTGTTTATTCTTACTGGACTATCAAGTGATGCTAGCTTGCAATCAACCTACGACCTTCCCGGCCTAACTCTATAACCATTACACCATAAACACCAGTGCACGTATTTTGAAAAATTATAAAAATATGTCATCACCCACACTTTTAAAGGGTACCTAACATTACATATAACTTGTATCTTATCACATAATCAAACAACATTATGTTGCATAGTCTCAACGGACCTTATAAAAAGTTACTCTCTCTTTGGAAAATAAATTTAGGACCTATGTTAAAAAGGTAAATGTTCAAGTAAAAGTATAAAACTTAGTAATAAGTTAGACACTTCTATTACTAACGGAAATTTATCTTTCGCCGTAAGATAACCGTCTTTTCCGCTAAAATAAGACCTAACTTAGAATTATTGGACTAGAATGACAAGGATTAATTGACCGAGTTATCTTGAAACGTCACTGCTGTAGCCAAGAGAGCCAGTTTACTTTTCATTTCATACAAAATGAGCGATCATTAATTTTGTTATGTTTTTCGGTTCCTCAAATACCTTCTAATTATAAAAAGAAATCACCAAACTGTAGATATTGTAATTTTTTTGTTTAAAACTTTATTACACAAAAATTACAATGGGTGGACTTAATGCCAGGAGCATTCTCTACCGGTAATTATGAAAAATTGGTAAGTAATATAAAACACACAAATAACTTTTATTGTACAAATAAATAAAATAAATGACATAATCTAAAAAAGTTATCCTTCTGTAAAGTTTATTTCGTGATTATTAAGACAAATCAAATTGAATATTTATCCAACTAGGTTATATTTAAATCTTTTGAATTATCATTGAATACAATGTCCATTAGGAACCAACGTCTACCGAAAAGACACCGATGAGAAAATCAGTAGATTGGTTACTGTAGCAGTATCTAAATGATTGCTAAGTATAGATCTTTTTGCACCAAGTCATATAGTTTTGTAGACTCAAAAAGTGAAATCCGACACACTTGTGTACGACGAGACTTAACTCAGGCTAAATGAAACATCGACGTATCTCAATTTCGACAATTCATTAGATCGGCATGTCTTAATTTCGATACTATTCTACTCCGACAAAATATTTATCCGACATGGCTTAACTAGGAAACGACGCAAGTACGGTAACAATTCTACTGCGACAGTGATTCTACGCCGACATAAGCTAACTTCGACTCACGCTACTCATAAACGCTTTGCGTCGACACGGTGTTAAATCGACACTACGTATTCTAGACGTTAATGTTATAAGAGAATCTTTTTTTAAAAAAGAAAGACTTAATGTAATGATAGACGGAAAACTGAATAATGTATGTGATTTTTAAATAAATTAAATAAAATTGCAAATTATGAAAATAGTTTTACTGCAAATGTATACTTTAGTAAGCAACAATACATAAAAATATGTATACAGTATATAGAGAACATTATTTCGGAAAAAAAATTAAGTTCGTGAATACATAAATCTAATAAATTCACAAAAATAAAAAGAAAACAAATTTTACAATAACATTCACAAAAAAAAATATATGAAACTTCATCTAATTTACGTAAATTTCTAGAATATGATAACAAAACATATTTTTTTGGGATATTTTTTATTTTCACGTACGTAATGTAGGCAATGTTCTCTAAATAATCAATTTAATCCCAATAAGGTTATTCATACTGCGAAAGTTTGTACGAATGTATGGTCTGGATGACCTATCTTTGTTTTTGTCAAAAAAATGACTATATAATAGATGTGTGTAAAATTTGGTAGTTAGACAGATGAGATACTATAATACAAAAGTATGTTTAGTTCCATATGTTTACTAGACAAGATCATAGTATTATTACATAGGTAAATTTAAGTTAGCAATAAAACGTAAAAAATACAAATTTGTTAAAATGATTTCAGAAATAAAAAATATAGCAACCCAAATAAATCCCACAAAAAGAAAAAATGATAAGTTTTCTGACGACATTGTACAAATTCAAAAATAAAAATAACGAAACATCATCTAATCTGCGTCATTTCAATCAACTCATAAACTTTTCTAAAGTGTTATAATAATGACAAAACAGCAATCACTTAATATTTTACAAACAAATTAGTTATTTTTCGACGATTTTTTCTGTAGATTATTATTTCTTTTTTATGTACATAATGTAGGCAATTCCCTCTAAGAAATCAATCATTTCCATTTCATCCTTCATTTGCAAATGCATTTTTAATCTTTCATCTTAACTAACTTAAATAACTTTGATTGTTTTCGTACATACATACCTACCTACCTACCTACCTCTTTTCGAAATAACATAATGTCGATTTAACACCGTGTCGACGCAAAGCGTTTATGAGTAGCGTGAGTCGAAGTTAGCTTATGTCGGCGTAGAATCACTGTCGCAGTAGAATTGTTACCGTACTTGCGTCGTTTCCTAGTTAAGCCATGTCGGATAAATATTTTGTCGGAGTAGAATAGTATCGAAATTAAGACATGCCGATCTAATGAATTGTCGAAATTGAGATACGTCGATGTTTCATTTAGCCTGAGTTAAGTCTTGTCGTACACAAGTGTGTCGGATTTCACTTTTTGAGTCGACTTTTGAATTAAATATGTACTCAAGTATTTTGTTTTAAAGATAAGCTGAAGCAGACCTATTCATAAGCATCGTTTTATCCGTAAATACCAGCCATCGCTTCACTTAATGACTCCTGAAATATCTTAAATAACCATATAAAATTAACCTTATTTTAACACTTAACTAGAGTTAACTCATTCAATCCATGTTTTGTCGATTTAATAAAACAGTAGTAATAGAAATAGAAATATATTTATTTGCATAAAATATGGTACCTACAAAAGATGTTAAAAATAAAATAAAAGCACCAACATATTTTACCAACATTGGCATGCAAATCCCTTGGTGACTGTATACAAAATAAAATTAAAGATCTAACCTATTTTTTTAATGGTTAAAAAATTCACTCATTGTATAGAAATTATTTGAATATATAGAGAAAATATAAAGAGATTGTTTAAAAGAGAAACAAAATTAAGCATTCAAAAACCGGTCAAGTACGAGTCGATATTGAGTCCGGAGGGTACATTAACAAAGGTAGGTAGGTAGAGTCATTTGCATTATAGACGTTGTAGATATATATACATCTCACAAATATAGCTGATGTAATTTACATGAATAAAAAAAAATTACTTTGAACTTAGGGAGTACCACAGGTGAATTATTGGTATAGAGCAAAAATAGTCAGAAAATCCACACATGCTATATGGAAGATAAATATTTATTTTATTTTTAGTATTTGTTGTTTAAACGGCAACAGAAATACATAATTTCCACTTGTGTAACAGCCTGGTGACAGACAGACAGACGGACGAACAGACAGCGAAGTTTTAGTAAGAGTCTCCTGGCCGCTAGTAGGTAGTGTATATTAAATAGCCGTCTAGTACATACTAGGTATATACCTACCCTAAAACTATGTAACATAATCCACCTCTAGCTATATTTTATCAGACATTTTGCATGAAAATACTTAACTCTGTTTAACTTTAATCCCCACTATGTTGCTGTAGGCGCCACGTTACGAAACCTTTTGTACCCCGTTACGGGTTTCAGGGCCGGATTAAAGAAAGGGCAACCGAATTTTACCCTGGGCCCTCTACTAAAGAGGGGCCTCTACAATAGAAAGTTTGGAAAAAGATCAACAGTAAAAGAGTAAATAATTCCTTCATATTTTGATCACTTTGTACAGTACTCGATACAAACATGATCCCCTGGATCTTCATTCAAATCAAATCAAATATTTCTTTGTTCTAGTAGGTTACTTGAAACACTTTTGCATCGTCATTGCATACAATGCAATGTAATTCTACTGCCGGGTTTTTTTTAATCTTTATTTTTGGTATAGGGCTTTTATCCTTTAAGAACATGTCAGCCCTATCGTACCCTATTTACATTGTGGTAAACTAATTCCACAATGTATACTGCCGGCTTTAAACCTATATCTACGAAGAAAACACTGGCAAGAAACTCAGCAGATTAGTAACAGCAGTAGCAGTATCTAACTTAGAATAAGGAAAGTAAATATATCTATGGTATCTAACTTATAGCTAGGTGACATGTGTAGACCACTATGGACCAAGCCATACACTGGTAGTTTTGTTTTGATAAGTGAAAAAAACATATACTTAATGATCAAAATTGGGCAAAACCTGAAAATGTATCCCCCCCCCGCCCCCATTTATGATGACGATTGTATCTATAGGTTTATCAATACATTATTCATTGGAAAAGTCGACCATAAAACATGTTTTTTGGATAATGTTTTGAGCCTGAGGGCCTCCACTTCTATGTTGCCCTTAAGTCTCCTGACCTCTAAATCCAGCATTGCCGGGAGTTACACGCTTGATCCTGTCATGTTCAAAGGCGTCCCTTCAGGCAGTGAGCCCTTGTGAGAGAGATAATAGTGGATGAGGGAACATTACAAGTTTTTTGTTTTGCCTACAACAGCACGTGTTTCATTGAATATGTACAATTAGCACTAGTAGCACAATGTAAACATACACAACTGATGCGCTTAGTTACATATGACTTTTGGTAACTTCATCATTAACTTTTTGACTACAATTAAATATATTTATTTATTACACAAATGAATTACATTACAATCGTACTTACTCTGATTCTGTGGTGAGTAGCTAAAGCGCTTTTGTAATAGAGATAAAAAAATAATGACAATACCACAAATGCCTAGACCAGAGAAAATATAGGTAAGTTCGTTTTCCATATTGACCCGACCAGGAATCGAACCCGGAATATCAAATATGGCGCAACGCCTAAGTCTCGCTCGTATTTCAGCTATGAAGGTCGTTAATATATGTACTTGCTACACATTGTACTAGGCTACTGAAGAATATAGTTACTGTTAATGTACAGAACAAATAAACTGTGTTTGATGTGTGTTTGATTTTAGTTTCTAATTGTAGGCAGTTATATTTATTTGGCAATTAACAGTCGAACGCTTTAAAAGTTTTACTTAATGCTTAATTAACAAGCCAGCTCTCACAAAATCCTTTCGCCATTTCCAATAAACCCTTCTGCATTTATCGTAAAATCGAAGCATACATTTTTAACATTCAGCAAATTGCAATGAAACACAATGGAGGCATGCACGATTTCACCGAGATTTCACCGCCACAACGAAAAACCTTTTGGCGTGAAGTGAAAATTTATGTTAATTTTAATAGCTGCATAAATAGATGAGAATGCTTCTTTCACATTAAAAATATTACTTGCTAATTTCTTTAAAACGTAGATGTACCCGTAGCAGGTACGTTTATATGAACATTGGCATTATATACAGATTTATATATTACTAGCTATTGGTTTCGACTTTGTTTGCGTTATTTCGGTATAAAAAGTTTCTATTATGTTTTTTAAGTATGACATCTATATGTCCATCAAATTTTATTGGAATCCATCTAATAATTTTTGCGTGAAAGAGTATTATTTGGTTAATTGGAAAATAAAACAAACACAGTTTTCGTTGGTAGACGGTTGTCTAATTTCCAATTGTCAAACTGTCACAATTAAAAATAAATTAAAAAGTAAACCCAAAAAGTCTGAATATGATCGTCTTCAAACAATGTCTAATATGGAAAAGGATACATGCTGTGCGAAAAGCATGTTAGTAATTGTATATGTGTGAATTGTGATGAGGATAATAAAGATTTTATTATTATTTTTTCTGTTTATTTTTTCTCAGTCTTTAGACTGGTTTTATAAAGTCCAGTTACGGGCATATTACCAAGCAACTGAACTAAGAGTTTGCGGTATGTGGGTTAAGAATATCTGAGTTTGTGTTGAATGGTTCATCCTGTAGAAAACGTCTTACTATTCGGCAGGTATTAAGTATTGCGGCTTTTTGCATAGTGATATAAGAGGTTTCAGGCAGGTCAAGTAACTTAAGACTATGGTGTAAATGATTCGGTATAACTCCTGTACTGGAGAGCACCAATGGCACTATGTAAACTTTATTTAGATTCCAAATCCTTAAAATTTCTTCTTTTAATTCTGAGTATTTGTGTATTTTATCTGAGATTGCTGTTTTAATATTGTGGGTATTTGGAATTGTAACATCTATTAAATATACTGTTTTGCTGGCCTTGTCTAATAAGGTTATGTCCGGTCTATTGCAGTGTATCGTTTTATCTGTTAAGATTGCTCTATCAAAATATAACTTGCAGGTGGGGCTCTCCAGGACTGACTTTGGCTTGTATTGATAGTATGGTTTTACATTTGACGATATCAATTTGTGTTTAATTGCTAGTTTTTGATGTATATAGTGTACGACTTGGTTGTGCCGGTGTGTGTAATCATTCTGCGTTAGTACGGGGCAGGCGTTTATAATGTGTTGTATGGTTTCTGGATTCCTATGGCATTTCCTACATCTATCGTCTTTTGCGTTAGGGTCTTTGATGATGTACTTCCTATAGTTTTTAGTATTGACGACTTGGTCTTGAATTGATATCAAAAAACCTTCAGTTTCTGGGAACAGATATCCTAGTTGCAACCATTTATTCGAGGCTTTTAAGTCAATATGTGTTTGCTCTAAATCGTGGATATGCCTGCCATGTAGCTGTTTTTTACGCCATGCATCAAGTTTTTGCTTTTATTATTATTATTATTAATCCGTCCTGCGCCTGACTTATCGTCAGTCACGTCGGTCTGCTGTCCCATCGGATTATGAGAGTGAAGCAAGAGACAGTGCACTTGTGTATTGCTAACGTTCGGGCACTATAAACTATGACCTGCGTAATTGGTTGATCTCAACGAAATTGATCACCTTGAGAAGGGGTGAGTATTTTTTTTTTATTCTCAACTTTTTAAGAGAGACAGAGCAAAGCGATTTATCGCTCGAACTGGAGCAGCCCGTCTGGTGAAATACCTCCACCTTACAGAAGACCGCAGCCAAATAACAATCCGGTGTTGTTGTGTTCCTGCATGTGAGTAAGGTTTCCAGAGCTCTTGGGGAGTGCTACATTAGTAGCAGGGGCAAGCCTTTAAGGTAAGGGCGACAAGTCTAGTAACAATTTTACTATGCTATTCTTTTCGTCCTTAAGCTCTCATTACCACTATAACTCATTACCACTTAACATTAACTTACAATTATAAAAAAAAAAACAAAAAGAAAAATTGAAGTACGGACAACATCACATCAAGGTATAGCAGTTCGATATTAGTACATATTTGCATGACATAAGAGCGGTTCAAAGTTCAAAGAGTATAGTCTGACGTGTATTCTACTGTACATTACTGTTCGTCATGTAAAAATCTCCTACCATTCAGTCCTCCAGCTTGTGACGTGTAAATCACGTGTAATCTCCCACGTACAGTCACAAGCAATGAAATGTAAACGCTCAAGTATTTAACTCCCTTATGGCGTTACCATAAGGTTCACTTTAGAATGAGCTTGCATAATAAGTGCACGTGACTGTACCAACTGCCCCAACAAGTTGCCTCATCATTGCGTGCCTTCATTGCCTTGTAATTAGTTTGCCATCCATTACTATGCATAGCGGCGTCCTTCTGAAAGGAAACCGCAGATACCTAAGGATCAACAAACGGTATGTGAGATCCAGAGTCAGAGATAGGGGGAAGGGGAAACCTCGGCTTACTGAACACTAACATAAAGATAGAGTTTGTTTTTTATTTCTAGACTAGCGGTCCCGGCGAACTTCGTTTCGCCTTAGAGAATTTTTCCCGCTTTTCTGTTGATTTTTTTCAAATTTTACCAAGGATTCCTAATTTTGTAGCCTATGTCAAATTGGAAGAATGTAGCATTCTATTGGTGAAAGATTTTTTTTAAATCGGCCCAGTACTTTTTGAGCCTATCCATTACAAACATACAAAAATACAAATCTTTCCTCTTTATAATATTAGTATAGATATATATTTTTATTTTTATACATGACCACTTCTAGCTATATCTCATATAGCGACCCGCCCCGGCTTCGCACGGGTGCAATAGGTACTAAAATATGTACGTATTATACATATAAATATTGCAATTTATTTTATTACATTGACTCCTCCCTTACCCCAGTGACGCTTGGAGCCTACATCGCATGCTGGCTAGCTAGCTGAGCGCGGTGAGCGGCAACCAAGCGACTTTTTTCTAACACTTGCATTATTAAACTCATGATATCTTTCGAATTAAATGTCCGAATTGAATAATTCAAAAAGTTATATAAAGGTATTGAAGCTATCTTGAATATAAAGTAATTTATTTTGATAAGGATTAATACCAAGGTACAAATAAAGAGCCTTTAAAAGAGGCGGCATATTAATATTTTTTTTAGATTAAAAAACCGCTTATTGTGACATAACTATAATATTTAGTCATATGCTATCACGACACTTTTTGTAGATAATGATGAGTTCTGCAAAGTCGTAGTGCATGACTTTGTTCTATCATCAATAGTTTTCGCAGCGCACGCGATGTAAGGAATTTTTCAGGTCACCTTTAATTACATTATTGAAGTTTTAGTAAGGATCCCTAATTTTTTTGAAAATATAATATAGCCTATGTCACCCGTAGATAGTGTAGCTTCCCACCGGTGAAAGAATTTTTCAAATCTGCCAAGTAGTTTCGGAGCCTATTCAATTCATACAAACAAACAAACAAAAAATCAAACCTTTCCTCTTTATAATATTAGTATAGACTAGCGGCCCACCGCGGCTTCGTTTATTACTTTCACATGTTAACGCACGAGGTGGACAGGACCAACTAATAAAATTCCAGCACTTACTTATTTGAAACCGCGTTTATTTCCTGACAGCACGCACATCAATATACATGGCTGGAGGGTCTATCTCCGCAGGAAAATCTTGTCACCGTGATGTAGCAAAGAACATTTCGTTTTTGACTAACGCCATCTATTGATTCATAAAAATACTAATAACATAAACCCATTTTCACTAGGTAACGCCATATATTGACGATTAAAAGTAAATTAATAGAAATGACAGCTAATTTATACAGAATGCGTACTTCCAACTTTTTTTTGTACACTGTTTCGTCGCTTCTATTCGTTGTAGCGTCGTGTTAATCATAGTATGATCATAACTATAATCAGCTCATTTATTCGTGTTGGTTATAAGTAACACATGCATCGTCAAAATGAATACAAACCTAAATTGAAGTCTTCAGCTTTATACAGCGTTATAATTAAATTATTTTATACGATGGACAATGATGAATAATGACAATGCTATTTGTATTTATCTGAATTAGATAATTTTGTATTGACATGACATATTTTAATTTTTTTTTATTAGTTTAAGAAATGACATTAAATTTTTTTTGTTTGTTTATTTTATGATGGACATAATATAATGAGATTGCTATTTGTATTTATCTGAATAAGATAAAGGTAGGTTCATGCTTCGTGCTCCAGGTCCTATAGTTAGGTTGATGATCTAAATTTTTGTTAATTGGTCGCGTTCTTAGGGGGACTGTAGTAGTCATGCTCACTAAAACGTCACTGGGGTGGTGGTGCTATGTGGCGGGTCGTTACATTCCCTTCAATATGGTTGAGTGAAGCGATGGCTGGCACATACGTCATGCTTGTGAACAGTTGCCACCTTTGGGGACTGGTCTGCTCCAGTTTACCTATTAAAATAATACTGAATGCTTTTTTTCACTCATCAAAATAAAACTATATGACTTGGTCCAAAGTGTTCTACACATAGCTATAAGTTAGATACTGCCACTGTAACTAATCTGCTGAGTTTCTTACCGGTGTCTTCTCGGTAGATATAGGTTCCGAACCGGAAGTACAATCACTTTGTATTATATACAATGACGATTCGAAAGTGTTATTATATGTAACCTACTTGAATAAACAAATATTGAATTTGAATTTGAATAATATTAGTATAGAAGTATAGATTCAATACGTGCCGCTATCAACAAACACTACTACAAACCTGCATACCTCCACAACGGCTTCTTGAGCAGGTACAGTCAGCGTCATATAGTTCGTGATACTCAGGGTACTCTTATAAATAGACGCAACTAAAAAGTCAATAATATCGGTACACACAAAGTTTTCTTATTGTTGTCAACAGTTTTGTCGCTCAAAAGGTCGACACACCTACATTACGCAATCGCGTATTGAGGTTTCATGCTGGCTGATGATTTTCACACTAGATTTAGTGTTTGAATGTAATTCTATTATTTGTCAGTTTATGTCAACTAACCATCAACTACCCATCAGTCGTATCAATGTGAAGTGTAATATTAGAGACAGTGCAGTGAAATAGCCAAAATAGGTTTATTATGCGATTTGGATTTTTTATGTCTTTTGTTACGTTCGAAAGTAGCTTTATCAGAACTGCTCAGTTTATCGTTAATACGGAATGTGTTCATTTCAGTTAGGTACACAAGTAAAATTAAATACGAAATATACCTAATAACTCATATTCATTATCATTGAGGTTAACGTCTATTTAGCTGAAGCTGTTTATTGCTTATATTTTTTTAACATACCTTGAGACATATCGTCCGTACTGAAAATTCAAGTTTCTAGTTTTGTCTACAAGGAAGCTATAGGGGATCGAAAATGGCCTGAAAAGGATGGTACGGCCGTGCCGGTTTTTTTTGCTTGACTTGGTCCTCCCCACTGCCGTGCCCCCAGATATCGTAAACGGCTATGCAAGAAATTCTGAAGTTCTATACAAAACAAACGAAAAGTCTATGACGTCGGGCTTAAAATGAAAAGGACAGCAGTAGTTTCTATCGCTTTCACTTTGTGTTTACATTTTTTTAAACTAATTGATGAGGAAAATAATATTTAAATAGTATAGCAGTAAGGTTTATTTTTCTAATGTTTTTCATATTTTTGAACACTTAGAACGTTTGGATACCATTTGCGGGAAGACTGTAACCATATTTATGGCAGTTAGACTGAGCCGATTTATATGATATTTTAGGTGTGTCGACCTTTTGAGCGACAAAACTGTTGACAACAATAAGAAAACTTTGTGTGTACCGATATTATTGACTTTTTAGTTGCGTCTTTTTATTAGAGTACCCTGAGTATCACGAACTATATGACGCTGACTGTACCACAAGAACTGTTAGTCTAAAATCCAGCTGTTCTATTCTGCAGGCATCTGTTTTTTGACAGAACTCAAATTGAAGTGAAGGTTTAAGCAGTATCAATGGATTAGCAATAAGGTTCTTAATAAAATGGCCTCAATTACTTTTAATTTATTTTGGTAATTGCAGCGCTTTTTTTTCATGAAATTTTCGTAATTTAAAAAAATTGGTGAAATAGAAAAAAGTCATATTCAGTTTACAGTCTCTACGAACTCATAGTCAGCCGAAAGGCTCGCTTAAACAGGTATATTTTTATTGCTATCAATAAAAATGCATCGCCGAATTGAATTTTCACACATAACTTTTGTACCTTTTTGTGCAATAAAGTTTTTTAATAAATAAATAAATAAATATATGGGAATGATATATGTGCAAAGACGGGGCTTGTCGAAATAAAAATGAACAATTCGTATCGACCATGCTTCTACTTCCATTGCCCTCAATCATTTGAGGAAGGAGTAAGGAACGTATGTTCTTTACTAAAAGTGGAAGTACTTCCGCCGAGCTAGGTGTTATCTGCTCGGGGACCAAGGCCCAACTACCAATCTTGGTTTGTTGTATATATACTTAGTGGCGACGAAAACTCTGATATCGCGATGTAGGATATCGATGTCACGCATTACGTATGGAGCGTTGTTTACTACGCCAATTCTGTTGACCCATTCTGTATTTGTGTCGACTTGTAGTTCATGTCGTAGGTCGGCACAGTGTAGTGAGCGTTGTTCTCATAAACCGTTTTACTTGTAGGCGGACGGCAAAACTACAAAGGCGCAGATATGGGACACTGCGGGCCAGGAGCGATACCGCGCGGTCACGTCCGCGTACTAAAGTTTGACAATAAAATAGATGCCTGCAGGATTAAGCAGTGGGGCCCTAGTCTATATAGGTACACTCCAGTGGAAACCAATACAACTCGTGAACTCCTCAGCCAATCCGCTTCGAACCGGCTCCAAAATTGCAACAACAAGCATACTCAATAGCGTAACCATAAATCTTATCACGTAAACCGAAATGTTTTTACTAATATTTTATTTCCAAACAAAATACATGATTTCAGGATGATGATGACAGTTAGCCATATACCTACAAATCTTCATAAATTAACACAATTGTAGTTGTTTACGCCGGAACTTTAATTTTTTTTTAATATAGAATAATGACATTTCTCGCAGCTCCCGCGATAAACACGTATCTTATGTGATGCTCTTCCACTGAGCGAAACGGTAAAGCCTATGAGGTCTTTTACAGTGTTGTATAAAGTAAAGAGTAAATTAGGTTGCAAACATTTCAATCAACCATGGTCGAGGATAGTAGAAACGCAGAGAGTGTTTTTAAATATTGACTTACATTCTAAACCTCGCATGCTCAACAAGGATTGAAAAAAAAAAATCTTGTTTTTACTATTTAAGAAATTTAATGAACCATGTAAGTTATGTTAAGATCTAGATTAAAAAAAAATGTAATAAAGAAAAGAGTCGAATTAAATACATTCTTATTTACTCGAGATAAATACCTATCTTCCCCAAAGAATGAAAATTAGGCACTCGGTAAAAAGCAAAGTACAAAGACTTGGCAACAACCTCCGTAGATTGCTTTTTATTTATCGTGTCGTGAATATTCAGTGTAGATTTGTGCAGTAATATTAAGTCTGTGATTAATAAAATCGTTTATTAATATTATAAAATTGAAGAGTTTGTTTATTTGAACTAATCTCAGGAAATACCGGTTCGAATGAAAAAAATATTTTTGTGTTAGATAGGCCATTTATCGCGAAAGGCTTTAGGCTATATATCATCACGCTGCTACGAATAGAAGCGAAGAATGAGTGGAAAATGTGTGAAACACGCGTGCGAACCCGCGGCGGGCAGCTTGTCATTTATAAAGCAGACCGATTTAAATGCATGCATGCAATAAAGCAAAATGACGCACTTACATTCAAAAAGTTCAGCTTTCCTTCTTAATATCTTAAAGCAAGCCCCATTTTGATTTTCCTAGCCCGAAAACAGGAATATCCTTCCCAAACCGGAACACCTGGCCACGTCATCAATGAGTGTAAAGTTTGAAGACACTAATTACAGAGTTGGGTCAATACAGTCGCGAGGAGTTGCCGCAAGTTGAGGATAATGCTTCTATCTAAGAGTGCCCTTTCGGGTTTCCATCGAGCTGAAGTTGTTTCCTAACTAAAATTGGAAGACGCTCGCGCGAAGTACTGGACTCAGGCACTCGCTAATACTTTAAAGTCGGAAATATTTCTGTGAAATCGCGAACGGATCGGTAATTATTCACCTAGTAAAGCAGGTTTACTTCTAGCCATGAAACTTGAAATGTAGGTGATACTGTATCAAATGAGCACAAGGTACGCAGAGAGCTTGTCTAAGGATGTGCGATATTTATCAGTATCGTTGAAATATGGATATTTGTGACTATGAAATATAGCCGTATCGATATTTTTACCATGATATCGGGCTATTCTCGTAATATCGAAACTTGATCTTTTAGTTAGATATAAAAAAAAATGCCTAGTATAATATGTAATCACAATTATCCATATATTTTTTTATTTTGACAAATATTAAATATTTTGGACAACATCAAAAACAACCATCAATACACTTGTGTTACATAAATCAGACACAACGACGGCACTACAACACCCAGACCCGAGACAATAAAGAAAAGTTGGTTTCCCATATTAACGCTACCGGGGATCGAACCCGGGGCGTCTGAGATGAGGTGGACAGATCAAGAACAGTATATCAGCGACCATAAGTGACCGCGCTTACAGAGTTGCCCTGCGGGAGAAATGGTGGCGTGTTGTGAAGTGGGTCATTTGAATACCTGCACTACCAACTTTTCAGGATTTTAAAAATACTAATCCAATACAGCTGTATGGTAAGACTGTATTATACTGCGTTATCCTGCTAACCCGAATAATAAGCCAAAAATAAAATTGATAGCAACGTCAAAGTTTCCACATTCGTCTCCTAGGCCAAGTGAAGTGGAAGGGATGATTCACCGATGCCCCGGCTGTCCGCCTGACTGGGCTCGCATTCAGATCACGCTTCGGACACAGTCTAAATGTTTCCACAGTCAGGAAGCTGAAAACAACCGAATTATTGTATGTGTGACGATGGCCATAACGTAAATTTGGTTATTTCAAGATATGCTCAAAAGTTTCATGAAATGCTCAAAAGTTATATGAAATAGTAGCATGTCATAATATTTTTCATAACATTGTGCCGATCTACGACATTGCCTACAAGTCGAGTACAGCGCCAGCAGAATAGGCATAGTAAACAATGCTCCATACGTAATGCACGATTAGCGAATCAATAACATCGATCCTACATCGCGATGTCAGAGTTGTTCTCGTCACTAACTTGAAATACAACAAACCAAGATTGGTAGTTGGGCCTTGGTCCCCGAGCAGATAACACTTAGCTCGGCGGAAGTACTTCGACTTTTAATAAAGAACATACATTCCTTACAACTACAAAATCATGAGATTTTGATGATGATTTTGATTTTGGTGCAAAATTTGACCCGTTCATTAATCGTCAACATTTCACGATTTTTAATCTACTTTGATCGTAGAAACAAAAAGTTCATAAAAGTTTACAAACACATGTTGGTATGTGTACTATGCAAGCAGGGGGCAACAAAACTTTAAGAAGTTATATTAATAACAAAAGTTCATTCTATACAAAAACTTGCAGATAGCTTAGATGGACTTGCGATACGTGAAGGTCGTGGTTTCCAATTCTACATTGTGAAAGGTAATGATTTTGTTCATGCGAAGTTCTTGGAAGATTCCGGACCTAAGTATTATTTATTAGATGCCCTAGATGTTACGTCGAAGTACGGTCATAAATCAACTTACAAAAGTGCTGGAAGATATGGGCGGGACTTTGAAAATGTTTGTTTACACATATTTTTAACGTGATTTCAGCGACCTTGAGACGATAACTACAGTTATTGGAGGTTTTTTTACAAAATTGAGAGGCATTATTTGGGTTTTAAATTTTTGTTTTTTGTATTAAAGCGTTTTTATTTCATATTTGATCGGCCCAGTATTATTTCTAAAAATCACACTACTGACAAATATTTGACTTGTTTCAAAAATGTTACTTGTATAATTTTGATATAAATATTTCTTTGGGCAGTCTCAACTTAAACATTTCTAAAATAAAAAAAAACACTTGGATAATTAGTTAAACAAAAAAATATAAAGTGATACACGTCGCACTAGCGATTTTTTAAATATTTTAAAGAAATAGTAAAGTATGTATGCCATGAAGTTCTACAGCAGAGAGCACTTACCGAAAGCGAAAAGGTTAATGCTACAGAAAAAAATATTTCCTGGAGATCGAAACTTTACCTTTAAACGAAACAATACAAAACATCCAACTACGTTCAAAAAGACAAAAGCAACGACCCGCATACGGTTCCCGCATGAAAACATAATACCGGACCCTCTGTGACTGAATTAGCTGTACATCTTCCAGTGGACAAATGAATGTCTAAGTAAGTAGAGCATGAATCGAAGGGACACTCGGAATACTGATCAATTCTGGACAGACGGACAAATTATCTTTGCTCTAAGTTTTCACTCCAGTGGGTTTTCCCATTTTACTATTCGGGTCCGAGTCTAATGTAGCCATGGTTTTACTTATGTAGATTATGCCGACGGTATCTTTCGTCCCAATATTTTCTAAAAATAAATTTAGGTACTGACCGCCTCTTTCATCTCAATGAAGATATCTTTTTCTATTTTATATGGCATTTAGAATTCTTTAGCGAAGGATATTATTGCCCTAAGGATATTGATTCTGGACACTAACACGTGGAGTGTTAGTGTCCAGAATCTAATTCCAGAATAGAATTTACGATTACAATACCGTTTCTCATCCATTTTTTGTTCAGCTAATTCAATTCTTAAACTCTTTAATCTTCAAGTCCTTTAAATCAATTACAAAGTTACCGTCGTCACCTTAGATTACGATTTAGGTTCAGGTAATTTTCTACCTTATACCTTAACCTTCGAGAGCCAGACTTGGCAATTTAATTCTAATAGTAATTCTTGAGTGATAAAGCAAACGCTTATAATGAGCGTCATTATAATCAAGTATGTTCATGAAATCATAAGTAACACTGTGCTATTGTGAACTGTCTTATCATTCAGAAACGTTAAAATGGCTGCTGCAATCAACCTGTAAGTTTTGTTTTAAAACAATGACACGCCTTTTAATATTATTAGTACAGTTTCCCCTTTTCTTTCTTTAATGGAACAAAAATATCGGTAAAAATTACGAAAATCTATCTTTCATCAGAGTAGATAAGACAAGTTAACAACTTACATAATAATATTGCAGTATCATGTTATAATCCGTCGAATATTTTGCGCATTTTAGTTCAAATTCAAATATTGATTTAATCAAGTGGTTTACATATAACACTTTTTACGCATTTAGTTCAAATTCAAATATTGATTTAATCAAGTGGTTTACATATAACGCTTTTTACGCATTTTAGTTCAAATTCAAATATTGATTTAATCAAGTGGTTTACATATAACACTTTTAACGCATTTTAGTTCAAATTCAAATATTGATTTAATCAAGTGGTTTACATATAACACTTTTTACGCATTTTAGTTCAAATTCAAATATTGATTTAATCAAGTGGTTTACATATAACACTTTTTACGCATTTTAGTTCAAATTCAAATATTGATTTAATCAAGTGGTTTACATATAACACTTTTAACGCATTTTAGTTCAAATTCAAATATTGATTTAATCAAGTGGTTTACATATAACACTTTTTACGCATTTTAGTTCAAATTCAAATATTGATTTAATCAAGTGGTTTACATATAACACTTTTTACGCATTTTAGTTCAAATTCAAATATTGATTTAATCAAGTGGTTTACATATAACACTTTTTAAACGTCATTGAATACAAAACAAAGTTTTTACTACCGGTTTGGAACCTATATCTACCGAAAAGACACCGCTAAAAACTCAGTAGATTTAGTATATGTATACTTAGTTTAGTTTTGTTTTGATGTATGAAGAAATATGAATAAGCTGGAGCAATCCAGTCCCCAAAGGGTTATTTATTCACAAGAACTACAAGATTATATTAAGGAAAGCGACAAACTGTTTAAAAACCTTTCCTTTTTATACTAATTAAGAAACACCTTAATCCATGAAGTTCCTCTGAAAGAAAGCAACTACAGCTAACTGGCGAGTAAGCGAACAATTTGCGAGTCAAACTGAATACTAAGTTGAAACAAATAGGTAATGTAGTTGTTTTGGATCCGACAGATTCAATGGCATTTCAAGTTGCCGGATTAAATGCTGCGATGGCAGGATTAAATAGACTCAATCGTGTAATAGATATCAAAAACGAAATGTCAGTTACACATTTCGATTAAATTGTTCCCGGTCGAATAATTGAATCGATTTAGATTCAATGGAGATTGTTAAATTATATCGCTGATGGTATGTAGTTAATTGAATCCGATTTTAGTTAAAGCGAATACTGATTCAATTATACCATAATAGATTTTGGCTATTAATAAATAATAGACTGGTTATTATTGAGGCGAGCCGGCACGGGCCATTGTAAAGGCTAGTGGGCTAATTAATCCACCAGTGGGCGTGATGACCGGCCGTAATTGACTCCCTTGCCATCAGCTGGGCTATCAAGGCCAAGGATTGTAGCTCGGGAGACGAGGTTGGACTTCTAATACACAAATACACTTTAGACTTTTACAATTGTTAACAGTGCTTCACACCGCACTAGCGAATTTTACATATTTTAAACCAAACAGAAATATTTCACCATCTCTTCGTGTGGAATAAATCCCACGAACATAACGTATCGCGCGTGCTGCTCTTCCTACCGGGATAACCACATCGCAAGGAAAGATAAAAATTATGTTTATTTCTAATCCAAATGTCTCTATGCTTGTTTTTAGTAATCGGATTGGCAAATTTTTTTTTTTCGCTTGAATTGCTTCTTGTTGCGTAATTCTACTGGAATTTTACACAATTAGTAAGTGCACATCGTAAAAAGAAAAAAATACCAAATAAAACGGCAAAAGCACGATAGAAAAACAAAATAAAACAATTTCATAACACGCAAGGGTGCATTGTCACATTTAAACTGATAATGTTGTATAAATAGAACTCACTCATCATAAACTATGTCCTACATTATAGGATACGCCCTCCTTTTTAATAGGCAACCGCATGGAACCTATATAATACTTATCTAACAACTAGTTACATTCATTTAAACTTAAAGAGTTCAGACTCTAAGGTAATGCAAGAAATAAATAAATAAGGTATCTATGTGATGTAACGTTTTTCCGAGATGTCGATCAAATGCCGTTACCCTTCAGCCTTAAACTATCTTCGTGTCATATCATGTAGGTGTCATTAATCACAGAACTAGTCCACACACCTACGCCTATCTAACAACTAGGTACAGTTAGATCTAATACGCAGTGAATCTATCTCCTAGATGTGTTCCATTGGCGTCTAATGCTACAACCGAGTTAGATCGGGGTCATATTTTTCCTTCACGATTCATTCTCTTACAATATTTCTACACCAAAATTGGAATTTTCACTTTGACATACAAATTTTAACTTCGATTGTAATAATTATTATGACATTATGACAATAGGTATGTATGAATGAATTTGAATGTTTCTGTATTTTGGGAATTATTATTGTTTTTATTAATATTTTAATACGTTTTTTTTGCACGGACATTTTGAATATTCATATACCTGCGCTGGTGAGATAAGCTTGTACAGTCACGTTCATAAAGATATGAGGTGTGAAGGTAGTCAAAAATATATGAGGAACAAAGGTGCAATAATATATTATCATTCAAAGTCACCTAAATATTGTACACATCCAACAAGTCATAAATATCTTCTCATCATAAGTCTCCAATAACATGTACACGATTACAACCATCATTAATATGTACGCATCCAAACTGTTCATTGGTATCTAAGCGGTCAGAGTGATCATAAATATCTACACATTAGGCAGATTTTTAAATTTCGAGTGCGTAAAGTGTCGGCGTTCCAAGCAGCAAGGCTTCAATTGTTTCACCAATTTTGTTTTCTTCGTTTGCTGTGCCCGCAACTTAGACATCTCTTTGTAAGCTTTTATATTAACTTCAATTTTGTATGTACTACATTATACGTATGTATGTTTACAATTTAGAAAATGAAGAATTGACCCAGTTCAGGTTGACCAATTGAGCTGAAATTTATGCTCTTGTCGTGGCTAAGCTGGCTGTTGAGGGTATGGAGACATGGCCTAATGCGAAGGCTCCGTTCTTCAAAGACTGCTGGTGTTCAGCTCAGTCGGGGTCACCAATGTAAGGAACGTATGTTCTTTACTAAAAGTGGAAGTACTTCCGCCGAGTTAGGTGTTATCTGCTCGGGGACCAAGGCCCAACTACCAATCTTGGTTCGTTGTATATATACTTAGTGGCGACGAAAACTCTGATATCGCGATGTAGGATATCGATGTCATGCATTACGTATGGAGCGTTGTTTACTACGCCAATTCTGCTGACGCTGTATTTGTGTCGACTTGTAGGTCATGTCGTAGGTCGGCACAGTATACTTAGGTAAATGCGATAACAATACATTAACATGGTAACGTGGAGCTGGTCTGATAATGGAGTTAGAAGATACCCATAGGAACACCTGTTCCTGTGGACCAATTGAGCTGAAATTTGGTACACCTTCGTAAGGTTTAAAAAACAATGAGTTTTATGTATATCTTGGTTTTTGTTTGCACAAAGCAAATGTTCATAATAAAAGCTTGTTTATAAAATATTTTCACCTAGCAATAAATCTTTTTCCAAAATAATCTCAATTAATATTTTCTATTCCTATTATAAAAGTGTAACAGGTCCGTGTTAATATTTAAGAGATTTTGGAAAAAGATACATTTCAGGGGGTCTCGAAAAAAGCAATTGAGGCCAAAACCTGGTGTTTTAAGAATTTTTGTCTGTCTGTGTGTTTGTGTCGACATCACGCAAGAACAACTGCACAAAATTTATTACAGTTTTCCAAGATTTATTTTTGCCGATCTAACTTAAAAACAAGGCTACAACTTATCAGAGTTTTAATCCAGGAACTCCTAACGGGAGTGTTTTAATTAATCCCATGGCTATAACTTTTGATCAGTTTACAGTCAAATAGTTGAATTTTTACATAATGTGTTATTACGCATTATGTATAAATTTAATAAGAGAGGTATGGCATAGCGATTTATAGCTCGAACTGGAGCAGCCCGACTGGTGAAATACCTCCACCTTACAGAAAACCGCAGCCAAATAACAATCACTTCGGTGTTGTGTTCCTGCGTGTGAGTAAGGTTTGCAGAGCTCCTGGGCGTGCTACATTAGTAACAGGGGTCAAGCCTTCAAGGCAAGGGGGACAAGTCCAGTAACAGATTTATTATGCTGTACTTGTCACCTTTAAACTAGGACCTCATTACCACTTAACATCAGGTGGGATGCGGTCAATCTTGAAGTGTAATATAAAAAAAAACAACTATTTGCCTACTATAGCCACTATGACATAACTAAGTACCTAATACTAATACCTACTAAATTAAATTATCTTAATTTATTAAAAACATCTAAGATTATTAAGATTCCGTAGCCAAATGGCAAAAAACGTATCCGTTATGAATTCGTCATGTCTATCTGTCCATCCGTATGTTGCAGCCACTTTTTTCCGAAACTATAAAACCTATACTATTAGAACTTGGTATGTGGATGTTTTCTGTGAACCGTATTAAGGTTTTTCACAAAAATAGAAAAAAACAATACTTTTCAGGGGCGCCCCATAGGTACCTACAAATTAAAAACCATATTATAATTTTTATCCTTTGTTATAATAAAAAGTAAAGTTTAAGAAATTTTTTAATCATTTCATATTTAGTTTCATTTAATTTATCAAGTTTAGTACCGAGAATTAATTATCATAATCCACTTTACTAACAGATCGCAATCGAGTGTAGATTGTAGTCGGTTCAATTCCCGGGTGAATTTACAAAAACTTTAAATTCAGTTTCCTATCTTTACAAAATTTCACTTGCATGCACGTAATTTTATGGCATATCCATATATTTGTAGGCTGTGACGCAATTGGACATCCTAGTTTTCGTTTATCGATGTGTCTTAGAACGTCACTGTCAATAATAACAATGAAATCAATCGTATCACGTAAACAATAAAGTTTAATTTTCTTTACTACCAACATATTTATGATCACTTTGAATGCTTAGATACCAATGAATACTTAGGACGCGAATATATTATTGCTCATCTTAACACATAACATATTTAGGGAATCGTGTAGTTTAGATAATATTGACCACTCTGTACGCTTACGACAATATGACGACCTGACAACGTACATAAAAATGAACTTCTGTCCTTCAGATAATTTTGACCACTCTGGACACTTAGATCTTTATGAAGCTGACTGTACCTACTACATCTAGCTGTTTATTATCTAGTATATTGTTTAACCTTATTTCCATGAATAAATCTTTTGACTTTGACTTTGATATCATTGGTCGCACGTCCCAAATTCATATCAGGCACTATATATATTTTATGTGGTGGTAATTTGGGTAAAACTATTATTTTATAATTTTTAACTAAAAAACATTAATTTCCCAGTTGATTAGTTCTGGTTTTACAGATAGAGCTGGAATTAATTAAATTTTAGTTAATTTAATTTAAAATATTTTAAAGAAAAATTAACATTTCAGCTCCCCATGCAGTGTGGGATTCGAATCCACGTCTCACCTGTCACGCGTTCTGCTTATCTTACACAAAAACTACTGAATGAATTTCGATAATATTTGATAGGAAGATATTTATCCCGAAATAACGCGAACGAGGTTGCGGGCAAAAGCTAGTAAGGACTTTTGAAAGTTTCTAAATAAACGACCCTGAAGTGTCCACTGCACCTCCACACAATGTGCTCGACGCCCCGACATTGCAACGACAACGGAAAAGCATAAAGATTAACAACATTCTTGCAGGCGGCGGGCTGCTATGAAAACTACGGCTTTCTGCACTTTTATAGTCTAGAATGGCCGCTCCTTCGCCCTTTATTATGCAGGCTATCAGTACTAAAGAGCTGGCTTTTAACGGTTGAAATCTTGCATTCTTACTACAGTGTTACCTTTAGTGCTAACGGCCAGTAGCACGTATAAACGCCTTCAGATTAATATAGTAATAGATTAATGTAAATAAGTTCCATAAACTGCAAGCTACCATTAACGTCCGAATATAAATTACTTCATAAATATTATAGGACATGCTAGGCATGAACATCGTGTATCGATATAACTAGACGACCTCCTTAGCTGAGAGGCGATCAGGCCAGACTTTGGCGTTGTGCCATCTCTGAGATACCGGGTTCGAATCTCGGTCGGGCCAATATAGAATACGAATTTTTCTATAGTGTCTCGGGTATGGGTGTTCTGGTAACGTCGTTGTTTCTGATTTCTATAATACTAGTTTTTATATCAAGACATTTAGACAGGATTCACCGACCAGTTCCAGTTTTACAATGTGATTACTGTTTAAATAATACGAGACAGATTGCACAGAAATAAATTAATGCTACAAATGACATTTTCATTCGTTCAATTTGTTTATCTCGGATAATTTTAATTAAATACAAATATTTGTTTAACACAATTCGATATGACGATCAAGGTAAACAAGTTTCCGTTCCTCATTTGCTTTACACATTTTAAAATTAGTATATGGGACAAACTGCGATACTAGTGTGGCTACTCGAAAGCCTATCTACTATCGATAGTGTTAATACCTCGCTCATTAAATGCAAAACAGACGCAATCCTAAAACCTTAATTTAACAGCACGGATAAAAACCAAAAATCAATTTAAGTGAGGTAGGGCATAGCGATTTGTCGCTCGAACTGGAGCAGCCCGACTGGTGAAATACCTCCACCTTACAGAAGACCGCAGCCAAATATCAATCACTTCGGTGTTGTTGTGTTCCTGCGTGTGAGTATGGCTTCCAGAGCTCCTGGGGGGTGCTACATTAGTAGCAGGGGTCAAGTCTTCAAGGTAAGGGCTACAAGTCCAGTAACAGATTTACTATGCTGTAATTGTCGCCCTTAAGCTAGGGCCTCATTTCCACTTAACATCGGGTGGGATGAGGTCAAACTTGAAGTGCAATATAAAAAAAAATCAATTAAACGAATTGAGGTATTTTTAAAAGGCTATCTAATTGTGTTATACATCATTGAACTAGAACTATCAAAATAATAATAAAAAATACTTCTTTTAAAAAGGTATTTGGGATAGTGTCTGTTTTTTATTTACAATATCGATAGATCACGTCCAATATCGACACACAATACTATTGATATTTTTATTTACTCGATACTATTGATATTTTTATCCCATCCATAGATAGTGACCTTTTACATAATATTACATTCAATAATTGCAATTGCTCACCACTGTTGCTATTTTTGCGATAATATAATATAAGAGAAGGCAAATTCGTTCCATTTGCGTCTAAGGGGTCTAAAAGCAAACTCGGTCACCACTCACTAATAAATAGACTTCAACGTCAATACAACGGACTGATGAAGAGATCTGCTGATGTTGATATTTTGGCTTGTAGCGATCATAGTTTCAAGAGGGCTGTACTTGATTTGTTCAAGTGTAGCCGTACGTACTGGCGTAGTTTTCTTAATTTTAAGTTTTTCTTAAGTCTTGCTCACATTTGCTTGTCGTGGCAGCCTATAAGTGAGTCTGCACTTAGCTTAAGTATAAAACATAAGCTAATACCATGTAATTAGTGTAAGATTTGTCCTTAATAAATAAATAAATATACTTACACTATATCAAACAAAATACTATACCTACATGTTGATTGAGAGATTTGAATGCACTTACCTTTAACATCTAATTTACGTTTTAAGGCCCTCGCAGCAGGATATCACCTTAAATACTGTTGCACTATTTTACACTATACCGTTCAACTCACATCACATCAAATAGTTACACTAAGTTTTCAGTCTCAAAATATTTATACACAATACTATTGAATTACAGCCTTTTATCGATAGCGCAAACATAAAGATACTATCGACATCTAATATTATTATAATTACCGGCTATACTGATACTATTTTACCAAACTGAGCTATAGCTACTTCTACTATTGATACCCAAACTAATCGTTAGTTCGGCAACGCTACCGATTACATTTGTAGTATAATGCGAATTACTTACTACCCGACGTTTTGCTTGGGTAGCAAAGACGACCCGCTTGTCACGCTAGCTCGGGGCTCGGGCGGATTTGAAAATCTTCATCCACCCACATTCTCATTTAACAAAATGTTATAGAAGTCAGTACTGACAGTATTCGGAGTTGTTTTGTATCGTTCAAAACGCGGTGAACATTTCTTAATCACTGGATTCTACACTGATTACAATTAATTGCATTTTGGAAATTAACGGCTTCATATAGGCACCCTCGTAGTGACGATCTGTCGAAAGGATTTTAGTATCTTGTAGCTCCATCCAGTGATTGACTCCAAAGATGAGGTGAGGCAACAAAGAAGCTGTCAGGAATCGAAATCACTAAATTTAGGCAACTGGTTCGGTCGACAGCACGTCAAGGTAAACACTTGCAGTTCCATTTTAGCTCTTATGCGCACGGCATAAGGGGGGTGCAAAGTCCAAAGACTAGTCTTGACGTAATTTTAATTATAAAACCACTAGTGAACAGAGGCAGATGTAAATGAAAGCATTCAATGGGCATAACTATTCCTACCTATGTGTTTTATTTTTTTTATGTATTTATCATATTATGTTATTTATATATCCGGTTATTTATTTATTTTTGTTTTCCTCAATAAATATTTTGCACGGGCGCACCCGTTTCTCGATATCTACTTTTTCCTCTACCTAAAGGTTGTCTGGAAGAGATTGCTTTCTAGCAATAAGACCGCCTAAATTGTACTTAATTATGTCTGTAAAGCCAATTTCTGTAAATTTTTCTGTGCAATAAAGTGTATCTATCTATCTATCTATATATTCCAAGCAGGTGCACTTGCAGAAATCTAATTCAACGATCGCACCACTGTTTGTGGTATGGTAGTATGTAGTAAACGCTGGGACCCCAAAGTCCGTCCAAACGCCGTTCGACTCTTGTCTACGGAGGTCGTATAGTCTATTGTTGGCATAAATAACTGACTTGGTTACACCGTAACAATAGACTGAACCACCTCTGAAGGTGCGCCAAAGCTTTGAATATTAAATTATTCATGCACCATTTATCACGTAATACCTAATATAGGCTAATGAATGTAAGCTGCATAATCATTGTTTACCCTCCCCTACCACAACCATAAATAAGGCGGATACAGTTTTGTTCACGAGTGAGAGATAAACAACTTTATGTAAAATTTGTTATTTTACTGACATGGTCTGGTAGTGATGCAGTATAATTGAGCATCGATTATTAATCGATAATGCAAATGGGGCCAAATACTCTGAAAATATATTCTATCAATAATATCGATATATTCAATAGTATTGAATCCTACCTTTACCCAATATAATCGATTATGTTGCATAGTCACATACAATATAATCAGTGTTTTCGATTTTATATCATGTATTTATATCATGCGTTGAAACGATACGATCTTTAATATCAATGTAATAGATTTAATGTCGACAATAACAGGCTTTAAATAATGTTTAATAGATTTTTACCGCAGACTCGATCTTATTCGCGCCACTAGCGCCCTCTTTCTCACATCATAGATTTAATTGACACATAGGCTAAGAAAGTATCGCTGATCACTTATTCGTAAAAACTGTGCAAACTGGTGACGTTGCGCTAAATTTTTACGCAACGTATCATAAAACTATTGTTTACATGTTATAAATTGTATGAAAAAATACATTTCATATATTTCGCAGTAACCTAATCGTTTGACTAAACATACATTTTAGTCATCAACCCAATTACAAGTAACTCGACAGCATCCAAACCAAAATGATTAATAGACGGCCCAGATGCTAGTGTGTTCGCAAACAGTCACCATAACACAATTACCAACTCCCGGCTTAGGGCAGCCGAATTACTTAAACATCAATCAGGGCGCCCATCTTGGGCACACTTAATTACTACTATAAACTTCGCAGCGGTTCCTTAGGGACGCCAGTGACTTTGAAACTAAGAGTGGCCCCATACGCCAAGGCCGTTAGTTGGGTAAACAGTCAAAAATAGATCAACATTTGCAGTGGGCGGTGTAAAGGGAATTGTACCAAAAATTTCATTTTAGTCTTATTTGTTACTAGCTGTGCCCGCGATTTCATTCGCGTGGACTACATCCTTTCATGGTCGGTTTTACCCCTATCTCCCCTACCTCAATCCCCCCCCTTATTTTCTAACAAAAAGTAGCCTCTGTCCGTTGTTCAGGTTCAACGTGGTATACCAAATTTCATCAGAATCTTAAGCGGGAAAGCGTAACAGACAGACAGAGTTACTTTCGCATTTATAATAATAGTAGGGATTCAATAACAACATGGAACACGTATTTTTGCACTTTCCTAATATAAAAAAAACGGCGACACATTGAATTATCGCATGACGTCATTAGAGGGTGCATTTTACCCACTAGTGACGTAACAAGTTCAACGCAGCAATTGGCATCGTTTTGACTAAGTACTTTTTTATGAAATCGACAAAACCGCTGTAAACTATATACGAGTAATAAACTAATACATCCAGTAAGTATAATCAAAATCATAATAAATAAATTCTTATAGTAAAATATTAGATCTTATGCCTATGATATAAGTAACAATTGGAATCTGTGAAAATAAAACAATAAAAACAAATCACACTTATAGTAATTGTTTATAAGGTTTCTATGCGGTAGAATACTTAACACGTACTGACGATCCTTCAGTGGATTTTATTATTTTTATAGTACTTTACGCCGTACTAGCGATATTTATATATTAGAAACAGATTTTTTTTTAGTTGGTAAGAGCAGCACGCGCGATACGTGAAAGTCGTGGGTTCGATTCCCGCACCGCAAGGGGAGATAAACATTTTCTGTTTCTAATATTTAAAGTTCGCTAATACGGCGTAAAGTACTATAAAAATAATAAAATCGATTAAGATGCCAAGGTGTCTTCGATCTGTGGTTTTCAAACATTTCTGCAACGAATGTACCACGGGCCGATAAGTATGTAGTTCTAAACATATTCGGCAGAGGGCACTTACCGGAGGCTAACGGTTGATACAGCAGAAAAATTTCATAGCCTACGATAACTTGCGGTTAGCTCAGTTGGTAAGAGCAGCACGCGCGATACGTGAAGGTCGTGGGTTCGATTCCCGCACCGCAAGGGGAGATAAAATGTTTCTGTTTCTAATATTTAAGATCCATCAGTGCTTTTATAAAGCTTACATGAAGAAAGATACTTTCTATTCTAATTTAATTCATATTAATCAGCGTCTACACACAGGGAAGGGGGAGAAGAGACATCAAGGTCTCAATATATCTTTTAGAACACGAATTCAATTGGCTTAGATAAACTAACCTATTTTGGGAGCCATTACCATTACCTACAGGTAAACAAAAACAAACCTATTAAACTTAAAGCCTCTTGGATCTGATTTCGCGTTCAAACACCTTTACCGTTGCTCTAATATCGCAGGTTCCCGACATACGCTGTTTCATTTCACGCCATTAATCACTCAGGAGAATTAATATTGCGAGGACAATACTCAGTGTTGGGGCGCGTCAAACGGAACGCGTTATCATGCAATAAATAGCCCAGTGTGACGTAAACTCGCAAAATGGCGCCCAACAAGATGGCGAGTAACGGTGATAGAGCACATTTTAAATCTAAAAATGCTAACCGAAAGATTAAGGTACATTGTAGCATTTATTAGCTTTAGAATGAGGTGGGGTATTGTCTCGTCTTACGTTGGATGTCCATATCATACAAATTGACTGGTAGAGAATGCTCCTAGCGTTCATTCAGCGTTAATTAGGTTATGTGGGGCATAGCGATTTAAGAGGTAGGGCATAGCGACTTATAGCTCGAGCTGAAGCAGCCCGACTGGTGAAATTTATCCACCTTACAGAAGCCCGCAGGCAAATAATAATCACTTTGGTGTTGTTGTGTTCCTGCGTGTGAGTAAGGTTTTAAGAGTAACTACTTACTAATGCGTAGCAAGGGTCTCAAGCCTTCAAGGTAAGGACGACAGGTCTAGTAACATCTTTTCAAATAACTTATCAAAGAGCACTAGGTTTTGCAATAAAACCAAGTAAACTATAGGTTTTGTACAAACTTTATTAGTCTTCATAATTTCTTTGTTTAATTAAAAATTAGGTACTCTACAAAAACTCAATACAAAAGTAAAAATCATCCAAAATAGATGCATTGGATGGGTGCATACCTCTATTCCCATATGTATTTATTTTTTTACTTTATGATTCAATATACTCAATATCTTCATTTATGACCACGGTAAAATAATATCTACTGAATCAAAAATTATAATCAGTAGTACTGATTATAATTTTTGTAGAAAATCATCTATATATCATTTTGTAGAAATTTGTTCTCCAATTAATATTTTTTTATAGACGAGAATTCCTGTCTTAATAATATATTAAATTCTCAACATCTCTTTTTATTTTATTTATCAGTGATTTATCAGGCCGCCAGATATTAAAGCGGAAAGCGGTTTGTTTTTTTTTTTTTGCCGCAATATAAATATGTAATGGGTAAAACTTCGAAAAAAAAACGCTAGTCCCATTCCTAGTTTGCATTTCTATGGAAACAGTGGAATACACCCGATTAGATGTCAGTTGATACGCATCTTAATAAATACAGTCTTTTAATTACTTTTTTTATCACTTCGTAGATGTTCCAGTGGATGCTGCCGTGCCCGCGTTGACCGAAGCCTTGAGCTTCTCATTTTCAGCTACTAAAGCTTGAACCCTCTGCTCGTATTTCTCCCTCAGTTCCTACAAGCAAAATGTAAAATTATTTCTTCGTGTGGCAACATTACAGGCTTTAACGCAAACCACACTGCAAACTAAACTAATTTGGCTTAGACTAACTCACACAGTTGTGTGCAACTAACTATGTGAGGTGCGCTAGACTGGTGTTTAAACGTATCTGGGCGAGAACTCTGCAAACTGTTGGTTGTTATTACGAGTAAGTGGAATATTGTACATTTTTGCTGAATAACACTATTAGGCCGTGTGCGCACGTACGACCTTTGTAGCATTGTATGGTACGCAACAACTCGATTCGCACGTAACCACTAACGAACATCGACCGCACTGTTTAACAAACACGACGATCCTATTTGCATGTTCTGTATGAACGGTAAGGGTAATTAATGCAACGTAACCAAAATTTCGTTTTTCAATCCACGACGGAAAAACGATGGAGTATTTTAAGTTTAACGTTTTATTGCATTGTAGTTCCCGAACGGATGAGCCGACTTTAGTTTTGTTTTCTTTTTCGTGTAAACGGTGAACAAGTCGGGAGTGTTCTTAGCTTTAAATGGAAATCGGTCCTAGATGACCGCCGACACATGTCGGATTACATATTTTGACAGAACTCCCTAAATATAGATATCAAATAAAGGTGTGCTTTAGTATTATGACTAAATTCAAATCCAAAAATATCGAACTATTGAGGTTTTTTAAATAATAAATAAAATCACACATTAGTAGATGGTGCAAAAGTTTTCCCCACAAATCTTTAGGAAACAATGTTCCTTCAATAACTGAAAACTTCAAAAAATCTGTTACTTGAAAATATACCACTTCCAAAGGCACCGACCTATAGCTATTAACATAAAGTTCACGATTGTTATTCGCGAACTCGATTTGCGAAGTATGTTTGCGTTCCTGTACGAATATGCCGCCCACACCAACAAACCACTTTGTTTACCATGTTCGTGTTCTTACTCGGCTTTAGTCTACCTGTCCATTGATGCGGACCAGGGTGAGTGCATGCTCTCATTGCTATACATTCAACCTGCTGGTCGTGCTTTTTCTTCCAGATTCAACTTCACTCTAAGATTGTGGAAGTTTCCCGACGTGTGACAGGAGATCCGCATACATATTTTTCTATGGCATGTTTTAGCACCGTTAAAAAATATTTTACCACAAATAGTAACTATTTCAATACATGTTATACCCAGATGTTTACCTTGAATATCGCAAGCTGCGTCTCGTACTCCTTCTTAAGGTCGTCGTTGATGTTGGAGCTGGTCTGGGCGCGTTGCAGCACGAGTCCGTAGCGCTCCTTCTCCGCCTTGAAGCGCGCCTCCATCGCCTGAAGCCGGTCCTGCGAGATACATCTAATAAAATGCCAAGCAATACACTCGCTTCAGTACGGTAAGCAGCAGATCAAGGGAAATGTTTGCAGTTCGATTTCAGTTTCTATGCCCGCGGCATAACCACTGTACAAAGTCCAAGTGTGTAGTTTTCGACCGTACTTACATAGAGTAATAGATTCTCACCGAAATGGGATCACTTTTGGGATACAAAGTGATATTTAAACTACGCACGCTGCGGTTTAATAAATAGTAATTTCGCCCATACTAATTGGATTTAGAAGGATAGGCAATACCTTTTCCAACATTCTTCATATTCAACAATATTAAACCAAAGAAATATATAAACCTTGAGATATAATAAAAGACTTGTAGAGCGCTTTTAATTTTCAGTTACATATTTACTTCGCAGTCGGGCTTTTTGTTTTCTTAATAATGAAATTTAAATAATTTTTTTAATTATCATAATATTATTGTGAAGCCGCCGTGAAAAATGTGTGTGTGCATATATATTAATTGATCAAAGACACACAAGCAAAGACATAAAAAGTTAAAAGATCAAAGACAATCTTTATAAAAAGGTTTCAATTAAAACTCGTGGGGCCACAGTAGTCATTCTAATCTTGTATTAAGCAACGATACTGTCCTAGCTTAACAAACCAACTGTTACCTCCATCGCTTTCACTTCAGAATTCCTGATCTCGAGCAAATCCTTCGTGATCAGATTGATGTCCTTGAGCGACTGCACTTGAGTCGTCAGAGCTTCGATCTGCAATTCCTGGTTTTTCACCATCTTTGTCTTGTCGAATATCATTCCCTTTGCTTTACTTAGAAGCTGTAAATAATTATTATTCATATCAATATACAACATTTACTAAACTTAAATTTTGTTAACGCGTCAAAATAGCAATAGCATTTTAATACCTCCCGACATTTCTAGAGTTCCCTCGATCAGAAAACGAACGATTTCCTTCACGTCATATACATATATGGAACTCCCTGCAGAAGACCAGTCGGCGCGTGACCACGGTTGGTGCAGTTGAAAAAGGTTATCGCGTTTTAACCCGTTTATTTATTGCAAACCGTAAAAATGGAACGCGAAAGTTTTAATTCTATGTTTATGTACTAAATGTACAATTTTACTGATTGAACCGACTGTATTTTTGTCGCAACATAACGTTACCTACGTGCTGCTTAATTGGGTGACAAGTGTTATCTAAGCATTATGTGCACATAATTATACTAAAATATTCGTAAGAATGTAAGGATTTTTTAATATGTGTTTTTACTCTTAAAAACTACCGAAGGGATTTGGATGGAATTTGGTACAAAGAGAGACGACATACTAGAGTAACATAAAGGATATTTAACCCGAAATTACGTGAACGAAATCGTAATAGCTTAGTGTTAGTATTATCTCCGTTATAAAAAGTGATTTATCTTAGTGCCTAACACCCAGTTCTTCACGCTAGCCTTTCATCTAGTCGTCATAATCAATTTAGTATATTTTATGAGTCATAACTATATAGCCTAATATAACTATATCCATACTAATATTATAAATGCGAAAGTAACTCTGTCTGTCTTTCTGTCTATCTATCTGTCTGTCCGTCTGTTACTCTTTCACGCCTAAACGGCTGAACGGATTTCGATCAAATTTGGTATAGGTATACGTTGAATCTCAAGAACGGACATAGGCTACTTTTTATTAGAAAATAAGGGGGGATGGGGGTAATACTGTATGTATTTGAAAGTTTATATGGAAAAATGTTTATTTTTGAAGTTAGAGATATGAAATTTGGCACAAATATACCTACTTTTTGTTTCGAATATTAGGGGAGAAAAGGGTGAAACCGACCATGAAAGGATGTAGTCCACGCGAACGAAGTCGCAGGCACAGCTAGTAGCCTAATATATTTTTCTTGCGGATTTCTTTTCAAATAAAATTTATTTACAAAAAAAATAAATAATTTATACCTCCTCGTGCTGGTGTTTGATATTCTCAATCATCTCGTGGTTCTTTCCGCTCGGCTTCGACAGTGCTGCGTGAAGTTCCGTCTCCAAATTCCTAACTCTCGCTTTTAGGAGATCTATTTCTTCTTCACGAACCTAAAATGTTATGTATTGCATCAATTTCTAAAATAGGGATGTTGACTGCCTAGTCAAATGAGGTTAATATGGACGATGTACCATTTCATCCTAATTTATAGCATGGATACTTTAGAATTGTTAGTGATGTGTTATTGCTATCTTATAAAAAAACGCATTAACAAAATTTGGTGCCTAAGTCCACAGAAAATTACTGCCAATTTTTTTTTCTCGACAAGTTGTTTTTGTTTCTTATACAGATGACAGACTTTACTATTATTTTATGCAGTTAGAAGAAAAATCTAAACTAACAATTAATTTAGGCCGTTCGTTCTGTCGTATTAGCTCGTAATTTAAAGTGTCTCATCAGTCTTCCAAAAAAGTGGAAATATGACAAAATATTTTGTACGGTCAACAAAACTTCAAGGGAAACAGTTACATTTTGATATTAGATCTTATGCGCACGACACAAAAGACGGTGCAAAGTTCAAAGTGTATAATCTGATTTGCTTTTGATCACACAAAAAATTTTGTTTATATTAAAAAAAAAAAAACAAAAAAAATTATCTCCCCTTGCTGTGCGGGAATCGAACCCACCACAACCTTCACGTATCGCGCGTGCTGCTCTTCCAACTGAGCTTACCGAAAGTTACCGAAGGCGATGAAATATGTATTTTTTTAACATATTTTATGTAAATAAAACACTTAATTATCATAAAATTCTAATAAAAAAAGTTTCAAAAAACTTACCTTTAACTCTAGTTTCAAACCCTCTTCGCTCATTTCATTCTTAACTTTTTCTAATTCTTCAATTTTTTTCAACAATTCCAATTCCCTTTGTTGCCAGTTCTGAAATTCGAAGAGTTAGATAATTAATCCCCAGAGTATTACTGCCTTATTATAGAAAGCATTCTGATCGCTTTATATTTTTATCGATTACAACAATCCGATTAGCTTAGTGATTCTTTGAAATAAGCCAGACAAATAAGCTTAATTTTTCGTAGAAACATTTTATCACAAATTTTGTTCCATTAGAGATAGGTGCCCAATGATACTGGGGACACAAACTCGTTATAGCGAAAGGTCAATATAAATGTGCTTATAGAAATGATAGGTAGGTTTAATATAGGGGCTTTAAGTATTTTTTTGGTTTTGACAAGAAAATATTTTGTTAAGCCTCTCGGCGGAGAATTAAAGCTTAATCTTGGAACTCAACCATAATATTCCGTACATTTTTAATACTGTACGTTCGAATTTAGTTCTTATAACCAAGACACAAGGGCGTTTAAAAAACTTAAAATACATAGATACTCTTACGTGCATTTATCTGCTCTTTCTTAGAATCAAATTGATTTTGGATATCATTATTACAGGCGACTTGTTTGTTAAACCAACAAATTTCAATTGAATCCTACTTAGAATTCCCTCTGTGGTCTAATGGTAACGTGCTTAGGCTCCTGATCCTAAGTCGTGAATTCTATTCCCGCGGGGACAACATTTTTGTGTGTGGTTTCTAATTTAGTTTCGTCATGTTCTGATTGATCACCTAAAATGCTGATGAGGAAAAATTATCCATTCTGACTGTGGGGCATGTAAATATTCAGTTCTGCTGCGCCTGATCTCTTCCCAGTCATATCAGTCTTCCGTCCCACAAGATAAAAGGAGGTTAGAGCGGTCCGTATGGATCAGCCATACCACCCCCCTTCGGCCACTCACGAAACGATTTACAAAGAATTCATTGCAGATTTAAGCGGTGCGTACTTACTGACTCTGTTGGAGCTCCGTTTTGTTCGACGTTATTGGCATTTTGATCAGTTGCAGCTGTAGGCACCTCTGTAGCAGGAGCAGGTGGGACCGGTGCTGACACATCAGGCTCAGCTGAAGTAGCTGCTACCTCGGGTTCAGGAACCACAGGAGCCACAACATTGGATTCTGCATTTGGCTTCGCTTCTTCTGTCTTAACTTCATTTGCCGACTTGCCTGCACTGGATTCTGGTTCTTTCTTTACATCACTCTGTTCTGCTTTTGCAGGTTCAGCCTTTAAAAGAGAACCATCATTGTTCACATGTTTATCTTAACTAATATCAGAAACAATATTTTTAGGGCGAAAAACTGTTTTGTCTATTTTGCATGAAAAGGCTATGGCTCAGTTGCACTAAGATGGTAATTTGAAGAAACATATGCATATGTCGCCGTAAGATTGTAAAAATCGTTAGATTACAATCTATCTCGCGAGATTGTAAACTGTCGACAGATTGTGAACCGTAACATTATGATTGCAATTAAACGCATTATTTTTCGCTATATTGTAATCTATCGATGGGAATCGGTCAAATTGTGAACTGACGTAGAACGAAATGCATCTCGCGCGCTGATTGGTTGAGAGTTATGTGCCCCCCCGCCACCCCGGCATTCGCCATATTTGTTTGTTATTTCGTTTGTTGTCTTAATACTATTAATATATGGTATGTTAAAATATTAAATATTATTGTTATAAGAGTTTCTTAAATATTTCCATTTTAATTTGTGTTAAAAGACAAAATAATTGTGTCATTTTATTGTAATTTTCAATTAAAATTTTGAGTGTTTGAAGAATAAATATTTCGGTACAATTATTTCTCAACGTATGTCAGGATTATTGATTACCTACTTAATAGTAAATAAATACTTAAAGATTTTTTTAAATTTCATTTATTTAATTTTAACGACATCTCTATTTCTTTAAATAAAAGAAATGATTTGAATTAAATTTCATTCCTAACTTTACGGGGACATAGAAAGGCTGGTCGTGATTGGTCGCTCATACAATAAACTGACCAATCAGGAAAAGCTTTCGGACAGTTGACAGTTTGACGCGGGACAGATTGTAATTTGACGGTTTCACTTCGATAGATTACAATAAAGCGAAAAATAATGCGTTAAATTGCAATCCTAAGTTACAGTTCACAATCTGTCGACAGTTTACAATCTCGCGAGATAGATTGTAATCTAACGATTTTTACAATCTTACGGTGACACATATAAGACTAGCGTAGCTTCTCACGCGTACTCTCCCCGTTTTTTCCACAATTTCCACTTATATTATTCAATCCTATTGGTCCCAGCGTGAGGTTATAGTGCCTTAAACTTTCCTCGATAAATGGGGTATCCAACACAAATTTAATTCAAACCAGGAACTACTGTCCTGATATTAGTGCGTTCAAACAAACGAACTTTTCAACTTCATAATATTAGTATAGATTTGACAGGTTCGACAGCTGTCCAATTGTGCGTTAGCGTTTAAATTAAGTTGTTGTAACTCACCCTTATTACAACAATAAAACAGAGGTTATCGAACTCTTTCGAAAGGCAAGCTTTTAAATAAAAAATAAATGTATTCCTAACTACTCAAGTCTAATTAAAAACTTGAATTGCTTCTTACTTCGCACCGATACATAGTTTAAAAACTCAATAATAAATCTGCAGCCGCGTAAACCCAGCGGAATACGACTATGAAAATAACTAATTAAAACTTTCGCAACTGAAACACTGCCGGTCCATTGTTCATTTCAGTTCATAGCTTCGGATTCAACTCATAATAAAGCTGTAATAAATTTAGATTAATCCACAGAGAAAGAACCGTCAAAGTTTGTGATGTTACTTGTCTCCAAAACAGTTTACAGCTAAAGGGAAAAAATAATAAATGTACAATCTAAGTACTAAAATAATAATTTGGTTTTGACTAAACATGACGACACTAAAACGTCCAATGTCTACTATAGCACCATCATAAAGTTAAGAAAACAATAATTTATATAGTATGTGTATTATTATCGTATATTTACAAGATAACGTAATGTTATTTTTAATGCTTAATTTATTGTTGTTTAAAATGATTTCTTTTTTTTTTCTCCTATGTTACCGCACCCATATACAAACTATCTGCATGACCCAAGGGTTGACTGGTAGAGAATGCCCCTAGCATTAAGTCCACCTGTTGTACCTATTTGTGCAATAAAGTTTTTAAATTAAAAAAAAAACACAAAATGTTCATTTGCTATCCAAAATATTTGCTAAAATCTTACGCATCTACACTATTTTTTTATCGGTATATGTCTACATTATATTATAATTATATAATAATTAATATAAATATATATTATAATCTAATATTGCTTCAACGAGACTCATCCCTTTCGCGTTATCTTTTCATCCCTTAAAAAGAGGTCGCAAGCCAACGTAAACTTGTATTCTATATAAAATGACTTGTTACTTTTCAATATCTATTCCATATCTATCAAACACTACAGCCGGTTCTTGAGCGTTCGATGGCGTAGCATAATTTCCGTATGGAAATGCATTTTTATGCTTACAGTACAAATTTTAACGGTCGTGCGCACATTTTGCTATCAGTAAATCTGGGATGTTATTTTTATTTATTATAATATAAACAGATCTACAAATTCTGACGTCTCTGAGATGTCAAATTCAGTAACTACTTTATGATTGTGAATGCTACCTTAACTAGGGTTCCATGATTCGTCTCAATCAATAATTTGCAACGGCTAGATTGGATTACGTCTAGATCAGTTACATATATTTGTAAATAAATCATAAACATTTGACAAAATCATATACATTGCTCTGATTCAGAAATCAGAAACAACGACGGTACCACAACACCCAGACTTGAGACAATATAGAAAAGTTCTGTCCTACTACATGTTGCTTACTCTATTTGTTTTCAAGCTCTCCTCAAATGCGAATATAGTGACATTGTAATCGAATCTAGTCATCTATTGATGCAGTTTATTCTCCTTCTTTAGATCCTCGTGGGAGCAATGTCGATTTAAGAATAATCGTCGCCAGTAATTGCTACCGCTAAAGAGACTCCTCATACTGGTGGACGAAATGTTCCTGGGCGTTGAAAACAATCTTATCCTCTCATCTCATCACCTCGCACTTAGGTACTTCAAGCCATAGATGAAGTCAGACACACACACACACAGGCTATTAAAAAGTGACGTTGTTAACTTACAGATACAGGCTCCTGAGTTGTTGAAGGTTTGTCAGCCGGCTTCGCCTCTTGTGGTGGCTGTATTGGAGCTGAACCTTCGCCGCCACCTGACTCTTGAGCTTGAAGGGCGTCGGCCTGGAACCAAATTATTTCATCAGCAGAAACAACATTAATTACCCCATCACCTAATGGGGTTTAGTTCGTATAAAAAGGCTTAATTAATAGTCAGAACTAATGTAATTTCTATTGGGTCCGTTAGTTGAAATCCAAAGGAACTTCTTCAAACACGGAACTAAGAAATACTTAAGTATTTCTTACGTACCCTACGTAAACTGTAAGTAGCTCGAACAAGATTGAAATCTTTTTTTTCAAGATTGGTTTACATTATAATAGAAATTTAATAATGACGGTACCATAACACCCAGATCCGAGATAGTATGGAAAAGTTTGTTATTCATTTGACCAACTGGGTCGAACCCGGGATCTCAGAGATAACGCAACGCCAAAGTTCCAACCGCTCGCCTCTCGGCTAAGGAGATTTCCAAAATTTAACAAGAAGCAAACAATATTCTCAACAAACGGTTACTCCAAACAAATGCATTTTAGTTTGAACCCGACTTCATAAACGACTTAATACTTACGACATACTCGTTTGACAATAATTGCTGTCTCGCATAATATCGATACCCATGTCAATGTAACCGCGGCATCATCAAAGGATAAAATATGTTCCCGAAGGACGCATCCCGGCCCAACTCACGGGATTGTAATATACCACACATTGTCATTTACCGACTCGCTTCCCGTTCAATGAATTTTCGATCGTAACGCGTAAACGTCGCGCTTGAAATTTCCTTGTCTCGGAACGCTACCTTTTTGATTTATAAATTTTTCTAAAACAAAGTATTCGAGAAACGTGATTTTTGTCAAACAAGTACTGTAAAATAATAGTATTACTCAGGGACAATTTTGCATGGCATTTTCAATGTTATCGCTGTACACCGTTGCGGCGCTACTGAAATTTCCATAGTACCTAAGTATTTGCTTACTAACTATTTGACTACCATCCTTAATTGTGCGAGAGTATTTACAGTTCATCAAAACACTTCCGGGTTAATAAAACCACATAAAAAGTAGAAGTAAGCTTAGGTTACACTTAGTAATGTCAGTTATGCATCTCTACCGATTGGCAATCTTTCGAAAGGGAGGAGAGAAATAAAAAAGAATAATTTTCTGGATTTTTTACAAAAACTTCATGTCTGTACCTTCTCATTATCTTTGTTAAAGATGTCCGAATCGAAAGGTAATTAATAGAGAACTCAGAGTAGGTTAGAAATCATAACAAAATAGTACCCTCGAAAAAAGATACATTTTGACAATTACAGGAAAATTAACAACATCGCATACATCGCATACATTGCTTTGATTCTGTGGTAAGTAGCTAAAGCACTTGTGTTACAGAAATCAGAAACAACGACGGTACCACAACACCCAGACCCGAGACAATACAGAAAAGTTCGTTTTCCATATTGACCCGACGGGGATCGAACCCGGAACCTCAGAGATGGCGCGACGCCAAAGTCCGGCACGCTCGCCTCTCGGCTACGGAGGTCGTCAAAAAAAAAGGTAAATAAGAAGTTATATAAACAACTGTAAACAAGGTCCAACAAGCTTTTTTTTCTCTACCTGCAGTTTGCCTGAAAGATCTCTTTCAAGGAATAAGATAGCGACAGCGAACGAAGTCAGTAAAACGAATTCCTGTAATTTTTTCACAAAAAGTATCTTATACTTTACTAATATTATAAAGCTGAAAAGTTTGTTTGTTTGAAAGCAACTGGTTGGAATTAAAACATATGTTTGTGTTGGATAGTCCATTTACCGAGGAAGGCTATGTAACATCACAATGCAACCAGAAGTGGAATGGAGTGGATATAATATAGTGGAGGTATTTCACCAGTCGGGCTGCTCCAGTTCGAGCGATAAATCTCTATGCCCTACCTCTCTTAAAAAGGGGTGAAGTATCAGTGGAAAATATGGAAGAAGCCGCGCGGGCCGCTTGTATAGATTTTTTTTTGTTTTTTTTTATATTGCTCTTCAAGTTTGACCACATCCCTTCTGATGTTAAGTGGTAATGAGGTCCTAGCTTAAGGGTGACAAGTACAGCATAATAAATCTTTACTGGACTTGTAGCCCTTACCTTGAAGGTTTGACCCCTGCTACTAATGTAGCACCCCCCAGGAGCTCTGGAAACCTTACTCTCATGCAGGAACACAACAACACAGAAGTGATTGTTATTTGGCTGCGGTCTTCTGTAAGGTGGAGGTATTTCACCAGTCGGGCTGCTCCAGTTCGAGCGATAAATCGCTATGCCCTACCACTCTTATTTATAGATATACATATATGGATGTTTTGCGTCATTTGCATCCGAATACGTTATTTAAAACATGCCTCTGAAAACCTCGCAATCGCTCTACCAACTATTTGTACAAGTAATTCCTATTTGCACACCCGATTACAGTCCAATTTACAATTTAAATTGATGCGCGTTTCAAGTAGGTAAGTACTGAAGTTTGGTCAAAAACTTCTGATCTATACTAATACAGCAAAATTTATACAAATTCCGAAAGTTTTTTTTTTTTTATATTGCTCTTCAAGATTGACCTCATCCCACCTGATGTTAAGTGGTAATGAGGTCCTAGCTTAAGGGTGACAAGTACAGCATAATAAATATGTTACTGGACTTGTCACCCTTACCTTAAAGGCTTGACCCCTGCTAATAATATAGCACCCCCCAGGAGCTTTGGAAACCTTACTCACACGCAGGAACACAACAACACAGAAGTGATTGTTATTTGGCTGCGGTCTTCTGTAAGGTATTTCATCAGTCGGGCTGCTCCAGTTCGAGCGATAAATCGCTATGCCCCACCTCTCTTAAAGTTTATGCGATGTCGAACCTTTCTGGTAATTTTATGTCAAACATCATTGCACGTACTTTTCTTCTATATGAAGGTTGCTAGAAAGATATTGCTTTCTAGCGATAAGAGCGATTTATCAGTACCTAGACCAGTTCCTGTAAATGTTTTGCGCAAAAAAAAATCATATCTATAAATATCTTTTGCGTCATTATGAAAGATGTTGCGTATAATATATAATGAAATACAAAGGACGCTAATATTTATTTCCGTCCATTCGTCGAGGATAGATTGCGTACAAAAAATAATGGATACCGAAAAACTTGTGCGTAACACTGTGTGGTGACAAAAAAAACATCGCAGCTGTATTTAGGGCATGTTCAATTTAATCCAGAAATAAGCTGTGGACGTTTTGTTTACAATCCCAACAATCTACGTAGCACTACAAACTCACTGAAACGCGCACGGCAAATCAACAGAATATGAAATGTAACAAAGTTTCCTGTAAATTTCGGGTAAACACAATACGTGGAATTGAGTTGACGCCAGAGCCGGTCCAGGCTCGAGTTTATTCTAAAACTGGTCAGAAAAATTGCATAATCGATATGGTCTGTAGTGGTAACACGGAAAAAATTTACAAGGTAATCTAGGAAATTTCGGCATACCATAACGTTCACTTTGCCACGGTATGTTGCTCTTTATAATAAAGACGTGATGTGATAATATTTCATGCCAATGGACGGGTCTTTTATGTATATAGAAAAATATGAACAATTAACTGGGTACAATAGGTATTCGGTTGTCATTAAACGTCCCAATGTTTCGTGCGTTCTCTAAGAGCCTGAGATCCGAAACAGTAGAAGTGGCTGAAGGGGGCTTTTGCCAACAGGCACACTGAGATGAGACTTGATATAGCAAGGAACCCAAATTGATAAAGATTAAATCTTCGCAGCCAGTCTAATGGCCTATATAATTGTTTGAAAGCGCATATCTCAGGAACTACTGATACGAAATCAAAACTTCTTTTTTGTGTTATATAGTCTATTTATCGAGATCGGCTTTAGGCTCAAGAAAAACATCACGCTGCGACCGATATGTACAAAGAATCAGTTAGAAATATGTGATCGAGGACCCGCGGTCTGCCGGTAGTCAATAAATAAATTGGTTAATGCATTCGGACGTCTGACGAAGAGAATCTGGCTCACTGGATTGTTTTGATTGTGCACGTTTATCAGTAGCGTTTGTCAGCTGTTACCACGACCACTACGAAAGTTTGTATTCAAACTGAGGTTGTTCCTTAATCCGTCACTGTGGCCAGTTGAATCAAGGCTCGTGCCGCCGAATACATTCTATTGGTCAAACGAGTTTGGTCCCGCCGGGAATTTGAATAATCTAACCCGTTTTACTCTTTCACCCGGCTCGGGACAGCCCGGAACGGAAGCTCACGGTAAATAAAGAACTTTTAATGAACAACTGTTTTACGTCTTTTATTGGGTACTTCATTTGTAAATTATTCAAACTTTTTATTGGAATGGAGTTTGGGCTAAACTGTTTACTTTAGTTGTAATTGACAGGCCGTTGGGACAATGGTTGTTACTCCTGGCTGTTTTACCAAGAATCGTGGGTTCAGCCCCGACAAAGGACAAACATTCAAGTTATAAATATGTATGGTGGTTTCGTCTTTAGATGTTTATAAACGTATTTAAGTACAATAAGTATTAAAACACTGTATGCAAATACATGTACGAATTTTTGTTTTTAGTAGGTACCTACTTAAGAATAAAAATACTTGAATGACTTGTCTTACGAAACTGCAAATTCATCGAACTAAGTGTAGGTCTGATATTATGTGAAAATTAACATTTAAATAAACATAATCTGAAAGCTCATATTATTTCACACTTTGGTATTAGTCACAGAAATTATAAATTTCGTTCCAGGCCTATCTCTTTAATGACAATAATAAGTAGTTACCTATTCCCTTATTTACTAACATATATTTCCAAAAGCTCACCATTAAATCTTACTCTACCACTTACAACATAACGACACCTTACCCACAAACTGTCGTCAAAACCGCGAACTCTTGTCCAAATCGAACGCATCGCAAATTCCTCAGTATTCTCAAAATCACAAAATCTATAAGCACACGTTATTTTATTTTTTCCTATAGATTCCATCGCATTATTATTTAAACAATTCGAGCCCCCGCAGTCACATATTATGTTTAAAAACAAAACGATGACGTGTCAATTTTTAAAGAAGTTAACCTATTTTTACGCAAAAAGGTTTTACGTGTCCTACTTACCATAACGAAACTTTTTGACGCACTAACACAAAACCTGTCGCACTAAAGTTACGCTGGGACTTCAGGAGCCTTGAACGTAAAGATGATGTATTCAAGTAGTGAATGCAAGGAGCACGCTCAAGTCATGCTCGATACTTCGGCATCTATTTCTGGACTGCAGACGTGGTTTTAAAAATAGATCATGTTGTGTGTGCGTATCAGGAACTTGAGAATCCTAAACTTTCCCGCGTGAAAATAAAACGGATTTCTAAATTTTTGTTGTGATTAATATCAGTGTTAATTTAATATTAAATTGTGCGATTTTCTTATACCTACTACTTTCTTGCATTTACCTATGAACGTAGGTATACCTTACCCATACTTATTTTCAAAATTTACATTTCCATCTGCGGCTCCTTTAGACTCAAGTCTTGCCATATTTCGCATCATCCCCCAATCTCACATGAGATTTTTTTAGAATGTGGGTTAATTACGTAAACGCTTTGGATTGTTTATTGTAAAAAGAAAAAAAAATGGTTCGTGCTTTTATTTACGACTAGTACCTAAGTTAAAACTAGTAATCAATATTACGGAGAGTTATAAATGTAATAACAATTTCACAACAGGATCTTAAATCATGACTACTGTGGTTAAAAAATAATAATTTCTATCCATGGAGAATTATGTGCGGTCTCAAGAGAGCCTATTGGAACCAACATGTCCATATGATTTTCAGTAAAATCAACTGCTACTGCAACTTCGTTCTGATTTAATCATATTATTTACGATGACGCTTAAGATTAAATCTTAAACATGTACATACAATTTAGATTAAATGGACCAAAATAGTATACATTTTGTTTGTTTCAATCAGAGAAAAAAAAAGCGTGATATTTGTCGAGACCCCCCCTCTCCCCAACATCGTGAGATTAAATGAGATTTGACTCAAGGGGGAGGGCCCCTTTAATCACGTAATTTATGAACGCCCCTTGTTACAACTCGGTAATTAAGCTAAGCCGCTAACTACTACTGTACGCTCACTTGATAATTCTTATTTGTTTATTATTGACTTTAAATTTCCAGATTTGTATTTATTGAATAATCAAAACGCAACGTATGAGTGTTCAAAAACGACGAATATTTCCTTCGCTTAGCTAGTCTTAACAGGGTAATTCATAGATTTAATATTCCTTATTCTAAGGGTTCATACTCGGGGTACCCCCATAATTAATTCAACAAGGGAATTAACAAATTCATTAAGGAAAGTAAATCCCAGTATCAACAAAGTTCGTTTCAAGAATTAAACGCAAAGTTTGACATTGACATTTCTCAACCGTCACTCTGAAAGGAAGGCTTGTTTGCCTTTTGCTTGTGGTCATTTCGTTTCGTTAAATTTCTGTAAAGCCGCAAATCTTTGTTGTTAACACAAACTACTTCGAGTTATAACATTAAATAATACATACCTAAATTTTTATAAAGCTGCGGTAAACATCCAGATTTGAGTCACAAGTAACTCTACGGTAGCTTTGATCCAGAATAATATAAAAATTGCTATTTTTGCAGGACAAAATGACTTCAGAGAAAAATGCTCTCCTAGGACAGGCACGAGAAGCGTTCCAAATGATGTACCAGATATCACAGCTTCTTTGCACTGGGTTGGACCCGGAAACACTAACCATTTGCATTCGTTTGTGTGAACTTGGAGTAGATCCCGAAGTGTTAGCTCACGTCATCAAAGAAGTCAGGAAGATGGGTGACAACACCGTGCAGAATAAACCTGTCAATTTACAGCCTTAGAATATCTCAAAATACTTATATTTTAACATAACCTTTTTAAAGGTTAGGAATCTGCCTGAATCCATACTAAGGAACAACATAATTAACTTATTGCGGATTTAAATCTCAGATCATTTGCAATAAGCACATCAACAAAGGACCTCATTTTCTACAAAATTCTAATAATAATTAATAAAAAACCATGTATTCATTCACAGCATTACATAGGCTACCTATATATCTTTATTTGCTTGTCATTTTGAGACAAATTGGTAGTTTGTGAGTTGGATCAAGCAAGATTCTATGTAATGTACTTTTATTTTTCTTTTTTTCATGGCTCACTTAGATTCATTATGGAATTCTACAGAAGGATATATATTGAGGTGTGTTTAGTAATTAATATAAAAATGTAAATATAAGGTTAATTTAAATTAAAACAAAACTAAGTTTAATAAAAATTCGTTTTATTTTAAATAATTTCTATTTTTATGCAATAATATTATTCCTAGAATATTGTTTGAACCAAAATTAACTAATGTTCTGAGATTAATATGAAAATCCTCAAATATAGTCTCACAGAAGATGGAATAAATAAACTTCTTACAAAGACTAAGGCAAGGACCCACATCCACTAAAACATGACACCCTAGACTCTATGGGAAACAAATAATCAAGACTAGAGTGACCACTTAAGAAACAAACAATATTCCAAAATATATTATCATAATTAATTTATTAGTGATTAAAGTCAAGCATCGTTCGACCCTTAGAACAAATAAAACAGACTTCAATGTTGGTGACACATGTTCAGGAGTGAAATTATAAGCAGTCAGTATGGAACTGAAAATATCACAGATGCAAATAACTCACTCAATCAACAATTGGCTGCTCATAACATTTGTTATGTGACTAAATAAAATTAATGTTTTTGGCTATACAGTCTTAAGTAACAGCCACTAAGTCTAATGCAAGGATCAACAAACATTACCTTGATATATAATGTTTTTCAGGGATTCATAATACTACACAACTGTTTCCAAAGAAAGTCAATCTAATAGGTAAATGTGAAAAGTATTGTGTGTATATGAAGTTAATTTACACAGGTAAATTTTAAAATAATGAAACTATATCCACATACCATATTCATCATTTTGAAGAACTTCTGTTATAACTTATAAGTAAACAAAAACAACTTAACTCCTGCAGCACATCCTGCTTAAAAATTAAGGTATTAAAAACTTGAATGTTGAAATTGTTTCACTAGTTCCATTTTTTAAAAATAAAAGTTGTATAGCGCTACAAATACAACATAAAATTAAGAATTTATCAATGTTTTTGAGCAAAAAACTTAAGACTGTATGTGGATTTAAGATCTTAGTTTATCAAGTTATATCATATATCAATTAAGTCTATTGGAAAGATTGTCCTTGTGCTTGGCTTTGGCCTAACACTGATGGGTCTTCAAAGATAGGCTGTTGTGGGTGGAACTGCTCAGCAGTGAGCCTAGTGAACATGATACCAATTCCTTCAATCAGGGCAAGAAGGATTCCGCCAACTAGAGCACTGCCTGCCATGGCTGGAACACCTGTAGATAAAATTAAATAAAATATAATGTTTACCCTTCCAACAAACACTAGCATTATGGATTAAGTAGCAACTAAATTATATGATGTTAATGTAGTGTAAAAAACAAATGGAAATTTGACCATATCTAATCACAGGTCAACAATGATTTTGTTGCACGAAAACTAATTGCTGTTTTAAACTAAAACCGGCTTAGGAAAGCCGAATCTGGCAATAAAATACGTCTATCACCTATAGTTTCTGAGATATTTCACTTCAAAATCTTAAAAACTGCCTTTTTGGGTCTACTTTAAACAGATTTAACTAATTATTTTAAGCTATTTTAAATATATGCCAAAGGAAGCAAAGACCTTTGCCATGGAATTCATATTAGATTTATTGATAAATTTAGTTTAATTGAGAAAATATTTATGTTATCCTCAGCGGTGTTATTTTTCATACAATTTATTAGTATCATTCTATATGGAAAAAAATGCTGTAGTTAGAATCAAGAATTACTTCATAAATAATAATGCTAGACTGATAATTTAAATTATATTTCAAATACGAGAAGTATTTGTTTATTTTGTAATATTCAATTATACAATTTACTTGCTCGAAACTGTCTACAGACCATGGTAAAATACCTAAAATTATTGAATTTTGTTTTTTTTATGCAAGATTACTATAAATTTTGAGGTGTTAGAAAAAAAATAAAACTAGATTCATGTACAGCAGACAAATAGCTACAATAACCGTCGACTCGCTTTAAAGCAACATGCAAAACATACAATTTTGTTGCCTTGTGTAATAGTTGTGTCAATTGATTTTTATATTTAAGTACGGAAATTAAGACCAATAAATGTGATGTTGACAGGCTATTAACTAAAATACTTGTCAAAACACCATTCCTTCATACATTGAGGAAGACAGCACAATTTTATTTTTCAATGCAATGACTGATTAAAAGGTAGATAATTTTCAAAAATCAATATACTCATTGTAATTTAATGTTAACTTTTACAGCATTGGTATCTTAGAATTATTTGTGAATGGTGTCAACCTCCCATTTTACACTTGTATTATTTTTTCTATTTTATGGCAAGAACATCCAAAAGTAAAATTTACCATTTCGTGCAGCAAGTATGCCACCAGTAAGGGCTCCACTCATAATGGAATTCCACGGGTCCTCTTTCTGCCTGAGATACACCAGAGAGCAATCAATTGTGGAAAACATGCCACCCCATACTGCAAAATTTCCTGCCACCACAGGGGATCGCTCTTTGATAGCCGCTAAACTCCCAAGCTGAAATTAAACAAGCAATACTTAATTTACTTAACCATGGTAGCTTCTTAGCAATTTGGTGACTAACATAGTTGTAGTAGAGTAGCTAAGTACATTAACTACCATTAAATATACATATAAAAAAATATCCAGAATTCCAAACTAAGCTATACTTGGCCAGTTCTATTAACACAATTTATTCCAAACTTTGGACATCATGTTGTGTTTTCTATTTATTAGATTGTGGTAATGGAATTGGCACTATGTAGTTAAATTTGAATGTGAAACAAAAATCTTAAGTATATTTTTAAAGTGGCCCTCAATGCACATGCACAATTTGAATGTTGTTTAATGTAAATATTTACTTTAAAGTCTAGACACAGTCATAATTACATTAACATTTTATAAAATCTTAATATTTAGTCAAGTTACCATTTTCCTATTGAATCCCACTGGTGCATTTCTGAAACCCTTGATAGAGTGAAATATGCCTCCCCCAATAGCTCCCATGATGAAAGCACCACCAGAGTCGTCCAAAATTCGCCACGGGCAGGGTTCTCTTGTGTATTCATCCATTTTAAATCGATTTTTATTTTTTATCTAGAAGGACAGTTACGCATTAGGTAAGAACATAACCTCAAACTTAATTAAGGTATTTAATTGACTTTAATAAATGCAACATAAGAGGAAAATACTGGTTGTCACCTAATCGGTTGTGAACACAAACTGTACGTTGGATTTTAGTTAATTTTTTAATCTTGCGCCCGCTATTGCACCATGTTCACTTCACACCAACATTTTTCAAAGAGTGAGTGACTGAATGAAGTTGTCACAGAACCAAAAATATAGACACAAAATTGAGTGCAGTGTTACATTTGTCTCAAGTACAAATACCCTCTCAAAATTTTAGGCGAATGTAAAGTGAGTCTTGTCATCCTCTAAGGCGACTATTTAATTTTTATAGGTATTCGGTAACCAAGTAGCAAATGTAGACCACTTTAAATTGACGCTCACATAATAAGGTCATAGTACCTTTGATGCTTTTTTAGTCTGCGATTGAAAACTTTATAAAGCCAATGGTGTAGAAGGGTTTTCAATGTTTAATTTTATTACAATGTAATGCAAGAAATAAATAAATAACTCAATAAAAAGCTGAATAGATACATCAGCTTTACTAAAACTAATTAATCAAATTACTCAATACACATTTTCAAATTCAAACATTTCAATTTTTTTACACATGCATAGTGTGATTCGGACAGGGTTGCCAATCTGTGGGGAATTCCCCAAACTGCGGGGAATCTCAAGATGGTTGGGGATTTATTGGGGATTGGCATTATGTGGGGAAAATGCGGGGATTTTGACATCATATTCTCATCGGAGAATATTTCGCCATTTATTATTTCATCAAAATCGGTTGAGAGGTTTAAGCGGGAAAGCGTAACAGACAGACAGACAGACAGACAGACAGAGTTACTTTCGCATCTAAAATATTATACTCCGTAAAAGATAGCTTGATCTCTGCGACAGCTGTCAGTTAAATCACGCCTAAGAAGTTCTGAATTTAATAGTAGTACAGACAATACCTGTAAATGTCATACTTTATGGGCATGCCGACCTACATAATGATGGGCGATGAATCAACGTGACCACTGACTGTAAACTATCGGTATTTTAAAGAAAACTTAATTTATTTTTTTTAAATGTTATTGTATATTTTAATTTTAATATCATAACATTATTTACATAATGATAATATATGCGAATAAAAGTTTATAATAAATTTACAAGATTGTTCTAGTAATTCAGAAACGGATCCAGATATGGATATGGGGTTTACTCCTTTACAAGAATAAATGTAATTTATATTCAAATATTCGTTTTATTTAGTAACGTTTGTAATTAAATTAAACCCAATTAAATGTTACTTAAGCATCGATCATAGTAAGAAATGTCGATAATATCTATCGACTTTTTTATATCATGGCCACCCTAGGAATGTCAGTTTGACTTATGTCGCAGAGATCAAGCTATATTTTACGGAGTATAGTAGGGATAACAACATTTTTTTTAATTATTAAGTATGCTCAAGTACTTATGATATGACGGCACATCCCTTCCTTTTCTTCTTTATTAAATGTTTTGTTTTGTGACTGATAAATGAATGATTGAACATGTAATGCATGCATTGGCTTCGTTCGTTGTTGTTTGTACTTAATTAGTAGATCCAAGTTTTAAAAAGTTGTGTTTGTTTCTGTCAAAGTAGCGATTTAACGAGCATTTTATAAACACAACTCTATCGGCAATTGCACAATGGATGAAATACCTATATGGATAAATGATACCATTACAATTTAATACATACGGAACTTAATTTAAATTGTCAAACTCCTTTTAGCTATAAGGTATTAATGTTAGATGTGAAGTAGAAATGTCCAACATTTTAGTGTTGCAAATAGGTTGCCAGAGAACATCATATTTTTTTTAATATTATAATATATTGATGAAGATAAGAAGAGATAAAATTTGTTTAGCTAAAAACACAAACATGAGTGACAAATAAACAATCAACAATGAATTACATACGACATCTGTCATTATAACTCAAACTTAACTATTTAATCAAACTGTATGGAGATCCTTTATCTTTTAACACCTAGTTTTTCTTATTCAGATTCCCCCGAAGTATAGGGGAAAACCCTGAAAGTTGGCAACCCTGATTCAGATTCATAGACAAAATTACATGAACAAATGAATGAATGACATGTCAAACTTGTGTGTCAAATAGACAAAAAGGCTTTGAGCGAACTGTCAAAAATCGGATGTTGGTTTGTTTTGTGAGCGTAATATCAAATTAATTTTGAATAAACTTATAAAATGACAATCCACAATATGTACATATTTGATAGATACGGCACTCTTCTCTATTATGGAGAATGGAACAGGATTAAAAATACGGAAATGTCCAGAGAGGAGGTAAGGCAGCAGTTATAACTCACTCCCCCTTGCAAATTAAAAATTGTTTTTACATATAATTTTGTTCATGTTTTGTTGTATTTCATTTCAGGAAGGCAAACTAATGTATGGTATGCTGTTCTCTATAAAATCGTTTGTCTCTAAAATATCCCCTTTGGACCCTAAAGAAGGATTCCTTTACTACAAAACTTCAAAATATACTCTTCACTGCTTAGAAACACCTTCTGGACTTAAATTCGTCATGAATACAGACAATCAAGCCCAAGGAGTACGCGATCTACTTAAGAAAATATATGCTGAGATTTATGTTAAATATGCTATCAGAAATCCTCTTTGTGGAATTGGTGAACCAATTACTAGTGAACTGTTTAAAAGCAAATTAGATGCTTTTATAAAACAAACTCCTATTCATGCAGTCAGAGCATCTTGATAAATAAGTTCTGATAGAAAAGTGAAAAAGACTTTGTAAATAATTTATTTGAAGAATTTTTATTCTTGTGCAATGTTGGAACGGAAATGTATACTAACTTCCTTCATATAATATTATTTAAATAGTGACAAATTAAGACCTTTAAGTTGTAATAAGTAATTTTTTTAAATGTTATTAATAAAAGACACTTCTCTTTTTTTGTTGTTCATATTAATAGAATGATTGATTATTGTATATAATATTTTGTTTGAAATATTCAATGGAGTATTAATTGAGAAAGGCTTGTTTAAAATAAAATCTGAATAAGTAAAAATTACTTTTTCATTCCAAGACCTAATGGCAAATTTTAAATGACAGGTCATTCAGTAAATTAAAATATATTAAACTAGGAAAAATACATTGTAGTTAATAAATAGTAATACATAGTAAGATCACAGTGTATTAAAGGGTAAAGTATAAATTTTGAACTCTGATTTTTGTTTCTGTACCTATTCCAAAAGCTGTTTGAGCACATTCTGAAAGCTATCCAATTCCACCCTAGAAGGAAGTTGTCTTGACATGGTTACACTCAAAAAATAGTATGCATTACTTGGGTAAGAAATATGAAAGAAGTCTGCTTACTTTTTTTTGAAAAATTTTCGTAAAATCTCTTGATTTTTGAACGAGTTGTCTTGATATACCTAACTTACATACCTACTCACAAAAATATGAACGAGTAATGATTTTTAACTGGTCAGGAATGATATTTGGATTGATTAGATATTTTAGCTGTGATACTTAAGTGAACATAATATACCTAAGGTTCAGATTCAGTTTAAACTCAGGGGTACACTCTCTCCCCCCCTGGTGGGTTCAGCATCTTATAGCGATGGGGGAGCTCGGTAATTCTGTGGTCCATCTGAGTCTCGGGGTCCGCAGTGGCGGTAGCCAGCAGAGCCGTTCAGCAGATCCGCTACTGGGACTGGAGACGCCAGGCGTGGGTCAAGCCTGGCGTCCGTTACCTCGGTCCCGACACACCACTTTCTGTTCCCCGCAGAGAATGTCAGTGCGATAGCATTTTCCTCAGCAATAAAAGGGTAAACTCTGTTTTAATTTATTTCTGTTACAAAAACTAAAAATACAGAGGCGATTTTCTTCATTTACTTTAGATTCCATTATTTATCTAATCTAAGGTTTTCTGCTTTATTTTTTTGTCTATGGTGTGGTCTATATAGCTATGAATGAAAGAAACCGAACAAACAACAACAAACAAACAATAATTTCGTAAGCCAACTACTAATTCCATCGTTATTTTGGTACCCAGGTACCTAGTGATTTATTAATTTTGTGAGGAACACTTTTTAAAATATATTGATCTAAAATTGTCCAAATACTATACGCCTGCAGATGATGGCGCTAGTTTTTGTTGATTTTAAACTGGAGAAATCTCTGGGATGAGTGAGACCGACGATACGGACGTTCTTCTGCTGATACCGCCCAATTTCTTCCTCGTCCAAAGTTCCGGGTCGGAGGATTCAATCCTAGAATCATCTAGGACCGTTGTACACAAACCGGTTTCTTGCACCGCCCAAGTGATTGGTAAATTGGTCGATCAAGTTCACTCGCTCGAGTCGAGGTTAGAAAGTTTGGAATTGAACTCAACAAGTGAGACTGTGTCTCTTGCACCACCACTTTCTAGGAGTAAACGTTGGGATACTACCGACAGCCTGGACAGCCGAAGTCTAGACAGCAAATACTTTACTTTTCCACGTAGACGTCGCCGGAAAACAGTGCGCAAAGAACAGTCGCGGGATCTGTCTCTAACTAGCTTAGATTCTGCTAGTATTAGCAGCAAACATATTCCCTCTCTAAAGTTAAAAGACAATTTTAAAGCTTGCACAACTAAACATACTGATTTAAATGACACAAGAAGCATGGATGGAGATATCAGCAGTATAGTATCAACACCCAGCAAAAAGAATGATAAACTTTTGCTTCACGAAATTGATGAGTTTCTGACTAAAGTTGAAGCGTATGAGAGTCCCGATATTAAATATAAGGATCAAGAAACAGGCCTCAGTCCAGAAAATGTTATAAAAGCCACTGGTGACTACATAACTCATAAATTAGATTCCAAGAATGTGGATGAAGTAAAACTGCCGAGCGGGCGTATTGTGTCCAGTAGTATTTTGGATAAGTACATTTACTTGGTCAAACATCAGCCTGGGACATTATCTCAAGCTGAGAAGTCTTTACCTAATTCTGTATTGCATAAAACTCCCGATGAAACATCTAATATAAGAATCCCTGAAAGTTGCAATAAAGAACCTTATGTTTCCAAAACTGACACAAGGTCTCCCAGTATGAGAAGGTTGAATTTTTCAGACAGTAAAGATGTGCAGCCTACTTCCACTCCTAAAAGGATGCCTCAGTCAAACCACCATGACTCATTCCGTCCAACTTCAAATAAAATATATGACCGTGCAACTAAAGTGTTAGAACAGTACAAAGCGCATAATTTAAGCAGGCCGGGACAGAGTTCTGTGGTAGACACAAGCTACTTAATGTCTCCAAAAAAGGAGGAATTCAAGATGCCTCAAATGAGACCTTATGCTTCAGAAAATAAAGAAACTTTAAAATTGGCTGCATTGCAGAACAAGCTAATTGACTCCATTGATACTGAACTGTTAAGTTTGAGTGATCTTTGGGGAGACAAAGGAGAAGGCAAGATTGATAGAGGAGAAAGTTTAAAGTTGGAAGAGGAAAGACTTAAAAGAGAGGTAACATTCATCATATTTTACATCAAAATAAAGTTTTGATTGCATTTAAAATGCTTTATTTTGAAATGCTGGTAGCATTTTTTTACACCTCAAGTAATGCACATGCTCAATTTATTTTAATTAAAATCTTTGCAGTACTAGTAAACAAATGTGAAGGACTTTTTTAATGATTGTTATAATGCCTCGAACGTTTGCGATTATGAGCACCTGACATTTTACATAGATAAAATTGTTCTTATGAGTAAGAAGGAGATCATTTATTTCCTTTAGATAGCATATCATTAAGTTTTTGACTAATTTCGATTCTGTTTTTATTATACATTTTTGTAATTTGGTCATTTACCATTGACAAAAACAAAATGACTTGAAGTCATTATAAATATGAATTCATAGAAATTCTGCAAGAAGGCCTAAATTGATAGTTGCTTTGCTGAAAATTAAAAAATCTTTAATTTCTAAAGACATTGCCGGAGAATTTCAAAAAACATACTATTTGGTTTATGACTAATATTGTAGTCATTCCTTCATGAGGAGTAATGATAAAATAAATAGAGGAAGTTCTCCTAAAACTGTCTAATGGTTGTCAAATTGAAATTCTTATTCACAGCACTGTGAAGCCATGATTCAGCAGCTCCAAAAGAAGATACTAGATCAGCAGGAGAAGCTGGCTGTGGCACTAAAAGTTGATCGAGCGAAAGATGCTGCCATTACGAAGCTACGGGAGGCTTGGCTTAAGATCACTGGTAGTTTAGACAAAGCTGAGGAACGGCACAGGAATGCACTGGATAAAATGGTCAGGGAAGTAGAGAACTTCAAGATGGTGGCTGATGAAGCACAAAAGGTTAATAAGTGCAACAATTTTATTTACTTGTAACTAACAAAACACCAACAAAAAATTTCCTGTCAAAACACGGTTATTCATAAATTTTCATTGAAATTACAACACCATATTGTCACAGGTTTTACTTTTCAAAATGTGGTTTCAAAATAGCTTTTCCTAGATAATCTATGTTTATAGAAATACATTCCGCATGCTGACGATGTTACATGAAGTCCTGTCCGTCTATATAGACTGTTCCTTGAAATTATTTGTATGCATTCAAAAGACTTCAGGTATTTTTTTTTAATATTACAGAAAACCAACCACTTTGAAGCAGAGTTATACAAAACATTGGACCTAGCACATGACTATCAAGAAAAGTGTAAGCAACTGACCCTTGAGAAGAAGAGGACGGAAGAGAGTATGGAAAAAGCTATGGAAAACCAACGTGACTTAATTGGTCATAAAGATAAGGAAATAGCAGTTCTAAAAGAGAACTATGACACTGTCATGAAGTTGAATAAACAGGCCACTGATTGTGTAAAGAATTTGGAAGACACTGTGGAGAGGGTAAATATAATTGTTTTTTATGCTGCCTTAAGAAATTATATTTAAAAATGTTGATGTAGGTCGATTACCAATTATTAAAACTAAAACTAACAAAAGCGAACTACGGAATTTACTACTTATCAAAAAATGTACTAAAAAGTTGTGATTTGTTTTCAAAAAGAATGTTTAGTTAGATACTTTGTCATCTTTTCGTCTCGTTTTCAAGCATGTGCTTGATGAGATGGGATGATTGCGTGTTTTTTTTTATTTATCAAAGGCGTTTGACTGTGTAGATCGTCAAACCCTGAATTTGAAGCTTCGGCCATTTATTGTTTCTGATTATGTACTTAGTGTAATTGAGTAATATTTATTTGTCCGAAAATGTCCATGGAAATGAAAAATGTCCATGGAATCAATTCGCCCGACGCCCCTATACTAATGGAACTGCCCCAGGGCTAGATATTAGGACCTTTGTCTTTTTCACTTTATTTATGTGCAAAATTACATTGGTCTAACTTAATTTTAGCTTAAATTATAAATTTTTTGCTTTATAGGAAAAACAGGAGCATGAGTTGACAAAAAGCAAAGTAAATGAGCTAGGGCGCAGAATACAATCATTCAATGAAGAAACATCCCTTGTACTGCAAGAGCGGGACCTGTTAAGGGAGAAAGTAAACGAGGAGCGAGCGAGAGGAAATATACTGGAGCGTCAGCTATGTGAGAAGCAGAACCAAACCAGCGAACTGCTAAAAAAATGTGTAAGTTCTTTGATGTTCTCAAAGATTTTGCATGTAGCCAATATAGATATTACATACATAATAGTACTAAGAGTAATTAATTTTACTTAGTATTTAAAGTCGAGTCCATATTAATTTACTTTCACGGGATCGACGTAACACAATGCTTTAAGAGGACAAGAGAGAGAAAAAAAAAATACTGGGGAATCGCACACATTTGCTTTCACTTTTCACACGGCACTAGGGGGGGGCTTATTAGAATGTGAGTACGCACAATAGGGACCACTAGACGCTTCTGGAGTAGCCGGGGCCCGCCGAAAAATAGAATTCCTCAACGCCGCTCTATCGATGTGGCGCAAAATCCAATTGGAGTGGCATTTCTTATAAAACTTGTAGGATAAGTATAGTATACCCACGAAGATAATCACCAAAATACATGTAAGGATGATATTGGTCCTGGTAACATGATACTCTAGATCTGTCGTTGATGCGCTGTTGGACCCTCCTACAGCGGTCTGTGCAATTATCACTCCTCCTTTTGATTTGCTGCTGCCCATGATGAAACGATATTTACTTTCTTACTTGATTTAATAGAAAAGAACTCGCAATAATTGTCCGACCCGGCGACGAAATTATCTCTGACTAATCTAGCCATTGTTCACTTTGATAAATTTCACTACATGTTAAACAGTTCCACTCCGTAATTAGGACTTAGCCGCGTCGTATTACCGCGCTCGTGAAGCCGAGGCATCCTGGCAGGGTCGCCATGTACGGGAGGAAACGGAGATCAATTCAAACAACAGAGTCGGGATACAACTGATCGTATATTCGATGTAATGTGTGCTTAAGTATTATTATAAAATGAGGTTACACGTGTAAGAACTATATATGACTAATAATATACTTATTACTACCCTTACACAACACACACACTCAAAAGTTTTTTTTTTCCAAGATAATGTATATTGCCATTGGAAAGAGCAGATCATGCACAACACAAGTACATTCTGACGGAGAAAACTGCTGATTTTATATTGATCAATAAAAACTCTTATTTTTATATTTATATGTTTCAGGACACACTTGATACTGAGGTGAAGACCCTTCGCAAGCATCTGGAACTGCAGAAGAATGAGCTGAAGGTCCACTATCAGAAACAGCTGGAAGACGCCGTCCTCGGCAAATTGCAGGAGTTTCAGCAGCAGCTGGATCGCGCTGAAAAAGATCTAGAGGCCGACTCCAAGACTAAGGAAACTGCCATCATTGATAGCTATAATAAGCAGATCGCGAACATTGAGGAGCAGTGAGTTTTAGTTTTTAACTCGTAAGGCTTAGGCCGCACTACGGCTAAACCGCCAGATTTTGAGACTTAAAGAAACTAATGGAAGCGACCGCACTGATGTTTTTTTTCGGTAGACAAAGGTTCCTAACAGACAATATAATCACTTTGCCCAAAAGTGTTATATCTAACCTACTTGATTAAAAAAAAATAGTCTTTGACACTGTTTATTCTTTGAGATTCAAGATGGCGCGTGCGGGTCCCAGCCACGTACAGATACTAAACAGATTGCCAGTTCAGCAATAAAATTTTAACAATTAATTTTTGTTCCAGACACAAGTTGGAAGTGAACGTCTTGGAGGAGAAACAGAAAGAGGAAATCAATTTGTATAGACTGCAGCTCGCTCAAGCTAGCGAAAAAATTGGGTTGCTTGAGGTAATATTGCTTAATCTTTTTTTAAGCTTCCATACTTTGACCTGTTTTTGTGTGTTTTTCGTGGATGATATGAAAATAGGTCCGGTAGTTGAGACAGACATAAGCGGTGGGGATTATATTTTAATTTTTAACTGAATTGTTCAGCAAACTATGTTATAAGATTGGGGTATTGAATTTTTACTATTAATCATATTAAGGGTGGTCGAAGAAAGTTTGAGAACCTTTGCTTTAAATTGATGCTTGACATGTCCCTTGATGCATTTTAAAATGTACCCTACGTATCGTGCTAGTGGTTGCGAGTTTAAATCCAACCAGAAGCAAACTTGTGTTTGTGCTGTTTAGAAAAGATGTTCATTTTACCGTTTTTGGTGTAAGACGTATTTATTTGAGCGATATTACCGAGTTTGAAAACGATATTATTAGCTGCACATAACAAGTTACTGAATGACGTTATCCTCTTAGATTAAAATATTTTATAACATTCATTATTATTGCAGTGGACGCTTTACATGTCTTCGGATACTGTGGCAAGTAGCTTAAGCACTTGTGATACAGAAATCTAAAACAACGGGTAAAAACTAAACGCCTTGCTTGCTTCCCCCATAAACAGAGGCTGAGTAACATAGCGCCCTCTGTTACCATTTAGCTTTAAAGCTTGCATTGTATAGACACCTGTATCGAATTACCTGATACTAGTCAATATTGTATTTAAAGTCTAAAGTCAATATTTTTTATTCATGTAGATAACATTAGTAATACTTATGAATCGTCTCTATTGTATAAAGCAAATAAAACTACCTCCGGTTCGGAAACTCAGCAGTTTTTTTACAAATGAAAGCTAAACTTATTTCTAATTTTGCACTGTAAAATAAAAAACCGGCCAAGTGCGAGTCGGACTCGCGCACCGAGGGTTCCGTACAAACCTGCAAGGTTTACAAAGTTCGTTCATTACGACAATCGAGTCATAACTATGGTATTTTTATTGCAAAATGAAATTCATAACATTACAATGGGGAAAGATGGAGGAGCATAAATATTTTGTAATGTAACTAAAAATTTAAGGTTTTCGGAATTTTTCCTTTATGTGTGCTATAAAACGTTGCTTCATGCCAAATTTCAAGATTCTAGGTCGACTGGAAGTACCCTTTAGGTTTTGATTCCCTTGCGAGTACTTGCGAGTTTCAAAATATGCAGCTTAAATTGCTGTTTCTTTTGATTGCGTTGATATAGAAGTTTGATTTTGTTACAGCTTAAAGGTATTATAGACCTGAGTATTTGATATGAATTTTAATTTAATACCTCTACGCGTTTATGAGGAAATGGGTAGTAAGTTTAAAATTATTAAAACAATATATATTATGTGATGTAACTAAAAATTTATGGTTTTCGTTATTTTTCCTTTATCTATGCTTTAAGACGTTGCTTCGTACCAAATTTCAAGATTCTGAGTTCACGGGAAGCACCCTGTAGGTTTTGATTCCTTTGCAAGTGTCGAAAATTTGCGGCATAAACGGCTGTATCTTTTGATTGCGTTGGCTTAGAAGTTTGATTTTTTCACAGCTTCAAGGGACAGTAGACCTGAGTAATTGATATAAATTTCAGCTTCATACCTCCACGCGTTCCTGAGAAAAAGGGTCTTGACAGACGGACGGACGGACAGACGGACAACAAAGTGATCCTATAAGGGTTCCGTTTTTTCTTTTTGAGGTACGGAACCCTAAAAATTAAAAATCTATTATTAAAAAAATAAATAAACAAAAGTATATTAATATTATGCCTCCTCCACACTACTCGCGGAATTGAACGAAGTTAGACGAATACCTATAGTGTAGAGAGTCACTTCGGCTCGCCTCGTCAAACGTCGGCTCCCCTCGGGCGACTTCCATTTGATGTCGGTTTTGCGCTCGAATCAAAGGGCCTGAGGTTGTTGTTGAGTTGAACGAGTGTTTAGAGTAGAGATGCAACGCATAGTTGTTTGGCCGGATATCCGGTCTCCGGCCGCCGAATATTCGGCCGGTCAAACGATACTTAAATTTTGGTTTATCGGCGGGTGCGTCGTCGGGTGTCAACCTATTACGTATTGTAGGTTCGCGCGGACCGTTTTCTAGCCAAGAAACGAGTTTTATTAAGTCATTGTGCGGAACTGTTTCGTATGCATTACACGTGCGCCCAACTATTTTGCTGAATAGATACGTTTCTTTTTATGTTTAATGTAGGGGTGTATATTGATAATTTCAATTTGTTGTTTTCTTATATACCTACTAACCATTTTTAAAGTTAATTACTAAACCAAACAAAATCACTAATCGGTATGCGGCCGGATAGTGCGCAACTATCCGGTATTCCGCCGGATAGTAAAATAATTGCCGGATAGGCCGGATACCGGATAGCAACCGGATATCCGTTGCATCTCTAGTTTAGAGTCACACTTCGCTTCGTCGGAGTTTGACGAGGTACTTCGCGAGTAGTGCGGAGCAGGCAGGCAGGTTATGTTTGTCCGCATTGTAGAGCAAGGTGGAAGGGTACCGGCGGCGGCGCGGGCAGCTGGCGGCGCAGCTGCACGGCGTCATGGAGGCGCAGTGGCGCCAGGCGCTGCTCATCCTCACCAGCGGACACCCCGACCGCGACAAGACCCGGGACACCAGTCAGTATACTCTGCACAATTGTATCATACTAACTAGTGGACCCGATAGATTCTGTCAATAAGATTTTACACGCTTCTCTTAGCTTCACTTGTAATTAACTGTATATACGCCATACCTAAGAAAATATTGGAATCTTAATTTCACCCACTTCCCAGTCTACGATTACGAAATGATTATCAGTAGGTAATTATCTTTATTAAATACTAGGTGACCCGGCGAGCTTTGTTCCGCCTTAGAGGCAATAAATGACTTTAAAAAAAGCAAAAACAAATTAATAAAAAAAGTTCCCTATGTCCTTCTCCTGGTTCTAACCTCCTCACCAATTTTCAGCGAAATCTGTCAGCCGTTCTTGAGTTATAAATAGTGTAACTAACACGACTTTCTTTTATATATATAGATTACCTATGTTTTAATTTGAAATAAAGCGTGGAGCGTTTATGTAATCTTTACTCTTTTTGGGCACAATTATAACCTTTTCGCATAGGTAATTATTATCGTTCATTACGAACAGTTATTGTTTATGTTTACCTTCGATCTAATGAAGATTCGGCAAAGGGAAATATCCTGAGTCATCAAACTAAATGTCCGAATTGTTTTGTAAGTTTTAGTGCGTGCTAATTAATAAGACAAATAAATTCAGATACCCGTTGAAATAGTCTTATGCCTGCTCGACACTGCTCGCGAAGTTACTCGGCGAAGTTCGCCCGAGGCGAGGCAAAGTATTGACGAGGCGAGCCGAAGTGCCTCTCTACACTATCGTATTCGTCTAACTTTGTTCAACTTCGCGAGTAGTGTGGAGCAGGCATTACAGACGAGTCTGTATTTGTTGATCCTTAGTGTCCCTCTCTGTGTCGACGCCTGTGGCTCAAGACTACGGGCCGCCCAAGATCCCTCCGCTGGGCGCCGCCGCGTACGAGCGGCCGGGGCAGATGTTCAACTTCGAAGGCCTTAGCGACCACGAGCTGCAGCAGTATGTCAAGCTGGTAACATTAGCTTTTTTGTCTTTTTTTTGGCCTAGAACCAACTACGGGTTTACTTTGAGTCGTTTTTTCGTCGTTCACGTACTCTTTCTTTTTTTTTTTTATAATGCACTTCAAGATTGACCTCATCCCACCTGATGTTAAGTGGTAATGAGGTACTAGCTTACGGGCAACAAGTACAGCATAATAAATCTGTTACTGGACGTGTCATCCTTACCTTGAAGGCTTGACCCCTGTTACTAATGTAGCTCCCCCCAAGAGCTCTGTAAACCTTACTCACACGCAGTAACACAACAACACCGAAGTGGTTGTTATTTGGCTGCGGTCTTCTGTAAGGTGGAGGTATTTCACCAGTCGGGCTGCTCCAGTTCGAGCGATAAATCGCTATGCCCTACCTCTCTTACAGATTACTCTGGCAGATTTATGCGTTAAATGCGTGTAATTCAGCTTGTATAACCTAGTAAGACCGAATGTCCTGTTAAAAGCCAATGATGATTAGGGTTCCGTACCCAAAGGGTTAAAACGGGATCCTATTACCTAAGACTTCGCTATCCGTCTGTCACCAGGCTGTATCTCAAGAACCTATATAGAGTTGAATTTCCACAGATTATGTATTTCTGTAGCCACTATAACAACAAATACTAAAAATAAAATAAAATAATTATTAAAGAGGGACTGCCATACAACAAAAGTATTTTTTGGGAACTAAATAAAAGGTTACAATATTGCGTCTAATGTTGAACAGATAATGGTACGGAATCCTTTCTGCGCGAGTCCGACTTGCACTTGGCTGTTTTTTAAATAATATAAGTAAATACTAATTTCCTGTTCCCAGCTTCTAACAAAACCTCCTAACTTGGAGGGCGGTGGCGACAGCGTCGGACTTCAGCGGGACCACGCTGAAGAGCCCACCAGCGACCGGCCGGACCCACGCGAGCCCCGTGACCGTTCCAAGCGGAACCTTGGGATTAGTGCCAAACCGCCTTGGAAGGCTTAACACTAATTATGAATGTACATCATTGAAACAGGGTTCCGGAAACCTGTTTATTGTATTCTATACAGTATTTGGGGCTGTCCATTAATCATGCGATGTTTTTATTGACTTTTTTTACCCCCCTCACCTATATTATGAAACCTCCCACCCCCCTTTCGAGTTTCGCATAATTAAGGACGGCCCCTTATGAACAATTTGCCGTACAGGGGCAGCTTATCAATATGTCAATAATTAAATAAATGCTTCCAAATTAAGCCGAAATAAGACTGGGAAGATTATAGACTTGAATCAATTTGGCCGGAATATTCATAATTCCTTAATATGTTTTCAGGTTGGCAGATCTTTTTTGAGAATTTTTATAAATGGTAAAACTTACATTTTTCAGCTTAATAATATAGGCGACATTAAATGGTTTTTGTCTATCTGGAAGACGCACTCATATGTTCTTATAAAGATAACCTTTCTGTCAAAGGCAGGCCTCAACTAAATGCATAATTTTAGTGATTTAATTTTATTCATATTTACGAAGAAAAGACTTGATACTCCCACCACTCCACTTGATATAAACAATGAATCTGTAGTACAAAGTAGTTTTAGTTCAAAAATATTTGTTACATAGATACTCTAATAATTTATATTAATTCCTCTAGGTGCTCTTTTGCCTTGTATAGTTTAATAGATATACATATAACTTAAGATTTTCTAAGAATGTTTTTAAGATTATTGTTTTATTGTATGTACTGTTATTCAAACTAGCTAGACATTCCCTTTATATCATACTCAATTTTAATAAATATTTAAAATAATGTATGTTTGTTTTTTGTCTTGAGACTCCACACATACCAATGCATCAAGTTTTCTTAAATAGGGAGTTCTGAACTCCCTTTCCGGTTTTCTTTCTTGTAACTTGTTGCAACATTCCTATGCTACATAAAGATTAAGAAACCAAAAAGCAAAGTATCATATGTTCCTTTTATACTGATATACATATATAGATATCTTGATAACAGATATATAAATGTAGGTTGCTAGGATGCTGGATATACAAAAATGAGATCAGACCTTTCTAGCAGATCGGTTTTTTTTTATTGTAGCGCAGATTATTGGCTCCTCCGAGCCTGATGGTAAGCAAGAGAGGAACCCACATCGCGATGACAACGGATTTGATATCAAAATATCCTATCCGTTAGCATCGCCATACTGGCCCGCAAGATGTTTCTTCACGCTCCTTTTGAAGGAATCTATGTCAAAGGAAGGAGGTAACCATAGATATATTATATTCCTTATTCTAAGGAGGTAACCATGGACCTAATATTTATTATACTAAGTCCATGGAGGTAACACATGAGCCGGCAACGAGTTCCACTTCTTTATGGTCCGGCAAAGATAAGAGTTACCGAACTTTTTTGTTCAAAATAAAATTTGTGAATGCATACGTAATTTCGGGACTTCTTGAATGCATCTGTTTAAATAAAACGTCATTTGCGCTAACGACATCTGTCACCAAATAATAATCGGATACACAAAAAAATAAGGGACCTGATGAAGGAAAATTCATTTGATATTGGAACTCTTTACACACTGATAATAAAAAGAAAGTCTTAAGTTTATTGTTATTACTTTAGAATAAGGAAAGTAATTACTATGTTTGCGTGTGGCATTCAATGAAAATACAAACCAATAGGGCGGATTGAACTTGGTTTTTCACTACCCTCCGAGTTTAGTTCATTATGTTAAGACGCAGTAGTTACATTTCGGATCGCATATTAAGAGCACGTTCGACAGCTATCGTCTGTTGCTTTTCGTTTGAACCCGTGCTAACTTGCCTAAGCATAAACCTGGTGTATGTACCATATCCTTTTATGTGCTTCAATTAACTTGCGAATACAAATTAGTAGAGTCCAGTTACTATTTTTGAGTTTTATTTCATTAATATTCAAAGAGTTGGTTCACCCCTATTACCTGTGAGTAATTGAAACTGAGAGATATCAATAGTGCTCTCACTAACATTTATTATTTATTTATTTAAAAACTTTATTGCACAAATAGGTACAACAGGTGGACTTAATGCTAGGGGCATTCTCTACCAGTCAACCCTTGGGTCATGCAGATAGTTTGTATATGGGTGCGGTAACATGGGAGAAAAAAAAAGAAATCATTTTAAACAACAATTTATTATCTCGGTACGGTGATTGTGACGATAAGCGATGAACGTGTTAGAGATAATGAACGTATGCAGAAATTATGTGCATAACGGTACATCTCTGATTATCTATTTCAGGGACCTGTCATCGGGCATTTGACCTCTGACTGACAGATAATATAATAATTTGGGATATTTTGACCGATTTAAATAGGATAAGTGACTCTGTAGTACATAATTCATTGAAAGTTCCAACCTTTCCAAATTGAAGTCAACGCTTTGTAACGTGTCATCCCTTTTTATACAGGCTTAGATTGTAACTAATGTATGTATGATGCTCCTTTCTCTATACGTATAAAAACGTTAATGAACGCCTCCCCCAGGGAACACAACTACAAATGGTTGGGACCAACTGAAAAAACAGCTTTCGTAGCGACCAGTTTCTAGGATACTACAAATTCAAGAATAATTTATTTCTAATTTATAACTACGTAGGTACTGTGTAGTCTAGTTTTAATAAAGTATCCTGCTTAAGTTTTGCTGTGAGTGTGATTTTTCACTATTGTTCTTAGATTCAAATCTTACTTATCAAATTGAACATTTTGCTTTTGCTTTTATTATGAACATATGACTCCGTTCTAAAACAAAAAAAAACAATCACATAATAAATCTTGTTGTATCCGAACGCTCCAAGAGGGGCGTAAAACAATCCGCCATTTTGTCCCTATGACATTTTATGAATTTAAGATTTTATTAGTTTGTTACCCGTAAATATCCTAAAAATCCCACTTCAAAAGTGGTTTTAGTGAAGCTGTGCAGTGTTTCAATAGCCTGTGATATTTGTGTCTAGATTTATTTTTGTTTACGTTCATCTTGACGTTTTTAGTTGAACGAACTTGACGTCGAATAAAGAACTCTAGATAATCAAAATGGGCACAAGAGAGGACGAATACGATTATTTGTTCAAAGGTAAGGTACTCCTTTATAATTCCTACAAAGCCTCTACACATTTCTGAATGAAAGTTGAATTAGTTCAACTTTCTTTTTGAGCCATTGTTTCGGCTCTCAATGACGTAGAAAAAACGACCTATGTTACTATTTTCTCCTTTGTTTTGTATTACAATTAGTCGTAAACATCTCGAGACTAATCGGAATCAGTATTCAGTGTTTTGGAACAACGGCTTTATGGGTTTTTATGTTTGTTATTTCATCAGCTGATTGGCTAGGTAGTATCGATTTCGCGTAAAGTTTAGTTGTTCATGAGTCACCTTTCAATTGATCTGCATGATATAATCACTAAAATTTAGTTCCTTCTCCTAATTTTCTTAAACGCATCACTTCAACTTTGTATTTACTACAATTCAAGGATTTGTTTATGAGTGTTTTTCTTTGTTTCAGTTGTGCTAATAGGAGATTCAGGGGTTGGTAAAAGCAGTCTTCTATCTCGATTCACTAGAAATGAATTCAACCTAGAGTCAAAATCTACAATAGGTGTGGAATTTGCTACAAGAAGTATAGAGGTAAATATTAATAAAACCCTTTTGTTCCTGTATTAATTGGTACTAATTGATAACACCTTGTGTCAATGCCTTTGTTTGGATTGTATTTTCTACTAACAGATTTAATTAACCTTTTTTTATTTTTGCAACATGAATTGACATAACATTCTCACTTAAAAAATTGTTATGTGTGTATTCAAATTGTATGCTTAGGAATTGCAACCATTCACTTCTGACATATTGTGTAATTTCTTAATATACTTTCACTATTTTCATATTAAGAACATTAGAAAATTTGCATGACAATAAAATTTTCATATATTTTGTCTTTGTAACAAGAATGGTATGTGTTTTTGTGAACATGTGTACCAACTTGTTTGTTGGTTATTGTTTTACATCGTGATACTAGTGTTGATGGAAAAATCCAGTTGCAGGCCAACAAAATGGGTAAATTTCCTCTTCTGTGATGAATTTTGGCACAGCTTCATTTAATGAGATTGCTCAGCTGGGTGTGTGATTATTAGCATTTTACAATACCTACTCAACTGATTATTAACATTTTTACAATAATTGATGATGGGAAACTATAAAGTACTATTATAATACTCAGGCCAAAATATTACAAGGTGTAATTTCCATTCAAATGCTAGGTATTAAATCTAAGTCAAAGTAATTGTGCAACATAATTTTACGTTTTTTATAATTTGAACCAGTTATTCTTAAGATACATTATAAACAATTGTTGCATATTTTATTCAACTGTAGTTAGGTGATTATTTATGCTAAATGTTGCACTTTAATTCAGCTTATCAATGGTGCATTTTTTAACTAGGTCAGAGTCGGGCTTTGAAGGCCGATTTCAATTGCATTTCTTTCTTTCACACAAATAAGTATATTATTATATGTAATGTTGATTCAAATTCTTTGTAATTAGAAAATTTATAGTTTTTTGTTTCTTTATTGCTTAGGGTAAAATCTAGTTGCTCCTGTTTTAGAAATAACTTCAAATTACATAATATAAAAAGTAAGTTTATTTGTTAAATAAGTACTTAAATATATAGGTTTATTGTCCTCAATTTTTAAGTAATAAACAATCTTATTTATTTATGTATTAAAATTTTAATGCACATATTTAAAAAAAAAGGTGCACATTTGTGTTACATTGTCTACCAGTCAATCCCACAGAATATTGAGCCTTTAACTAATTATATTAATATAAGTCCAAAGTATTTATTGTGTTCATGAATGTAAAAAGCACAACACTAACAGTAAATATAATCAAAATAAATATATTAACAGAATTGATGTATACACACAATCTTCCAGACTATTGGGCATTTTTCCAGATGTCTCAATTTTGGGACAACTATTCCTTATCATGAATTGATGCCTACTCCATGTAAATTATGTTTTAGGATAAAGACCCTGTTAAAAAGGACAAAAACAGGAAACATACACCTACATAAAATTATGATCACACATAGCCATCCTATGCAATCAGACATGTGTCTGGATAGATCAATAATATGCATTTCACCTACCAAACTACAGAAGGTATCTGCTTTAATGCAGCCTTTAAACTATCCAGTGTGGCTATCAAGGTTTTACCATATAGATAACTGTGTGAATGTGTTGTAATCTGGCATTAAGTTTATCCTTACAATTGGCTACTTTCCACTAAGAACAAATCGGAAGGATAATAGTTTCTAATGATAAATTAAGATATTTAGATAAGGAAATACGAATTTCAAGAACATAAATATCAAAGATTATTAATATTTTTAGAAAAGAAAATCCAATAACATAGGCATTACGTCACGTGACTGAAAACGCCGAGCAGAAAGTCACAACGTCACAGCACCCGATATGTCATATTTTAGGGGTGTCCACTCTGTAACACAGATTAATAATGAACGTACTATGGATGTTTTCGATTTGAAAAATCGGAACGCGAAGTCGATTATTTTTGAAACATCGTCTAAAAAAATCGATATTTTTGAGTATTCATAATTTTATATTTCCATCGAGACGCCCAGTTCGCAACGGGCTGTGCAGCAGAAATCGTAATATTTTAATTTCAACTATTCGAAAAACCCAAATATTTTACGGAACCCTATTTCTTTTCAAAATGAGTTTCGGATATTATCGATTATTTGTGTGTACTATTTAGGTTATTGACTAGCATATACTCATAAAAAGATGAAGTATTATTGAATGATCAGATATTAATAGTAACGTTTAGCGTATGTATCGTCAAATTTGTCGCATGAGATGACAAAAAATCCAAATTGTTGATTGTTTCGTATGATATTATATTTAACGCATAATTCGTAATTTACGCTCGTAATTTCAAGTTTTCAGCCAATCGACAGGACGCTCTGAATATTAACGATTTTTAATACATCAAAAAATAATTGTCTAATAAAATTAAGAATATCGAGAAAAAACATCATAAGGCATCCATCGAACAAACTCGATATAACAATCTATGATCAATGACAGCCCTAATCTTGCTAGGGTGCATTGACGTCATTTTAGGCGCCATGACAGCTTAGAGCGTTTTCGTGGGAAATTTAAAGAGATTTTTTAAAATGAAAAATACATGTAGTAAATATATATTTTTTTGTGAAATATACTTTTCATGCGATGAAATGAGTATCAAGGTTTACAATTAACAAGATTTCAAAATTTTGTCAAGTAGCCAATTAATTACGATACAAATTATGTAAGCACACCCAATGTATGCCCGCAACCAACCCATAATTAGATTATGATCAAGCCATCCTAAAATATGTTGAAACAATTAAGGTCAATTGACATGGCATTTCATAGCAATGTTCACACTGACTGTTAATACAATGATATATGCTTCCTAGTGTTTATTTTTGTTATTTAGGTAAATATAATGAGTAATGATTCATCAAATACCAATTTAGTGAGTACCTATTTCACAAATCTGAATCAGTCTTACTAGCAAAGTGTAATATTACTTTGGAAAATTAGAAATGCAAATAGTTTAGTAGTCTTAGATGTTTTTTTATAACTATTATTTTGTCTCATATTATGTACTTTGATTTGAAAACAGTTTGATAAGACATATTGCTTGTTAATACATTTTTAGAAAAAATATCTCTGTCAAAAATAATGATTTAAGTATTTAAGATTAAATGTACATATTTTCTTTTTTAATTTTTTAGAAGAAGGATAAGTTGTTTCTTTTATTTGTATTTGATATGTGTGTAATGCATTAAGTATGCTTTATCAAATTATCACTTACACAATCTGTTAGATACTGTTTTATTATTTCGTCCTATGAAACTTAGATATTGATGTATGAAATAGTTTACATCAGTATTTCTTTTATCAGTTTTGTATTACAATGACTCACATTTATTTATTATTAATTTTATTTGACATTTGTTAAAAGGAGTCAGAAAAGGCAATCTGATGATATTCATATTGACAAAGTTTCATTTATGATTAACGAGCTGTGCCCGCGACTTCGTTCGCGTGGACTACATCCTTTCATGGTTGGTTTTACCACTTTCTCCCCTAATATTCGAAACAAAAAGTAGTATATATTTTAATCCAAGTTTTGAGCTATATTTGTGCCAAATTTCATATATCTAACTTCAAAAATAAACATTTTTCCATATAAACTTCCAAAGGTGGTATTACCCCCCTCCCGCCTTATTATAGGAGTGTAAAAGTTATACAGCATAGTTGCATGGCATTTTACCTTGGTTCAGCTTGGTGAGGTTTAATCAGTTTAAATTTATAGCTTATTGGGTCAGATGTAGATGGTTTTATTTGCTTGCAGAACTCTTTTGATGTTTATTACAAGTTATATTCTAGTAAATCATAATATGACTAATTTCAATTGGTAAATTGTAAGAATGTCCATCTCAATTTCTAAGATATTCCTTGTTAGTTACATGATAATTAAGAGTTCAAAGAAATTTTTAAGGTATTATGTACTGACTTCTGAAATTAACAATGATTAATGGATATGGATATGAATACGTGAAGCACAAGCAACCACTAGGATTATTTCATCTATCTGTCTCGCTCAGGTCAGGTCTAGTAGGAACAGATAATTGAAGTAATGATTATGTACACACGAAAGCATTTCAGACTACACACTTTGGAATTTGTGTCATAAGAACTAATATCTGTTTAAAATCATTTAAAGGGTCAAAACGCGACACCATTTTTAATTAGTAGTTAATACGAACTACTTACTGCCCGACGTTTCGGTTAGGTTGTACCAACCGTGCTCAAGAGTTGACTGTATCAGCTCCTGACCACGGTTAAAGTTAAAGTTTTTATTAAACTAATATCTGACTGCAAGTGTTTGCCTTGCTTGCTTGCTGTCGACCGTACATACAAAATAAGCTAGGTATATGCAGCGAGGAATAAGGAGGACGTAAGCGTAAAATTATCAGTCCTAGTGACTGCTCCCGTTGTTGGAGAGATTAAGGAAGGAGGTGGTGGATTGATGAGTGGGGACTTGTGTATCGAAAATAATTCGATTATAATAATAAATAAATAAATGCGCCAGATCATCACACCAATCGCCTGGTCTCAAACTAAGGTTTTCCGCTGTACTATGAGCACCAGGCGACGGATACTAACTGGGGGAGTCATCCCAGCACACCCAGACCCAAGTCAATTTAGATAAGCTCGTTTCCCAAATTGGCCCGACCGGGAATCGAACCCGGGACCTTTAGCGTTTTGGCCGCGTACCTTCTTAGCCACAGCGCCATCGAGGTCGTCAATTCATCGGCTTTTCCTTATACTGCCCTCACCGAATCATTTGAGGTTGTAGTGAGCGTGTTCTCATGGACCGTTTCGCTTGCAGGTGGACGGCAAAACTATAAAGGCGCAGATATGGGACACGGCGGGCCAGGAGCGGTACCGCGCTATCACGTCCGCGTACTACCGGGGCGCGGTGGGCGCCTTGCTCGTCTACGACATAGCGAAGCACCTCTCGTACGAGAACGTGGAGCGGTGGCTGCGCGAGCTGCGCGACCACGCCGACCAGAACATACTGATCATGCTCGTCGGCAACAAGAGCGATCTTAGGCATCTCAGGTAACTGTGTATACATCTCGGGTGCCGGAATGTGGATCCTGGTCAGACACAATAGGGTAGACAATTAATTAAAGAGAGGTAGGGCATTGCGATTTATCGCTCGAACTGGAGCAGCCTGACTGGTGGAATACCTCCACCTTACAGAAGACTCTTTTTTCACTTCGGTGTTCCTGTGTGTGAGTAAAGTCTCCAGAGCTCTTGGGGCTGCTACATTACTAGCAGGTTCTTGAAAGCAAGTTTTTATGTCAACAAACACTGTAGGTACAATAGAAATTGAAGCGTGCAGCTTGGAACCAGAGAAGGTCGCAGTTGCTTTAAATTACAATTATTCTTTTGTAAGATGCCACGTGGATTTCTAAGTAGCAAATATCACAAAATACACTCTAGTGGTTTATTCTCGATTCGACGTTTTTTGTTAGATAAATGAAGTAGGTAGGTCGAATAATGTACAGACAGAAGCACGTCAGACATACACTTTTGATTTCATGTCCACCGTCGTTATGTCGTGCGCATAAATTCAAATTCAAATTCAAATATTTTTATTTCAAAAGAATATGGTTATAAAGATCTTAAATCTTAAAATTATGTTGCTCACATACTCTGCCATTAGTGGCGTAGAAATTATAGGAATTAAGCATTTTATTTAACATTTATTGGCATGGTAAACAGTAATTAGGCACAAGGTTTAAGAAATACATATTAAATCAATTAGTTCTCTTTAGTCGTCTATCTCTAATTAGTCACTAATATTAAACATTGAATAATTCAGTTTCATGTCAAGATATTCCTTGTTAAATAAATATAAGATAAGATATATATATCCCTAAATATAAGATGTAATATCGAATCGTAAAACACGACTAATTTTAAACGTCAAATGTTCGTAACAAAATTACTTATGCCCGGTTCCAATATTTGAAAAACGATCCGTTCTTGCGGAACAATCACTTCGGTGGTGTTGTGTTTCCGCGTGTGAGTTAGGTTTCCAGAGCTCCTGGGGGGTGCTTCATTAGTAGCAGGGGTCAAGCCTTCAAGGTAAGGGCGACAAGTCCAGTAACAGATATATTATGCTGAACTTGTCACCTTTAAGCTAGGACCTCATTGCCACTTAACATCGGGTGGGATGAGGTCAATCTTGAAGAGTAATATAAAAAAAAAAAAAAAAAAAAGCAGTCAAATTCATTAGTATCCACAGCTGGTCGCTAGTTATTATTAACAGAGACTTACTTATTCACAATCTTCCTCGCCCTCCCACACCGCTCACGTAGGTTTACCTTGTTTCCAGATCCATCCCGACAGAAGAAGCGAAGGCGTTCGCGGAAAAAAACGGCCTTAGTTTTATTGAGACGTCCGCTCTCGACTCAACTAATGTGGAGCCAGCATTCCAGAATATTCTCACTGGTGAGTTGGAACATTATTAATTACTAGCAGTCCTGGCGAACTTCGTTTCGCCTTAGAGGATTTCCCGCGCTATTTTACCAAGGATCCCTAATTTTGTAGCCTATGTCAAATTGGGAGAATGTAGCATTCTATTGGTGAAAGAATTTTTTAAATCGGCCCAGTACTTTTTGATATTAGTATGATAAATAGAACTTTTATGCTCATACCGATAGGTTATGTACTAATTGTTTGCCATCTCTGACTATAATCAGATCCAATTAATATTATAAATTTGAAATTTTTATAAGTTAGTTACTCTTTCACACGAAAATTACAGATTTGGATAAAATTTGATAGTAAAACAGGTTAGACCCTCGATTTCAAGTCAGGCGTGAATGAGTTTTTCATTCTCAGCCGGCTTGTTGTACTGGCAATGTTTGAACAACGAAAGATGGAAGATCGTCTTAATAATGAGGCTAAATATCCGGAATCGTTTGAAATTAAAACCAGATAACATTTAGTAGGTAAAATTGCGATGCAACTAAATAAATAAGGACTTTTGTTGCTCATTGAAATAAATATAAACCATAAATGAGCAACGTTAAACATTACAGCGACCGGTTTTGTACCCAGATTAATTGGCTACTTTCCACTAAGAACAAATCGGAAGGATAATAGTTTCTAATGATAAATTAAGATATTTAGATAAGGAAATACGAATTTCAAGAACATAAATATCAAAGATTATTAATATTTTTAGAAAAGAAAATCCAGTAACATAGGCATTAAGTCACGTGACTGAAAACGCCGAGCAGAAAGTCACAACGTCACAGCAGCCGATATGTCATATTTTAGGGGTGTCCACTCTGTACCACAGATTAATAATGAACGTACTATGGATGTTTTCGATTTGAAAAATCGGAACGCGAAGTCGATGATTTTTGAAACATCGTCTAAAACATCGATATTTTTGAGTATTGATTATTACTCCTAATTTTATATTTCCATCGTGACGCTCAGTTAGCAACGGGCCGTGCAGCAGAAATCGTAATATTTTAATTTCGTCCACCATCACCACCATACTTAAACTGCACTTAGTGATGAAATAATTTATATTGATAAGGATTAATAGCATGAAAATAAATGCGGTTTAATGTGGTCCAAAAAATTCAAGATTTCTAATAACAAAATGGTTGTTGTGCCTCACTCGACTTATGTAGATAGGTATAGTGTGTCGCGAACTTTTTTGTAGATAGTTATAAGATCTACAATTAATTTGAACATTTCATGATTCTATCTTTTATAGTTTAGGCAGCGTAGGTACGCAAAATAAGTAACCTGTCTGGTTGATTTTAAACCATGTGTCCGAAAAAACCAAATATTTTACGGAACCCTATTTCTATTTAAAATGAGTTTCGGATACTAGTGTACAATTTAGGTTATTGACTAGCATATACTCATAAAAAGATAAAGTATTATTGAATGATCAGATATTAATAGTAACGTTTAGCGTATGTAACGTCAAATGTGTCGCATGAGATGACAAAAAATCCATATTGTTGATTGTTTTGTATGATATTATATTTAACGCATAATTCGTATTTTACGCTAATATACATCGCATGAAATATACTTTTCATGCGATGAAATGAGTATCAAGGTTTGCAATTAACAAGATTTTAAAATTTTGTCAAGTAGCCAATTAGTGTCATTCAACCAATATAATAAATATCTTAATATGTCAAAATTAAACTGTATTTCGCTTGGTTACGCCGTCACGCGTGAACGGCTGAACTAATGTTATGCAACTTTTTTTGTTGTTTTTGTCATCGTCAGGAGAAGGTTCTTAAGAAAGAAAATAATTAAATAGTCGTCGTTAAGTCAGGACAACGTCTGCCGGGTCAGCTAGTCTACTATATAAAAATAAGTCGGGTTTTCCTTCCTGACGCTATAACTCCAGAACGCACGAACCGATTTCCACGGTTTTGCATTCGTTGGAAAGGTCTCGGGCTCCGTGAGGTTTATAGCAAAGAACATTCGGGAAAAAATTTAACAGAAAAGCGGGGAAAATCCTCTAAGGCGAAACGAAGTTCGCCGGGACCGCTAGTATTATATAAAAATCAATGCCACTTTTCATTGTAATTTTATACCTCGAGAACAGGCTCACTTATCCAAACCAAATGTTTAGGCTTTGTTCGGACCATTTAGTAGATGGCTCATGTGAAGTTTGCACAAAATCGGTCGAGCGGTTCGTTCATTTTTGTGACAAATGAATATGCGTGCAAAGCCGCTAGTGTTCTATAGTGTTAGTGTGTTCTATAGTGTCTAGAACCAAAAGGGACATGTGCTCAATACCGAATGCTCTTTCATTGAGCAATCTAATACCATCGTAGTACGAATTACAAACGTGTAACCATGCACTTATCAGTGACATAGTGATCTCGATTTGTCACAGATCGATAACACGCTCGTTTCTAACGCTAACGTTGTAAGTACGTTTTATGATCTCAAAAGATAATTGCGTAATGCTTGTAAATTACGTCTTGTAATATTTTCACGTGCGAAATGTTGTACTTGTATCATGGAGATGTACCTACCCAAAAATACAGAAGATAATTTGTATTTTTGTACGCTGTTCCTTTAACTTTTTTTCATTTGCATTGTCTAAATTTAGTGACATTTATTTAGAGCATCGCCTACTTTTAGTTTTAGATGAAAAGGTAATCTCGACATTAGGCCCTAAACTTAACAAAGAAAATTTGGCGGCTTAAGAACATCAATCAGTAAGGTTGGTCACTTACCTTAGACCTCGCTATCAATATGCATTGGGCCTGCGTGTTGTATGATCCGTTCCATCTCTAGTTGAGATGTGGCCTTGTGTCCATTATTTTTCTTACTTTCTTTACTAATAGTTGCCCGCGACCTTTGTACGTCTGTTAAATGCTAAGTATATTTAGTTGTCTTAAAACAACCAAAGGTTACACCATATCCACGCTTGGCGACGTATTATTTTTCGCATCAATAAAAGTATTACTAAAGTTTTTAATAACGTCAATAAGCATTAGACTGGGGTTTTGGAACTTTATTAATTAAGTACCAACATCACCAACCGTTACTGACGGCTTAACAGATAAAATTAAGCTAGTGCAACTCGCAAATTAGCTGATTTGTCATTTTGTTTTAGCAGGTTCTACGCAATCTCAATTAAAATCTTGTTCCCACGCGCTTCAAGGGTATCATGCGGATAAAATGCACAAGAATGATAAATAAAGAGCGATAAAACTTATCAGGCTAAACTATTATGACGCGATTATGTTTGACGCGCATTTAGATTTGGCGTTTTTATCAATATAAGAAGCGTTTAACAGATATTAATGAACTGTTTATGGGTAGATAAGTGACCGGGCGGCTCAAGTCAGTAACCGAAGTTTTCGGTCAATGCCCATCGCTGTCTTGTTTGGGCTAGAAGGATAGATAAGAATAGAGATATGTAATAATATTAGGTAACGCATCAATAAGATGTCTTTCCCCTTTCTCATTATTTTTCTAACCGTTTAGTGTTTATGTATATGATCAGGTAGCTACCAGATTTCATACAAATCCATTCAGTAGATTTTCCATGTAACAATTATCCATAAATTCGTACAAAATTAGTAAAATTACTTTAAGTTTAGCTCTATCCAAATCCGCGTTACATTTGTGGGGTCTGCGGGGTGTTTAATATGAGAATAAAATATTATTGTTACATTTGAACTAAACGAAAGGATGTTTTTCTTTTTTTGTTTATGTTTGGCGACCAGTTACCCTACGGTTTTTTTAGTACCCCGGTATTACATCTCTTATCCGCAATCTTTAAACTAGAGAATTAAGAAATCGGAAAATACTTGTTTTGTATCTTTCATATCTGCAAAGTAAGAAAGAGGTAGAATAGTTTACGAATTCAATTCCGTTTACGACGTTCTATGAATACCCCCACTGGCCACCCAGATCAAAATTGTATGATTTTTTTGTGTGATAAGGAATATTTGTCTCTCTACAAAGACGTAACTGTCAGGCTCGACTTCCTTTTTAACTTCTCTAAAGTAGAATAAGGGACAATATGATAGGTACTAGAAATTCTGTGTCATACCATCAAATAAAAACAGTAGCAGTGGGCGTCGATTTGAAGAAGCGCCTGCTAAATCAAGTTTATTGACCCTTCAAATAACAGCGTCATTAAATCAATAACATTTAAAAGACGTGCAAACAGACAGATCGCTCGACTAACGTAAAAATACATTTTTGAAAACAATTTAATATGGATGCAAACAACGTGACGTAAGAAAGAAGAACGGTTCATAGTGATTAAAAACTTAGTGTGCATATTTCTATTTAAACGAAATGAATGTGCGTATATTACAGTTATGTCATGTAACATGCAACGTACCATTTAGTTCTATTTATAGTTCAGTGGCGTCCCTAATATGTTATGTGGATGTCCGGTCAGCTTGTAACGTGTGCCTTAATCTCATTTCATTACCATGGGTTCAAGGCGGGTCGTTACCGTCCTTTTGTACTCGAGGGCTGTCAACCTTATGACTAGTGGGAAAAATAATTGAGTTATCTAATATGTAGGACGTGACGTAGAGACTGTACGGATCGGTTTTTAAGATTAAGCTGGATTTTCATTTACTTAGATTTATATACATACAGTGGATGAATCAAAATCAATTTACTGATAAGAAGTAGAATTTCTATCCATTCATAAATCATGAGTGTTATGGGCTTTTACAGGGGCACCCGGTTCTCCCTTGCCTTGGCTTGAGTTTCCGAAAAATAAATATTTTGTTTTTATTTTACCTTGCCGATTATTTTATTTATTTAGTTTTAGAACACTGCAAACAAACTGCTGCGCTCTTGTATTGTTGTGGAACGTAAATTATCTGATTTGGCACTAAACCCAGAACCTAGGCCAGTCGGACCAGGCCAGACTCCGTTCATGATGAGTGTTAAAGGACTTCTCACATTGATGTGATCCGCCCATATTCAACTCGTCAGTGTCAATTTAATGGTAACGTCACTTGCTACAACTTGATTGTGCCTTGGCACTAGCATAATACCTACTGATTAAAAACGGAACATGTAAAGCGACCCGCATCCTATCGTCAAATTAAGTTAAACAAAAGCACGTCAAACTATACACTCTATACTTACCGATCTTATGTCGTACTAAAAAACGCTAGTATCAAACTGCGTGTTTACCTTGATGTGCCGTTGACTGTACACCAATGTTTGCGCAACTGAAGTAGTATAGTTCCTATTTAACGCAAAAAATTGTTTCGAAATAAATTCTAAAGCGATGCACCTGCTTAAGTTATTTACAGACTAAAATGTGTACGTCAGACTACACATTTTGGGATTTGCATCGTCCTTATGTCGAGCGCATAAGAGCTTATATCGAATTGCAAGTGTTTACCTTGAGGCGCTGTACACGACAATGCATTAGTGTGCGCGCAGGTGCACAGAACTCGTCCTACTACCCCGGGTCTCTGTTGACCGAGAGCAATTTACGATGGTAGGCCAAGGTTATAGTGATCACGAATTTTGTATGCCTGCAAGCGTACGTGTTCGCGCATAACCTGCCGAACAGTTCAGTTAAATGTTGAGCGGTTAAAATAATATTGAACTTTATTGCTGAGCTTTAATGATTGTTCAATGCGACCTACTTCCAAAGAATATTCAATGTTTGATGGGGATTCCTTCAAAAGAAGCGTGAATAAATATTTTGCGGTGCAGTATGGCGATGCTAACGAAAAAAAAGATGTTGATCACTGATATGATATAAATCTTATTCACTGCTGCCTAGCCACCCGCCCCGGCTTCGCACAGATGCATTATAGACATTAAAATACATTATAATATTCCGTTGTATACATTTAAAGATCTTAGTAATCGTAGAGACAGATAAAGGGAAGCGACCTTGTTATGTACCAACTAAGGTTTTGTAACGATTTGTAAATAAGTGCTTATGTATTTTATCATTAGCTATTATTTTAATTCTAAATATTTTTGGTAGCCCTATACAATGTTGGAATACGCGATCTCTACTTGTTATTCACATTATACGTGTAACGGTTAAGAAACATCGATAACTGTGACGAATCTATTCTGGTTAATATATGTATGTTTGTGTCGTCAATATGTTCAGAGATCTTTTTGCACTCCAGAAATTGGTGTTGCAAACGTATTAGTATGATGTCGGCGGGGAATGTTACACATTTTTTGTTAAATCCAGGTATGGCGTATGTTTGGCGCTAACGTAGACACTTCTCTAAATGACGTATTGAAATACTTGCTGTCCGTTGTGCCGCCTATTTTTTCCCAAAATTTCTTACCTTTTAAACATTCCTTGGACATCCATGGTTATATTAAAATTAGCCAATTCGCGCTAGCCGTTGTCGAGTTTTACCGAAACTAACGAACTGCGATTCGTTTTTAAACATAAAGATGACGAAAATTGAGGCACCAGTATGCGCTTACGATTATTCTGATCGCGTGCGGCAGTGGAAGGCTCGCTGTCATCGATCATATAATTACGATTCACGCAACTATATAACTGTCACACGGTCAAATAGCTAGGTCAAAGGGCTAAGGTCTGTCTGTTAAATGGACACAATCGTGTTGATCATTAGGCAGAGTTGGCAACTCCTCACTCATCCTGTGGTCAACTATCACCACCCTTAAATATAATAAAATGTCTAAAACTTAAGTTTATATGAAAAACTTTTTAAGATTAGGGTCTGCGATGGCTTTCTCCGGTCCAACCAAATATTTTGTATATGCACAGATGCGACCTAAAAATGACATCCGCAATTGTTTTGCGGCTTCAGTATTAAGCATTCTCTTATGCGCTTAGTGTTCGCGAATGTGACAGTACGATACAATACCGCGTCCAAACGCACGAAGTAGCCACAACGCGTGTTTTTCTTAACTACGGGAAATACATTGATGTACCGTACCGCCCAAGGGACGTGACGGCGTGTTTGGGATTTAGGACTACCCACTAAAACGCCTCGATTGGGTCTCATTGCCTTCAAGGTGATGCTATGGGCAACTCGGCTCAGCTATAACTACCACATCACCACCTGTGTATGCCGTGGCCCTAATGTAATGATACTCTATAAAAATGACATGTAATTGTTTTCGCTTCCAGAAATCTACAGGATCGTATCGCAGAAGCAGATGCGCGACCCGCCGGAGGGCGACGTGATCCGGCCCGACGCGGAGCCGGCGGACGCGCGGCCCTCGCAGGCCGACAGCGTGCGCAAGCAGTGCTGCCAGTAACGACACACAGGTGACGAGAGATTATCATTAACACGCTTTGCTTTTCATTTTTTAAGGGGGGAAATGCATTGACGTATCGTACCGCTTCGTCGGGGAATGCAGCGGTGTCTGTGGAACTCCTTTTTTCGAGCGGAGAATACCCAGTAATGGTCGCAGCACACTTATCAGTCGGAAAGGCATCGTCACCATATCTTCTCGCCGTCAACCTACCGTAAGCGCATTAGCAAGAGACCCGCAGCTGGTTGTCAGCCAGGCCGAGCGCCGCCCTGGCCCGTATTCGAACGTAAAGTGTCGTACGGGGAGACGTAAGCGGTTCGTGAGCTTGTCTCGAGGCGATTTCGTTATGATTCCGATTAGTGTGCGTCGCAGTAGGGAGTTTCGTATAAAGAATACCGAACTACTACAATTGATACGTTTACGTGTTGATATACCACCGCACTTCTATTGTCTATAGTTGGAGTCCTAGGAAAATATATTAACTATGATAATTCCAATGGTGCGATCAAAAATCAAAATCTGTTCTATTCATGTAAATTACATGTACCTTACCACTGTATCATAAATATGTATATACTAGTAATTTTTATGAACCGTCAATTATAAATCAAATAAAGCTACCTCCAGTTGGGTGCCTACCGATAAGGTAAGGGGCAGGATCCTCAGTAGCTTAAATGAACATGTAACTAATTTTGCACCGAGATATAGAGTGTAATTTGTCAATTTTCGTAAAAAATTTAAATGTCCAGCAACCTGCCCAATGCATTAGTAGCTTAATTTCTCCATCTGCCTACCTATTCACAAACAAGTCGGGATCTGATTCGAATGAAGAAACTATGTTTTATCTCTTTCTTTACGTAAATCATTGACAGAGACGAAACGACTTACCGAATCGAAATCGGTTCTGACGTTTGTGAATAAACCTCCATAACCAAGTTTTATTCCGATTAATTAATAATTATAAAATATAAATATTGGACTACATTACATATATTGCTCTGTGGTAAGCAGCTAAACCACGTGTGTTACGGAAATCAAAAACAACGAAGGTACCACAACACCCAGACATAAGACATTGATCCGACCGGGGTTTGAACCCGGGACCACAGAGGCTAAGGAAGTCGTTATCATTATACTAATTGCAATGTTTTCTCTCTTCCACAGAAAGTCCAGTTATGTCAGAGCCGAAGACAAGAGAAGCATATTGCTGGAAAACTAATCACAATCATTACGAATCATTCCCAAGCAATGGTCTCTACCATCACTGTAATTTGAATGCCAGTGCGCGAGTACTCTGTCGCTTCACTAACTACCCAACAGATACAAACGCCCTTATACTAACACTGCGAGACAAGTGACTCACACTGGCAAATAACTCAAGCGGTAAAGAGTGGCTCATGTAGATAGCTTCGTGTAATTATTGATATTTAGTGTCCGAACGAATGAAGTTAAAAAGTCTATAATTATTATTATCGTAAAGTGAAGAAATGTAACACATTTAGTAAGAGTCAGAGCTTCAGTTATAGCAAGCACCCGGTGTTCATTCATTTGGCGCTCCTAGATGTACACAGTTCATGTGTAATTTATTCCTGATTTAATTTTTATTTAGGGGAAAAAATAATACATTTTTATTTCGACTTAGTAGATAATTCATATTATATCTATTTATTTAGAGAATTTAAAATGTTGCTAGTTAACTGTTTGATTTTAGTTATGTCTAAGGTTGGCGCGAGACGCAATCCCCTAACCCGAGCAATAAAGTGGCTGGCATACGAAAGTTTATAAACTGTTGAATATCACACAAATCATAGCTTCATTAATTAAACTCATTGTTTTTGTATTACACTAGCTGGTAGTTCGTAATAAGTAACGAGATAGCTTTTTTAAAACAACGTTCTTTTGTTTACTGATATTATGTGCCTTCTGAACGTAGCGAGACATGTACGTTTTTATTGAAGCTTTTATTGTTTATTTGTGCCTCATGTTGAATATATACGGTACGGTGTCCGCCGAGCGGCAGAGTGGGGCCGCAAGCCACGGACAACTGGGCCATGGGCCACGGGCCATCCGGCCCTTGGTCACAGGCCACTCGGCTATGGGCCACGGGCCACGGGCCATCCGGCCCTTGGTCACAGGCCACTCGGCTAGGGGCCACGGGCCACTGCCGTTGATCACGGGCCACTCGGTCATGGGCCACGGGTCACGGGCCGCTGCCAGCCTCCGCAAGCGGGCTAAGTGCCATCTAATATAATGTAAAGCTGGTTACGTACGGACGAACGGATGGGAACGATGGTAATTGGTCAAAGTTAAGTAATTTCGTTGTAAGGAGGTCCGTCACAAGTCTCATCACTTTGGTGAGTGCAATAACTTTCGAAAACTTGTATCCAAGCGGCAAACAGGCTTTCGTATATTTAACAAAGCCTTTATACGTTTGACGCTAAGAACTCGATTTAGTCGGCCCCGCTTTGAAACGTAATGTAAACGCAAATCTAATGAGCCATTGTTCCTTTCCGCCAGTCCAGCGTATCGGCTTAATAAAGTAATCTGACCGGCTGAAGATGATCCGAGCGGACGAGGCCTACAATCCGCCGCTGCATTGCGTTGTTTTCATACGAGACATGAGAGATGCGGTGTTCGTTGTATCTAAGTAATATATTATTGTATTATGGTCATATGCATGGTTATTTTTTTAGTGCCTATCTGTAATTACTTTATTAAAGACAAAGATAATAAAATATAATGTAAATTTTGTTGTGTTTTTATTGTGTTTCCTTTCTTAATGAAATTGTGATTCTGATTTTCATAGAATGGTGCAATGACATCTGTCAGATTCACTAATATTTTAAAAAAGAGTAGGTACCATCGAAGCTCTTCCGCCACTAGAAACGTGCGAGGGTGCGAAGTAGGGAATACAATCTCAAGTTGAGATTGCAAACGGGAGATATAACGAGTTTTAATGTCTAATCTATAGAGAAAATACAGATTTTCGAGGTTTGGAGTATAGGTACATTTCGAAAAACTTTGTCTCAACAGTATATCTAAAAATCCAATAACTTAAAAGATGTGATAATGCTGTTAAGATCAAGAGAAATCTATACATATATAATTATTGAGTTAACTCGCACAGTCAAATACCATTAGCAACCCTTTGAAGGTGAAAGAGTTTATCCGTCTAGATTGCACAATAATCACTCCTATTCTAGATCTACCCATCCTAGATCTAGGGAATTATTTAGGCCTGACGTTCGCATACAATGGTTCTTAGTTGTTGAGCTTAGGTTCGTGGGTTCGATTGCCATTCAGGAGAAACATTCATGTGAATACATATTTGGGTTTGTTTTACGTCTGACATTTGTTAAAATACATATATATTCTGGCTGTGTTGATTCTGCTTGCCAAACACAAGTTCTTGAGCTAAAGGGTGTCTTATTTCAGTTGCATCGTTCGCGCACCGAGCGAAAAAGTTCGTCAGTTAGATTTCCAAAATACAATGTGAACGTATTCTTTTTGCGTCAGCAAATAAATAAAAATTGATATAAACTGCATCAAAGTTCAGTGAAGGGGTGGTACCTATGTTTCCGTCACTATTTCGTAAAAACTTAGTATTTTTTGTTTATCTAATGAAGGAAAAAGATGTGATAGTAGATAATCTAATCTTTGAACCTGTTGCTCGATGTTTTTTAGTTACTTATCTGTCTCAACTTATTAACTTGAATGAATTCGATGTTCATACCTATCGTGCTGAATCATGATCGAATGCTGATTCCGACTGAACTGAAAGTGTAGATTCATGGTTTAGTTATTAAAAACAACGTTATCAGTGGATGCTATTATCAAACCGATATTTTTGGGTGTTCTGCGTCTGGCGAGTCATCATGACCACCATACTCGGTCGTTTAATGTGTCAACAGCATGGTCCAAGGCCAACCGCTCGCTCAGTTATCTTGCCTTTACTAGGTGTTACCAATAATACGGATTTACCACTCGAATGGAGTTGTTTATCATGGCGTGTGTTCCGGCCACGTCGCTTGTTAAATGATTGAAATTGTCTTCTAACCAGTTTTTGCGATAATAATATACTAGATATGCAATCATGTGCAGAAGCACGTCTTTATAGATTTTTAAAAATGTTTACAGTGCTTCACGCCCCACAAGCGAACTTTAAATTTAAAGCTCATAAGTCATATCTAAATAAAGTACCTAGTATAAAGTTCCCATTTTTTTATAAAACATTTCACAAGAATATACTCTCTTTTTATATGGGCCTCCACATACGCATTCACACAATTACTGACTCGCACGCATAGAATCACATTCATTAACATGAGACTGGGTTTTCCTTTTTAATTTTGTTATTATTGATATTGAAATTGTAGAAATTTATTAATTTGATGCAACGATCCTAATGAAACACGACTGGCAGCCTTCACCAGCTCTCTCGAATAACATCTCACAAGGGTATGGGTAAGCTGAAAACCAGCGCTGCCCGGGATCCGGGTTTCTAAAATTATCGTTTAAATTTCAATGGTAGGTACAGCATTAAGTGCAATCTGTATAATTATGATTCACATAGCCTTTACTCGGCGTTATATTGGAAATTTAATAAAACGCTGGCAATTTAACCATTTCGAATAGTCAGTGCTGGTGTTGTTTTTGGTGATACCCGTACCTTCGTGGTTAACAGGTAGCATGGTTTTTTCTAAACTTTATCATTTTAAGTTATAATCAGAAGTTAAAATAGGTACCTAGGTAGGTAAGGGTATGTCTATAAAATATTAAAAAACAATAATGTTTGTTATTTCATTTATTTTTGTCGTGGTTTTGTAATACTTATTTGTTTATTGATTACTAGCGACCCGCCCCGGCTTCGCACGGATGTAATATAATTATTGCAAATAAAAACGGTTTATTCCTAACCTGACCCGAAAACCTAACCCGATGGCGGGTTAGGTTAAGAATTTGAAAAATTAATTAATATTTATGCCGAACGTAACCCTATTCCTAACCTGACCCGATGTGTCGTTCCTATCGTAACCCGAATTGCGAAGAAGGTAGTTTAATCCACGATAATTTAATTCGGCCTCATTAATAATGTACAAAATGTAAAAAACTGATTAGGTGCCCATCGGGTCTCCGTCTCCCCTTTCTAATAAAAGTACTTATTTGTGAAATCAGTCTTTAATATTAACACGTAACTACCTAGTTATTTTAATCGCGCATAAATGGAAATATCCAAACAACAATGCATAAGAAAGGATCTCAATTGATAAACTTACCGTTTTTATAGATTTCAAATAAAATTGCACAGTTTTTAATTGACAACTGCACTTCCCAAACAATCATGTTATTGTTTGGGAAGTGCAGTGATGACAAAAAATAAAGATGCGGTGATTAGAAAAAAAGTTTGTCGAAAGTACCTTCATTTTCAGTTTGTTTTATATTCGCTTAAGTACCTGTAGGGTACTGTTCAAAAATATTTAAGTTATTTTACATTCCACATTTGTTTATATTTTGTAAGTAATTAATGATAGGAAAGAAATGATTTTATAATTGTTTATTATATATGTTGATTCTGTGATATTTTAATTAGGTATTATAAATATTAAACACTGATTTGACACATAAGTACTTTTATTAGAAAGGGGAGAGGGAGACCCGATAGGCACCTATTCAGTTTTTTACATTTTGTACATTATTAATGAGGCCGAATTAAATTATCGTGGATTAAACTACCTTCTTCGCAATTCGGGTTACGATAGGAACGACACATCGGGTCAGGTTAGGAATAGGGTTACGTTCGGCATAAATATTAATTAATTTTTCAAATTCCTAACCTAACCCGCCACCGGGTTAGGTTTTCGGGTCAGGTTAGGAATAAACCATAAAATAAAAACCTTCCTCTTGAATCACTCTATCTATTAAAAAAAACACATCAAAATCCGTTGCGTAGTTTTAAAGATTTAAGCGTACATAGGGATATAGGGATAGAAAAAGCGACTTTGTATAAAACTATGTAGTGATATTTAATGGATTTTTATAATAGGTCATGAAGTAAGATATTAAAGCATACTTAACTATCTTCGCTTTAATTTTTCCCCTTGCACGATTCTGTGTTCGATTCAGATTTAAATGCTAAAATTCCAAGGGGAATTCTGTCATTTACGGGGAGGATCACGAATATTTCCTTTCTATAGGTAGTTTCTGGAATTCCAGTTTACCTACAAACTATTAAATTACCTACCATTAATAGGCGGTTAAGTAACCAATGTAGGTATAAGTAATTAATGTTATAAACATAATTATTAACAAAATAGCGCAGATAAACCTATCTAATGGCATCAAACAGGGTCTCCTTGTTCTATAAGTGCTCCATCAGGTGATGGATACCAAATTGATCTGTCCGAGTATCGAAACCGAGACTTTGGGAACTCATCTTATGACATCTTTGCTCTCTGGATACCGACATATAGATATTTTTGGTGTGTTGTTTTACAACTTAACAAGTAGGTATTAATCCAGAAGCAAAATGGCGATCGACCTGTTCTACACGCCGGGGTCAGCTCCTTGCCGCATTGTGTTGCTGGTGGCTGCAGCGCTCAACGTCGAATTCAACCATCATCTGGTCGACCTGAGGGCTGGCGAACAGCTGACGCCGGAATTCCTTAAGGTATTTCGATTTTTATGGAGTACTAACTGTGCCCGCGACTTCGTTCGCGTGGGCTTCAGGAGTTTTTTTCGCAATAAAAGGCAGCCTATGTCTTTAGACCCTGAGAAACGTCTCAGGGTCTAAAGATTGTCTGTGCCAAATTTCATAAAAACCAGTTGAGAGGTTTAACCGGGAAAGCGTAACAGACAGACAGAGTTACTTTCGCATTTATAATATTAGTAGGGATAAGGTAACTCCAAAACATAAGGATTCGATTTTTAGAATTTTATACTCTAAACGGGACCATATACTATACTACGACTCCGGTTATTAAGTCCCAGTAACAATAGGTAACTCAATTTTAATGGTGGAAGCCTTAAAAGGCCTATAGCCCTCTTGAGACATTAATAGGCTATTGCTTTACCTACTTTTTCTATCTTTTCAGATTAATCCTCAACACACAGTCCCAACGATCGTAGATGACGGCTTCTCGTTGTGGGAGTCGCGTGCCATCAGCCGGTACCTCGCGAGCAAGTACGGGGGGCAGAGCCTGTATCCTGAGGACCTGAAGGCGCGGGCCCTCGTTGACCAGCGGCTGGACTTCGACTTGGGCACCCTCTACCCAAGATTCGCGCAATACTTTGTAATGCCTTCTTCTTTATTCGTCTTTCCAGGAATTTTTATTTCTTTTTCCGTGACAATATTATCACCTAGCGACTTTTGTCAAATATGCTGGATTTATCCCGTTTTCGTTATCTAAAGTTAGTTTCGACTTTCGTTAATCCAATGAAAGAAATTCCTGTTTCTTGATTAATTTAGCTTCAAAAATCTTCTTCGTTCTTATTACGCTTGAATTGAACCAAATAACAAAACAAAGGGTTACTGCTAACAGTAGGTACGGGCCTCAGTTTGAAGGAAGATGAGCCGTCGTTCTAGTCATCAATACCTGCACTATGAACACTAAGATGCCTCGTGGAAGTTCCTGCCCAAGGTTTTGAGTCGCTGCTAGACGTAATGTTGATTCCTCATGAATGACAGGCCGGTAACGGGTGGCTTTGGATTCAGCAAGCTGGATTGTAGAAATGTTGGATCTAGTATAGACCTTTGTAACTGAGAGGCTAGCGGGCTGGACTTTGGTGTCGTGTCATTTGCCAGTCGCCATTCGCCATTTGCGCATTCCGAGTTGTCAGTCGAGTAAATATGGAAAACGACCTTCCTTTATTGTCTCTGGTCTGGTGGTTTTGTTGTCTGCTCAATTGTCATTCCCACGAAATTGTTTCAGTACCCTCAACTGTTCGCCGGCGCCCCAGCGGACGAAGCGTTGCTGCAGAAGCTGGAGCAGGGCCTGAAGTTCCTGGACACTTTCCTCGAGGGTCAGAAGTACGCAGCCGGGTCTGAGCTCACGCTTGCAGACCTCTCGCTGGTGGCTACCGTGTCCACCATCGACGCGGCTGGAATCAACCTCAAGGATTATCCTAATGTGATCAGGTAAGTTACTTGTTAATGAGAACGTGTTGGATTGACGACTTGGATGTCAGTGATGTCACAAATTAATAAATAGTTACAAAGCATTTTAAATATAATAATTTGGTAAAAATAATTGTAAGTAGTTACCTGCGAACCAACGATATATCTAAAAGTCTTAATTTACGGTACGGTCAAGTATCTTAAAATTATATTATGTTAATTGTGTCTACATCCCAACTATGTATGCTTTTATGTGCGGATATCAACATTATTTATTATTGTATTTAATTGTTGCGGTCGTGGTGCAACAATGGTGACTCTTCACTAATTGAAATAAGGCTTAGTATTGTTTGATGTTTGTTCCGGTGTCATTTTTTAAAGTCGCAACTGTGCGTCTACACAATCTTTGATCGAAGATAATAATGAAAAATCCAGACAGCACATAATTTGACCTGTTTCCAAAGCCTAATTAAGTATGTTATGAAAACTAGCACCAACGTCTGTACCATATTACATAATAAGCCTTTTTCTCCTGAACTAATAAGTAAGTTGGACTTAATTAGGCACCTATATTTATATAACTGTTGATTTTTTTGTGTACAGGTGGTTCGACTTAGTGAAGACAACAGCCCCTAAGTATGAAGAGACGAACGGAAAAGGAATACAGATTTTCAAAGACATGATCGCGCAATGGAAAGCTAAGACGGAACTGTAGTTGTTTAGTTTGTATATTTTATACTAGTAGTTTTATGTAATTTTGATAGATAGTAAAATCTCATTCCAACTGTAATTTTCATAGAACTTTTCATTCAGTGGTGTCCTAAATAATCAAAAAGGCAAATTTAAGTTCTTGTTGTATTATCTCGAGTAAACTACACAAAATTGACCTCTTGAAAATAAACTGGCGGTGTGTAATATACATATTTATACTTTACTATACCATACTTATCGATAGTGCGATGTGACATGTTATGGCTCTTGGCTTCGTTTCACCGTAGTGACGTCTATTTAGCTGGCAAACATTTCCTGAATTTTCCAAACAGTTGAAGCTAAATCTTAAGCATTGGCGTAGCATAGGGGGCCAGAAGCCATGGACCCCAAGCCTTGACCAGAATCTGTTAATTTCTTGCATGAGACAACAAAAGTTTCGGTACCAACTGTTGATTGGCGGATACCACACTGCACTCCTATTTTCAGCCAATCAGCAGCTGACGCATCGATTTTGACATTTGATAAGAGGGTGATAAAATCTACCGCATTCGAGTATAGACATGTGGAATGAGAGTAACAAAAATTGAAAATCGGTGCCCACTAAACTGTAGTTAGTACCCCTTCTTCAGGTGCATTTGGCGCCTCTAGTGACTGCGTCTAAGGTGACCGCTCCGCTTGCTCTACTAGCACTGGTAGGCTTTATCTTTGTAAATGAGTGGCAAGTCAGGCCACCCGCGGTCAATCGAAACAAACCCTCCCCGTCTATTCTGATTACCCCCGGTTGGCTGAAACCCACGGTTCGCCCCACTGACCTATAATATCGGTACTAAGGCCTTACCACCAATGCAACTCGAACATCGATCGGTATTATCAAAACAGTCTATGCAGCTTATAGGCGGAGGAAATAACTTGAACTTATACAATTTGTCTGGCAGTCCTACCGAACAGTCTTTTATAAATAGTAGGTAAGTACGAGTATAATATACTCGTATAATAATATTATTATGTTCTTACTGTAACAATCTTACATATCATATTCATTCATATGTTCTGATGTATGTTCTGATATGACCAGTAAAACATTCGTCGGATTAAGTATAAAAATATTCAACAAGTTACCGCAAGATATTATTGACTTACCCATGCATAGTTTAAGGTCTATGTTAAATCATGTTTAATGAAAAAAGGGTACTACAAACTTGATGAATATTTTAATGATAAACATATATGGACATGATTATTTGCTCGCTCGCACACCATATTTTTAAGTTCTCTAGCCCAAAATATTGTAAAGATTAGGATAACTACAGAGTTTCTTGCCGGGTTCTTCTCGGTAGGATTAGGTTCCGAACCGGCTGTAGCTTCAATTTTGGTTTGTATTCATTTTGACGATGCATAAGTGTTACTTGTAACCAACATGAATAAATGAATTGATTATGATTATGATGACCTCCTTATATGAAAGGTAAGCGGGGTGGACTTTGGCGTTGCGCCATATCTGAGGTTTCGGGTTCGATCCCCGGTTGGGTCAATATGGAAAACTGACTTTTCTATATTGCCTCGGGTCTGGGTGTTGTGGTAACATCGTTGTTTCTTAACAGAATCAAATCAATGTATTTGATATAACATGTATAAATGACTGCCGCTAAGCCCTAATTAATTACCTAATTGATTATGATTTTAGCGATGATGATGAAATTGGACACCATTTTAGGGATTTTTCACTTGGCCCGATCATGTTGCTAAGGCGGCTCTTAACAGACAACCTTCAAAAGGGAAAATCATACGAGTAGTTTACGATTACGATGTCTGTTATTTCCGTTGTAAATAGGTATGTTACCGGAAATGTAAACAATCTAAGGAATGTATAGGTACATACAATGCCTGGGAAATTAATAGATGGGTACAATTCCGAAGATTTCATTTAACATTTTGATCCACAAATTGTTTAATACATACTTATTCAACTACAAAATGTGTCTGTTATAATTTATTTCACATATTTCCGAGTGCTATTAGGAATTACGTACATTTCGTAGGAATTGCATACAATGACGGACATAGAAATGAAATGAAGGTTCCTTTACCTGAAGGCTGTCTAGACGATATTTACATTCTAGCTTTATAACGGCCTAAATTGTACTATATTATGTCTGTACAACCAATTCTTGTAAATATTCCGTGCAATAAGACTTTCGCGTTCCAACATTTTATTTAGGTATGTTGGTTGGTGCAACCTAACCGAAATGTCGGGTAAGTACCTATCTACCTAATTCGTATTAACTACTTACTAAAAAGGGTGTCATTTATATCTCTACCAAATAGATATACTCATGTAGTCAATCATGTAGGGATCCAAAAAAAGAAACGTTTTTAGTAAATAAATTTAATGTGCTTACAACCTAACTTAACAAAACAGTACAACATGACCTGTACACATCCAAAATAGTGATGGAATGAAAACGCGTAATAAGTGGCAGTGAGGTGGCGGTGCGGCGAGTGGGTTACTTCTTCAAGAGGTTCTTGACGAGCTCCTTGAAGGCGACCAGCCCTTTACCGTTGGCCTCTTCGTAGCCGGGGGCGTTGCTCTTTGCTGTCTCGTACCATCTGCGGGCAGAGTAAAAGGTTAAAGTCAACAAACCTCGTAAGTTTCCCGGATATAAATCCAGTGGTGAACACTTTCACTTGGTGAGCTTTTCCCAGTTTGGTTGGGACATTGCAGGCTTGGATCACCTGAACTGATAAGAATGGTGAATCTGTGCTTCGGAAGGCACACCATTGGTTGCCAGTGGTTATTGTCTAAGTAGGTCTAGTTCCAAGGGTTGTGGAGGTTAGAGATTTGTTCTACTGTTATAACCACGCTCGACATATCCGAATCATAGTCGTAGCGGACTACGGGCTTCTTCGATAATATTTTGTGGATCCAATGCTCCATGTAAAATTCAAACAATGATATTACGTACATGTTGAAACAAAGGTCTGAAGTTTCATATTAATCTAATTAAAAAAATTAGATGGTAGGTATTGTTTAATGCCTTGGTTTACATTTTTTTTGGTCAATTGGTCGAAGTCGGGCTTCGTGTTAGAAACACAACAGAGATACCCGTCAGTAGAAATAATTTAATCTACATCGACACCAGTGTAAAGAACACATAAAGAACATATTGAAATAATGCGACATTGGCAGAAGTAGATTTCTCATAGAAATCTAGTTGCCATTAAACATAAACAAAATCATGTGACGTTGTAATCTTACCTCTTAATGTTGGGGTACTTGAGGAAGTTTACGTCAGTGGCCTCGAAGGTGGAGATGGCCGCCAGGTAGTCGAGGTCGGCGATGGTGAGCGTGTTGCCGGTGAGGTACTGCTTGCCCTCCAGGAGCGTGTTGACGACCTTCAGCGCGTCCTCCAGCTTCTCAAGCTTGGCCTGGTCGGCTGGCGCGCCGCCGAACAATTGTGGGTACTGGAGAAAGGGATTATGGTAAGTTTTGAAACTAGATTATTTATTTTGAGTTTCGTTAGAGAACGTCGGCTCCCGTGCGTCGTCACGAAGGTCGCCGAACTTGCTCATGAAAACCAGGTAGTTGATTCGCAGTCAGTTACTCTCCACTAGCCACTTCGAAGTCGATCAAAGTACTGGGTGTACTGGGATGACGCCCCCAGTTAGTATCCGTCATCTGGTACTCATAGTACAAGGGAAAACCTTAGTTTGAGACCAGGTGATTGGTGTGATTGTCTGGCGCATTTATTTATTTATTTATAAAGTCGATCGAAGTTGATTGACTGGTCTAGGACTAGGACTAGGTCTAAATCAAACCTTATTTATCAAATGGCACCGATCGACTAAGCAATTGCATTCAATTCAATTCCATTCTTCGACGTTGATCGGTAGGTTCTTCTAGCCAAAGAGCTCGATCGAGTTCGACTAATCCTTTTACCATCGATCGATAATCGATCGATTGTCTGGTAACAACCTAGTGTGACAAGTTGCTGAGGTGTGCAGCAACTAATGTTGTAGGAAAACGATATAAGGGACTGGACTTTCAATACTTACGAAGTAGTCAGAAAATCTCGCGTATAGGGAGCCGATGTTGTAGAACAGCAGCTGGTCGACCTGGGCCCTCGCCTTCGGGTCCTCGGGGTACAGGCCCTTGCCCTTGCCGTATTTGTTGGCCAGGTACGTGATGATGGCGCGCGACTCCCAGACAGCGAAGCCGTCGTCCACCAGGGCGGGGACTGTGTGTTGTGGGTTGATCTGGGGGGAAAAGCGTGAGTTCAGAAAACGTAGAGCACTCCGATCACTGACACCTCGATGTCTACTGGTTTATGTATCAGGTTAAGATCTGGGGTTCAATCCCGGGTAGAGAAAAGTAGATTTTGGATTTATGACAGACATAATGTAGCTATGGCTTGCGATCCCCATGTAGCTATCCGCGAGTTGATAAAGCCATAACTGATTATTGTAATGTTGATTTGACATTTGAAGTTATTGTACTACAGTTGTTTATTAAATGGGCTGATCATTTAGGTACTCCGCGATTTCAGTAAGGTGTCATATTACTGGCCCTGCACTTTGACCAGAATAAATCAAGATTGGCAAATAGTCTACAATCGCCCCTACTTGACAGCCAGTTCCCCTCTCTTTTAATCCGGTCCGGATTAAAGATGTCACTTACAGATAGACTAATTTTGGTACCTCTATTGACTCTCATATAGGTATAGTGGCTTCCCGAATCGTTTAACAACACAACATAAAAATCGATCCATTTAAGTTAGGAGACAATCACGAAACACGCCTATATAGAAATATTAATCGTTTACTAACATGGCGTGAGTCGTGACTCTACAAAACAATAAAAATTCAAAGTACAGACTACAGCACGTCTACTACTCACTTTGGACTTTATACCACCCTTATGTCGAGAGCTTAAGAACTAATATAGAACAACAAGTCTTTACCGTGACGTGCGGTCGCCTGTACTTAGCGTGAAAACAAGGCTGAATGCTACCTACATAACTGACACAAATTACACTAACCACCTATCCATTTCATAATTAAATAACACAAGGTTACGATATAGTTGACCATTAGTTAGGCTTAGTTGCACCAAACCGGCCATTTGACAACCGACAACAAGTTGGTTGTCAAGTCGCAAAAATGTGTCGAATTTACAGTTTTGACAGCTGTCAAGTCGTCAGTTAACGTTAAAGTTGGTGCCACTAGCTTTAATGTAGGTACAGTCTTGAACAATTGAATATAAACACTTGAAGCTATATACCCATAAGGTTTACTTTAGATTGGATATATATTAGTATAGGTACGTAACTTTGCGTACTCATTAATCGATATTACATTTACTTAAGATTAATAACGTAGGTGGACATTAAACCAAGTTTGACAAGTACAGGGTACAGTGAACAGCACATCAAAGTAAACACCTTCAGTTCGATTTTAGTTCTTATGCCCTCCACCTAAGGGTATAAAAAGTCCAAAGTGTAACGTTCTTCCGTACATTACCACCTACTTATATCGTTTCCTGGCGGCTATGTTTTTACAAGTCCAAAAGAAATAACTAAAAGCAAATTGAGTTCCTCACGGGACGATGACTGTGCATATAAGATTATGATTACGTGATTCTATCCAAGGTTAGGGCCAAAAAAATTTTAAGGAGCACAAACAAAACAGCAAAAGGAACATTCACACTGGGCTCATTCCTACAACCAGTTCCTGAACTCCCAAAAAATTGTTACTACTGTAATATGTTTTACGTTCTGCCAATCTGATGGAAAGCTTCTATACCTAGGTATAACTTGCCTTTAGCGGGCCAATGTACAGTCAAAAGTTCGTCAGATTATACATTTTAGACATTTTACTGCTCTTATGCCATGGGGATAACGAACTGGGTTTGACCGTAGGTATGTGTGTATGCGGAGGTAGGTAAGGTATTAAACTCCAAACCCTAAGGTAAAATGATTCATGTTATGGAATGGATTCAATTTCCATGTTCTATAGTTAGGGAATAACATTAAAGGCTTGACACTGCTCATAATTTACTCGTACTTGCACGCAATGCTGTGAATTTTATTCCATTGTGCCGAGTCTCTCGACCGGTACTGTTGCGTAGCAATTTAATTGAGTAATGTATAACCGGTTCAAGGAATTTGGGTACTTCGCCGGCCGGCGAACGATTGCCGGCACACTAATCTCAATTCTTTATGAAACCATAGCAGTCGAGAGATATTGCGTCAAAATATGAATACAGATTGCATGCTAGAAAAGCAAGTAAATTATATTTAATTTAATAACAAAGGGAACATGCTCTTCCCTAAGGCACTCTTAAATTAAATCAAAAACAAAAAAAATACTACAAAGTTTAGAATTCTCGTAAGCATCAATATCAAAATCTTGCTTAAATAATGCATCAATATAAAAGGCAATTTTTCAGTTACAAGAAAATGTAATTCTTTTTTAATTAATTTTATTTTAAAAAACTTAATCAATAGCGTGTATTGAAGCCCAAATGTACATACAATTTACAATTAAGATAAGCTTTTCATCTGCCCGCGACTTCATTTGCGTTTATTCGGTAAAATAAGTATCATACTTATTTGTAATCAATTTTATGTTCCAAATTTCATATAATATTATTCAGTACTTTTTGCGTGATAAAGTAACAAATATTCTTCCATTCATTTAACCATAGTACAAGCTTTCATGCATAATACGAGTATAAAGTGACAATTCTTGTTTTTTTTTCAAATGGTATGTACCTAACCGCTTATTGTAATTACATTTAACGAATCAACAACTATACAACGATTTAACACTAATTTTACATGTAAGCGACATAAATAAACATAGGAGGAAGGAAGATTATTATATTTGTTTCCCGTTATCAGAATCAACAAGCAGAGCTGGTAACTCGTGTACACATTTTCATATTGTTTATTTGTTTTACAGTATTTGTGTTATTACTTCATGCGATAAAATGAAAATACTGACACGAATAGGGTTCAATGCACTAGAAATAAATTCCAACTCCGATGTTACTTCATCACGTACTAGTTTGGCCTTGGTTTCAACCTAATTGTCAGTTTCGCGATTGAATACCTTAAAAGCAATGCCCAAAGCAGATATTGGTTTAACCAAGTTCTCTTTTATGGCATTTTTGATAGGAAGTCTTGGCAATTAGCCAGTGCAACCAGATGTAGTTTTCAAACTTGTTTTCCAAACCATAAAGTGTCATTTTAGTTTTGCATGCCAACATAGGAATAGATCTTGAAAAACAACATTACTGCCCAAAATTTAATTTGCTGTTAACAATTACTTCTTAAGCCAGAATTCCTCTATCTATACTGGTTTTTCTATAGATCTGAACAGGTTTTGAAAGTTCCAAAAAGTAATGCAAAAGCAACGAACTTCTTAGGCTCACTAGTGGTCTTCGATGCCTCTCCAGCCTGGAAATGTGTATGTAGGTAGATATACAATGGCGAATATTATCAATTAAGTGTAATGGCGGGCCCACGATTGGACACCACGCCTTTGGAAAGGTTAGGACGTCCTGGAGGTCGTGGCTAAGTGAATTGACGATAGCCTGATCCCGCCGACAAACTGAGTAAACAGGTTTGTGAGACTCCTCCAATTTGTACACTTAAAACGAGTTGTTTAATAAATAAAAATAATACTAAGCAAAGAACAATACTACCTAGTAGCGGTTGAAAACATAGATTTGATGACAGAACTCAGTGGTCAGGGTATCTACTCCCAAAAACAAAATATGTCGAATAGGATAGCAATTTTTTTATTCTCATAATCGTAACAAACTCAATTCGAATGGAACTAAAGCGTTAAAAAAAACAAAATATAATTTATGCTACTCAAAAAGAGAAGATAGAAAAAGATCAAAACTGTTTTTCAAAAGTGAATTTATCTAATATCTCAGTCATACGTAGGTATATGCTACCTTTTGATGCCAGAGAGTGGATGACACACCTGTGTGCCATGTTTTAATCCAAATAATAAGGAAAGAAAACTATATCCACCCGGAGTCCCTACTGGTTTAAAATCTACTAGTTGTGCCGGCGACTTCGTTCGCGTGGACTACAGTTCAAGTGTTCCCTTCCAAAGTTCAAGTGCCTACGTTTAGCCGTTTAGGCTGTGCGTTGACATGTCAGTCAGTTACTTTCTCCTTTATATAGATGTGCTTACTCACTCATGTTTTCATAAGAGTCTTATCTGTGACCAATCTTGAGTTACAAATTTAAGCTTCATTGCTCACGTAGATTCTGAAATTTCGTTTGGCCAGTGTGGCCTGTTGCTTTGATAAAGTAAAATCTCACCTTGAGGTATTCTGGCTTCATGTGTTCTCCGCCGTGCAGGTCCACCAGCTTCAGGTTGAGGTTCAGGTTGAGTGCCCTGGCAGTGAGGAGCACCGACCGGCACGGAGGGGAGCCGGGTACGTAGTACAGGTCCAGACCCATTGTTCTACGGACAAGAGTACAGCAATTGAAATTATGGGTCTACCATCAGGAGTGGTATTGTGAGAAATACAATTGCTTTTATAGGCAACGTTATTATTATTATATTTTTATGCACATTGTACATATGACCTACAATTCGTTTATGAATCCTATTTTTGTTTTCTTGTAGTTTCGGACCGGAGAGGTAGCTTTATTTGTTTTATATAGACGATTCATAATAGTACTACTGATTTAATTTACATGAATAAAAAAAAGATTTCTTATTTTGATTCTGACATGGTGGTTATTCTTCCACCAGAGATGGGAAAAGGTAATAATATTAATATAATAGTATTTACACACTACTAAGATGTGCTGACTTTGTAGCGAGCAAGTAGGTAGGTACCGTTCATTTTCAGAGTTTATCTTGGTGTTGGTGAAAACGGTTTCATAGCTTTCTAGCTTAAATTAGACCTCCGTTTCTTTTAGTTATCTTGCATGTCCCTGGTGGTAAAGCAGTTTTAAGGTTTAATGTGTCAGGAAAGCAAATGTGTAGGGGACAGCTGTACCTACCAAGGTGCTACAGCACCAGAGCCCCAACAAAAGAGGGGCCCCACAATTAGAGATTGAAAAAAATATGTATAGAAAACAGCATTTTTTCGAGTTTTAACCTGTCCCTAAAAGAGTTTGCAAGAGCATAAGTCCTTACTCGTACATTTTTAAATATTAAGAACATGTATTGGTATCACAATAAATTATTTACTACTGACTTGACTGAAAAGAAATAATTTTATTTAGGCTTTTTAGGGCCAGAGGGTCTCCAAGCTTATAAATCCGGTATTGTCTATTATTATGGTGTTATGTAGTTGTTGATTTTAATTTGACAAAAAACGGAAATGATCAAGGCTCAGTATACAAGTAGTAGAGACGAACACTGTTTACCAAAACTTTTCCTATATTTTTATCTATCGATTTGGTTCCGGTATCCAGGTAGATAATACATAAGTGTATGATATTTAGGAATGATGGAAAAATCCATCCATCCTATCCAATAAAAATATCTATTTGGGATTTACCTCTGGCCGGGGACCCCTTCTGTTTTAGGACTCTTTACCGACTTTGCCACCCTGCAGTTACGGCACTGTTTTGAATGCACTTTTAGAAACCCGTCATGCCGGTATTTTTTTTCTTCTCTTAACACAGAGTTACATAATTTTGCCAGTACCTCGTCATAGACATTCGATAGTTTTTCCATTCACAAAATGAAGGTCAAGGCAATGGAAATGACAATTGAACCGATTGTAAAGGAAGTGCTAACGTATCGAATTTAATCAATTTCGTGGCAAAGGCCACGAAAAAAGCCTTTTACTAGGAAGTTCCGAGCACCTTCAGTGGAGAATGAATGGTTTTGTAAATAAAAGCAATTACGGAATTAAATATAATGAGTTTTTTTATTTGAAATACCTATGCGGATATCTAAGCAATTTATTAAGTGGTACCTATATGTATATTGAAAAAAAAATTATAAGCAACTCAGGCACGCCAAGGTTGAGTGTTAGGTCATACAATTTCGTGTCCATTTTTATTATGGAGACAACTAAACATAGGTTTTTCATTAACTAAACACGCTTCTGATTGTACTTGTGGTGTCCCACAACACTTTTACTATAGGAAACAGGTGAAATAAAACACCTTTGATTTAGACGCACAGCGCAAGCAACGTCCGCTCGTCGCAGTGACTTAGCGAGTAATGCCGACGCTCCTCACTCCGCTAGTATAATTACTTTACCACAACATCACATCATTTTCCTTTTAACAATAAAACAAAATAAGATCACTTTTATGATATGAAACAATTTAAATAACAAAATCAGCAACTAAGTATTTTTGTAATCAATCTAGTCTACGTCTAATTCTTCGGTGTTCGCATCAGGATCATTGTGGTCATCTCTTGTGCTTCCACAAACTGACCATTTGCCTTCAGGTCTTTTTAAGTGGATAACATTACGCCTATATTCTGCTCCTGTGGAATCATTTCTGATATCAACTTCATTTTCTTTTACTCTTCTTTTCCGGTCTTCTTTAAATTTTCCTTGTTCTTTTTTTCTTTGTCCCTATCTCTTGTGTCTGAAATTTCTTCCCTATCCTCAAATTGTATAAACGATGGCAATTTGTCTCTGAAAATTCGATTATAAAATAGTTCTGAGGGAGTTTTCCAGTAGTATTATGAGGTGTACTATTGTGTGTATTTGGCAGATTTTTTAATCTTTTCAGTATGCTCCTATTTTGCCTTTCTACTTCCCCATTTTGTTGGGGCCAGTAGGGGATGGTATAAAACATTTTAATACCTTGTTCTTGACAAAAAGACTTAAATTCTTCAGAGACAAACTGCCTACCGTTGTCGCAAGTTATACACGTAGGAATACCTAATCGGGAAAATATTTCTTTTAATACATCAATGGTGTCTTTTGAACTGATTGACTTCATTATTTTTATGTCTTTATACCTACTGTAATAATGATGATAACAAATAGATAATGTCCACTCGGAAGAGGACCTAAAAAATCAATTGCCACATCTAACCATGCTTGAGTAGGTAATTCCCTGCGTTTCATGGGGGCTGGTGGATTTGGACCTGAGACTAATATGCAACCCTTACAATTTTTTATAACGGATTCAGCATCTTTATCAATTTTTTGGCCACCAAACTTTTGTTCGTAACCTGGACTTCATGGCCACAATGCCAGGATGACCCTCATGAGCTGCTTCGAGGACACGCTTCCTTAACTTAATAGGTATAACTATTTTGTTTCCTCAAAGTAGTACATCATCATGTAACCATAATTCCGTTGCAAATATTCTAAATGTATTTACAGAACTATCCCATTTATCATTTAATAAGCCTTCCTTTACTAAGAGAATCTCCGCGTCTTCCAATGACGCTTCAGTAAGATCTTTGAGATACCGCTATGGGTCGGGCGAATTGAGCGATTTGATTGACGTGGTATTCGTCGTCAAAAGGTATAGCGCTTTCGTTTGTACCAATCGAGAAAATGGATCTGCAATATTATTTTTACCTGGCCGATAAATCACAGTGTAATCATAAGCTTGTAACCGTAGTACCCACCGCTCGATTCTTGCACAAGATTTTGACTTGGGACCAAATATGACCTCAAGAGGCTTGTGGTCAGTTACCAGTTCAAATTTTTTACCAAAAAGATACATTTTGAAATGCTCAATGGCCCATACCAAAGCGAGTGCCTCTTTTTCAGTTTGGCAGTACCTTTTCTCAACATCGGTTAAACTTTTGTCTGCAAATGCAATTACCCGTGGACCATTAGCATTAAACTGCACCAAAACTGCGCCAAGTCCAACTGGGCTTGCATCCGCAAACAATTGAGTCCTGTCATTGGGGTCATAAAATCCGATAATAAACTACGTAAAACTGTCAAAGAAGAAATAAATAACAAAAAATTTATAAACACATTAAAACAATTCCTAATTAAAAAATCGTATTATAGCATAAGTGAATACCTATCTGATATTATTTAAACTAAAGTAGCACTAACACATAAATATAATTAATAATGTAATAATTAAAGCTATAATAACTTCCAATGTATAAATTCTTTTCATTTTCTTTTTGTTTATTATGTTTATATCAAGGATCGTGTTAGCTTTGTTAAAGAGTGAGTGTCCTCTCTCTAATTGCAGTGCCCTTACAGGGTATTTAGTGATCTAATTTTAAGTTACCACCTTGTAAACACTAAAGATGCAATAAAAATATTGAGTATTGAGATTGTACGAATATTAGTTAAATATGTTTTTAATTTTTGAAATGCTTGTTTTTGTTCCATTTTCCAATAAGAAGTGACATCAGCTGATTTATGCAAGAGTTCTGTAAGAGTGGCAAGATTTGGAATCCATTTATTAACATAGTTTAACAATCCTAGAAAACTTTGGATTTCGTCAATAGTTCTTGGCTCCCGAAAAGATTCAATTACTTGTATATATTTATTTAATGGTAGTACCCCTTGATGTGACAGTTCATGACCTAAGAAATTTATAATTTTGGCATTAAAGATACATTTTTCGAAATTTAAAAGCACGTTGTTTTCTTTTTATTGCCTTATTAGCAGATCTCATATCAACACAAATACGTAGATCTCCGTCGCTTTTCAGGAGTGGGACCATTGGCGAAACCCAAGGTGACGGTTCGTTTACCGGTTCAATGATATCTAATTTAACCAGCTCGTCGATTTTTGCATTAACTTTTGTCTCCAGAGGAATTGGAATTCTGCGGTATGGCTGACTTACCGGTTTGATGGAATCATCGATGGCTATTTGCAACTTAACCCCTTTGAATTTTGGAAAAGTCCCCAGGCCGCTTCTCAAGACGTTAAGACCAATTGCAGTATCCTTTCCTAATAAGTTCCTAGAACCATGTTTTACCACATAAAATGTAGCTGTACCAGTCTCCGTGCCAATAATTATATTGGCATCAAAAGCTCCTAATACTGTTAGAGGTTCTTTACAACCATATGCCATGAAAGTCTTTTCCGGTGATTTAATCTGTTTTGAAACAATGACATTGTTCTGCTTTAGATATGACCACGTTTCATCATTAATAATGTTATGCTTACTCCCTGAATCGATAAGCACTTCAACATTTACTCCACCTATTAGGCAACTTATGACAGAATCTTCATCATTATGGAAGATGTAATCTACCTCTGATGATTTTGTGGTAGAATTTTCGGTAACCCTACTTTTATCTGTGTCTTGAGTTTTTTTGCTCTTTTTACGGGTCTATGCTGCCTAGCTTATTTTTCCGCTTACTTGCTCGTGTTCTACAAAGAGCTTGAAAATGACCGATATATCCACACTTCTTACATGGTCTATTAATTGCGGGACAGTTTGTGCTATTAGCACTATGTTTTGGGTTACCACACCTGGTGCATGCAGGTAGTATAGTCTTAGAACTTTGGTTATTGTCTATTTTGTTGATACTTGTACTTGGTTTGAAATTACTCAATTTCTTTCGATACTCTCAAAAGCATTAGCCTCCGAAATAATTTTGTCCAAAGTGACAGAATCTCCTAACGTTAGTAACTTCTTTCTCAGCTCAGAAGAAAATCATTTTTCAATTATTTAGGTAATCTATTATTTGTTCTTCTTCGGACGTGAAAGTACATTTAGCGCTTTGTTGTCGAAGTCTTACTAAAAATTTATCAAAACTTTCGTTCGCTTCTTGTTTAATTGATCGAAATAAATGCCTTTCATAATATCGGTTTTGTTTAGGATTGAAAAATTCGTCTAGTTTTTGAATAGCAATTTTATAAACATTGTTATGATCTGTTACTTCAGCAAGAGATCCGGGAAGATTATAAAAAATATCTTGCAATGATAAACCACCAACGTGTAGCAAAGTAGCTCTTTGTTTATCAGGCTTGTCTATATTAGCGACTAGCAAATATATTTCTAATCCTCTCCCATCGAATCCCGACCAAAGCAGAGTCCCCTTCGCAATCAAAAGATTCTAGTGGAATCAGTTGGGACATTTTGGGGCGCACTGGAATAGCAAATATTTAAATATTTGTAGAAATTAATAAGTAATTACCATATAAGTACTTTCTAAAATGTCACAATATAATTTGATTTACTAAGTAATTTTTTTACTAACTCTATTTTATAATTTATATTTATGTTCATTTATTTTATTTAACAAAATACTGAGAAAGAAGAATATTAACGTTTATTTTTAGCACCGGCCGATAATTATCCATTTTTGCACACCAGTAATTATCGCACCCCTGCTACTGAGTGGTTATCAGTTCCATTCCTCACACATTATCAATAAAGTATGAGTAACTGCCAAAGTGATCTATTTAACTTGTTCCCAAATTGTTTTTCAACAGGAAAATATCGCTTAGTTGTAAAAACTAAGGTAGGTAGAATAGGTAGGCATTTAGGTAGAAACGATCTATTAATGATTACATTAAGCTATAAGAAACCTTGTTTCTTTTAAGAAGGTGTGTAGGTAACGTTTTTAATTTTTTATTTGAATAGGTAGGCAATTAGTAGGTAAACAAACTGAATAGGTGGTCCGACATTACTTTACAAATTAGTGTAGGTAAGTTCAATTTTATAATTATACGATAACTAACGATCTAGTTTTTTGTTTTTTAGATAGTAGGTAATTTATTATTGTAAGTAAGAAAGAGAGAAAGACATTTTATATAGTGACATGACATACATGCATTCATAATGCAGGAATCGAACCCACGCTCCATTTGTTACCGTTAAACTATCCTTAAGTATTATTTTATTTGACTCACAATACAAAATGATTGTTCTAAACTATTGTTTTATACTTAATTAGCGTGATTAGCTTCAATTAGTTATGAATGTCTACCTACCCACCTTTTCCACAATTGTTTTTTTTTTTTTTGAACTTGTGCGAATTTCCTTTAATTTTGTTTCGCTGTTAAAATAACGTATTTTACTCACATTTAGCCTCGTCGCCACTTATGTGGTGTCCCACAACACTTTTACTATAGGAAACAGGTGAAATAAAACACCTTTGATTTAGACGCACAGCGCAAGCAACGTCCGCTCGTCGCAGTGACTTAGCGAGTAATGCCGACGCTCCTCACTCCGCTAGTATAATTACTTTACCACAACATCACAGTACTTATAAATATTGTGTTCAATAATTGTTTTGTGACCAGTTTGTGTCCTAATGGCAAGTGACATATCGAGGGGAAGGGGTTGAGGGTTTCCCTGCATATTCTTACGTCGAAAACGGATTTAGATTCGTAAAGAATGCTTTGCCCCGTTTGTTATCACTAAACTAGCATACGCTCTTGATCGTTTTTTGTAACATTTATTATAAATGAAAGACTCTATATATGCTGGTACAAAGGATAAATAATAATGGAAACTGGTAATTAAAAAGATTATAATAGAAAAAGTCATCATATACCTAATAAAAAACGCAACTTAAGATGAAATATACAAAATAACCTAAGACGTTTTAAAAAACCATGACAAATCAATAATAAAGAGAAAATAAGTCATACATAAATAAACCTAATAGAAGTGCGTTGTGCACATTTATTATGCCCATTATTCTTTCTCGCGACTCCAATCTTTCCATTAAATTACTCTAAAAATGTTAAATTGGCCGGGGAGGTTCGGGGTCGAAATGTCCTTTTGGCTAGGGCGGGGAAACCACACTATGCCCTTTGGTAACTAGAGTTTATCAACAAGCCTGATGTTTGATGACTTTACTAAGTATTTATTTTGTACAATAGTTAGATAAGATAGACAACTCAAGAATACGGAAAATAGGTTAGACATGCAAAAGTATGCACCTCCGGCAGTTACGTGTCATAGTTTCCATAAAACATGACAATGCCTTTTTTGCTATGAGTCGCCGGCCTTGGCAAGGTATGTACCTAGTATAGCGAATGTAGTTAGAATCTAATGTGCTAATGTAAACACACGACTGAGATTTGCCGACATAACCGCGGCGTTTAGTCACTGTTGAAAAATAGTTAGTGCAAAATATTATAAAATACATATCAATTTATTTCAAAGCTGACCCGACAGACTTTGTCCTGTCTGACGACGACTATGTTTTCACCCACGACGACAATAGTAATTTTTTTTAATTTTTTCTTTCATCTTCTGACAATAACAAACAAAACAAAAAAAAATTTAATTGGTCCAGCCGTTCAAGGGAAGCAGGGGTTCATTTTTATATATTAAAAATTATATATATAGTATAAATACCATCAATATTGAACATTTGTGATGGTGCGAGAATCGAACCGGCACTTATAACCGTTCCGCTAAACAGATCGTCAAACGTTTTGTTCTAAGTTAGTTCTTATAATAATAATAATAATAATAATAATAAACTTTATTTCAGGTTTGTAACCCATATTTTGTTAGTAACATTTTAAACTTACAACTAGTGTTAGTAGCACACAAAATACAATAAATTAAATAACTAAATAAGGGAACGGACCAGACTAGACAGACCTTATCTTATGACCCATCTTTTATATTTTGAGGAATGATGCTCCTAGCATTCTATCCGTCTAGCTTGTGGCATTCGAAATTTTGATGCATCGATATAGTGAACTGTCAAGCTCGTGATTTGTCGATATCTTGGTCCTTCGAGGAGATATTTTCGAGCATAAAATATTCGAGTAAAGGACCTTCGATTTCAAGTAGGAAACCCCGTCTTAATACATTTAATAACAAATACTGGTTAGATCCTTGTTCAATGGAGAAAAGATTAAGTTCGATTTTGGCATGTCCGTCTATAAATACACGCTTGTGTTTTTACTAAATGCGAGTTCCCTCACATGTGAGTTGAATGTTGTATATGTGCCAACAAAACTGTTTAAACGCCGGCCGGCGGCGCCGAGCCGCAGATGACATCATCGTGTTTATAGCTAGAAATGGAAAACCCCAGCCCTCTTACATCAATTACAAAATCATTATTCGCTTTGGTTTATGTTATCTGATCAATATTATCCCCAAAAACAGTTTCTCCAAAAAGGGAATTTACTTTTTCACAAAATTGCCTTCCACACTAAAAGCAAATTGGCTACTTGACAGTGTTAACAAAAAAATATGAAAAGTGTTAGATATGTTAGCTTATTAGTAAAGTAATAATTTTACATTTTTATTTTATAATTAAAAGCATAGGTAGTATTTTAATTTTGCAAAATAAATTTTACTTTTTTTATCTGTGGAACAAAAGAACCGAAACGGAAACCACCATTGCAATTCGGAAATGACAGCTGTCGGCGAAAATAATTTATTTTAATGTGGCGAAACAATGATTATTTTACCGATTAAATTGAATTATTGTGTCTTTAATCGTATTAAGAATTTATTGAAACATTTTCCGTTTATCTAAATGAAGTCGTTCCTATGCGTATCGGTTCGTTGTCTACAACGTTGACGTCATAATTTCAACAGTGACATGACTTGGCGTTTTTGCGCGCTTTTTAAATGTGTTACACAAAATCTTATTTTTCTCTGGTTATTTACATTTTTTCCAGATAAATCGAATTGCTTGGGATATAAAATGAACGGGCGCACATTTTGCAATACTTTTTCAAAAACTGTCAAGTAGCCAATTGCCTTTCAAACAAAGTCTGGGTGAGTAGGTACTTAATTCACAACAAAACAAGACTTTTCAAACCAATCAATCATTTTTTTGTTATTTTTGTTTCCGTATTTTTTATCTGCAGTATGTCATACTTGCAGAACTTAAACATTTTTTGTCATGTACGGATTATTTTAATTTAACGGCACTTGGTTAATTATTCTGTTACTAATTGGTACATTGGTATTTATCTGACGTGTCTATTCATAAATAATTAAATTAATTGATTTCCAAAAAACTAAATATACTTTAATAGCTACCGCTCCGGCTTTGCACGGGTGCAAGTAAATACAAATGAAGGTTTCGGGTTTTCTGTACATTAAATGTATGGATTAACATATAAAACCTTTGCTCATTTAACACTTTATCTAGGTACTAAAAACGTCCGTTGTGTAGTTTTAAAGGTGTAAGTATACATAATTTATGGGCATACAGAAAAGGCGACTTTGTTTTATTATAAATAGTGAAGTATAAAAGTAAAAAAATATCAACTTAAACTGTATAATACTAAGGGTAACATTAACCGAAACCACACGTAAACTGCGTTGTGGGTACCTACTTATCTTAATGATAATATTATGTGTATGTTGATCAGAAAGTATAAAGATAATTGCAAAAAGTTTCGCTCTGTCATGGTCGATAACCAAAAAAATATTTGTGAATAATTATACCTATATGTATTTGCGAAAATATAACAACGTTAAGACGCAGAATTATTCAAATTAAAATAAATAATAATTAATTAAAAGTAAAGAACAATATAAAGTTAAGCCAACTATTCGTCTTAGCTAAATTAATATTATATCTTGGATACATACATTCATATTATTTCAAATGTAACTTGATTTTTTTATGTGCAAGATATTTTTAGACAGCCTTGTATGTAGGTATATCTAACTACCCACTTGAATTATTTAAAATTAATTAAATGTGTACTTACGACACAAATTAATTTACTTCCAACTTTCAACGAAACAAAATTAAGAAACAATGATAACTAGACTATGTTAAAATTCTACCACTTCTACGAAAATTAGGTACAGCTAGTTATATTATAGTTATATTATATCTTTTAAATCTGGAAGCCATTATGAATACTAATTTTCTTATTACGAAACGTCACTGGCTGATTGTTGCTGCAAGATTTTTTTTATCTTAATTAAAAGTAAGAAAAGAAAATCACTCACATTTAAAAAGTTTGCAAAAGTTTGAGTTTGAGATCACGGACTCCACACAAGCGGACGTGCGAGCGAAGGTTAGCTGACTGCGGGCGGCGACGTTGGAGGGAACGCTTTTATACCGACTTGATATAACGCGTCAACATCTGAATTCCCTAGCAGCCCAGGCTGTTTAGGAATCCTTCCCATTAGGTAGAGGACAATTGTGTCTATCTAATAACAGCTTAATTAGCGGTTTTCCCGTAACTGAATAATAGCAAACAGGTAGGTAAGCAGCTACCTTATTTTGCAGCATTATCGGACGAGCAGGAAGTAACGCAGGCAAGGTTGGTATTATGGGGCTATCTAGGTTTTGGACCAGGATAAACAGACTTTTAAATAGGTATGTAGATAATCTATGCATTATAAAAATTAATGGTCGAAATGTATGTGTGGCATGCATTTGGAGTGAATCCGCCGCTTACAAATGGCATCGTCTGTTTAAAAACGGTCGCTGTTATGTAATATGCCGAATGCAAAATCAGGCAAAATGACAACAGTTGGTTGTAGTTTTGGGGTGACCATGAATAAAACCCTGTTTCGACAAATTAGGCTTTTCAAATTTCGGTTCTCTTTTGATACGTCATTAAAATAGCTTCATTGATATTCAACATCAATTACCTACTTAAACTAAGATTAATTGAATTAATTAACGATTCCATTGGTTAGTTTAGTGACTAAAGCGAAGCGCCATGGCTAGCTCATATGTAATAACAATATATTCAGTAAAAAATAAAACAATAGGAGAATCATTTACTAGGGATTACATTTAAATTTGAAATATTTCATATCTTTTAACACTATTAAATTGACAGTTCGTTAGTGTTATAAAATCTATAATACTAAATGGGTACAAATTTTTTGGTAACCGGAATAATTTAATTCCTCATGGTACAGCCGCCATTTTGACTATCATGCCCTAATGATGCTCCCTGTTCGTTAATTGCACAAAAATGTTTTTTTCTTGAAGCGCTAACAGCGCATAGAGGTTTGTACCCGTTGTCGGGTATGTATTTTGTCGATATTGTATATTACATTGCAAATAGCAAAAATATTTTTCATTGTCATGAACACTTGACATTATCGAAGGACTAAAGGATAAATTAGGCAGATAGTAGCGACACAAACAAACTCCGGGCGCGGGGGGAGCTGCCACGCCATGCCCATGGTAGGTATTATCAGGTATTATCATGACTCAGCACAGATACAAATGTAATGATGACACGTAAAACTTTGCATCGTAAATTGGGAGTGTCTCTTATCTGGCTCTTGAAAATTTGTGATTACGTCAAATCCATGTTGTAGGAAATTGGTCACGTCAGTTTATGACCGACCTTCAAATCATTTTTTAAGTGATGCCCTCAATTACTTACCTACCCGCACTTGAAACGGTATAATATCTAACTCATCTTTTCCTACCACATTTTTGACAGTCAGCTTGAGGTAGATAGTAAAACCTAACTGCTGTGTTTTAAACTTGTCTTATTCTAAGTTTAACTGTTTTATAAAGAGATAATTCATCACCATAAATAGCATTTGATTTACGACTTGTACTATCCAGTATATTTATTGGCTTTCCAAACAAACAAATGTTCATCACATGAGTGTTTGTCTTGCGTGGGGATCGAATCCACAGCCTCTGGTTCAACCAAGACCCATTATCAGGCCTAGGGCCAGTGCCTTAGTTAGAGCCTTGATTTTACACTGTAAATTAAAAAGATACTAATTTCACATGAAGCTGAGTGACTGTGATTTTGTAAGGAGAAAAAGGAAACACCTCTTCACCTCTTAAGTGACTGTAAATATCTGATCCACAAACAAACCATCCACTTGTGACGACACATAGCCCAACCGGATGAAATAACAACTCTAAAACCCTACTCTAGAATCGACCCAACTAAAGGAGTTAGGTACTTTAAATAGGTGGCGAGTCAGAATAGATCTTATAAGTTGCAGTTACCACAGTTTACTAGAACTGCACAGCCCGAAGGACCTTAATAATAATACCCATTGTTTTATCAGATCAGTCAAATATCATAAACATAAGTTTTTAGCTTATTTAAATGTTGGCAGGTTTAAGGTTTTGATCAGCCCTAGGGTGCCGCGTCGCGTCACGGATGTTGGTTAGGGTCAGCCAGCCGGTGGCCCTGGGTGACAATAGCAGCCGTTGACCGGAAGGACGTGGCCCTGGCTGTCTGGATGGGGGACCTGTCTAGGCTGACGGGCCTCCAGGCCCAAGATTTCATTTGCAAGATTATATTCGATACAACTTTGGGTACTGGTCTACTCCAGCTTACCTCTGAAAATAAATACTTAACATTTTATACACTCATCAACACAAAGCTATATGACTTAGTCCTATGTGTTCTACACATAGCTATAGGTTAGATACTGCTACTGTAACTAATCTGCTGAGTTTCTTACCGGTGTCTTCTCAATAGATAAGTATAGAGTCCGAACCGGGTTTAGTATCACTTTGCATTGTATTAAATGAAGATTTAAAAGTGTTACATGTACCTAACCTACTTGAATAAAGAAATATTTGATTTGATTTGACTTGAAGCCTAGAAACAAGCTATTTAGCCAATTGAAACTGATCTGAAAGAATCCTCTTATGGCCATAATGATTTCTTTTTTCGATTCGCTGTCGCGTACTATAGAACGGTGTGATGAGCGCCATCCGAGGGATGAGGCCTATATTAGGTGTAAAAGCCTTACCAGAAATTACGGTGAAAAGGATGAGGCTTTGCAAACATTATTGATTGTAAAGTAGGAAAACTAATTTGAACTGTGTCATTCATTAGATTAAAATGTTTCTTTTGAAAGATAATGCCTATCTTTTCAAAGATACACATAGTAATTGTGCCGGAGCACTCTGTATTGCTGGATTGGCCCGAAGCGGTCAGTACGACGGGATAGGGAGGCAGAGAGGGGGCAAATAATACTCGTTTTACGAAACGTGAATTCGGCCCCCCTCTACGGTATCTGGCGACGCAACGCAACGCTATATTGACTGCGGTCGTTACTGCCAGGCAGTCTGGCAGAGCTCCAGCAGGGTTTCCTCTTCTAGCAGGGTTTCTTCTTCTAGCAGGGTTTCTTCTTCTTGCAGGGTTTCTTCTCGGAGCGTAGAGCGAAGTGAAGCGTGCCGTGACTGAGCTCGCTCGCACTTATATCTTGCGTTCCGTGAGTGCAACTAGCGCCTATTGGGAGGAGCAGTTTCATACCCCGTGCGAATTTGGGGTATGAGCGAGACCTATAGTGTGCGAGCGAGACAGTCCCATATGATTGCGTTGCCCCGAGCAATACCGCAGAGAGGAGTCGGTCTTTATTAAAAGAGAAAATAAATAACAACAAAGTATTTACAAATAACTAAACTAGTGCCTATCTATCTATTAAGGGTAATGAAACAAAAAACGAAAACAAGGTTTATTTTTGGCTATGTACAATAATGATTAATGACTAGTGCCGTCCTGCACAGTAATGATGAGTAAGATAGGTACTCCTACAAACCTACAGAGCTTCTTACCGATGACTTCTTAGTAAATATCGGTTCCGAACTACTTAAGGCTTCAGGACGATATTACAAATGTGGTTTAATCTTTATATCAAAAATAATTTGTATTATTAAAATAAAAAATACTTTACTTTTACGGTAGATAAGTATCTCATATAATAATAAATAATTATTTATAATTATTTATAAATAAAATTTCATATTGACGATGACTGCCTAGTCAAATGGAGATAGGTACGAGTAGGTACTATTGAATGCCTGTCAAAATACGATTTCTTCATAGACTTTGTTTGAAATTATATGAAACAATGACCTACACCTACAGATTTTACTTTTTAAGGCGCTATTAAATAGTTTCACTGGGTTTTAAAAAGCTAATAAATATTATTTTCAAACAATAACTATGGCCGATGTAAAAGATGAGTATAAGGTAAGGTAACTACATATTATTAATACTGTAGGTAGGTATATGTAATTCCTCTTTTAGGGCAGCGATAACTTAAAACATTTCTGTTAATGATGGTGTCATCGTCCTATTTGAAGCTAATGGCAAAATTTTCCTTTTAGAGTAGGTAGGTAAACAGCAAAACAATAGCTTATCGTTGGAACAGGAATGACCAACTGTACCTAATGCGAGCCAGTGTCACATCACACCACATGGTGATAAAGCTGAAAATACGGCTGACAGACGCAGCTGATAGTGTGTCAACGACATCCTGTAAGCCAAATTCAGAGGACGTCCGAACGATCAAGGGCAATGGGAATACGCCCTTGTTTTTTATACAAAACAAGCTGACCCGACAGACGTCGTCCTGTCTTAACGGCGACTGTTTAATGATATACATTAAAAAATCTTTCATAAGAACCTTCTCCTGACATTAACAAAAACAACACATAAAGCAAAATTAGTCCAGCCGTTTATGCGTGATGGCGTGACCAAGGGAAATAGAGATTCATTTTATATAGTATAGAGATAGGCGTACGTTTTACCTCAGAGCCCTTATATATATAGACGGCAAAGATGTGGCTTAAGATGGTACACGTAAGCTTAGGTATCTGTTCACTGTGGCCTTCACGCACGAGGTCCTGATTAAAATATTGTTCCTGAAAACTGACATCGGCAGTGAGTTCCACTCCTTAGCCGTTCGCGTAATAAAAGAGGAGGTAAACCACTTCGTGTGTAAAGAGGAATGTCTACAATATAAGGGCGAAACTGCTTCCCGCCTAGTCGTTCAGCCAAATGCTCATCCTCGCCCTTATGTCGAATGAATAAGAACAATAATTTTCGCAAAAATATCTTCCAGCGCCCCTGAATTGCGGGTCCCACTGTTGAAGTAGGGATCCGGAGCCCGTATTTTGTCTGGGGCCCTGGGCGGTTACTGCTGTAGGTACCGCGTTCTTCCCTGTCACCGGCCCTGCCTCCACAGATCATTCGGAATTTTATTTTCATACTGTTCTGTGCTGCCCCCTTATTTACAAAACTTATGCTTCGTCTTCTTCAGGACTCGATACGAATCAGAATCGTGTCTGATGTTTCCCTGGGAACTCAAAATGGCGTTAGGACCCTTCAATAGCTAGTGAGTTATTCAAGGTTAACTTTTCACTTACGTTACATCAATGTGGCAGCCCTGTCTAGGTAGAATTAGTTGGTAACCTGAGGAGACAATGACACCTCTGAAACACATATTGGTACAGTTTTTTGACATGTTCGTTCCGCTATCCGTTGATTCTCTTTTGTCTACGAAAAGTACCTACCTAACTATTGTCGTATATTTTCAGGTTAGACTCACTTATCAGGTAGGTACGCGGACATTAAGGCAAAACACTTGCAGTTTGATATTTATTCTTATGCTAAGGAATTTTGGACGTTACAAAATCCTACTTAATTGTAAAGACCAACAAGCTGACTAGCTGAAAGCTTACCTACGTGAAATTAATAGCAATAGCTCATAATAAGTGATTTTACTATACTAAAATAATAATACCTAATTATCAAAGCACACTCGACAATAATGAATTCATAGTGTGTATGTAATTTACTGATATTTATTATTATTTAATTTGGTGTAATCCATACACACATTCTTAATGTTACCGCACCCATAAACTATCTTTCTGCTCGACCCAAGGGTTGACTGGTAGAGAATGCCTCTAGCATTAAGTCCACCATTTGTATTTATTTTTTGTGCAATAAAGTTACAAATAAATAAATAACTTTTCCTAAATAATTTATGACAGGCTCGGTAAAGCATTTGGAAGTTACTCTACCCTCGTAAAAAATACAATTATTGTACTCGTGTCAAAACGTAAATGTGTATGATATAACAAGGGGTAAAAAAACTTTTAATACTGGAATTTGAATCCACCACTATGCACTAGGTATATTATATATATACTGGCAGGACTCTATATATGAGAGACTATAGAGATAATATATGAGAGACTTCTCAAAAAATAATTCCCAGGGAACTAAAAATAGCATAAATCGAGAATTCTTGGAAACACTTTCGCGCGGTATAAAAAGTTATTTACTGCTACCACACATACGAAAAGTGGAAAACCCCGTGAACGAACGCTTACGCATACTAAAACAAGCATTAATCTTACGTCACTGATTCTGAATACGCGCCATGCTAACTACTCATTCATGAATTTGTCATCAATGTCTTGTCTAGCCAATACAGATTAGTTTGAAACTTTTGAACTTGTACCTTCCTCCCTAATGGATGGAGGCAGCCGTAATTAATAGGGATTTGCGGGTAAACTATAACAATAGATATATTTACTTTCTTTCATCTAAGACTATAACCAGCTCTTGCCAAATGACAAAATCGAAAAAAAAACATTTTTTAGGATTTCTTACCCTACGTGTACTTTGTGTACCTTTTCAAAACGGGTACCTTATTACTAGATCACGCAGTCTGCCCGGCCGTTTATCTATCACCAGTCTGTTGCCGCTTTATCAACATTTAGGTACTAAAAATAAAATAAATATTCAAGGGCGATTTCCATACAACGGACGCGATATATTTGCCCTTTTAGGAGCGATCAATGGTATGAAGAAACCGTGCGTGAGTTCGACTCGCACGGTTTTAAAGTATTGTTTAGCTAAAATCAACGTTGGTTTGATAATAGGTAGCTAATCAACATAGAGCGTAGTGTCAATCCTTGGGAAATCAATAATAAAATCAAAGAAAAGCGCCGTCTAAGACGAACATGGCAACAGTCAAGACATCCTGACATCATCTGCAAATCGTTCCCTAAAAAGTAAGCTAGAAAACATGACTCCCTATGGTAAACAGGAATACTCCCTGTGGAAAGCTACCAGAATATTAGGCAAACCGCAGCAATGATTTCCCCCCATAAGATCATCCACAGCTTGGGCAAGAACTGATACAGAAAAAGCTGAGACATTTGCAAAGCATCTGGCCTTAGTATTTAGACCAAACAAAAGCCATATTTATGAAAGTGACATCGATCAGATATTAAGCTTTGACATGCAAATGTGCTTACCGATTACACCTACATCACCCAAAGAAATTCTAAGGGAAATCAAATCGTTAGACGTTAATAAAGCACCCGGCTTTGATTTGATCACCCCTAAAGTCCTTAAAGAAACTCCCATATGGCTACTTGACAGTGTTAACAATAAAATATGAGAAGTGTTAGATATGTTAGCTTATTAGTTAAGTAATAATTTTACATTTTCATTTTTTATTTAAAAGTATATTTAGTATTTTATTTTTGCAAAATAAATTTTACTTTTTTTATCTGTGGAACAAAAGAACCGAAACGGAAACCACCATTGCAATTCGGAAATGACAGCTGTCGACGAAAATTATTTATTTTAATGTGGCGAAACAATGATTATTTTACCGATTAAATTGAATTATTGTGTCTCGAATCGTATTAAGAATATATTGAAACATTTTCCGTTTATCTAAATTAAGTCGTTCCTATGCATATCGGTTCGTTTTCTAGAACGTTGACGTCATAATTGCAACAGTGACGAGACTTGGCGTTTTTGCGCGCTTTTTAAATGTGTTACACAAAATCTTATTTTTCTCTGGTTATTTACATTTTTTTCAGATAAAGCGAATTGCTTGGGCTATAAAATTAACAGGCGCACATTTTACAATACTTTTTCAAAAACTGTCAAGTAGCCAATAACATCTTATTTTCCACGCATCTGGAAAGTTTCTCAGGTCATAATGATCCACAAGCCAAGAAAACCTGCTCATGAGACTTCTTCTTACAGGCCTTTCAGCTTAACACCTGTACTCTTTTAGCTTTGGGAAAAAATATTTTCAACCAGACTTAGAATAGAATAGAATAGAATAGAAATTGTCTTTATTCATGTAAACTTTTACAAAAGCATTTATGAATCGTCAAGTCAAGTAAACTACCACCGTGTTCGGAATGTTGATTCTATCGAGAAGAACCGGCAAGAAACTCGATAGTTACTCTTTTCAAAAACTGATACATATGGTAGGTTTAAATAATGCAAAAAAAAAAAATGTATTAACAATATAGCTTATGTCTAATGTACATATTTAATGCTATCAAGTCCAAACATCTTTGTCGTTAAGAAAGTCCTCTATTTTATAATAGCCTTTTTTCATTAAACATTTTTTTATCAGAGACTTAAATCTATGCATAGGTAATGCAGTGATATTTTCTGGCAGCTTATTGAAAAGCTTCAGACTTAACCCCACAAAAGAATTACTAATTTTATGAAGTCTTAGATGTGGAACAGCAAGCTTATGTTTATTTCTTGTGTTGAAATTATGGCATTCTGATTTCTTAGTGAAAGAATGTAAGTTTTTGCGTACGTAAACAATACAGTCAAAAATGTATTGTGAAGCTACTGTTAAAATATTGATTTTTTTGAATAATTCTTTAAGCGAGTCTCTTGTTCTAAGACCGTATATAGCGCGTATGGCTCTCTTTTGCAATACAAAAATAGTCTGCACATCAGCTGCAGAACCCCATAGTAAAATCCCATACGACATAACACTATGAAAGTAACTAAAATAAACTAATCTTGCCGTTTCAACATCAGTCAAGCTACGTATTTTTCTTACTGCATATGCAGCTGAACTAAGTCTCCCTGCCAGGGTAGCAATATGAGAACCCCACTGTAGTTTACAATCAATAGTGATGCCAAGAAATACTGTAGAATTAATCATTTCTAGAGGTTCACCACTTATATATAGATTTGTTTTCACTTGTCTTACGTTTGGCATCGAAAATTTTACACATTTTGTTTTCTTAGTATTCAGTAATAGGTTATTTATTGTGAACCATTGAAGTATTTGAGATAGACTATTATTCACATCGTCAAATGATTTTTTTTGTCTGTCAACTTTAAAAATAAGTGAAGTATCATCAGCAAATAATACTATCTCACAGAGATCTTCTGAAAACTTAGATCAAGTATAGATGATTGTGACATAGGTCCGGCACACCAATTTGGATTTAAAAAATCTCACTCTACCGTGGAACAAACACACCGCATATACCAAGTAGCAAGACAGTGCCTTGAACAGAGACAATATTGTTCTGCAGTCTTTCTAGATTTGAAACAGGCCTTTGATAAAGTGTGGCATGAGGGTCTTCTATGTAAGATTAAGGAGAAACTGCCACATTAATTCTTTCTTATAATCAAATCCTATTTGTAGATTTCAACCTCTTTAACCGAGAGGTGAGCTGACCGCACTCTGAGGTCGCACCGTCTCTGGGGGCTCTGGTTCGATTCTCGGCCGGGTCGATATGGAATACGAACTTTTCTATATTTTCTCGGGAGGGTTTATACGGGAGTAGTGGTGGTACCGTCGATGTTTTTTACCATAAGTGCCTCAGCTATTACAACAGAAACAAAGCAATGTAGGTAAGTTGTCGAATATTTATTATGTATGTAATATACAAAGGCGACATTTATGTGACGGAAGTAATTCAAAAAAATAGTTCCTAGGCAATACAAGACTATATTATTATTAAAAAAATGGCGGAGGAAAGAGAGCTGGTTCGAAGAGGTTCGAGGACGGCCAAGAAGGGATAGTCGGGCTTCCTTTCATTCAGGCTGGTGCAGGTGCTGTCCGGCCACGGCTGTTTTGGGCAGTACCTGCACCGTATAGGTCGGGAGCAGACTCCGTCGTGCCAAAGTTGCGGCGCGGCGGAGGATACGGCGGGGCACACGCTACAGGTGTGCCCCACATTTGACGTGCAGCGCGCGGCTTTGCGCGCATCGGTGGGGCCGAATCTCTCACTCCCCAGCATAGTCGAGGCTATGCTCGGGAGTGAGACGGCATGGGATGGGATGGCCTCCTTCTGCGAAAACGTCATGTTGCAGAAGGAGGCCGCAGAGCGGGAGCGGGAGGACGATCCATCCGCTCCCGCCTGCCGCCGAAGAAGGCAGCTGAGGGCGCGGCGCCAATATGACCGCGCTACCGCGTGGGGACCGGCCGGCTGATGGTGTGAGGGCACCTCAGTCGGCATTGCACCGGTCTCCACTGCGAGGTGGGGATGGTTCCGTTGGACCGGCCATCCCCAGTCTCCCCCCGAACACCGTGGGGGGAGCAGACGGAGCCGCGTAAGCGGCTTTTCCGCCGGCGGCGCTGTGGAAGTAAAGGCTGAGCCGATTTCCCATAGCGCCGCCACGTAGGCGATGAGGATCCAACCGGGGGGTTTTAGTGGGTAGTCCGAGGATGGTAGGAAGGTGGGAGTCCCACACACGCCGTCACCCTCCCTCGGGGTGGCGGTACGGTGCATTAAGCATTTCCACCCGTAAAAAAAAAAAAAACGGCCAAGAAGGGATCTATCTATGTAACTTGTTGATGACACGAGTTCGGTAGGCGCTGAGATAAATTAACAATATTAGTTTATTTGAAAACAGAGCCGTTATTGTTTATTTATTATATGGCCGACTTCAACCAACTGAATTTTACCGATGTCCGGTTAAGCAAATTCTGCTCTAAAAACGAATAATATGTACCTTGGTTATTGCTATTTTTCTTAAAAAGGCGTTTCAGTAAAAATATAAATATGATTGCTTGCTGGTTTTTTTGAAACAGTGAACATTATTTAAAATTGTTTTAAAATATTTTATAACATTCTATCTTTATGCCTTCAAAGAAGGATTTAGAAACCAATTTCATGAAATAAAACCAGTGCCAGTACTTTTTAAGACTATTTCTGTCACAGCTGTTGAATTGTCAGTCCGTGCTGTCTGTCAGTCAGTATTGTCAAATGTTGATGGTTGTTCGTACAAGTTGGAATCAACTTTCTTCTTTTATTTTAATCAACAACGTATAATACGAGAGAATGTGAATATTTAGTGGTATTTTTCATCCCTTGTTATTGCTATACGTTTATTGTGAAAACAATGGGCGACAGTAGCGATTCTGAAGAATTTTACGATGCCGAAGAGTTTACACCTATTAAAGGTTCCAAGTGAGTAACGAATTGTTTATCTAACGTATTGTTTCAGGGTCTATTTACCAATTTACACATACCCATGCTTTTAATCAATCGAATTGGAGTACTGATTTTCGTACAGTGGCATTAATAAATAAGTTATTGTAATGGTAATTTTTGCACGAAGTTGATGGCTAAATAGGTTCAATTTTGTGATCTACTGTCGTCCTTGAAGCTGGTGACAGGTCGTCGTTGATAAAGACAGTCGTTAGCAGCCATGCGAGACTAGCATTCCGTGTAGATTGATTTCAGTTACCTTGAACCAATATGTTATTGGACATACCACATAGGGAGTGTCCCATATTGTTGCAAATACAAACGAATTCGTGGAAAAACTTCCATGGGCATATTGCTTTCACTTTTCTATTTGTTGACAAAAACAATGATTTGTTTGGAAATTATGTTTAGGTTAAGCAAAAGAAATCCTCCCTTTTGCAAAAAAATCATTTGCATTCTAAAATTTATTTTGCCTGCTTTATATAAATATGTTTATATATAAACATTTATTTATTAATTTATCTCTACCCTCAGCTATAGATTAATTTTAATGAATCATGGACAAATACAATGGCTTTTATCTGTAAAATGTTATGTATAGACAAAACAAGCACTATATTTTATGATTCAGAAGCCTTTCTCTGCGAGAATGTTTGTTAATCAAATAACAATAATTTTATCATAACAATCCCTAAGAGCTAACTTCAACATTATGGTGTAAAGCTAATCATTGAAAATGGGATTTAAGGAAAATTTGGAAATCTATTAATCACTACCACCTAATGAGTAATACTAATAAATTCACTATGTAGTTTGTTTAAAAAACTACATTCTAGTTAGTTTATTTGTTATGCATGTTGCTGTTATTTAAAAACTAGTGACACACCTTGAGTAGGCATAAATAAAACGAAGATACTAATATGTAGAAGAAGTGTATAAGCTTACTCTCACTTTATCTATTGCCGCATTATAATCTGTTTTGAATTTTAAAAGACCTAAGCAAAACGACAGCAGAAGCAACTTCATTTTGTACTATGTAAAGATTTGAACAGTGCAATGGTGTGGTTAGTCCATGGTGTGAAGTCTGACATTATACAATATTCGATTTCTCTGTAGTTATAGGTTCCGAACCGGCAGTAGCTTCATTTGTTTTATCTAGAGACTGACTATTCATAAGTATTACTAATGTAATCTATATAAAAAATATTGACTTTGACTTTGATTTAACACAGTCCATATGTGTTAGTGACTAATATTAATTTGTTTTATTTTTCAGAAGGTCATCCTTGTGTAAAAATGTAAACGTAGCAGAGACTGATTCAGTAGACAAGGATAAAAGTGTGGGAGTGAAGAGCACAGAAACAGTACCTCAGACAACTAGCGGGAGCTCTGTGACTGCTGAAGTCAGTCAAGCCGAAAATGACAGGACCACTGTTAAAAGTGTTAGTATATCATTTGTCATTATTTAACTTTAGCACATTTGCATTGCAAATGTTTTGAGGAATTCAGGTGATAACATTTTAGAACTAATTAAAACTTGGCTTACTTTTCAAACGGAGTTGATACCGTTTAAGGTTCTGGAATTTTATTACTAAGACAGTAGTACTTGTTTATTGTTGAGTAGGTCCATACCTACTCAACAATAAACAAGTACTACTGTAGTAGGTCCATACCTATATTATTTAATAACTTTAAATTTAGTTAGATAAATATAATAGCCATATGTAAAATTACACACCCCTTTTTTCAGTGCTTTTATGATAATTGATAAAAATGTAATATTTTTGTAGTCAATTTTATAATTGCCTTTATTTTAAGTTAATGGTGGTGTCAGTAGATTACTTAAAAATCATTTAAATGTACAAATATCAAGTGTTTCACCAGCATTTATTCATAAGTATTAGTGATGTAATCTATGTGCATAAAATGATTTGACACTTAACTGTTAGCAACTGTTTTATAAACAGTTTCATATTTTCAAAGTTAGTATACAAAACAAGATTACTAAGCTTAAATTGAAATGATTTAAAATTGGAAGACATCGTCATCATTAATTAGCTGTTTACTCCACATAGGGCAGCATTGCTTATACGCAAACAAGGAATCTATTGAGCCACTCCTGCAACTAATACAACTAAAAAAAATAGTGACTCAATCATTTTATTAGTATCCGTGTTTAAAATCACAATTTATTAATTTCAAAATTTAGTAATCACCTTCGACAACTTGGTATTTAAATAATACATTTCGATTATTATACACAATTACTATCAGGAGATATCTATAATCAAATTATTATTGTGAATTTCATATTATATGTTTACTTATATGTGAAAGATATTTATAGTTTATTGCTGTTTTTTTTTATTGTAATTTTTAATTATGTATGCACAATTACACTGTTACCACACCCACAAACAAACTCTCTGCATGACTCAAGGTTTGACTGATAGAGAATGCGCCTTGCATTAAACCCACCTGTTGTACTTTTTTGTGCAATAAAATTAAACGTTAAGGCGTCAATTCGTCGGAAACAATACCGACCCTTTTTATTTTCTATTAACACATCAGTGCACACACTATTTTCTGCATCATTGGAAAAATAGAAATGGAGTCAATGAAAAAAGTTAATTTGACTAGTTGCATTATGCATGCGCATAATTTGTTACGTTGCAATCTGGCACCCTTTTGGCAGTAAACATTAAAGTTCAGTCTGTGTTTGTACATCAGTCCTAAAGGGTTGTTAATGTGGAAAGGTGTGTGGAATTTACGAGTACTATGATCTCTATTCATGATTTATCAATAATGTGTTATTATAGTAAACTTGTCTTTAAATTGGAAAATTGCATGCGTATAAAAGTCAGTATATGTTTTACTATGTGCTGCTTGCGACTTTGTTCGCGTTATTTCATGATATAATGTAACTTGTCTATCAATCTACCGATTGCCATTTAGAGACTTTTTTTGGTAGAGTAACAATCGTTTATCGATTCACCTTGCGTTTGTAATGCTAGTGAAATTATTACGTAATGCCCAAGCTTCATATCAAAACAGTTCTCATTGATCATCAGGATGTTGAGTGGGAAGTCAACTGTAATACTGTTAAATACCTGTTAAAACACAGTTCTTTGCATGAACATAGCACAATGTGACGTCACAATTTAACTTATATACACACTGACCATTAAATAGTTTCAGAGCACTGGAACATACCATTAAAGAGTTATTTTTAAAAAAACAATATGTCCGTTGCAACATAAAATTGTCTTTTACAACATTATATGTGTATTACAACTAGGCTTGCCCGCGACTTCGTTCGCGTGGAGTACATCCTTTCATGGTCCATTTCACCCCTATCTCCCCTAATATTCGAAACAAAAAGTATTCTATATTTTAATCCAAGTGACGAGCTATATTTGTGCCAAATTTCATTGCTCTTTTTTTTCACCACCAAAACATAGTTTCAACAAGCAGGAGTGCTGTTCTATTTGACCAGTTCATGATAGTTGATGATGTTTTGGTAGGTGGTGCAAGGCCGCCGCCGATTTCAGGAGCTGCGGCGTTGTATGCAGACCGAGGAGGAAGACGAGGGCGTCGCCGCCGACGCCGCCGGCTCGCTCGACCACCAGACCTTCTCGTTGGAGCACCCTTTCAAGTGAGTCAGCTCCGACTATTGGGTATGCGTGGTTAGCTTTAATTTCATTCTAGAGGGTATTGCCTGCTCCGCGTGGAATTACAGAGTGGGTGTGTGCGTTGGGACTAAAACGCCCTCGGTGGCCTGCCAGGCCACCGGATCCGCCCCACCCCCTCCAGACCGAAATTAACAGACGCTAGGCCTACCCCTGGTGTCGTCTGGTCCACGCAGACTCCTCTGTTCTCGGGCGAAAATCATAAACTACCCCTCTTCAAGACGATGGGAGGGAGGTCCCTCGCGCTGGCACTTCGGCCGTCGACTAGAGAAATCCTAAAAAGGACTTCGCTATCCTCTGTTGCCCAGGGTACACCAGGCCCGCTTGCAACCACTTCCCTCGGATTCGCGAGAATCCTCAGAAACCAATAACAAGCAAGCACACAAGGAGGTATTCCGACCCAGACCACCCCGTGGTTAACTTTTCTAGACTATAGTATGTGCGGTAGGCTAATAACCGCTTGAGATACCTACGTGCTCTGATTTTCCAATAATAAGATAAAAATTAACAAGCTGACATAGTATGAGCAGTTTGAATTAAGAACGTTATTAAGTAAGTTTGTTACGAAATAGTATGTTTACATTTGAAATAAGTCGTAGTGTACCTTATTTTTCCGACTGTTATTTCTTATTTGTCAAATGAAAATTCGGCTTTTAGTAGTAGGTATTACGGAGGGATCCTGAAGTGATGGTATTGAGATCGGGATAGAGAAGCGGAAAAAAAAATTAATAACAATAATTAAATCGTTTGTAGCCCGTTTGTTAGATTATTCAAAAATGTGGGACTAGTATTTATGCATTTTCCACCTAATTAAAAAATGACGGCTATACATTGAATTGAATTGAATTATTGAAAATTGTCGCGTGACTTCATCACTGGGTACATTTATTACCCACCAGTGACGTAACGAGCCCCCACAACGCAACTTGACATCTTTTTTTTAATTAAGCAAATGAAAAAATATGTGTCATATAAATTTTGATAGCTGTTTAACGAACTAAAAACCATCTAAAGTTTTATTTATTTCTGGCCTTTTATGTGTCTACAGCTGTACTGCCAATATTTAAAGCTAATCTTATGATTACTTGTTTTAGAATAATAGCCCACGACACGATGAGCTTGCAGAGTATGACGTCACTCGGCAGGATCGGGAGAATACTTAGCGGGGCTGCTGAGTCACATCGTAAGTTGTTGCTCAGTTTGATGAAAAATTTTTAATGCTTTCAGATTTAGTAAAGTGGGTCTGGGGATAGCGAAAGTATGCTTCGCTAGAGTATAGCTGTCTTGCCTACAAAAATAAGACTTGTGTCAATGTGATGGCAATAGCCGAGTGAATTGAACTTTTGTTTGCTATTGTCCACACCAGCAAAGCATTCACTCATTTAGTCCCGGTGTTTTATTAAAAAGATATGAGCAAGTTTAAATCAAATTCTGTATTATAAGATGTTTTTTTGTCTTAAATAAAACGTCAGCCTGCCAATTATATTTCTGTTACTAATGTTTTGATACCTGGATTTAAACGTCTACCTACATATTACTTCGTACCTTTAACTAGTTACGTAGATAGTGTCATAAAATGTTAAAAGGCCGTCTCGTATTGACGAAGACAATCCCTAGGCTACCATATCTTTGTAGCCGAGAGCCGCTGGTCGAACAGCTGGTCTTTCGCATTGCGTTATCTTTTAGGTCCCGGGTTCGATTCCCAGTCGGGTCGATGTGCAAATTAACTTATGGAATGAATGGATATATAAATAATCTACAGTCTTGGGTCTGGGCGTTGTGTCGCTGTCGTTGCTTTTGATTTCTTTAACACAAGAGCTTTATCTACTTATCACAGCGAACATTCGCGATGCGGCCCCAGCGCCCTCTGCGTCCTCAAGGGAACCATCCACAACGTCTGACGACCCTCTCACACATGCCGATAGCAGAACTCAAAATGGTAAGATTTAACATTATGATTGCTTTAATAGAACTACTCGACGACCTGCTTACTAGTGTTGCAGATCGATAGTCGATATAATTTAATTTTTTTTTATATTGCACTTCAAGATTGACCTCATCCCACCTGATGTTAAGGTAATGAGTTCCTAGCTTAAGGGCAAGAGCATAATAAGTCTGTTACTGGACTTGTCGCCCTTACCTTGAAGGCTTGACCCCTGCTACCAACGTAGCACCCCCCAGGAGCTCTAGGAACCTTACTCACACGCAGGAACAAAAAAACACAGTAGAGATTGTTATTTGGCTGCGGTCTTCTGTAACGTGGAGTTATTTCACCAGTCGGGCTGCTCCAGTTCGAGCGATAAATAGCTATGCCCTACCTCTTTTAAATTATAGTATACAGAGTATGGCTTTTATTGTATTGCCTTTTTTTTGTCGATGGGGAAATGCCTACCGCACCGTCACTCTCTGCGAAGAACAGAGAGTGGTGTGTCGGGCTCGTACCAACTAAAACGCTGCGCAGTTGTGGGGGAGTCAGGACCTCTTGCAGACTGTATACAGGCTCCCCCACAGCGCCTACCGCTAAGCGGGCCCTTCTAGCCGCGCATAACGCGCGCAGCTGGAACGTACCAGTCCACCTGACATGCCCCTCACCCTCGGGACCGAGGTAACGGACGCCAGGCCTATCTACCCACGCCATGTTTTACCACGCACAGTTTTGACAGCTGTCAAATCGGCCGTTGCTATTATAGTAGGTGCGACTGAGCGTTAAACAACTGAACCGTGTCGCATGTGCCCAGTCCTAATTCTGCTTCACAGCTGTGCACTACATACGACAAATGAAATGCGTTGCTAATTAAATTTGTTCATTGTTCTATATGTTTGTCCCTTTCAATAACATCACAATGGGAGATCCGATATGACTATTGTGATTCACATAGCCAGCCTTATCAAATTGTTTGCAGTAGTAATAATTTTGGAGGAAATGTATTGTTAGTGGGTGATAATGTGTTAAGTTTGTTATTTTTATGTGTTCTTCCTGATATCTATACTAATATTATACATGTAGTTGAAGAGTTTGTTTGTTTAAAAGTGCTAATCACATGAACTACTGGTTTGAGTTGAGACATTATTTTTGTGTTGGATAATCTATTTGTCTATGAAGTCTTTACGTATATAACATCATGCGACCAGTAAGAGCGAAGAATCAGAGGAAAATGTGGAAAAAATGGGCACAGAACGCGTGCGAAGCCGCGGTGGACCGCTAGTGTTAGATATACAAGGACTTGTATTATTTCCGCCGTTTGTGTTTTTAGACCGTTTGTGACAGTTGTAGTTTATATTCTTAGTGGGATATTTGAGAGAACGCTTCAAACAATAGAAGTGGAAGATTCTTTGGAAGAAGACAAAGAGAAAGCGTCCATCAGTTTTTTTGGAGCTGAATGTGCGATTTTGTATTCATTCTAAAGTGAACCTTACGGTAATGTAGTAGAGCAGTAGTGTTAACATCCTAGCCGCTTGTACGATACGAAGTGAAGGATTAAAAGTGTGGCGCACAGAGTGTTAAGTGATAGGCTTTAGACCCCTTAAATTGGATACCATAAAATCCCTCTTGAACTGAAAAAAGATCCTCTGTGTTGTAAAATATATGAGTTCGCGTTTGACGTGGCAATAATTAATGAAATGAATTCTGCAATAATTAGTCTTGTGTAACTAATGAACAGTATCGATCTGTGTGTTCATTAGTTTTGTTGTTGACTTTTATACCCCAAGGTCGGAGCAGCCTGTAGTGATATTTGAAATTTTAACTGATTGACGTTTTTGTCAAATTTTTAAAAGTGGATGTAATTTGATAGAAATCGCAAGAAACAATTAAATGAAATTTACAACACACGTTAGTTTGTTTTGAGCTGTTGAGAGTCCTAACATATCCATACATAATATACAATATGGATATGAGACTTTGGTACGGCATAGCGATTTATCGCTCGATCTAGAGCAGCCCGACCGGTAAAATACCTCCACCTTACAGAAGACCGCAGACAAGTAACAATCACTTCTGTGTTGTTGTGTTCCTGCGTGTCAGTAAGGTTTCCAGAGCTCCAGGGGTGCTACATTAGTAGCAGGGGTCAAGCCTTCAAGTTAAGGGCGAAAAGTCCATTAACAGATTTATAATGCTGTACTTGTCGCTCTTAAGCTAGGAACTCATTACCACTTAACATGAGGTGGGATGAGGTCAATCTTGAAGTGTAATATATATATATGAATTGTGTGTCAGTGCTGGCGATGGCGGAGCCGGACGTGATAGCAAGCACGAAGGCGAACAGCCTGAAGCACTGCCGCGGCTCGCCGGCCGCCATCGTGATGTCGGGCGCCGCCGCCGAGCCGCGGCCCGCCAGCGCCGCCGGGCCCGTCGCGCCGCCGCGCAAGAAGAAGCGCAGTGAGTACACGGTACCCATCAGGCCTACCATACGTAACGCGACTATATTTTATCCCGCTCTTAACAAACATCAAAATTGGTTGAAGTATGTGCGTCAGGTGTTGATTGGCCAAAAATATGAGTGCGGTGTGCTATTAGCCAATCAACAGTATCGAAACTTGTTTCGTCTCATGCGATAAATTTGACATTGCGTGTGCTCGGCCTGTATGTCGATTTAAAAACGATCAATCGAAAAATCGATTCAAATTAAAATAAAGCTCCCCCACTCTTCTTGTTATTAATGTTAATAGCATACAACGGCGGTCAAATGGTTTTTGTTATACCTAAATTTTTTTTAAAACCGATTTTAAAACCCGCTGAAACTTTTGAACGGTGAGTGTGTTGATGAGTAAAATTCGTAACGTTTGAACTAGGCGATTGAATAAAATATACAAAGTTAGATTTACATCAGATTTGAACTGAGATATGCGTAAAATATGTGGAAATATTAAAATATCCATCTATATAATCTTAATTGTTAATTGTCATGTATACAAATTATTTTAAAAGAGGATTTTATTGTAAACTAGCTGTGCCCACGACTTCGTTCGCGTGAACTATACGTTTTTTTCATATAATACCTATATCTATATAAACTTAAGATAACTTCAAAACTTAAGATACCTAGTCCTTATTTTAATCCAAATTTCGAGCTATATTTGTCACAAATTTCATATCCCTAATTTAAAAGTGAAATATTTTCCCATTAAAACTTTCAAGGGCGGTTTACCCCAATCCCTCCTTATTTTCAAACCAAAAAGTAATTATGTCCGTTCTAGAGATCCAACGTACACCAAATTTGATCAAAATCGGTTCTGTGGTTTTGGCTTAAAAGCCGGACAAACAGATAGACAAACAGAGTTCCTTTCGTATTTATGATATTTTTTGGCTTAAAAGCCGGACAAACAGATAGACAAACAGAGTTCCTTTCGTATTTATGACATTGTTATGGATCTAATTGCAGAAATAAATAATTTAATTTAATTTGATGCAGACAAACTCCACGGGTCGCAGTCGCTGTCAACGACGGACGGTGACAACTTGAGCGTGTGCACGACGGACACGGACGAGTACAGATACGTGCCGCGCCGGCCGATAGAGAAGCCGCAGCTCGAGTCGCTGTTGGTGGAGGTATCGTGCATTATTTACTTTGTTCTTAGTATTCTGTGGAGGGTAATTTTCGATTTCTGTTGCAGAAATGTTTGAAAACCACGAAAAAAACGATTCCGTGGTTTTCAAACATTTCTGCAACGAATGTACCACGGGCCGATAAGTATGTAGTTCTAAACATATTCGGCAGAGGGCACTTACCGGAGGCTAACGGTTGATACAGCAGAAAAATTTCATCGCCTACGATAACTTGCGGTTAGCTCAGTTGGTAAGAGCAGCACGCGCGATACGTGAAGGTCGTGGGTTCGATTCCCGCACCGCAAGGGGAGATAAAATGTTTCGGTTTCGAATTATTAGTTTTTATTTGTGTCTAGCTGTTGCCAGCTACTTTGTCCTCGTTGTTTCGGGATAAAAAGTATCCTATTTGTTAATACATTATAATAATAATAAGAAATTTATTTCTCACCATAAAGTACAAGTACAATTTTTTTTAAAAATTATATAGGTACAGGCCACAAATTGTTACTATGGTGTGTTGATACCTGAACTAGGATAGTTCCTGTATCTCAGGTTATTATCCCATCTTTTTAATTACCAAATTGCGTCCAAATCAGTTCAGTAATTTTTGCGTTCAGATATCGATATAATCTTACAAACTTTTGGGAATATAATATTATTTATTTTTGATTCATTTAGTTTTAGTTTATAAATTTGAATTAATTAGTACGGTTTCATTCAATAGTAAGTGCTACTTTACGTACCTAAATAAAATATTACAAAAGTTGATCATTCAAACTTGCATCTAGTGTCAAGCCACTTGTCCACGTGGACAACTTGCATCTGACCCGAGTGTGCCTTGAAACGAGCTTAAACAATATCCTTTGATCTCCATGGAATCGTCGGAAAGCTATACAGCGAGCTATCGTGCTCTATGGTATAATTTTATAATTGTACAATTTTCACCTCACTTGATACTTGGTTGTCATTCCATTTAAAATAAAAACCAGCCAAGTGCGAGTCGGAATTGCTTTTTTTTTTGTCAAAGGGGAAATGCCTACCGCACCGTCACTCTTAGCGGGGAACAGAGAGGCTCGCACCGACTAAAACCCCCTCGGTGGCCAACGGTGCGCAATTGTGGGGGAGTCGGGATTCCTTGCGATTCTACACAGGCTCCCCCACAGTGCCTACCGCCAAGCGGCCCATCTAGCCGCGCAAATACGCAGCTGGAGCGTGTCAGGCCACCTGACACGCCCCACCCGAGGTAACGGACGCCAGGCTTACCCCACGCCTGGCATCTCCGGTCCCAGCAGCGGAACTGCTGTGCGGCTCTGCTGCCTACCGCCTCTACGGACACCCGAGACTCTCAATCCAGCTCTCCCTCCGAGAGCCAGATGAAGACCCGAGACCCACCGGCCGCGGAGGATAGGGAGACCGGCAAACGTAATACCGTATCCTCCTCTTCCTCCGCGACCGCACCACGACGCGATCCGCGCCCCGCGCGGCAGCGCGCCACTGCCGGGTCGCGGAGGACAGGGAGGCCGGCAACGAAACACCGAGGTCCTCCTCTTCCTCCGCGATCCACCTCTGCCCTTGCGGACTTGCCGCAGAGAGCCACCTGCTCTCCGCGGCCCATCTCGAGATCCGTCTTGGCTTGTGCGGTATTGGAGGCTGGGTGACAAGGCCAGCCTCAACGTCCCGGACCACAGGGCTACTGAGCCCCCTCATCGCGACAAGATGCAGAACCCAGCGGGGGGGAGTCGGAATTACCTATGAAGGGTTTCGTAGCAGCAAGTAACATGATATAATTTAGTTTTAATTATAGGACGCCCCTAACATGTGTTGCTTTTTTTTCTTTTTTTGTAAACACTTTTAATGCGGTTCATAGAATACATATACATACCAAGTTTCAACAGTATATGTCTTATAAGTTCGGAAAAATGTGGCTGTGACTGACAGACAGACAGACATGACGAATCTATAAGGGTTCCGTTTTTCACCAATTGGCTACGGAAACCTAAAGAGAACTTGTACTTATAATGGTGCATTCACACTTTCCCTCTCGTATCAGGCAAATATTTTACCGCTTTATTTGTATTCATACTTAAGTTTCACATCGGCTTAGAAGGAAACCGCTAAAGTGATTTAAAATCAATGTCCATTGATACAAGGCTACGCGTAAGGAAAACTAAGTTATTACAATTACTCATCGACCATGAATCACAAGATGACGACTATTTACATTATACAACGTTAGTGTGATCATAGTTCATTTTGTTATTGCCAGTGCGTTACTTTGGCCGGTTTAATTTTATTATTATATGCCTTGGTTGAAATGCAGTAATTTTTTTTTTATTGTTATGTAGCATAAGAGCTTTAGTAGATCTTGGAACGGTAAAAGCTATATAGTATAAACAAGTTTGTGTGTTTAAAAGCGACTTATGCCGTGAGTTTTTTTTGTTTATTTAAAACTTTATTGCAATTTAGTGGACTTTATGCTAGGAGTATTATATACCAGTCATCCTTGGGTCAGGCATATAATTTAAATTAATGTCTGTATTACATAAAAATAAATAATTTTAAATAGCAATAAACTAAACACCAGAATAGAGTATAGAGGTACGCTGTACTATGATATTTAAAAAAAAACAAATATATAACTTATTTTAGATAATATTAAAAAATATGTATAAATTTAGGTACTAATTTAATTTATAATTTGCCAAATAAAGTGACGAACATTGGAACGTTAATGGAGAAAATATATTTTTAATATTGCTCATGTTAGCTTTTGTCTACGATTTATTTCGCGTGTTGTGGGGTTGGGTTTTTTGTCATGACATTAATTTATTGTTTTTGGGTTTAATTTACATCTCTTATAAATTTCAATACAATCCGTCCCTTGGATATTTAACGAGTGGAATAGTATTATCTCTAAATAGGATTCAAATTTTCAACCTTAATATTAATCGCTCACTAACCAATTATTATTTTTTATAAATTTTAACTTTGAAACAAATAAAAAAATAGTTATGGGCGTCGCACTAAAGTTCTTATTTAATAGTTCCTTTCATTTCAGCATGATATACAGATAGTTCTTACGAATTTATATTTAACTAAAAATATTTGTTCAACATTAATATGTAATATGTTGTTTATTGAAACAAATGCATTAAGTTATTGCTCTGTAAAGAGAAATTTATTTGAAAATTGACAATATGTATTAATTACAAATTTTTATTACACAACTTAATTTACATTAAAGTACACTGTCTAACTAATACAAACCTGTAAAGAGAAACAACATTAAAAGCTATTGCTTCAATTGATTTCTATTATTAAAGAAATAACTCGCACCAAAACTTTCACCTATTTTCCTATCAATCCCAAAGATCATAGACAGAACATAGTGCTGTCAACACAGATAACAAATGCAATCCAAGCTAATGCGCGTGAAATTGAAATGGAGAATAGAGAGCTTCATTTACATATAAAATATAATACATACATATGTAATTTAATGTGAATCTGTATTTATTTTTAAGATAGGTACAGTCAGCGTCATATAGTTCGTGATACTCAGGGTACTCTAATAAATAGACGCAACTAAAAAGTCAATAATATCGGTACACACAAAGTTTTCTTATTGTTGTCAACAGTTTTGTCGCTCAAAAGGTCGACACACCTAAAATGTCATATAAATCGGCTCAGTCAAACTGCCATAAATATGGTTACAGTCATCCCGCCAATGGTATCCAAACATTCTAAGTGTTCAAAAATAGGAAACACATTAGAAAAATAAACCTTACTGTTATACTTTTTAAATATTATTTTCCTCATCAATTAGTTTCAAAAAATGTAAACACAAAGTGAAAGCGATAGAAACTACTGCTGTCCTTTTCATTTTAAGCCCGACGTCATAGACTTCTCTTTTGTTTTGTATAGAACTTCAGAATTTCTTGCATATCCATTTACGATATCTGGGGGCACGGCAGTGGGGAGGACCAAGTCAAGCAAAAAAAACCGGCACGGCCGCACCATCCTTTTCAGGCCATTTTCGATCCCCTATAGCTTCCTTGTAGACAAAACTAGAAACTCAGTACGGACGATATGTCTCAAGGTATGTAAAAAAAATATAAGTAATAAACAGCTACAGCTAAATAGATGTTAACCTCAATGATAATGAATATGAGTTATTAGGTATATTTCGTATTTAATTTTACTCGTGTACCTAACTGAAATGAACACATTCCGCATGACCCAAAGGTTGACTGGTAGAGAATGCCCATAGCATTAAGTCCACCTGTTGTACTTTTTTTTTTTGTGCAATAAAGTTTTTAAATAAATAAATAAATAAATAAATTCCGTATTAACGATAAACTGAGCAGTTCTGATAAAGCTACTTTCGAATGTAACAAAAGACGTAAAAAATCCAAATCGCATAATAAACCTATTTTGGCTATTTCACTGCACTGTCTCTAATATTGCACTTCACATTGATACGACTGATGGGTAGTTGATGGTTAGTTGACATACACTGACAGATAATAGAATTACATTCAAACACTAAATCTAGTGTGAAAATCATCAGCCAGCATGAAATGAGGTTTCATGCTGGCGTATTTTTCTAATGTGTTTCATATTTTTGAACACTTAGAACGTTTGGATACCATTGGCGGGAAGACTGTAACCATATTTATGGCAGTTAGACTGAGCCGATTTATATGACATTTTAGGTGTGTCGACCTTTTGAGCGACAAAACTGTTGACAACAATAAGAAAACTTTGTGTGTACCGATATTATTGATTTTTTAGTTGCGTCTATTTATTAGAGTACCCTGAGTATCACGAACTATATGACGCTGACTGTACGCCTTGTGCTCCCAACCGTTATTGTTTATGCTTTCCGTGGCAAGCTGTAACTATGGCCACACCAATTGTTGTGTATCTATGCTATGACCACCTGTCCCACAGACGAATTTCGTAAAAAAAAAAATTGTATATGGGCGCTATATTTAATTAGTTTCGCAAAAAAAATGTTTTTTTTTATTTTTTGTACGAAGTTTACCGCGAAGATAACCCACCTATCGGTATGGTTTGTGATTGGCAGGCGCCGCCGCCGAGCAGCGCTAATCAGTCCATGGCGTTCCCCAGCCCAGCTAGCACCATAGAGTCTCTCACCAGGGAGTTCCAGGACTCTTTGGAGCTCTCTCACACCAAATATGGTATGTGTATCTTATTGATTTCAAATAAGGTTTAGTTGTTAAGTTGATGGATTCGAGGCCATTATTCGCAAAAAAACTACGTCCCTGAGCAATAGAGTGAGAAACAGTCCCAACGGCATTCTGAGGACATTGGCGGATAGGTTCACTTCGCCCCTGTGGAGATGTATTTTGCAAAGGGTGACGACTACGGGGATTTATCCTCTCACGTGATGGTCACCCATTGTAATATTGTAATATTAAAATTAATTAGTAAAAAGTAATTTCTCTTAATAATTATGCATGAATGTTATATGGGCGTAACTTGTCTGAAATATACTCTTTTTATTTTATTTATTTATTTATTTAGTTTTTTCTGTTTTTCTCATCACCGAACGACTTGGTAGGGTGAGCTACTCCATTATATTGTTGACTTCGATCATTCTTATTAGAGCTCGGATTAGGCGCCCTCATCAGCCCCTTTATTCATAAATGTGAAAATCTATTCTTCTACGGAAAATGTATATTTTGTCTGTCGCCTCGTTTAAAGTAAGAAAGAGACAAGAGCTTTGTTTCCGATTCGAATCGGTTTGTAACGTTTTGATAATACCCAACGTGGTTCCGGATCCGATAAACATAAATAAATCCGGATTACTAGTTCCGTTGCAATCCGTAATAATACTTACTACGATAGCTCGTGGGTTCGAGTCCCACGATGCGAGGGGAGATATGTTTTTTCTGTTTTTAACACTCGACCCAAAAATGACACGGTGTGCATACGTTTGACGTGTCTGTCTGTCTTTTTGTCTGTGTATGACATCATTATTCCCAAATAGATGTACCGACTTTGTTTTTTACTTTGTTTGAAAATTTAATTTGGCTTTTTTTCTTATCTATATTTGATGGGAATCGATCCTAGATGGTAGCCGCCACAAAACCACAAAGTGTCAAAATATTTTCCGTATAGGAATCGATTTTCACGATTTTGATACTACAAAATTTTTGATTACGTATTTGGGTAGAAACTCCTTAATATAGGTAACAAATGAATTTTAAAAGGGCTTGATGACACTCTGACATCTTCAAATGCAAAATGGCCGCTATCACAAAATGGCGACATTATATGATAGATACAGTCAACAGTTTGTGCTTTGACAGTTCATATGTCGTAAGTAAAAGGGCTAATTTCGAAGTGTGCGTTTTAAATTTTATTTCTCAACATTATTATTTTTCCTTATTTCAGCCAGTGACAGATCATCAACAAGTATACACGAGTCGCGATCTAGTGAGAGAGCGAGCGAGTCTTCTAGGAGTAGCACCACAGCCTCGGGCAGGCACAAAGCCAATAATATGCCTGAATCTACCCTCGACATCCGAGAGCCTGTTAAAGGTAAACTTTATTGAATACAAAATAGGATTCAAATTCAGTGACAATCCTTTTGAAATTTTGACTAAAGTGGGAAAATTTCAAAGGAAAAGCCTATTCCCTGCGATCAACGATGTCCGGGTCCTATAGAAAGATTTTAACTACGCTACATCACCGAGGCAGTAATTTTTGTACTTTTGTTAAAGTGATTTTTTTGCCGTCGCGCCATCTCTGAGGTCCCGGGTTCAATTCCCAGTCGGGTCAATATGGGAAACAAACTTTTCTGTATTGTCTCGGGTCTGGGTGTTGTGGTACCGTCGTTGTTTCTGATTTCTGTAACACAAGTGCTTTAGCTACTTACCACAGAATCAGAGCAATGTATGTGATGTTGTCCAATATTTATTTGTTTATTTATTATTATTTAGTATTGGAAAATTTTAAAAATAATTTTCAAAAAATCATAAAGAACCTCTTTTACGCCATCGATACCTTAAAATGATTTCTGAATGGTGTCAATATACCAATTGGTTATATACAACTTGGAAGATTTTATTTTGAACAAAATTGAGTATAGCTTTGGGAATATACGTGGGTTCAACAGTTAGACCGTTAGCCATTGCGAGACAATAATGAAGAGTATATGTTTAAGTGTGAGACTAAAAGAGTCAGTAGTATCTAATACAAATGCCACTATAATTTGTATCTTATGGACTTAATATAGTGGCCAAAATGTAAGAACGAATTAGTTGAAAGTGGTGAGTAGAATGCATCAGTTGTTTATTATGATTTTTAGGGTTCCGTACCTCAAAAAGAAAAATCGGAACCCTTATAGGATCACTTTGTTGTCCGTCTGTCCGTCCGTCTGTCAAGACCCATTTCCTCATAAACGCGTAGAGGTATTAAATTGAAATTCATACCAAATACTCAGGTCTATAATACCTTTAAGCTGTAACAAAATCAAACTTCTATGTCAACGCAATCAAAAGAAACAGCAATTTAAGCTGCATATTTTGAAACTCGCAAGTACTCGCAAGGGAATCTAAAGGGTACTTCCAGTCGACCTAGAATCTTGAAATTTGGCATGAAGCAACGTTTTATAGCACACATAAAAGAAAAATTCCGAAAACCTTAAATTTTTAGTTACATTACAAAATATTTATGCTCCTCCATCTTTCCCCATTGTAATGTTATGAATTTCATTTTGCAATAAAAATACCATAGTTATGACTCGATTGTCGTAATGAACGAACTTTGTAAACCTTGCAGGTTTGTACGGAACCCTCGGTGCGCGAGTCCGACTCGCACTTGGCCGGTTTTTTACGTATCTCACGCACTTTTTACTATTACCAACCCATATACAATCTCTCTGCATAACTCAAGGCTTAGTAGATACAAATTAAGTCCACCTGTTGTACATTTTTGTCCAATAAAGGTTTTAAATAAAATAAAGTAAATGAGTGTGTTTTGTGTGTCTATGTGTCAGGCGAGGCAGGCGCGTCCCGGGGCGGTGCACGCACGCACAGCGAGGGCCGCGCCTCCGACGCCGCGCACGCCGCCGGACACGCCAGCCTCGGACACGCCACCAGGTACTGTATGTGTGCATGTGTCAGGCGAGGGCCGCGCCTCCGACGCCGCGCACGCCGCCGGACACGCCAGCCTCGGACACGCCACCAGGTACTGTATGTGTGCATGTGTCAGGCGAGGGCCGCGCCTCCGACGCCGCGCACGCCGCCGGACACGCCAGCCTCGGACACGCCACCAGGTACTGTATGTGTGCATGTGTCAGGCGAGGGCCGCGCCTCCGACGCCGCGCACGCCGCCGGACACGCCAGCCTCGGACACGCCACCAGGTACTGTATGTGTGCATGTGTCAGGCGAGGGCCGCGCCTCCGACGCCGCGCACGCCGCCGGACACGCCAGCCTCGGACACGCCACCAGGTACTGTATGTGTGCATGTGTCAGGCGAGGGCCGCGCCTCCGACGCCGCGCACGCCGCCGGACACGCCAGCCTCGGACACGCCACCAGGTACTGTATGTGTGCATGTGTCAGGCGAGGGCCGCGCCTCCGACGCCGCGCACGCCGCCGGACACGCCAGCCTCGGACACGCCACCAGGTACTGTATGTGTGCATGTGTCAGGCGAGGGCCGCGCCTCCGACGCCGCGCACGCCGCCGGACACGCCAGCCTCGGACACGCCACCAGGTACTGTATGTGTGCATGTGTCAGGCGAGGGCCGCGCCTCCGACGCCGCGCACGCCGCCGGACACGCCAGCCTCGGACACGCCACCAGGTACTGTATGTGTGCATGTGTCAGGCGAGGGCCGCGCCTCCGACGCCGCGCACGCCGCCGGACACGCCAGCCTCGGACACGCCACCAGGTACTGTATGTGTGCATGTGTCAGGCGAGGGCCGCGCCTCCGACGCCGCGCACGCCGCCGGACACGCCAGCCTCGGACACGCCACCAGGTACTGTATGTGTGCATGTGTCAGGCGAGGGCCGCGCCTCCGACGCCGCGCACGCCGCCGGACACGCCAGCCTCGGACACGCCACCAGGTACTGTATGTGTGCATGTGTCAGGCGAGGGCCGCGCCTCCGACGCCGCGCACGCCGCCGGACACGCCAGCCTCGGACACGCCACCAGGTACTGTATGTGTGCATGTGTCAGGCGAGGGCCGCGCCTCCGACGCCGCGCACGCCGCCGGACACGCCAGCCTCGGACACGCCACCAGGTACTGTATGTGTGCATGTGTCAGGCGAGGGCCGCGCCTCCGACGCCGCGCACGCCGCCGGACACGCCAGCCTCGGACACGCCACCAGGTACTGTATGTGTGCATGTGTCAGGCGAGGGCCGCGCCTCCGACGCCGCGCACGCCGCCGGACACGCCAGCCTCGGACACGCCACCAGGTACTGTATGTGTGCATGTGTCAGGCGAGGGCCGCGCCTCCGACGCCGCGCACGCCGCCGGACACGCCAGCCTCGGACACGCCACCAGGTACTGTATGTGTGCATGTGTCAGGCGAGGGCCGCGCCTCCGACGCCGCGCACGCCGCCGGACACGCCAGCCTCGGACACGCCACCAGGTACTGTATGTGTGCATGTGTCAGGCGAGGGCCGCGCCTCCGACGCCGCGCACGCCGCCGGACACGCCAGCCTCGGACACGCCACCAGGTACTGTATGTGTGCATGTGTCAGGCGAGGGCCGCGCCTCCGACGCCGCGCACGCCGCCGGACACGCCAGCCTCGGACACGCCACCAGGTACTGTATGTGTGCATGTGTCAGGCGAGGGCCGCGCCTCCGACGCCGCGCACGCCGCCGGACACGCCAGCCTCGGACACGCCACCAGGTACTGTATGTGTGCATGTGTCAGGCGAGGGCCGCGCCTCCGACGCCGCGCACGCCGCCGGACACGCCAGCCTCGGACACGCCACCAGGTACTAACTAAATATTTTAATTTCGCTAGTGCAGCGAGAAGCACTATAATAAATTGTAACAATCTAACCATAAGGTTCATTTTCCTAACATCAGACGCAGCAACTCTGACTCTATGAGCGGGTCCCGGCGGCGGTCGGCCGGCGACGAGCAGCAACTCGGCTTGGCTCTCCGTACGCGGACGACGTCGGGCCACAGGCTCACCGACATCGAGATACTGGAGCAGATCACCGTACTCAACCTCGATACTGGTAACTACTAATAAATAAAGGATCGAAAAAATTACATCTCCCCTTGCGATGTTGGATTCGAACCAATGACCTTCACGTATCGCGCGTACTGCTCTTTCAACTGATTAGGTATAAATCCCGCATCGCAAGGGGTGATCATTTTTGTTTTGTTTCTTTAAAAATATGTAGTTCGTTAATGCGGCGTGAAGCATTAAAAAGTTGTAAAAATGTATTAATATATAAAAGGATGCCCGGCAATAATTAATAAATTATTATACGAGGCGTAGGTAAGCTAAAAACGACCGACAGACGACTGATGACAGTTGATATGGAAAGTAAATTTGAAATTAGAATTAACGACTCGTAGATAAACGGATAGTAATGTTTGACAAATTACCAACCGTAAAATATTAGAACTAGGCATATCGCTTCCAGTCCTGAGATAAGAGTGGGACCTCACGCCCACGTAGTGTCATTTAGCGGATTTTTCATGCACGGTAGCTCCCATTGAGGTTTAATAATGTGAGACTGTTGGAACGATGTTAGTACATAGTTGTAAAGGTGTATTGTTTTGTTCAGGCGAGCGGGTGCCCTTGAGCGTGGCGGAACACAAACTACCTCAGTGCATTAATCCTCTCAGCTTGCACATCATGCGGCTCACGTCAGAGTACATCGCGAGGACCAACGACGACGATAATACCAGGTAATAAGTATGTCGAAATAGATATAAGGGAAAACCTAGCTTATAGCCTAAGGGGTAAGGGGGCAAATCAGATTTATATGTAAGCTCGTCCACGGCTGTTTTAATATACACACTTACACAAAGACACCGACACATACACTGTGCCAATCTGATATGGTTGTACCCTAGCGGTCGGTTGTACAATATTGGACCATGCCGATATACTCAGGCGCTAAACTTGCAGGACAGGCTCAACCGTTTGACACTTACACTCTGCCAATCGTCTTAACCCCTAAACACCCAAGTGGCCCCCGGGGACCGCGTGTGACGTCATCGCGCCGTTCCGTTGAACACTAAGCTGTCCCCGGCGACCGCTCTGACTCCCTTGATTTTACACCTAATATTTGTGGGTAGAGTATAAATGTTTATAAACAACCTTGTTAAAGATATAGGATCTCCATACAGTTTGAATAGATAGGTAGTTTAGTTTTTAATATAATGACAGATGTCGTATGTCATTCGTTGTTCTTTGCTTGTTTATTTGTCACTCATGTCTATGTTTTTACATTAATATACTTTATCTCTTTTAATCTCCATACATATTTATTATGTTCTCTAATCACCTATTTACAACAGGTTATGGGCCCAGAACGTAACCAAATGAAGTGATATTTATAGTGAACAGTAAGTTTGTAATTTGAATTTCTCACGATGATAAAAAACGAAGCAGTCACCGTATCCAAATTAACAGGGCAAGCAAACTATGCGACATGGTCGTTTGCAACCCAAATGGTCCTGGTTGATCATGATTTATGGGATTGTGTAGAAAAAGATTTTTGCTTAGAATCGGATGTTGCAAAAAAGAGAGACAGCAAAGCACGAGCCAAAATCTGCCTTTTAGTAGCTGAGAATGTGTATCCCCTTATCACAAATGCTAAGACGGCAAGAGAAACGTGGCTAGCTTTGCAAAAAGCTTATGCAGATGCTGGTCTGATGAGAAGGCTGTCCCTCTTGAGGAAAATGTTTGGGTTGAAACTATCAAGTTTTACAAGTATGGAACAGTACGTCACAGAGGTACAGGCAACCCAACAAGCATTGCAAAGCATCGGAGCAGCTCTAGAGGATGAATTTGTCGGAATAATTATGTTGGCGGGCTTGACGGATGAGTATAATCCATTAGTTATGGCGATTGAACATTCTGGTGCCAAAATTTCATCGGAATCTGTAATATCGACATTACTGAGTGAAGGTCAACGTCACTGTGATGTTCCCAAGGACGATTCAGCACTGGTGACTGGTGCTACAGGTAGTAGCAGTAAAGGAGAAAGAGAGAAGTTTCGGAGAGAAATAATTTGCCATTCATGCAAAAAGAAAGGTCATTTCAAATGGCAGTGCAAACAACAAAAGAATTGCAGCACCAATATGATGGCCAGCGATTGCATGAATTCAGACTTTCTGACATTGTTGACTGTTACTGGCAACAGTAGTAGTTGGGTCATAGACTCAGGGGCTACATCCCACATGACGCCTGACAGAACACTTTTAGATCCAGCAATTTCATGTTCAAAAATAATAACCTGCGCGAATAATGAAAAAATTGTGTCGACTTCACAAGGTTCTGTCAAATTGAATATTCGTCATGAGGGGCGTACCACGGGAATTGGTATTAATGATGTACTAGTGATTCCGGGTTTAGTTACTAATTTAATGTCAGTAAGTAAGTTTGCAGATGAAGGCAAAGTTATTGTTTTTGATAAAAAATCTTGTAAAGTTTTTAATTCAAATGTACATGTAGATGGTAAAGTATTATTTAGCGCACCACGAAAAAATGGACTTTATGTTGTAGGTCCTGATCATAATAAGGCGACGGTTCTTTTTGGGGAAGATAGTCAGCATGATTTTGAATTGTGGCATCGTAGGTTGGGCCACTTGTCTCCTCCACAGATGGATATTTTGAAAAAGATCGTCAAGGGCCTTCATTATGGTAAAAGGGTGAGTAAAGATCCTTGTGTTCCCTGCAGTCAAGGGAAGCAATGTGTGCAAAAGTTTCCCAGAAGGAAGAAGTGTTTTAGAGCTAGTGATGTACTAGATTTAGTACATAGTGATGTAGCTGGTCCAATTAATGTGGAATCATGGGGAGGAAATAGATATTTTCTTTTGTTCATTGATGATTTCAGTCGAAAGATTTTCGGATATGTTCTGAAATCTAAGGACGAGGTGTTACAAAAGTTTAAGGAGTTTAAGGCTTATGTAGAAAACCAAACTGGGAAAAAGATAAAGCGGTTGAGGAGTGACAATGGTACTGAGTATACCAATAAGGATTTCCGGGCTTATTTAGCCAAATATGGAATCATCCATCAAACGAGTGTTCCCTATACTCCACAGCAGAATGGAGTTGCGGAGAGAAGTATCCGCACGATTACAGAGATGGCAAGATGTATGCTTCATGATAGTGGCCTGAGTAAAAGGTTCTGGGGTGAAGCGGTGGCAACTGCAATTTATTTGAAAAATCGGTCGCCCACGATGGCACTTGCCGGGAAGGTTCCGGAACAACTCTGGACAGGTGATGTGGATATATCACATTTAAAGATATTCGGATCAACAGCACAGGTACTCATTAAGGATAATAGTCGAAAGAAGTTAGACTCTAAAACCTGTGAACTAGTTTTCGTTGGATATAGCGAAGTAACAAAGAGTTATAAATTTGTTGATTTGAAAAATCCATGCCGAATAATATTGGCACGCGATGCAGTTTTCAATGAGAAATGTAGGAAAACCGAGAAGGTTAAAGAGTGTAGTACAGACATTTCTAAGTTGGTTCCTGATATGAAATCCATAGTAGTACCTTCAGCTAAAAATATAGTTGTTGGTGGTGGAAAGACTGTTGAAGTTCCCTTTGTAATTAATGATGGTGAAACTTCAGGGGCAGATGATAACTATCCATGTCAAAGTGGAATAGAAATGTCTAGGGAAACTACACCGATAGAAACTGTAAGTGAAGAACAGTTTCATGACTCACTAGATTCTGAGATTCTTGATCATTCAGATCATATAGTGAGGGAGAGCCTTGAGCCAGAAGAAGTGGGGGAACAGCAGCCCCAGGTAAGGCGGTATCCTCGTAGAAATAGAGTGGCTAAAAGGGATGACGACATGGTGTACAATTTTCATGTCGGGAATGCTACTGATCCTAGTTCAGTCAAAGATGCCATGCACCGGTCAGATAAAGATTTGTGGAAGAAAGCCATGAAAGAGGAATATGATTCCTTGATTGAAAACAAAACTTGGGAATTAGTTGATCGTCCGAGAGACGTCAACGTGGTTAAATGTAAATGGCTCTTCAAGCTGAAAATAGGTGCAGACGGAACAGTACAACGACATAAAGCGCGTCTCGTAGCAAAGGGATATTCTCAAAAGTTTGGAGAAGATTATACGGAGACGTTTGCTCCGGTAGTCAAACTGTCTTCCATTAGATTACTGCTGGGATTATCGGCGGAAATGGATTTGAAAGTGCACCATATTGATGTTACCACAGCATTTCTGAATGGTGACTTGAAGGAAGACTTGTATATGGAGCAACCTGAGGCCTTTATTAAGAAGAATAGTGAAGGTAAAGTCTGCAAGTTAAAAAAGGCAATATATGGACTTAAACAAGCTGCGCGTTGCTGGAATGTGAAGGTGCATGACTACTTAATCAGGAATGGTTTTTTAAGGTCAAAGCATGATCCTTGTGTTTACATTAAAAGAAAGCAGAGCACATTCCTGGCAATCGCATTATATGTTGATGATTTCTATATTTTTGGAAGCGTGTTGCAAGATATAGAGCATTTCAAGAAGGCAATAGAAAAGGCCTTTAAGATTAAAGACTTGGGAGAGGCAAAGGATTGTTTGGGTATTAGTATTACTCGGGCCAATGGAGAAATTATTCTTTCACAGGCCACCTTTGTTAAAAAGATCCTTTTGAAATATGGCATGCAAGATTGCAAACCTGTAGTTACGCCTATTGAGGCAAACCTACGGCTTGCAAAGGGGGAAAAGCATGAGGATCTTTACTACCAAGAAATTATAGGGTCACTTATGTATCTGTCTTGTGGTACGAGACCAGACCTGACCTATGCTGTTAGCTACTTGAGTCAGTTCAATTCTTGTTGGAATAATGAGCATATGGCAGCATTAAAAAGGGTTCTAAGGTACTTGAAAGGTTCAATAGATGGTAAATTGATTTTTAAGAAAACAGGGAAACCTTTGGTAGCATATGCTGACGCTGACTGGGGTAGTAATTCAGATGGGCATTCGTTTTCAGGCTATGTTCTTGTTTTTGGTGGTGCTGCTGTATCATGGCAAGCATGTAAACAAAGATGTGTGGCTTTAAGCACAGCTGAAGCCGAATACATTGCTATTAGTGAGGCCGCCAAAGAAGTAGTATATTTAAAGGGTTTATATTGTGAACTCTCTGGTAGTGATCACTCAGTAGAGTTATATAGTGATAGTCAGAGTGCAATTAAATTAGCGTATACTCCTGCGGTTGGACGAAGATCCAAACACATCAACATTAGATATCATTTTGTTAGAGAGTTGGCTGAAGGTAATGTTATTAATATAAAGTATTGTTGTACAAATTCAATGCCAGCTGATGCTCTAACTAAAGGCTTAGTCAAAGCTAAACTTCAGTTTTGTGTTAAATGTATGGGGCTCCAGTGGGGGTGTTAAAGATATAGGATCTCCATACAGTTTGAATAGATAGGTAGTTTAGTTTTTAATATAATGACAGATGTCGTATGTCATTCGTTGTTCTTTGCTTGTTTATTTGTCACTCATGTCTATGTTTTTACATTAATATACTTTATCTCTTTTAATCTCCATACATATTTATTATGTTCTCTAATCACCTATTTACAACAAACCTAAAGGATTTATGTTCTTTGATATCTTAGCTACACTCTGAGCACGAAAAATTTCTTAGTTTGTGGCTATTTATTTTTTGATAATTTATATATTTCTTGTAATCCAGCCTATACCATGGTTTCAAAACTTTAAACGCTTAGAATAAATATATCCTTTCGATTATCAAGATATTTTAATGCCAGATAAATAGAAAATATATTAATAAGTACATTTGCATTTACAGAATGATAAAATATCGTTTTATTTTAGAATTAGGTATTGTATTTTTTGTAAGCAGCTATAACTGCTACATCATCCTCTCTGAGGTGCCCCTGGTGTCTTTTTTTTTTTGACGTTTCGTCTTGTATCTAAGGGGAGTGATACCCTAGCGTCGGTTATAGAATATTAGGCTGTATGCCGACAGTCTTAGGAAGCAAACATACACTGTGTCAATCTAGTATGGTGGTACGTTAAGGAGCGTCGGATGTACAATACTGGACCGTATGTTGTAAGAGTCAAGCGCTAAACTTGCAGGATAGGCTCAGCCGTTTGACACTTACACTGTGCTAATCTACTGAGGCGGATCCTTAGCGTAAGTTGTACAATATAAGACTGTATGCCGACAGTTTTAGGGAGCAAACTTGCAGGTTGCGAGCGGCCGTTCGGCACATAGACTGCCAATCTACTATGGTGATATCCTAGCGTCGGTCGTACAATACTAGACCGTATGCCGTTAGAGTGAGGCGCTAATGTTGCAGGGCGCGCGCCGGCCGCTGGAGGCGCCGCAGCCGCGCGACGTACGCGGTGTGGCGCGCGGTGTCGGAGTCGTCGCTGCGGCACGCGCGCTCGTTGTACAATACTAGACCGTATGCCGTTAGAGTGAGGCGCTAATGTTGCAGGGCGCGCGCCGGCCGCTGGAGGCGCCGCAGCCGCGCGACGTACGCGGTGTGGCGCGCGGTGTCGGAGTCGTCGCTGCGGCACGCGCGCTCGTTGTACAATACTAGACCGTATGCCGTTAGAGTGAGGCGCTAATGTTGCAGGGCGCGCGCCGGCCGCTGGAGGCGCCGCAGCCGCGCGACGTACGCGGTGTGGCGCGCGGTGTCGGAGTCGTCGCTGCGGCACGCGCGCTCGTTGTACAATACTAGACCGTATGCCGTTAGAGTGAGGCGCTAATGTTGCAGGGCGCGCGCCGGCCGCTGGAGGCGCCGCAGCCGCGCGACGTACGCGGTGTGGCGCGCGGTGTCGGAGTCGTCGCTGCGGCACGCGCGCTCGTTGTACAATACTAGACCGTATGCCGTTAGAGTGAGGCGCTAATGTTGCAGGGCGCGCGCCGGCCGCTGGAGGCGCCGCAGCCGCGCGACGTACGCGGTGTGGCGCGCGGTGTCGGAGTCGTCGCTGCGGCACGCGCGCTCGTTGTACAATACTAGACCGTATGCCGTTAGAGTGAGGCGCTAATGTTGCAGGGCGCGCGCCGGCCGCTGGAGGCGCCGCAGCCGCGCGACGTACGCGGTGTGGCGCGCGGTGTCGGAGTCGTCGCTGCGGCACGCGCGCTCGTTGTACAATACTAGACCGTATGCCGTTAGAGTGAGGCGCTAATGTTGCAGGGCGCGCGCCGGCCGCTGGAGGCGCCGCAGCCGCGCGACGTACGCGGTGTGGCGCGCGGTGTCGGAGTCGTCGCTGCGGCACGCGCGCTCGTTGTACAATACTAGACCGTATGCCGTTAGAGTGAGGCGCTAATGTTGCAGGGCGCGCGCCGGCCGCTGGAGGCGCCGCAGCCGCGCGACGTACGCGGTGTGGCGCGCGGTGTCGGAGTCGTCGCTGCGGCACGCGCGCTCGTTGTACAATACTAGACCGTATGCCGTTAGAGTGAGGCGCTAATGTTGCAGGGCGCGCGCCGGCCGCTGGAGGCGCCGCAGCCGCGCGACGTACGCGGTGTGGCGCGCGGTGTCGGAGTCGTCGCTGCGGCACGCGCGCTCGTTGTACAATACTAGACCGTATGCCGTTAGAGTGAGGCGCTAATGTTGCAGGGCGCGCGCCGGCCGCTGGAGGCGCCGCAGCCGCGCGACGTACGCGGTGTGGCGCGCGGTGTCGGAGTCGTCGCTGCGGCACGCGCGCTCGTTGTACAATACTAGACCGTATGCCGTTAGAGTGAGGCGCTAATGTTGCAGGGCGCGCGCCGGCCGCTGGAGGCGCCGCAGCCGCGCGACGTACGCGGTGTGGCGCGCGGTGTCGGAGTCGTCGCTGCGGCACGCGCGCTCGTTGTACAATACTAGACCGTATGCCGTTAGAGTGAGGCGCTAATGTTGCAGGGCGCGCGCCGGCCGCTGGAGGCGCCGCAGCCGCGCGACGTACGCGGTGTGGCGCGCGGTGTCGGAGTCGTCGCTGCGGCACGCGCGCTCGTTGCTCAGTCTGCGCAGGTGCTGCATACGACGTAGCTTAGGAAATGAGGACCGCTAAATACCTGTCATTGCATCAAACCTGATACATACTTTTCGATTTAAAATTAGTTAACGGGTCAAAACGCGACACCATTTTTAGTAAGAAATTAATACGAACTCCTTACTGCCCGTCGTTTCGGTTAAGTTACACCAACTGTGGTCACGAAAAATTTTGGACTTTTCGATTGTTAAGTTTCTGTATTTCGTTTTCTAGCGATGAGTCACCTTGAGTAGCACTTTATTTTGCTTGTGATATCGATTTATTAAAATTTTCAGCACATTAAAAATGTCTATGTGTCTATAAGATGATATATAAACTGATTGGAATGAGCCAATATCGGAAAAGAATGATTGATAATAGAGTACCTATTACATCAATAGATCATCCATTTACTGGAGTACAATTAAATTAACCTGTCAAACGTGTCGCTTACTTATTTTACCATTACGCCAAATGACATTAACATCTCAGTTACTTCAATCAAGTTATCAAGCCAAATATTGTGCTTTTGCCAGAAAAGAAATAATTATAAAAATCCGATCCAAAAAATTCAAAAGAAATTGAGATATATATAGAAATGGGGACCATCTTCATAAAATAGACGAATGAAGCTTTAGACTGTATTTTAGGTTTGATACAATGCCAGAGATCGGGTGGTCCTTTGACCCTAGTCTTGTGTTGCGGGTTCGTTAATTTGGGCGCATTCAATTGTCTGCGGGGATGTTCATGGGACGCAGCTTTTTATGTTTCACATGCAGGGTGCAGGCTCTATTTTTCTAAGGGTCATTGGAGTAGCGGGCTCATCATCAGCTTCGTATTGGTCACATGTCCAGCTTTTTATTTATATGCGGGACGCTTTGGTATTTTTTGTTTCAGCGCTATGGTATGTTATAAAACAGGACTTTATATTTTGAAATAATTTTGTCTAGCATTTCTCAGCAAATTGTGTTTGTTTTCGTTTATCAAAGTAAACAAAACCAACGATTACGTGTTTTGGATATGGTTTAAGGCTTTTGGATTAGCTGTGACCCATTCGTTTGATTTTATAATGGCGGTAGACAAAATACTGAAATGACGTGAAGTTAAATAATGTGAATTAGTGGTTCGTGTATAGCTCATTTGACGTTTTGATATAAGTAGGTTCCATAATAAAAGTCAAGTAAGTAGCAGTTACTCTTTGCTTTTATATACTGCCATCTGGTGTGCATATTTTAAACAGTCACCCTCTTACATTCGTTAGATGGCAATACCTAAGCGTGAGGTTCACTTGCTACATGATTGGAGATTTACATGTCAAGGTGACATGTCTGTCAAAGTCATTTAAAAAACCACCAATCATGTAGCTATTGCAATTTCTATGCCTTCGTATAGCCATCTAGACTATTTGTTTTTCGTGGTAATCCCTATTACATTATAGTCAAGCCGTTGATAAATTACCGATTTGACAAATGTCAACTATAGTACTTTTTACTTAGCGATGAAGCTCCACCATCAAAATATGATGTGAATCATCTTTATAAAAGCTTCTTACAGTCGTAATTTGCAATAGATTTTGATTTTGTGTCTACTCAGATTCATTAGCCTGCACAAGCTAGACATAAGTGTAATTATTGTGCTGCGATAGTGTCATTTCCACTTTTCTTGAGTTTTGAAGTCTTGTACTGCCTAAGTACTGCCGCTTAGACTTAGTACGGGCAGCATATTCAGTTTCTACAGTAACGGGAGTTCAATTGATCCACGCGTGATGACCCGCGACTACTTAAATTTTAGTGCAAAACTAGTTACTAGTATAGCTTTATTTGTAACTAGCTGTGCCCGCGACTTCGTTTGCGTGGACTAGGTATATCCTTTCATGGTCGGTTTTACCCCTTTCTGCCCTAATATTTGAAACAAAAAGTAGTCTATATTTTAATCCAAGTTTCGAGCTATATTTATACCAAATTTCATATCTCTAACTTCAAAAATAAAAAAATGTCCATATAAACTTTCAAAGGTGGTATTACCCCCATCCCCCCCTTATTTTCTAATAAAAAGCCTATGTCCTTTCTTGAGATTCAACGTATACCTATACCAAATTTCATCAAAATCCGTTCAGCCGTTTAGGCGTGAAAGAGTAACAGACGACAGACAGACAGACAGACAGACAGAGTTACTTTCGCATTTATAATATTAGTATGGATGTGAACTACAGAGTTTCTTGCCGAGATCTTATCTGAAAGTCATAGGTTCCGAACCGGAGGTAGCGTTATTTGCATCATATAAACGTTTCATAATGTTACTGATTTAATTTTCATGAATAAAATATTTTTTTAACTTAGCCTTTGTTTCATAGATATTTTGTGCTCTATGTTCTTAAGAATTGAGTCGTAAATATTTACACATATCGTTAGTGCACCGTGATTAATCTTAAACTCGTTCCGTTTCCCGCAGAGAGACAGACGAGGAGAGTGAGAGCGTGTGCGCGGGCGGCGCCGAGGACGAGGCGAAGGAAACGAAACGGGAGTCGACGGACAGACAGACTACCGGTATCAAGAGGAAGACTGAGAAGTGAGTAAAACCTATTTCTTTATTTATAAATTACTAGCCGTTTCGCGCGACGTCGGCCGCGTTATTTATTTGGGAAACAAAACAGATTATAATCAATAATGAAAGTATCCTGTATGTTAATCTTGTATGTCATCTCTCTTCCTACCAAATTTTATCTAAATCCGTTCAGTTAGTTTTGCGTATGAGTTACACACATCTAAACATCCATACTCCCAAACTTTCACATTTATAATATTAACAGGATTGCACAAAAAAATACAAAAGGTGGGTCTGGGTGTTGTGGTACCTTCGTTGTTTCTGATTTCTGTAACACAAGTGTTTTAGCTACTTACCACAGAATCAGAGCAATGTATGTGATGTTGTTGTCCAATATTTTATGCCAGGAGCATTCTTTACAAGTCAACGGTCATGTAGATAGTTAGTTGGGAAACTTAATGTGCTGTTTTCTGATATTGATTTACAGTCTATAAAGGCTTTTTCAGTCGTTTGTATAATCTCCAGAGTTGGTTTGAACCACAACATTTTTTTAGTAACCTAATGAGGCCGTGATTATGAAATTCTAACGTCGAATTATGAAAAAAAAATTAAACAAAAGTCAATAGCCCAGCTGTTTTTAACACGCTTTTATTAGCTCGGGTTGTATGTATCTATGTAACGGAATCTTTGAATCTTAATTTGACCCACTTCCCGGTCTTTGATTAAGATGAAATTTTGCACACGCTCTGAGTTCTGATGACAATACATGACTAGCTAAGAAACGTCATTACAAATCCAATATGGCGGCCTCCCCAAGATGGCGAACTGACTGTTTGAAATGCACTTCCATGATATGGGTATCAAAAGAAAGGGTCTGCTGTCAGGAATACGAAAAAAATAGTCACGTGATTCAAATCCAATATGGCGGGCGTCCAAGATAACGGACAGGCTATTTGAAATGCACCCCTATGATATGGGTATTAAATGAAAGGGTTTGCTGAATGGGATACGAAAAAGAATTATATAATTATTGATACATGAGAAAACTAAAAAGTAGAAAATAAAAATAATAGTTTAAAAAACTAAAAAACACGCTTTTAGCTCGCACTAAAAATTACAAAATAATTCAGACATTTAAGAAAGAAAGCGTGGAGCGTTTTGTCCAAAAAGAGTAAAGATAACATAAACGCTCCACGCTTTCTTTCTTAAATGTCTGAATTATTTTGTAATTTTTAGTGCGAGCTAAAAGCGTGTTTTTTAGTTTTTTAAACTATTATTTTTACTTGTATTGCATATGACGTTTAATATTAAAGAAAATATAAATAAATAGAAAATCATCGAAATTCTCTACCATGTGTATTTTTTATTTAGGAGTTCATTGACCAATATAGTGAAAAGTCACTCCCAGGACAACATGAATAAGAGAATGAAGCACGAAATGAATTTCAGGTGAAATGCGTGGCCACTAACACAATCATATTATAGCAATATTAAAAGCAAATTATTAAAGAAAGCATAGAATGTTGTTTAAATTATAAAATGTTTTTTAAATATAAAATCAAGCTTAGCTAATGTAAAACACAGCTAATATAGCATGGTGTCCGCTTTTATGAGCGTGTACAAAACTTAGAAGTCTGGTTTTGCTTCAATGTAACCAACTATGAGTTAAAACTGTAGTTTTAGGCAATGTCAAAACTGTATTGAGGTTATTTTTTAGTTTGTTCGACTAAATAACAAATGTTTAAACTCGATGTTCAAGGGAACAGATTTGAATTCGTTTGGCGACCTCAATAGCGCAGTGCTATGGTTGGTGCCCGAAGCGCAAAAGATCCTGAGTTCGAGTCTCAGTCAGGTCAATTTAGGGAGCGGACTTTTCTAAATTGTTTTGAGGGTGGGTGTGCTGGGTTGACGACCCCAGTTGTACACAATACTCATAGCACAAGGGAAAATCTTGGTTTAAATCCTACAGTTGGTTGGTGTGATTGTCTGGCACATTTAACTATGCTTTGTCTTTCCGTACTGGAATCGTTTCTAACGTTTGTAAATAAAGGGCAAACATGTCATTGCTCGCTAGTTTATAAATATTTTTAATACTAATATAAATACTAACTTTATTTAATTTTATGTATGGAAAATAAAAACTAGTATTATCTATTTAATATTGTTTCATTTGATTGATTTGTCTGAATAAAAAATTGTTTTGTTAATATTGAAAAAGAAATACTAAAATCTGTATTATTGCTTCAGTCAGTTTATTTGTCAGATATAATATTATTTTATAACACTTAAATATTAAAAAAGAAATACTTTTAAAACACGATCGGCTACATTAACCGCTCAATTCCGCAACAGGCTGAAGAAATTCTTCGGCAGCACCGTCAAAAAGACAGTGGACGCCGCCAAGTCGCTGGCACAAGAGGTCTCGCACGCACGACATAAGGAAGACGTGGGCGACATAGCGGACGACGTGCGGGGCGAGCACAACATCAAACTGAAAGCATCCAACTCGCACAAGGGACCTTACGACTTCGACTCGTGCGTGAGGCACGTGCAGGTGAGTACTCAGCACTCGAAAGTTACAAAGGCCCTACTGCTGAGGTTTTTATGAGGGATTGCGATGTTTTTGTAACTTTTCCACTTCCTTTTGAGCCTTATGAATAAGAGAGGTGGATATATGGTAGTATATATAATAATAATAATAATAAATGCGCCAGACAATCACACCAATCACCTGGTCTCAAACTAAGGTTTTCCCTTGTACTATGAGTACCAGATGACGGATACTAACTGGGGGCGTCATCCCAGCACACCCAGACCCAAGTCAATTGAGAAAAGTTCGTTTTCCAAATTGACCTGACTGGGAATCGAACCCGGGACCTTACGCGCTTTGGGCGCCTACCTTAGCCACTGCGCCACCGAGGTCGTCGGTGTATATAGAAAGAACATCGGTGGCACGGTCAAGAAGATCGTTGATGTTGCCAAGTCGCTAGCACAAGAGGTCCTAAAGTTACGCTGATGTTTTTATTAGGGATTGCGACGTATCCGCCTTTACCATTCTCGTGTGAGCCCTATTAGAAAGAGCAAGGGAAATATGGTAGTTTATATATAAAGAGCATCGGCAGCATCGTCGAAAAGGCAGTGGACGACGCTACTAAAACTTGATTTAAACCATGCTGGTCTGCTCGCTGGCACACTATATTTATAAGTTCTCTGTAGCCCGGACAAGTGTGAGATGGACTCGCGCACGAAGGTTTCCGTTCCATTCTCTAGTCAACATTAGACACCATGAAGAAAATATAAAACAAAATATTCTGTGAATATTTCAACCGTCTACCTGTGAGTGTTATTATTTAACATCTAGTGAAAAACGGTTAAAAATCACGTTTGCTGTGTAGAATAAAGGCTTTTAGTATTTGTTAAATGGGTTAAATAATTATTTTATTTGGTTTTTAGTATTTGTTGTCACAGCGGCAACAGAAATACATAATTTGTGGAATTTTCAACTCTCTAGATATCACGGTTCTTGAGATACAGCCTGGTGACAGACAGACAGACAGACAGCGAAGTCTTAGTAAGAGGGTACCATTTTTACCCTTTGGGTACGGAAACCTAAAAAAATCAAATCTTTAAAAATTGTAAGAGATGTAGGGCATAGCGATTTATCGCTCAAAATACCTTACAGAAGACCGCAGCCAAATAACAATCACTTCTGTGTTGTTGTGTTCCTGCGGGTGAGTAAGGCTCTTGGGGGGTGCTACATTAGTAGCAGGGGTCAAGCCTTCAAGGTAATGGCGACAAGTCCAGTAACAGATTTATTATCCTGTACTTCTCGCCCTTAAGCTAGGACCTCATTACCACTTAACATCAGGTGGGATGAGGTCAATCTTGAAGTGTAATATAAAAAAAAATCCAAAATAATATTTTTTTTGTTCAGGAAATGGGTTCAGCGCACTCCGGCGCGGTGTGGTGCTGCAAGTTCAGCGTGTGCGGCCGCCTGCTGGCCACCGCCGGCCAGGACCGGCTGCTGCGCGTCTGGGTCACGAGGGACGCCCACCACATGTTCCAGGTAAATGAGAACAACTACTGAAGGAGGTATTAATGTACGTGTCATACGAACGTGCAGTAAAGGTCGTTGAACCCGTCCCGTGTCGTCGAAGCGTGCCAGTAATGCCCGGTTCCAATATTTGAAAAAAATATACGGGACGTAAGATAAAAACGACTGACGCACGACTGATGACAGCTGATATGGAAAGTAAATTTGAAATTAGAATTAACGACTCGTAGTAAACGGATAGTCATTTTGGGTACATTGCGAATTGTAAAATATTGGAACCAAGCATGAATGTACGTGTCATACGAACGTGCAGTAAAGGTCGTTGAACCCGTCCCGTGTCGCCGAAGCGTGCCAGTAAACCCCGGTTCCAATATTTGAACAATGATCCTATCTAGTTACGGATAGTAATAAATTATACAAAGTCGAGAGAGACTTCGTAGCCGAGAGGCGAGCGGTCCGGACTTTGGCGTCGCGCCATCTCTGAGGTACCGGGTTCGATCTCCGGTCGGCTCAATATGGGAAACGATCTTTTCCATATTGTCTCGGGTACCGTCTTTGTTTCGGATTTCTATGACACTTAAGCTACTTACCACAGAATCAGAGCAATGTATGTGATAAAATCGCTAAAATTCGACAACGGGTGGACCGATTTGGCTAATGTTGGTTTTGAAATAATTGTGGAGGTCCAGGGAAGGTTTAAAAGATAAAAACATTTGGAAAAAAAATGGCGTTACAACGTTGGCCAGGACAGCTAGTTTTGAATATTTAAAATGGAACGCGAAAGTCTTAAAGTTTATATTTATTTATTGTTTCCTAGGACATGCGAACGAAATACAACGCCGAGCAGAAGTCGTCGCCGACTCCGTCGCAGGAGTCGCTCGCGTCGCTGGCGGCGCCGCCCCCGAGCCCCGAGGAGCCGCCGCTGGGCCCCGCCGCGCCCTTCTGCCCCAAGCCCTTCTGCGTCTACTCCGGGCACACCTCCGACCTGCTGGACGTCTCATGGTCCAAGAACTACTTCATACTGTCTAGCAGTATGGACAAGACTGTCAGGTATACATCGCCGAATGATTATATTTTAAGAGAGTAGCCAGTGAAAGAATTCCCGTACTAAGTTCAATCAAATATTGGCACTAACACAAATGTAAAGCATACAATCAATAGATACGCAATGTAGTAATAAAGTTGTAACACGTCGTTACATGTTTTGTGCCAATTATTTAATTTATTTAAAATATCTTTGATGGCTAAAAAAGCATTGTTCCAGGTCATATTTGTTTCTGAACTTGGATTTTTGCCACTCTATTCTGACATTTAGGCCTAGCATACGCTATACGACAAATTTATCGCATGAGACGACAAAAGTTTTGATACTGTTGATTGGCTAATAGCACACCGTACTCGTATTTTCAGCCAATCAGCAGCTGACGTGCTGACTTCAATCAATTTGGACGTTAGTTAAGAGCGCGACAAAATTTAGTCGCGTTGCGCATGCTAGGCCTAATTGACAGTTAGATGACAGTTCGTCCCTTGATAGTATATCGACACTTGAAAAAAATCTTTTACATTAGCGTAAAAGATTATTTTAGGTCGACAAAAAGACGTTTTAAGACTTTCGCGTTCCATTTTAAACATTTAAAATAATTTAACGGGTCAAAACGCGACACCATTTTTATTTAGCGTCGGCAGTAAGTAGTTCGTATTAACTACTAAATAAAAATGGTGTCGCGTTTTGACCCGTTAAATTATTTTAAATGTTTAAAAAGACGTTTGTTACAGGGGTGTTTAGTTACGTCATCTCATAGAATGGGATGGAGGTGTGATTGCTCCGCGCCTATGACTCGCTGCGTCCGTGGAAACGATATTCGTATAGGCGCTAGCTCATTTTTTAAGCCACGCCCACCGTGCCTTATTTTTCGTGGTGACATTTTCAAGTGTCAGAAATGCTTCTATTTTTGTCGTTCACTGTGTACGGTATAGCAAATTATAGCTCGAACTGGAGCTGCCCGACTGGTGAAATACTTCCTCCTTACAGAAACTCACGACTGAGGATATAAGTAATAAGTTCAGTTTAATCAGTTATAAGTTCAGCTTTATTTGTAACATGAACTACAGACTTTCTTGCCGGTATTTTCTCTGTAAGTTATCAGGAGGTAGCGTTATTTGCATTATATAGACGTTTCTTAAATATTACTGATGTAATTTACATGAATAAAATAATTTTGAGTATTGTACTGTACCAGGTTATGGCACATATCGCGCGGGGAGTGCCTCTGCTGCTTCCAGCATATAGACTTCGTGACTGCGATCGTGTTCCACCCGCGCGACGATCGGTACTTCCTCTCCGGGAGCCTCGACGGCAAGCTGAGGCTCTGGAACATTCCCGATAAGAAGGTCAGTGCTTCCTTTTGGCTCTGCGTACTGCTGACATTATCGGAACCTAACCTGTAGGTCGAACACTTGCGTCAACTCAGTAGGTCGCTGAGGTGGGTGACTTTTTTGAAGACCTTGAAGAAACTTTTTTTTTACCAGCATACAGGCGTTGGAAACCAGATAGTAAAGGTGCATTCAGTTATGTAGAGATAACGTGGAAGTAATCTTCTGTTTATATATTTATTAGCTGTTCCCACGAATTCATTCGCATGGACTACATACTTTCATGGTCGGTTTTACCCCTATCTCTCCTAAAATGCGAATAAATAGCTCATATTTTAATCCATGATTCGAGGTATATTTCATATCTCTAACTTGAAAATCAAAAATTTTCCCATAAAAACTTTCAAGGGCGGTATTACCCCATCCCCTCTTTTTATCAAAACAAAAAGTAGCCTATGGCTGTTTTAGAGGTTCAACGTATACCTATACCAATTTTTATAAAAATCGGTTCTGTGGTTTAGGCGTGACAGCCGGACAGACAGACAAACATACGCCTGTCTGTATATCTGTCTGTTTGTCCGAGTTACTTCCGCATTTATAATATTAGTATGGATAATCAACAGGTCGCAGTGTGGAACGAAGTCGACGGCAAGACAAAGTTGATAACAGCAGCTAACTTCTGTCAGAACGGCAAGTTCGCCGTCGTGGGCACCTACGATGGCCGCTGCATCTTCTACACGACGGACCAGCTCAAGTACCACACGCAAATAGACGTGCGCTCGACCAGAGGGAAGAACTCTACCGGTAGAAAGATCAGTGGCATTGAACCGATGCCGAACGACGACAAGATACTGGTCACGTCGAACGATAGCCGGATACGGCTGTACGATCTGAGGGATTTGAATCTGTCGTGCAAGTATAAGGGTTACGTGAACGTGTCGAGTCAGATAAAAGCGTCGTTCTCGCACGACGGGAAGTATATAGGTGAGTCGATGTAATGTAGTCTAGAGTTGTTTGTATTAGACGTAACCTTGACTTTTAGTACCCGTTAGAACAGTAGTTAGCGCTCTTGGCTGTTGAACCATGGGTTTTATTATTCTTTTGGAACAGAGAGGTAGGGCATAGCGAGTTGTCGCTCGAACTGTAGCAGCCCGACTGGTGAAATACCTCCACCTTACAGAAGACCGCAGCAAAATAACAATCACTTCTGTGTTGTTGTGCTGCTGCGTGTGAATAAGGTTTCTAGAGCTCTTGGGGGTGTTATATTAGTAGCGGGGGTCATGCCTTCAAGGTAAGGGCGACAAGTTCAGTAACAGATTTGTTATGCCGTACTTGTCGCCCTTGGTTAGGACCTCATTTCTGCTTAACATGAGGTGGGATGAGGTAAATCTTGAAGTTTAATATAAAAAACATTGCCCTTTTTATCAACAATGGTATTTTGTTTCGCCTCCAGTGAGCGGGTCGGAGAACCAGTGCATCTACATCTGGAAGACGTACCACGACTACTCCAAGTTCACGTCGGTGCGGCGCGACCGGAACGACTTCTGGGAGGGCATCAAGGCGCACAACGCGCTCGTCACGTGCGCCGTGTTCGCGCCCAACCCCGACTACGTCATCCGCACCATCGCCGAGCGCGAGCAGGAGGCGAGGCGGCAGGCTGCCGCTCCTGATGAAGGAGACGAGGTGGTGAGTCACTTCTGGGAGGGCATCAAGGCGCACAACGCGCTCGTCACGTGCGCCGTGTTCGCGCCCAACCCCGACTACGTCATCCGCACCATCGCCGAGCGCGAGCAGGAGGCGAGGCGGCAGGCTGCCGCTCCTGATGAAGGAGACGAGGTGGTGAGTCACTTCTGGGAGGGCATCAAGGCGCACAACGCGCTCGTCACGTGCGCCGTGTTCGCGCCCAACCCCGACTACGTCATCCGCACCATCGCCGAGCGCGAGCAGGAGGCGAGGCGGCAGGCTGCCGCTCCTGATGAAGGAGACGAGGTGGTGAGTCACTTCTGGGAGGGCATCAAGGCGCACAACGCGCTCGTCACGTGCGCCGTGTTCGCGCCCAACCCCGACTACGTCATCCGCACCATCGCCGAGCGCGAGCAGGAGGCGAGGCGGCAGGCTGCCGCTCCTGATGAAGGAGACGAGGTGGTGAGTCACTTCTGGGAGGGCATCAAGGCGCACAACGCGCTCGTCACGTGCGCCGTGTTCGCGCCCAACCCCGACTACGTCATCCGCACCATCGCCGAGCGCGAGCAGGAGGCGAGGCGGCAGGCTGCCGCTCCTGATGAAGGAGACGAGGTGGTGAGTCACTTCTGGGAGGGCATCAAGGCGCACAACGCGCTCGTCACGTGCGCCGTGTTCGCGCCCAACCCCGACTACGTCATCCGCACCATCGCCGAGCGCGAGCAGGAGGCGAGGCGGCAGGCTGCCGCTCCTGATGAAGGAGACGAGGTGGTGAGTCACTTCTGGGAGGGCATCAAGGCGCACAACGCGCTCGTCACGTGCGCCGTGTTCGCGCCCAACCCCGACTACGTCATCCGCACCATCGCCGAGCGCGAGCAGGAGGCGAGGCGGCAGGCTGCCGCTCCTGATGAAGGAGACGAGGTGGTGAGTCACTTCTGGGAGGGCATCAAGGCGCACAACGCGCTCGTCACGTGCGCCGTGTTCGCGCCCAACCCCGACTACGTCATCCGCACCATCGCCGAGCGCGAGCAGGAGGCGAGGCGGCAGGCTGCCGCTCCTGATGAAGGAGACGAGGTGGTGAGTCACTTCTGGGAGGGCATCAAGGCGCACAACGCGCTCGTCACGTGCGCCGTGTTCGCGCCCAACCCCGACTACGTCATCCGCACCATCGCCGAGCGCGAGCAGGAGGCGAGGCGGCAGGCTGCCGCTCCTGATGAAGGAGACGAGGTGGTGAGTCACTTCTGGGAGGGCATCAAGGCGCACAACGCGCTCGTCACGTGCGCCGTGTTCGCGCCCAACCCCGACTACGTCATCCGCACCATCGCCGAGCGCGAGCAGGAGGCGAGGCGGCAGGCTGCCGCTCCTGATGAAGGAGACGAGGTGGTGAGTCACTTCTGGGAGGGCATCAAGGCGCACAACGCGCTCGTCACGTGCGCCGTGTTCGCGCCCAACCCCGACTACGTCATCCGCACCATCGCCGAGCGCGAGCAGGAGGCGAGGCGGCAGGCTGCCGCTCCTGATGAAGGAGACGAGGTGGTGAGTCACTTCTGGGAGGGCATCAAGGCGCACAACGCGCTCGTCACGTGCGCCGTGTTCGCGCCCAACCCCGACTACGTCATCCGCACCATCGCCGAGCGCGAGCAGGAGGCGAGGCGGCAGGCTGCCGCTCCTGATGAAGGAGACGAGGTGGTGAGTCACTTCTGGGAGGGCATCAAGGCGCACAACGCGCTCGTCACGTGCGCCGTGTTCGCGCCCAACCCCGACTACGTCATCCGCACCATCGCCGAGCGCGAGCAGGAGGCGAGGCGGCAGGCTGCCGCTCCTGATGAAGGAGACGAGGTGGTGAGTCACTTCTGGGAGGGCATCAAGGCGCACAACGCGCTCGTCACGTGCGCCGTGTTCGCGCCCAACCCCGACTACGTCATCCGCACCATCGCCGAGCGCGAGCAGGAGGCGAGGCGGCAGGCTGCCGCTCCTGATGAAGGAGACGAGGTGGTGAGTCACTTCTGGGAGGGCATCAAGGCGCACAACGCGCTCGTCACGTGCGCCGTGTTCGCGCCCAACCCCGACTACGTCATCCGCACCATCGCCGAGCGCGAGCAGGAGGCGAGGCGGCAGGCTGCCGCTCCTGATGAAGGAGACGAGGTGGTGAGTCACTTCTGGGAGGGCATCAAGGCGCACAACGCGCTCGTCACGTGCGCCGTGTTCGCGCCCAACCCCGACTACGTCATCCGCACCATCGCCGAGCGCGAGCAGGAGGCGAGGCGGCAGGCTGCCGCTCCTGATGAAGGAGACGAGGTGGTGAGTCACTTCTGGGAGGGCATCAAGGCGCACAACGCGCTCGTCACGTGCGCCTTGTTCGCGCCCAACCCCGACTACGTCATCCGCACCATCGCCGAGCGCGAGCAGGAGGCGAGGCGGCAGGCTGCCGCTCCTGATGAAGGAGACGAGGTGGTGAGTCACTTCTGGGAGGGCATCAAGGCGCACAACGCGCTCGTCACGTGCGCCGTGTTCGCGCCCAACCCCGACTACGTCATCCGCACCATCGCCGAGCGCGAGCAGGAGGCGAGGCGGCAGGCTGCCGCTCCTGATGAAGGAGACGAGGTGGTGAGTCACTTCTGGGAGGGCATCAAGGCGCACAACGCGCTCGTCACGTGCGCCGTGTTCGCGCCCAACCCCGACTACGTCATCCGCACCATCGCCGAGCGCGAGCAGGAGGCGAGGCGGCAGGCTGCCGCTCCTGATGAAGGAGACGAGGTGGTGAGTCACTTCTGGGAGGGCATCAAGGCGCACAACGCGCTCGTCACGTGCGCCGTGTTCGCGCCCAACCCCGACTACGTCATCCGCACCATCGCCGAGCGCGAGCAGGAGGCGAGGCGGCAGGCTGCCGCTCCTGATGAAGGAGACGAGGTGGTGAGTCACTTCTGGGAGGGCATCAAGGCGCACAACGCGCTCGTCACGTGCGCCGTGTTCGCGCCCAACCCCGACTACGTCATCCGCACCATCGCCGAGCGCGAGCAGGAGGCGAGGCGGCAGGCTGCCGCTCCTGATGAAGGAGACGAGGTGGTGAGTCACTTCTGGGAGGGCATCAAGGCGCACAACGCGCTCGTCACGTGCGCCGTGTTCGCGCCCAACCCCGACTACGTCATCCGCACCATCGCCGAGCGCGAGCAGGAGGCGAGGCGGCAGGCTGCCGCTCCTGATGAAGGAGACGAGGTGGTGAGTCACTTCTGGGAGGGCATCAAGGCGCACAACGCGCTCGTCACGTGCGCCGTGTTCGCGCCCAACCCCGACTACGTCATCCGCACCATCGCCGAGCGCGAGCAGGAGGCGAGGCGGCAGGCTGCCGCTCCTGATGAAGGAGACGAGGTGGTGAGTCACTTCTGGGAGGGCATCAAGGCGCACAACGCGCTCGTCACGTGCGCCGTGTTCGCGCCCAACCCCGACTACGTCATCCGCACCATCGCCGAGCGCGAGCAGGAGGCGAGGCGGCAGGCTGCCGCTCCTGATGAAGGAGACGAGGTGGTGAGTCACTTCTGGGAGGGCATCAAGGCGCACAACGCGCTCGTCACGTGCGCCGTGTTCGCGCCCAACCCCGACTACGTCATCCGCACCATCGCCGAGCGCGAGCAGGAGGCGAGGCGGCAGGCTGCCGCTCCTGATGAAGGAGACGAGGTGGTGAGTCACTTCTGGGAGGGCATCAAGGCGCACAACGCGCTCGTCACGTGCGCCGTGTTCGCGCCCAACCCCGACTACGTCATCCGCACCATCGCCGAGCGCGAGCAGGAGGCGAGGCGGCAGGCTGCCGCTCCTGATGAAGGAGACGAGGTGGTGAGTCACTTCTGGGAGGGCATCAAGGCGCACAACGCGCTCGTCACGTGCGCCGTGTTCGCGCCCAACCCCGACTACGTCATCCGCACCATCGCCGAGCGCGAGCAGGAGGCGAGGCGGCAGGCTGCCGCTCCTGATGAAGGAGACGAGGTGGTGAGTCACTTCTGGGAGGGCATCAAGGCGCACAACGCGCTCGTCACGTGCGCCGTGTTCGCGCCCAACCCCGACTACGTCATCCGCACCATCGCCGAGCGCGAGCAGGAGGCGAGGCGGCAGGCTGCCGCTCCTGATGAAGGAGACGAGGTGGTGAGTCACTTCTGGGAGGGCATCAAGGCGCACAACGCGCTCGTCACGTGCGCCGTGTTCGCGCCCAACCCCGACTACGTCATCCGCACCATCGCCGAGCGCGAGCAGGAGGCGAGGCGGCAGGCTGCCGCTCCTGATGAAGGAGACGAGGTGGTGAGTCACTTCTGGGAGGGCATCAAGGCGCACAACGCGCTCGTCACGTGCGCCGTGTTCGCGCCCAACCCCGACTACGTCATCCGCACCATCGCCGAGCGCGAGCAGGAGGCGAGGCGGCAGGCTGCCGCTCCTGATGAAGGAGACGAGGTGGTGAGTCACTTCTGGGAGGGCATCAAGGCGCACAACGCGCTCGTCACGTTGGTTAGAGCAGGAGTCACTCACACACTCTTTTTTTTTCGGGGGAAAATTCTTTGACGAGCCGTACCGCCATCTAATGGCGGCGTGTGTGGGACTCCTCTACCCTGCAAAAGGCAGACATACCCACTTTAACTCCTTGGCGGACCTCGATTCTGTGGCGAATAGTTTAATTAATATCACCAAAAGATAGACGCGATACTAGCTTACCATATTGGATGCTTACTTTATCGCGACATAACGCGAACGAAAATGCGAGCAAGCGCTAGTAAAATAAAGAAATTAAACAAATTATTTATTGTTTTTCAGAAGAGTCCGGAAGGCGGAATGGTGGCGATGTCGCAGACGGGCCACGTGCTGGTGAGCGCGGATTTCAGCGGCTGCATCAAGGTGTTCGTGCACAAGGCTAAGCCGAAGCACAGCTCGCTGCCGGCCTCCGCCCTCGCCTAGACGAGACGACGTGCACACCTCGGGACACGCGGCGACAACGTCAGCAGAGCTACCAACCGAGAAACAGTATTCGTAGCCCACAGGGAACGAAAAAAACATAGAAGCATATCATCTTGAAAATGGCGCCACCAAAAGTAACGCACGGTGGTTTGAAAAGTGAGCTAGCGACGACACACATACCGTTTCTAAGGACGCAGCCATATCACAGTGCTTTCCATACCACTCTATGAAATGACGTAACCTACGAACCCTGTCTATTGGTCGACTGATTAGCCTTAAACTTTTTTTCAAGTGTCGAAAGTTTATTACTATATTGCGTATTATGTGTATTTTGGTGCCGATATTCGAATGAATTTAATATGACGGGAATTCTGCCATGTTTTTTTCGGTCGCTGGTTGCTAGTTTCAAACAAAACATCGAGATCGGTCTGGTATATAGCCGGAGCCGACCTGATTATTACATCACCACCATTTGGGAATCCAAATATTGTATTGCGCCAAAAAATTGCAGGATCTTGCGTGCGTGCGCTAGCCACCGCCTGAGGAGCGGTCGACAGCACGTCAAGGTAAACACTTACAATTCGATATTAGTTCTTAAGCGTACGACATAAGAGCGCTACAAAGTCTAAAGTGTATATTTAGTTAGAAGTGCTTTTGATCGTACTTGTGTGGCGAAGGCGATTGCGATGACGCTTAAGAAAACGCACATGAGATATTAATCTTGGGACAACATTTTATTATCTGTCGTAATAAATATTACTAAATTGTATTTTTGGCCGATTTAAGGCGATTAGCGCTTCCACGCGCACTATAGCAGGGTTTTCCAATTATTTTTATTACCTGACTATCGATGATGGTTGCGAGCCTTATAATCTTCCCAAACTGTGCTTGCTACGCCTTTGAAGCACAATCGCATGGGAGTTGTACAATCCACACGGACTAGCTTTATATCGATGTCGTTTATTTGGAGTTTCGCTAAAAATTAATAACTTAAGCAGATTAACTTTTTAGTTAGGAAGCGGCGTCGCAAAAAAAATCTAAACGGTGCGTCGCGACCCATGGACTAGTTTTCTGTCGATGCCGATTATTTGGGGTCACTGAAAAATGTGCCTTGAGTTTCTACCGCTATATGAGCTTATTAATCAGATGGGGGTGTAGCAAAAAAAATCCTTTACTGTTTGTCGCAACACCTTAGCAGCACTGTCCTGGGAGGTTTTTGTTGCATTTGGATTAGATTTCCTGCAATATCGTGTGTTTAGAAATGCACTTGAAATTTGTCACTTCAATTTTTACTGATAGTTGAGCGTTTAAGTCAGATGGGGGCGTGGCAAGATAAGTTAGGGAAGCTCTGAGTGAAAGTGTAGAGGACGCTAAATTTTTCCTTACGTTCTTTCCACCTAGTCAACGTTTGAGAAGCCCTTTGAAGTGCCGTCAGGAACTAGCTCTTTCTTTTGCTAGAAAGCTTCGTTGCTCGTATAGCTGCGGGTAGAGTGAATTTAAAGACGGAACCTGTACATACCGAGAAGTTACCGGCAAGCAATTTTACAAAGAGAGCTAAAATTATTACTAATTTACACCAAGACATGAAAGAATAAAAAAATATTTATAAATTAACTGTTGGTAGTGTTCAATGTTCAAGTAAATCATTTCAAACAATTTTGCATACACGTAATGAAAAATATCATTAGGATCTAATGAAAAGGAATCCGAAATATATATTGTCAATAAAACACCTAACATTCTTTGTGACATCCTATAATGTATATGATCATGTGATGAGATGAGATTAGTTTAATATTACTGAATTATACTATGTATAGACTATAGATTATTTAATTTTAAAACATGGACTGTTTAGATTCTATGATATTACGCATATTCCGTTCAGAATTTGTTTTAAAATGTGAATGAAGAAAAAATTATATCAAATTTATAGAACTTGTTATCAAATTATTTATGTTAGAATATCTTAGGCACTAACTGTGAATGTAAAGTTGACTTTTTTATTAATTTTGTCTATCAATTTTATAGTTATTGCTCTAGACCCAAACATTAATGTGTTTGTGACTAATTGAATATTAGAATACATTTCTTACATATCTTTATTTGCATGTCTATCTAATAATTATATTTTAGGCGTAATCGAAATACCTTTGTCCTAATAAAATAATAAAACAGGGCGAGAGCAAATATGTTATATAAAATTGTCTATTTATTGCGTTTAGTTAGATACGTCGACTTTTAATTAATCCAAATCTGTACATACTTCCTGCTGTTCTCTATTTCTTAGGCTTTGTTCAATCTTCGTTTTTCGAGTATCACAATAATATTTGTAATAAGTTCTTGCCTTAATATAGAACCACATTGTGATTAGAATTATGTAATGTAGTAAGTGTAAATTACTTATTTAGTGTTGTATAGAACTCGCGATGCCATTATACTATCATATAAAGAAGATTTATGTATATTTTAATTCGCATTTACATTCATCAATAAATCGTTATATTTGAGAAACCTTTTTTTATTTAAATGTAGCTATCCCGGTGAGCTCGTAACGCCTATTTGTTAAAAAAAATTTACCTTTTAAACCTTCCCTGGACTTCCACAATTATTTCAAAACCAAATCGGGCCGTTGTCGAGTTTTAGCGAGAGTAACGATCAGCGATTAATTGGAAATGCCATTAAGAGAGGTAGGGCACAGCGATTTATCGTTCGAATTGGTGAAATACCTCCACCTCACAGAAGACCGCAGCCAAATAACAATCAGTTCGGCTTTGTTGTGTTCCTGCGTGTGAGTAAGGTTTACAGAGCTCTTGAGGAAGGGGAGATTTACATCACATCACTCTTATTTTCAATCCAAACTATTGAAACTTGTCGTCTCATGCGAGAAATTTGACGTACTGCGCATATATGTCTATAAATATATACCAGTCACTCAACTTCAACCCAGTTTATCGACATCTTCGATCGAAAACTGGCAATTTCTCGTTTACTGTTAAGTTGGTACAACTTAACCTTAGTGTGTTGAGGTCGTCAAACTCGTGTTAGTTTGAACTTTGGCGTCGTGCCATCTTTGAGAATAATTTTCTTATGTATAAAAATTAATGTAGCACCACTATAAAGGTTTGGCTCAGAGAGCAATAATACGACCATTACATTTGTATATCGTTTATGTACTGCCGTTATAATAGGGAATACAATCTTTATATAAGTAACTTATTATACACAAGCATAATTCTTACTCTACACGCCCTAACAAAATAGAAAAAAAAAAAACATTTACTTACTAATGTCTTTTTTTTTTTTTTACAAGACATACAATTTAGTTCGATTTTTATGTATTATTTCTTCTTTATTATTACGCAAAATTTTAACATTTGGTTCAAGATCTTCAATAACTTTATATGGACCAGAAAAAACATCACATAACTTATTACTATTTTCATTTTTAATTAATAACAGATCATCTTTCGTGTATGTTACAGGTTTTAATTTTTCATCAAATTTACATTTTCTTATAATCTTAGATTTAATCAAATTTTTCCGTGCTTCACATTGAGCTTTTTGAAGTCTAAATTTTAATTCTAATGGATAGTTGTCTGCATTGTACAAAGGTTCAACAACACAATTTTGCAAATTAGAAGGTATATTACAAGGTTTTCCGAACACTAATTCATACGGTGTATATTTGGTAGATGAATGCACAGAAGTATTATACGAGAAACACCAATACGGAAGCCAATTACTCCAATCCCTACTATTGTTGTCAGTTTGAATTCTCAAAAATGCGTTCTTGTGTGAATTTTCCAATGAACCAATTGATTCGTGGTGGTAAGCACATGATACTATTTGTTTTATATTTAATAATTTACAAACCTCGGCCATTGTGCTGGATATGAATTCAGTCCCTCTGTCCGTCGCGATGTCTCTAGGAATACCATATCTGAGTATAAAGTTGTCAACGAAAGCTCGTGCGACACTTACCGTATCCTTAGTAACTAATGGGTACGCTTCAACGTACTTACTTAATTCACACTGAATGGTGAGTATATAAGTGTAACTATTATAATCCTTATCTAAGGGCCCAACTAAATCTAAGAAAACTTTATCGAAAGCCGACTGCGCTGTCGAAGTTATTACCATAGGTTGTTTTGTATGAAACGAATGTTTTTGTTTCTGGCATTTGTCACATTTTTTGACAAATAAAGTAATATCCTCTACCATCTTCGGCCAGAAATATAGTCTTTTAATGTTATTTAACATACGCCTTATTCCTGCGTGTCCACTAGTAGGTAGTAAATGATAATCATTTAGTATAACTTTTTTGTCATCATCATTGTCTACTCTAGTCTTATTTTTTAAAATACAAATTCGGGGACGCGTCCTACTATAATTATATTTGGTTAACCATTCTAAATATTTTTTGTTTTGTTCATTCCTAACTATATAAAGTTCATCAATCTTTAATTTATTACACACATTTTCCAAACCTCCCACGAAAGCGTCTCGCGCTGAACATGATCGAGATAATGGATCTATGTAAATAATTCCTCTAGAGGGCACATAAATAAAATCATTGTAAGTCACATAGTTAGTAAATTTATCTCCTATACATTGAGAAAGATGTAACTCTATACAATCTCTTGGTTTTTCAAGTACGTCAACGACTTTCGGTTGATCAGGCCGATTGTCTGTGACCTCCTTGTTGACTAAGATATTGTCAGAAGAAGTAATACGTGATTTTTCCACCATTCCACGTGTCATTATATTTAATACTACTTCGCTCATATTTTTTAATTCATCCGATGTTATGATGATGCGTGATAATGCGTCTGCAGCTACATTATTCACACCTCTAACGTAGTCCACTGTATAATCGTACTCATCCAAAGCCAAACGAAATTTAACAAGTCTACTAGACGGATTATTCATGCTAAATAAATAAATTAACGGTTTGTGGTCTGTTTTTATAGTAAATTTTTTACCAAATAAATATGGCCGAAAGTATTTCACTGACCATACTATAGCTAAAAGTTCTTTTTCTATCGTTGGATAGTTTAATTCAGATTTATTAAGTGGTCGACTAGCGTAAGCTATTGGCATAGGGGAAAAAGGGGCAATGAGAGTCAGGTGACAATGGTGGTCAGCGTTCTAGTTCCTAGATGACAGTAGCTAAACAAACGAATATTGTCCATAAAGACTTGTTACGTCACAACTCGCGGCCCCCCGATCTCCCGTCCAGTGCGCGTCCATCGTTTGCACAGGAAGGCCGTTGCGTAGTTTCGCGCTTATTTCATGTAATTTTACGTGCGCAGAAAATAAGTGGTGAGTACATCAATACATAAATTTTAAATACTTAGAGTAGATTATTGTGTGTCTTTAAGGTTATATTATTGATTTAAAAAAGATTTCTGGCATTTCAATAGCAAATTAAAATTTCATTTAATTTTTTTACACTTTTAGTACGATCGGGTAATAAGAGTCACTGCAGTGCGGGCAATGAGAGTCGACTCCAATTTGCCCGCAATCATTGAAAAATACTTCTAATTAGGTAATTCTCATTAATTTGTATTTCTGAAATGCCAAAAATACGTGTCAGGTCCACAGATAAGGCTCAGTGGTCATCTGAAACACTATCAAAAGCTAAGGCTCTCATGAGGGAAGGGTACAGTGTGGGAAATACTGCTAGTGAATATACCTTATTCAAGCCTCCAAAAGCGGTTAAAGAAGGACGATTCATCAGAACCACGTCTTGGATGACTTCCTGTATTCACAGCAGAAGAAGAAAAGGCTTTTGCAGACCGGATAAAATACTTATTTTCTATTAACCCAACCTGAAGTAATTGTTCAAGATACCTCAATCGTCATTTTATCTACATCTGTTCCAACAACTTCAATTCCACCTACATCATCTGCAATAATAGATCCAATGCGGTGTAAATCATCAGTTACAACAAATTTAACACCATCTACATCGTCTGCAGAAATACTTCATATGCCATCAACATCATTCACAGTAGTTGATGCAATACCATCGACTTCGTCAGCAACGTAAGCCCTAGATCTGCTTTCATCACCTATTAAAATGATTCCTGAAAAGCCCATAAGAAAAGGACGGATAAAGCAACATGCAAAAATTATGACATCAACAGCCGTCAAAGATAGCCTTGTTGAAAAAGAAAATAACAAAGCATCTAGAGCAGCAAAAGGAAAAAACCTTATGCCGAATGCTAGCAAGAAACAGAAACCTAAGAAAGATACTGCGAATAAGGCCAAAAGGCGCGTACTTCAAAATCTAAACAGTTCTTCAGAATCCGATATTAGTCTTAATCAGATATGTGACGATGATGAAGACGACGATTTGAATAAATGTTTTGTATGCGATGAGTTTGGTCGCAACAACGAATTATGGTACAGATGCACTGTTTGTTGCTTATGGGCACACGCTAGGTGCACAGGATGGGACTCGCCAAAAGGTTACGTATGTGACATTTGTTAGGGTAGGCTGACTCTCATTGTCTTCATAGTGACTATGATTGCCCTCAGATATGGACAATGGTGGTCAAAGACGTTTTTTTTTTAAAGTTTATTATCAATTAATATATGATTCCAAAGGTAATGAAACTGTCTGAGATTGAAAGTGTAATAATTAAAATACTTTAAACGTTAATTAAAATAAAGATAAAGTAAAAATTTGGTGTTTTATTCCATATCTTGCTTAAGTGACTCCTATTACCCCCTTTTCCCCTATCATTTTTATTGCACAGTACTGAACCTATAGCCAAACCAGACGCATCAGTATGTAATATGAATTCGTTTTCCTCATCAAAATTTGGAAATTGTAAAATAGGTGGATTGACAAGACTTTGCTTAAGTATGTTAAACGATTTATCGCATTCACTAGTCCACTCAAATTTTGAATATTTTCTGCAAAGCCTATTTAATGGTATCGTAATTTCGGCGAATTGAGGAACAAATTTACGATAATAATTTGAAAAGGCAACAAAACGCTTCACTTCGTCTGCATTTTTCGGAGTTGGATAACATTGAAGCACTCTGGTTTTTTCTGGGTCGGGCAAAACACCCTTATCTGATACAACATGTCCCAAATAAACTAATTTTTTAGTAAGAAATTTACATTTTTCAGGATTAATTTTTAAATTTACTTTCCTCAATCTTTCGAAAATATCAATCAAATTTTGGTTATGGGATTCTAAATTTCTACCAAAGCAAATTAAATCGTCCAAATAAACAAGACACTTTTCGTAGTGAAGGCCAGACATAGCTACTGTCATTAATCGACTAAAAGCGCTAGGACTAATTTTCAGACCCATTGGGAGTCTTTTCATCTGATACTGTTTATTAGTAGTAAATGCAGTATACTTTCTGCTTTCTGGACATAACTCTAATTGAAAATAGCCTTGACTAAGGTCTAAATGTGTAAAATATATTGCTCCTGACAAGGAATCTAGAATTTCAGTAATGTTGGGGAGCGGAAACTTATCATTTTTAAGTGTATCATTTAATTTGCGATAATCGATAACGACTCTCCATTTTTTATTTCCGTTACTGTCACTCTTTTTCGGTACCAGTAGAACTGGGCTAGACCACTCACTTTGACTCTCCTCTATAATATCGTTTTCCAACATCTCGTTAATCTGTCTGTCAATTTCTAATTTTTGGCTCTTAGGGAGCCTGTAAGGTTTCGTATATACTGGTGAAAAATTATCTTTTAACTGTATAGACTGCTTATATAAGTTACTAACGCCTAACTTATCACCTGGTAATAGAAAAATGTCGGAGTATTTAGCACATATGTTTTCTATTGAAATTTGTTCTTCTTTACTTAGATGTTGAAAATCCAAAATTGAAAACAATTTCTTTACACGCTTCGCATTAGTATTATCTTTGGTGAAAGAACACCAATAATAATCATCTAAGTTGACCACCTCTGGGATAAAATAGCTCAACTTTACTTCGCGTTCTTGAGTATTTAGAACCTTGAGTGGTATTTTACCACAACTAGGGTTGACTACAACGGAAGCCAAAAACACACCCTCGCTCAGTTGTTTGGGCATAACTACACATTCGCTTTGCAAACTTGTTTCTATAAAATACGTGACCTCACATCTTGGTGGAATTGTCATAAAGTTATTGGAACCAAGCTGGCCCATTTGTAGTGGTATGTTTACGGGAACCCCTTGATTGACTGTCATAGTATTACTTTCAAAGTCTAATAAACACTTGTATTTACTCAAAAAATCCTGGCCTAATATTCCGTCCGTTCTGCATGAAAAGTTTTTTAATACATAAAATTTGTGTTCGAAGTTAAAATTATCATAGTTCAATTTAAGATAAACAAAGCCGTCGCAGTACACATGTCCTCCAATTCCATTTACTTTAACCTGCTCTATATGGAAAGGAATGTTCCAGACATCTAATACGCTCTTCTTAATTACGGACAATGAGGCGCCGGTGTCAACTAACCAACTATGTGATTTGCCAAAAAGTTTTAAATACACAGCATTTATGTTTTGACAAAAAAAATGTTCATGCTCGAAAAAACCAATTACTGTCCTTACTATTGGTACCTACTTCATTTTCGCAAGTATCCACATCCACTGTATTTATTTGGTTCGGTCGCGTACTACCCTGAAACGCTGTGCGGCCACGAAATGCCGTACGGCCACGAAAACTGTGATTCCGACCGCGATCATCATTTTGTCTCTGTGAGTAAAAATATCGTGTATTTGGGTTATTTGCACCGCGGAACCCACTATTAAAACTATTCCCAAAATTACCTCGAAAATTCCTTGAGTATGAAAAACCTCTGGGGAACCCACTAACTCCCGGTCGTACTACACGATTTCCCAAACCATTGTTAAAATAAGACCTACCTCGGTTATGGTGGATCTGCATTACTCTCTCTTCACCGCCGCTGGATAGTTTCTCATCTAAGGCTCCTTGAATCGCCTCCTTTAACGTGCCATAATTTCTTGCAGCTATAATCGTACTAAGACGACTGTTCCGCAAGCCATCGGAAAACCGTTTTATTGCATTACGCTCATTTATTGGTTTTAAGATATCGTAAGTATCATTGTTCCCATCGGCTTGAGAAACAGTTAAATCTACAAACAACTGTTCAATCACCTTACCATACTCTTCAATACTCCTATTATCCTGCCGTAACCTCTGTAGTTGCGACTGGATCGCAGTATCTGACTTCTTGGACAATAATGTAATTCGCATGTCTTTAATTAAATCTGAAACAGATGAATAGTTAGAGCGCATACGCAGTTTAGCGCTCTCCGATAACCTTGACTTTAAAACAAACTGTATTAATTGCTTTTCACCACTGTCATCAATAAGGTCGCTGTAAAATTCAATATTAGAAATCAATTGTTTAGTTAAATTTTCATCTCCATTCATTACAGGTAAAAGGGAAATTGCCGTTTTAAGTTCAAACTTTTCCATGGTGCTTTTCGTACTAGACGTACCCGTCTCCTCAGAACAAATTGAAATTATTTTAGAATAAAGCGAATTAATATTCTCAAAAAACTTAATAATAGTATTATAATCCTTCAACTCCTTGTTTTTACTTTGCTGTTCAAAGAATTTACTTAATTGACATGATTTAATATATAAACATTTTGCCTCAGCAGATTTTTTTTCTCGTATACTCACTGACCTTCTACTAGGTCCTAACTTCGTAAGGTAATCTTTAATACGTTGCAATTCCTGCACTATTAATTGCACTTCATGTGCCATAACATTATAATTAGTTAAATTCAATGATTATATTAACTTAATACTAATAAGATTATTATAAAATAACCATAACGATTACACACTTTTCCTTTTACCGCCACTTATTTTAACACTAAATTGCCCATTCCGCTTACTAGCACTTTACACTGACATCTCACTGTTAGCTGGTACAGCTTCTTTCAACTGCCGCCGCAACAGACTCCTTGACCTTCGCAGCTCATGCGCATCAATACCTTGCTGAATCCACTTGCTATGGCACTTTCGATAGTACCGGCACAGCCATATTGTACCTCCAGCAATCAGAACGACGCATATGGAAATTAGGATGTACGTGCTTGCACTGGCATGCTCCAACAGCTGGTTGGATGTTGATGCTGAATTTCCAGCTCCGGTTTGAGCAATAATCACCTCCTGCTGTTTACTTTGATTTTTCCCCATAGTTACTCAAAACAATTTCTTCAATGAGACGCGAAATAAAAGCCACTTGTAATACGAATGATTGACCACGTAATAATTCCATTATCTTAAACTGTCTTTCAAACTGCACAAAGCACTCAATGTTTTTAATAACGACTCCTTTCCGGGAAGAAATTGGAGGCGCGCGCGAGCTCTGGCAGGGTCGCCATATAAAGGTTTGGCTCAGAGAGCAATAATACGACCATTACATTTGTATATCGTTTATGTACTGCCGTTATAATAGGGAATACAATCTTTATATAAGTAACTTATTATACACAAGCATAATTCTTACTCTACACCACCATTACGCGGTAACTCGGATAAAATAAAAAGCGATCTCAAATCAACATGTTTAATACATCATCTATACAGTTAACTACACTAGTATTCTAGGCTTGAGCGGCGACGGCCTCCTCCGCCTCATCGTCGCTCTCATCTTGCACTTCCTTCGACAGCGTCCGCTCCACATACACGAACGGATCTATCTTCAGCTTCTCAGTGGCCGGGGGAGAGACTATCACGCACCTGCCGGTCGAAATTCACTTAAAATATATATAAATACGACCTTCGAGAAACCTATGTAATACTTGTGCGGTGAACAGCATATCAAGGTAAATACTTGCAGTTCAATTTTAGATCTTACGCCTGTAACCTAAGGGTTATTTTAAAGAAACAGAAAAATTTCATCTCCGCAAGTTGAGGGGCTCGAACCCACGACTTTAACGTATCGTGCTTGCTGCTCTTCCGACTGAGCTAACCGCAAGTTATTTTAGGCGATCAATTTTTCTGTTCTATCAACCTCTTAGCGCCTCCGGTAAGTGCCCTCTGCCGAATATGTTTAGAACTACATACATAATTATCGGCTACATACGGCGGTTGTCCAACTATCTCCGGCTCTGCACGGTTGCCACCCAAAAAAAATTTAGACACTACTTCTAAAATATAGATGTAATAAAGGGATTTAGTAGTAGGTACTATAAATATCGACGAACTTCAAATCCATGACGCCCCAATATCGAACTATATACATATTTTTAAAACATTAGTTACTGTAGCAATTTTCAGAATATTAGTAGAATGTCACTTGCCTTGTTATGAAGAGACCGTCCCTTTTAGGTCTCGCCGACTGCATGTCCTTAATTAGTGCTTCTATGTTCTCAGCAACCTGCTTTGGTTCCATATTTAACTGTGAAGATAATAATTTATTGATTCACAGATATGCATATACATCAAAATTTTGCTGGAAATATATAAAATAGCTATCTACATGGGCGTACCCAGGAAAGGGCAGGGACCTCCAGCTTAAGATTCCGTCCCTATAAGTAATCTATTGTTGACAATAAAAATTAAGAAAAAACCTCTTGTTATTTGAATACAACGCACAATTGGAAAAAATAATTGTGCTTTTTAGTTTGTTATTTGCTAGCAACACTATAAGCGAATTGCCTCGATAATGTTTTTTTCAAGAACTGATATTAAAAACCTATTTTAAATATGTGTTTAAATATTGATTTGCTTGAATCTATGTATATGCACACATTAAGATTGTGTACAAACAAGAAAGGAAAACAAGATATCAGATGGACCCAAAATAAGATATCAGTTAAGATATCAATTGGACCTAAAACAAGATATCGAACCTATAAAACAATATTGGTTGGACCTAAAACTAGATATCAGTTGGGCCTAAAACAAGACTTCGGTTGGACCTAAAATAAGATAGCAGTTGGACCTAAAACAAGATATCGGTTGGACCTAACACTAGCACAAGATAGCGATTGACCTAAAACCAGATATAGGTTGGACCTAAAACAAGACATCGGTTGGACCTACAACAACCTACCGGTAGTATATAAAGAATGAAATTTGGAGTACTCACTCTCCCAACAGGCACCTGCACGGTCCCGAAGTTCTCCTGCGCCTCGTCCTTGATGACGCGGTACTGCACGCCGCCCGCGAAGCGCCGCACCAGCGCCGCCAGGTCCGCGTCGAGCGTGCCGCTGCGCACGTTCGGGAAGCGGCGCTTCATGAGCCCGCGGATCGGCACCAGCTCCGTCAGGATGTTCGGGTGAGCCACCACGTAGTCGTACTCGCTCAGTTTTATAGTGCCCTCCTGATATCACATAAGATGACGTTTGACAAACTCCATAGCTGAGAGGTGAGTGAGGTCGCGCCATCTCTTATGACCCGGCTTCGATCTCCGGTCGGGTCAATAGGGAAACGACCTTTTCTAGATTATCTCGGGTCTGGGTGTTGTGGTACCATCGTTGTTTCTGATTTGAGTAACACAATGCTTAAGGTACTTACCACAGAATCAGAGCAATGTACTGTCGCCGTCAGATATATTTGAGCAGACAAAGTGACGAAATACTTCTGAACAGTTAAAAATGTCAAAAAGTTCCATACACTAAAAATTACCATATAATCAGCAGGTAATCACTATAAGCGGATTTGATGAGTGATTTATGTCGAGTGAAGTGTGTCTTCCAGCGAAGACTTCTACTTCTCATTTTCTATTAATTTATATATTATGTAGCTGGAGTATGTCCTTCCTTTTCAAACGCTTGACATAGCTTTGTTGGGTCAATTCGGCTGCAAGTGCATTGGTATGGTTTTTGAGCCGGTTTTGGTAGTTTTTGGCAATGGCTTGGATTTCTTCCTTTACCGTGTTCATTTGGAGGTGTTTGTGTATCTCGACATTAGTGACCAACCATGGGGCTGTAGAGATTATTCTGAGTATAATGTTTTGCATTCTTTGCATTATCATGATGTTGCTATTGCTGGTGCTACCCCAGAGCTGAATTCCATACATCCATACTGGTTTGAGGATTGCGTTGTAGATTAGGAGCTTATTGTCAGTTGAGAGCTTACTGTTTCGCCCCACTAACCAATGTAAATCTCTATACCGAATTTTTAGTTCCTCTCCTTTTGTTTTTAAGTGTTGGCTCCATGTTAATTTACGATCAAGGTGTAAACCAAGGTACTTCACCCTATTCTTGTGTGGCAGAGTTACATTTTCGAGGTTTACTGGTGGGCAGTCTCCCTTTTTCAAGGTGAAAGTGACTTGTATCGACTTGTTTGCACTGGCTTTGATTTTCCATTTATGCAGCCATTCTGTCACCAGATCAAGCCCTCTATGTAGTGTGGCTGTGGCTATTATTGGATCTTTGTGGCTAGCTAAAATAGCAGTATCATCAACGAAGGTAGCAGTGGTGACATTATTAATTTTCGGCAGATCTGAAGTATACAGTATGTACAAAATAGGTCCCAGGACTGATCCTTGAGGGACTCCAGCTTTAATTTCGTAGAATTTTGATGTTACCTCATTGTCCTTTACCTGAAATAATCTATCCTGGAGGTAAGAATGGAGGAGCAGATAATAACAGTGTGGTAAGTATGTTTTTATTTTCGTCAGTAGCCCATCATGCCACACTCTATCAAATGCCTGCTCTATATCCAGGAAAACCGAAGAGCAGTATTCATTTTTTTCTAAGGTATTCCTAATTTTATTGCATATCGGTGTACCTGCTCCACTGTGGAGTGATTCTCTCGAAAGCCAAATTGATGGTCCGGTATAACATTGTTTTCTTCTAGATGTGGTAGGATTCTTCTAAGTAATGCTTTTTCAAAAAGCTTGGAAAGCACAGGCAACAGGCTGATAGGTCTGTATGATGTTACCTCATTAGCTGGTTTACCCGGTTTTGGTATCATCAAGATTTGTGACACTTTCCAAAGCATGGGGAAATATTGTACTCTAAGACACCCGTTAAACAATGTTGTGAGAAAAACGATTGCCTTTCTTGGTAACTGTATCAGTACCTCCTTGGTTATAAGATCAAAGCCTGGTGATTTTTTGTCTTTCAGTGTTTTTATTAGTTTACAAACCTCATTCGGTGTTAATGGCTTTGTTGGAAGAGACAGTTGGAAGTCTTGTTGGAGTATACGTTCCGTTTCGTTTTCCGTTGACGGGTGACAGATAGCATGCGGAATGAAGACCTTTGAGAGATGTGTTGCAAAGAAGTCAGCCTTTTCCTGTGGAGTACGGGCCCACTGGTTAATAGCATTTCGTAAGGGTGGTTTCATCTCTTGGGGTCTGTTGTACCCCTTTGCAAACTTCCATAGAGAATAGTTGGAGGCCTCTGTAGCATCAAGATATTCCAGCTTTGATGGAGGGCAGTATTGTGCCAATCTTGGATATTTTTTTTCAGTTCTTGAGCTGCAGCATTGAGAGCTTTTTTATCCTCTTTCCTTCTACTCTGTTGCCATATTCTGCGTAATTTGCGTTTTTCCAAAACTTTCCGCCTAATATACCAAGGAAAATTAGTTGTCACCTTTCTTTTCTGAAGTACAGGTGTACTAAGCCAACAAGCTTCCTGAATAAGCATGGTTATTTGTCTTGTTGCATCCTCCAAATCCTCCGAGGTTTTCAATGCAACTTTTAATTCTATATTCTCTTCCAAGTATTCTCTGAAAGAGTGCCAATCAGTTTGCTTATTGTAAATTCTTTCAGGTTCAGTGTAGTCAATAGGTAATGTACTGATTGTCAGTAGTATAGGAGAATGGTCCGATGTACTATCGTAACATGGAGTAGCTTTAAAGTATTCTCCAATCATCCCTTTCACTATGAAGAAGTCCAATAAGTCTGGGATTTTGTTTATATCTGTAGGCCAGTAGGTGGGTTCAGAAGTTGAAATTGTGGCTAAATTATTGGTATCTAGGCTCATCTTGAGTTGTCTACCTCTAGTTGATATCAATCTGGATCCCCAGTGCGTGTGTTTACAATTCCAGTCCCCACCAGTAACATATCGATGTCCTAAGGTTCAGAAGTATTGGGTGAACATTAACTCTGTGACCTTATATTTAGGTGGGCAGTAGACAGCAGACACTTTGTATCTTCCGCAGTTAGTTTCAATCTCTACTGTAATTGCCTGTATGTGTTCAGTTTGATATGCGGGCATCAGGTGGTGTTTCATAGCCTCCTTAATAATTATTGCCGTACCACCATGTCCAGTACCATCAGGATGACCAGTTAAATATGTTTTATATCCTGGAATGATAATATTAGTAGAGGCTGTACAATGTGATTCCGATATGAGGACAATGTCTAAGTTATGTTCCTTTATTAGGATTTGTACTTCATGTTTATTAGGTGCTAGGCCATTAATGTTCCAAGCAGCTATATTGAGGGTTCCTATTTTGGTACTAATTTTTCAAGGAGTTTAGTTATGAGCTGCATCATCGAACTCATTTGTTGTAAGATAAGATCAAACTTTTCACACTGTTTGTGCAGTATCGATTCTAAATGATTTTACGTCGGCTGCGTGTCTGCATGGTTTTTAACTACTTCTGCATAGGTTGCTTCTCGTGGCACATTAGCATTATGTGGATATTTAAAGATATTGCCATTTTTCTTAAATTTATCAGTGATATTTGGGACTGTTTGTGATCTTTTAGCTCTTCTTCTGGCCATTATTTCCTTATAGACTTCACATCCTTTATAGTTCGCTGGATGAGGACCTTGGCAAAGTGCACAAACAGCAGGAGTAGATCTGTCAGTTTTTGGACAGTCTGAGGTCTTATGGGGGTGGGCACACTTGACACAACGGTGTGGTCGCATACAGTAATTTTTTGAATGTCCATACTGTTGGCATCTTTGACACTGTACTACCGATGTCTTTCTTTTGGGGTCTTCAATCACAACTACTTGATGGGCAATATATTTTATGTCTTTTGCAGCTTTGTTATTAGGACCTGGAAGCATGTTAACAAAGAATGTTGATGTAGCTTTCTTTTGTGGGCCATACCTAGCATTTATTATTTCACTCGTTACTGTGTTACCAGTATTTTCTATGGCTTCTTTAATAGCTTCAAGCGGAGTTGTTGGATGGAGATTCCTTATCACAATTCTTCAGAACCTTTGATCCTTTGCATTGAAGGTGTGACCTATAAGCCCGTTTTCTCTAACAAGAGCAATAAGTTTCTTGTACACCTCTATATTAGTACTAGTAATCCTTAGTTGGTTTTTAGTAACAATTTTGTAAGTGAACTGGTCATTCTGAACTGTTGTTTTTAAAAGTTCGGTTAATTTGTTGACATCAGTCACACCATACAGGATGATTGGAGGCGGTTTAGGATTTTTTTTTGTAGGAGGTTCTACAGGTTCTTCATCAGTCAGGTCGATTGGGAGTTCACTAAACCTGTTATAAGTTTTAAGACTTTCAGGTGGCGGAGACGTACACATCTTCTTCCGTTTTGGATTTCTAGGTTCAGGAACTCGTTGCCAAGCTGGAGGTGGGGGTGTTTCTTCTTTTCTATGAAGTGTGGTAGTGTCTTTCGAGTTAAAGTGTTTTGCGACATTGCCCAAAGAATTGCTTCTGGGTCTATTGATAAATAGGCCTGGATGAAAGGATTGTTGTATTAATTTTTTATTTGATGTGGAAGATGCAACCACAGACATCTGATCACTCACATCCACATCTTTTTTTTCTGTTTCGCTGGTTTTCTTGTCTTTTTTTTTTTTTTTTTTTTTTTATAGTAGCGCAGTATATTGGCTCCTCCCAGCCTGATGGTAAGCAAGAGAGGAACCCACATCGCGATGACAACGGATTTGATATTAAAAATATCCTATCCGTTAGCATCGCCATACTGGCCCGCAAGATGTTTCTTCACGCTCCTTTTGAAGGAATCCATGTCAAAGGAAGGAGGAAACACATGAGCCGGCAACGAGTTCCACTTCTTTATGGTCCGGCAAAGATAAGAGTTACCGAACTTTTTGGTTCGTGATGGAATATTTTCCACGGTGAAGCGATGACATCGTTGGCCGGCTCTTGTGGTTCTGTGTAGGAAAGGAGAGGGTGGGATAAGGGAAAATAGTTCCTCGGAACACTCCCCATGATAAAGCCGATAAAAGACACTTAATGAACCAACGTCCCTACGTAGTTGAAGAGGTTCAAGGTTCCCAGTAATCTCTTCATCGTTAATTATGCGCACAGCCCGTCGCTGCAACCTATCAAGGGCATCCATGAGGTATTTGGCGGAACCGTCCCAGAGATGCGAGCAGTATTCCAGGCAAGACCGGACTTGAGTCTTATATAAAAGACAAAGCTGGTCCGGCGTGAAAAACCGACGCACTCTGTTCAGAATCCCCAGTTTTTTGGATGCTAATGAGATGAGACTCTCGATGTAATGACCTTGATTAAGATTGCAACAGATATCCATGCCGAGCATGCTTAGGCTGTTACGCAGGCAAAGTGGAGTGCCCCGAAGAATGGGGAGAGGAAGGAATTGGGACATTTTTGTCGAAAACGCGCACACTTGGGTTTTCTTAGCATTGAACTCAACCAGGTTATGTGAACCCCATTGGCTAATAAGGCTCAAAATAATAAAATGTCTTCATTTCGTAGCAAAATTGTGCCCCCCCCCCCAGAATACGATGGGTGTTAAGAATATTATAGAACCGATTCACATCCCATCACTAGCATCAAGATTTGTCCCCTCTCTATTGTTTTTGGATCAAGCACTTCCGGATTGACGGCGTCGCATCTCGTACATCAATTAAAATGTAATTTCTTTAAAAAGCATTAAACGTATTAAAACAAACATAATTTTGGCCTACGAGCCGAACATCAGCAACATCCTATGGAAATACAAGCAAAATACGAAGAATTACATCATTTAAATCAAACTTGGAGGGCAATCGAAAAAATCCCAAGAAAACCATTATTTGCGACAGAAAAAGGAAGGCATACGATCTGAGTGAGTCCATTCCAATAATTTTCAGGAGATTAAGAAAAGACTTGACAATTTCTGTACAAAATCCCATAAAATCGTTACAATTTTACACTAAATAACCTAAATAACCTAACATTAATTTTCATAAACGAAATTGTGCGTACCTACCTACTTAATTGCCGCCATTTACAGTGCATTTCGCAGCAGACGCAAGGGCGACGCCATATTTATTTTCCCGGCATTTAATTAATTAATTAATTTATAACGTATTGCTTGGTCTGGGGTATTGAGCATTTAATAGATGTTATTAATAAATTTAGCTAGAAAACGCGTTTTCGATTAATTTTATAGCAAGCACGTAGTGTTTACGACTATCAAATTAACTTTTAATTACTTTTTTTAAAAAGTCACCTAAACGAGAAACAATAAATTTACCTACGCAATGGCCAACTTAACTGAATTAATAAAGAAAAGAGGAAGCTACAAAGGTCGCCTTACAAAGTTTGAAACTTTCCTAAATGGGTTTCAAGATGCTAGTTTATGCACAGAGTTACAGGTTTTACAAATTAAGCTACGTATGGGTCCTTTAGAATCTATGTACCAAGAATTTGATCAAATTCAAACAAATATAGAATGCTTAGCGGAAACGGAGGAGGATTCCCAAATTCAATTGAACCAAAGAGCAGATGTTGATTCTCAATATTTTGAAGTTATGGCTAGGGCTCATGAATTACTTAATATTTACAAAAGGGTACACAAAAATACCAAATTACATTCTCATTCAGATAGTTCCTGTTCTAGTGAAAATGGTGATATAAACGATAAAACAAACACTGTAATAAAATCATCACGGCAACTTAACATGGGTGTAAGGTTACCTACAATACAAATTCCTAAATTCAATGGCAATTATGAAAACTGGTTAGAGTTTCGGGATACATTTAAGTCATTAATTCACAACAATACAAATATATCAAGCATTCAAAAATTCCATTATTTGCGGGCATCCTTGGAGGGAGGTGCTGCTCAGATTATTCATACTTTAGAATTTACATCAGACAATTATACTATTGCATGGTGTGCATTATGTGAAAGGTATGACAATACTCGTCTGTTGGTACACAACCATGTCAAAGCAATTTTTAATGAAGAGTGCATTAAGAAAGAATCTGCTAGTTCATTACGTACATTGTTGGATTCATATATAAAAAACTTAAGAGCATTAGCTATTTTAAATGAACCTACTAGTAGCTGGGATACATTATTAATTTACATTATTTCTACTAAACTAGATCAAAAGACTTTGCGTGAATGGGAGGAATTTAAATGTACCCAAACAACACTTACTTTTGATATTTTCACTAGCTTTCTTAAAGGTAGGGCTGATATCTTAGAAACCATTGAACTAAGTCAAAATAAAGGTGAGAGTATATACAGAAGTAAGAACATAAGAGGCCTAGCTACCACCACACAATCCTTCATCAAAAAATATAAATGTTTGCTTTGTAAATCTGAACATGCATTATATATATGTAATAAATTCCTAGAAATGAGTTTAGGTGATAGACAAGAATTTGTTAAAAGGGCAAACTTATGTAACAATTGCCTTAGGGCTGGGCATCGAACACGTGACTGCAGATTGGGTCCTTGTAAGCTCTGCCCACTAAAACACAATTCCTTATTACATAATCCACTTCAATCAAACAATATTAACATGAATACAGATAATCAAAACCCGTGCACAACAAAAACATCATTATCAGTCAACAACAACAATGGCCAGGTGTTACTTGCGACTGCTTTAATAAACATATTAGACCTACATGGCAACCCACATGAGGTTCGAGCCGTACTTGATTCAGGTAGCCAAGCTTCATTCATTAACGAGGACTTGCTATCTAAATTAGGACTTCAGTCACAAATTACTCACTTTACTGTCGCAGGAATCAATAACTCGGTGTCTTCAATTAAAAAATTATGTCATGCTAAAATACAGTCCAGACTCAATAATTATCAAGTTGATGTGTCTTTATTAGTGCTGCCCAACATAACTTCAACTTTAAATGAAGTCTTTAATGTAGGGTCACTTAACATACCAAACAATATTCATTTAGCAGACCCAAAATTCTTCAGTCCATCAAAAATAGATATTTTACTTGGTGCAGACATATTTTGGGACCTTATCTGCTCAAATCAAATGCGGCTTGGCAAACATCTTCCTGTGCTACAAGAAACTAAGTTTGGTTACATTATCTCTGGGCCAACAGGAAGAATGTGTAATACAGTATCATGCAATTTTACCCAGTTCGATCAAATCCAAAATCAATTATCTAAATTCTGGAATCTAGAGGAAATTCCTGATACAAACAAATCTCTCCTCTCTGGAGAAGAGCATTCATGTGAAAAGCATTTTGTAGAAAATGTTACCCGAAATGAAGACGGTAGATTCTCTGTAGCAATCCCTCTCAAAATGGAGGAATCGAATCTAGGTGAATCTTTTGAGCGTGCTAAAAGATGTTTCTTATCATTAGAACATAGATTACAAAAACATCCTACTTTAAGGGTTATGTATGGTGATTTCATGAACGAATATCTACAACTAGGTCACATGACTGAAGTGGACATCAATAATCTCAAAAGGGATTCATATTTCCTTCCACATCATGGTGTCTTACGTGAACAAAGCACTACTACAAAGCTAAGGGTAGTATTCAATGCTAGTTCTCCCACTACTTCAGGGCTGTCATTAAATGACATCCAAATGGTGGGGCCCACTATACAAAGTGATTTGTTGGCAATACTTCTAAGGTTCAGGCAACATCGTTATGTACTAGCAGGTGATATTGAAAAAATGTACCGTCAGGTTCTTATTCAAGAAAACCAACGTCATCTTCAACAAATTATTTGGAGAGATAATCCTTCCAAACCTCTTAAGGTTTATACACTTAATACTGTTACTTATGGGACAGCATCAGCTCCCTTTTTGTCGATTCGTTGTCTAAAATATCTTGCTGAGGAATGTGATAATGAAGATATTCGCCAAATAATAAATGAAGATTTCTATGTAGATGATCTCATAACTGGTAAAGATACGCCTGAAGAATTATTAAAAGTGCGTGAATCAGTATGTAATGTTCTGCTATCTGGTTGTTTTAACTTAAGAAAATTTAAAACAAATTTATTGGAAAACTGTGACAACTGCAATCAAAATGTAACTTTAAATTTAAGTCAACATGAACAATCTAATACATTGGGTCTGATATGGACTCCTGCATCAGATTTTTTAAAATTCAATATTAGTACTGATAACTCAAGCTTAAGTAAACGAAATATTTTGTCAACCATAGCTCAGATCTTTGACCCTCTGGGGTTATTGAGTATTTTTACTATAGGCGGTAAAATCATCTTACAAAAACTATGGCTTCATAAATTGGATTGGGACACACAATTGCCACATGATATACTAAAACCATGGCACAAATTCCTTAATGAACTAAAAATGCTCAATGATTTAAAGATACCTAGATGTGCCTTATGTCCAAACTATCAGAACATTCAATTACACACATTTTGTGATTCATCTAAAGACGCCTATGGTGCTTGTGTTTATGTTCGATCTATTGATGATAAGGGAAACATACAAGTACGGTTACTTTGTTCTAAAACACGAGTAGCTCCAATTAAAGCATTAACAATGCCTCGCCTGGAATTATGTGGTGCTGTTGTGGCTACAAAACTTTTGCAAAGGGTATTAGATACCACCAGATTAGACATAAATTCATGCCACATGTGGACTGATTCACCTGTGGTATTGTGTTGGCTAAAAACTCCACCCAATAAATTGAAACCTTTTGTAAAAAATCGAGTATCAGACATACAAGACAAAACTAAAAACATTCCATGGAGACATGTTCCTACTAATTGCAATCCAGCAGACTTACTTAGTCGGGGTGTAAGTCCTGCCCAAAATGATAAGTTAGATCTATGGTGGAACGGTCCTAATTTTTTATACAGTGATGAATGTTCCTGGCCTAATAGAACTTTTGATACAACTAATTATGAAAATTTGCCTGAAATTACTGCAGCGGTTGCACTCACAGACTTAGAAATTGAACTGTTTCCTTTTAAAAGTTTCTCAAATTTAAATAAAATGAAGAATACTATGTCATATGTGTTAAGATTTATTCAAAATTGTAGGGTGACAAAGAATAAACGAATTTATGGTCCTATTACACTTCAAGAAAAAAGTAAAGGCTTTCAATATCTCATAAAGTTGTCTCAAATAGAAGCGTTTGATGATTATCATATATTGAAATCGAAAGGTTTGCCTAATAAACATAAATTATTGTCCTTAAGTCCATTTTTTGATGATAGTGGTCTCATACGTGTCGGTGGTCGAATCAGAAACGGGAATTTTAACTTTGAAAAGAAACACCCCATTTTATTATCGTGTAAGCATGCTCTCACAAGATTAATTTTCGAACAAGAACACATTCGTTTATTACATGCAGGGCCACTTTTGCTTTTATCTTCTATTCGTGAAAATTTTTGGCCATTAGGTGGACGCAACTTGGCAAGAAATGTGGTACATAAATGTATGCGTTGTTTTCGTCTCAGAGCTCCTAAAATAATTCCCATTATGGGTAATTTACCTAAGCAGCGTCTCCAACCAGGGTACCCATTCCAATCCACAGGTATGGATTACGCAGGTCCAATTTTAGCATTAAACAAGAGAGGCCGGGGTAGTAGAACCGAAAAGGTTTATATCGCCATTTTTGTATGTTTTGCTACAAAAGCCATTCACCTCGAGCTTGTCAGTGACCTGTCGAAGCATTCATTCTTATCCACCTTGCATAGATTTATAGCTAGGAGATCCAAACCTGTAACTCTGTTTTCGGATAATGGCACACAGTTTGTTGGTGCTTGCAACGAACTTTATAAATTCCTCAAAGGTAATTCCTGTCAATTAACTGACGCCATGGCTAATGAAAGCATTGACTTTAAATTTATACCATCATATGCAGCTCATATGGGTGGTTTATGGGAAGCCGGTGTTAAATCGGTTAAATCGCACTTGCGTCGGGTTTTGGGAAATGCACATTTAGTATTTGAAGATTTATATACCATATTAGTTCAAATCGAAGCTGTATTAAATTCGCGTCCTCTTACTCCACTCTCATCTGATCCACATGACTTGACAGCTCTTACTCCTGGACATTTTTTGGTGGGACGACCTTTAACCGCTTTGCCAACCCCTTCTCTAGAGAGCGAAAATCCAAATCGCCTCAGTCGCTATGAAAGACTGGAGCAACTTCGTCAACATTTTTGGCGCCGATGGCACAAGGAATTCATCCCAGAGTTGCAACAACGAACCAAATGGCGTAGCAATCAGGGACTTTTGCAAGAAGGTCAACTAGTACTAATAAGAGAAGAGACAGCACCTCCTTTGAACTGGCACATGGGACGAGTTATCAAGATTCACAAGGGTTCCGACGGCATCGGAAGAGTCGCCGACCTGAAGACCTCTAAAGGCGTTGTTCGCCGTGCGTTCAACCGAATATGCCCACTGCCCACAGAAAATTAAATCCCTAACAAATAAAAGGTTGCAAGACTTGTCTTCCAACGTCCGGGGGCATGTTAAGAATATTATAGAACCGATTCACATCCCATCACTAGCATCAAGATTTGTCCCCTCTCTATTGTTTTTGGATCAAGCACTTCCGGATTGACGGCGTCGCATCTCGTACATCAATTAAAATGTAATTTCTTTAAAAAGCATTAAACGTATTAAAACAAACAATGGGGGCTGCCTGAGGATGACTCAGGGAGGGATTCTCCAGCTAAGCTGGTACCCTCCTGGGGTAGTTTCTCTTTCAATCTTGCGTCCATAATGATATATCATCTTCTATCTTGTACCCGAGTCATTTTGGGGAGTATTTGATTCCCAAGGCTCGCTGTAGCCTCTTCTAACCAACTGCTTGATTAGGAGTATGGTTATACCGCCATTGCCCGGTCGCCAGAGCCTCGTCTGTTGTCTAGCAGGGAGCACCACAGAAGCCAATTGGCTGCTGCCACCATAATTGTGATGCGGGCAGGTGAGGTTGACAGTAGGGCCCGATAAGATGGTATTTCCGTTCTCCCCTTACTCCCACATATATGTATCTGAACAATCATTACTTCAGTAACATCTGAGCAGATGATAGTCAATAACTTCTATACACACAACTAACCAATAATATCTGAACACTCATAACGCCAATATGTGTCACGCACGTCATGTGTCTCATTTATCTACCTGTGTAGATGAGTGTTCAGATATTTTTGGTACCTATGTGATGTTTAATTTAATATTTATTTATTTATTCATAGCTCTGGTTCTGTTGTAAGTATCATAAGCACTTGTGTTACAGAAATCGGAAACAATGACAATACCATAACACCCAGACCCTAGACAATGTAGAAAAGATTGTTTCCCATATTGAGCCGGCCGGAGATCGATCCCAGGACCTTAAGTCTGGCCGCTCGCCTCTCGGCTACGGAGGTCGTCCGTACCTTCAGTACATGATTCTGATTGAGTACAAAATTTGCTATCGTGTACGAAAAATTCACTGAATTTATATATCATTGTTGTCAAAGTAAAAGCTCTACCTGAATTTTCTTGACAAGCTCCGTACTGCCGGCGATGGAGGCGCCCGCCTCCAACGCTTCGGTCGCTAGCTCAGGCCCCTTGCAGAACGCCAGGATGGTGCGCTCCTCATCACGGGGGAAGTTATGTGGTAACAAGCTCAGCCTGGAAAAGCTCTCCAAATAGCGGTTCTAGAACATATATTGCAGGAATACTGACTGAAATTGATCTTGTACATTCTTTAATAAGTTATACTCATTTATTTTTATTTATATTTATTTATTTATTTGCATGAACAAACACATAATGTGGCTTTCCACACTCATCTACAAATTGCCTGTGTATTTTCCAATGACAAAATAATACTGTAATCAATTAAATCTTAAAATCATAATCATAAATATAATCTGGGTACCTACATAGCTTGCTAAAATCATTTACATTTCAAATTTCCAACCTTAGTGTAATAACATTAGGTAACAAAAATGTTTAAGTTCAGAGTTAATAATTGACAGGAACAGCAAATTTCATGCTAGCCTTTATCTCTACTTACCATCAGATTAGATAGAAAACAAATTACTAGTCAGTTTTCAATATAAAGAAAATATTAAATGCTTTATTTACATTTACCATTTAGTCACATTCTGTCTACTATTTCACTACTCTTTTTTATACTTTGATAACAATCTGATGTCACTTTACCTTTTTAACAGCTTGCATGTTAAAGTCAACTTGCGCATAAACTAATGCTTCAGGCTGGTTGTACATTGAGGGGTGGTGTGTCTCCTGGTGAGCACGGACCGCCTCCTCTGCTGTGTACACCACCCAACGGTAGTACCGCATAGGGTAGACATCGTCGAGCGACTCATATTTGCATGTGTCATCAAGATGTTTGTTGGTCTTCTGAACTACTTGCCTGAAATTATTAATTACTTGTATTAGATAAGTGGCAATAACCTTATTTTTTGGCTAAAATTAAAGATGTGAGTGCATTAATTATAAGTTGTTTTCAAATATCAATTAAAGATGAGTAATAATGACCATTGGCTGTAAATATTAGAGCTGTAATAAGCCCATTAATGAAATAACCTTTTTGTCATAATACTGTTTCACTAATTTGATGTATTGCATAAGCTCACTTACTGACTAATCAGATCTTATTAAAAGTAAGTATTTCAAAAACAAAATTAATTAATTAAAAATAATAATAAACAACCTATCTTTGCCTCTTTGGTTGTGTGGAATAAATCCAACTTTTGTAACTTCAACTTTTACTTTTTTCGCTCGGGCTTTGGCCCTGGTACCTTTACGGGCTGCATAGAATACTGTAGAAGTGTGTATACTCCTCTGAAATGTAAGAAAAGGGCATCAGTACCATGGTAGTCAGCCATGATCAGTTGTTACATTTTCATTAACACGAGATGAATTAAAATCATTCAAAACCTATAGAAATATTTTGCCACAATATATACCAGCACTTAAAAATAACTCACCAAATTAACTGAATTCGTTTTATGAACAGAAAGTGCAGTACTGAGAATGGACCCTGAAATAATTTTAATAAATTAATCAGTTCAGTTATGTATGGCGAACTGCATATTCAATATACAGTTTTGTGGCTTTACTTACGAAAGATAGTTCCTGCCATTATATTATAAAAGTACTTTTCTTTAGTTAAAAAATGTTTTACTTTATTTTATTTACTTATTTTTAGAGGTTATCCATAAACAATTCATATTTGACGTTTTATTTAAGTTCGAGTCAATAAGTCCAACAAAACTACCGGGAAAATATTGTGTGACTCAGGACTGTGGGTGATAAGAATTCTCAATGGAAAACACACACGCTTGGCCATATTTTCATTCATTCAATCCATTACGATTATTTTCGTTTTGATACTCATTCATTCGTCTGTCAAAAGACCCAAACAAAGTTTGAATTTACGTTAGGTTATAGTTTTTATGTTTTTACTAAAAGTAAGAATAAATTTGTATTAATTTCATTATGAATTAACGGTTCCAAAGTGTTATAATCATATGAAGTAATAATGGAACGAGTTAACTACGGTTTGCTTTTGATATCGCTGTGCGCTTTACTATGGGGTGTGGCTGGCCAGTATGAGTGGCAAATACGAGATGCTTTCGATGAGGTCCGGGGCAAAATGGACAAAGTTAGCAAGGACAACTGTTTCATCTCGCATCTGGATGATCTCTACTTGCCGGAAGACTCGGTTTCGCACCATCCGGACGTGAAAGAGATAAACATCAACCCAGTGTTCCCGAATAGAACCGCGATGTTGCACTTGCATAACATGGCAATGACTAGAGCGTTTTTCTGGAGTTATATTCTCCAGTCGCGCTTCATTCGACCCGCCATCAACGACACCTACGATCCCGGCATGATGTATTATTTCCTCTCGTCAGTAGCGGACGTCTCGTCAAACCCGTACATCAATGCTAGTTCCCTATACTTCTCGCCAAACATGTCTTATACGTCCTCCTATAGAGGATTCTTCAACAAGACCCTGCCTAGATTTGCACCAAGAGCATTCCGTGCCGACGATTTTAATGATCCTGTTCATCTTCAGAAGATATCTACATTAAACACATTCCATGTTGAAGACTTAGGAGCTTTCGACCCAGAAAGCCTTTCCAAAGATTATACATCAGATTTTTATAGAATTAATGAGTGGTACCAGCTATGGCTGCCTGATAAAGTATCAAAAAGACATGACACAAAGACAACATATCAAGTAGAAATAAGATATGCGAATAACACAAACGAAACTTTCACCTTCCATGGACCCCCTGGCAATGATGAGGTTTGTATTAATTTAAATTATGAATAATCTATTTAAGTACTAATTATAGTATCTAGTTAATTTTGTATGTTATAACTCAAATAGACCTTAACATATGGTAGTGACAGAATGAATATTTTTAACTTATGGAAATATGTAAGACACCTACCATATTTTGGTATTTATAATTGCAGTAAACAATATTGTGTCATAGAAAACAAGTTGAACTAAGATTTTCTTTCTTATTGGAATTACCTTACTAATAGTAATTTCTTGCTGGTTTATTATCTCTAGGTTGCTATATCATATTAAATGTGTAAAGGTATTCCTAAGTAGGCACTGCTTAAAATTATGAACATTCTTAAAATAATTTCATGAATTCTTTTCAGACACCTGGCCCGGTAAACTGGACACGCCCATATTTTGACTGCGGACGTTTGAACAAATGGCTAGTGGCAGCTGTGTCTCCAGTTGCAGACATATACCCTCGGCACACACAATTCAGACATATTGAATATCCTACGTAAGTTAATAAGATCAATTTGTTCTTTTAAATAACAGACACAATAAACTTTGTATGGCATATAGTTTTCCGGGTCTTACAACCTTAAATATGTAATAAAGGTTGTTTTAACATATAATAAATAAATAATATAAAAATAACCTTTATTCTCTGAAAAATTGTTTTAACGTATACACTTGTTTTAATTTAATGTAATTAATTAACAGGTATACAGCCGCTGTAGTCATGGAGTTGGATTATGATCGAATAGATATAAACCAGTGTCCACCGAGTCAAGGGAATGACAGACCCAATAGATTTGCCTCAACAGCAAGATGTAAAGTGGACACAACAGAGGTATCTCTTGTTTACTTTGTATTTCTTATATGTATCAAGTATTATAAGTAGGAGTTCACATAATACTTACAGTGTATATACCTGATTAATACCTTCTTATTTGTGCTAAACCTAGATGCCTAGTTTAGTGTGAAGGGTAAAATGTGGTTTCCATTATGTAATTTAAAGGTAAAATGTAGTACTCATAGGATTTTACCTTTAAATTATATAATTTCTTTAATAATAATCATGTGGTAATATTCCTATACTTTGAATTATTTTAGAAGTAGTTCATACTATGTAATTGAAATTTTAAGTAAGGAATGAATAATCCCATAAATAATTAAAAAAATATTTCTCTTCCTATAAATTACATCCATATCCGTTCAGTACTTTTTTTGTGGAAGAGTTACAACCACACAATACACCCAGACATCCAGATATTTACTTATATGTTTATATTTTTTTGGGGCACTAAAGTTTTATTATATAAAAAAAGTACAAAAAGTGAACTACGAGGAGCATTCACTATCAGATATCTAGGCATCAATACATTCTTACAAACTCTTGCGTTTATAATATTAATGGGAATTATATCACGGTGAAATCTTGCTTATTGGTGTTGTTCAGAGAGTTTCTAGAACGAAAAAGTTGATGCAACGAGTTCAGAATGGTTGTGCACGGTTCTGTTTCTCGATCCCCCGTAGAGCCCATGTCACACCCTACCTAAATCGAGGCGGACTTTTAAATGTGCAGTCTCGGCTTAAGCTTCATTTTGCTAGTCTTCTTTTTGGAATAATAAATAATAGAAATCCACCGTACCTTTTTCAAAAATTAAAATTTTCACATAGGCCCATCCGAACAGCTTACAAATTGACCTACACAAGGTACACGACCGCAGCGTTTCGTGGCAGCTTTCGTCACGCAGCCACAAAATGCTGGAATAATATACCACCGCCAATCAGAAACTATGTGTCAAAATATGCGTTCAAGACTAAATTTAAAACTTATCTCCTGGATATTCAAAGAAATGCCTGTCTAAATTTATAAATAAGTGTTTTGTGAATGCTAGTTGTAGTCAAGACCTGAAAATGATAATAATCTGCATGACTAGTCTACTATAAAATTATTTCTATGTTATTGTTCTTTTCTGTTTTATTTAGATTTTTAGTTAAGTTATTGCAGAGCATGTGTATTTTTCCTCTCATATTTTGTTGATAGAACCACACCCTACTCGCCCTCTAGTTTTTAGATATAGGGTGACCACTGAAAACCAGAGTCGTTACATTTGGGCCTTCTGTCCAAATGTACGGCATAATGCTGAGTGGATAACCTTTTTGGCACATTGTAGACTTAAAACTATGTACCTATATAATTACTGTTAAATGTTTTTTTGTGCCAAATAAAATTTTCTTTCTTTCTTTCTTTCTTTCATATATTTTGTTTATAATAAATTTACATGAATAAAAAAAACTTTGAACTTGATTCAGTGTGAACCGATCCACGGGTGGGGCTTCAGGCGAGGCGGGTACCAGTGTCGCTGCCGGCCCGGCCACCGGCTGCCGAGCATCGTGCGCCGCCCCTACCTCGGCGAGATCATCGAGCGCGCCACCTCCGACCAGTACTACAACAACTTCGACTGCATGGAGATTGGGTGTATGTTTTTTATTTCACGAAAACCTTGTTAATTTTCTAAACTGCAGTTACTTGTGACCTGTTCATTTCTGTTTCTATCTAAATACATAAAAGGGGAAACTGACTGACTGACATATCAACGCACAGCCTAAACGGCGAAACGTAGGCACTTGAAATTTGGACGGGACGTCGCTTAGGTGCCGTAGAGATGCACTAAGAAAGGAATTCCCGAAATTCCCACGGGAACGGGAATTAGCGGGAATATCCTTTTGTATGAAAAAAGTTAGATCCGCTTAAGTTAGACGCTTGAAATTTTGCATGCAGTTACCTCAGTAAACTTAAAGCATAGTTGCAACAGGATATTGCAAAATTCCCACGGGAACGGGAGTTAACGAGAAAAAACTGGAAATACCCTGTAGTCCACGCGAACGAAGTCGCGAGCATAGCTAGTATTTTATAAAATTTGTCAAGCAGTGTTAGTATATACATTTGCCGCACCAAAGCTTTAAAATTCGTGCGTTTTGTGTTTTAAAATTGTTTACATAACGTTTAAAATTTGCGTTACGTATCTAATACTTGAACGATCTCTTTTTCGGCATTGCCTTGATGACAAGTGTGAATAGATAAAATTTGCCTATTTGCTTTCCATAGGGATCCAACGCTTGCCCGTGCAATGGGAGCGAGCTCACCCATTCATCAGAGCGCTGTACATGGACCAGTATCAGGAGTACGTGAACGCGACAAGTGGACCGGAGGCGTTGCACAAGGAGCGTGTAAATGTGTACGAGGTGCTCAACTTCATCAGGGGCGTGCAGCCCGGGAACTGCTCCAAGTGAGTCACAACTAAATCTGGTACACCACAACACACCACACTTGTGTATTCCCGCTGCCCCATAAGTACAGTACAGTACCCCGATTAATGGGGACAGAGGGAATGTAATAAAATGATTAATAAATAAATAAATAAAAACCGTTTAATTCAGACAACATGATCCATAGATTCGTTAGTAGAAAAAGAAAAACTTATTTATATATATTAGTACCTATTTATTATTATTAGGGGTACTTGGGGCTATGCAGTTCAGCGAACTGTGGTCACTGCGACCTGTTAGATCTATTGTGACTCGCCACCAGTTAGAGTAACTCCTTTAGCCGGGTCGCTTCTAGGAAGTCTAGTATTTTCCTAGCTTTCAGGGTTTTTAATTCATCCGGTTGGGCTATATGTCGTCCCAGGTGGATGCTTCGTTTGTGGATCAGAGATTCACAGTCGCATAGGAGGTGAAGAGGTGTTTCCTTTTCCTCCTTGCAGAATCTGCATTCATCAGAGTCACTCAGCTTCATATGAAACTGGTGTCTTTTTAGTTTACAGTGTCCAGTCAAGGCTCTAACTAGCGCACTGGCCCTAGGCCTGCTAAGTTGTAGCAGTTCTTCGGTCCATTTGCGCGAGTAGCCAACTATGAGTGTTTTTGAGTGTTCTAAGCCTGGTTGATTTATCCAGTATTTTTCCGACTCGACTTTTAGTTTTTCTTTTAGTAGTTGCATAGCTTGGTTCTTTGAAAAGCCACAGAATGGTTCTGGTCCAAACTGTTGGCTTTGCGCCCCAGCTTTAGCAAGTTCATCAGCTTTCTCGTTCCCGATGATTCCTGAATGTCCTGGTACCCATTTTAGAAGCACTTTGTTCTGTTGTCCCAGCTCATTCAGTTTATCGACGCAGTCTTTCACCAGTTTCGATTTTAGTGTAATCGAATTTATGGCATTCAGAGCTGCTTGGCTATCTGAATAGATGATTATGGTCTGATTTTTGTAGTTTCGTTGACGATTGGCTTCTGCACATTCTATGATGGCGTATACCTCAGCCTGGAATATCGTGGCGTTTTTACCAAGATTCACACTGTGTTTGACTCTCGGACTCACACCATATATTCCACATCCTACATCTAGACCCATTTTGGAGCCGTCCGTGTACCAGACGAGGCTCCCTGCTTTTAGAGAGTTTTGGTTCGTTGCCCAATTTTCTCTGCAGGGAAATTCCACAGTGTAATTTTTATTAAAATTATAGTGTGGAAGCATGGCATCAGATGTCATTGCTAAGGGTTTAAGTGTGAGCACTGCTGCATGTGATGCTCTCAGTGCTTGAGAGTGCCATGTTACTTTTCCCGTGATGGTTGCTCTGTAGATACTCGCTTCAGCCTCCTTTGCTACAAAGAGGTGTAGTGGTGGCAGATTGAGAAGAGCATCAAGAGCGGCTCCTGGTGTAGTCGAAACAGCACCAGTTGCTATAAGGCATGCCACCCTTTGTAGGCTGGCAAGTTTTTTGATTATTGTCATTTGGGAGGTTTTTCTCCACCATGTGACGCAGGCATACGTTACCATCGGCCTGACTATGGCAGTGTACATCCATAGGGCTATGCTAGGTTTCAGACCCCATTTCGTACCTGCTAGACGAGAGCATATTCCTAAGGCTATTTTGGCCTTTTGGATTGTATTGTCTATATGTGAGTTCCACGTTAGCTTTTGGTCGATTGTGACTCCCAAATACTTGGTTTCTGTAGAAAACGGTATTGTAGAGCCCTTTATAGTAGGCGCTATAAGTTTATCCAACTTACGTTTCCTGGTGAAGGGCACTACAGTTGTTTTGTTCGGATTAACCGATAGATTGTTCTCAGTGCACCAGTTTGTGATGACATTGAGCGATCTTTGAAGTATAGAGGACACGGTACTTTGACAGGGGCCTATTACGCAGGCCACCACATCATCCGCATAGCCCTGTATATCTAAGCCTTTTGTTGAGGCTTCATTTAAGAGTTGGTCGACAACAAGTGACCACAGCAGAGGCGATAGTACTCCCCCTTGAGGGCAGCCTCTTGTTGTCTTGAAACCTCTTTTGGTCCCATGCAAGCTTATGCTTACAGTTCTGTTAAGGAGCATATTTTGTATCCAGCGAACAGTGGTGCTGTCTATATTTTTGGCACACATCCCCTTGGAAAGGGTATCGATAGTGACATTGTCGAATGCTCCTTCGATGTCAAGGAAGGCACAGAGGGCTATTTGTTTGTCTTCTAGAGCCCTTTCAATTCTGTCCGTCAGTTCAAGTAGGGCAGATTCTGTAGACTTTCCTTTGCAGTAGGCATGTTGTTTTGAATGCAGTGGTTGTTCGCGCAAAGGCCCATCCCGAATGCATTCATCAATGAGTTTTTCCATACTTTTGAGTAGGAATGAGGTGAGGCTAATAGGTCTAAAGGATTTTGGTTGAGAGAAATCCTTTTTACCAGCCTTTGGAATGAAACGGACTTTAACTTTAGTCCATTTTTCTGGTATGTAGCCCCAGGCATAACTTGCTCTGAATATTTTTACCAGTGTGGGGGTTAGGATGTCCATCCCTTGCTGTAAGAGCATGGGGAATATGTCATCTTCACCCGCCGATTTGAACGGCTTAAATGAGTCTATTGCCCATTTGATCTTTGTTGGCCTGAAGATCCACGCAGCTCTGTTCCAGTCATCGTTGCGCGGCCTGGAGAGGCTGTTTTGTAGAGTATTCAGTGTTTGATCATCTAATACTGATCCCGGGAAGTGGGTCGACGCCAGAATTTCTAGTGTCTCTTCCGCTGTTTCAGTGAAGGTTCCATCGGGCTTTTTTAACAGTCCCAATTGGTTGGAGGGCGATTTCGCAAGGACTTTGTGGATTCTGGCTCCTTGTGGAGTCTTTACGATGCTTTCACAGAACCTTCTCCACGATAGCCTGCGCGCTTTCCTAATTTCTTTGTTATAGGTAGTTAGGGCTTTGGTATATCGACTCCAGTCTTTAGTCAATTTAGCCTTATTGAACAACCTGCGTGTTTCCTCTCTTAGTTTAGAAAGCCGTTCATTCCACCATGGCACGCTATTGTTCCTCACGGTTTTAGGAGGGCAGCTCTCTTCATAGGAGCTTGTAACAGCTTCGGTGGTTTGGTCTACAGCGTATTCTAAAGTTTCAAGAGTACGTATCGTCTTGGGGATGTCCCTGAGCTTTTCTCGGAGCTTTGATTTATATAGACTCCAATCTGTGGCTTTGGCATCCCTAAACGTAGTCGTATCGCATGTGTTAGTTGTGTCTAACGCGAATTTGATAAGTCTATGATCGGACATAGAGGGTTCGTTGCTAACATGCCAGTCTGTTATTAGCCTGGCCGTGTGATTTGTGGAGAGAGTCACGTCGAGAACTTCTTGCCTGGATCTGGTTACAAAGGTTGGTTTGCACCCTCTATTGACCACATTCAGGCAATTGGACAAGATGAAATCGTACAATAACTCACCCCTTTTATTGATGTCAGTGCTTCCCCAGTAGGTGTGGTGTGCGTTGGCATCGCATCCGATTACGAGTTCAGCGTTGTGTTCGTTTGCATATTCGACCACCTTCGCCAGTTCACGGGTTGGATCGCCTATCCCACCGTCTAGGTATGCGGAGCAGACTATAAGGCGTCCACTTCCATTCTTGACATTTACAAAAGCTGCAATCAGGTCGTCACTGCAGAGCCCTGGTATGCATAAAAAATCAACATTATTATTGAATAGGATACATGCTCTTGGCTTGTTTCCGTCGGCGTTATATATTACCTTGCCTGCGGATCCAAGTCCAGATACCGTGTTGTTGTTACTCAGCCACGGTTCTTGAATCAGAGCGATGTGAAGGTTCTTCTCTTTGAAGAGGTTTTCCAGGACTGCTGTGGCAGCCCTAGCGTGGTGCAAGTTGATCTGTACCACTTTAGTGTTTTTTGTTTTTTTTTGATTTATGTTTTGTGTCATTTGTGTTGATGTGGTTTGTGTCATTTGTGTTAATGTGTGTTTGTATTAGTGTGTGGTGCGGTGTAGAGTGTAGCGAAGGGTCCTAAGGGGCACTGGTGGACGTGCTAGGCTTAGGTTCGTCGTGAACGCCCCTAGATGCCTTGGTAGGTCCTGCCACCTTATTTCCCTTTCCCTTAGGGTGGTCCTTTACCACCCGGCCTTTAGTCCTTTGCGGAACGTTTTTGCGCCCCGCATAAGTACCCGAGCCGGGCTGTTTAGGCCCACCTGTAGGGATCAACTGCTTAGGCAGATTCTTTATTCCAGAGGAACTAGACTCTGCCTTTTGTTTCTCGTGTGTATCCGGGGAAGTATTTTTCCCCCGGATGCGCACGAGAATCTTCTTGAAACCCAGTTGTGGCCTGAAGTCCAGCCTCTGCAGGATCCCGACCGATTCGTCGTCGATCGAGACGGCCACTGTCGATCCGTCTTTCTCGACGACGACGTTCAGTATCCTCCACAGGCCGGTCCTCAGTCCGTTCTGTTTCTCCAAAAGACGCAGTGCCTCTTTTGGAGTTTTTACTTCGGAGTTTGGGAAGTAAAATACACCAACCTTAGCCTTGGGCATCTCGCTCTCTCTCATGAGAGATAGCTCTGCCTCTGGCCAGGGCTTGATGTTCCCCACCCTCTTCTCTAGCCATTTTAGACTGCCTTCATCCCCAAGGGTAATCAGCAGCCAGCCGGATCTGAAGGTGCAACTCTTCAGTATTGGACATCTGTCATTCCCAGTATCATTCATAATGGCCTGGAGAATGCCATACTTTACTGCTCCCATCTGTTCATTGCACATAGGTGTCTGATTGCAGACACCCACACGAACAGCAGTGAGAGCTTCTTTAAAAGAAACCCTGGCACCAGACTCATTTGGCAGGGTCGATGGACCAGCCTCGGGAATCCGGGTCACGGGTGGTTTGATTAAGGTCGTTTTATGCGTCCCTTTGGTCAAATCCTCGCTTAGCCGGGTTGTCTTTTTGGCATGGTCCTTTGGTGATTCATCCTCGGATCGGGTTCGTTTGCACGTGCCCCTCTCCGTGGCTGAATCAACCGTAGTCCCATGCTCTTTTGCCTTCGCTCTGTGCTCAAGACAGAGTTTGTAGGCCTCTTCATGGCCCACTCCCTCTGCCTTAAGCCGACGAAGGCGTTTCCGGAGAGCTCCGGAAAGGTTCTTCTCCTTTCTCTCCCTTTTCTTGGCGATCGACGGTCGATTCGAGTCAGCTTTAGCCTGACTCTCGCCGTCTTTGCCAAGGGCCGGTTGAGTGGAGTGAGAAGATGGGTCCAAGTCGTTAAGGTCGTCCTCGGAGTCAAGAACTAGTTCCGCTAAGTCAGGCAACGAAGCGGAAGATTTTAGTGGTTCTGGTCGTTCGATGTCGCCCAGAAGTGTGTTTATTATTTTTTCTTTTTTATTATCAGGTTCCATGCAGGTCCCACGAGCAGCTAGGGAAATATAAGGTCCACTCGGGCATTGCCCCGCTTACCCGAGTAAGGCTATTTACTGCCCCAGGATCGCCATTTCTGGAGAGACACCGTTCGAGACCAAGCAACCCCTTGGCCACGCATCCCTCGGCACGGTTCGATTGACACCTTGGATTGGGTTAGGTGGGGGAAGGATTTTAGATTGGATTTACGGGTATAGGATTTTATAGGGTGTTAGGAGGTGGGGATCACAGGATTGGGTAAGGGGATACCCGTCGTGTTGGAGTGCACTGACGAGATAGCGTCAATTCCCTTCAGCTACTCGGATCCCAGGGTTGATAATAATGTGTGGTGCCTGTTGAGGACCCGAGCATTACCAGGATGTGCGACGTGGACGCAGGAAGGACACTTGACGGTAGATGTGTATTGCCCAACACCACACTTGGGCACACATCAGCCGCCCTACATCCCATATTAGTACCTAATCTTATCAACATAATACAGATAACAAAAAAAGATTCGGACTGTGGTATGAGTGACCAAAAAAATTAGTTTCGGTGGTCACTCTCTGCACCAGGCACTTCCAATTAATTTAATGCTCGGTACCAGTATTTTAGGATTCCTAATGTGTCAAAAATGCCAAATTGTTCTTCTCCAGTTGACTACGAGTCTCGAACGGTTGTAGCTTACGCCTCGCATAATTTATCACTATTTGTTACTGAAACGGATCGTTTTCAAATATTGGAACCGAGCATTAAATTATGAATGGTATCTTAGCGACATAATAACCAATATATATTATAATAATAATAAAAATCTTTATTGTTCAAAAACATAGGCAGCAGATTATATATTTTGGTCACTTAGGTACCTAAACTGGGTCTAGCCCGTTCTTATAGGTACTTAGTCCCACACACGCCGCCACCCTCCCTCAGGGTGGCGGTAAGGTGCATCAAGCATTTTCCCCCCGTCAAAAAAAAAAATGGTACTTATGCTCTTCAGCCTGCAGTTCATTATGTAAGCCTAAGTTTATAAAGGGTTAGTACTTATTAAAGATGAAATGCAAATATGTTTACTATATTTCTGGCTCTTCAAACACTAATTAATCGTACCTCAGTGTATAGACTAGATAGTTAATCCGTTCATAGTTGTTGTGTTTGTGAGTGAATACTGTTCGTAACAGATACAACCCGACGGACCTGTTCCTGAACGGCGACGTCGCGTTCGGCGCGGAGGAGCAGTTCGAGAACCAGGCCAAGATGGCGCTGCGGCTCGCCAACTTCATCAGCGCATTCTTACAGGTTCATACAACTGATACAAAGTTTTATACATTTATAATCGAACGGAGAAGCGAGCGTTCGATCTCCGGTCGGGTGAATATGGAAAATGTTTTTTTTTGTATTGTCTCGGGTCTGGGTGTTGTGGTAGCGTCGTTGTTTCTGATTTCTGTAACACAAGTGCTTTAGCTACTTACCACAGAATCAAAGCAACGTATGTGATGTTGTCCAATATTTATTTATTTATTTATAATAAGTTAACGGGTCAAAACGCGACACCATTTTTAGGGCTCCGTACCCAAAGGGTAAAAACGGGACCCTATTACTAAGACTTCGCTGTCTATTCGTTCGTCTGTCTGTAACCAGGCTGTATTTTTACAGATAATGTATTTCTGTTGCAGCTATATCAACAAATATTAAAACATACTAAAACAATTAATTTAACGTGGGCTCTCATATAACTATCGTATTTTATTTTACGTCTCTACGCGTAGTTAATATTTTATTAATGCTAATTTTGTGATTATTTCTAGGTGTCCGATCCGCAAGAAGTGTTCAGCGGTACTCGGTTGGCAGACAAACCATTGACTGAGGACCAGATGATTGGAGAGACTTTGGCTATTGTGTTGGGCGATTCAAAAGTGTGGTCCGCAGGTAAAAAACATGAAAGTTACTCATACAATAGAGAGTAGAATTCGCATATAATTTAAGTGATATTTTTAATAACTTCTTAGGTAAATAAGCAATGAGGGTGTTTGCGCATGAAAAATCTACTAGATGGCGATACGTAGGCGCGGGGTCCAACTGCTATGTAATTGGTCATTTAAATGTCATGGTGACATGTCTGTCAATGTAATGTAAACCATAACCAATCGTAGCAGTTGGCCCTCACGCCTACGCATCGCTATCTAGTGGATTTTTCATGCGCGAACACCCTCATTCAGATGAAAATATAAATCTTTAAACTAATTAAATGGTTCTATTTCATGGCTCGGTATTTTAGAAATATTATAGAACGCAGCGTAATGTTTTATAGCCTAAAGCCTACCTCGATAAATAGACTATTTAATACAAAATATATTTTTCAATTCGTACCAGTAGTTCTTGGGAAACGCGTTCATAATAACAAACAAACTCTTCTAGTTTATGACAGCTGTATAGCTTCGTGTCATGTAGCTAGTTAGAACAGATAATCGTGACGTAATAATATTATTATTTCCAGGCACATACTGGGACAGAAATAAGTTTACGAATCGCACATTCTTCGCACCATTCGCTTATAAGACCGAGTTGAACACAAGGAAATTTAAACTCGAAGACTTGGCCCGGCTGAATTCGACAGGTAAACTGATTCATTTAAACATGATTTGTAGATAACATGTGCTTTTGAGGTAAGCTGGAGCAGACCAGCCTCAAGGATGGCAATCTGGTATTCCTCACGGTTGTGTGGCTCAAACTAACCACAACAACTGTTGTTGTCTTAATTTTTTTTCGAGCCGGGGCAAAAATTTAAATTACACCCCCGCCCCCCTCTTACTATTTATTTATGTAAAAACTTTATTGTAAAAAAAAGTACAACAGGTAGACTTATCGCCAAAAGCATTGTCTACCAGTCAACCTTTGGATCATGCAGTGAGGTTGTTTATAGGTGCGGGTTGTACAAAGAGGACCTCAAAGATGGCGCGACGCCAAAGTTCAGCCCTCTTGGCTACGGTGGTCAACCTAGTTGACTATATGTTGTGTTGTGGATTCGTCTGTCTAGTTACTATTTTGTGGCCCCAAAATTTGGCCCCACTTGCCCCCCATAGATCTGGGGCTGGGTCTGATCCAGAACTTTCTTCTTGATCTGCTGACTGAAAATCATTCTGTTTGCAGAGGAAGTGTACACCAACAAGCCGTGGTTCCAGTTTCTAAAGCAGCGCTGGTCTACCAACTTCGACAGCCTGGAGCAGTTCTTCCTCAAGATGAAGATTAGGGACGACGAGCTTGGGAAGTACCTCAAGCGTTATGAGCGGTTCCCGACTTATTACAGGTAAAAATGCTGTAATATGTTGTAATCATTATTTACGCTATATTTGTTCACAGCATCACATACATTGCTCTGATTCGGTGTTAAGTAGCTCAAGAACGTGTTACAGAAATCAGAAACAACGACGGTATCACAACACTCAGTCGTCAAAAGTTCATTTCCATATTGAATCGACCGGGAACCGAACCGGTTCCTCACTTCGCCCGCCCGCTCGACTTTTAGTTACGGAGATCGTCATAAATTATGGAGCTATTTTTGTATTACCAGCGATCCGATGTGGCTTCATATACGAACTATCCCCGCTTTTTCCACATTTTCCTCCTCCCTGTAATTGGTAGCAGCATTCCTCGTTCCTATTGGTCGCAGCGTGGTATATAACCTAGCTTTCCTTGACTAATGGACTATCAAACACCAGAATAACTTTTCAATATTACTAGCTGACTCGACAGATGTCCTGTTCTAACGACGACTATTGAATTCGATTGAGCAAAGCGATGGCTGGCACATACGTTATGCTTGTGAACAGCCGCCACCTTTGGGAACTGGTCTGATCCAGCTTGCCTCTTTAAATAAATACTTAATGCTTTTTTTACTCATAAAAAAACTATGTATATGACTCCAAAGTGTTCTACACATAGCTATAAGTTATATACTGCTACTGTAACTAATCTGTTGAGTTTCTTACCGGTGTCTTCTCGGTAGATATAGGTTCTGAACCGAAAGTAGAATGCATTGTATTCATTGACGATTCAAAAGTGTTACATGTAACCTACTTGAATAAATAAATACTTGATTGATTGATTGGTTTTCATACTCTACATTTCTCGCGCAATTTTTAAAATTTTTTTCTTTCTTAAGAACCTTCTGAAAATAACAAGCACAATAACAAAAAAAGTATAATTGATCCAGTCGTTCACGTGTGATGGCGAGACCAAGGCAATTAAGGATTCATTTTTATATTATAGAAATAGATTATACTTTTAATTACTAGGCAGTTAACTTAATTAGGATGTTATTTATGTACTCTGTACTTTTAATTGCAGGGCAGCTAACCTAAAGCACGGCCATTGGACGCGCCCGTACTTCGATTGCGACGGTCACCTCAAGCAGTGGGTCATCACGTACGCCGCGCCCTTCTTCGGCTGGGACAATGTCAAAGTCAAGTTGGAATTCAAGTGAGTGTGGGGTACAGAGGTCAGAAAATACTTCGCGAAGTAACGCTCGTCTTTTAGAGGTTTCGAGTTAACATAATGCGGGGAATACGGTATTGAAAGTGTGTGTTTGGTCCTATAACTATTTACTTAATTATAGAAATACAAATTTTGTAAGATGCATTGCATAAAATTCGGCGCGACGTCTCTTCTACTGTAGTTTGATGCAGATCAAATGGAACCATTACCTTATAACTAAGTCATCAACCCAATTAAAGTGGTTTCCTTAGAAACGCACTGCAAGCAACGAGTTCTTTTGCACTTACACACTTGATGGCGAAACAGGCTTTTAGGCTTATGAATTTTCAACGACCTTTTTTAGTATCTGGCTCGAAGGACCAGGAATCCAGCTTGAAGGACCGTTCATATTTTTAAATGTTTTATATTTATTTTACAGAGGGGTAGTAGCAGTGACGATGTCTCTGATGTCTTTAGACATAAACCAGTGCCCAGATAAATACTACGTGCCAAACGCCTTTAAGAGCACAGACAAGTGTGATAAGAAATCTTCTTATGTAAGTACTGCCAATAAAAGTTTTACAGATTTTTTCTATAGTTTCTTTTAGTAATAGTTAATTATTTCATTCAGCAGTTAGATGAAATAATAATTGAGAAAATTAACTCACCGTCTGAATTACCGTGTTCATAAGTATGACTGATGCAGTGAACGAAAAAAACATAGAAGCATTCCTAACGCTTGAAAATGGTACCACGAAAAGTAAGGCACGGTGGGCGTGGTCTGAAAAAGTGAGCTAGCGACGGTACACATACCGTATCCAAGGCAAGGACGCAGCGAGTCACGGGCGCGGTCCAATCATAGCGCTTGTTGCAATCACAGTATTTCAAATATTGGAACCGCGTATATATAAAAAGTATATGTAAATAAAAAGAAATTCTCATTAATATATTAGAAACAGAAAATTTTTATCTCCCCTTGCGGTGTGGGAATTGAACCCACGACCTTCACGTATCGCGCGAGCTGCTCTTACCAACTGAGCTAACCGCAAGTTATTGTAGGCGATGAAATTTTTCTGCTGTATCAACCGTTAGCCTTTCGGTAAGTGCCCTCTGCCGAATATGTTTAGAACTACATACTTATCGCTGGTACGGCGTATAGTACTATAAAAATAAAAAATCGATTCTCATGAATATGTTATGATGTTTAGTGCGTCCCCATCCTCGGTCGCGGCTTCGAGGCCGGCGGCTACAAGTGCGAGTGCCTCCAGGGCTACGAGTATCCGTTCGAGGACCCCATCACCTACTACGACGGGCAGATAGTCGAGGCGGAGTTCCAGAACATCATAGCCGATAAGGAGACGCGCATAGACATGTTCAAGTGCAGGCTGGCCGGCGCCGCTGCCGTGCAGGCCAGCTTCGTGCTCTCAGGGAGCCTGCTGCTGGTGCTGCTGAGAGTCCGCTAGGCATCTAGGCTACATGAGTGACGTCACCAACTGTAGGCGGTCCGTTAATCACGTGACTTCCAAGAGGGTTCCGGAAAAAACACTAAGTATCATATGAGTGAAACCCAAATACGTTGTTACAGTCTTGAATATTTAATCACCTGCAACTTTCGATCAATGATATTGTGGATTCACAGTTCTATGTAAAAGCAAACAAATTATTGTCTGTCGCGTAATGACGTATATCAATCAGTATATATCAATACAAGCATTGCAAAATAGGCCTTAAGTGTCTTATGTATAGGCTGTATGGTATGGAAATGTGTAATATTTTTTAAAATTGTCACGCATGCGGCCACGAAGTAAATGAGAATGAAAGAAGGCTTAATACAATTTGAAACCTTGTTTTGAGTTGATATTTTTTAAATCGCAACTGCGAATCTACATAACCTTTGATCGAAAGAACCTTTAAAATTTAAATTCTTTTAACCATTCTAATCTTTTCTTAGCTGCCTTATATGCTTTTCTGTAGGCGTTTGTTTATTTTTCCAGAATATATTCAATTATTCTGTTTTTCAAGTTAAGGTTTATTTTAAACATATCTAGTTCGTTAGTACAAAAAAGTACACGTGATCTTGAGGAAGGGGGTGCATAACCTCGTCATACATCATCAGGGGAGGGGGGAGGTCTTAATATCCTCACGTGATTAATGGACGGGACCTATGGTGAACGTAAATTGTCAAAACTGACGTTGATCAACAACACGGTACAGCGGTACTGCAAGTGTATTCTCTGATGTTAGTTCTTATGTCATCAGTATGAACACAGTACTAGGTTCACAGTATACAGCAAGACGTGCTTTTTGTTATTATCACTGTCAGTCTGGTTTTTGTTTTGAAACCAATTGCGGTTAAATTTACGCAAACCGACTGTCGTCGTAGTCAGGGGAGCTGAAATCTCAAATTACTTTCAAGGTCATTATTGTCTCGATTTCGAGATATTTCATTTTTTAAGCTTTACCGTGCCATCGCAAGATCGGTAATTTTAGCTGACTTTCCTATTGTTAGACAACTTACTAAGTTAGAGCACATTGCATTTTGATATCGTTAACGCACGCGTCAGTCTATTTTATTCAGAATCTCTAGTTCTCCAAATGTCTTGAAAAATATCGAGATCTCAAGGTAAGACGCAAATATTTTCAAATAAAAAGCGTAGCTAACTCATATCAGAGAATCATAGTTAAGTTTTATGGCATTACAGAACTCTGAGCATATTTTTAATTAATTTTTAATACGAAGGCTGCTTAAAAGTTGTGATGTTTCGATCGATAGCAATAAAATTTATGCTGTAATCAATTTCAAAACTCAAAACTAACAAATTATTTTCACATTTTCTACTTAGGTATATTTCTTTTATACTATTTGTAATCTTTTTACACTTATTAATTTTAGTTAAATATTTTTATGTTACATTTTAATGGCTGACTATAGAATCTCCTAAAAATGCTGGTATCATTTTAGCTGTACGCTTGTCTTTAATTCAGATCTGTTGAAGTACCTGTATATAAGTAATCAAATGTGTTTTCTTATAGCATCTATTTTTTTAGTTTTTAAGAAGAACACACCCAGTGCTTGAAGTTTTATGTGGAATAGACTGGTATTCTATTACAAGTAGAAATATGTAGGTTATTGTCAAGCATTTACTTGCATTATATGAAACATACTATAAAATAAATTTAACATAGTGTTTTTTTACAATTTATTCATATTATATCAATTTCTTAATGAACTATGTATATGCAAAATATTGTGACGTATGTATATTATATATTAAATGTAATGACGAAATGAATGATTTATGACGATGATTCCATAATGCATACTGATATTAGAATTAAACCGTCCGCAATACATTTGTAACTTTTTTAGATTATAAGTTAGATCGATTTTTTATCATCTTCATGTTAATGTGTTTTACTTTTTGACTGAATCTTACCGTCCATTGTGAAGTGCCTTTTACATTTTTGTAAGTTAGTTTAGTAATAAATGATTTGAAATTGATGTCTTGGTTTTCCTTCGAAAGCGTGTGGTACTTTTATCCATCTGTTATCCGCTCTTACGTTTTACGGGGTACTTTTCTCTTATCTTTTGCATTGTTAAATTCATTTGTAGGGAATCTATTTTGATAGATAAAACTCCTTAAAGTACTAAGTACCTCGGCTTTGTCTTTAATTCTCGGTATAGTAATCTGGGAGGCTGTAAAAAGAGAGCTTGTATTTATAAACTATTATAAAGATTAGTGGGCTAGAAATGGTGAGTCGGAGGATGTAAGACCCGGCCGCCATTTTTAAGAGTGAATCTAATAAATTAAGTAAATCGTCCAAGCCTCATATTTTGTTTAATCATGTCCCAGAACCTTCAAATAAATTAAAAATATATTTTAAAATTCCCTTATTGGTAACCTTTTTAAGTCTTCTCTGTTCTGCATTTGCACACTCTTGATGGTTAAAACTATTGAATGGCTACATCTGAAAAATGGCGTCCTATAGGTAGATACGAGTACAAACGTTGAAACAAATTTAAATTGTTTTTAGGCAATGGGTTTTTATGTGATAAACATAATTTTTGATATTATTTTATTAAGTTCATCAATTTTTTTTCTTTACAAAACATTGTTCTTAAGGTCGAAAATACCCCCATAATTTTTTTGGCCTGATTCCATTCCCGGTATTGGGCGCTGTCCCTTAATTAAGGCCACGCATTAACTATCCGAATCGTAAATATTACATACCCAACTTGTAAATAAGGGGACAGGAGCACTTACGACTGGTTTAAATGTTTAAAACTGGTTTCAACCGCATTAGTTCCTGATTTGCGACCAATCTTAAGGAAGCGGAACATCACTAATAGGTACTTTATGTTTGTTTAGCAATTAAAATACATAAGTATCGAGCAAGATCGAAGGTATAGAATGTTCTATGATCTAAATGCTCGTAGAGTAGTCCAGTGTGAACTTAAACTAAGGAAATATCGTTTTGGTTCTCCAACCAAACATAAGTTTGCTCTTGTGTATTGATTTTGCTACTATTGCTAAGCATTTGTGTTTAAATGTAGCTTACTTGTTCCGGCATATAAGCATGTTCCTCACATATACTAGAGCTCCTACGAGACCAAAGTAAATAGTGATGTATAGGAGCATGTAAATGATCACAAGCATCCGAAAGAAGCTCATTCTCAAGCACTTTCGGCGCAAGGCGTCTTCTGTGCTTCATTTGTGCTCGGATACTGCATTGGCATTTTTAAGGACATTATATTGATATTTTTGGGTTTATTTTTTCACTTTTTTTGGTTTTTTAATTTAACCCGATGACATTGTGGAGAATTGAGTAATGATGACAAATGATGACTTTAATAATTTTAATGTTGAAATCCGCAGCATAGGTCTGCAGTGTGCATGGACTTAATACAATAAATACTAAGTCCATGGCAGTGTAGTACTGAGGTACTCCACGTGTGGACTGTGGACTAGTTTTCTCTATATTACCATTAAGCAGAACGTCACACATCAATTCAATAAATAATGTTTCCTTTAGTTTTGTTTCAATAATTATTAATATTGAAGTGGTAAATACCCCCGGACCCTGTTTCATGTGGGTGCCATAATTAAATCTCTCGGCATCAACTGCTAGAATCCGTGTACTAAGTAGTTTAGAAGATACCTTGTATGTTTTAAGTCCTGTGCCTTATTATACAAGTTTCATTTAATTTTCGGGTTTAATAAATACCTTACTGTTATTTTAGAACGCATTGCTAAGTGTGATGACGTTTCTTATCATTTTATCAGTGACATATTCTTGACAGTGACATTGCGTCCTAAAAATCACGAAGGGCAATCCTTCAGCCAAGAGAAATATTAGATTTAAATTGTAGAAAATAGAATAAATACCCAAAAGTAAGTCCAAAATTAAAATACGTTTTCTTAATATGTATGCTTTGTTCTACTTTTTTGTTACGTGAATATAACCTTGACATTTTTAAAAAGATTGAATGCGTAATTTATGCATGAAATATTAGCATAAATCATAATCCCAATTTAATTCAAGCGTAGTCGTGTTAAATATAAATGTGTTTTCTACTCGACGTCACGTCTACATTTATTTATCACCAAGGAAAACTTATTACAAGATCAGTTAGAACAGTTACTTTCGTGTAACGTAACTTAAATTTTCAGATCAAAATGAGTGCTATAGCCAGAAAACTAGTAGATCAGCTGAAGAGCAAAGAATTTAGAGAGTATTTAATGAGGTAAGCATTAACATTTTAATTAAGTACCTAGTTATTTAATCTCCTTCACAATGTAAGTGTATACTTTCCAGGATACACGAAATCTATTATCAATCAATCACATTTAAATAGTTCCCATTATATTTGAATTATTTAGTTAAAATTACATTGTTTGATATAAGTGAGCATTTAGTTTAAAGATAAAATTTAATAATGTATGCCTATAATCATGATTCTATTGGGTCACTGTAGAGGTCATATAAATAAATGTTATCTCTTAGATTCCTCATCAATTTGTAATGATGTGTGAAGGTGCTCAATGCTAATATATTTTTCTTAGACATAGAAATGAGAGAACCTTTATCTTTTCTGGTCAATGACTTAGGAAAGTGCTTCTTTTCATTTGAATACAATAGCTAAAATGAGCAATAAATAAAATTATATTCAAAATACTACATTTTTGCACACAGGTTTTTATAAGTTGAATATAATATTTATTTAAAAGAGAGCAATATTGTTTGGTACCTGTTTGTGCCCAAGACAAGTAGCAACCAATTGATAGAATGTAGAAGTAATGGTACCATATTATATTTTCAGCACACACTTCTGGGGTCCAGTGGCCAATTGGGGTATCCCTCTTGCAGCAATTGCAGACACGAGGAAGGACCCTAGCTTCATCAGTGGCAAAATGACATTTGGTATAAAAATATGTTTTATTTGATACTTTAAACAGGCATGCAGTTTGTTCTAGTCGTCATAGACTTACATTTTTCGTAATTTGTGCACATATTTTATTCAGGTCCAAAAATTACTGTATAACCTTTTTAATTGTCTCCTAAACTACCATATAAACCCCATGAATTTTACATTAATACAGTAATTTTAAAATTAGTTTTATATACAATATTGCAATGTGATGTTACATTTCCTCCCCTCCTTTGTCATGTAATGTTATATTTTTTGTTGACTCTTCTCTCTTAAAATGTGTGACGCAACTAATAAATTGCTTATAAACTAAGTCCTTTCTAGAGGTGACATATAGACATAGGAGGAGCCCTTGATACGATATACCTAACCTAATCTTCATCTAGCTTTTCCCATTCTGCTGCCTCTTACATTTACTACCGTCCCATATATTCTTTATCGTCTATAGATCTACATGGCTCATTTGCATATCTAGCACTGTGTAGAACTATTGAATTTTTGTATGGGCAAACAAAAAAGCCAGCTTCAGTTACCTTGGTCAGCATGAAAAGTACATTCCTGTTATTTTACTTGGCAAAATCTACTTGTCCAAGCTTATATCTGTCCTCCATTAAATAATAAAACAATTCAAATAAATAAAAATCAATATTTTATACAGGCTATATAAATTTAGCTTCTGTTGAGTTTATCTAAAGTATTTCTCACATTCGAGGCGTCAATATTCGACGTTTTGTCGTAGATAAGTTAAACCCGCCGATAATAAGTCGTGATTTTATCTTTACTGCCAAAGATTAAGATAAATCATTGTATTTCGTCAAGTACGATAAGCTAGATACAATGTCTGACTCTTGAAAAAATACTGTGTAAATAATAGGGCTCTTTTAATTGGCATTAAAGTTTCTATGAAATAGTTTGTAGTCGTTTGGGGAAGTGGGATACCATATTACTTTTAGACTGTACATAGCGGCGCGCCGCCTTCGCTTGCTTTGGTTAATGATTCGTCCTTTTATAAGAACTGTTAGTAAGACCACTGGTAACAGTAAGAATGAAAAAACTTTATATGAAATAACACAAGATAATTTTGGTTCTAATAATGCTTATTTATTTGAAAGAGGTAGGGCATAGCGATTTATCGCTCGAACTGGAGCAGCCCGACTGGTGAAATACCTCCACCTTACACAAGACCGCAGCCAAATGACAATCACTTCTGTGTTGTTGTGTTCCTGCGTGTGAGTAAGGTTTCCAGAGCTCCTGGGGTGTGCTACATTAGTAGCAGGGGTCAAGCCTTCAAGGTAAGGGCGAAAAGTCCAGTAACAGATGTATTATGCTGTACTTGTCACCCTTAAGCTAGTACCTCATTACCACATCAGGTGGGATGAGGTCAATCTTGAAGTACAATAAAAAAAAAATTGGGAAAGATTTTAATGTATCATGTATTGATGCATGATAAATTTCCTTTTTTTGCGTTTGTCATTTAAAAATGAAGTTAGAAATAGAGTTTTAAAACTTATTTAAAAATGGACGAACATTGTTGAAATTTGAGATAAGGTGTCCTTGAATTTGTATGAGTCACAACAGACTGTAGTTGGTAAATGTTTATGATTAAATGATTTTAGTATTTGGTTATAGATAAGAGATATCATAGGTATTATCAAGTACACGGCTATACGAGTATACTTAATATTATGAATGTCGAACTATGGCGATGCGTCATCTCTGAGGCGCCATTTCTGGGTTCGAATCCGGTTCGGGTCGATATGGGAATCGTACCAATTTATATTGTGTCGGGTCTGGGTGTTGTGGTATTATTGTTGTTCCGAATTTCTTTAACGCAAGTGCTTTATTAGTTTTTTAGCATTGAATCAGATAAGTTTATGTGATGTTTTCTAAGTTTTAATTTTTTTTTATTAACATCAGGTGGGATGATTGACCTCATCCCACCTGATGTTAAGTGGTAATGAGGTCCTAGCTTAAGGGTGACAAGTACAGCATAATAAATCTGTTACTGGACTTGTCAACCTTACCTTGAAGGCTTGACCCCTGCTACTAATGTAGCACCATCCAGGAGCTCTGGAAACCTAACTCACACGCAGAAACACAACAACACCGAAGTGATTGTTATTTGGCTTCGGTCTTCTGTAAGGTGGAGGTATTTCACCAGTCGGGCTGCTCCAATTCGAGCGATAAATCTCTATGCCCTACCTCTCTTGAAAATGGATTCTTTCCATTCAACATCACAGTGATAGAAAGTGTAGATTCATATTATTAGAAGATTAGATTTTACACTCTCTGTTTTATTCCATAGAAAAATATATTATTAAATTTAAATTAAATTTAAATTTCGTTTATTTCAGATAGTAGCATCCAGAAAATCAAACAGAAGTAACTATTAAATTAAATTAAATATACATCAAATTAAAACTAAAATCAGAATCAAACATTATAAATCATTTGAAATCCAAAAAACATGTCAAAAATTAAAAATATTAATAATACGAATAAATAATAAAATGTCACTTAATAAACATACAACAATAATAATTCATTTATATAATTATAGATTTAAATAATAAAATATATTTATAATGTCTGACTCAGCATAAATAAAAATAAAAGAATCAAAATTATAAATTAACTTATTTGATGAAAGGCGATGAACTGGCATGCAGTTTCATACACCTTTGCACCATCGGGGAGTCCCACCGCTCGGCCAAAACACTCACAATGCTGTTGGCACTGCCCCGGAAACGATTAAACAGCGAGGCACACCTTTTTCTGATGATGGCATAAAAATCATCAGTTTGTGCCTGTGCGAACATCATTGAAGCGCTGCAAAACCGCGGCAGCTCCATCAGCATCATTATTGCTTTGCCTTAAATTTGTAGAATTCATGTTTCCGTCTGGTTATAAACTACTACGATCTAGTTAGGAAAGTTTAGATATGATTTAAAAGGTAGTTAAAAATGTAAAAACCTTTTAAAGAAACAGAAAAATGTCACATCCCCTTGCGGTGCGGAACTCGAACCCACGACCTTCACGTATCGCGCGTGCTGCTCTTCCAACTGAGCTAACCGCAAGTTATTGTAGGCCATGACATTTTTCTACTGTATCGACCCGTTAGGTTCCCGCACCGCAGGGGGAGATAATTTTATTTTCTGTTTCTTTAAAATATTTAAGGTTTGCTAGTGCGGCGTAAAGTTCTGTTATATTATCTGTGGTTCTGGTAATATTGAATAACTTTGCCTACAAGATGCTATTGTTTTAATTTTATTGTTTCAACATACAACTTATTGTAGAGGTTTATATCATTGTGTCTATTCGTGACTGAGCACTGGTAGCTGAATTGATGATCGTGGTTTCTCTTTATGAAGGTCGTGGGTTTGAAGCCCAGCGGCCAGCGTACATGTCTGGAGTCCAAACATATACGAGACTAGCTATTGCATGCGACTTCGTTCGCGTTATTTCTGGATATAAAATATCCTGTTTAGTATCTCATCTATTTTTTTTTCAAATTTCATCCAAATCTATTTAGTAGTTTTTGTGTGAAAGAGTTACAAACATACATCCAGAAATCTATTAATTCTTACAAACTTATGCATTTATAATATTTGAAGAAAGACAGATGACGTGTCATTTAGTATGCTAGATTAATATATTGGATACTTTGATCCTATTATTACGTAGCCAAAGTCGGGGGCAACTGCTAGTATTTGAATATATTTATAAACGCCTAGATGCAGAACAAACGCATGTGTTCATTACACGAATGCTTGTCCTGGATGGGGATAGAACTCATGTCCCTTAGTTTGAAAGCTAGGAGCGCTAATGATAGTTCCAAGATGCCAGTCAAAAGCTTTAAATATTTTAAAGAAATAGACAAATTTCATCTCTCCTTGCTGTGTGTTTGGAACCCACGACCATCGCCCGCGCTGCTCTTCCAACTGAACTAACCGCAAGCCTAGTCAATGAATTTTTCTGTTGTACTAACCTCTTAGCTTCAGGCCCCTCTGCTGTATTAGTTTAGAAATACATGTCAATCGTGAAGCAATATATATTTTTAAAACTATTCAATCAAAGTCAAAGTCAATCTTTTTTATTCATATAGATTACATTAGTAATACTTATGAATAAAGTCAAATGTTGCTGGTACCCCAGTAGTGGTTCAATGTTTAATAAGATACATGTTGTTTCTTTTCCAGCTCTCTCCCTGTACTCCCTGATGTTTATGAGATTCGCGTGGAAGGTACAGCCGAGGAACATGTTGCTTTTCGCGTGCCACTTCACCAATGAGTGCGCCCAACTAACCCAAGGTGCTAGGTTCATAAACTACCACTATTTCCAAGGCAAACAGCCCGAAGCTCCAGCCAAAACGGAGGTGCAGGCGAAACCTGACGTCAAGGTCGCACCACAGGTCCAAGCCAACTAGATCTGAGTAGGGCGAAGGGTCGAGAGGAGATTAGAAACGCTTTGGTCCCCAATCAATTTGTAACTGCATGATTTGATTTTAAATAAAGCAAGGTAATATTCATCAACAAAATGCATATACTGTTGAGAGGTTTGCTTTCGTTGCGCGTTCTAGGAGGTTGTCGGTAACAGTGGGTAAGTAAATTAATTTACTCAAAGGATTAAACCTTTCATCAAGGTGTGTTAATGAAAAAGGGGCTATCATTCTTAAAATCCATGTCTGTAGTTGCTAAGGAGGCTAGCTAAGGGATGTAGAAATAAGATTTCATTAAGGAAGATGACATATTGCTTTATAAATAGTCTCTTCGACGGAATACCGCCTTTATGAGCTGGTGATAAGGCATCGATGTGGTAACAGACGATGGCGTCTAGGGCGTAGAAAACCCAACTTCTACATGATTGGTGTTCTGCGACATGACATTTACAGATACGTCAAGAATTACGAATCATGTAGCAGTTGACCTCACGCTTACTTAATGACATCTCGCGGTTTTTTATGTGTGATAGCCACCATTGTCATGCAATTATCAATCTTACGGAGTACGAGTGTAAACTGAGATTTAGAAACCTGCCTTTTCAGTCCGCTACTTTCAAACTGTACACTCTTATATACTTGAGCTTTAAATAAGTTGACAAAAAGTTCAATTAAAACGAGGCTGTATATCTACTTATTAGTATACTATTATATTACTGTTGCTTAATATTACTGTGACTTTATATTCGGAATGCAATGTAAAAGTTTGAAGTTTTACAAATCGTCTTAGAAGTTTCTAATTAGTTTGCTCAATGGTTTTTTTTTCGTAAACTGAAAAAGAAGCTCTGTAATGTTGATTTTTCATCTTTCAGAAATTTCGGAAAGATATTTTAATTTGGAAGCAATGCGGTATCGTATTCTAACTTAAACGATTAGACAGAGATTATGAATAAGGATGCAGATGTCACATTATGTCAAACTTATCGATTGAAATCTTCTAGCTTTCTCATAGCACTTATATATACTAAACATGCAGTCTATTGATAAGATATATATTCATTTATATAAGATAGATATTCTTTGGTACATGTAAATGCAATGGTGACGTACCTAGTGTTACCAGGATAAGTTATAATATATTTTAGACTATTATTTATTATTTATCACAAAATGCTGGTATCACGGGTTTATGTAGGTATATAAAGGTTTTAACCCTGACTAATATTGTTAATTTATTATCTTATTCTTCATAATGACAAAATTTGTTCATATAATATATTTTTGAAATGATTATTATCTTTGTATAAGTTACCAGTGTACTATTATTTCAGGGTTTATAGACTTGTTACAAATGATACGTAATTAGTACGTAGGTTTTCCTACTAATATCATTCACTGTGATATTTAATAGCTAGTTGTTAGCTAGATAAATATTTTACCTCTTTACTGTGACGTTGCATTCACTTATATCGAAGAATGTAGTTCTATTTTTATTTGTTACAATTTTCTAGAATTTAAACTAATTGCTTTGGCTACGTCATTAAAATCCTAAGCAACATCAAAAACGGCAATTTAATAGTATTATGTGGTGAAAAATAGAATAAGGATGATGAGTAAATTAATAACAATGATTATATACTTATATGGACTATAGTCCGTTGCTTAGATTTCCAATATACAATGGGAGCATATTTTTTGTTTTAACGAATATATAAAAATTGATGATGATACAGCGCATTAAAGTTCATTGTTCAATTTTGTCACTAATTTGTAAAAACTGTGCGAGGAAGTGACGACACGCTGAATTTTAACGTTGTGTATTTTATTGCTTGAACAATTAATTTAATATTGAGAATGATACAGCGCAAAGTTCATCAGAAAGATGTGTGTTCGTCACTAATTCGTAAAAATTGAGTGAAGAAATGACGTCGCGCTAAATTTTAATTTTAGTAAAGTTTTGTTAGAAAAATATGTGTCGTATATTTTTTGGTGATCTAACTGTTGGGCCAAATAGTAATTATTAGTCATCTACCCTATTTTATTAGCACTGCAGTGGTAATTACCGGAATTACTCAAAATGTCATACAAAACTGTCACTACGTAAAACTACTCATAAACTTATTACCGTTTTGTTTGTGCTAAGAATGGTAGTGTTTTTGCAAATGTGCTAAGGATATCTGAGATATTTTTAATAAATTGTTCATGTTAATGTTCAAAGCTCTTTAGGTACATACTTAAATCGTACAAATTCAAATATAACTAACAAATATAAAAATACAATATAAAAATAGTGCAATTTTATCAATTAAGTAGGTTCTTCCGTAAATCGTTTTGACCCTTGAAATGCCCTACTGTCTCGTGTGGTACAAAAATAGAAAATAATGTGCTGTATGTTGGTTGTATAGAATCTTATTTAATGTTACGTTATAGATAATGTATGAAGGGTATATTTTTTGAATATTTATTGCGATTATACTCTGTTGTTGATCTGTTTTGGATTGTTTTATTTTTGTTGAATTGAAGCCCTATTACGAATCCACTAAGCCCTATTACAATACCGCTACACTACCATACTACAGTGGTACTGTCAGCGTCATAATTATAGATATAGAAATATAGTTAGTGATATTCAGGGTATTCAAACAATTAGACGAAGCCATTTGGTAAGACATCGCAAGAAAAAATCTTATATTCCTACGACCTTTTGACTGTATACTTGACAACAATATGGACACTATGTTTGAATCGATATTATTGACTTTTTGGTTGAACTCATTATTTTAATCTTAGAATAAGAAAAGTAAATATATCTATGATTTTAATCTTAGAATATGGATATACTAGATGAAAACCCGGCTTCGTTTGGGTTAAATCTGGTGAAAAACCGGCAAAGTGCGAGTTGGATTCGCGGATGAAGAGAAGAAGATCTATTCAACATTAGACACAATTATTTATTATTGAAGTTAAAATATAACGAAATATTTTGTGAATATTTTAAGCGTCTAACAACAGTTTTTATTAATATCGAGCGAAAAAATTACGTTTGTTGTAGGGGAGCCCCCCTTAAATAATAATTGTATTTTTATTTTAGTATTTGTTATTACAGTGGCAACAAAAATACCTACATAATCTGAAAATTTAAACTATCTAGCTATCATGATTCTTGAGATGCCGCCTAGTGACAGACAGACGCACGTACGGACGGACGAACCGACAGCGAAGTCTTAGTAATAGGGTCCTGTTTTTACCCTTTGGATACGGTACCCTGAAAACATACATTCAATATTGAATTGTACAAAATTTTTATAAAGATTTGGCGGTTAACAAAATAATATAGGTCATCAAACAAAGTACATCACTTCGCGAAACTAAATGACATTTGAACTAAAACTTCTATGTTTATTTTTTTTTGTTGTTATTGCAATCGGCCAAGCTCAGGTTTAACGAAAAATCACGTAAAGAGTTTATCATAAAAAAGTGTCAAAAACAATATTTTCGCGAAACGTCAATTTCGGCAAGGCGTACATAAGATGGCGACTACGGTTTATTTGTCAGTGCTATTAGAATTTAACGAAATACTCCCTAATCCGAATTTTACGGATATATGTTGTCGACTCGAAATAAATATTTTTTTATGCTTTGTTATTCATCCAAGGTTTCGATCGAGTCTACCGTACCCCTTGACGGAATTATTAATATAGATCTATGATTTTAATACTCCGAGTGTTATTAATTGCTTGATGCTGCAGTTTTGCTACTTACTCCATCTGTTGGCTTAGCTTGCGTAATAATGAAATTCCTCGTATGAAACGACAAAAATGAATTCAATGCGTTAGCTGTTGATTGGCTAAAATACTAGCCCGGTGTGCTATCAGCCAATGAACAGTAGGTACAGTACCTATAGAAACTTTTGTAAAAGTAACATTCAAGGCCCACACCACTAATAGGATTAGAGATCATGGGCAACTCAGAGTTATGATTCGAAAGAACATAATACCTTAGATCGACTCTTAATATTCAGCCTCATCAGTAAAGATACGTACCTATATAAAATATTCCAAGTATGTATAAAATAATAATCATGGTGGAGTAAGGCCAGTCACATCACAATAAAAATAAGGCCTATCTCCCAGCGTGGGACGTAAATAACTGCATAAGTATTCATTTAGTAGGCACCCGTGTGTCTTTGGTCTCCAAGCGTCTCGTGATGCGCGTAGACAATAGACGTCATGCACAATGGTCATTATGGTCGCAGTCTAACGCCCTACTTTGAGCTGGAAAGAGACTGAGGCTAGGCGTAGGTACGCTAAGAGTATGCAAATGCATTGGCGCACTGTACCGCTGCATGGCGAAAAAGATAGCGGTGTGTGTGGGATTCGCTCTGAAAAGAGCGAAGAGTACCCTCAGTGCTTATCGATTGTGCCATGGAAATATAGTTAAACTATTACGGCCACAGTGTTAATATTGTACCTAATTGTCCATAATTTGTGGCTTCAATACGCAGTTTTTCTACGAGTACTTTGAGTATTGGGTGATACTATAGAAATTGAAAAGTGGAAAACGTTGCACGACATTTTTGCTTCGCTATGAATTCTCACGGCCGTACCCATTTCTTGCCATCTACTATTTCCTCTACCTTAAGGTTGTCTGGAAGAGATCGCTTTCTAGCGATAAGACCGCCTAAATTGTACTATAAATCAATCTGTAAAACCTATTTCTGTAAAGTTTTGTGCAATAAAGTATATCTATCTATCTCAAAATCATAAAAATTTACTAACATTAGATGTAAGAACATTGTTACTAACACTTGGATCTGAGTTATCTGAATAAATACAATTTATTATGTATTATATTATATTATGAAAACGCTCGCAAGTCTACCTTTTTCAAAATTCCACCTTTTTCATTTCGTTTTGTCCACTAGTTGGGATGTTTTCTTCATTGGTGGTAGTTGGTAGGTAATGTTTATTTAGCGTTTACGCTTTTATTGCAATAGTGATTCGAATCGAACATACCAACACCAACTAAACGATTAAAAGCCATTTGATTAGAAAAATATTTTTACTCTGTTAACGATTTAACCAGGTCTTGTCATAAAATATAGCACAGTTCAATTTGTAAAAAATAAATTCGTTTCGAGTACTACACTCTATACCAAATTCAAGACTATTACGAGTTTGCAAATAAATGTTTGAAGTTCGTAATTGGTACGATGTATTGTGATCTTAAAACTAAAGCAGATGCTAGGTGTATATGTAGGCAGGTACTTTCTCATGCAAATTGCAGGACGCTGCAAGCGCCGACGGACGAGGCGTACAAAAGGGTAATGCATCCGCATACGAAGTGTCTATGAATCTGCATTTAACGCGATTAAAAGCAAAGGTCATGTTTTGTGAGTCAGGTAGTAGGTACGATTAAATGGATGTCAAACAACATACCATGGAATTTGCACCACTCCTATGTCGTGGACGTAAAAAGTAATATTGGACTGCAAGTGTTGCACGACTGCAATGACGTGCCGTTGACCGTATCTAACGGTCGACGAATCTAGGTTGTTCTAAGGTCGCCGTGGCTCGCCGGTGATGTTGTGGTAGGCCTTCTGTTCCCACGGCATCACCATTATGGCGATGACTGTCCACCGGGGGTTTTAGAGAATATTCACGTCGTCCACCTCACTTGGGTGACGGTAGGGCAGTGGCGTAACTACAGGGTGGCAAATCGGCAAAATGCCACGGGCCCCCAGCCAGAAAGGGCCCCAGGTAAGAGAAGAATCCCAATTCCCAAGAATAATTTTTACATCAAACTTTCCAAAAGTGTGCTCTGCATTTCTGGTATTCCCAACTTGGTAAACAAGTATAACACATTATTCTTTCTTTGAGATGGATCGATGAATTTGCCACGGGCCCCGAATGGTATTAGTTATGCCACTGCGGTAGGGTGCGTCAATGCATTTCCCCCGAAAAAAAAGGTCGCCGTGGCTGTTATAGATAATCTATATTTTCATGGCGCCGTCACTAGGCGATGAGAAATGCGGGGAGTTTTAGTGTGTGGTGTGTGTCTACCGCTCTTTTTAGAGCTGCCTTCCCCAACGCAGTGGTACGGCGCGCTAATGCATTTAAGAAAAAACGAAAGAGTTTTAAAACCTCCATTCAGATCTGACCTAACCGATGATTTCCACCTATTGCGGTCTATTGTGGTCATCAACATACTATGCAGCGAGGGATATCGTGCATCGCGTGCGTAGCCGGCTTAAATGTGGAGGATCAGTTCTATTCTAATAAATACTCAGCATTGAATAAGTAGAGCGATCACTTTGAGTGATTTGTCATGTTCAACGCATGAGACGAGGTACATACAAGGCTCATTGCCATATTCATGATATCCGCTGACCTTTTTGCCCTGCAAGTTTATGGACAAAAACGCCCTTATGTAACATCACAATACAAAGTCTGTTTATTGCTAGTGCGACTAGGGGTTCTATTTAAGAAATTGACTAGGACGGAAAATGGAAAAACACAAGGGTGTGCTCCTTATTTATATTAAGCTATTTTTTTTGTTCTGTATTTTTAGTTTACTCTGTCACACTGTAAAAAAACGAGAGACTATTAGATGTATGTACTGACTGCACTTTAAAATTTTAAACCGCTATTATCTTATGGGCTTAATGATAAGTATCAAGTTGAACAGAAATGAAGGACACTACTTTAGATTCTTATTCATATTTTTTTAGACTCATGATATATTTTTTAGTGTTTTTTTTTGTTTTGTGACTTTCCTACTTTTGTATTTGTTTTGAAATGTTTTTGTTCTGTTACGTGTGAACCAAACAAATATTTTTCCATTCTTTTAAACCCCCGACGCAAAAACGACGGGGTGTTATCTAATGAGTTTCCACAAGAGCATTTTCACACTTATATACGAATATTACCTAGATATATAGGTTTAGTTTATTGGTTTGAACGCGCTAACCTCGGGAACTATTAGTTCGAATTGAAAAAATATTTATGTATTGGATAGACCGTTTTTTTAGACAAAGGCTTTAGGCTATATAACCTTCTTAGGGCGGGCAGGAGAGTCCCACACACGCTGTCACCTCCCTCGGGTGGACGGTACGGTGCGCCAAGCATTTCTTCCTGCCAAAAAAAGGCTAGATAACCTAAAACTGGGTACAGTAGGGGTTCCGATTTAGTGGAAAATGTGGAAACAACGTATGTGTACCTATAGTATGTGTATCTACGACGTCAGTAGGTACGGGACGCTAGTGACATTTATGTATGTAAAAATTTAGCCGAATGCCAGCCCTAATGCAAATAGGTCGGAAAAGAGTCGTGTCGTATAGTCAACAAACGTATTACGGCTATTACCGGCCTTTTATGTACCTACCTATTTGAAAAGTGACACAAATAAATAAGCACTCTCATTCATATTTAATTGTGCAGAACGGGAAGAGGAATAAGTTATTGAGTGTGTGAAATGTAGGATATATGCAGCGTCTAACACATTCAGAAATGGGTCTCGTACATCTGTAAATATTTGCCAGAATTACTCCGTCGAGAAAAGGAAAGGACCAAGGGGTTTGCTAAGGAAGCGTCTATGAGATTTCAAAAATCATCAATTCAGGCTCAGAACGAGTCCTCTGCAGGCAATAGTCAAATATTACTTTCAAATGTAACTCAAAAAGGTTACATAAGTACGTTACACACTTGTATCGTCTTTGAATACAATGCTAGGTGATTTTACTTTTATTACGTTTCGGAACCTATATCTATCAAGAAAACATCGGTAAAAAACTCAGTAGATTGGTTACATATTTTAAAGAAAGAGAAACATTTCATCTCTTGAGGTGTAGAGCTCCAACCCACAACCTTCACGTATCGCGCGTGCTGCTCTGCCAAGTGAGCAAACCGCAAGTTATCGTAGACGATGATTTTTTCTGTTGTACGTATTAACCTCATAACCGATAAGTATCCTCTGCCAAATATGTTGAGAAATACGCACATAGCGGCGCTATTCTATCTACAAGTACCCCTCGCTCATTAGAACACAACAATTTCAATTAATCCGGCGTATCTCTCACGTGTCCGGTGCTTGACGCAACAAAATTTGCATTCATTCAACAACAATAAAGAGAACGGCCGCTTTGCGAGTCCGCCCGAGCCTGCAATATATCTAAATTGGCATTATGAATTGTAATTTGCGAGCACATTGTATGCGTTTCCCGTTTTGTTTTATGATTGTAGAAACTTGGTTCATTTTGTTTTAAACTGTTTCGTTTTTGTCTGTTAATTGGAAGTTCGAGATGGAGTATTTTTTTGTATTTATATTTTTTATTTGTCAAGTCAGTAACGAATTCGAAATAAATATTATTTTTTGTATTACCAAAAAATAAATGAACAAACGAAAGGTATCGTTTTCGAAGATGATCGAAAGTCGCTTTTGTTGCGTAGCTGCGAAATCCTTTCTTTGCATTCGAAGGCGGTTTTGGGAATAAAAAATTGCTTTTCGTTTCGGATCCGACATAATTTGATTTGTAGTAGGCGTACCTACTGACATAACGTGTTGGTAGTAACCGGTTTTAGGCTGACCCCACATTGGATTTGTGCGTTTTTCAAGCGTGAGAACTATTCGCGAACAAATCGTCCGACAATGAGTCGTGAGCGTGTACCTACACTTGCTCTTATCATATTGCTGAGCAGACCTCAAGACGACCTGCCAGCCTCAATCCGTACTTGGTTGATATTCCTGCTATCAGGACGAAACGTCATCGTTTAGTGTGCCCACATGCAAGTAGTGCGCTGCCCACACCCGTGTTCTCGCTAGAATATAATCCCTCTGCCTTTAAAGCCTGGTGGAACTGGTATCATCTGGACAAGCTAGCGCCATCGTCGATAACATTTTGACCTTGCGTTCAGATATCAAGAGCAGCCTCATCCAAAGTAATAAAGTCTTACAAGTTGGATTCCTATTACAAGCCAATCAACTAATTCAAGCGTCTGCACGTCCTTCCAACGGGTCTATTGCTTTTTATCATATACTACTACTACTACTACCACGCCGTACTCTGGTAAAAAGCTTTGACGCTGCGTTGTCGCGACGTGAACGTAGCGTGCGCGTCGCTAACACGCTCGAAGATCGCGCACGCTCAGTGTGATCATAGCCTAAATCACATCCACCCGCCTTTTTGTCTCGCTCGAAATGAATCAACGTTCCCGGTACATTGGTTTCCACTTGCGAAACTTGCCGGCACAGTTCAGTCCATTCAAGAAGGCGACTATCGGAAGAGCCGGCGCCGCGCAGCCAACAAACGGCACCAGAGCCGGAAATGACGCCATTCATACGCTGCGAGACGCGCCCGCATGTTCTATCGTCTCATTTACATCTGTATCTTGAATTTGGCAACACTTTTGTGAGCCGCAGTGAGGTAGTTCCACTTCAGAAACAAGCCACGATAAAAGAGAGAAGAAATAACTTTTTTTTATATTGCACTTCAAGATTGACCTCATCCCACTTGATGTTAAGTGGTAATGAGGTCCTAGCTTAAGGGCGATAAGTACAGTATAACTAGGCTTACACCTTGATTGTTCAACTTAACGAGTTAAGTGAAAAAAGCTTTCAGTGTTTCCGAAACGATAACTTGCTAACTGCCCGCGACTTCCTTTATGTTATGTTGCATTAAAAATAAGAAAAAGTAAAAAAACGGGAGATTTATTATTCTACCCCTAATTTTTTACGTACGCTATCTGTTAGCGAATGTCTCGTCGGAATTAGTCTAACTATTTTAGAGATAGAGATAGACAGACGAGAACTGTAAAACCGTTTAATAAAACATTTCGTCTACTACACTTCCATGTGTACATAATTTATAACTAACTAAATTGAGTCTTGTTACTTGAATAAATATTACCTATTAATTGTATAATAAAACGCAGTTATTTTTAATAATCACTCCAATTTTGTTTATTTGTATATTTCCATATTCCCTCAGTCAAAAGGTTTTAATTTAATTAGGTATACTATATGATCCTTTCGTGAAAATGTCGTATGTCCAAATCTATATTTACATTTTAGGTCTCTTTTATAATGCAATAGCTGTGCCCGCGACTTCGTTCGCGTGGACTATATCCTTTTATGGTCGGTTTTACCCCTTTCTTCCCTTATATTCGAAACGAAAAGTAGTCTATATTTTAATCCAAGTTTCGAGCTATATTTGTGCCAAATTTCATATCTCTAACTTCAAAAATAAACATTTTTCCATATAAACTTCCAAAGGTGGTATTACCCCCCTCCCCCCCTTATTTTCTAATAAAAAGTAGCCTATGTCCGTTCTTGAGATTCAACGTATACCTATACCAAATTTTATCAAAATCGGTTGAGAGGTTTAAGCAGGAAAGCGTAACAGACACACAGACAGACAGACAGACAGGCAGACAGACAGACAGACAGACAGACAGACAGACAGAGCTACTTTCGCATTTATAATATTAGTAGGGATGTATTGATATACAGACATCTACGTACATTATGATGCGGGGGACAATAATTTGTTTGTATTTTGCATGTCTATTACGTCACGACATTGCACCTACAAAACTTGAATGATCTTATTAATGAAGTTACGTCTAAAAACCTGACCTCACTGCCATTCTTTACGCGCTGTAGTTAGACGGTGCATTACACTTGTCAACTCGCGAGACATATGTGTTTTCTCGGCAGCACCAAATAGTTGTAAACGGGGCCAATCACATGCTGGAGACGGTGCCAAGCGTACCTGTGTACTGAGGCGTGTTTTACTCGAGAAGTCAAATACTTATTCGAATATACAGTGCATAATAAAGAGAAGAGCTCGCCGCGGCTTCGTTTAGTTCCTGAGATTAGTGCATTTAAACTGTAAGGAACGCATGTGCATTGCTAAAAATGGAAGTACTTTCGCCAAGCTAAGTGTTATCTGTTCGGGGACCAGGGTCCTACTACTAATCTTGGTTTGTTGTATATATAGTTTGATAGATAGTTAGATACACTTTATTGCACAGAAAATTTACAGAAATTGGTTTTACAGACATATTTAAGTACAATATAGGCGGTCTTATTGCTAGAGAGCAATCTCTTCCGGACAACCTAGTTTGGCGACGATAGCTTTGACATCGCGATGTAGGATCAATGGAATTGAAATTGGCTAATCGTGCATTACGTATGGAGCGTTGTGTACTATGCCAATTCTGCTGATGCTGAGTGTCGACTTGTAGGTAATGTCGTAGTCAACATAAAGCAAATAGTACCACCCAATTCCAACCCGAAATTTCCCCCCCCCCCCACCTCTCCTATTTGATATAATTCTAAGTAATAATGTTTGGGTAGATAGATGTTACTCTTTCACGCAAAAAACACTCAAGAATGGGCTCACTTATCCAAACGAAATGCTTTAGGCTTTATTTAGACTATTTAGTAGATGGTTTATGTGAAGTTTGCACAAAATTGGTTCTTCATTTACCACATTTTTTGTAACTAATAGTTGTAATGTTTCTATATTTGGCATCCCTTTGTTACTGAATCCTGCGGTGAAACAAAGCAACAATCAAAATCAGAAATACAATCGGACGGAAACCAATATGAAGTGCGCCAGAATTTCCTAAAATAGAGGATGGAATCCAGTTAAATCTTACTCGAAATAGACCGAAGTCGAGAATCAATTACTTTTCAGTATTAAATCAAGTTTTGCCGGTACGACGGTCAATTACTGGATGTAGGGTGACCATGAATTGTGTGTGGATGGATAGGAAAGGACTGGCGTATTGTAAAACATATGGTTTTAATACTCCAAGAAACTTATATCTTACTAGTTATAGAAGTTGAAAACGAAACGATATCTATGTTCGATATTTGCCTATATTCGAACTACAGTAGAACGTCGATTATCCGAACTAATTGGGGGACGTGGGTGTTCGGAAAATCGGTATTTTCGGATAATCGAACTAACTATATGTATATTGATTCAGTCATACATTTTTACATAGAGGTAAATTAAAACCATATTATTTACATTTATATCTTTAATGACAAATAGGGAATGAACAAAAACACGCTAACGTTTAAGCATTTTAAATAAGAGTTTACTTTCACGCGGTAAAATTTAGTTTATCAACTAGCGGTTTCTTAAAAGCGACATATGAGTACAATAACAGATGAACGAGTCGCGATAAGTGCCCGAAAACGAAAACGCGGGAGGCGTTCGGGGCAGTGTTGACGCGCGCGTTACTACTGTTCGGATAAGCGGTCGTTCGGTTAAACGACGTTCGGATAATCGACGCTCCACTGTATGTATTTGCGGGCCAGTAAAAAGAGCAATGACCTCGATCAATCAATCAATTAAATATCTCTTTAATAGTCGGTTACTATACTGTTTTTCGCACATTTTCCACCGATACTTCTCTCTTATTGGTCACTTCAGGATGTTCTATACTTGTAGCCTAAAACCTTCATCTACAAATGGACTATAACTACCACACCAAAATATTTCTTCAATTCGAACTTTGTAGTAGTTCCTGAGATTTGTGCGTTTAAACAAATTAACATTGCGGTTTTATAATATTAGTTAAGATTTAAGTAGTATTACAGTTTCAAAATACTCTATGTGTAATACTCTTGAATCGTTATTGATTACGATGCAAAATGTTTTTCGCTTCAGAACCTAAATCTACCCAGAAATTACCGATACGAAAATAAGTTGATTTTTTAGAGAAGCAGTAACTAACTTATTGCGTTTTGGATCACTTATTTGCACGCAATTGAGGTACGCTCTGTTGCAAACTGTATTACCGTTTGTTCTGCACTCTATACATCGGCAAAAAATGTTCGTTTATCAATTTCTTACATTAAGTACAGGATTAAGAACAATGTGGTATTCCTACAAAGCGGTCTGCGGATTTCCCACGCGGCTACGATTTTGATCAAGACGAGAAATTGTCGATACATCACTGCGATCGGCCTAATTGGGCTGAGTCAGCGGTTTAAGCGAAAAATACAACTAAAATTAGAGCTAGAGTAACGACTGAAGAAATATAGCTTTGTAATCAAACTGGATATTTGGGAAATTGTTACTTATGTAGAACGAAATAAATACATAGCCTCGACTAAAATGGTCTTCAAACTTACTGAATGATTAAGAGGTATGTACCTCATAAAGTCACTAGGCTGATTTTTCCTTGCATTTTAAACCTTTTTAAAGGTCTTGTATTAAACTTACAAAGTGGGTTTTCACTTATTATTTTTTAATTAAGAATTACACCTTTTACACATTATGTACGTTTTATTTTTGTTTTTTTTTTGATGTCGATATACGTAAGTGAGTGAGTGATGTGAGTCGCAGTTTCATAATAATTTTCTTAATCATTTATACAATAAAAAATGCTCAATGTTACCCTTATTTTGCATACATTTACAGTTACTCGTAATTTTTTGGACACTTTATTCTACTACAATTTTATTTGGACAAATTATTCATGTGAATGTTTGGATGTATGGATGTTGTTTCTTAATTTTTTACAGAAAAACTTCTGAATGGATTTTGATACAATTTTGTAGCGAGACTAATTACATTACTTGAATACCAAGAAACAAGGCTCGGACACAATTTAGTAAAGAATAAAAAATAGATATATTAAGTAATACAAGTGATACATTCCTTATACTTTAAAATAATTATGGTTTTGCTACTTTTGATGATAGTATTCCAACAGATGAAAAAAATATTATTTTAAGTCAAGGAACAGTGAGAATTATTATGTATTGTTGTTTAACAAAGTAATATTAAGCGTGATCATACGTATTATGTGACCGAGTGACTTCAAATTTACTTAAATATATTAACAATAATCCGTTCGCAAAATTCTGTTTCCAAAGACACGAATTCGCAATACATAATCTCAACGTGTGATGTAAGAAATTCTCGTAGCACTTTGCTACGGCTACGCGACCACGTAGCTTGTTGGAGCTAATTAACCGTAGCATTGTTGATTTTTACGCTATCACTACATAATGAGATTCTAATTGGCTTTTTATGAGTCTTTGAAGTGAATTACATACCAGACCGTGACATGAAAATTGCAACTGAAACTAGTAAGTATTACAGTCGGCTCGTGAGCTTGTTACTACCGGTTGTGTGGACGCGCTCCCTTTTATTTAGCAACAGTTTTTAAATATTTATAAATATTGATAGTGCTGATTCGCTTCCTAGTGAACTGTGTGCCTAGCTTTTTATAGTGCGGACAGTTTTAATTGCCTATTGTAATCCAGTAGGTCTGTGTTAAAGCAGTTACCTACTATTAAGCAACAACGTGATGTTCAGCAGGACCCCAGTTAAGTCTTTTTCTGGCTCAAGTATACCGAAGCTTCTGGATATGGAGCGAGAATCAAGGACCCCGATAAGGAAACGCAAGCAGCCAGATGATAGTCTCAGTGACATGTTAGCGGATTTTAAATCGGAAATGATGGCTTCTTTCAAAGAACTCCTACAGACACAAAATCATGTATTGAATAAATTGAGTCAAGATACTACGACAATTAAAAACGAAATGTTGGATCTAAAATCTTCATATGAAATCTTACTCAAGGAACATGTATTAATAAAGACAGATATTAGTGATTTGAAATCTACCTACGGTGATAAAATGGCATCTTTTGAGATTACCCTGTCGAATCATTCTGAAATGTTAACAGAACAAGCGAACCAGTTACATTCGAAGGATCAACAAAGTAGGATGAATAACCTAGAAATTACTGGTGTGCCATTCACTAAAAACGAAAACCTTTATAACATAGTGCAAATAATATCACAGAAAATAAATTTCACTTTAAATCAATCCGACATTGATTACATTCACCGTGTTCGTAAATATGCGGCACCACTAAATTCCTCATCACAAGAAGTCTCCAACACTGGCCCTGGGCAGAAAGCTGATGTATCCATTCCTAATATCATCATACGTTTCACCCGCCGCAAAACAAAAGATGACTTCCTGGCATCCGTGCGCGCTCGCCGTGGCGTCACTACTGCTGATCTGGGACTGAACGGACCGTCGCGACCGGTATTCGTCAATTGTCATCTAACCCCACAAAATAAAATTTTGTATAGAGAAGCGCGTAATATTGGCAAAGACAAAGACTATAAATATATTTGGATCAACGATTGTAAAATATTTCTAAGAAAAAATGATACGTCAAAAGTAATTTATATCTCATGTAAATCTGATCTCATTAAGATAAAATGACTATTAAATGTGGTATTGTTTGATCTTGTATTGAAACTTATATTACCTTATATTTTAAACTCAGAGTTTGTTATCATTAAATTAACATTTAAAAGTTATCCATGGAAAAATCTGCTTGAATTTTTGGCCAATATCTGTAAAATTAATTTCGTATTTCTGGAAATGAGGATGGAACAGGATGTGTATTTAATATACTACCTATCAACATTACTTATTTACAATGTCCCCTAACAGTAATATAAATATTTACTACCAAAACGTCAGGGGCTTACGTACCAAATCTCACGATTTTCTTGCGTCTGTTCTCAATTGTAATTACGACGTCATATGTCTAACCGAAACTTGGTTAAATTCTAATTTTAACAGCTCGGAATTCTTTGACGATCGGTATACCATACACAGGTGCGACCGCGATGAGGGCGCTAGTGGGCGCACGCGTGGTGGTGGAGTGTTGGTCGCCGTGCGTCACGAGATGTGCGCGTGCGCTCGGCCCGTGCTCGCTGCGCCGCCGCCCGCGGACGAGGTGTGGGTCAGCGTGCCGATGCGCGTCGCGCGCGCTGGCCCCTGTCCCTCGCTTCATATAGTCTGCGCATACGTGCCTCACGGTGACCAACACTACAATACGTTATCTAGCTTGTATGATAGACTGGCGGATTTCATAAACTCGCATTTAAATGATTATTTTTTAATTTTGGGTGATTTCAACGTATCTATGGCAAAATGGTTCTATGATAGTAAAATAAATAGCATGAATTTAACAACCATTAATGACGGCTTGGCATACCTGACCGCTGAATTTATGGCTTTTAGTAATATTTCGCAGTACAACTCTGAATTTAATGTAAATAGCAGGATTCTCGATTTAGTATTTAGTAACCGGCACTGTAATGTGACTTCTTGCAATACCCCGCTTACACCGGAAGACTCGCACCACAAATCGTTAGAAATAAATTTAGGGTTACAAATATTATCACCTCTTCAAAAAAACACATTAAAAAAGAAATTATTTTTTAAATCTGAAATTGAATCAATAAAGTTAGAACTATTATCTAGTGACTGGAATGAGTTGTTTTCCCCTTTAGTTGATGTTAACGATATGACAAATTGTTTTTATAAAATTATAAACCACCTTATAGCTAAGTATGTGCCTACACAAACAATCTCAAGTAATACTAAACGACCGCCCTGGTTTACGATCTCACTTAAAAAATTGGAAAAAGAAAAGAGTAAGTATCATAAAAAATGGAAGAAATATGGAAATCTATGTGATTATAATATTTTTTCAATGCTAAGGTCTAGATTTAAGAAAATGGAAAGGGACTGCTATAGATCGTACTTGGATTTTGCAGAGAATAAAATCAATCACTACCCTAAATATTTCTGGTCTTTTGTTAGGTCCAAACTATCATCTAGCGGCGGTATTCCAGATAAGCTTACTCATCAAAATCAAACAATATCCGGCGGTGAACAAATTTGTACCGCATTTAATAATTATTTCCACAGCGTATTTATTTCCTCGCAAACCGATGATCAGTGTAATTGCCAAAACTCGTCTACTGAGAATTCTATCCTAGATGTAAATTATATCCACCTGAAATCTGAAGACATACTTAAAGAATTAAAGCATGTCAACGTACACAAGGGCGTAGGTAGTGATGGAGTTCACCCTTATCTAATATCATCCTGCGCTAATCAACTTGTCAAGCCTATCACTCACATATATCATCAATCTATGAAGACCGGTGTGTTTCCTGATCTGTGGAAAAAAGCTTTAATAACACCTATTCCAAAATCTGCTAAAAATAATATATTAACTGAATACAGACCCATATCAAAATTATGCGTTCTTGGTAAAATTCTAGAAAAAATGGTAACTCGAATTCTGTACGAACATGTTAAACAACATGTTTCCGAAAATCAGCATGGTTTTATGAAATCCCGAAGTGTAGATACAAACATGCTAACATTTACCGATCATCTTCTTCGCGCCATGGATGGGGGTTATCAAATAGACGTCGTGTATACCGATTTTTCAAAGGCTTTTGACAAAATAAATCATGACCTATTGATTAGAAAGCTTTTGGATATTGGTATACATGGCAATCTTCTACGTTGGATTGACTCTTATGTCCGTAACCGCAGTCAGGCCGTTTGCACTAAAGGATACTGCTCAGGTTTCATATTGGTTCCTTCAGGAATCCCACAGGGCTCTCATTTAGGGCCTCTCTTGTTTACATTGTATGTAAATGATATAGAATCTGTCTTTAAGAATTCTGAGTTCTTACAATATGCTGATGACACAAAATTTTTTAGAGTTATTAAAACTATTGATGATTGCTTAAAGTTACAGTCAGATTTAACAAATCTAAGTGAATATTGCTCAAATAATCAATTATTCTTAAATATTTCCAAATGTTCTGTAGTAACATTTACTCGTAAAACGACAAAAGTAACATTTAATTACAAAATAGATGACAGTACTTTGAAACGCGAACAAACAATAAGAGACCTGGGCATTATTATGGACAGTCAACTAACTTTCAATGATCATATAGACACAATTTTGAAGAGGGCTTTTCGCGGTCTGGGTTTTATAAATAGAGTAAGCAAACATTTTAAAAAAGTAACTACCATTAAAACACTTTATTTTTCTTTTGTACGGTCTTTGTTGGAATTCGGTTGTAGTTCATGGAACCCAAATTATAAAACACATATTAACCGTATAGAAAGAGTCCAAAAAAAGTTCATAAACATTCTCAATTTTCGTACCAACTGCAACAATCTATCTTACAAAGATTCTTTAAATAAACACAATTTTTTGAGTTTAGAAGATCGTCGTACTGTTATAGATATACTATTCCTTTATAAAATTTTACACAATAAAATCGATTCTTCGTACCTTTTATCAAAAGTTTCGTTTATATCGCGTGTTAGACTACCAGTTCGCTCCTTACGTAAAGTACACATCTTCGTTCCTCCTCATCTCCATAAAAATTATACTAGAAACTGTTTTATCTCACGTTCATTGTCATCTTATAACAGGCGGTTTTTTGATTTGGATATTTTCGGATCTTCTTTCACTGAATTCAAAAAGAAATTGAACCTTTTGATTCGTTAATATTTCATGAATGAAGATATCTTAGAACAAACTTTTACTTGTTGCATTAATAAATAGAAATATGATTTTTCGTTTAGCTTATAAGTTATTGTGCGCTTGTTTGTATATATCTACAAACAAGATATTCCACTGCGTAGTTGTTTTTTTTAAATCACTGTTAATAACAAATATAAGTTTTTATGTTTAACAAAATAGCTCTATACTATGTATTAGTTTAAGATAGCTCATCTCGGCACTACTTGTCTGCTTACATGTTAACACATCTTGTATATTATTGTTATTCTTTATAATGACTGTTTGTTGCCAAAATACAATAAATAAAATAAAATAAAATTATGTAAGAAAAATTTGCTTACACACTTTTCTTTCTTTCTCCTAGCATGTATTCTATTTGTGCATCCATTATGGAACCCGAGGTCTGCTGTGACTATGATGATTTGACGAGCCTGGTTAAATAATTATTGCAGCGATTGCTGTTCCGCAACTCTTAAAAGGGGAAAACCAATTTGGGCTATAGCACGGACCAACGGGCTTACGTGCATTGCGAAGTACTTCTCATTGTATCGGACCGTCAAGTGTTATACAAGCCTGCAATACCCAAAATATACTGGGTAAAGCTAGCATTCACGAATACTAGCGGTCACCAATCCGCATTCTGCGTGGTGTTTAGGCTAATACACATTGTTCTAGTAGTCCAGTCATTTTAGCCATTTTAAACCGCAATCTGCGGCAAAAATCGTTATAATACGAAAAAACCTAAAACTTCCTTTCTCTTTCAAAAAAACTTATTTTGCACCAATAATAATCATCTTTATTTCCAAAAAATATTAACAGTTTATGTTTAAACAGTATAATTAATGCCCTTAACAGCATGCCACTATTCCTCATAGGTTTGCAATTAATATCGGTTAACGCTATGCGTCCCGTAATTACAGGCGTGTCGCGCAAATTATCTGTAGGCGTCAGAATTATCAGCCAGCGTCAGATTTATCGCGTCATCACTCTGGGGACATTTCTAGTCCTAAGGGCCAGTGACGTCGGCATTTTACCGCTCAATTTCGTAGTTTATTTAGTTTGATATAATGGATGCGTCTACAGAAAAGTAGAATACGACAAGACTGCGAGAATTTGATTGGTTAGAGGAAAATCTGTAGCCTTTCTAAAATAAGTATTACACGTAATTTCAAAACTTTCCTTTATTATATTATTTATTATTTTGGGCTATAATTATGCTTAGTCTTCTCTAACAGGGACACTTATATACACATTTAGAAAAAACAAACAAAAAAATATATGCTTAATTATAAGAAATATCTACGAAATTTGAAATATAAATACAATGCCTTTTATCCATAAAAAGTAATAGGGGGTCAAAAATGGCCTCAATTGCTTCGAGAAAAGTTTGGTAGCGTCGTGGCGCTTTTTTCTCGACTTGGCGGACCACAATAATATCAATAATTCTGCCTTAAAGGCGCATTTAGATACTTTTGAAAACCAGGCTAAATAATTGATAGATTTTCTATGAAAATACTGAACGATGACCTCACTGATTCCTTATCATCACACTATTAAATACTTTAGGATGTTTTTAAATAGCTATTAAATATAATTTTCTTTTTTATAAAGGTCATTGTCATCATTGTCCATGTTTATAACGGCAAATTATATTACAACGATTGAAATTGCGATGATAGTGCCATTATCCCAATTTCAATCGTTTTACTGTTACGCTTCTCGCAATTATCGGAGTGCCGCACGAATTTACCGGCTCGCGTCAAAATTATCGCGTCGCGTCGAATCTCTAGGGGCCATTCGCTCGTTTGACGAGTCAGTGTTGTCAACTCACTGTTTTGTTTACCTTTAAAGCCGGGTATTCATATTGACTGAGTACATTTTGACAGAGATGGACTGAATTCACGGGTCTCTAAATATCGGTATGTTTCAGTAATTGTCGTACTGGAGTTCGTACAGGTTATTTTTGCTTGATTTTAGGGATGATGACTAAGTAAAAATGCAATTATTTTAAGTCCGTCAGTTAGTTTTCAAATACAATGAACACATACTTTTGGTTCAGCCAATAAATAAAAATGGTCATTCATTTTTATTCTATCTATACAAAGCATCAATGTTCAGTGGGGTGTGTTCGTAAAATTTTAAACACTTAATTTTAACGCAATAATTTTATATAATTATTTTGTTTACAAAATGTGGCTTAAGCTCTCTGGTAATCTAATTGTTGGACTGAACATACTTTTTATTTTTCATCTACACAATTTAATTAGAATGAGTATTATATTTCACATTGTAACACATTTGTCATACTTAGCAGGCTTTCAAACAAATTCGGGTTAAAAAAAATTATAAATTAAAAATGCTGGCAACATTGTTCTAAACAGCGGATCTCTGTCTATCGAGTAACAGTTTTGAGTTAAAATAAAAATAAATCATTTATTGAAATAAACAATTTACCAATGTATCATTGACGAACTCCATAGCCGAGAAGCGATTGTGCCGAAGTTTGGTGTGGCGCCATCTCTGAGCTCCCGGGTTCGATTCCTGGTCGGTTCTATGGGATAAGGGAAATATGGGAACATTTTTTCCTATATGGTCTCGAGCCTGGGTGTTGTGGTACCGTTGTGGTTTCTGATTTCTCTAACGCAAGTTACTTACCATAGAATCAGAGCAATGTAGGTATGTGATATTGTACAATATTATTTATTGTGAAATTTATTAGGATTAGTAATTTTAATTTGGAACTGGTTTTAATTTCGATAAACTGTTTGAGTTTATTTCATATTCAATAGCGAAAAAATAAGAGATTTATTTTAGCTTAACTTCTACTATTTTCATGATCTTTTTAGATAGCCACTGTACGTATTGACGGACAAACGGACGCATTAAAAAGCAAACAAAGGCGTCAATTGAGCGCAGTGCTAGCGAGCAATTACTGGCACTGCACTGACGATGCATATTTCTGCATAAATATCGATAGCAATTAGTTTTAAAAGCGCTCTCCTAACGAATGTTACGAAATTGAAGCCTACTCTGATTTGACTAACAAACTTAAATGTGAACCAATAAGATACAGTACCCTTTGCATATTGAAAAACGATAATCGAGATAATTGTATGGCAAGTTTAGTTCCACTTATCACTGTTACAGGGCCTTCACAACTTCCACATTCTTTTGACACTACACAATTCTATTCAATTTGAATATTTGTATGGCTCTAAATGAACCAAATTTTTATTTCTTTGGCAAACATTTTTGTTAAACTCTCAGGTTGTCGAATGAAGTAGTAACAACTAAGTTGGAAGAGGGGTAAAAAACCAGTTATTTGAGGGAATGGCAACATTCATGTGGTATTTATAAGCCGTGTCTTATAATCGCAAACATAATGAAAAAAAGTATTCAATTTGGTCTTGTGTTTCAGAAGTTATGCGCATATAGACTAGTTGGCCCGGTGAACGATGCAATGCCTATTTCTTTTTCCATATTTTCTTACATTTTAACGATACCAAAATCAGCTTAATCGGTCCAACTATTCTCGAGTTTTAATGAGACTAACGAACAGCAATTTATTTTTATATATACGCCATATGTCCCGGCGAACGTTGGCCCGCCTATTTTTTTCTTCAAGTTTTCTTACCTTTTAAACCTTCGTTGGACCTCCACAATTATACAAAAACCAAAATCAACTAAATCGGCCTTTCAAGAGTTTTAGCGAGAGATTTTTATTAAAGTAAATAAAATATGTTCTGGCTTTATTTTTTAACATCTTTTCTACCACATTATCTGCATGTAAACAAATTGACTCAATTCCTTGAGTGACTCAATACTTGTGATACTTTTGATTTCGCGATGTAGGATTGTACCTACTTACACGATGAATTGTATAGTTTATCTTTTTGTCCGGTAGATGCCACTACATTAGAAAGAAACTGACAGCCAAGCGAGATGCACGTTCTTCAATTGTTTCTTACATTTCTCCAGTTCTTAATTCAAAATGACACAACCTTTATGGAGAAAAGCGCAAGGCTGCAGAGTGAGTTATTTTAGCAATTTGTTTCTGCTATTTAAACTGTAGTGGCTACGCCCAGGCATTCGAACGCGTCTCCCCAAGATAGATGTCGAAATAAAGCACCACATAGATATTGATCACGCCGTTAGACTTTCCTCTCCATAGAAATATCGAGGCGTCGGAAACAAGAACAATGGGGGATGAATAAAATTCCAGTCGCTGCTCGACGCGGGCGTTTCCAAGAATTCCTGACAGTGACGCTGCACGTGTATGGCTGAGTGGTGCTACTATTCATGGAAACGGTATCATCGGTTGCGTCTGTCGCGGAAAATGTTTGCCGCATTTCTTTACAATATAAAGAAATACATTGGGCAGACTGAGAGGTATTATATTTATTTTACTTTTCCTTCTTATTTGTGTATGATTTGATTGAAAACCAAGCTTCTTTTCTGAAGTCTGCCTTATCCAGATGAGATGAGAATTATATAATTTGTTGTGCAAGCCGCTCGGTTTTGGAACGCTCCGCCCGCTGATACTCAACAATCCCTGACTAAGGGAATTTTTAAAATTAAAGTTCGTGAATACTTCTTCTCTCTCGCTAACAAGTAATGATAGTCAATTTATTTCATTTATCTTCTGAATTTATAGTTATGTATAAGTATTTATATTTTAATTGTCTTTATTATGTAAATCTAAGTATACTTTCATATTTAAAATATATATACTATTTAATTTAAATATTATGTGTATGCATCATTGTATATGTCGCAGTCATCTGGTTTAATCAGCTATTTGATTGGATCACTAGCGCGTTCATTGAATGACGACGTTTAATTGAATGACTAAAGGACAACTCGTCAAATTGTTTAATATAACGTTCAACTTCTTGACTGAACGTCATTTAGCATAGTCGTTGAATGGGACATAGCTGACTTTTTAATGTTTGATTAAGGTGACCATAAGTTCACCACTTAAAAGATAACTAAATTTAGATAAAAAAAAATTGAAGACATGACATAACACACCCTAATAAGATTTTTAATGTTTTAACAATTTTAAGTCTTAAGACAATTAGGCTAAAAGAATATTTTTTTACGAATAAGTCACTTTATATCTCAATTTCACTCTAAAAATTATCAACACAGTGCTATTCGATTATATCTGTACCAGCTGTTTGACGCCTTCTTTGTTTTGATGAGCACTAACGCCGCAGTGGAAAAAAAATAAACTAAATTACAATCACCTGACTGATTACGTCCGCTATGTTCAAAGGGCTATGTTACAATCCGCTAACTTGTTGGACGTTCAGTGAGTCTTATTCATTCAACGTTCGGCCTAGTCATTCAATTAAATGTCGTCATTTAATAAACACGCTAGTGATTCAATCAAATAGCGGTTTCAACCAGATGACTGCGACATATATATTATAATAGATACCGTAATGTTATTTTTAATGCTTAATTTATTGTTGTTTATTTGATTTCTTTTTTATCAGAGTACTAGTTAATATAATCCTAAAACTAGTTATTTATGCACTTTCTGCACTATTACCGCACCCATATACAAACTATCTGCATGACCCAAGGGTTGACTGGTAGAGAATGCCCCTAGCATTAAGTCCACCTGTTGTACTTATATGTGCAATAAAAATTTAAATAAATAAATATATTTATTTACAAACCTAAACAAAAAAACATCTTTTTCTTCTTCTTTAAGTATGGATTGGAAAACAAGCTTCTTCTGTGAAGTGTACCTCTGTACGTAAGGTCAGAATACGCTCCTTCGCACGCATTACTTTGGTATAAAAGGTATCCTGTATTATAATCTAATTGGTCATCTTTCTTGCTACCAAATTTCGTCCAAATCTAGAATAAGCCACAAACGTCCATTCATTATTAGTAAGGAAGAAGTGAGAATTTATTACAAACGTTTGCGTTTATATTAAGAAGAATTTAAATATTTTGGGCAAGGTTAAACGTCCGGTGTGATAAAACGAAATAGTATGTATGTATTTTTGAAATAAATATTAAGTTTTATTATGCACCTCATATAATACTGCTGGCAGCCTTTAAATGTGTCAAGGTGGTTTACTCCCAAAATCGAAGCGAACAAAACAAAAGGTTTATTTATTGAAGATTAATCAAAAGTGAGGGCATTAAAACGTAGCTTTTGATTTGCATAAATAATATGTTGTTTTTTTAGTTGAATGCGACTACAATAATTAAAATATGCTATCCGTCATCTGATCTGACATATTTCGTGGGAATCGTCCTTCAGGTTAGTAGTGCGTTTCAGAACTAAAGCGGTAAGTTAGCGCAGCGTTTAACGTCAAGCAGATATATCATCGGAGGGCGCGTCGCAAACCGCCTACGTCGTTTAGCTGTCAAATGAAGAGTCAGCCTAGCGGCTGATGTATGCCAATGAATGCGGATGCGTTACTTGGTAAATAGTTTGTTGGATTCATTGACCCTACGTCAGAATCTTACTAATATTATTAAGATTACAGTATATTAAGCTCGTCGTATTTAGTAAAAAAGACATTATCGTACTTTTGACATGTGAAATGTACTGACAATTATTTATGCGTACTGTAGTTGCAGATTTTTAAGGGACAAAGACTAAAGCATAATGTTAAGATTACTCTCTTCAGAGCTTACTGCACCAACTTTTACACGTGTAGCCTGTGGGCCAACTGCCCCCGTGGATCGTATAGCGCCCTCCGGGTCCAGTTTAACAACGCATTTAGGGTGCTGATGGGGCTGCCCAGGTACTGCAGTGCATCGGGGATGTTTGCAGAAGCAAGGGTAGACTGCTTCTTCGCGACCATGCGGAAGCGATGCGCCTCCCTGGTGCGCCGTGTGCGGGGCAGCCCCAACAGCATCCTAGCTATGATAGCGAGCAGGCTTGACTGTCGCTATATGAGGTACTGTAGCACTACTTCTGCTGGAGTTGTGCATTAATCATTATGTTTTATAAATGTATGTACTAACATAGGTTAAGTCTTTTATAACTAACTAAAATGAGTCTTGTTACTTGAAATAAATAAATAACAAATAAATAAAATAATTAACTTTTGACATTCAAATTGTGTTTTCATAAAAGCGTACTATACCCGCTGCCGCTAATTATATAATTCGAGAACGGCCTACCTAACTACCAAACTAAATGTTTAGCCTTTGTTCGGACTATGTTGCATATGTTTTATGTAAAGTTTGCACAAAATCTGTTTGTCTGTTTGTCAAGTATGTCTACGTGTCAAGTGTACTGACAATCCTGACATGTCACTTGACAATCGGTGCTCAACAGGGTGCAGATCATTCTACTATATTGTCGACCTCCGTAGCCGAGAGGCAAGCATGCCGGACTTTGGCGTCGGGGCATCTCTGAGGTTCCGGATTCGATTCCCGGTCGGGTCAATATGGGAAACGAACTTTTCTATACATATTGTCTCGGGTCTAGGTGTTGTAGTATCGTCGTTGTTTCTGATTTCTGTAACACAAGTGCTTTAGCTACTTACCACAGAATCAGAGCAATGTTTATCATGTTGTCCAATATTTATTTATTTATTTTATCTGTCCAGCGGCTCTGTATTTATCATATTTTTTGTAACAAATGAATATGTTCGCAAAACTGAACCGCTAGTTGTCTATAGAAATCAAAAAGTGATTCCCACTGGTTCGGAACTTGATCGTAATTTACCCAACGGAGTCTTAATTACATGCAATTACAATCAGCAAAGATTAATTCCGCCATTTAAACAGATACAGCTCCGGACAAAGCCAATCCCGCAGAGCTCATCTCTAATTACAGACGTTCGATCGCCGCGCAGTTGCAAAGACTCCGGTTTATCCCGTATCCCGGATCAGCCCGGGATTTGAGATCGGATCGCTGCATTGCACCAGTTCGTTCGTATTTTACTCTGCAGAAACTGCTTTAGTTGTTAATGCTGAGTTGCATTTTAAGGTAGCGTGTTTTTTATTCCTTCCTTTTGCTATGTATAGATCATACTTTACGTCAAGACACAGTACTTTAACTACATTATTGTTAATACATTAACCATCCTACTGACCGGGACTCGAACGCGAGACCTTTCGCGCTTTACGTCATGCTCAGTGAACAGGTGCCACCTTTGGAGACTGGCCTGCTCTAGCTTAGTTCTCGAAAACTCACTAATCAAAATTAAGTTATATGACTGGTTCAAAGTGAGCTAAATATAGCAATAAGTTAACTAATCTACTGAGTTTCTTAGCGGTAGAAATAGGTTCCACTTTGCATTGTATTCAATGACAATTCAAAAGTGTTATAATTAACCTACTTTAAGAAGTATTTGACTTTGACTTATGCATACATCTAACGAATGTTCTTCCTATGTGGGGAATGAACCTATGCCCCTTAGTTCATTCAGGAGCCCCTGGTCCATTGTATTACCTGGCCATTCAAAATGAAGTAACATAATTAATTAATTTTGTGTAATGTTCAAAATGTACCTACCGGGATACCGTTTCCGTCTTAGCAATTTTCCGCTTATTTTATTAATTAAATACTTAATGGTTCAATGGTTTTCAATCACAGCTCACGTTTTTAATTAAAAATAGATCAAGAATGAGTCAGGTAAAGACAGACGGTTTCGTACTATAGTATAAGTAGATTGTGCAAATTTCCAGGTAAAATTGTAATTAAATTGAACGATGAATACTTTATTTTATTAATTTAAACTTTATTGCTCGTATTGAAAACTACAAAAGATAGACGCCTAGAGTCATTTTGTACCATTCAACTATAAATTTTGACGACCTCCGTGGCCGAGAGGCGAGCGTGCCGGACTTTAGCGTTGCGCCATCTCAGAGGTTCCGGGTTCGATCCCCGGTCGGGTCAATATGGGAAACGAACTTTTCTGTATTGTCTCGGATCTGGCTGTTGTGTTACCGTCGTTGTTTCTGATTTCTGTAACACAAGTGCTTTAGCTACTTACCACAGAATCAGAGCAATGTATGTGATGTAGTCCAAAAAAACAAAAAAATTGGCACTTGGCCCGTTTTTTCTTAACTACTCAACGTCTGATTCTCTTTACTCGTATATCCAGCATCATTAGTTCGTCGTATACACCTCAGTACCTTGTCATACCAAATATCCGTGTAACTAAGCAAGTCAGATAGACTGTGACTTAACGTGACAAGGTACAGAGTTGTTCACGAACTAAAGCTACTGACTGTACCAAAACAGATGGAGCTGAAGAAGTACTCTCAGACATAGTCATACAAACATATCGACAGACGAACATGCAAGCAGACAGTCGTAGGTAAAACAAAATACTACAAAATTAATATCTTTTTGTTCAGAAAAATCTTACGCTAATTTAAATTGATACTAAAGTATTTAAACTAGAAATAGCCTGCAATTTAAGGCAGCTTTAAGATGTGCAATTAATTTATAAATATTTGTTGAAGGTTATGGATTTAATGCTATGTACAATAAAAATAATAAATATGCAATCATAATAATGCCCTGATGAAAACGTAAAATAATCTCTTTGTTTTTCTTATTTAACTTTCGATATTGACTGCGAAGCCTTATCATTTTCACTGAACTTACAGGGGAGCGCAGAAGGCTCTCACTTCTATGATGATAAAGTAAATTGCTCCCATTGTTCTAATTTTCCATCTGGAACCCTAAAACTGGCTAATCAACGAATTTTCCACTTTCACACAATTTGTCGGCAAAAAGAACAATCTATTATTTTGCGTTCGCCAAAAAAGCATTTCCGATGTTTAGCCGAACGAAAATTTCGGAGCTACCTGAAAAACAGCCTTTTTCAGCGACAGGCTGTATGCAAATCAGGATAGGTTTGTTTGGGCCATCGCTCCTCAGTGCAGTCGCTGTTTCATTCAATGGTTTTTATTGGAAATAAAATATTTGGATATGTGTTATTGAAAACTGGCTTTTGTTTTTTTAACATAAAACGTTTTAAGCCAATATTTAACAGTAGCCCTAATTTGTATACAGAAAACGTAGACTTACCTACCTCACGATATCTAAAACGACACATAAACCAATTATAAATGATACTATCTAAATTTAACATTTCCGGCCGTTTGGCAATTAGAATAAAAATGTATTAACAAAATGCCAAACAGCCTCACATGCGAAGAAAACTTACCAGTTTATGTACAAAAACCATAAAAGATATTTTAATCAGCAAGATCTATTTATATCAATTTATAATCGATAAACATAGGTTGAATTACTTTGGCAAGAATAAACAAAATGACTATTTATGTTATGTACTAATTATATATGTTATGTAGCAAATTTGTTAATTTCATTAATCAAGTTAGAATCAACTTATTTATTATTATTGAAATCTGCTTGTCGTTTCAAATTGTCATGCCTATCAGGGTTTATAGTAAAATGTTTTCTACTACTCTCTAATTCACAATCATGATTGACAATATAACTATTGTCTAATGAAAAGCCCTATCACAAAAAAAGGGGTGTAATAAGTTTGACATCCATGTCTGTTTGTGTTTCTGTCTTTATTTATTAATAAATATATTTTGACAAGCAGCCCATCGCGTCTTCGCACTCGTGCCTCCCCGTTGCTTTTACATTCACAACGATTCTTCGCTCCTATTGGTCACAGCTATATAACATAGCCCTCTTCGATAAATGGACTATATAACACAAAAATAAAATAATAGACTTAATTATGCAACTTTATAATACTCAAACATGGAACGTCACAGAACTCCTTAGCTGAATAATAAATACTAAACATTCAGCTAAGAAGAGTTCCGCGACTAATAAATACCATAGTCAATGCAAAAAAGAAAAGTAAAACAGTGTAGCACAGATTAGTGGAGCAATCATTTGCTGAACGGCCCATTTCCGCGCTGCGACGTAGCGGCGCTCAGTAACTTCATTCGTCAGCCCTATTTGCCTCGTAGATGTTTACGTTTGGAACCAAAACTGTCTTCGATTAGATATTTATGACCTGTATCCGTATTCACATTTTATAAAGTTTTAAGTGAGGTAGGGCATAGCGATTTAACGCTCGAACTGGAGCAGCCCGACTGGTGAAATACCTCCACCTTACAGAAGACCGCAGCCAAATAACAATCACTTCTGTGTTGTTGTATATTTTATTTTATTTTGTTTTATTATTATGTTAATTGACCATGTACCTTTGTATGAATATTCTATTCTGGTGTTTAATTTAATGCTATTTATTATAATTATTTTTGTTGTAATCCATACTCACATTTTTACTGTTACCGCACCCATAAAACAACTATCTGCATGACCTAACGGTTGACTGGTAGAGAATGCTTCTAGCATTAAGTCCGCCTTTTGTACTTTTTATTTCGTGCAATAAAGTTTTTAAATAAATTAAATAAATAAATTGTGTTCCTGCGTGTGAGTAAGGTTTCCCGAGCTACTTTTCCTTTTTTTTTTAAGGGGGAGAAATGCTTTTTCGCACCATATCGCTACCGGGGAGACGGCAGCGACGTGTGTGGGACTCCCCCGCCCAGAAGTGGCGGGGACTACCCGAACTAAAAACTCCCCCCACGCTCTCATCGCCTTTAGTTGGCGCCATGGGAAAACGGTAAAACGGTAAAAACCACAATAGCCACGGCTCCAGGCGGAATGGTCTTTAGACCTCAACTTACCCCCCTGGATCGGGGGGGCCGGCGGAAACGGCCGAGCGTGCTAAGCCATTCCCGCCCTGCTGCGTAGGACCGTGCAAGGCCGTCCGGGGTGTCCCCACACCCGCCGCCGGCTGGTCCCCGCCAGGAGGCGCTAGGCGGGCAAACTGTCGCCTTGCACGCAGCCTCCTGTGTCTTCTGCATGCCGGAGCGGCAGGGTCCCTTTCGCGCTCCCTCTCCATGACCTCCTTCTGCGTACAAGCTACCACCTTACCTTAAGCACCTCATTACCACTTAACATCAGGTGGCATGAAGTGCAATATAAAAAAAGGTTAAAAAGTATACTCCCAAAAAAGAAAATGGCCGCCTCAGATGACAGTTAGCTTTTAATTCTCATTACGGTAACCAAACCACTTCAAATAAATTAATAAAAAAAAGTGTATGAAGAAAAACAAAATACTGTTCATGCAAATAAAAAAACACGTTTTAACTGGGTATTTTAAAGAAACAGAAAAATTTCATCTGCCCTTGCGACGCGGGGCACGAACCCACGACCTTCACGTATCGCGCGTGCTGCTCTTCCAACAGAGCTCAGTATGAAATAGTTTTTTTTTCTTTAAAATATTTAAAGTTCGCTAGTACGGCGTAAAGTACTATAAAAATAATAAAATCAATTTTAGTTCTTTCTCCGTGGGTCTTTTTTGGCAGTTGGGTAAATAATTTAGGTAAGTACCTATCACTTTACCCTATTATTTTTAAGGATATCCCGCTTTACCGAAAAACATTTCCCCGAATCATTAAACTTTGTAAGATTCGGCGAAATGTTGTTCGGTTAAGCGTAGCGTCGGTTAAATATAATTCGGTAAAGTGACATGTAACCAGATTGGTTATTTAATTATTCTTTTCATCTCTTTAGACCATTCAAAAAAAATATTAGTTAGACCATCGCAACTTATAATAACTATTAACTTACACCACACACATTCCAGGTAATCTATAAAATAATAGAACTTGATTAAAAACGGAGACACAATAAAAGGATAGAAACATAAAAAGCTACTAGGTAATCAAAAAAGGTGAATTCAGCAAGATTAATTTGTGATCTCTATAAATAGTGGTTTTATTAGTGTTTTCGGGCAAATTTATTCCAGCGCCAATCGCCCTACCCTGAAAAAAAAAACAAGCTTTTGTTGGCCCAGTCTGTAAAAGTACATAAGTCGTAGTACACAAGCGTCTGAGTATACGAATTTCATTGGACATAACTGAATTTAAATTTTGACACGTTTAACTTCGGGTAGGTACGAGTACATTGCTATGTAAAATGTGCTCATCTTAGTACGACAATGCTCTTGTTCAATGTTCTCAGCTATCAAAGGAACGAATGCGTAACTAATGAATTCTCTCTACCGTTACATTCCTCAGAACCTACTTGTGTCTATATGTATGTACATACTACTAAAATTCTGTTGGTTTATCAAATCATGGCTAGAGATAAACATACTATGTAAGATGATAATAATTATACTTAAGATGCGAGGTTGAAATAGGGAACATTTTAATATTTTTAAGTAGATTTTCTAGCGGAAGTTGTTAAACAAATTAAGAATTTGAAAGTTTTTTGAAATATCACAAAGTTTGTATGTTTGAACTCTTTTTTTTTTATTTTTTCTGATTTAATTAAAAAATATATATTTGTGTTGGATTGTTCATAGTCCGCGTGTGTGATATAAGAGGACTTAATATAATCGAATATGATAGATAAGGATGAAATAGGATAAAATTAAATTGGCTGGACCGCTGGAGCAATAGCTATAGTTAGAGCTCCTTGCTGAATAAAGTTTGAGCAAGAGTCGTAGGTTCGATCACTGCCTAGAACGAACCTTCGTGGGATAAATAGTTCTGTTTGTTCTGTGGACCTCAAATGACGTGTACACCCGGGAAATTAAATTACCTGCGTTTTGATTAGATTCGATGTTATTATTTCTTTCGCTGACCACAGTACAGCAGCTCATTTCGCCATCCTTAACCCATAAAATTACACTTAATTCGTTTCCAATTATGCAAATGAGCCCACCCCATAGGCTAAGGCCCGGGTTCAGCAAAACATCAGCAAACAAAGCTAAATATCGGTAATCAAAATATTAGCGCTAATTAATTATGTAAACGAAGTTCCCTTTGGCGTCCTACGACGGTCGTTTCTTACCTCGTTGGCGATGGAATGTCGCCTCTAAATGTTGTGAATAGGGTTCAGTATTGTTTGGAAGGGAAGCGATGGATTCTCTTTGAACCCGGGCCGTATCGAGTTGTTCGGAAACGCCTGAGTAGTGACAAATCACGTTTCACAACACGTTTGCTGGTCAGGACGACAACGTAGTACTTGTCTTATGATAGGATTATTTCTGATTTCTTTATCAGCATTGTATAAACAGTTAGGTCTCTGTAAACACTTGACATTGTCGGAATCACTACGTTGTCTCTATATGCGGGATAGAATCTATATATAAAAAGAAAAAAAAAATAAACAGTAGCTGAGTTGTGTTGTTGAAGATATTTCTGGTAGGATGTATTAATTCTGTAAGGAACGTATGTTCTTTACTAAAAGTGGAAGTACTTCCACCGAGCTAGGTGTTATCTGCTCGGGGACCAAGGCCCAACTACCATTCTTGGTTTGTTGTATATATACTTAGTGGCGTCGAAAACTCTGATATCGCGATGTAGGATATCGATGTCACGCATTACGTATGGAGCGTTGTTTATTACGCCAATTCTGCTGACGCTGTATTTGTGTCGACTTGTAGGTAATGTCGTAGGTCGGCACAGTACTCCCCCCCTTTGGAGTCCAAGCACGTGCCCGATGCGTGTAGTATGCAGGGAGGCAGCTGTTGCTACGCCGGTGTGGACCAATGACTCGGTCGTAGGGCTGCGATGGCCTGCTTCATTACACGGGCCCGGAACCAGGTGGCTTTGTCAGCTGAGGTGGTCCGGTGCTCTTGTCGTGGCTAAGCTGGCTGTTGAGGGTATGGAGACATTGCCTGATGCTAAGGCTCCTTTCTTCTAAGGCTGCTGGTGTTCAGCTCAGTCGGGGTCACCAAGGTAAGGAACGTATGTTCTTTACTAAAAGTGGAAGTACTTCCGCCAAGCTAGGTGTTATCTGCTCGGGGACCAAGGCCCAACTACCATTCTTGGTTTGTCGTATATATACTTAGTGGCGACGAAAACTCTGATATCGAGATGTAGGATATCGATGTCACGCATTACGTATGGAGCGTTGTTTACTACGCCAATTCTGCTGACGCTGTATTTGTGTCGACTTGTAGGTAATGTCGTAGGTCGGCACAATTCAATTTAGGGATATTTTTGGGCTATATTACGTATCAAGTGTTAATGTGTTACCAACTTTTTCTACCTTTTTAGAAATTTAATAACATGAAAATAGTCAGTGGATATAAGTTAATAGTTACAATATAGGTGGCAGCAATGCAGGTAGGCTGTACGGTTCAACGAGTTGGAAATATTTAGCTTATTGGAAAATTAATTTGGTGTAATTTGGTAATAAAACATTTCGTACATAAATTTCATTGTAAACTGTTAAGTTGAACTTGTTTGGTAAAACGATGTATTGTAACGAGGAACTTAATCAATAATGTTGTTGTACTACCTTTCTTTAAAATATCTCATAATATCAGATAATTTTCTATATGAAAAAATAGGAAAACTAACGTTAATAACTAGCGGTTAGACATTAAACTTTTTTATATGACTTAAAAATCTACATTTAACTAGCAGCATATTGCAGCTTCGCATACGTAACTATCTATTTATTTATTTATTTAATAGGTACACCAACAGAACATATACATAACATTTTAGGGGCATGTGATACAGAGGTAAGTTCTAGTAGGTAGGCTCCAATAAGAGGAGTACACAGCATTTGAAATAGGAGCAACACAGAATTAGATAAAAAAAAATTGAATCAATGAAAGTGAATTGGCTACTGGACAGTGTAAATAATAAAATATGAAAAGTGTTAGATATGTTAGCTTATTAGTAAAGTAATAATTTTACATTTAAATTTTTTAATTAAAAGCATAGTTAGTATTTTATTTATGCAAAATAAATTTTACTTTTTTTATCTGTGGAACAAAAGAACCGAAACGGAAACCACCATTGCAATTCGGAAATGATAGCTGTCGGCGAAAATTATTTATTTTAATGTGGCGAAACAATGATTATTTTACCGATTAAATTGAATTATTGACTCTCTAATCGTATTAAGAATTTATTGAAACATTTCCCGATTATCTAAATTAGTCGTTCCTATGCGTATCGGTTCGTTGTTTAGGACGTTGACGTCATAATTGCAACAGTGACGTGCCTTGGCGTTTGCGCGCGCTTTTTAAATGTGTTATACAAAATCTTATTTTTCTCTGGTTATTTAAGTTTTTTCCAGATAAATCGAATTGCTTGGGATATAAAATGAACGGGCGCACATTTTACAATACTTTTTCAAAAACTGTCAAGTAGCCAATTATCCTAATGTTTTTTTCTTACAGATCTTATTTTGATAGTTACAAACAAAACCATTACAAATCCCATTTGGTGCCGTCGATCTGAAGTTTGTTCTGTAGTTACGATTTATTGTTATTTTTACTGATGATAATTTTTTTTAAAGTGACCACAATTTTTTTTTAATTATGGACTCTATCCCGCGTTTAAATACAGTGATTCCGGCAATGACAAGTGTTTAGAGAGACACGTCGCAAAAGAAGACTGCGCGGTGATTTGAGCTATTGGTTCCTGAGGTCTTCATTAAGAACCTAAAAAAACACGAACAACACATTAAAGACGACACAACATTTATGGAGGGAAGACGAAATCATAGTCTAATATCATACATACTAATATAGTTACATACATATTTAATATATTTAGAAGAAGAAAGAGTTAAGATAAAGTTAAGGTTAAGAAAGAGGGCGGGGAACTTCGGAGGGAATAATATAGAGAGATAGAGGATACTTTTGACAGCTAAAAAATATGTGGTCTGGGGTACCCTCCATAGAAGGACTTCATAAACATCAAACACACCTTTTATATTTTATAGTACTTTACGTTGCACTAGCGAACTTTAAATATTTTAAAGAAACAGAAAAAATCTCCCCTTGCGGTGCGGGATAACTTGCGGTTAGCTCAGTTGGAAGAGAAGAAAAAGTAACAAAGATACAACCGCCTGGCGCCGTGGCTGATGTGGTTTCCACCGTTTTTCCCATGGCGTCAACCAAAGGCGATGAGAGCGTGGGGGGGGGGTTTAGTTCGGGTAGTCCCTGCCCCTTCTGGGCGGGGGAGTCCCACACACGCCGCTGTCGTCCTCACGTCAACGGTACGGTGCGCAAATGCATTCTCCCCCCTCAAAAAAAAAAAGTACAAAGATACAGACATCCATTAATCCAAAATCCAGATTTCTTACAAACTTTCGCGTTTATTTGGGGGTAAAAGTATCCTAAATATTTATCTAATATGTTATTTCTCTTTCTACCATATTTCATCCAAATATATTGAGTTCTTCAGTAGTGAGTGTAACAGACATATATCCAGACTTCCAGACATTCATACACCTAAACATCCCGACACAAAAACAAAAAATCGTCAAACTTTGGAATATGTACCGACTTTATGTCGTGTGCATAAGAACTAATATTGAACTGCAAGTTTTTAACTTGATGTGCTATCACCGTGCTTCACGAACATCTAACTTACTTACTTCACACATAGAGCACTGAATTATTTTTATTTAACCCTAAAATGATCTGTTCTTCATATATTTTACCACTTTCTCCATATGTTCAGTGGCGTCTCTGCGAGTCGCAGGAGCTGCTCGGCAATATGGCGGTCTAATTCAGTCAGACGACGCTTCGGCCGGCTTATTTCACTCGAGCATGACACCTTTGCCCGCTGGCTTGCCGACTGAATGACCACAGGTTACCTAATGTTGTTGTTGAACTTTATTATACCGCAACTTCAGGAGCGTTTTTTGGGATAAATCGTATCTTACATGTTAATTTGGCATCTTATCTATCATTAGAAAAAAGGTAAATGTAGTTTTTACGTGAAAGAGTAACAAACGGTGGCGCTATGTGGCAGGTCGTTACATTCCCTTCAATATGATTGAGTGAAGCGATGGCTGGCACATACGTCATGCTTGTGAACAGGTGCCAGCTTACCCCTCGAAAGTGAACTTATGAATATGACTTGGGTGAGCTAGTATATGTATATATATATATATACATATATATATATATATATATATATATATATATATATATATATATATATATATATATATATATATATATATATATATATATATATATATATATATATATATATATATATATATATATATATATACGTGTTTACGGTTTAAGTAAATAAATGTATGAAATCAAATTAAAAACCAACAAATGCTAATTTTAATTAAATACTTGGATAAAGGATACAAGTTCAAGTTTAGTTAAGAGAAAGAAATAATGATATTACTATTAGGTCTTATGCGCAAGACATAAGGGCGGTGATAAGTCCAAAGTGTGACTTGCTTTTGTATAAGCAATGTATCCATTCGCTAGTTACCAACGTGCGACAGATTCCCTGGCGTTAACAGTTTCACGCTCAGTCTATTTGAACTGGCGGCGACACGCTGCGTTTGGTTCCGTCGGCAAGATAGTTTGCTTCACTGACTTATTCACGCCAATACCTATGAAAACTGCAAGCAAGGTTACTGTTGTAGATAACAAATATATCGTGAAAATATCGGAACCTATGCACCAAAATATATGGACAAGTATTTTTTAGCCAACTCAGATTAGAAACTTAAGTTTTATTTATTAAGTTACAGACTCATGATTCCACAGGAAAACTATGTAAATAGTTTTGTGGGAATACTGTAAGTTACTGTAAACAATTTGTTTCGGAGCGAAAATGAACTCAGAGTAGTTTTAGTAAATATAATAACAGAAAATAATACAAATACAAACTGAAGAGAAAGACATTTTACCAGAACAGAAAGAACAAAAGCAAAGACAGATTCAACGTATTATAATAAAAACTATAAAAGGCAAAGGACAAAGGAGTCCGTAACACTATTATAGAATAGAATAGAAGGAATAGATTGTTTGTTTAATAAATAAATAAAGAATGATTCCAATACGTACATATATTTTAGTATTTATTAATAAAAAGCTGAACATAATAAAATATTTAAAATCTCTAAACGTAAGACGTAAATTAACATAATACAATTAATTCATCTTCCATTCATTCATGAAACGGAAACTACGGAAATCAGAAAATTTCCGAGCTTTGCTTTCACTCGCTTTTCATCTAATCCAATAAAAGTGTTCGTTCATCAGGCTTGTTCTTCAACCACTTTACACATCTGTGGCAGTTAACTACTCCCAAATAAGAGAAGTAATAAACCGACAAGGCAGTGAATGACCAACAGCATCAAGTGTAAGCAACGAGTGTCCAAAACCGTAAAGTTTATGAAGACTAAAATAACTTTGGATCCAAAAATGTAATGCAATTTAGCGTCCAAACTCATTCCAAGTCACGTACGGTGACGTCCCTTAGTCTGCATAAAGCCAGGCCTAGTTCCGAGACAGAGCCGGAGTTAGGGCGGGGCCGTGTCGCAATACGACGAATGCATTCAATTTGAAGTAAATATATTCAGTCACTCAGGCTTCAGGCTAAAGGGTTCCTTAAAGTAGAGTTAAGCCTGAAGCCTGAGTGTGGATGTGGATTTAGCAACTGTCGAATTCTATATTTTTTTAGCAATTTGACCACTATCAACTGGACTGTTACTTTTAAAGTTAAAATGGTGCAACTGGGCCTTAACGAATATTATAAAGATACGGTAGTTACTACACCAATCGATAAATCAGACGATCAATATCACCGGATTCATCGGTAAGTAATCGATCAACACAAAGTAATCAATCTCGGTAGGATTAGGTTCCGAACCGGCTGTAGCTTCAATTTTGGTTTGTATTCACTTTGAAGATGCATAATTTGTTAAGCAATTATGTTTGTATTAGATAGTATATTTATTAAGAAAATTTTTAGCGTATATAACATCCCACTGCAAATATCAGAAGTGAAGAATCAGTAGTAAACGTGAAAAAAAACGTGATGGCACCCGTGCTAAGCCACGGTGGGTCCTGGTGTATGATAAAGAAATAAATGAATAACGAACGGATATTAATAAAATAGTTATTTCTCCAGCGTAGGCTCTCATTTTTTAAATCATAACCAGATTCGTGAATACTGTATCACAAATTGGGCCCCACGAGACCCTAAGTCAGTCCCTCGACAGAATCTCTACGTGTCTCAAAAACTGCCTTATAACTTTCGCCCCAGTTATTTGTATAGCAAGTTTGCTCGGGCTTGGACCCTTCCTGATCACATGGAACCTCATTGAATATTATTCTTGGAAAATAACTTCCTGCCCGAGAGTGGTTTTGGCAGGAATACCTAAACGTTGACACATTTTGACGGGTGCTAGGGGCCTACTCCTATAAACAAAATATGTCGGATCCGACAACGGATGGCAATTATTAATCCTCATAATCATAAAGAAATCACTTCGAATGCAAATTAAGCGTTTTCAAAAAACAAAATATTATTTATGCAAATCAAAAACCACGTCTTTATTCCTAAACTTTTGAATAATCTTCAAAAACGAAACCTTTCGTTTGTTCGTTTCGTTGTTGAGAGTACCCCCCCTAATCCGGAAATTATCGCAGATCTTAGAGGTCACTAGGACTATTGCGGCAGTACTGACCTTGCCGACTCTGTGCTGGCTAGTAGGGTCTAGACCATTGATTTATAGCTTCCTTATTATAAAAGACTAGATTACGATATGAATTTGGGCAACGACAGGAGTGTAACAGAACGTACTTGACCAGGCGATGGACAGCGAGCGTTTGTAAATAGATTAAGTTAGCTAGTGCAACATGAATAAATATCTTATAACGGTATTCAATAACTAAATTTATTCTTTCTCTGTATCATATTTATTTAAGTATACATTGTGATGCCACCGTTAATTATGGTATCGAAAAGGTGATGCTGATATGATATTTTTATTGATTTATCAAAATTACTTTTAGTTCCCAGTATAATATGTGCATTTTACATAATTAACCAAGTTTTAAATTAAAATAAATACGTGTAACTTAATCCAGGAACTCTCAGCCATTCACCATCTAACAGCAAATATAAAATCTGCAACTGTTACAGAACTCAGTAATAGTTTTTAAACCTTAATTGCGAAACTCGCGCAAACGGAACCATGAAAATTTAACAGCGAATAAAAGAATAATATTGAATTTAACCAACTACCCGAAGTTTTGGTACGAGCTATAATTTCAAGCGCTACTTTACTCTGGGACTCTAATAACTGACTTCCTAAGACAATGTTTCTCAAACTCAATATTGAAAGCCCCGACACCACAGGAACTATCAGATTGTGCAACATGGTTTAAAAAGTCCTAGATGTCTGCATCTTGACTCTGACTTTATAGCTTTAAGTTAAGGTTCATTTAATCCGATCATTTGTATATTATTTTTAGAGTATTGCATTTTTTGCTCTAATAATTATTTGGAAGATTAAACCAATTCAAATGTAAAGTTTTGTTCTTTTTATATTACAAACATTATCAATTAACATACATAAGGAGATAAGGAGCGTGAAAAAACATCTTGCGGGCCAGTATGGCGATGCTAACGGATAGGATATTTCGGTGTCAAATCCGGTCATCGCGATGTGGGTTCCTCTCTTGCTTACCAACAGGCTGGGAGGAGCCAATATACTGCGCTACTATAAAAAAAACAATTTAATTATGTTCTGCAAATTTCTGTTATTATCAAAAAATTCACCCACTCTAGGTAGGTACATATTCCAACAATATAGTGTAATCGTCTTAAAGTTATGCGCTTACATAAATTTTGCAGATCTATTTTATTTCTACAGAAGATGTAGAGATGGTTAATTTTTAACGGTCGGACCGTTTTTTTTTTAATTAATTGATCAATGTTAATTATTTTTTGTTAAGTTTGTGTCAGGAAATGGCATACAAAAAAAAAATTGGGCATTTATCGGGATTGGACACGTAAAGCTGTAGTGGGCTGCAAGTTATTTTCTAATTATTCAGTAATTTCTAACCTTAAAACTAATAATATGATTATTATTACTGCTGGGTAATGTGAACCAGTTTAAGAAACGTTGCCTTTAAGTTACCAATTCTTTTAAAATACAGTTTCATTTTGGCTTAGTCGCAATGAAATTTTCAAAGCAGCATTAGCCTGAACTTATCCCGTAAAATGTGGTGATTGTGATAAGCACCTCCATTTTTAAGTTCGATGTGATAATTTTACTATAAATAAGTAAAATGTAAGATAATTTTACTATATATAAGTAAAATATAAATTTTATTTCATATAAGTAAAATGTAAGTTAAGGAAAGTGACAGTTTACTGTCACCAATTCAAGTAATGGTAAATGAGTGTTCAATTTTGTGATACTAATAAGAAAGAAAGAAAGAAACATTTATTTAGTGACATGACATAACAATTATAGACGCAACTTTATGTCACTAAAAAGGTAACTTCCCAGCATTTGTGGAGCTATCCGAGTGACACTCCGACGCTGGTCTTCCGTATAAGCCTTTCGAGTGGTGAGCAGTTCTGCACGCAGCGACAGTAACAAAAATAAAAAAAAGGTAAACAAATAGCTGATGATGGAATAAATTCCCAGTTGAAAATTAATTAATAATTTACAGATATGTCGTTTTGATATGGCTTCCTGTCTGGGTGTTAGTACCCTCCGCTGTTCCTGATATCTGTAATACACGTGCTTTAGCTACATACAACATAATCAAAGCAATGTGTGTGACGATTTATAAAAAAAAAGTGTAGGTAGTAATCAATAAAAGGACATTTTCTGTTGGTAAATTGATACTTTATCTATGTTATATTTAGGTTACTCAGGTCATTACTGGCAGGGCTACGGTCTACATACTGCCCAGGGTGCCTCTATTGTGCTCATGATGAATCGCCTCATATCCACTGCGATAGCTGGTCACTTACCTACGGGACACTTTATATCTAAATCGTTGTGAGGTAGTTTATTATCGCTCATAGATTTATGTCTTATCGATTTATTTAACGATCGGCTAGTAGTTGAGGTATTTATGACGACCACCGTAGCCGAGAGGCGAGTGGGTTGGATTTTGGCGTCGCGCCATCTCTGAGGTTCCAGTTTCGATCCCCGGTCGGGTCAATATGGGAAACGAACTTTTCTATATTGTCTCAGCTCTGGGTGTGGTACCGTCGTCGCTGTAGCACAAGTGTTTAAGCTACTTAAACACTACCACAGAATCACAATTAGAGCAATATATGTGATGTTATCCAATATTTATTATAGGTAAAAAAGTAAGCTGTGATCTGGGTTGTTAACTGTCGGGCCGAGCTAAATACCTTTCGGGTGTGAGAACCAAGCCGCAGTAAGCAGGCGTGGTGATGAATTCACTATTTTCTAGTGATGATGATTTTTACAAAATAATTTATGAATCGTCAGATTAGGTTCTAGCATCGCCTTATAATTTTTATCGATCTTTTGGGGGACTGTAGAAAGTTCTCACCCTTATATTATACATTTACCAATCCAATGGATCATGGAGTAATTTTTGTTAATTAATTCCCCTATTTCCCCATTCCATTTCCACAATCGTTCAGGCAGGCGCGCCAAAAAGTATAAAGATTAACTGAAGACCAAAAGGAAGGGAATTTAAATTTTTAAAAGTTGCGTTGATCCTGCTAGTCCGTTTCGCCTTTGTTGCCCCTCCTAATTGCGCCTACAGAGCGGGAAGGCGGGAATTATTGAAAAAGTTCCCATTACCCGGCCCGTTTTGTTTTCACTGGGTCCCTGTCGACAACTTGTTCGATACAATGGCTGCTGGGCTGATTAGGAAGTTCTAATGGCGAGAGTGCGAAGTTGTCTTTTGTTTCGTTCAAAATGGAAGTTTGTTGTGAGTAGTTGGTACTCGTCGGGGCCGAAAAATTAGGTTATTTAATGTATTCAATTGAAATACATAGAGTGGCTAAACCTGTTGGCTACGGTCGGTGTAGTTTAGCGGACTTCCCGTTGCGCCCCCATTTAGGCGATGGGATGTGCAAGGGGGTTTAGTGGGAAGTCTCCGCTCTTCTCGGAGCGAGCGAGTGTCAAACGGCGATGTTCTACCCAAACTACGAAATAGTGCATCAAGGAATTTCTCCCCTAAAAAATACCTTTTAGACACGTGCTATTTTCTAACTCACAAAATCTAAAGCGTTCTCTAGTTTTGACGTTTTTTTATGCCAGCACATCTGCAAAGTTGGAAAGGGTGATTATGGAAACGTACGAAAAGGCAAAGGTGATTAAAAATAGTTATAAGTATAGTTTAAATACTTTAGTAGTTGCGGTCCGGTTTAGTGGTTCACCTTTTTGCCGGCTCAGTGATGGCTCTGCTGGTTAAGACAGCCTGGACAAAAGTTATGTTTGTATATATTGGAGATAATTAAAAGATTTTTAGCCTTTGAAACGAGCTTAAACTGAATCATTGGCTTCCATGGATCTTTTCAAAGCTGTAAAGCATCTGTTTTCTATTGCGAAAAAATGTGATTTTTACCCAAAACTTGTTGTAAAAGTCTTCACTATAGGTCTTTAGTAGTAATCTTATATATATCCCTACTAATAATATTATAAATGCGAAAGTAACTCTGTCTGTCTGTCTGTTACGCTTGAACCTCTCAACCGATTTTGATGAAATTTGGCATAGGTATACGTTGAACCTCAAGAATGGACATAGGCTACTTTTTTTTTTAAAGTAAGGGGGGGGGGGGGTAATGCCACCTTTTAAAGTTTATATGGGAAAAATTTATTTTTTAAGTTAGAGATGATAGTTGGCACAAATATAGCTCTATTAAAATATAGACTACTTTTTGTTTCGAATATTAGGGGAGATAGGGATGAAAGGATGTGGTCCACGCGAACGAAGTCCCGCGACTTATATATAAAAGAAAAACGTGTTAGTTACACTATTTATAACTCAAGGATGGCTGAACCGAATTGGCTAAAAATTAGTGGGGAGGTAGTTTAGAACCTGGAGAAGGACATAAGATACTTTTTTATAAAGAGTGTGATCTAATGACGCCCCCAGTTAGTATCCATCGTCTGGTGCTCATAGTACAAGGGAAAACCTTAGTTTGAGACCAAGTGATTGGTGTGATTGTCTGGCGCATTTTATTTTATTTTTCTTTATATATTTTTTTTAAGTCTGCTCATTTATTGCCTCTAAGGCGAAACGAAGTTCACTGGGTTAGCTGTTATGTATAGATGCATATCATTGTACAGAAAATTCCAATTTAATTGGTATCTACATTGCACCCATGCGAAGCTAACGTATCACTAGTTTAACATAAAAAATTGTTGTTGTCAGTTTGTATGCAAATGTGAGAACTGTTTGGCTCCCTCCGTGAATTCAGTGGGTATTAATAGTGTTATACCAGTGGGGCAGCTTCAGGTCGTATTAGGCGCCCGTGCAAACATGCCGAGGCGTGTAATTGGTCCCGTAGAGGTGTCAATAGGAGTGTGATGGCGGGCTCGGGAGCTGAGTCAAACACTTAGTTTAGTTGCTTATGACGAACAGTCCTTTATTATAGATTGACACTGTTTATATATTGTGTGCACGTACATATGTGAGAGTAGTTAGTCATACACTACACCTCCCCTTTATTGAGAAAAAAAAACAATAATAGTTTTTTTTTTTTGGTAACAAAATCTTACAAGGTTTTTTTTTTGTACACAAAAGTTTGATAACTAAACAATATCAAATTTTTAAATAAGATAATCCAATTCAATTCTAAATACAAAGTTCAATCATAATTTTGGTTGTTTCAATGTATACGAAATATATTTAAGAACATTTAACCTTAAAAACAAAATATTTTAGAAGCCAATCTCTATTAAAAAAAAATGTGTTTAATTAATGTACTAAGTTTGATTAGTATTAAAAAATTAGTCAAGTACCTAAACAAAATGATAAATGTGTCATATCAGAAAACAGTAAGTATGTACTTTTATGGTTTATTTTTAACTTTTATTTTCAACACAACTGTTGTTGTTATCAAAAAACTATTTATACATAATCAACTAAAAAAAATACAATAATATAAAACTTTATAGGATTACATTTCTATAGTAATTAATAAGATAAAAGAGCAGAGTAGACAAGTCGCAGAAAAAGTATTTAATTATAACTTTCCAGTAACTATTTGTACAGTATTATAGAAAATTATTGTCCTTTTCGTTTTTACTTAAATCATATTTTTATTTCTCCTTATTATATTCATCATTGTCATATCCAAGTAAATTATAATTCCATAACACGTATCATCCACTGTTCCTATTAGTAGTCTTTTTACTCGTATTAACTTTACGTTTTACGTCGTTTCATAACTTTTACCCTATTCTTCTTAAAACTCTTTGGGGTTTTTTTTCACACATGGGCCTGCAGGTCCCTTTTTATAATATTCATTATAATATCTTATATTCATCTTTATTTCTCCTATTTACCTCATTAATAACATTTATTAAGGTTATTTACAACCTAATTAATAGAAGGGATTAGTTTTAAGATGTGTCATCTCCAACTATTTTCACAGAGAGAAGCTCGTCTACACTATGATCAAATGAAGGATCTGTACCCTATCTAGTCTGTACCTACCTCATATTTTTTATAGTAGTTATCTATCTACTTTAATTACATCGGTTCGCCTTTTAAGATATTTCAGATCTCCAACTGTTTTCACAGAGAAAGCTTTGTTTACACCATGATCAAACTGAAGGATTCGACACCGTGTTTATTGTAATGAGCACATACGAGTAGCTCACTCATTTCCAACTCACATACAGAGTCTCAATAACACCACATAAAGGTTTTCGTAATAATACCTTATCCCTAAAATTCACTCTACAACAAACTTCATACACTTATCTTCAAACATAATTATTCTAACAAATAATAATGCCTACTCATGGGTGATCAGTCCAATGGTATGAAAAAATATTTTTAGTACAATTTTTCACATCAAATTCATTACAAAAACTATCTATTCATTTAAATATAACGCATTCAATTTCAATCAATTAATATAACAATTTAAATCTATTTCCGGAATGTAACTAGTTGTACTCTAATGGTACAAAAGATATTTAATACAATCCTACCAGCTGACAAATTATTACTACGTTTCTTATTCTGTTCTTTCCTATTTTAAGTCATAATCTTGTATTTATTCATAATCCTTTGTTTATCGTAAATATTTGGTAGCAATTTTTATTAATTAAAGAGAAATAAAATTGATAGGTATCTGCTATCCTTTAAAAATAATCTAACGTTTTCCCTAAATCTATCAAATTCAAACATATTTATTAAGTATTCAATGTAAGATGTTCATTTGCGCTTTTAATATTGGATAACAATGTATAAAAAAGTTAAAAGAATATCAAATTTAATTTAAACGAACTGTAATTAAAAAGAAAGATAGCCATAGCGACGTTACAATACTTCTGCATCAGCAGTTTGCGCTTTGTATTCTGTAACAAGATGCGCTGCATAACTTTGAGTATGTGTCATTATTATCGCGAGATTCATGCGGTCAAATATGGAAAGAAACCTAAGATCGTATCTACTAATTTATTATTGTACCAATAACTGTACCAAGACAATTTAAAATTAATTTAATGTTGAAAAAAAAACTTTTTCGACATTTATCTAGCCATTAAATCATTTCGGCAATTAAGTATCTATTATCTACTGCAGCATTGCAAAAATATAAGAAAAACAATGCTATTTATTATTCGAGTTTAATTACTATAATTTTAAACCTGTAATTTGAGTTTGTAATTATTTTAATTTAATGAAAGTCGGTAAACGTTTTATTACTAAATGTACGTAAAATTTCAAAAATGCTATTTTTATATTATACAAAAAGTTTACGTTACGTTACCCAAATACTTCATAATTAAAAAGAAATTCCAATACACTGGCACTGTATAAAACGATTAATACCTTACTAACTTTACTGACATCTTTATTATATTTTTTTAAAACAATGTTAGGTATTTAAACCTAACCAACTTTCTTTTTGCATATGAAAAATTGAAATTCTAACAACCGAATATTTCTAAACTTTACGTACGTTCTAGAAATAAAAATACTTGTCTACTCGCGTCTGTTTAAGATATTATATCTACTCTTTACCTAAATACAAAATAAATACAATGAAACTAATACGGAAGGTGAGGAACGAAAATTTGAAACGAGATAAAATTAGTAACTTAATTGATATTAAATTTGAAAAAGGATATTGTTATCTTCATCGATGTTCTTGCTCTGCGCATTTGACTATCGGCTTCACCATCCTTCCATCTTAGACTCGTACTACTCCCGGCGCGGTTCTTCTGGCATCCTATCTGACTGCTACAACACCCGGCACCCAGCTTATGGTGTCTTTCATCACCCGGCACCTTGCTTTCACCAACAATCTTGACGACTTTTATATTTTAGCAACCTGATAGCTGGTTCACGTGATCTTCTTATCCATTTTTCTTATTATGCAGATTATTTAATAATATTGTTTTGTTTTCGAATTCCATATTTCATTATGTATTAGCTTAAATATTTTATTGTTTAGGTATTTAATATATTTATATTTATTTATATTTTTATATTAATATTTGTAATTTTCGCGAGAGCCCCGGCCGGCTGCCGCGAGGCAGCACTGGCAGGGTCGCCATGTGATGGCGGGCTCGGGAGCTGAGTCAAACACTTAGTTTAGTTGCTTATGACGAACAGTCCTTTATTATAGATTGACACTGTTTATATATTGTGTGCACGTACATATGTGAGAGTAGTTAGTCATACACTACAGGAGAGTTTGCTACTGTACGTTGCTGCAATTATCTAAGCATTAACTTTAAAATAAGTTACAAGGCCGTTTGGTACCTAATTGCCGATAGGATACTACGGTATCCGTTGTCATCGCGATGTGGGTTCCTCTCTTGCTAACCATCATGTTGGGAGGAGCCAATGTACTGTGCTACTATAAAAAAAAGAATTAGTGTCGTAAACACACTCTAGTAAACTATGATGCACTGTATCATCGTTAATTTTACTATATTTGTAGAAGAAAATAAAATGTTTTAATTGTGTTTTAAAATCTAATTGACGGGCTAAATATCATCATTCTTTTTTTACCTGTAATTGTCCTCCATTGTAGGTGATCATATTTACTTTTACCTCTTTTTTTCTCATAACGTAATAGGAATTTTGTTTACGTTGAAAATTTCCAGAATTTTGTCTGACTGTATCTTTGCGTACATTTTTTTAATTGTGCAAATTAAATGACCAAGTCTTGTTTATTTGGCACTAAATTCAGTTGGTGGCCGAAAACTCTAGTGGGGGTGATTTAAAGACCGTCCGGCCCCTTTAATTAAGGAGTGCATTGCGCGGAGGACAAAAGCACTAATGCAGGCTATTATACTTTTGCGCCTGGAGCTGGGACACTGCCGGTATTTAGACCTGTATCTAAATCTTCTGAAGTTTTTATGACTCACAATTCTATGGCAAACTATTTTGGTATATTTTCGGGTGAACGACATTTTTTTATTTATTTCAACAGTGTGCATGCAGACTCACAGTGTTCTCAAAACGCCAGTATGCTAGTTACAAAATACGGCAAAGAACACATTACAGTGAAGGAAAAAAAGTATGTCATATACATCACACAATATTTACAAAAGTCAATAGATTATAGAGGTCAAACTATTTAGGAAAATATTCGATTGCCCAGAACTGTCAGCAAATAACTGAGACTCATGGTCATGAGCGAGCATATCCCCGAGCAGGTGTATAGCACGAGTGGTGGGTACCGGGACTACCGGGGCCGTCGGCGGCGGCAGCAGCAGGCCCTACCCCCTCCTCATCCCAGCACAGACGTCTGGGAGCCCATAGGCCATTAAACAATAGGGCACACTTTCATGCAGATAGTTTTTTGTTTTTTCAAACCAGAGACTAACGGGTTGATACAGCAGAAAAATTCGTCACCTATAATAACTTGAGGTTAGCACAGTTGAAAAAGCAGCACGCGCGATACGTGAAGGTCGTGAGTTCGAGTCCCGCACCGCAAGAGGAGATGAAATTTGTCTGTTTCTTTAACGTATTTAAAATAGTTTTTTGTTTGCCGTACTGCGTGGATTAGCTCAGCTTTTTAGTGACAGTGCAAAATTCCTGTTCACATACGCATCTGTGACATATCGAAATATCGATGGAACTGGCGAACGGGGATTAGTGCAGCCATTATCTAATTGAAAACCGGTCGCTTGTGAATATTTATAGATAACACCCGCTACACTGATTCGTGTCCGCGCGTACCAGCGATACGTTTGTTTGAATCGGTGTAATCATTATTTCATAGGTCCATACGCCTGTCATAGTTTTGGGTGGCAGCCAATATTTCAATACATGGTTAGGTGAGTGAAATAAATAGTGAGTTTGGCTAAACATTTTTTGTTTGATATCGAAGCGTTTAGCTTGGAGTTACTTATAAGCTACTGATAATCAGCTGATGCGAATACGTGAGCTTTACGTTAAATTATTTTATATTTTTGACATGACATTGACAGATACTTCACTATGGCATGTAAATCTCCAATCGTAGCCTTAGTTGGACCTGAGCTACATAATGCCATTTGGCGGATTCTTCACACGCAATAGCCCCAATTGCTTGTATGAGGTTTTACAACTTTAATTATTTCCGGTTAGTACCAAAAAAATCCTTCAGCATGTGGTTACATGCTGAAGGATTTTTTTGGTATTCTTACTTTTATTGTTGTGATACTCAGAGAAAGTTTTCCAAAATACATCGAAATCATTCCAGAGTAAGTAGCTTAAGCACTCAAGTTATGGAAACCATTGATTAAACATCAGTATCTATCATCTTATTTATTTCAATTTCCATATGAAACATTCAGATATAGAATCCATATTTTCAGGTTACGTATATAAGTATATGTTCCGCGCAGGGATCGAACCCAAGACCCCTGGTGCATGAAGTTGCTTGAAGGTGTAAAAATAAAATCGAGAAATAATTTCACAGCCATCTTTTTATTAATTTGGGCGACAGAAAAACTGACTGAACCACTTGTCGCCCAAGCTCAAGTGGTTCACTTATTAAATGTGTGGCCAACCTATTATTTAGGTTAGGTTAGTATTTTTGATTAAATATAACTTAATAAAAATAACGATTTATGTAACCTCGCGGGGGAATATCGAGCTTATAAGTACCATGAACCTAGAGTTTGATAAGAAGGATTGTCTTACCACACAAGTAACGGGAAAATATTAACATACAAGTTTGTACAGAATCCTTCGTTCACGGTACCAACGGCAAATGACCGGCTTTCTAGATTGCGCTACAAATGAGTTCAGTACACTTCGCACCGTAAGTGGACCGTAGAGAAACCTAATTTCCTTCTTGAGCATATAATTAGCCACAAAAGTGTCCTTATAATCTCTTTCAACGTGGACGTTGAAAGTCTTAGTAGTTTTCAGGCAGTGAGGGAAAATAAGATTAGTTTTAGAGGTTTTAACCGTAATGAGATATTTTTGTATTTTTTATGTGGAACTACAAACAAAACTTACACGTTAAATCCAATACATTAATTAAAAGAGAACATGAAATTAACAATAAAAGATGATCTCGGTGGTAAGATACCCAAAGTGCTGGTTGGACAGCCTCGCTTAATAGCAATTTACTCAGTGGTATGCCGGCTGTAGTCATTGTTTAGCGTTTGAGTCACTGGTCGAGGTAGCTGCCAGCTTTTTTGGAAGAAATAAGCTTCCATGTTTCCGTAAGGAGGTTCATGCATCCCACGGACTGGGCTATCAACCCGAAAGGCAACAAAAATGTACTCATTTTAGCAATAAGAAAATACGAGTATCTAAGAGTGTACAACCTCCGTATCCGAGAGGTAAGCGGGCCGGACTCTGAGGTCCCAGGTGGAAAGAAAACAGACTTTTCTATATAGTCTCGAGTCTGGGTGTTGTGGCACCATCGATATTTAGGATTTCTGTATGCTGTACTTGTCGCCCTTAAGCTAGGACCGCATTACCGCTTAACATCAGGTAAGATGAGGTAAATCTTGAAGTGCAATATAAAAAAAAACCAACTGGGTATTTGTTCGAAGTGAGGAATCATGGCGCCAGCAAGCGGCGTTGATCAAGTAACTTGTTGAAACGTTAACAAACCAGACATTGGTTTCACGATTGGATTTACATTCTGCTTTCTCTTTGATAAGTAGTTAACTTATCAACTCCGTTTTTTTTTAAATTAAAATGTTGTAAACTAAGAAGCAGAGGTAATAAACCCTTCATGTTGAATAATTACTAATTGATAAGGTACTGAAATGTGCAGCAAACAATGACGGTGGTTTATTCAAGTGAAAATTTATCACCCACGATAAATATATGTGTCTTATCTCAAAGGAAGTCACCTAAAATTTCATAACGCACTAAAAACAGCGTAAAAATAAAATCGCAGTGCCATAAACACACGCATAAACCATTACGGGCGCGGACGCGGCAACACGGAAACGAAACAAACCAACTGGGAGCGAATCTCGTTAAAGCAACACCGTAATGATATTTGCATTAAAAATTAACCGTGCGGCGGGTACACACGGGAAGGAATTGGGAGCGGGTACGTGTCGTCTTTTTTCCTTTCAGCGGTAATTCAAGTGCGAGTCGGAATCAAGGTTCCCGTATTATCGTACTAACATTATAAAAGAGAAAGTATGCAAGCATGTATGGATATGTTTATTCTTACAACAAGCGCGATTTTGTTGTTTATTTTAATGAAAATTTAACTAAATATTCTGTAAACGTTTCAAGCGTATATTTGTAGCTATTATTAAAATGAGCAGAGGGAGTAAAATATTTCGACCTCCGCAGCCCAGAGGCGAGCGTGCCGGACTTTGGCGTCGCGCCGTCTATGAGGTTCCGGGTTCGATCCCCGGTCGGGTCAATATGGGAAACGAACTTTTCTGTATTGTCTCGGGTCTGGGTGTTGTGGTATCGTCGTTGTTTCTGATTTCTGTAACACAAGTGCTTTAGCTACTTACCACAGAATCAGAGCAATGTATGTGATGTTGTCCAATATTATTATATAATTTATTTATTTATTTATTTAAGGACAGCTAACAAGACATACACCAATAAATACGCATAACACGTTCAGTTACAACTAAAGTGTACAGTGTTGCCTTAATTAAAAGCTGCCACGACTTCCATAATTATTTGTGGAAGCAATGTAGAAAGTATAACATAATGCACAGACAGGAACAAGCAGAACTAATTCTTGAGACGCTTAGTAATGAGCGATAATGCCACAAAGATGATAGCTCGTATCTGTCTATAGTACATTATGTTAACCGTTTTAAAAAAATATATAATAATAAAAAACATAAAATCAAAAATGAGCTCGAAAAAAGTTACAATGTTAATGATACTGGGGCATTCGGCGGAATATTTGTTTGTATTTCAGAATATATTAATATTTTATTTAAAATCGATTATTTAGTTTTTGTTGTTATAACTACAACAGAAATACATTATTACATTTTGTATAGTGCTTTACACCGCACTAGTGAACTTTAAATATTTTTAAAGAAACATAAAAATTTCAGCTCCCATTACGTTGCGGGCCTCGAACCTGCGATTAATTTTTATATTGTATCTACACCTCTTAGCCTCCAGTTTGATTTTGCATTGTAGTTGTTCATGTTATGTCATATTGCATCTTTTAATTCATGTCGTCATTACAACCACAAGCATTGAATATTGATTGAATGGCTCGGACGGTCTAGTACGTTTATATCATATTGAAGTCCTGGGTTTGATTTCTGTATTTCAGAGTATTCGAGTATAATCCACATTTGTGTTTTATTTCCGTATATAGCATGGTTTCATGCATGTATTAATGCTTTAGCAACAAAGAGTAATTTGTCTAAAACTGTTAACTGATGCAGAAAGCCCTAGATAGACCAAAGTGGCGAGCTATTTCCAGCAGAGAGTGCTCTATATCTCTATATCCAGCAGTGGACTGCGATAGGCGGATGATGATGAGCCTAGTCAAAGGGAATACTCGGAAAGGGAATACTTTCTGATTTATTCATTTATTATTATATTTTCACAAGTAGAAACGCGACGCATTAGCCTCCCGTGTGTCCTCTGAAGCGACTTTTCGTCGGTCGCAGATTTTGTCCGTCCGCTTAAAAATTAACACTTTCTCCTCTCCGCTCCGCAATCTTGCCCAGCTACTGAATAATAAAAATGTTTCGCGGCCTAGAATTTGATACTTTACAACTTTAATAATGTTTTAATCATATTTGTGGCCTTTTGCAACTTTGTTGGGGAGGAAATTTTATTACTTGCTATGTTACTTTGGAAGGTAACTTTTAAATGTAAAGGGTCGTTGAGGTGTTGCGAGTTGGGCCCAGGAAGTGGTTAGGGCTTTGGTGCTATTTAACTTGGCCTTTATGGACTTAGATACTTAGAACAGGATGTTTGTGCGGTGAAAACGAGTACTTGGTCGAGTATTTTTGGATAAATTGTTTGCGTTGTTACATTTTACCACCTGTAGCCCAGGGGCTAGTAGTTTAAGTTGCCAAGCTTACAAGAAATAAAGTACGTACGACCTTCGTAGCCGAGACAACGCGCTGGACTTTGTAGTGGCACCATCTCTGATATCCGGGGATTGACCCCAAGTTGGGACAATATGGAAAACGAACTTTTCTAGATTGTCTCGGGGCTGGGTGTTGTGGTACCGTCATTGTTTCTGATATCTGTAACACAAGTGCGTCCTATTTACCACAGAAGCAGAGTTGTTGTCAGATACTTTTATTTATACATTCAAAGCTCGAAGAATATAAAACCATGTTTAAGAAAAAACATTATTATTTTAAAAAAGTGAGTTCGGAGTCTTGACTTTTGTATAGAAGGACTCTGGGTTTTACTGAGTTTCTTGACGCATATACATTTTCATCTATATACCTACATTGTATTAATTTTTAAAAACAAAACCATTCGTTGGTACTTATCTTGTTTGTTAGTAAGCTGTAGGACAATTTATAAGACAATATTAATTGTCCTATTTTTTCATTAAAAGTCTAACACATCTAACAATTTTGACGACCTCTGTGGCGCAGTAGCGAAAGGTCCCGGGTTCGATTCCCGATCAGGTCAATTCGGAAAACGATCTTTTCTAAATTGACTTGGGTCTGGGTGTGCTGGGATGATGCCCCCAGTTAGTATCCGTCGTCTGGTGCTCATAGTACAAGGGAAAACCTTAATTTGAGACCAGGTGTGTGATTGGTGCATTTTTATTTATTTTAATTGAAAAAAGCAAGCAGCTTAAAATACTTCCCCAAATTTTAACTGAAACAAAAACGCACTACAGAATATTAATCCCCCGCTCACGGAGACAAACCGCACCTAGAAAATTAAAATGAAATCCAAACATACACGTGTTTTATTATCTCGAAGCTTAAAAAACCGCATATGGGCGAAAACAAACAATTTTTTAGTCTGTCGCAAATCTGGCTCGGAGTTGAGCCCAGCTGGCGGCGCCCGCTTGCAATCAAATTTAATTAACGAAAATTATTTGGGATTACCTGGATTTTTATAATTAGCAGAGCAGCCTGTGCCGGGGCTTAGGGGATCCGTACACGTGGAAGGAATAAGGGAAGACCACTCGATGCGGGTATTAGCACGGTAGCTATAACATTTCGTTAATTGATAGTCTGTTTGCGTGCCTATTACTGTTGAACAGTAGAAGGAGGTAGGTAATAAACGGATTGGTTTAAAATTCGACTTTCTTCTTATATTATAATTGTGAAAGTTTGTAACAGGGTACGATCGAAAGCACGTCAGATTGTATTTTTAGCCCCTGACGCAAAAACGACGAGGTTTTATAAGTTTGACGTGTCTCAGTGTGTCTGTCTGTCTATGGTATCGCAGGTCACGAATTAACCGATTTAGGTTTTTTGTCTGAAAGATGAATAACTCGGGAGTGTTCTTAGCTATGTTGGATGAAAATCGATCCAAGATAGCCGTTGTAACAAAATTATGAATTGCATGTTTTAACACAACTCCCACAATATGGGTTGGGTTAGGTTAGGGTTGGGTTCATATAAAAGGGCTTGACTAGCAGAATATAATCATAATGACAAATTTCCAATCCAATATGGCCGCTGCCAGAAATTACTTTTTTTATCACAACTCCCTCAATTCCGGTATCAAATAAATGCTATAGGTTTTTGTTATTGGTTATTTTGACACAATTTTGCGTCGGGGTTTTATGAAATTTTCAATTTAATTATACATTAAGGACTTTGCACTTTTTACGGTGTGTGTAAAAAAAAAAAAATAATAAAACTCGAGAAAACAAGTTCTCTCTTAAAATTAACGAAAATACAATTGATTCTGACAATGAAGTGGCCAATGCATTTGAAACATATTTCTCGAAAATTCCTACAGTTACTACTAGTGGAATAAATTCTAGCCCGCATCTTGCTTAATCTCTCCTCCAGTCTAATGTATGTGAATGTCTAACCTCCTTCAGCTTTACTCACATTAATCATCATGAAATTGTTAAAACATTCAAAGAGTTAAACATTAAAAAGACTAAGGATTTATGGGGGATTTCTTTAGAGATAATAAAAAGTATTATTACTACTATTGCCCCTCATCTAGCTTACATATTTAATAAGTGCATAGATCTGGGTCAGTTTCCCAATCTAATGAAATTTAGTAAAATCATTCCCCTTTTTAAGTCAGGGGTAAAAAGTGACCCTTCTAACTTTCGACCCATCTCCATACTACCAGCACTCAGTAAAATCTTTGAGAAAATTATATACAATCAATTAATAACACATTTTAATGAAAACGATCTACTACACAACAAACAATTTGGCTTCACCAAAGGTAGATCGACCACTGATGCCGGAGTGGCACTCGTCAAACATATATTGGATGCGTGGGAGAGAAAGCAGGATGTCATTGGTATTTTCTGCGACTTGTCAAAGGCGTTTGATTGTGTCAATCATGAAACCTTGCTTTTGAAGTTGCAACATTACGGTGTCTCAAGTCCTGCTATATCTTTAATCCAATCTTATTTAACTGGCAGAATACAAAAAGTTAATGTTAACGGAATCATTTCTTCTGGCGCACCACTAGTCATGGGAGTGCCCCAGGGTTCTATATTAGGACCTCTTCTCTTTTTGATTTATATAAATGATCTTCCTCACTTTGCCAAAAGTCTATGTGAGATTGTGTTGTTTGCAGATGATACATCTCTGATTTTCAAAGTTGACAGGCATAAGCAATCCTATGTCGATGTAAATAATACGCTCTCACAAGTTTAGCATTGGTTTACTACAAATAACCTCGTCCTCAATGCAAAAAAGACTAAATGCATTAAATTTACAATGCCAAATGTAAGGCAAATAAAAACTGATATAGTTATAAATAATGAACAAATCGAAGTCATAAATACAACAACTTTTTTAGGAATCACTATAGATTCGAGGCTACAATGGGGTCCTCATATATGTGCTCTGGCAGGAAGACTTAGTTCTGCCGCATATGCAGTTAGAAAAATTAGGCATCTTACTGATGTTGAAACGGCGAGACTAGTTTATTTCAGCTATTTTCATAGTTTAATGTCATACGGTCTATTGCTGTGGGGCTCAGCTTCTGACATACAAACTATATTTGTATTACAGAAGAGAGCTATTCGATCTATTTACGGCCTTAGATCGCGTGATTCACTTAAAGAATTATTTAAAGAAATTAATATTTTAACTGTAGCCTCCCAATTCATCTTTGATTGCATCATGTATGTACGTAAAAATCTTCATTTGTTCTATAAGAAATTCGACACACATAATTTTAACACAAGAAATAAACATAAGCTCGCTATTTCAAACCATAGGCTTCGTAAAACCAGTAGAACATTCGTGGGATTAAGTATAAAAATATTCAACAAGTTACCGCAATGTATTGTTGATTTACCTATGCATAGATTTAAGATCCATATTAAATCATGTTTAATGCGAAAAGGATACTATAAACTTGATGAATATTAAAACGATAAACATATATGGACATGATTGTCTGTTCGCTCGCACACCATAGTTTTTAAGTTCTCTAGCTCTAAACATTGTAAAGATTAGGATAACTACTGAGTTTCTTGCCGGATTCTTCTCGGTAGGATTAGGTTCCGAACCGGCTATAGCTTCAATTTTGGTTTGTATTCATTCTGACGATGCATAAGTGTTACTTGTAACCTACATGAATAAATGAATTGACTTTGACTTTGACTTTTGACTTTGTATAGGAGTTAATTTCGAACTGCAAGTGTTTACCTTAACAAGCAGTTGACTGTACCCACAGGAGCCAGGATATACGTATATGTGATATGCATATGTGTTTTGTTACTATTTTATACAATAACTACAATATGCATTTCTATGGTATTTGGTAAAAAAAGATAAGATACTAGAATAAGAGATATGCAACTTTTTATACCGAAATAACGGCCGAAGAGGTCGCTGAAAACTGCCTGTATTACTTAAATGTGACTCAAAATACTTATACTTTCATTCCGAAGAAAACCAGGTGCCAAGGCAAGTAGTGATATAGGTCACTGTATATTGTTAAATATAAAACTGTATTACCATGCTCGCCGTAGAGGGTTACTAGGATCACAGGATTCTGAGAAGTACGTAAACCATTTCCTGTTTGGGAAAATGGGCTCGGATTAATTTGATATCTGGATTTTTCCTGTTTTAGTAAAGACCAGTATTGGCGAGCTCTTTATGCACCGTGGTCACTAGCTCTCTCTTGTCCACTTTTGTAACTATCCTCTTGAAAATCATCATTCATCCACACATTACCACAACAAAATGTTATTGATATTCCGTATCACATTGCACTAATAGTATTCAGGATTGTTTTCGATCATTTTACTAACGCGGCAAGTTATTTCAGTTTAACGGTTAAGTTTTTTGAAATGTTGAAAATAAAACGCGTATGTGAAACTCTTGTATAAGTGTAATGTGATAGATTGAAGTGAATGTGACGTCAGACTTTTGTTTTTCCTAACAAATATCTACTCTCACAACGCATATTTTCTTCGGAAAAGTAAAAAAATTTGGTGTATTATTTTTACCAAAGATAAGGTTTTACCGATTAACGATTTTTTCTAGGTTTCACTTACTTTACAAAGAACCCTGAAAATTAATTAGGATTGCGCCATTTGTTTAAGTCATCAAAATGTCTGCTGAAATTAACATTTCAGACGTTTCACTAAATTATTTCGGTCATCAGCGCGATTATCAAAAAAAATATATATCACATAATGTTCGTTAATAGTTTCATATTAAGATTTGAAGGCTCATTGACATTAACTTAATTTTAACTGTTACTGAGGTCTCGGCGGTTTATAAATCTAAAAAACTCTGTAATTTGATCTAGTGATGAAGAGACTTATTCTCTTAAGTCTTTTAAAATAAGACTAACCTCTTTTTACACAATTTGCTTTAAAATTTAAACTAAGTCTCAAATACTACGACTCGGTCAATTAAGGTTTAAGACTAATAGACTAAAACAACGTAGCTATTATAAAAAACTTTATAATTTGCGCTTATAACATGTGAGTTTTTCCGCACAAGAACAGCGCCATCTATCATCAGTACTATGTAAGTTTTCGCACCGACCGCGGTGAATTTGTTTAAATTATTTGTGGAGTAGCGTTGCGCGTCCCACGGGTGTCGTAATGTAAATAATACTTCAGTTAACTACTCCAGCAGAAAACACCCCGAACCATCTTTTCGAGAAATACCGCCGACCGTCTTCTTAACATTTTCCCACCGTTTTGTACATAATAAGGAATGAATCGAATATCATAAAAAAACAACACACTTCGGACTCCCCCGCTCATACATATTCAATGGCGGACGGTATAAAAAGTGTAAAAGTGCCCTCTCCCAAAACTTTCCGTGTTTGCTATCGTCTGCGCCTTACATTTGTTTAGGCTTCTTTACACCTCGTGATTGTTTCTTTGGACACGGGAATTCACCATCCTCGTCTCGGTTAGTAGGAAAGTCTTTAGAAGATTTTGCATTTTGCGTAGTTTGTATTTCTTTATTGCCAGATTCAGAGCTTTCAATTCCTCAGTGCCAAAGGCAGTATTGAAATGTTAATTAAAATTAAACTCCTTCTAAACTAAACTCAACACTATGGAAAAGTGTGTCTCTGCCTTTTCTATTATCTATGTCTTTTTTTTCTCTCTCTCTTTTCCGTGACACTACAAGTAAAGTGTATTGTTCAATTTGTAATTGATAAAATAAATACAAATTCATTAGTAATAAGTCTTCCGACTTATTAAAATCTAACAGGCAGCAAAAGTAAAGCTAATTTGAGCCCGAATTTTTGTTTTTATATTATACTTCAAGATTGACCTCATCCCACCGTCATCCAACTCATGATATTAAGTGGTAATGAGATCCTTTTTTTTTTTTACGGGGGGAAATGCTTGATGCACCGTACCGTCACCCGAGGGAGGGTGACGGCGTGTGTGGGACTCCAACCTACCGACCTACCTCGGACTATCCACTAAAACCCCCCGGTGGACCTCATCGCCTTAGTGGCGGCGCTGTGGGAGATTGGTTTAACCTTTTCATCCACAACACCGCCGGCGGAATGGCCTCTTACTTGGTCCCAACACTTCCCCCCTGGGTGGTAGGGGGGGTGAGCGGGGATGGTCGATCCACTGAACCATCCCCGCCTCGCACTGGAGACTGTGGGTGCGATGCCGACTGGGGTGCCCTCACACCACCAGCCGGCCGGTCACCGTGCGGAAGAACGGCGCGGTCGTAGCGCCGCCGCGCCCTTGCTCTTCTGCGCCTTCTTAGCGCTGGGGAGGACGGGTCGTCCTCCCTTTGGCGCTCTGCCTCCTCCTTCTGCGAGACGACGTTCTCGCAGAAGGAGGCTACCGCCGTCCAGGCGTCCTCGCCCCCGAGCATGGCTTGGACGATGCTCGGGAGGGAGAGATTGGCCCCTATTACGGCCGTTAGGACAGCTCTCTGCTCGGACCACGACGGGCACGAAACCAAGGTGTGTTCCGCCGTGTCCTCTTCAAGCCCGCAGTGGGCGCAAACGGGCGTCTCTTCTCGCCCTATTCGGTGCAGGTACTTCCGGAAACAACCGTGTCCGGACAGCACCTGCACCAACCGATACGAGAGGAAGCCAAACTTCCTCTCTAGCCAGCCGTCAAAAACCGGACCGAGCGCCTCCAGGGGGTAATGAGATCCTAGCTTAAGGGCGACAAGTACAAGATAATAAATCTGTTACTGGACTTGTCGCCATTACCTTGAAGGCTTGACCCCTGCTACTAATGTAGCTCCCCCCAAGAGCTCTGGAAACCTTACTCACACGCAGTAACACAACAACACCGAAGTGATTGTTATTTGGCTGCGGTCTTCTGTAAGGTGGAGGTATTTTACCAGTCGGGCTGCTCCAGTTCGAGCTATAAATCGCTATGCCCTACCTCTCTTCAAATAATTTAAAATGGTTTTTTTTTCAGTATAGACTCAATATGAAACCTGGTAAAGATCCTTTCAAACATAATAAAATATTTGAATATAATCTTGAATACGAATAGGTGGAAAGAACGTTAAACATATTTTATAAACATAATTAGTATAAGAGTAAAAAAACATAAAAGTCAAAATCATATTTAGCCTAATTTTGCGAATAAGGGTGATGATTTCTTGCTCTGTTCTCTTCTCGACTATAGTAGAAATAGGTTTCCCTTGTAAGCATTGGTGAGTTTAAGGTAGTTTAAGACGCTTCCATATAGTAAATATTCCGGCTAGTAAAATAATTCAATTCGGTAATTCAAATTAAAAGACTTAATGAGTTATAAAATATAAGTATTAGAAAAAGTTGCGTGGTGTTGCCGCTCACTCTGCTCTAGCACCTAATGCGATTTTAGCGTTGTTGGGGTGCGGGCTTGATTTGAAAAATTAAGAGAATTATATAAAAACTAAATTATTTTTTAAATACCTATAAACTAAGGCATATCACGGCTGTCAAACATTCTAAAACCGTAAATTACGTGGTCAACTGTTATTTGCTTGCCCGACGATTCCGCAACGATTCAAATCCGACCCGACAAATCGTGAGCCGTAAAAACTTTCTTATAACGAAGTTATTTATTTCAGGAGAGCAATTGAAAGCGGGCCACGGAATAAAAAGCTGAGGGCACCAATATAGACGGTATTGCCCAAGTTTTCTCATATTTTTGTCATCCCTACAAGTCAAGTCGTTTACGTTAAGCACACTTGCCAACCGAACCAAGTTATGTGTTTGTCAAAATTGAATTGATTGCGGGAGCACGGACCATTTGACGCTAAATACTGACCGAGCTAAAGCAGTTTCGTGACAAACCACGATAAGCACTCAAACATATCGTTTTCTTTTACAAATTGTTGGATTGATGGCGATGTTAATATGTCGCGTCCTTTTTGAATAGCTGGAAATATAGCCGGACGACAACTCGGGCTAATGTACCAAGAATATTTAGGGATTTACTTAATGCTTGTATTTTTTTTTGTGAATAGAAATCGCTCGATACTTAGAAAGTTTTATGTGGTTGTTTTGACGTTGTTTTGTACATATTTTACACTGCTTGTATTGGCTATTCGCTAGTCCAAGTAATGGTTCGTGGCATTAGCTATTTTGCTCGATATAGGATAGTTTAAGGGCTTTTTATCTTAATTGACTATTGATGATGGTTGTAGATTACGTTTTCGTCTTCACCGAAATTGTAGCTTGTGAATATTTTGCAAAAAAACATCGAAATTAGGTACCAAACCCGTCTAGATACGACTAGTATTGAGCGGATAAATGAATGCTATAATTGGACCGAGTACCTATTCAATAAGGACAATCAACAGAGATTGTTAATAAAATTGCTGAGGTCTCGGTAAAAAAAACTATTATTCTATTTATTCGGCTAGTTAAATCTTTAAAATATAATGGAAATGTATTAACTATATTATGACTAATAAGTCTGATACAGCTACTGTAACTAATCTGCTGAGTTTTTTACCGGAGTGTTCTCGTTAGATATAGGTTCCGAACCGGAAAAAGAGTTACTTTGAAAGGTGTTATAATTATGTAACTTAAGTGAATAAAGAAATATTTGACTTTGACTTTATATTAACCCGACTACCAACAAAGGAAGAAGAATGGTTTTTGCTTATGATTAAATATAAATTGATGATGATGACGTAGTTTATCAATGTTTAATACTCACTTCTGGGCTCTCCTGACTACTGATCGTTTGTTATCTGATCGTTCAGGTCAATATGTTGTGAAAACTGTACGAAAAATTGACGTGCCCCTTAATGTTTGTTTTCACGATGAAATAAACAATAATTATCTTATACTTTTTGGTAATATAACTGATACCTATTACCTACACCAAACAGAAATAGTGATTTAGTTCTAAAATTTGGGAAGTAAATTGATCATATTCGTTTTAATATAACTGTCGCTATCAAATGTAGTCCCATAACGGGGAGCATGAAAGTTTAATAAGGATAGCCTGGTTTACCAACCACAGTACAGTATAATAACGATACACGCGTGTAGCTGGAAAGCTAATTGGCGTTAATAGCTCGTTTGCGTTCAACATAATTATTGAACGCAAATGAACTGGGGCGGGACTTAAACCGTTGCTACAGCCGATAATGTAGATTGATTTGCTGGTAACGCTCCTAATAGTGTTATGAATAACAACGAGAACCAACTTCGTAGTCGACATTCATCATTCATAATCACTGATGTATAAGATGCTCTGTACAATGTATCAGAGATAAAAGATGCAAGATATTAAAAAAAAGCATTTCAGATACCTGATGCAAATACTTTTCTAATTCTGATTCTGGGGTAAAGGGGCTATCCTTAAAAAATTAAATTCAAAAAATAAAAAAAAAATCAAAAATTATTAATTCCATCATAAATCATAGAGTACGTCAAACGAATTTCATGATTTTTTAAGCCCCCCGTCCTTGTCACACGTCGTCACATTAGGGTGACGTCACATGTTGTGCTATTTTACATCGAAAAATTATTAAATTGAAACAGTTCTTAAATTATTTTCATTTAGATTTCAATTAAGTATTTTAAGAGAGGTAGGGCATAGCGATTTATCGCTCGAACTGGAGCAGCCCGACTGGTGAAATACCTCCACCTTACAGAAGACCGCAGCCAAATAACAACCACTTCGGTGTTGTTGTGTTCCTGCGTGTGAGTAACGTTTTCAGAGCTCTTGGGGGGTGCTACATTAGTAGCAGGGGTCAAGCCTTCAAGGTAAGGGCGACAAGTCCAGTAACAGCTTTATTATGCTGTACTTGTCACCTTTAAGCTAGGACCTCATTACCATTTAACATCAGGTGGGATAAGGTCAATCTTGAAGTGCAATATAAAAAAAAATGTTTATTAAATCAAGATTATACCAAATACTAGTGACCCAGCCCGGCTTCGCATGGATGCAATGTAAATACTTAGAAATGTTGGCTTTTCTATTAATTTATTGTTTAGTTTCATTTTTCATTATTTTAGTTTAATTTATATTTTAATTCACGCTTTTTAATACCTCTAGATATATTAAATTTTGAAATGTGACGTCACAAAATTAAGGATCCCTCCAACCCTTCCCATCCCTTGTCACACTATGTCACACTTTGTCGACCCCATCCCCCCCTCTTTATGTGTGACGTTCTTTATGGATGACCCCTAAGTTGCTCAAAGACCTGTGTTACAGAAATCAGAAACAACGTTGAGCTGTAGCACTATCTAACTTATTGCTATGTGTTTATCACTTTGGACCAGGTCATTAAGTTTTGTTTTGATGAGTAATAAAAACATGTATATGTAAATATAAAACATATTTATATATAAAAGGTATAATTAATCGTATAATATATTTTTTTCGTATAATAAACAGTGCACTATTAAGTAACAATATGACGTCCACTATTTAATATACGGTAATCCAGTAACGAAAGAGTAAATACATTTTGGCATCGAGGTATTAAACGTAATCGAATCATTGAACTCAATTGTATTATTCGATGACGGAATAAATATTGCAATATTTCACGTCTGCTTTATGCTATAAAGCTTTCCGATGGTAATTGACTAACCCTGTATTTTTGCGATAAAGGTTTTACGCACATGAATTCACTTACATTTTTAGGGTTCCGTAGACAAATGGCGAAAAATTAAACCCATATGGATTCGTCATGTCTGTATGTCTGTCCGTCTATCCGTGTCCCTGTATATATCTTTACATTAATTTAACTATATTCAACAATATCACAAGCATCTGATTTGTGATATTTAATGTTATTTTGGGAATGAAACCTGCGGTCCTATGTCTTTATCGGCATTAATTAGATGGATTTTGGAATTATAAACATTATTATTATAAATATTAGAAAGAGAAAAAAAATCTCCCCTTGCGGTGCGGGGCACGAACCCACGACCTTCGCGTATCACGCGTGCTGCTCTTCCAACTGAGCTAACCACAAGTTATCGTAGGCGATGAAATTTTTCTGCTGTATCAACCGTTTGCCTCCGGTAACGCTAACGATTGATACAGTGCGGCTAGCAGAATAGAATAGAATAGAAAACATCTTTATTCATGTAAACTTTACAAAATCACTTATGAATCGTCAGTACAAATTAAGTATTCTACCACAGTGTTCGGAATGTTGATCATGTCGAGAACAACCGGTAAGAAACTCGACACTTACTCTTTTCAATGTAACAATGTTCCCTTACACTAGATACTTAATTAAAATGTTCAAAGCTTATATAAAACATTTCCGAGAATTAAAGTTATTCTAGACCCATACATAGTACAGTGTTAAGTAGTGTTACGAGCTTCGGGTTCGTGACAATAAAAACAGCCGATAAAAATTACCAAAAGTCACACTTTAATTGAACGCCACTAATTACAACTTAAAACGCACTAATTAAAACAACAATCGCTCCCAAGTCGCACTTCAAAATCGCTTTCGAAGTAATCACTTGTATCGCTAATTCAATACTGTCCCCGTCGCGGTGAATCCCGGCCTTTTATATTGCCGCGGCCGTTCCCGAACCTTCCAACGCAGAAACATCCGGAACATTCGCGCGCAGTCCGGCCTTGACCGGCCGTACGCTCGGTCAAGGTCATAGTTCTAGTAAATTCTAGTGTACGCGTCTCGACTCTCTGTAGTCCCGCCTTTCCACACTAGATGGCGCTGGGTACTAAGAACGTTAATCGTGGCGCGTAACACTGCCCCCTCCTAAGACATGCTCGTCCCGAGCATTTTCGGCTCCATAATAACGCGCCAATCGATCCAAATGGACGATCTTAGGAGTACCCCTCGCACCTTTTTGTATCCGGTAGGTTACGTCATTGATCTTAGTCACAATTCGATACGGCCCTTCCCATTTTGCCTGAAGCTTAGGAGATTTCCCCTTGCTGCGGATTGGATTGTGCAACCACACTAGTGAACCTTCGTCAAACTCTTTACTGTTCATTTTGCGGTCATAGCGGGTTTTCATTCTTTCAGACATTTGCTGGCCCGATTGTCTCACGTGCTCACAAATGTCATTCATTTTGTTCCGCAAGTTATTTGCATAATCTGTTATACTGCATGGGGAATCAGGTGGTATTCCGGTGATCAAGTCTGCAGGCAGTCGTAGTTCTCTTCCAAAGTTTGCGAACGCTGGTGTTACCGATGTACTTTCGTGAACAGCGCTACGATATGACAACAAAAATGGTTGTATGTGCTTGTCCCAATCTCGTTGCCGATTTTCCACAACTTTTGCCAAGTACCTCTCTAGTGTCTGATTAAATCTTTCCACCATTCCATCCGACTGTGGGTGGTAAGAAGTTGTTCTTGTTTTATGAGTTCCCATAACTCGACAAGTTTCCTGGAATATTTGGGACTCAAAATTCCTTCCTTGATCACTGTGGATTTCTAAGGGAACTCCAAAACGACAGAAGACTTCATAAACTAACTTATCAGCAACTGTCGAGGCTTCTTGATTTGGAATGGCGAAGACTTCCGGCCACTTAGTGAAGTAATCCATCACAACCATGAAATATTTGTTACCACTTTCACTTTCCGGGAACGGCCCCGCAACGTCAAGGGCTATCCTCTCCCATGGTGCGCCCACATTGTACAGCTTCAACGCACCTCTACTACGAGTCTGAGGTCCCTTTACAGCCGCACAACTTGTACATTTGCGACACCAGTCCTCGACATCGTCCCGACAGTAGACCCAGTAGAACCGTTCTCGTATCTTCAGTAGTGTCCGTTTTACTCCCAGATGACCTCCTGAACAACCATTATGGTACAGCTGTAGAACATCCGGTACTTGACCTTTGGGGACAACCATTTGCAGATGACAGCTGTCTCCACGAGCATTTTCCCATCTACGGCACAGAACTCCATCCTGAATCACCAAGCTGTCCCATTGGGCCCAATAGCTCTTTGTGATCGAACTCATCGCTGAGACGTCGCTCCACTTAGGCTTAGGAACTCCGGCCTGCATCCACTCCAGAATCGGCTTGATGTCCGCATCCTCCTGCTGTGCACGTTGTAGGCTTTCCTTCCACTCGTTGCTAAGGTCTGTCTTGAGCATCCTCACAGGAACAACTTCTTTACTTTCTTGCCTGGTACAATGCTTGCAGTCTTCAGGACAAGGTCTTCTTGACAATGCATCTGCGTTACCATGAGATTTTCCGCTGCGATGTTCCACCACAAAGTCGTATTCCTGCAGTAATTCAATCCATCTCGCAACTTGTCCTTCCGGATTCTTGAACTGCAAAAGCCATTTCAGTGCAGCATGGTCAGTTCGTATGTGGAATTTCCGCCCCAGAAGATATTTGCTAAAGTGCTGCAACGACTTTACCACAGCAAGCAGTTCTCGTCTCGTAACACAATAGTTCCTTTCAGGTTTCGACAAAGACTTGCTGAAGTAAGCTATCACAATTTCTTGATCGCCATTCCGCTGGGATAATACACCGCCAAGTCCTATGTCACTTGCGTCTGTGTCAACTATGAATTCCTTACTCACATCAGGGTATCCCAAAATAGGTGTTTTGCACAGACGGTCCTTTAGCTCCTGGAATGCGATGTCACAACTTCCATCCCAGCAGAAATGTCGCTTCTCCTCCGTGAGCTTATGCAGGGGTTTTGCTATATCTGCAAAGTTCTTAACAAAACGCCGATAGTAGGAACACAAACCAAGGAATGCTCTGACCTGCGTCTTATCTTTTGGGACTGGCCAATCCTTTACAGCAGCGATTTTCTCTGGATCCGTGCTGATACCTTCTTCAGACACTACATATCCCAAAAAGCTAACTTGCCGTTTGAATAGTGAACACTTCTTCGGGCTTAACTTGAGGTTGGCACTCTGGATCTTCATGAGCACGCGTTCCAGATTTAGAAGATGTTCTTCAAACGTACGGCCAACGATGATTATGTCATCCAAGTAGACTAGACAGGCATCGCCAATCAGACCGGTAAGTACAAGTTCCATCAACCTTTCAAACGTTGCCGGAGCGTTGCACAATCCAAACGGCATGACTTTGAATTGCCACAGACCCTTTCCTGTCGAGAATGCTGTCTTCTCCTTGTCTTTAGGATCAATTTCAACTTGCCAGTAACCACTTTTTAAATCTAGCGTGCTAAACCACTTTACTCCAGTAAGCATGTCCAGCGTGTCATCAATTCTTGGCAAAGGATAGCTGTCTTTCTTTGTAACGTCGTTCAGACGACGATAGTCAACACAAAACCTCATGCTACCGTCTTTCTTTCTTACCAGCACTACAGGTGAACACCATGGACTAGATGAAGGTTCAATAACACCATCCTTCACCATTCCCTCAATCATGGTTTCCACGTCCTTTTCACGTGCTACGGGCAATCTCCTTGGCCGCTGACGGATAGGCAATTCTTCTCCTGTGTTAATTTTGTGTTGAACTAAGCCAGTCCTTCCGATGTCAGCATCGTTTGACGAGAAAACGTTGGCATACTTGAGCAACATTTGTTTCGCCTTGACCATTTCATTTTGGGACAGAGCGCTGCGGCAGTCTTCTAAAAGTGTGGTCACTCTCGTTTGTGTATCTTTCCTGACGGTCCCGGTCGATTGATGTTGGCATCGACGCAACCAATCCACTTCCTCGCAAGTACCAACTAGTGTGCCTTTTTCTATAACCTGTTCCTGGTCACAAAGGTTCAGCACACGTACCCCTGAGATGTCGGTGGCTCTAACCAAAGTGCGTGCCACTTTCCATGGAAGGTCATTTTCTACCCTTTCCACAAGTACACAACGTTGAGTTTGCCCAGGATTCCGAGGAAGACTAACCGGCACAATCGTTTCAGATCTCGGCGGAAGAACAATCTTTTTAAGGCTGTATACATTCCCTGGTAACGCGCCTTCCACGAAAAGTTCCTCTTGTCCACATTTCAGAACACCTTCCTTGACGTCAATTTCGCAACTATTCTTCCTCATAAAGTCAAGGCCCAGGATGCAATCGTCCATTATATCCGCCACAATGACATTATGCAGGTAGGTTCTGTTGCCTAGCTTCAGCCCCATCTTCTTCTCTCCATGGACGGGTATGCGCTGACCGGTGGCTGTTACCAAATTAATGTGTTCTCGGTTGTATGCAGAGCCCCCAAGGGACCGTCTCATAATTTGGGAACTGACAACCGTGCGAGAGGCTCCAGTGTCTATAGTCAGCTTACACGGCGTTCCGTTTACCTCGCCCTGGATGACTAGGCTGTTCCCGTCTTGGGTTTGTTTGATCGAAACCCTTGGGGCTCTTTGAACCTCAGCCAGCACCCGCCCCGCAGTCCTGGCTATTACTCGTTTCCCTGCTGCTGACGCTGAGCGGTGCTCTTAGCTGCACTGCCGTCTTCTCCTTCTGCAGTTCGCTTAGGGCAACTGGATCGAAGGTGGCCCCTTTCCCCGCAGCCGTAGCACCTAGGGCTGTAGCTTTTATTGCGGTCGCGAACTGAAGCCGCTGCGACCTCCCTGACGCGATGGGAACGATGATCCTGCCGCACAGCTTCCACCTCCAGTGCATGGGCTAAGGCATCTTTAAGCGTCCCGTGGTGCCCGAGTCTGACAGCAGCTCTAACCTCAATGTCGCGGATGCCATCGATGAACGCCTGCACAAGGTTCCCATCAATAAGCGCTGGTACGGACTGGTAAGCTTTACGCACCAGCTTCTCCACTTCAAGGGCCCACTGCTGCAGGTTTTCGCTACTGCGTTGCACGCGGTCCCTAAGCTGTGCGCGAAACACGTGTTCCAGGTGAGCGTCGCCATATCGAGCCTCCAAAGCCTCAAGGAGCTGCTCGTAAGTCACTTCCTTACCGAGAGCTTCCAAAACTGATAAGGCCTGGTCACGAAGGCCTAGGGTGAGGGCAGTCATGGCCTGATTTTTATCCCAGCCGTTCGCTTTCATGACTGCGTCAAATTGGATTTTGTAGGCCGACCAGGAAGAAGTTCCGTCGAACGGTGGCACTTTGAATCCACGTAGCGAAGGTGTTGTAGCTACGGGAGCTGCAATTGCTTCTCCAAGTTTAAGACAATCCAGCGTTTTCTTAACGTCTGCCATCACGGTCTTCTTCACATCAGCCACTACGTAGTCAACCCGATTATTGACTTGGTCGATCCGTATTTCAGCTTCCAACAGGCGGTTGTCATGTTGAGCAACCTTGTCTTTCACCTCCTTCATGTCTTTCCCGAAAGAGGCATGAAGGTCCTTCAAAAGAAGCATCTGCTCTTCCTGGCGGCGAGCCTGTTCCTCCTTGTCCTGCTGCCTCTGGTCTTCCAACCGACGAGCCTGTTCCTCCTGGCGGCGAGCCTGTTCTTCCAGCCGACGAGCCTGTTCCTCCTGGCGGCGAGCCTGTTCCTCCTTGTCCCGCTGAAGCTGTTGTTCCAGCCGACGAGCCTGTTCCTCCTGGCGGCGAGCCTGTTCCTCCTTGTCCCGCTGAAGCTGTTCTTCCAGCCGACGAGCCTGTTCCTCCTGTCGGCGAGCCTGTTCCTGCAGCATCATCATCAGGGCAGCAAGGTCTGGTGCTGCCGATGCTGCTGGTGTTGCTGTGGACGGGCCAGCCTCCGTGGTTAATAACTGGCTCTCCGACTCCTGCGGCAAAGCTCCACCAAAACGTCTCTGGTCCGTCTCCAGTTGGCGTTGACTCCGGGTACGGATACCCTCCGTGTCGTCTTTAGGTAAAATCGGCATAATTTAAATCCCACTTCTGACACCAATTGTTACGAGCTTCGGGTTCGTGACAATAAAAACAGCCGATAAAAATTACCAAAAGTCACACTTTAATTGAACGCCACTAATTACAACTTAAAACGCACTAATTAAAACAACAATCGCTCCCAAGTCGCACTTCAAAATCGCTTTCGAAGTAATCACTTGTATCGCTAATTCAATACTGTCCCCGTCGCGGTGAATCCCGGCCTTTTATATTGCCGCGGCCGTTCCCGAACCTTCCAACGCAGAAACATCCGGAACATTCGCGCGCAGTCCGGCCTTGACCGGCCGTACGCTCGGTCAAGGTCATAGTTCTAGTAAATTCTAGTGTACGCGTCTCGACTCTCTGTAGTCCCGCCTTTCCACACTAGATGGCGCTGGGTACTAAGAACGTTAATCGTGGCGCGTAACAGTAGTATAAAAATAAAAAATCGACTATTATTATAAAGCTGAAGAGTTTGTTTGTTTGGAAGGAAGGACTTCTCTCGGGAACTACTGGTTTGAAATAAAAAAACCTTTTTGTGGTGTATGGTCCATTGAGCGAGCATTACATCACACTGCCACCAGTAAGAAAGAAGAATCAGTGAAAAATGTTGAAAAACAGGGATGGTACGCAGCGTGCCAAGCGGCGAACGCTAATTTATTATACGGGACATATACAGGAGTTTGGTTTCATTAGTTGGTGTGGGACCTGAAACCACAACTTTATGTAACGCAAGTGCTGCTCTTTTTTTCTTTAACGTGTTTAGTATTTAAGGTAACCTAAAATGCACATGTTTGCGGAGGCACGCACGGACAGTTTTTCAGCTGTACTGCGCAAAAAAGTGGCCTCCTTGTTGCACAGAGTGCGGGGGGGGGGGGGGGTACCAACACCATCCTGAAAGTCATTGCAAGTAGGCAGCATGTCTGCCCCATTATGTGGCACATGTGCAAATCGTGTTCTTCGCAAATAGTCATAAATTATTAACATAGGATAAGGCATTGTTACTAACCCAAATAGACCTAAGTTGTCTGAATAAATAAATAAATAAATAAATAAATAAAATCATTGAGTGCCTATATCCCACAAATCCCGTTCGCGAAAGATCCAATGCTTGCAGCGCGGATTATCGGCGCGCTGCAGCAGCTCTGATTGGTTTGGGCCGGCGCCAGCTCCGACTTCATTACTCGTCGATTCGTTTGAGCCGCGATCATTCGCTTGTGTGTGTACCGACACTTTATAAAACAAAACTAGACAAAAAGTTTAATATAACAATTTGAGAATGGCGTGTCGAGTGGCCGACGTTGTTGTCATATGATAATAAATTATTAAATGTAGCTTCATTTGCTTTATACACCGTGACTTTTTAGTGGTTGTTTTCCCGCAGTAAAATCATTATATCTGAGTAGTACAATAGATTTGTGCAGGTTTTTTTTATGCAGATCAAAAAATAGCAATATTAGGATAGTGATAAACTAAACTCGAAAGCAACCTCGAACCAATAGTAGGAGCCGCGCCGCAGCTGATCGCCGGCCGGCCGGGTCATTGCCTCTCGCGCTTATCAATTCGCTGAAAACTCACTATTTACTAACAAGTGATTTCCATTTTCCCTTCATACTTTAACGGGCTTAGGACCGTCGTAAATACTTTTATCCATACTTAACTAAACACGACATAATTTTTTAATTTTGTAATCAAGATTATTGTCTGAAAATAATAATTTATTACTGAATTAGGCAATAAAGTATTTAAGGCGTATTTAAAAAATAGAAATCAACCTATTTACAATGATTTTAATTACCTAACCTAATATCCCTATTTACAAATGTACAAACAAATACTTACACTTCCAGGTAACGGAGTAATTGTTCAAAGTGTAAACCACTGCGTTCTACACACAATCGTGCACGTTTTAATTGATTTGCTTTCAATTTCAATAATGTGTCTCTATCACGTCTAACCACATCAAAAGCGTCCACTATCGCACTTTTTAAGGCGTCACGAGTTTGGTACTCTTCCCGATACACAATCCGCTTAACCTCAGACCACAAATAAAAGTCCAACAGAGTAAGATCCGGGCTTCGTGGTGGCCACGGCACTGGCCCGCCGCGACGGTTATGATGTATTCGTCAAGCTCCAAAGAATGAATGGCCGGGTGACCTCTGCCTTGGGCATGAGCTGGCGTCTGGAACTGCCCGTGATCGAGTAACCGCTGGGTGGCGGCTACGATCGTCCGAGCCTGTGGTACTTGCGGGTTCAGAACACCGCGAAGACAAAGGGACTCCATGTGCTGCGGCTCTGCGTAAAGCCGACGAGCGGCATGCGAATCATAATTCGCTCTCGCGTACAATTGCACCATAGCGACGTAGGTAATCCACGACGTTGTTATGTTGAAAAAACGTAATGGCGATCCATTTTGGCGGCAACAATTATAGCGCACTGGGGTTGAGTAGTTGCGCGGGCGGCGTTCGCGGTGCACTGGAGTAGAAATGAGTGAGTGAGACAGTCGCACGAGCGCTGCGAGCGGTGCCTTTGTGTCTGTGTCGTTTGTCACGAGGCGGTTCGTTTTGCGGAGCGCGTGCGTTGCAGTTTATGCTGTATTGCTTAGGACTTAAGAGTTTTTTTGTTTAAAGAAGGTTTTAGTGCAGAAAGAAGTACCTTCATACGTCAGAATCTCGGAATATAACTATTCGTTTCTCACGCTTTCGAGTTTATGATTATTTTTTTAATTAATTGAAAACTAAAATATTATTATTTAAAAAAAAAACTCGCACTATTCGATAGTGCTACTAAAGGTTAATCGTTCTGCTGCGGGAAAACAACCACTAAAATGTCACGGTGTATAGAGACTATTCATAAGTATTACCAATGTAATCTATGTGAATAAAAAAGATTGACTTTGACTTTGTCAAGACCATTTTTTATTAATTTCTGTTATTTCTCAACCATAGTGGATGACCATAGTACTAATAATCTAACTATCGAAGATAAAGCAAACTGTAATATAACATACATTACATATTAAAGACTATTGACATTTTTAGGGTTCCGTAGCCGAATGGCAAAAAACGGAACCCTTATGGATTCGTAATATCTGTCCATCCGTTTGTCCGTCCGTATGTCACAGCCGCTTTTTTCGGTGAACCGCAAAAAAAAAAAAGAAAAATTTTTTGGGGTTCCCTATACTTAGAACTGAAACTCATTTTTTTTCATCAAACCCTTACTTTTGGGGTATCTATGGATATGTATTAAAAAATGATATTGAGGTCTCTAAAATATTTTTTTTCTTAACTGATTAATTTGCGCGAGCGACGCTTCCAAAGTGGAAAAATGTTGCCCTCCCCTCTAAATTTTCAAATAAGAGAATGAGAAAACTAAAAAAAATATAAGATGTACATTTCTATGCAAACTACCAGCGAAAATTGGTTCGAACGAGATCAAGTAAGTAGTTTTTTTATACTTCATAAATCGTAAACCGTTTTAACCTTTAATTCAATCAACTCAAACATATTTTTTTATATTATGTTACTTGCTGCTACGGAACCCTTTACGGACGAGTCCGACTTGTACTTGGCCGATTTTTTTTATGCCCTAACCAAACTGCAAGATGCTCACCAACTGTAAATTGTTGACGTTGTTTATTAACATACGAGACAACAGTGCACCCTCTTCCGAAGTTGCCCTGAACCAATAACCTGGGACTAGTGGCGATTAAAGGTGGCTTATCTCTCCCTACGTTTGCTCAGTCGATCTCACCTCCGCACGAATCCACATCAAAAAGCTGCTTCCTATGTTTTCTCCGTGAGCAAGGAACACAAATGAAGAATTGAATTGGAACAAAGCAATCAATAGGTCCTGATGAAAGCGGAGGCTTTTAATCCGTAATCGGGCGCGATTGTGTTTTGATGCGGGGCAGGCAGGAGGGACCGGCGGTGCAAGAGGTCCGAGAGAGGGGAGGAAGCGGAAGGAACGGTTACATGTTACTCAAGCATTTATTATATAATTCTTTTTCCAAAATGTGCTTTATGTAGGAGTCACCAAATTGCGTACCCGTTCTGTTATTCTGTTTCATATAAATGTAACCAAAAAAAATAAGAAATGGATTCAAGAAATTTAAAACATAAGTACCTACTTACTATTTTATGCTTTATATGTGCTTAGGAATACTTTTTATCATTATGTGTAGCCGTAGGTAACCAAAGCTGCGGTAGTAAAATTTGTAAGTCAATGAGACCCCATGTTATTATTGAAGTACTTGGGGCTATGCAGTTCTAGTGAACTATAGTCACAGTGACCTATCAGGATTGATTGTAACTCTTCTCCAATTTCTAAGTTCATTCTTGGAAGTCTACCATCTTCCTGGCTTTTAGAGTATTTATTTCCTCCGATTGGGCTGTCCGTGGATGCTTTGTTAGGGGATCAAAGATCCAAGGAGGTGAAGGGGTGTTTCCTTTTACTCTTCGCAGTATCTGCATACGACAGAGTCACTCGAATTCACGTGAAATTGGTGTCTTTTTAGTTTATATTGTCCGTTTAGGGTTCTAACCGCCGTACTGGCTCTAGGCCCGCTGAGATCCAATGTTACGAATACCACCAAAATATCAAAAACGCTATCAGTTCGTGGTATAAACCGCATCTTAAGACCAGGATTACCCTGGATTTTTTCCCACTAAGCTGGACGTAATTGGATCCTAAATTGACCGTGGGCCGAGACAGTTTGGCAGTGAACAAAGGATTGTGTCATTTGTACTGGCTGAATAAAATATGTTGCCTAATCGGGATGCTTAAATCGTCCCTACACGGACCGTCAAACACTTCATTCCGAGTTGTTGACTTGTCGTCGCTTGTAAAGTGACTTTTATTAAGAGTTTTAAGGCTTTTATTACCGATGAGGTAATGGTTACGAAATTATTTTGCAAAGCAATATGTAACTTACTTTCTTGACAGTAAAGAAAATGTACTGAAATTCGTTGAAATTTAAATTGTAAATACACACAAATATTTTAACTTTGACCTATATCTTTCTACATAAAGGTTTATATCATTAAAAAGATTAAAAATATGTTATTAAAAATTAAATGCTTTCAGTCGAATTCCCAACGCTTTTAAAAGTACTAAAAAGTGTAAATATTTTAACACAAGTGTGACAGTGACAAGTAGTGTAACAACATAATTTGTTTATAAGGGTTTTTTTGTGTAACTACGTATTTACATATAAAAATAGTGTCGATAAGAAGCTGAAAGGTTTTTCATTTGTATAGGGTTTTTATATTTATATAGGGTTTCATACAAAATAATGTACCGTGACTCATTTAATATTGAGATGCGGACTTTTGAAGAGGGCACTTTTATTAATTAAATCTTTATGCAACGATGTCGTCTCCAATATTATAGAAAAAAGATTTGTCTTTTATCTACAATGAACCTAAACTCGATGCAATTCCTTTTGTTTGAGAGTTCCAGATTCCATCATCAGACCAGCTCAGTGGTACCATAATATAGAATTGTCATCGTGATTACGTGTTTAACTATATTTCAGTTATAACAATGGCTATACTATCGCATTAGGTTAAGTTATCTGTAATCTATATTATATAAGTGGTTATATAAGCTTGCAATAAATAAATGAATAAAATAAAAGCTCAAATGGGTGAGGCGAACATTTCTTTAATCAGTTGCAAGATTAGTCCTACAAACCCAATAAGAGAACTCAAATAAAAGGTTGTAAAAAGGTCCTCAACGATCAAAGACTCCGCTTAATACTTTTCGTTAGAACAATCAGGCAAAAGTTTTCGCTCCATAAATCACACTTGACGGGCACTCAGCACTCATGAGCTCACTCTAAAATTTGTTTAGCTCACTCGTTATTCGGTCTGAATAGAGGTAGCGGATGATGACGGAGCGGCTGCCAACTCTGGTACGTTATTTGGACTAGGTCCAACGTAATTACTTACGCGAGGCCCGCTGCTGATTGGGATGCAGATATCCACTGATTTTTGATGACGTCAGATCATTTACTTGTCCGGTGGAACAATAGCTTTCGCTCCTGATTGAAACAAGTTTTTTTATGTTAGATGGGGCTGCTTTTGATGTTCATCCGGATCCAAGGCCGAGATGACTTCGACGAGGGGCTGAGCTTCCCCAGATGCTGCCTGTTCAACCTGATTTTCAATTCAGATATTCTTGCAGGTGGTTGTTCTGGCCAATTTCATCCAGGCCCATCTAGTGTGTGATCCCAGATTTTGGCTTGGAGGTTGACCTGTAACATAAGATTGCATGCATAAAGGGTTAAGGCTGGACCCTGGGCAGTTGCCCTAGAGCGCTACCCTAACCTCGGCCCTTATGACAGCGTATTCCGGTACTTCCATGGTAAATTATAACGCGAATCGTTTCGACTTGACAGCAGGAATGCCCATGCAGTACGGATGAACGGCAGTGCGTCTTAAAATGAGTTGAAGTTGAAAGAAGGGTCGTTGGTTCACCACCCACGACACATTAGTGTGATGATTATTTGTTTTTGTCCGGGTGTTTATATTGTGCAAGTATGATTAACTGGTATTACCATTGGTTCTGGTTTCCTTAACACATATTATTAACCCACTTACTTTGGGATTAGGTCAATGTATGTGATGTTTTCTGATAATATTTTTGTATTATTAATAGCAGCCGCCCGCGACCTCGTACGCATGGAAACTATCATTCCATCTAAAAATATATTTTAGTACACCTCCACACTATATATAGAGCTTTTAATGTATAAGTCAAGTCTCTTACTTTAAAACTTTCAACACCCGTCTTACCCTCTTGGGTTTGGAGTTTCGTAAAATTATTTTCAGTGGATGTTTACACCACTGTGTGAAGTGCGTCCAAAATGATTATACTTTTCTCAGTTACGTGAATTGAAATTAGATTCGACCTTAAGAAACTTAAGTCTTGTTTGCAAAGCATATGTTGATATAAGACATCTTCAAGCAATACAGGCTTGCACACTTCGTACCTGATATAAATCTCTATGTCAGGACGTGGGGGATATAATTTTTGTATTTTCTTTGAAATTGTCTACAAAAAAAGTAATTTTCTTTGTAATCGTATTTTCCATTCCATTATGTCTTGAGTCGATAAGAACTATATTGATGAAGACCTCTTGGAATTATAGAACAGCCAAATTAGGTTCTTACCAAATATTTCCGTGAAAATCAACTTTACAATTTTCCAGGATTGTTCAGGCTTCGATCCGCTTGTCTTATTAAATATTCATTACGTCAAAGAGAGTACTTTGCTGGATAACACCCAAGTGATTCGAAGACGCTGCTAAATTAAAATCTGAAGTGGCTAGTATCGAAGGTTGGAAACAGTTTTTATGAAGAGCAAAAGTCATTGTGATAACTGTTGTTATTTAAAATGACCGCGACACCATTTTTATTTAGTAGCTAGTTAATACGAACTATTTACTACCCGACGTTTCGGTTAGGTTGCACCAACCATGTCACGAGGTGACTTGCAAATCTTCATCATTGTTTTTCAACAATTCCGGATACTGTGTGTCGAAGTGGCTTTAATAACATTTTGTTATGTCAGAATGTGTGTACAGGGTAATTTTAACATTAACAACTTCGCAGGATAATATTAATAATTTTATTAAGAACTACTTTTATTTTGAAACTTTCTCCGACAGCGACAAAAATCCGATACGCCCTATAAAATAATTACGCTAGCTAATGTGTTTGCATGTTAAACCGCAAATGATGTTACTAAATTGAGAAAAGTTGCTGAAATAAAGTTATCATGATGTTGATACTATGTTTCTTTTTTTTAATTATTTATAGTGCTACAGGCCGGCACTAGCGAACTTATTATATTTTACCGAAATAGAACATTTTCATCTCCCCTACAAAAATGTTAAAAATCTATTCAGATGTCAAGGTGTTTTCGATTACGCGGTTTTCAATCATTTCTGCAACGAACGTACCACGGGCCGATAAGTTGTAAACTTATACGGCAGAAGGCACTTACCGAAGGCTAAGAAATTAATCTAGGAAAGAAATTCATCATCCGAATCAAAGACAGTTCTTTTTCAGACAGGTTTATGTGAATGTGGTATAGATGAGGGTACCCCTAATCATATTTTTTTCAACTGCCAAAAATATCCAATAAATTAATATACCCACATATACCCACTTGTCCTACTAATGTTGTGTTGTCTTTTTTCTTGTTTTAGGTGATGTGAAAAAATGAAAATCTCATTTCAGAGATGAATTAGCTTTCATCATCGGTATTTTTTTTTAAATTATGTGTCTATCTGAACACTCGACATTGGCAGAATCATCGCGTGGTTTTATGACGCGAGATTGAGTCCATTTGAAAATAAAAAAAAAATTCATGGCCTACGATAGCTTGCCAGTAGTTGAGCTGGAAGAATACCACGTGCGACACGTGAAGGTCGTGGGTTTGAACCCCACATTCAAAGGGAATATGTTTTTTTTCTGTTTCTTAATATCATGTGTGTCAATGGCACTTTTTACATACACTAAGACAGTATTTCGTTCGTGTTATTTATGCTCGTACAGACTGGAGAGCACAAGAAAGAGGAATTAGGTAAAGCCCCCTCGCCCACGCTATGACGAATACTTGAAGGCCGCTATTTCGCTTGCAGCAATTTAAATTGGATCTCTGTGACGCGACCGGCGCGACAAACCGTCGCGTGATAAACTGTTAGGTTTGTAATTGGATCTCTGTGACGCGACCGGCGCGACAAACCGTCGCGTGATAAACTGTTAGGTTTGTAATTGGATCTCTGTGACGCGACCGGCGCGACAAACCGTCGCGTGATAAACTGTTAGGTTTGTAATTGGATCTCTGTGACGCGACCGGCGCGACAAACCGTCGCGTGATAAACTGTTAGGTTTGTAATTGGATCTCTGTGACGCGACCGGCGCGACAAACCGTCGCGTGATAAACTGTTAGGTTTGTAATTGGATCTCTGTGACGCGACCGGCGCGACAAACCGTCGCGTGATAAACTGTTAGGTTTGTAATTGGATCTCTGTGACGCGACCGGCGCGACAAACCGTCGCGTGATAAACTGTTAGGTTTGTAATTGGATCTCTGTGACGCGACCGGCGCGACAAACCGTCGCGTGATAAACTGTTAGGTTTGTAATTGGATCTCTGTGACGCGACCGGCGCGACAAACCGTCGCGTGATAAACTGTTAGGTTTGTAATTGGATCTCTGTGACGCGACCGGCGCGACAAACCGTCGCGTGATAAACTGTTAGGTTTGTAATTGGATCTCTGTGACGCGACCGGCGCGACAAACCGTCGCGTGATAAACTGTTAGGTTTGTAATTGGATCTCTGTGACGCGACCGGCGCGACAAACCGTCGCGTGATAAACTGTTAGGTTTGTAATTGCTGCGACTCGGGATTGTGATGTTTGAATTAGATGCCTCGCGCTGTGATTTATGCAGAAACTAGATTTCGCGGGAGTGATTCACGGGTAAGGTGTCAAATGCACGGAGCGGGCTATGCGAAAGCTTTATTGTAAAATCGGTTTCCTACCTGATTTTGATTAATTAAGCTGTACGTACGGTTTGAACTATAGTAATTATTTTTAGTACGCTTAGTACGACTAAAAACTATAATTGAGTAGTTTTAAAACCAAACTAAATTACATATGGGTCATGTTAAAAATTAAAATTAAAGAAAATCTCGACAGTTTCGTATTGAAAAATCTTGAATTTGATATTTTTTGAGAATGCGTAAGTACTACTGAAACCCTTTTTTTATACCTCTATAAAGGGAGTTGTGTCAAAATAATATTTTATGTTATCAGACATTTTCTGATGCTACGGTATTAGTTCTTAATTCCAAAGTAAGACGTAGACTTGAAGGCCTTCATTTTGCTTGCAGCTATTTAAATTGGATCTATGGTTTGCGAACGCTTTATTGTAAAATCGGTTTACCTGATTTTGATGTAGGTACGGTTGGAACCATTAACAATAAGTTTTGTACAAACAAAAACGATAATCTAGTAGTTTTAAGAAAATAGTACGGAAATTGTAATAGTGTCGTTGGGTACCTAGTGGTAGTAGATTTCGAATTCCACTCTCGAACACTTACCATATAAATAACCTATTTTATCAAGCTTAAAAAAACATCTGGACTTGTGATTAGTATAAATTCATAAAAAATTTTTTCATCAGTTCTGTAAGAATAATTGTTGAGTTTTTTCATCTAAGAAATGTTTTTATGTTTTGTCTTTGAAAAAGTAGTCCTAAGTTTTATAGTAAACCTATTCAACTAATCAATAAGTTCGTTTCGGCCCAGATTCAAAGCCATTTTAAAAGTTGCGTATAAAATAACGTTCTGAAACTCCGTCATCATACCTTGAGCAAGATAAATTAGACAATTGTATTGGGGCCGGCGTCGGTTAGACGAGAGTGGGAAAGAATGGCTTTTTAAACACCGACAAGATGACAGCCGACATTGAAATTATAACAGTGGATCCATCTTTGCGGCTTTCGGTGAATGAGGGCCGATGTTATTTCGAGTGTCAAGATTTTTTGGATATTTGAAATTGTTTCAACTGAAGATACTGGATATTTTGGCACATTGTGAACCACTAAAGCTTCCTGCAATAAAATTGTTTATATTATTGAAGTGCTTGCTTGTATAAAACCTAAGAGTAAAGTAAAAAAGGCAAGGCAAAGTGATTTATCGCTCGAACAGGAGCAGCCCGACTGGTGAAATACCTCCACCTTACAGAACACCGCAGCCAAATAACAATCACTCCGGTGTTGTTGTGTTCCTGCATGTGAGTAGAGTTTCCAGAGCTCTTGGGGGTGCTACATTAGTAGCAGGGGTCAAGCCTTCTGTGGTAGGTCTTCTGTTCCCATGGCATCACCATAAAGGCGATGAGGTCCACCGGGGGGTTTTAGTGGGTATTCTTGCCCGAATAGGGGCAGGGAGTCCCACACACGTCGTCACCTCCCTCAGGTGACGGTACGGTGCATCAATGCATTTCCCCCGCTCAAAAAAAAAAAAAAAAGGGGTCAAGCCTTCAAGGTAAGGGCGACAAGTCTAGTTACAGTTTTACTATGCTATACTTTCACCTTCAAGCTAGAAACTCATTACCACTTAACATCAGGTGGGATGAGGTCAATCTTGGAGTGCAATATAAAAAAAAAATAAAAAAAACATAATTACCAAATTACATAATGCCAAATGGCAGACTTATCGAAACAGAATGTTGTACAGTTGTAGTAACTTTTTACAGTGTTTAATTACGATGCAAAAGGGTTGTTGATGGAAATGAAACATTTGTTTTAAAATAATAATTTCTAATCACAAATGTTGTATGGTTTGTGAGGACATCGAAGATCATATTCTTTTTAAAATATTGTTGATGCAAACCTTACTTTTTAAAATTTTCACAAATGGCCAAAAGCAGAGGCGACGCGCTTTTTCATTTGCCACCAAATTTGAAAAAAAAAACAAAATCGTACCCATAATCGTAAGCTTGTGAATTAGTAAACAAATTCCGATGCATTCGCTCATGCAAGTTGCCGGCTATGTTTATATCGCCCGAGTGACAACTCCAAAGATTTTGCATAAGCCTTGGAAACTTATTGCTCAATCTACATATTAACCCAGTCAGGAAGCTTTTGGTCGAAACTGCTGAATGCAATCAGATGATGAAACGTGTACGCTTATTTTCTGTATTTGTAATCCTTAAAAGGTATAATGTACTAGTCGTATCGGGGTTGGAAAAAAAATGTAAAGGCCTACTGATGGTTACAAAGTAGTCAAAGATTATTCAGATACATGAAATTACGAATAATAGCAGAACTACAGTTTTGAGTGTTAGTAAGCCTTATCAACTTGAGACCATGTTTCCAATGCATGTGTCTATGAAAATTTCTCAAAAAGACAACGATGAAACATTTTTTTTCCTACGGGCAAGTGTAGCCACTTCAGAAGAACACACACACCTATTTTTATAATGTATACCAATAGGTCCATCTTCAGTAATGCTTTTTTAACACTCGAAAAAAAAGGGGGGGTTTATAAATTTGACGGATATAGATGTTTGTCTGTTTATCTGCCTGTCTATGTGATTGCCTGTGGCATCATAATTTTAATACAAATGAACTAATTTCGATTCACGAAATTCATTTAATGAAAACACCATTTGAAGACAGTTTCCTTCGTTGGGTTTTAGCTTTGTTAAATAATTAAAAATGATGATGATGTTGATTTAAAAAGTGATGTAAGGCATTTTTGTCGTATGATTACTCGGTTTTTAAGGATTGCTCTTAAAACTTTAAATTATTTTGCGTAGGAAGTTTTTAAAATTTATATTTTATGATAGTTATTACAATGTGAGTGGGGAGTGACAACTGGCAGTGCGTCGTTCGACAGTTTTCTAGTTTCCATACTTCAGTTTTATTTAGATTGTGCTTATTGGCTGGTAGCGCAAACCGGGATTACCATATGTTCGTCGGAATAAAACGTGTCCAACCTTTCCTAAATTTGGGACCGAGCCATATGTAACCTTCGGGGGATCGCGACACTGCCGAAACGGGTGTTAAGTAGGAATTGTGAAGGTGTTCTAGATATTATTTTATTAAGAATAGGGAGGAAACTAGCTGAAGAGTATGAATACCATGGATGAACGTTGTATTTTTAAATTGACCCGATCAGGAATCGAACTCAGGACCTCAGAAATGGTGTGGTACGAAAGTCCGGCCGCTCGTTTCTGGACTTCGGAGGTCGTCATACTTATGCCTGCTCCACACTACTCGCGAAGTTACTCGGCGAAGTTCGCCCGAGGCGAGGCAAAGTTTGACGCGGCGACCACGAGGCGAGCCGAAGTGCCTCTCTACACTATCGTATTCGTCTAACTTCGTTCAACTTCGCGAGTAGTGTGGAGAAGGCATAATACATTGCTTACTTTCTTCATGGTGTTAATCATTGGCTCCATTTGCTTAACATCTGAAAGCGGAAACTATATTCCTTCGATCATCATAACACGAACCGTACTAACTTATAGGTACACGTTACTCCGTCGCCTCTTCGAATATCAGCAAAGTTACGTTCGCAAACTTGCTGGAACACAGGTGCTAATTATGACTTTGCTTTTACTAACGACCACCATAACTTGAACCACCGCCTCCCTCCTGTTCAGAACCTAATATTCCATAAAGACGCGGCTGTGAGAAGTTCTGTAGGTCAAGTGAGAACGGTGAAGGTAAACCGTAGCAACTGCTATCGACTGCGTGAAAATTAATGCCATTGCGCAATGCACAGACGATTTAGGGCAGTAGACACCGCATTGTGAATCGAGGTACGTAAGTCGAACCACGTGCTGTAATATGTTTTAGGATCTCCGTTGAGGTAGGGTGTGCGGCGCGAGGGGAAGCACGTAACCATAGCTACGCTGTGACATCCAGTTTTCGTATTATTTGTCAGTTCCTGTAGCTGCGCAGACGACTGCCGTTTTGATTTAATTTATATGCCGCAATTTAATACATCAGGTGGGATGAAAAAAGATTTTGTGGGAAATTCGGTAATATTTATAGAGTTTGTGATTCGAAGACAAAGTCAATAAGTATGTAAATGCCTACTTACTAGCTACAGCTAGCGTTTACACGATTATCAATGGAAGCAGCAAAGCCTAATCGCCAAATGTGTGGCGCTACCTCGAATTTTAAACATCTACGTAATACTATTCGATTACAGTATTGATTTGTGCTAAGGGCACGTATTTTGTTTTATAACCATAATTGACATCATAAATGAGTAATTTTATAATGCGTGATCATTAAATATTGGTTACGTCCGTTATTATACGCATATTTCAGTTTGACCTACTTAGATGAATATGGCGTGTGCAGAATTTTAGGTCACTTATCTTACAAGTATCAATCGGAAACTGCCAAATCTTATGAAGGCCAGATTTTTCAATTGTTCGATACCAATTTAGGAAACGAAAGGTTCGATACAATGTTACAGACGAAATGTGTAATAACACAGCAAGGTAGCAGCAGTTCAATTTTAGTTCTTATGTCCGCGATCCAAGGGTGTTAGAAGGTCCAAAGTTTGTAGTGCTGTCTACTGTACATACACGAATTGTAGACAAAATAATAAACTCCTTATAATAAACCGATAAAGACTAATAAACGCTGAACTGATTAGGAAGGTTCATCAGTGGTTGATGGTCTATAGGTTAATGATCCTTGGGTTTTGGGTTCGATTCCCGGGTCGAGCATGTATTCTTTGTATTTTTCGCATTGGTAAGTGTGGTAATTAAGCCAGTACACATTGAATTAATGATTACATAATGAAACACTATCACACATATTGCTTTCATTCTGTGATAAAAAGTTAAAACATTTGTATTCATCAAAATCAACGATGGTAATATAACACCCAGATCCAAGCCAATAAATTAATTTTCCATGTTGACCCCACTGGGTATCGAACCAGTATTATCATTGTAACTATGGCTTCATTTCAACAATAGAGGCCTTAGTCCTGCAGTGGGATATTTAATAGTCTGTTAGGCTCAGTTAGGACTAGTCCTAATTAGTTTAAAAATAATTTCGTAGCACAGTGTGAGAGTGTATTATGCTATCATGTGTCTACGGGATTTATTAGTATGTGGCGCAATGAGACCTTATTATTAGGAACCATGGCTGTTGCGTTATATCGAGGTTGGCAGTTTGTAGCTGTGCAATGATTTAGTGCTTATTATAAGTTTTGATGCGAGTTGTTTTGATTAATTGGGAGAAATTGGACATACTGTTAATTATATACATAGGGTACATTCGTTGCAGAAATGTTTGAAAACCACGGAATCGAAGCCACGGGCCGATAAGTATGTAGTTCTAAACATATTCGGCACAGGGCACTTACCGAAAAGCTAACGGTTGATACAGCAGAAAAATTTCATCGCCTACGATAACTTGTGGTTAGCTCAGTTGGTAAGAGCAGCACGCGCGATACGTGAAGGTCGTGGGTTCGATTCCCGCACCGCAAGTGCGTGCAAGTGCAAGTAATATTTAAAGTTCGCTAGTACGGCGTTTAGTGCTATACAAATAATAAAATCGATTAAAAAGCCAGGTGTTTTTTCTTCATCCACCCACACATTGTCACATAACAAAATGTATTAAAGTCACTTCGACACACTACACTGACAGTATCCGGAATTGTTTTTGACCCGTTAAATTATTTTAAATGTTTAAAATGGAACGCGAAAGTCTTAAAATTTATATTACAAAGCGATACAAATTTGTTTGGTAATCCGTTATCTTTTAACGATGATTTTTTTGTTATTTTTAAATAATAAAAAAAACCTGTTGCAAAGTATTATTTTTTTATTTTATATATAAATTGATGACTTTAAAGGACTAAAATAATAATAGGGAATAAGGGGGTGAAAATTGTGAAACAATATTTTACATCACAGTTTGTATGAATGTTTACTAAGTTTACAGAACATAAACAATTAGAGGTGTTCTATGGTATCCAGTGTCACTATTCCCCGTAGAATAAGTCGCGTGCACAGCTAGTTTTTTAAATATTGTCCAGGGGCCTGTGGGAACTCTCCCCGCCCCCCCGCCCCCCAACCCCCTTTAGCCTCGGCAGCATCCGCGCGCTTGTTCCGCGGGATTTGTGATCCCGTTGGCGCGCTGCCACGACCAGCTTGTGCAAGTAATGTACCGTGAGGTGAAGTATGTAGATGATACATTTGACAGCAGCGAAATGATAAACTTGACTTTGTGATAAAATAAAAATTTGAATGTGTGTTCAGTTAGTGAAAACATAAAAGTGATTGCACTATGTGGACACATGTAAGGATCTTAACGTCTCCAGTTCACGAAAAAATAAGTTATATTAATTTTGATTTTCACCAACTAGACACACGTGTGCCCAGTCTTTCATGTCGAGTTGGTGACAATTGGGTAACCAAGACGATCAACTAATATGCAGAGCTTGGCTAATAGTGCAACACACAACTCTCTTTTCCTTCACTCGCTCGAACTGGAGCAGCCCGACTGGTGAAATACTTCCACCTTACAAAAGACCGCAGCCAAATAACATCATTTCAGTGTAGTTGTGTTAGTGCGTGTAAGTTTTCCAGAGCTCCTGGGCGGTGCTACATTAGCAGCAGGGGTCAAGCCTTAAAGGTAAAGGCGACAAATCCAGTAACAGCTTTATTATGCTGTACTTGTAGCTCTTAAGTTAGGACCTCATTGACCAAACACACTGGGGGGGGTGGGGTAGGCGGGTGGGGAATGGGAAATGGGGGGTGGGGAATGGGAAATGGGGGGTGGGGAATACCGTCCTCTTTGCTGTTCTCGGTTTTTGAGAACAGCAGTGGAGGGCGAGGCAAGGTGGTAGGGGAGCTCGCCCGTAAACGAGCGCGACGTAAAATGGCCTCGAGAAAGAAGACTTCATTACCCCAGGAGGGTACCTCTGGCTCCGCCAGAGGAGAATCCCTCGGCGCCGCTCCCTCGGGGACGGCGTCCAAGCCCCACCGTATTCTGGGGGGGGCAACTCAGGCCTCGGAGGTTGGCGTCTCGGCGCTAGTCGACGTAAACGACGACCCGGCAACTGTTTTTGGACACCGATTTTCCTCTGGCGATCTGGTTTCTGTCAAACCAGCGGCGGTGACACGTTCCCTGAAGGAGCGCGTCACCGCTTTAGACCTCGGCATGGCGTCGCACGTGGCGGCAGTAGGGGGGAGCTCACCCGGAAATGAGCAAAAACGAAACACAATGGCTTCGAGAGAAAAAGGTACATTACCCCAGGAGGGTACCTCCGGCTCTGCCGGGGGAGAATCCCTCGGTGCTGCTCCTTCAGGGGCAGCATCCACGCCCCACCGTACTCTGGGGGGGGCATCTCAAGCCTCGGGGGCCGGCGCTTCGGCGTCGATCAACGTTAACAACGATTTGGCTCTTCTACATGGATTAAGAAATTCTGGCGATTCGGATATTGGTATTTTGGCGGTGGAGACGGGTGCCCCGATGGCACGCGCCAACACCTTACGACGTGGCAAAAAAATTGAACTCGCAAAACCACGCGAGGCGGTTGTGGTGTCGAGTCGCTGCTCGTCTGTGAGCAGCATCTCTAGGACGGATGGCGGCGGCGAAGTCATCATGGACCTGTCGGACGGGGAATCGGACACACTCATGAACTTGTCCGACGACACTTGTATGTCCACAAACTCACTGCGTCTGCAATTTATGCGGACGCCTGGGACAAAACGGATCCGTCAGGAGGAGGGCGCCGAGTCAGACCCCCAAACCAAGGCGCAGAAGGTCACCAAATCACGACGCGGCCGTGGGCGCCCCGCAACCACCGGCGACTACGTCGGTCGGGTGGAGGCGCAGAGGAAGCTGAACGCTGCTAAGCGCGAAGCCCTCCAACTTGAAGTTGAGCAAGAGCTCATTGATAGAGAACGCCTGACCAGGATGGCTAAAGTCAGGGCTGGTTACGGCGCTGTACTGGACACCAAGTTCGAGGACCTCACCGTCCCCGAGATACGTACAGCGGTAGAGGAGGACCTCACTAAGATAATCGAAATGGCGGTGAAGTCCTCAAATCTTAAGGGGACCATACATAAGGGATTTAAGGAGCGGGCAGTTCATGCTAAGGCAGGCGTCGAAGAGCTCGTCAAACGCTCCGTCTCCGAAGAGACTGAAAGGCTGCATGCGACGATTGTTCGCATGCAGAAGGAACTCGAAGAGTACAGGCGAGAAGTGGCAGCCCTCAGAGCGACTGTCGCTGGCATGGGTAGCGGAAATAAGTCCCTGCCCCAGACACAAGAACAAATGGATGCATCTGTTGAAGCAATCCCGGCCCCGGTTACCACCCAAAACTATGGCCTCCTCCCTTCGGAGTTCGAGACCATAGTTCAAAGGCTCCTCATACAAGAGAGGACCTTTGTCCGGACGTGCTTAGCGGGGATAGAAAGTAGGCTCCCCAAAGAGGTGCACGTGCGACCTCCTCTTGCCGCGGATGAGCAGATAGGGGAGATATTCAGAGCCCCCGCTCCGCCCTTGCCGCATAGGGCCAAGAAGGCGAAGAAGTCCGGCCCTACACCTGGCCCATTGAAGGTCGCTGCTCCTGCCGCACCAAGGGCAGTCGTCACCGCTGTTACAAGACCGGCCCCAGCGGTTGAGGAGGACCTTCTCCTCCCATCGACGACTCCGGCCAATGAAAGCTGGAGCCTCGTCGTCAAGAGGGGACGAAAGGGGAAGAAAACCCAGCCTCAAAACCCGCAGGTCCCTTTGCCCCAGGCGACGAACAAGGGGGGAAAGGCCAAGGCCCAGCCCACCCCAGCACAGCAGGAAAAGAAATCGAAGACCACAGCGGTCAAGAAAAGGCTGACTCCGCCTAAAACGGCTGCGGTCGTGGTGAAGCTGACCCCTGAGGCCATCGAGAAGGGTCAGACGTACAGGAGCATCCTCGAGAAGGCTCGAAGACTGATGGATGTCTCCCAGCTAGAGGCGCCACGTTTCCGCCGGACTGCAGCAGGAGCCGCCAAATTCGACTTCGCGGGGGCAGAAAACGAGAAGCAGGCGGACTTGTTCGCCTCCAAGATGAAGGAGGCGATATCGGAGGCGGCTATAATCTCTCGGCCTAAAAAATGCATTGGGCTAATGATCCTCGACCTGGACGACACAGTGTCCAAGGCCGAGGTCATAGAGAAGGTAGCCACGATCGGTGGATGTCCGGCGGAAATGGTTAGGGCTGGGGAAATCCGTACCGGAAGAGGGGGCGCGGGCGTCGTCCGTCTGCAGTGCCCGGTCACAGCAGCTAAAGTCCTGCTGGAAAGGGGCCGCATTAGACTGGGATTCAGCTCTGCAGCTATACGGGCTTTAGAAGAGCAGCCCCTGCGCTGCTATCGGTGTCTCGGGCTTGGCCACACAAGTGCGCTCTGTCCATCAAAAGTTGTGAGGACTGAACTTTGTTTCCGATGTGGTAACGAAGGACACAAGGCGGCCACGTGCAGCGCAAAACCGCGCTGCGCAGTCTGCGCGGAAAGTGGACGTCCGGCGGACCATGTAATGAGGGGGAGGAATTGTCGCCCCCCCCCCCAAGAAGGGCAGAATGCAGGCACGGACCCCGCCTGCTGAAGCCGCAGCTGCAGCCCCAGCCGCAGCGACAGACGGAGCGATGTCTGAATAATGCCAGACACCGGACATCGCAACGTCATTCAGGCGAACATCAACCATTGTCGCTCGGCTCAGGACATGCTGTCCCAGGCAATGGCCCAGTGGTCAATTGACGTGGCAATCGTCGCCGAGCCGTACTCAGTGCCCAATAATTGGGTAGGAGACCGAGACGGCTTGGTAGCCATCGGACGACGCCCGGCATCAGTGTCCCCCCCCCTATCGTTTCTGGAGAGGGGTTCGGGGTACGTAGCCGCCGCATGGGGGAAGATTGCCCTGGTGGGCGTGTACTTCTCCCCAAATCGTCCCCTACAGGAGTTTGACTCGTTTCTTGGCATTTTGGGGGCCGTAATAGGCCGATTATCGCGCATTCGGAAGGTCCTGCTGGCCGGCGATCTTAACGCCAAGTCGTCGACCTGGGGAAACCCGGCCAACAGGGAGAATGTCCGCGGGCCGCTGGTCGAAAACTGGGCGGCTGCCTCTGGGTTGGCCCTCCTAAACGTGGGCTCTACTCACACGTGCGTGCGACAGCAGGGAGGGTCGGTGGTGGATCTATCTTTCGCCACCCCTGCTCTCGCCGCACGCGTACGCAACTGGCGCGTCGAGTTGGAGGAGACTCTTTCCGACCACCGTTACATTCGGTGGGAGCTCTCTCCCCCTCAAGGTTCCGCTGGAGCGCCTAGATCGGATGAATCCCCATTTCCCAGGTGGGCCTTAACCCGCCTGGACAGGGAAGTAGCCAGGGAGGCCGCGTTCGTTCAAAATTGGTTCACGCCTCCCTCTAACCATCTAAGCGTTGACGAGAGGGCCTCCCAGCTAAGGGACGCTCTGACCGAGGTGTGCAATGCGTCCATGCCTCGGTCCCGCCGCTCGCCTCCCCGCCGCGCCGTCTATTGGTGGACGGTGGAAATAGCTGAGCTTCGGGCGACCTGCACTGCAGCCCGAAGATCATACCAGCGGAGTCGTCGACGTAGAGTGAGGGACGCGGAAGTGGAATCTCGCCTTTACGCCGCATATAGGGACGCCAAGAACATCTTAAAGTCGGAGATAGGTGCCGCTAAAGATAGGGCAAGGGCGGAAATGCTCGACGGACTTAATGCCGATCCATGGGGGAGACCGTATCGAGCTGCGCGAAACCAGCTGCGCCCCGTTGGTCCCCCACTGGCCGAGTCCATGGAGCCAACGCTACTGGAAGGGGTGGTCCGGGCTCTCTTCCCGGCCGAGCCCCACTTCACCCCTCCAGCCATAAATCCACCCTCCTCCGTGAACGTAGGGGACGAGGAAACTCCGTGTCTGACGGACGAAGAGTTCGGTGTGGCTACGTTGCGTCTCCGCGCAAAGAAAACGGCGCCGGGCCCTGACGGGGTCCCTGCCAAAGTAGTGGCTCTGGCCCTGGCAGAGATGGAGCCCAGGTTCCGGGACCTCTTCGACACTTGCCTTAGGGTTGGGAGGTTCCCGGAGGTGTGGAAAGAGGGGCAGCTGATCCTCTTGAAAAAAGAGGGACGCCCATCAGACAGCCCTCTTGCTTACCGGCCAATCGTCCTGCTGGACGAGGTCGGTAAGCTCTTTGAGAAAGTTATTGCGACGAGGATCAACTGCCACCTCAGGGAGCGGGGGCCAGATCTTTCCGACGCTCAATTCGGGTTCCGAGCAGGGCGCTCAACTACGGACGCGCTGGCGCGACTACAGGGGGTAGTTTGGGAGGCCTGGGATGTGGGGGAGGGAGTTTTGGCTGTGTCACTGGACATAGCTAATGCCTTTAACTCCATCCCCCACTCTACAATCTTGATGGCCCTAAGGTATCACCAGGTACCTCAATACCTGGTTCGTCTCCTCGGCAACTACTTGTCCGGCAGGAAAGTTGCCTATGTCGGGAAAGATGGCGTCCTCCGGCGTGCAAATGTCGAGTCCGGTGTTCCACAAGGGTCTGTCTTGGGGCCCCTCTTGTGGAACATCGGCTTCGATTGGGTCCTGCGGGGTGTCCTCCTCTCGGGCATGAGCGTCGTCTGCTATGCAGATGACACTCTTGTCACAGCTCGAGGGAGGACCTATGACGAGGCTGCGCACCGAGCAGCCGCTGGCGGAACTTTGGTGGCGGGGCGTATTGGCCGCCTGGGTTTACGGGTCGCGCTAGAAAAGACCGAGGCCATATACTTTTACGGGCCTCGGCAGCGTCGTCCTCCCCCAGACGCTAACATCGTCGTCGGGGGAGTGACCGTCAGGGTGGGGGCCCAGATGAAATATCTGGGCCTAGTACTTGATGCACGCTGGACTTTCGAGCCCCATCTGAAGGGACTGTCCCAGCGCCTCATCGGGGCGGCTGGTGCGTTTGGGCGTCTGCTGCCAAACTTGGGCGGACCCAGGGCCAAATGCCGGCGGCTCTACGCCGGCATTCTTAGGAGCATGGCCCTCTACGGCGCACCCATCTGGGCAGACGCCCTTTTCCGGCGGGGAAATACAGCCCACCTACGGAGGCCACAAAGGGCTATTGCCCAGCGAGTGGCCCAATCTTACCGCACGGTGGGCTTCGACGCGGCCTGTGTCTTGGCCGGCACGCCGCCTTGGGCCCTCGACGCAAGGGTGCAGGCCCAAGTATATTGGAAATTGACGGAGAGGAGGGCGCGGGGAGAGCGTCCCTCCCCGACTGAGGTGGCGGCAATCCGGCGCGAGGCACATGAACAGATGGTTCAGCGGTGGAAGACGGGTGTCGACGAAATACGACCCAGGGGGCGAGTGCTTGACGCCGTTGGCCCGGTGTTGCAGGAGTGGCTGAGCCGGGGCCACGGGTACCTGTCCTTCAGATTGGTGCAGGTGCTGACTGGGCATGGATGCTTCGGTCAGTACCTGCACCAAATTGGGCGAGAAGAGTCGCCGCTGTGCCATTCTTGCGGCGCGGCGGCAGACACGGCGGACCACACACTGGCTGTGTGTCCGGCCTGGGCTACCGAGCGGGCCGAGTTGGCTGCTATTGTTGGAAGCGATTTCTCGCTCCCAAGCATTGTTACAGCCATGCTTGGGAGCGAGGAGGCCTGGACGGCAGTTGCCGTTTTCAGCGAACAAATAGTCTCGCATAAGGAGGCGTCGGAGAGGGAGCGAGAGAACGACCCCTTCGCCCCACCACACCGGAGACGCAGAAGACTGCGCGCAAGGCGTCGGTTTGATGCCCTTGCGCTTGTTAGCGGGGACCAGCCGGCCACGGGTGTGGGGACACCCCGGCCGGCCTTGCACGGTCTCCCGCAGATGCGCGGGAACGGTTTAACACCTTTGGCCGTTCCCGTCAGTCCCCCGACCACCCAGGGGGGACTTAGTGACGCCGCCCTGTAAGGGCAACAATTCATTCCGCCGACGGCGCCGTGGCAGTCATGGGTCACCCGATATCCCATGGCGCCGTCAATAGGCGATGAGAAGGTGGGGGGAGTTTTTAGTTCGGGTAGTCCTCGCCCCTTCTGGGCGGGGGAGTCCCACACACGTCGCTGCTGTCCCCACGGCAGCGATATGGTGCGAAAAGAAGGCATTCTCTCCCCCTTAAAAAAAAAAAAAAAAAAAAAAAAAAAAAAAGGCCCTCATTACCACTTACCATCAGGTGGGATGAGGTCAACCTTGAAGTGCAATATAAAAAAAATCAAGATTTTAAAGAAACAGCAAGAAATAATGTTATCTCCGCTGGATGTGTGGGCTCCAACTCATAACCTTCACATATCGTGCGAGCTGCTCTTCCAACTTAGAAAAGAATTTGTCGCCTGCGATAACTTGCGGTTAAAGTTATCGCAGGCGACATTTTTTTTTCTAATGTAACCTTCGGTGCCCTCTGTCGAATATGTTTAGAAGTACATACTTATCGTTATTTTATTTAATATAGAAAAAGGTACGTTCTAATTTAAGCGCCCCTGAGAGAATGCACATACCGTTTGCCTATAATGTTTCGCTTTACTTTGGCATCAAAGATATCCAGATTAAAATGTTCCGGACAAACTGACCTCGGCAGAGAGTTCCATTCCTTAGCCATTTGCATAATGAAAGAACCACTTCAAGCGTAATCGAGAAATATGTACAACATAAAGATAGAACTGATTGCCGTGCTATTTTGGCGAGAAATGGGGTCCCATATCCTCTTCAGGAAAGGAATACGACTTAATATAAATATAACGATAATATTTAAGTAAGTGGAATTCTATTGACGAAGAGCGACTCTTCGAGATCTATGTACAATAAAGCATGAGATTAGATCAGTGGTTCTCAAAATTGTATATCATATTTGAAGATTATCATTGTATCATGATCCGGATGCAGTGAGTAACGTATTTTGTTTTCCATACGTTTAATATTTATTTCTTTTAGAATTTCAGGTACAAACTTCTTTTTCCCTGTGTTTAAGGTACGAATGTATCAAAATAAATGCGCCAAAAGTCGTAACCAATCAACTGATCTTTGACTAAGGTCTCCCTTTAAATATTAGAACTAGACGACGGACTTTAACAGGAAGCATCAACCCAAGAGACCCTGACCTAAATTTCAATATCGGGGCCCAAATTGACCTGACCGAGAATCGTACTCTGAACTTTATTCAGGCGTCTTCTTCGTCTGTTTCTGAAGCATATATAGGCGTCTTCTTCGTCACTGCTAATGATTTTTTTTTGCGTGTGGGGATATACGTGACGCCCTGTACCGTAACTCAAGGGCGATGACGTCGTGTGTGGGTGTGTGGTATGCTCTGTCCTGAAAAGGCAGGCCTATCGACAAAATCCCCTGGGGCATCTTATCCCTTAATGGTGATGCTATGAGAAATTTTAAAACCACCACAGGTAATTAAAGAAAACTTGCCATCAGCAGTTGACTGAGGCTGTTGAATTGATTGGATTAATTGTTTATTATTGAATTATTAAGGAAGATGTTGGGAAACGATAGTGCACCCACCTACTAATTTCATTTATTACTTTCACCCGTGGGTGTCGAGTTGTTTTCGATAATTGAAGAGCAGAAGCGATGGTGAAACAATATATTAAATGATGCGATATTGTAATTACTTTATCCACCTTCATCTTTAAATTGGATTGGATGGCAACGAAGTACTATCAAAACATTTCTCATGAGCTCGTGATGATTACACGTATACTGCTTTAACCTGACTATTACGTAGTTTGTTACATGTAACCTACTTAAATAAAGGCATTTTCGACTTTGACTTTAATTTCAAACAAAATATGCTAATAGAACACCATATACTTCACCTGATTTTCTTCCTTTTACGAAATAACACTGGAACGTTCAATTCAATGGTACGGTCAAGCTCTAGCGCTAAATAATGTGCAGATAAAAACACGTCAGCTCACACACTTACTTAATACAACTTAATACCAGCCCTATGTCGAGCGTATAAGAATGCTAATAAAGGCTAATATTAAACTACAAGTTTTTACCTTGATTTGCTGTCGACCTTTCAGCACGTATTTAATATCAGATGACGTCAGCACTCAAAAGGCAACGAGTCATAGCAAGGGGGAAAGTAGTGACAGAATAAAAGCACTAATAGTTTGTATCTAATCGTAAATATTTTCGAAGAGCAAAATACTGATACAGGGATAGATAAAAGAAGTGAGCTTTGGTTTATGGTTAAAAGCGTTGATCTACTGGAATTAATTTCCAACAGTATTAGGTGGGGAAGTGCACAGATTCTGAACTAGGTCCTTTAGTTCATACTGATATGTTTTTGACATTTTGATCTAAGCATTTTACATAAGACTGTTATGATTCTGTAGCGGGTAGGTACTGGGACAATAAGCAGCTTCAATGCATTTTATTGTTTTTTTAATATATTTCATTTCTTACATTCTTAGTTAGCTTAAATAATGATAAATTCTTGTATTAATCTAGTTATATAAATATTTGTTAATATAGTTAAAATAAACATACAAATAAACGACACCAAGCGCCTTTAAATAAGAACGTTAGATCAAAAAACTTGACGCCCCTCAACGGCGTAGTGCGCTGCCTGTCGCCTACTGTGCCGGCCCATGCTGGCCCAAGCTCTAATGCCTCCTCTAGGTACACGTAGACAGATTCGTCTGCAGATGGCTTCGGCAGACGCGTCCGCCAACTTGTAGAGGTTGTAATTATTTAAAGAGTCTGTGGTAGGTATTTGATATCGGCAGACGAGCAAATCACCCCCTTTACATTTCGGCGGACGCGTCCGCTAACTTGTAGAGGGGGTGATTGACTTGATTGGCGATGCTATCTGCAGACGAATCTGTCTACGTGAAGAGGAGGCATCAGAAATAACTTATTTTAGTTACTCTATTTTTCTCTCAATTGACGGATCCCCAACCCAAGCATCATAAACCAGCGAGTGTCGGCGGAGTCCCGTCTAATTGCAGGCGTCCGTTGTGTCGCGATCGTAATTAGTTGAAACTTGGCAACTTTTAATGAGCATAACTTCCGCGTGTGCCGTTTTTTCGTGCGCGCTCCGACTCGAGTTAGTTTCGAATTCCCCCCGCCTGTTTCGGAATATTCGTTTACGCGGTTGTAAGCCGGTGCACTAGTTTGGTAAATGTAATTTAAAAATTGAACTTACAATATAAGTAGGCCCTAATTTTTTAAGCTTCTTTAACATCTTAGTTCCTGCTAAACCTGCTAATTTACATACGCGGAAATTTTGATGTTTAGATATTGGCTACTCATGCACTTAGAAATTACTATATGAATATTGATAAAAATTGATAGTCAGACAAATAAGATCGTAGAAAAATATATATAGGATTATTTTTATCTCGAAACAACTTGGACAAAGTCAAAGGCGAAGGTACTCGGTACTTAATCTATTTTTATCTCATGACGCGACAAGTGCGTCATAATAAAACTGAAATGTGTATATTTTATTCTATTCACACTGTTTTATTATACAAAAATACCACATTAGAGTGAAATGTGAACGAGTTTAACGCTGTTTAGCTATCTAGGCACTATTTGGCATCCTGCACATATGGAATATTGCATCATTTGTTATCTTTATATATTCGATCAAGTGATTAATTATTAATCATATAACGACGTGTTTGTGTAGTCAGGCGTGTTTCCTTTTACACTCGTCACTTCAAGGCGCACTAATATTTATGTGGCCACTAGATTTTTGGAAAAATTAAGTTGCCAGGTCCTCAACCTCAATGACATAGTATACTTTGAAATTTAAATTTTAAAGCTAGGCGTAATGAATCGTGGTAACTATTAGGCATATAGGCTACCGAGGCGTTAACTTATATATTTTTTTCATGATACTACAAATATACATGAGGTTAATACTGGACCCAATTTAGTTCCTAATCAATAACCTCTCTTGCGATGCTCAATTTAACACCGCAGTAAAACTTTAGAATTTTAACCAAAATTCCTTTGAAAATCATCAACCATACAAACTATTTTATTCACTGTACAATGTACGCGCTGTTGTAACATTATTGAGTAATTCGGCAAGTTTTGTCATACATACCAAGTAAAACAATGTATTTGTTGTAGCACCGCGGTTTAACTGCATAGTTAAGATGGCCCTTACTGTTAATGGCGCAATATCGACCAAATGTGCTGCACTTCTGAGACATTGTAGCTTCAATCAAATGTTACATTGATTTCAAGGGGCCAGCCGTAAGACGTAGGGCCGATTAAACGCGTTACAGTTATCAAAAGAGCTAAGGAAAAAACAAACTAAAAAAATCAAAGTTATTTCAAACGGGTTGCAGCAATTCTTTGTTTCCACGGAATCCTTGCAAACCTGTAGCTAAGGTTTCCAGAGCTCTTGAAAGGTGCTACATTAGTAACAGAGGCCAAGCCTTCAAGGTAAGGGTGATAAGTACAGTAACAGATTCACTATGCTGTACTTGTCGCCTTTAAGCTAGGACCTCATTACCATTTAGGTAACATCAGGTGGGATAAGGTCAATCTTGAAGAGTAATATAAAAAAAAGCACACACAACACCCACGTTTTATCGTGAAATTTAGGACACAAATTGTTTATATTTTCTGTCCGAATTGACACTCATCAAATATAATTTTAACGTTTGCCAAAGATCTCGTGGCAGAGTAGAGTCTGTGATGACTAGCTCATCACCTTCAGACAAAGTAGGTGTACTGGACGTCTTCTTGACGGTAGCGTCAGCAAATCTTAGCACAGCCGATTTTTAATAAAATCGAAAGATCACAATAGGATCGAAATGAAAACACCTTTATTCTTGTAAGATTTACAAAAACATTTCTGAATCACCAGTACCATTTCAGTATTCTACCACCGTGTTCGAACTGTTTATGATGTCGAGAAGAACCGAAAACAAACTCGACACTTTCTCTTTTCAAATATAACTATGTTTTACTATACTAAGCGCTCTTCTATCACTTTACGGAGCAACAGCGCCCTCTACAGTCCCACGCACTAATCGCCCACCACCTCATTCAAAACCAAACCTTCTGGTAAAGTCATAACAGCTTCGGCGTTTACATTTCGCCGTTCGTGACCGTACCCGCATTTATTGTATTTCCCGGGGAGTATATCTAAAATAATTACCTCCTAACAGAGTAGATCCGTTTGATCCAGGTACCTATATCCGGACCTTCTTTTGAGGGCCACAGCACCGTGAAATTGACTCGGCCGATTGTCTGTCGCGCAAAAAGACTTGTTTGCCGAAACACCGATTGGGATTACTTCCTGCGACGTTCCGATGCCTGAGCCCTTGACGTTTATTTGATTTGCGGAAATCGATTGAGGCTGGGCTCTTCATATCGGTTCTCTTGTGATCTGCGGCTCCGTTGGGTTTTGTTGGAGAAAAAAATTGGTAATTATTTTTGTTTTTGTGGAACCATAAGTGAATATCACTTATTTGTTGACGACACTTCTCTTATCTTCAAAGTTGATAGATGTAATGATCAATTTGAAGATGTAAATAGTTCTCTCTTGCAAGTGCTATATTGGTTTAAAAGTAATAACCTCTTGCTTAACACCAAGAAAACGAAATTCACAATGCCGAATGTTAAAAAAGTAAATATCAAATTGTCTATGAGTGGTGAACCTATTGAAATAATTAATTTTGTTCAAAGAGTAGGTACATTTATAAACGCTCCACGCTTTCTTTCATAATAAATCAAAGTTAGAATTATTTTGTAATTTTTAGTGCGTTCTAAAAGCGTGTTTTTTAGTTTTTAAACTTTTGCTTTTATTTAATTATTTTAGTATGCTTATTGTATAAAATGAAAACAATAACCAAAATTCAATAAAACTAGTTTATTGAATGCTACAAAACAAATGAAATAAATTATATCATACTCTTTAAATAAACAGAAGTTGATACACCTTGGGATATTTAATTTTAGTATCATTATTATTTGAACACTAATTTACAGTATAATTGTTTCGATTTCATTATTTTTTCACCATCTTAAATGTAACTTGATAGAAAACACAATTATTGCACTATTTCATACTTACAACACAAGATCAACTGAAGGTTTATATTAGAATTGGTAAACAAATCTACAATAGCCTCTCCTATCGGGCCTGTAGCCAACTGGACACTGGTAAGGAATAGCCATAATTATTTTCGAAGAAACTGGATCTTCACAATTACCGTCTTTGTTTTTGTAATAACCGTTTGGACACTTCGTTCCCACTTTATCAACACCAGGCTCCATTTCGTTGCAATCATCACAATCTCCATTCCTGATAACTGTGTTTACTTTCTCAATTTCTCTTTTAGGATTGTGCTCTGTCGTACTAGTATGATCTTGAATTTCTTCTTCGGCGTTATCATTCTTGAAAACATCGTAGATCGACTTAGAAACGTACAAAAAATCGCTTACAAATCTAGCAAAGACGCCTCTCGATTTTTCCAATGGCTGCTCTTCGTTCTTCGAGAATACTTTGATGTTCTTCACCAAAATGTCCGCCAGGATCTCGTTCCAAGTCACAGTCTCGTTGTTCACTTCGTTTCGTTGAAAATTTTGCAATTTTCGTAAGAGTACCCTTTGTTCCTCGGCTTGGCGTCCGTTCGCCCCTTCGGAGGCTACAGCCTCGCCCATAACGATTATTAGGGCGCCAAACAGATAGGCGGCGTTCATTTTTTGTTAATGTTTTACTACAATGGTGGCACAATGGTGGCTCTAATGGAAGAAGTTTGCGAGATAACGAAGATAAGATGCGGCGTGTTATGTACAGTCACAGGCGATGGTGGTTCGATGCATCATTGCATAAAAAAACATTTTTTTATAAAATGCTATTTTTAATGCAACGTTTTATATTAAAAAAGTATTATTTTCTTTATTTTGATAGTTCGTATTTTTGAGTTTTAGGAATATTTATGTCATTAAAAGTAAAGTAAATAAAAAAAAAATCAATAATCTTCCTATGAGTTTTTAAACTGATAGATAGGTTTTTGTATTTAATAAATTGACATTTTGGTATTTTATAAGCAGAAAAAATCATACGTTATAAGCATAAGAGTCGTTAGTTTTTAAATAAAATAAATACTACAAATAGTTTTCACTATTTTTGTTGTGCTTTTCGCCGCAATAAACCGCGAACTTTTAATTTATTTAAAAGAATGAAGAATAGAAGGGGAAAGAAATGAAACTAAATACTTGCTAAAAATCAGCGACTTCATCACGCAGTATGGTGTTGCTGCAAGAAAATCGCAGAATGTAAAGGACCGCTATGTAAACGTCTTAGAGCCACCGTCGTAACTTCCGCAGACGAATCAAAATAGAAACCTCCGTACCAGCTCACTCGAAAGCAAGTAATAAGTTTAAGTCACAATTTGATTATGGACTTGCTGCAAGTTTGAGAACCTAAAAAGTTTGCGTGACTCCGCGTAGACGACAAAGTCTCACAAGGACTTTGGAACTTCGTTGAATTAAAGCAGATGCCAGATTGTACGCGGATTTACACTGCCGATCGTAAATAGGGCCTAATACTATCAAAAACCAAAATATGAAAAAGAAAGAAAGACGAAAGAAAGTTCAAAGAAAGATGAAAGAAAAAACAAGAAAGAAGAAAGAAAAATGAAATAAAGAAACGTTTAATACTTAAAGACATCACAACACAGATTTTAGTACATAAAACAATATAGGATTGGAGAACGCAAAAAAACAACAAAAAATTACGTATTACGTATTTTCAATCCTCATGTGATATTGATTTTTTTTATTGATTTTAATTACTTTTGACGACTTCAGATTAAAAGGTTATGTGGAAGTGTAACTAACTTTCATTTCTTGAAATATAAGTCATGATTGATCTCTGCTAATTTCAATATACTATCCGAGGGCCTATAATGAAATCACCTGATTATGTAAAAGATATTTTTATTAATTTTAATAATTAGTTAAAGGTGCAGAAGTAAACTATTAGCCTTACTATATGTCCATTATTGAACCCAGTTATCGTTACAAAAATTGATATCGGCGTACCTACTCGCAACGCCTGGTAAAAAATGATGTATCAATAAAAATTCAAAGCCGGGACTCCGAGATGACTTTCGGGGTGCGCATGAACTTTACGTTAGTAATAAGTTTTGAAAATCATCCAAGCGCGTAAACTGACTGACTGACGGAATTTTTGTTTATTAGTGAATGAAAATGAAAAAAAAAATTTTTTTCAATTATGTTCCATAGAGAAACTTGACTCGTAATTCTAGCAAGGAATTAAAATGAATGCTTTACCAAGCATTAAAAAACTACACAGTTTAGCTGTAAAAAAAACTACACTGAAACCATTTTCTTAAGCTAAGAATCTTTAAAATAAAATGTCTGCATAGGTGGGTGCGCGTGGGTCCGTAAACAATGCAATTACATCTTATGTGCAAACGGAGCTTCAACCAGTATAGGGAACTATTCAGTTGGTTGGTTGCTTTAAGTATAAAAATGTTTAATAAACTCCCTCAAGTTATTGTTGAGTTACCTTTATACAAATTTAGGACATTTGTCAAACGTTGTCTTTTGAAAAAAGGCTACTACAAAGTAGAAGAATATTTGAATGACAAGAACGTGTGGATCACTACCTAGTCTGCTCGCCTGTACTTGCGTGTTTTATATTATTTTAAAAATATAGTATGACACATTTTCTCAATCAATGTCAGTATTGGGCCCGTTGACGCATGTGAGTCCTACACAGTTAATTTAATTTAATTTAATTTACAAATACTTTTGTTTTTTTTTATTTTATTTTGTTCAATAATTTATTTTTAATTTTTATTTTACAATTGACAAACTAACTGTGTGTCTTAGTGCAAAATTAGTAATAAGTGTAGCTTTTATTTGTAAAAAAAACTACTGAGTTTCTTGCCGATATCTTCTCTTTAGTTATAGGTTCCGAACCGGAGGTAGCTTCATTTGCTTTATATAAAGACTATTCATAAGTATTACTAATGTAATATATGTGAATAAAAAAAATTGACTTTGACTTTGACTTTGGTAGTTTCTTATTTTATTTATTATCCTATACCATCACTTTTTTACACATTTACATCTGATCTTTATGCTCCTACTCGTTGCAAAGAAGTTTTACAGTCTGATTTTTTTTACTTTGCTGTACTGTGATGTATATTAATTAAACATACAAATCCTCGTCCTGAATCACTTACGCCCAGTTCCAATATTTGAAGAACGGTCTGTTTAGTTACGGATAGTAATAAATTAAACGAGGTGGAAACTAAAAAGAACTGACGGATGACTCATGACAGGATATGGAAATTTAATTATGTAACAATACTAACGACTCGTAGTCGGTTGGAGAAAAACGGATAGTCATTTTTGACACATTACGAATCGTAAAATATTGGAACTGTGCATTAGAAACCAGAGGGTCTACTCCCAAAAACGAAATATGTCGGATCCGAAAACGGATTGCAATTTTTTACTGTCATAGTCACATATAATTCACTTAAATTGCAAATCAAGCGTTCTCATAAAACATAATACTATCTATGCAAATCAAAAACCTAGTTCTTCCTTCCGAACTTTTGATAAATCTTCAAAAACGAAACCTTTCGTTTGTTCGTTTCGTTGTTGAGGGTAGACCCCCTGCATTCAAGTCCGTTGCGTAGTTTTAAAGACTTAAGCACACTTAGGCCTAGATAGCGGGAATCGACTTGGTATTATACTTAGTGATATAAAACGTTTGTAAATACTCATCCCTTCTTAGATATAATAAATTAACCGGCTGTAGTCCCACTTTTGGTTTATATTCATTTTGACGATTCATAAGTGTTACTTGTATCCAATATATATAAATGAATTGATTTTGATTGTTTGATTCTTCATTTTGACGATCCATGTTACTTAAAACCAACATGAATGAATTGATTATGACTTTTAGAGCAGCCCGCTAGAACTATCCCTGTTTTTAGAGCAGCCCGCTAGAACTATCCCGGTTTTTTACACATATTCCACTGATTATTCGCACTTATAAGTGGCAGCGTGATGATATATGGCTTAAAGACTTCCTTAATGAATGTCATTTTAAGACCTACGCGTTCCATTTTAAACATTTAAAATAATTTAACGGGTAAAAACGCGACACCATTTTTATTTAGTAGTTAATACGAACTTCTTACTGCCCGACGTTTCGGTTAGGTTGCACCAACCGTGGTCACGAGCTAAGTCAAATTTTCTCAATGAATGTTTTATCCAACACCACAATGATGTTTTAATTGAAATCAGTAGTTCCTCGGATAAAGGCGTTCAAACAAGCAAACATTACCAGCTTTATGATCGGAGATCAATGGCTGCGCTGGTTTTTTGCATGACCTTAAGACAATAGTATGCCTCTGTGGACTCTTGAACTCTCCTTCTTCACTTCACTCACTTGACCTCTTCGACTTACTTAGTGGCACTATATTATTTTATAAATAAAACCACTGTTTGTTTTTGAGTTATGAATGTGTTAACAAATAAATTTGGCTACCTATTAAACCGACGGAAAATCTTGTCACTGCGATGTAACAGGGGATAACTCCATCTATTAGCCGATCTTAGGAACTCATTATTTCAAATTGACAAATTTCACTTAACAACCTGACTTTCTATATATTAGAAACAGAAATTTTTTATCTCTCCTTGCGGTGCAGGAATCGCCTACAATAACTTGCGGTTAGCTCAGTTGGTAAGAGCAGCACGCGCGATACGTGAAGGTCGTGGGCTCATTTCCCGCACCGCAAGGGGAGATAAAAATTTTCTGTTTCTAATATTTAAAGTTCACTAGTACGGCGTATAGTACTATAAAAATAATAAAATCGATGAACCTCACTTTCTTATCAGATATCCAGGGAAGGAATATGAAAATTGAATGTGCTTCACTGTCGTCTGCTTAGCTGTGTGTCCTGGGAGCAACTTTGTCTGTGGCCGCGATAAGTGAATTAAACTTGGCGCTGTTTTGTCGCTTGTTTTACATGCCAACTATACGGTACAACCGTACGTTGCTTCGTTTTTGTAGAGAGTTTGTTTGATATTGTTTTTTAATTAAAAACTTTGATGTATCCCTTTCTGCCTTGTAAAAATACTTTGCTCGTTCATTAAAATGAAAATGTCAGAAATCGTATTTATGATACGTTGCTCTACCATGTAGTAAGGATACCAATGTTTAGGAGACACTACTAGGAGTTTTAGGCTTAATACATTTTTTTTCTGATTTAAAACCTATTTTCAAAGTTCCCGAGTGTCATTGCCGGTCGGGTAAATATGGACAACAAACTTTCTGTATTGTGCCTGGGTGTTGTGGTACCGTCGTTATTTCTGTAACACAAGTGCTTTAGCTACTTACCACAGAGTCAGAGCAATGTCACATACATTGCTCTGTTGTCCAATATAAACAATCGAAATTCAATCTTAAAACGACGTCACAAGAGTTTCAATTAAAAGAGGTGTTGCTTCTAATAAACTACAAGACTATTAAGAATGTTAAGGGAAATTTAAAGGAATTTGCGTGCAGTTATTTTCATGAACATTTCGATCAAAATGATAATTATGTTTACTAAGAGAGGTAGGGCATAGCAATTTATCGCTCGAACTGGAGCAGCCCGACTGGTGAAATACCTCCACCTTACAGAAGACCGCAGCCAAATAACAATCACTTCTGTGTTGTTGTGTTCCTGCATGTGAGTAAGGTTTCCAGAGCTCCTGGGGGGTGCTACGTTAGTAGCAGGGGTCAAGCCTTCAAGGTAAGGGCGACAAGTCCAGTAACAGATTTATTATGCTGTACTTGTCACCCTTAAGCTAGGACCTCATTACCTCGCCCAGCGAGTGTGCAGAGCATACCGCACAGTTGGTTTCGATGCGGCGTGCGCACTCGCTGGGACACCGCCATGGGAGGAAGAGGCCCAGGCATTGTCAAGAGCCTATCACTGGCAAGCCCTGAGAAAGGCCTCCGGGGAGCGCTTCTACCCGGAGGACCTGTTGCGTGTGCGCAGAGAAGCGCAGCAAGAAATGGTCCGGCGTTGGGCGGAGTCCCTGCGAGTGGCTCCGTGGGGTCGGTGGACCCTTGATGCGCTCGGGCCAGCAATAATTCGCTGGCTCGAGCGCAAAATGGGATTTCTTTCATTCCATTTGGTGCAGGTGCTGTCCGGCCACGGCTGTTTTGGGCAGTACCTGCACCGCATCGGGCGGGAGGGCACTCCGTCGTGCTCCAGTTGTGGCGCGGCGGAGGATTCGGCGGGGCACACATTGCTAGTGTGCCCCGCCTGGGATGCCCAGCGTGCAGCATTGCGCGCTCTGGTGGGGCCGAATCTCTCACTCCCCAGCATAGTCGAGGCTATGCTCGGGAGTGAGACGGCATGGGACGGGATGGCCTCCTTCTGCGAAGACGTCATGTCGCAGAAGGAGGCCGCAGAGCGGGAGCGGGAAGACGATCCATCCGCTCCCGCCTGCCGCCGAAGAAGGCGGCTTAGGGCGCGGCGCCAATTTGACCGCGCCCAGTTACCGTGTGGGGGCCGGCCGGCTGATGGTGTGAGGGCACCTCAGCTGGCATTGCACCGGTCTCCACTGCGAGGTGGGGGTGGTCCCGTTGGACCGGCCATCCCCAGTCTCCCCCCGAACACCGTGGGGGGAGCAGACGGAGCCGCTTAAGCGGCTTTTCCGCCGGCGGCGCTGTGGAAGTAAAGGCTGAGCCGATCTCCCATAGCGCCGCCACCAAGGCGATGAAGGTCCAACCGGGGGGTTTTAGTGGGTAGTCCTGCCCTTTTCAGGGCAGGGAGTCCCACACACGCCGTCACCCTCCCTCGGGGTGACGGTACGGTGCATCAACGCATTTCCCCCCGTCAAAAAAAAAAAAAAAAAAAAAAAAAAAAAAGGACCTCATTACCACTTAACATCAGGTGGGATGAGGCCAATCCTGAAGTGCAATAAAAAAAAAAACTTAAATTTTAAATAACCTTCAACTTACCCCTGTATAAGATTGAACTTATAAATACATCAAAACCACTTTCGTTCGCGAGCGTACTTCTTATCAAGTTGATAAGGATAACACGAAAAGTAAACATCAAATAAATGACGCGTGGTTAACGTAAAAACTAACTAAAAGTATATTTACAAGAACACGAACCGATATGTGGTCCGTTGTATCGAAATAAATCTAAGGAATATATGTGTCAAGGGCAGATAAGGTTTTACACTTGAAATACTATAAAGATTTTGCGAAACTAGGAATCAACCGAATATTGAACGGTAAGCCTTGCAGTTAATTTTATTAAATTTTTGTATCTAATCCTCACTAATGTTATAAATCGGAAAGTGAGTTTGTTTGTTTGTTTGTTCCACTTTCACGCCGTAACTACTGAATCGATTGTTTTGAAATTTTGCAGACGTAAAGTTAGAAGTTCGGATTAAATAATAGGGTACTTTTTATCCCGGAAAAGATTGATATTTCCGAGGGAAAACAAATGAATGGATTGGAGATGGCGCTGTGTGTCGTTTAAAACAAGGTAAAATATTGTATACGAATATAAACATGTTAATTTAGAAGCTAAATGATATGATAATTAATCTCCAATAATTAGGAATTCCCGAGGGATGACGTACAATTTGTTTTATCGTCTAAACTGTTTTTTACATCTACTTATTTAAAAGGTATAGTGTACCATTCAGTTTTTGTTTAGCAACTAATCATATGCAGCGTTACATCGCGCTTCTTAGATTTTTCCGTGGAAATGAGAAGTTTTCTTATAATTGTGCTTTATACTACAATATAACCGAATTCCACGTGGGCGAAGCCGCGGGCAGAAAGCTAGTTGTTTATATATCGTTTCACAATAGACAAACTAACTTAATGTCTTGGTGCATAATCTGTACTAATACTATCAAGCTGAAGAGTTTTATTTGAACGCTCTAATCTCAGGAACAAGTAGTTCGAATTGAAATATTATTTTTGTATTGGAAATTTATCATTAATCGAGGAACCATTATCCATTATCGACGGTCCATTCATCTTTAGGTTTTATAATAACATCCACTGCAACCAATCATTTTGAACTACCAAAAAAGTTAAAACCTTTTTTGTTTTTAAAATAAATCAACATAAGTGTTACAAAAAAACACGTTTCACTATATTTCAATATCAGTTAAGCAAATTACTGGAGAATGCAGAGTAAAAAATCAGTTCAGCAATTTTAAATTAAACTTTTTATCCCAGATAGCTCATAAAACGGTATTTCCAACTCGACCCAATAAAGTCTAGGAACATTGCACTAAAAAACCCTACAACTCAATATTATTTACTATCGCTTTGCGCTAAATTGCGATGATAAAAAATATTGGAGCGCGTATAATAATCAAATGGGAATTGCATATTCGTAGATAAAACGAAACGGAATAATAAATAGCAGATACTATCAGCCTAAGATGTCAAAGCACGGAGATTTTCGGGATTTATGTAACACAGTTATAATATTCTTAATTGAGTTTATATTTTTTTTACAAACTCACTGTAGGTATATCTTTGTGAAAAATAAGTAATAAATTTACTTTTTTTAGTTAAAAAAACGATGTACTGATTTTCTTGCCGGTATCTTCTCAGTAGTTACACGTTCCGAACCGGAGGTAGCATCATTTAACTTATATAAATACTATTACAATGGTTACTAATGTAACCTTTATGAATAAAAATAATTGATTATTGACTATCGTACTGGTCATCCGTTTATATGCAACCGCGGCATCCTTTTCAGTATTAACGAATAATCGCCGCAAGTATAAAACATTTCACATCGTTGCCAGCACATCACTTGAAATGAGTTTAAATGAGGAACCAAGTACAAAAGCCGTACTTCCAGAGTATTCGGGCTTCACAAAAGGCAAATGAAGGCGGTGACAACTCAACAAATAGTGTTTATATTTAAACAAGGGCTAACACCGCAGCCACTGATTAATTGTTTCAGCCTAAATAAATATTAGGGGCTCCTTCATCTTAAGGCGTAGTTTACAGCGTGAGCGATTAAGTGGCTTAGTTAGAAGCTATGGAAAAGATATAAGAAGAGACTTAATGAGAAATTTGATTTGAAAGAATACATACATCATTATAACTTTTTTAAAATATTACTTTCTAGAGGCAGAGTCTGGAATACTTTTTCTATAGGTAGCAAGAGATGATAAAATGATGAAAAATCTCTTTTGTTGTGTCATGAACTTAAAGAAAGCATTTGATTTCTATAGAATTTATAGACATAGTTTAATGCCACCACCACTGTATTTTCATGATTTTTCAACGGCGAAGTTATCTATGAACATGAAAATAGGTATATACTCGATCGAATTGAGAAACGTCCTTTTTAATGAAGTCGGTATTACTTTTAAAAAAGGTTGCCATAATAAGTTATTACGAAACTTACTTTTATATTTATCGTTTCATAAGTAAGTTTACGTACTTAAATATATTAAACTAAGCTGACTAGGATATCATGAATTGGAGAAAGTATCATAATTAAAGTCAAAGGATTGCGTAGATGCGTAGCGTAAAAATACCAGGCTTCATAAAGTGAATGGAACTTCCTCTAGCTAGGGTAGCTAGGCTTATAACATAACACAGTAAGCTAAGATGTAATCAATGTAAGTAGTGTAACGTCAACATTAACATTTTACAAGCGTCGACTTGTTTTATTTGTTCCCAGTAACTTTCAAGTTTTAAGAACTTCGCTTTGTCACCCTCGATTCGCTGTAAGACGTTCCTACGGAGCTTACTGTCCCACCAATTTCGGACAAATTAACATAATTTTGTAGAAAATTGAGGGCAAACAAATTAACTTAAAACTGAGTTAGGTCCTGTAGGTAATTATGGGCGCCCGACATTTTCTGAATGATTGAGACGTTAGAAGTTTACTTACAACAAAAACAAATTCTTTTGTGTAGAGTTATTCATATTCATATTATTTATAAAATAAATAATGGGGTTATTTCTACAATACTTTATTAAAAACTGTTATACACCCTGGTGAGATTTATATAAAAATCATTTATTTTTATTTCAATCATTTAATCTAAAAAATTGAGAAAAAAAAATATGGCCTGTCTATACATAAATGAAAAGCTTTCTTTTATTTGTTACGAAAAAAACTGGCTCATGAGGTTACCTCTACAAAACTAAATGTTTCAAAAAGAGTTTCACGAAGTGAAGGCTGTGAAGGTGAACCTCCCTTATCATGGATAGGCAACGTGATAAAAAGAGGTTTGTTAAAAAAACTGTCTCATAAGAATTCCTCTACCTCATGAAAGTCTCAAAAGAAGTCTCATAAAATTAACGTGGACCTACCTCATGGACAGGCAACGTGTAGAAGTTTGTTAAAAACCTTGCTCATGAGGTCACTTCTACCTCACGACCCTTTCAAAAAAGGTCTTATGAGGTGGACCTACGTTCTTGGTTGGCTACGTGTTAAAGAGGGGTTTGTAAAAAAAACAATTTTCGCATGCAGTTGGCGAGAGGCGTAAACGGTGATTATGCCGAGCCATTTGATTTTAATATTCACTGCTGACTGTCTACTTTGATTTAATGCCTTGCTGCGCCGTAGGAATTTTAAACCGGCATTGTATGCCCGGCCCGACTTTTGAACCGGTTTCAAAAAGGAAATCCCTTTGGCGTTGCTCGTGCATGTGTAATACTTGTGCGAATTTACACGCGAACATTTTGATATCGTACTTATGTCTTGTCTTATGTGTTAAATGATTGAGAATATATGGGTCGCTATGAACAAAAATATTCACGGTATGAAATATTTTATTATTTACAGAAGCTGCGAGTTTCATTCATTGCTGAAATATTTAGTAATGAAGATTGAGGATAACTGATGAGTTATTATGTAGTGACATAACAAAACAGTAACTTTCGCTGTCTGTCTCTTAGATCTTTAAAACTTGACAACAGATTTTGATGCACTCTATAGTAGATAGATATTCAAGATAAAGATTTATATCTTCATTCAACAATGCATACAAATTAAAGGTATATTTGAAAAATGTATTAGTATCTTGCATATTTGCGAAGCCGGGGAAATACCTATTAAATAATAAAATTAACTATTAACATGATTCATAAACTCGCTCTTATGAAAATGACGTGCAATTTTCAAACTTAACATATAACATTAAAGAAGAATATAACATTAAATAGTTTTGGAACATTTTAAAATAGTATTTCGAAGATAATTTGCATAGAATCAATGTGAATAAAATTACATAAAGTACTTTAACGAAACTGATACCAAATTATTCGTGAATGATTTCAACATAATCAGTGAAAATCTTCCTCCTTTTTTCTATTATCGGTTAAACGGAAAAGCAATTTAAATATTGGACAACATCACATTGGACAACAATTTTTTTTAAATATTGGACAAAATTAGCTAATAGATATGTTTTATGAGCAGACTATTGGCCGGCCGCAACTGCGCACGCATATGTACAATCCCAATTTTCCCACATTTTACACTGATACTTTGTTCTTATTGGTCTCAGTGTGATGTTATTTAGCCTAAAGCCTTCGATGAATGGACTGTTCAACACACATTTTTTTCAATTAGAAGCAGTAGTTCTATAGATCAGCGCGTTTAAACAATATCTTTTCTAACAAAAATGTCTGTAAAGGTTTTGTGCAATCAAGTATAATATTATCCATTTGGTTCGTTCCTGGTGCAGAGGCTGGCATATTCAGCGTGGTAATGCGGCCAGTGTGATGGGAACCTATGACTAACGGGTTCGAGTAACAAAATTTTAATTAGTTTTTGTTAATAGTTTTTATATTCCCATTGTGTAAATTTTAATATTTATCTATTAATTAAACTCTTTAGCTTTTTAATATTATAAAAGCTTTAAAGTATTTAATAGGTTGCTTACTAACTTATAACCTTCATTGTATTCGCCAAAATAATCCTTAGACCTAAGCTTGATTATTACATAATAAGCCGGCACTTTTAGAGCTTCGACAACAATGTTGGAATGATATATTGGGGCGCCTTTCGAACCAAGCCGGGCGTATTTTTATGTCTTACTTGCGACTATTAATCACTATGGGTAGCCGCAGAATGGTCCGACCTTTGTCCGTAAGATCTTTGTTTAAGACAAAATATTTCCATTTAGGGAAATATGCCTTAGTGCAAAATATAATGGGTAAAACAATGCAAGAAGATGTAACAAAGAAAACTTGGTACAAAGAATGCGACGTTAATAATGCTTGAACATGGACCACTCATGAAAGATACAGATACACAGCTTTTTATTTATGGACCACTAGCTGTGCCCGCGACTTCGTTCTCGTGGGCTACATACTTTCACATAAAACGTAGTCTATAATATTAATAATAAATGCGACAGATAATCACACCAATCACCTGGTCTCAAACTAAGGTTTGCCTTTGTGCTATGAGTACCAGACGACGGATACTAAATGGAGGCGTCATCCCAGCACACCCAGACTCAAGTCACTTTAGAAAAATTCGTTTTCCAAATTGACCCGACCGGGAATCGAACCCGGGACCTTTTGCGCTTTGGCCGCCTACCTTAGCCACTGCGCCACCGAGGTCGTCAATATGTCTATATTATTTTAATCCAATTTTCGAGATATATTTGTGCCAAATTTCATGTTTCTAACTTAAAGCATAAACATTTCCCATCCCCATAAAATCCCATATAAATCCCATCCCATATAAACTTTCAAAGGTGGTATTATCCGCATCCCCCCTTATTTACAAAATAAAAAGTAGCCTATGTCCGTATACCGAATTTCGTCAAAATCGGTTTTGCGTGTAAGTCGGACCGACAAACAGACAGACAGAGTTACTTTCGCATTTATAATATTAGTATGGATCTTGTTGTCGAATTTAGGATTTGATGATCATTTGTGTTTGTATTGTTGGAATGTATTAGGCAAACTATTCAAAACTATATTATTATAGTATAGTATCTAAACTGACAAGTAATAAAAATTGCGTCTGAATCTTTCAGTAGTTTTGCGTAAATGAGTAACAAACATCCGATCATAAATGTATACACACTTTCACGTTTGTACACTCGCAGTAGGATTTTAATAGTGTTTCAATAGGCCTTTCAACTGTTTTAATTGGTGCATTCGCAGACTTATTCATAGGTGTACCACAGTTAGTTGGAGGTCAGTTGGCAAGCCTCCAGTAGCTGGTCAGACGATATTGTTTGAGTTACTGGATGGTTTTAGATGAAGTTGGCAAGGGATCCCGGAAGGTGCCGATAAAAAGAAGGCCTATGTGTACTTGATACACGGTCCTTAGATTTTAAACTTCAATATTAGTTGCCGTTTTAGCGCCACGCAAATAAATTTTAACGTGCTCGTATCAAATGTTAAAATGTCATTGGCTAAAAATACTAGTGCGGTGGCAATCAACCATTCAAAGGTAGAGATACTTTTGTCTTCTCGTGCGAGAAATTTGACGTATTGCGCATATTAGTAGGGATTGGCTAGATATACGTGAACTAGTGAAAAACGATAAAAACGTTTGACTATTTAAAGTTGTTACTAAAATTTCGCAGAAAAAAATTACAGTTTCAAAATAAAATCTTTCGAGGTCGTAAATTATGAAAGCCATTTAAGACAAAAAAAAACTTTTAATGCCGAGTTGATTTTGTCTGATACAATTTACTGAAAATGTGTTAAGAATAGCTTTTTTAAGAATCACTACTCGTAATGACCGACTTAATTCATAGTCCCACTCTTCCAGTCAATCACAGATATAACACACTAGCGGTCCCGGTGAACTTTGTTTCGCCTTAGAGAATTTTTCCCGCTTTTCTTTTGAAATTTTACCAAGGATTACCTAATTTTGTAGCCTATGTCAAATTGGAAGAATGTAGCATTCTATTCTATTGGTGAAAGAATTTTTTAAATCGGCCCAGTACTTTTTGAGCCTATTCATTACAAACATACAAACATGGAAAAATAGGTACAAATCTTTCCTCTTTATAATATTTGTAAGAAGTAAGATAATATAAATACGGCACATATCTGTTACACGCTTTGCCGCAATGCAGTGTGGTGGATCCACGCTAAGACAAGCTCAAAGACTGTCTACATGTTTCATTTGAATGTCTCTCTAAGTAAGCACTAATAACGTGTAGTAGCAGTATTAGGTATACGTAACGTTTGTTTATCGACGGAGCGATCGTAAACGTTAACCTATCTACTCGTAGATTCTAGACGCTAAGTCACAATGCAGTGGCTGAGGTAGAATGCAAGCTTAGCTTGAATATATTTATGTGAGTATTGCACTGTTCTTATGATCTTATAGTAACAATCTTACCTTTATAGTACTGAATTTGAAATTGGAATTATTAGGATAAGCATTGAAATTCTAACGGAAAGAACCAAATGGAAATTTGTGAACTAGCTGTGCCCGTGACTATGTCTGCATGGAATAGTGACTGAGTAGATGTTTAAGTATTAAGGCTACTTATTGTGTAAATATGAAACCTAAGAAGGTATTAATACCTCAATAAACTATTAATAGTGTGGCACTGCAAGCTGTGTAATAAAGTATAACTTTCATGCAAAATTCCAATCCCCGTTTACTTCCTTGGGAGACGATTTTCGAAAACAAAATTTACATTTGTTTTTATGAAATTTTTTGTGAAGACTTTACTACCTAAAGAAATAAATTTGAAAAACTTAAAAAAAGGCTAAGACTACGTCGTACTTTGAATCCCTGTTTTACTCCATTAAGGGGTAAATTTACAAAGATCCTCTACGCTGTAAAAGAAACTCCCGTGTAAAATTTCAAGTTTCTAACCCTTATAGTTAAGTGTTTTGATAGATCAGTTTGTCTGTCAGTTTATTGCAAAACCAGAAATTATTGATATATTTCATTGAACGGGTGTGAGGTAAAGATACTTCAAAATCGGTGAGAGTAAATACAGGCATCTGTTACGTATTGCAATATGTTGCAGAGGGTGAGTTGAATACTGAATTTCCCGGATAAATATAAACGCAAGTTAGTGGGCACATTTAAGGGTAGATTACAAAACTGGTTAAGTAATCAATATTTTATGAATATATTTTAGCATATTTAAGCTTCTTCAGCTGTCAAATTTCATATTTATTATGAACTAACTGTTCCGAAGAAGGACTCGACCATTTTTTTCTAAATTTTCTTACCTTTTGTCATATTAGAAACATAATTGAGATTTATATTTATTTATAATTCAGAAAAAAAGGCGGGTAATAAACCTTCCTTCGAACATTAAGGTTGTATAAAATACTAAAATTAGCTAAATCGGTCTGTGCCGTGCTCGAGTTTTAGCAAGACTAACGAACCAAGATCAATTTTTATTCATATGGATGTTCTTCTAAAACTCAAATATAAATTGTAAGAGTTAAACGTGAAGGTACAGTCAGCTGCTTTAGTCTCCAAACTGGCTTCACTCGTCTTAATGTATTCATCTCAAATGTGTAAAATGAAATGCGGAAGTCTTAAAGTCTATTTTACAAACTTCACTCTGTTGATGTCATGAAATCTCATTATGTTTTGGAAATGCCACAGAAGAGCGGTGCCTCTTAACACAGGTTTTTCTAAGCTTAAAAGGAGACACCCGCATCACTTCATCACAAAATACCTGTTTGTTACTCAATAAAACAAAATAATTAAAAAATCATAATTTCAGACTATGTGGTCTGGTTTTTACCAAGTATCTACTTGGTACTCCAGCCTGCCTGAACCTGAAGAACTTATTCGACCCCCATAAAATTATTTCTACCACATCTTCCGAACAAAACGCAGCGACACGCGGCCGCTGGCCCGCCTCCAACGCCCGTGGGCCCATTAAAACTTCTGCCCTCACAATCGCGATGTAAACCCATTGTTACATTATTCACGAGTGGACACGTAAATTGGACACAACTGAATTTATGCATAAATCGCTGTTTGCGAACTAGTTCATTTTTGTTGGGACGCTATCAGTTATTGTGCCTCTTTGAACAGTGTGTATGATCCAGGCTTTATGAAGTCACCATACTTTATTTGCTTTTAATTAAATGACTTATTTTATGAAGAAAATAGATTTATTATATTATGTTTTTAGTATTTGTTGTTAAAGTGGCAAAAGCCATCATGAAGACTCAAGATTTCAACTGTTTATGCAGTAACGTAATACTTAGAATCAGTTTGACAGTTGTCAAATTGCGAAAATTGTGTGCGATGTGACAATTTCTTCTGTCAAAATTAACGAACGTTACTGTTAAAGCTAAAGGTATTCTATGTATTCACAAAACGTCTGGAATTGGATTTAAATACGAAAATGATATTTTTATCTCTTTCTGAACTTAATGTTCGGACAACGACTTAACATGTCTTTACGAATTGGAATCGTATCTGACGTTTGCGAGTCACCTTGCTGTTCTCCGTAAGATTTCAGGTTATTATAAAACTTAAAATAATATTTTACTTACAAATGATTATTTTCGAAATATGAAAAAAAGTGCAACATACCTCCGTAGCCGAGAGGCGAGCGGGCCTGACTTTGGCGACCGCCATCTCTGAGGTTCCGGGTTCGATCCCCGGTCGGGTCAATATGGGAAACGAACTTTTCCATATTGTCTCGGGTCTGGGTGTTGTGGTACCGTCGTTGTTTCTGATTTCTGTAACACAAGTGCTTAAGCTACTTACCACAGAATCAGAGCAATGTATGTGATGTTGTTGTTGTCCAATACCTAAATTTCAGATAAATAAATGTAAACAAAAGCTCACATGTGCGATATCGAGCTCTCTAAACGAATTATGCGTCAATTTACAATACATTGTTACTTACTTCTATATGTTTGTTTAAACCGTAAATACTTATGGATTTGTATATATTTATTGATATTTATTTATGTATGTATTTTTTATTTATTTGTGTTTTATTTTTTTTATGTATTTATCATATTATGTTATTTATATTTCCGGTTATTTATTTATTTTTGTTTTCCTCAATAAATATTTTGCACGGGCGCACCCGTTTCTCGATATCTACTTTTTCCTCTACCTAAAGGTTGTCTGGAAGAGATTGCTTTCTAGCAATAAGACCGCCTAAATTGTACTTAATTATGTCTGTAAAGCCAATTTCTGTAAATTTTTCTGTGCAATAAAGTGTATCTATCTATCTATCTAAAGTAAGTCACAAATATGTTACTACATAGTTCTACTCATTTACATGCATGCCACCACTTTTCAAACATGTCTGTCCAAATCAGAATCATTTCTGGCGTTTGTAAATTAACCTCCAGTTCAACTAATGAACTGGGATGAATATTATCGTCTCAGTTCATTAGTTCGTACCTCAGCCGTCGAAGGGTGCAGTGGTCAGAACTATTTTTCCCTGTCAAGTCATCCTGTTAACTAGTTGTGGGTCATTAACGGCGTCTGTTTCGACGCTCTGTCTGCTAATTAATGAGCTTGCTTAGAAGTGTTGACGAGCCGATTTTCAGGGGTGCTTAATTTTGTAGCTGAAGACATTTGAATCCATAACAGAAGAATTGGCTTTAAGCTTATAATTCCTAAAGTGAATTGAAAATATGGCAACTAAATTTATTTATTAAATTATACAGCTACAAATATATAAGTCAAATTCATGTTATATATTTGTGGCTATATGATTTATTATACTGTATATGTATTAGATTTTTCACATCACACAAAAAAAAATCTCTTCTTGCAGTGTAGGATTCGAACCCACTACCTTCACGTATCACGTGCTGCTCTTGCAACTGAGCTAACCGCAAGTTATTGTAGGTTGTAGTCAGTTGGAAAAGCAGATTAATCAATTATGCTTTAGCATAAAATCAAAACAATGTATGTGATGTTGCCAAAATACTAAGTAAATTAATAAAAGAGAGCATTTGTCCCAAATTTAATACCAATCTGTGTTTGCGTCGCTTCTTTTACCTCCCTTTTGCGTTAAAGACATCACACGTCTCATATCATGTAGGACACAACACTCACTCCTCATAATTACCGCAGCGCGGCGAGATCTCCGGGGAAATTACCGCTCGTCCGCGCGATCTACGCGCCGTTTCTAGCAGGCGGGATTCTATTTGCACGCCTTTCTGTTTGCCTTTGAATATAAAGGAGATACAACGTATATTAAGGGAATGAATCTAGAAACGTATGTTTACTTATTTTTGGGGTAACCAATAAGATAACTTTTAAAGTGATCCGATAAGTATAATTAAATAATGACTTATGTGACACATACGTTGTTCTGATTCTGTAGTAAACGGCTAAAACAATAGTGCTACAGAAATTAGAGACAATGACGGAACAACGACAACCAGACTTGAGACAATATAGAAGAGTTCGTTTGTCATTACTATTATATAAACTGATTTGGAATTAAACCTTCAAGACTACGGAGGTCGTCAAAGTAAGGATAAAAATATCTGATGTCAAAATTTTAAGTTTATATTTTTCATGGTATACATCGTATTATCTTGATGTGATTAATTAAGCATCTTTAGATTAGGTATACTCTAGTAATATACAACATACGAGACACTATAATTTTGAAGATTATGGCATAATAACTAATATCAAACTGCGGGGTCTGCCATGATGAGCTGTTAACAGTATTAGAAATTAAATATATATTTTTATTTATCAGAAATCCGAAATATTGCTCGAATTAAAGCGAAGACCCTGAAATCTCTATACCACCTGTTTAAGCTCTTGAAAGGCCTAATCTTTCAATTCTATAATTACCGCAGAGGCGCTGTGCCCCCGGGGAAATCCCCGCTATACATACCGCGCGAGCGTACGCGCCGACGCGACGCGTTTCATTGGCGCCTTTCTGTTTTCTATTGAATATACTAATGTAATCTATATGAATAAAAATAGTTGACTTTGATACGTGAGATAAAACATTTAATATTCGGCCAATGACAATTGAAGGATGCGGCTTTCGTATGTTCGAATAAATGTAACTAAAATATCAGCTTAGCCAACAAAGGCTCATTGAACTCAAGTCATCGTTACAATAATGGCTACTTAGCAAGTGCTCGTAGTTACACATAGGGCCGGAGCGTCATTGGTTATGCAATTATTATTATAGTAAGATCAATCAACAGAGACGCGCTCCACTACTTTTGATCTAGGGCTCCCGCGGTGCGTGAGGGTTAAGTGGGAGGCGCGGAGCGTTTTTGTCAATCTTCAGTTACCCTGTGACTTTTTTACGATAACTTGCAGTTAGCTCAGATGGAAGAGCAGCACGCGCAATACGTCAAGGTCGTGTGTTCATGCCCCGCACCACAAGGGAAGATAAAATTTTTCGGTTTCTTTAAAATACCCGTGATTTTTTGTCAATTTATCTAGTGTAAGCATTACTCAGAATCTATACTAAAATTATAAAGCTAAAGATGTTTCTTGTTTTAAAGTGCTTATCTCAGGAACTTATTGAATCGTATTGATATGAGAGTGTTGGATAGCTCATTTATCGAGGAAGATTTTGGCTTTAACATCACGCTACGACCAATTATTTCGAGAAATCAGCGGAAAAAGTGGGGAAAAAGGGGATAGTACGCGTGCGAAGCCGCGGTGGGCCGCTAGTATGTGATATATATGAGGATGTGCGAAGCGCATTAATAAGCGCTTTAACAGAGGTAGGATATAGCGATTTATCGCTCGAACTGAAGCAGCCCGACTAGTGAAATACCTCCACCTTACAGAAGACCGCAGCCAAATAACAATCACTTCTGTGTTGTTGTGTTCCTGCGTGTGAGTATGGCTTCCAGAGCTCCTGGGGTGTGCTACATTAGAAGCAGGGGTCAAGCTTTCAAGGTAAGGGCTACAAGTCCAGTAACAGATTTACTATGCTGTACTTGTCACCTTTAAGCTAGGACCTCATTACCACTTAACATCAGGTGGGATGAGGACAATCTTGAAATGAAAAAAGAAACGCTTATTTGTTTCGTTGTATAATGTGGTGGACATAATCTATCCAAAGTGGTTTCATTTATTTTCAAAAGAAATTGAGTACTGCATTTCGTATTTCTTGCAGGAACCTATAAATTGTTGATGTACAGAATATTAAGTTCCAAATGGTCATAAAACTAACTTGTAAAAATAAGTGCCTCATTCCAGGAGGCTGGCTCCGCTGCAGCCGATTACGTTTTATCTGAGATCCGCGTTTACGGAAGGGCTCAGTTTATAGCGCGCGTGAGTGAAATTATGCCAGCTCTGCTGTTACGTGCAGCGTTTGACAAGGAACGGCCCAGATTTTTAATTTTTTTTATAGTACGGTATACAGGACGTCAAGGTAAAGACTTGCAGTTCGAAATTGGTTTTTATGCGCACGATATAAAAGTGGTATGAAGTACTCAGTGTGTAGTTTGATGTGCTTGCATAGCGAACTTTAAATGTTTGAAAGAATATTATGTAAATCTAAGTATACCTTCATATTTTGAACCTATATTCTGTTTAATTTAAATAGTATGTGTATCATCATTGTATATTTAAAAGGTACCGTTATGTTATTTTTAATGCTTAATTTGTTGTTGTTTATATTGATTTCGTTTTTTTTCTCCAGTATTACCGCACCCATATACAAACTATCTGCATGACCCAAGGGTTGACTGGTAGAGAATGCCCCTAGCATTGCGTCCACCTGCTGTACTTATTTGTGCAATAAAGTTTTTAAATAAATAAAAAAAAATAAAGAAACATAAAAATGTTTTCTCCTCTCGCAACCTGGGATTTCACAAATCACACGTGATGCTTTTCTAACTTAGCTGATCGCTAGTGGTTGAAAGCCACTTTCCGTTTCAGTGTTGGCGATGGTGTCTAGACTATGCATACTAGCATGCTCAATAGGTACGTCAAATTTCTCACATGAGACTGCAAAAGTTTCGGTACTGTTGATTGGCTGATAGTACGCTGCACTTGTATTTTCAGCCAATCAACAGCTGACGCACTTCATTTGATCGATTTTGACATTAGTTAATAGCACGATCAAATTAACTCAAATGGCGCATTCTAAGCAGCTATGACATGATTTTAGAACATTGACCGAACCGAGAGAATGGACTTACTAGAGTGAACAGACAGGTATTTTTTTTTATTTTTTTTTTATAGTAGCGCAGTATATTTGCTCCACCCAGCCTGATGGTAAGCAAGAGAGGAACCCACATCGCGATGACAACGGATTTGATATCGAAATATCCTATCCGTTAGCATTGCCATACTGGCCCGCAAGATGTTTCTTCACGCTCCTTTTGAAGGAATCCATGTCAAAGGAAGGGGGAAACACATGAGCCGGCAACGAATTCCACTTTTTTATGGTTATTAGTATTTGTAAATAATAGTTTTTTAAGTATATTTGTTCACTTCTTAATACTTTCTGTATGTGTTCAAAATTGTGGTATACGACGAATTTTGTTACTGTTATTATAAACTTTAGTTGCCCTCTGCCGGATGAGGTTTAAATTACATGTTAATTGGCCAGTAGTGCATTTGTTGCAAAGAAGTTCAAAAATATTATTCAAACATTTGTTTAACTGCCAGAAGTAATAAAATTTTATTAATTCTTAAAAATGTTTGGGAAACGGTTGATAGTTTCCGCTTTTGTGTTACACTTTGACGTGAAATTGAATAATCGTGTGCCCATGGACACTGCACAAAAAATTAAATACATATATTTTTGATAACGTTTGATAACCTACCTGTTATTTATTATAATTCACTAAAATCTTTTAGTAGGCTTATTTTTGGCTCCAATGTCCAATACAGCTGGCTTACTTAATAATAGTTACATGTTTTAGGGAAAAGAAATAATTATTTTATTTAATATCATTTATTTTATTGAGAATATTAAACATGACTTCAGTCTGACTGCGTGTCCAACCTCCAGAAGTTAGAATTCGCCTCAAAACAAAAGCATTTTGTTGCCAAACCGCGATCCGATTAATAAACAAAAATATTCCAGAAACAAAAAACGGCAAAACCCGCAACATCCACCCGATTCGGAAACAAGAGCGAGCGATCGCATATTCGACTGGACCTCGTCTGTTTGATTTTCGACTTTTTGCCTTGGAAATAAGGCTGCAGTATGTATTGGTATAGTCGCCTGTATTTGGAATTCCACACTTGTCCGTCACAGTGTGCTTTGCGCGCATAGAGAATGTTCGCAGCTGCGGCCTACGGGGCTGAGGAAGAAAGAAAAAAAATGGAGTGCACATATTATTTATGGCCTTCCGCGGATGGAATATAAATTTCTGGTAGAAATAACATTGTGATTTTAAATTAAATGTTGAATATTCATTTAACAAGAGTCCTTTTGGAGGGCGGACGAGGCATTCAGCGGAATCATGTTTGTTAAAAATATGTTTATTTTGGCGATGTATGTCAATTGAACACACTGTTTCCTCAAATTAGTGTGCTATTCATGTGTTAACAGTCAAGGGTGAAAATGGGGTTGATTTGATTTGAGATCACTAACACCCAAAATTATTAGTGGTTATTTAACTAAATTCAGATCATTACATAATCCAATTATTAATATTATATTCTAAACTATTGTATTAATTTGATGGATATACTACCAACAATTTATTTATTACGCCACGTAGTTAGACGCTTTGCCCTATTTAGGAATCTCATTATTCTATGAGATCATTTAACGGCTTGTGTATTGATTAAACGATGGTTTCAAGGTACTGTTCGGGCTATTCGCCTCTACATTGATTCGCATCGATGTTTGCAAAGGCACATCATCTAAAGACGAATTCATATCGCGCCTTTTTGGCGTATACTTAACTTTTTTAAATGTTGGCAGTTTTGACAACAAAGAGAAATGCTTACCAACAAAAAGGTTTTATTTTATAGTTTGTACACTGTATCGTAATACGCTGATAGGTCAATACTGTGTTTTGTTGGAAACAGATCGCTTTCTAGAAATAATATTACCTTATTAATTTGACGACCTCCATGGCCTAAAGGTAAGCAGGCCAGCCTTTGGCGTCGCGCCATCTCTGAGGTCCTGGGTTCGATTCCCGGTCGGGTCAATATGGAAAACGAACAAGTCCATATTGTCTTCAATATGGACTTGTTCGTTTTCCATATTGACCACCACAACACCCAGACCCAAGAGGGTCTGGGTGTTGTGGTGGTCTTTCTATCTGGTTTCTGCAATACAAGTTCTTTAGCTACTTACCACAGAATATGAGAAATGTTTGTTATGATGTCCAATATTTAGATATTTATTCATTATTTAATGTACTTTAAAATTTAAAGTAAAATTAACCAATTTCTGTACTTGTTTAGTGCATTCAACTTTATTATTTATAGGGTTCTATTTAATCGAGCATCAAAAAATACACATTAACCTAACCTAAATAATAGGTTGGCCACAAATTTAATAAGTGAGCCACTTGGGTTTGGCCGACTTGTGGCTCAGTCAGTATTTCCATCGCCCAAGTTAATTAAAAGTTGCCTTCGAAATTTTTTTCTCTTATTTATATCTCTATCGTAGTCGATATTTACAATGTCATCATTCACTACCGCTGAGTGTTAATTTCAAGCAAATTACCTTAGCTATGAACAATAACTGTTAATCACTTTGTCATTACCATGGAAATCCCATTGCAGTATCTCTTTTCAAAGAATCCAGCACTATTTCACCTGTCTCTCGCGGCCAGTGCACTCATTTTATCATGTCGCGCGACAAAGCACACAGCATTGCGCCACAATCTAAATGACACTGAAGCCCGGAAGGTAGTTTAAATATGTCACTAGTGTATCCGAAATACAATCTATATTAATATTTAATGATATTTTCTGTTAGTATTTTTGAAAGAAAAGAAAGAAAGAAAATAAATTTATTGACATCACAAAATATACATACAAACACAACGCAAGACAATTCAACAGATAAATATTTTTATAAAATATCTTGTGAGGCCAATTTGGGTTCCACCTCAGCAAATGCCGCAACGACATTTTTAACGCCGCAGCAGCGCTGGTATTCTGGTGGAACCCCTTGCTTGGGAAATTAGCAAATGCCCCGGCTCTTGCTAGTTCCCCACGCAATCGAGTTTTTCTCAATAAACATTTTGCACGGCCGTACCCGTTTCTCGATATCTATTATTTCCTCGATCTAAAGGTTGGCTGGAAGAGATTGCTCTCTAGCAATTAGACCGCCTATATTGTACTTGAATATGTCTCTAAAACCAATTTCTGTGCAATAAAGTGGATCTCTCTATCTATCTATTTAAAAGCTTCATCCACTGAACCGATTTTGATGAAATTTGGTATACGTTGAGTCTCTAGAACGGATATAACTATCGATATAATTGACACTAACGATACTATCAATTGTTTTAGACTATCAACTAAAAGCATAATCTGAGGCTGACTTAGACAGCCGAATCTGTACAAAATTACGTTGATGACTATCGCGTAGGTTCATAGATTTAGGCCTTGGGAGAAGGAAATACAACTCTAATTAAGATAGATCAGTATCAAGATGCAAAAAGAACATAAGTTACGTCAATATTACAATGCCTAAATTGTCAACATGATGTTCTTATTTAACTAATTACAGCAACCGTATTGTATTTTGAGTTTGAGTTTGGATTCTCCGCGTCAAATTTTAGTATTGGCTTCAGTTATCAAATTGCGGTCTTAGGTATTTATTTCTTACCTTCCAGACCGTATTATTATTAAGATTGTCATTGCGTGGTAGCCCGTGAAATGGAGTCGAGCGTGCCGGCTAACGGACAAACTATCTGTTGCTTTTACAATACGCCCCCGGGTCGTGCGACAAAGATTTTTTTTCCTGGCTTTGGAACGGTGAACTAATGAACAAACAACGAACTAACACTTTTGGCTTAGCCCTAAGATTAAATATTGGACATCACATACATTGCTCAGATTCTGTGGTAAATAGGTAGCTACATCAGTTGAGTACAGAAATCGGAAACAACGATGGCCACAACACCTAGACCCGAAACAGTACAGAAAAGTTGGTTTTCTATATTGACCCGACGGGGAATCGAACGTGGAACCTCACTGATAGCGCGATGATAAAGTCCAACCTTCGTACCTGCAGATAGCCCGTGAAATAAGTAATTTAAAGTTCCACGTGTTGAGATTGTCTACTCTCTGCCTCTAATTTCTCTTTTTTAATCGCTCTATGGCATAACTTATCCAATGTGTATTCTACGCCGGCATTGAACCCACGATCTCTGGATGTCGTGTTCGTGACTGAGCTTAGGCTCGCGTTTAAACATTACCTATGGATCACAGAGACGGAACCTAATAAATTAAGGGTTGCTTCCAATCAATTAGTCATTTTAAACCAAAAAAATATTGTCACACTGACAGCCGAAAAAGCACTTTTCAGTTTGATAGAAAAGTATAAAACCTGCTGGACCAAAATATAATTTGGTTAATACCAACTACAACTAGTAAACGAGTCATTACCGCAACTTAATTCGGGTCATTTAGGGATAAAAAGTATCCCATATTTTGTTAATCTAGTATTTCTCTTTCAATTTTACCCAAATCCATGTAGGAGCTATTAAACCAACTGCGGTATGAATATAGTATGGGTATACTTGTGTTTATATTTTGAAGTGTATTTGATTTTTTATTGTGATTTCGTTTTTGGTCACAAAGTAAAATTTGTTCGTACAGACGCGGTTTACAAAACACGATTTTCAATTAAATGCCGCAAACACCGTACTCAATGTAGGAGGAAAAAATATGCAAACAACCGCCCCTGGGGTACACCGTTAGGGCTGTCGACTTTTTAATGGGTTTGTTCACGCTGTTGTTAAGTGTAATCGTGGAATCTTTTTGAAGCGAGGGCTTCTTTCCACTCACGCTTGGCCAATTTTTAATTGTATATTCTTTTTATGAAAATACCGTGAGTTTACATTTACTATGTCCAGGTAAGTTCTGACTATCTTCGCTTGAAAGCAATCTGAGACAAGGAAAACCCAACACTGACAAATACTGTGTATGTGGAAATTATTATGATCAGGTAAGTTATTACTAGCGTCGCTTAACAGGGTTCTGAGATTAGCAAAACCCAACACTAGCTGACAACAGTGTGATGCTTTTGTTTTTACCGGATTATCTTTTTAAATTTAGTCCTGCTCATTTTCACAATCGACTTAAAAAAGAGGTGAAGAATCACCTCTTTTTTAAGTGATTCAGAAGAATTCAACCGTATATATTTTTTGATTTACATACTTTCATTGCTTCATTCGCAATCTGCTTACAATATATTTTGGGTAAATTTGATGGAACTATACATAACCGGGAGATAACTCAGTATTATGTCTTTGAGACCAACCTTCACATAATATTTTTTTTTTATTAAACACCGTTTTTTATTATATCATGTGAATAATAATTAACATTGCGTTAAATTTTAGCGCTACGTCACAAATTTTCACATTTTTTAAGAAACGAAAAGAAAAGTGACGTCAACATATGCCTCAACTGAATTTTGATATGCTCGTCCTTTTTTATTAATTTACTAAACCAAAAAATTAGTTTTCATTATATTTTTTAAATCTAACTGACAGACTAATTATAATCATTTTTTGTTACCCACTCGTCATATCTACCCATTAATTGCGTTCTAATGTGAAAAAAGTGGCTCTTGGCATTGACTAGTAAGTTTTTAATAAAAGAAAACCTGTTTGGAAAAAAACAATACACAGTTTTTATTTTATTTAAAAAACTTTATTGCACAAATAGGTACAACAGGTGGACTTAATGCTAGGGGCATTCTCTACCAGTCAAACCTTGGGTCATGCAGATAGTTTTGGTCTAAATAAATTGTTTAACACTTTTGCTCAAGTAGAAATAGGATTTCACGAAAGAGCTTGAAGCTATATGAACATGTTTATCCTAAGCCTTTAAAAAGCCTATAAAAATGTTCAGCCCTATTTGAACAAATCTAAATGAAAAGGAAGTGGAATTCAATCGGGTGTTGCATTTTCTATGTTATTGAAACGAGGTGTTTGCCAACGGCTGATTTCGTGTTTGAGTAACAATTAGCATTGGTTATTCATGGATTCGTGTGTTATAGAGATTAGGACTATTTTAAATAGACACTTTTTATGGATTCTATTTTTGTCACCAGAGACAAGTGTAGGTCAGGTTCGCAGTCAAGCTAATATGAGTGAAGGTTGGGAGAACCGAAAAGACTGTGGTTTTAAGGCACCGCACTCTCTGATTACAATTTATGCAGTGTGAACAATAACCTTACGCTAGACTAAAGAAAATTCATCTTAATTAGTTTATTTACCTTAATTGCCGGTAAATTATTAGTCTAAGAATCAATTAATCAGTCTTACTTCCTATACTTTTTTTTTGCTTACATCGAAAATGTATTAAAAACAGAAATAATAGTTGCTTACAATACTTGCAGTAGGCGCAGTTGTAAGAGTAGCACAACGAGGAGGTCGTCGGTTCAAATCCCATACTGCAACGGGCGATGTAATTTTTCTGTTTCTTTGAAATGTTTTAAAAACACACGTAAATATTGTCCATGGTGATGAAATGTATATCGTTCATATCGTCATCGTATCATATCGTTCGATACCCGGTCTGATCAAAATGGGAATTTTTTTTTATTTTGTCTGGAGTCTGGGTGTTGTGTAACACAAGTACACAAATGCTTTAGCTACTTACCAATAAAAATCAGAGCAATGTATGTGATGTTATTCACTAGTTATTTATTTACCGTGAACGTTCCAAAATCAAAACTGTCATACAAAACCAAACTACCCAGCCTTATGCAACATGTATAACGTATTATAAATATTATATAAGTGGCCCCACACGATACACTTGAGATTCATATTTGACCGGTCCTCAGCGCTCAAAGGCGCCTCAAAGGACAGCCCGAGCCCGTGAAATTGAATACACATGACAACAACACTATATTGCCCGAGTACATAGTAGCATATTATCACATATAGTGGGACTCAATTGGGTTTGTTAGATGTAAACAAATATAATCTCTGTCAATCTGAAAGATGGGAGAGTCAATAGCTGAGATTTGCTTGACGTCTATAGGCTAGGTTTGCGAAGAAAAGAAGTAAGAGATTTAACGTGTTTCTCTGTATGTGTTAATATTTGTAGCATCGTGACTCCCAAACTGATAAACGAGTTTAGTTTTAAATGTGAATCGGCTAAAGATAGTGGCCGCCACAATATGAGGGAGATCCCTCAATAGAGGTACCTTCCTATCAAATAAAAGGGCTTAAGTTGTTTTGTACACGATGACAAATAATTAATCTAACAAAGGTGGCCGCTAATACAAAATGGTGAAATATGTAATAAGTATAGTCCACGATACACTTTGGTCTTTGATCGCTCTTATGTAGTAAATGTGGGAGCTGTGCAAAACGTCGGGTTTTTTTATTTTTTTTTACTCAGAGCATTTTAGTGTGCAATTTTGAATCTGTAAAATGGCCGCAGACACGTTAAACTTATTACCCAGTCGTTTTTGCGTTATGTTAGAAATTAATGAATCTGATGTACCTATACTTTTCTTTCCCCTTCTCTTCACCGAATATGATTCCATTTTGTATTTTTTGTAATTTCAATTTGGGGTTTAATTCAATTCAATTGAATTCAAATATTTATTATTTATGGAGTGAAAGTTGACATTATTTTCATAATTACGTAACCTTACTCATGAATTAAACTAAATACTAATTTGCGTAAACAAATATTACATGGATTAGGCGACTTCTTTATTGCACAATAAATTGGTTTTGTTCACACACCATACCATTCAACACTTATTATTACTCGTACCTCTGTCATTACTAGTTAAAATATTCCATTGTTGTATCTTCTATAAAAAAAGAATTTATTTGTATCTTTAACTTCAATATGCACTAAAACAAAATTGAGTAGTTGTACGGTTTGAGCAAATAATATGGAGATGTAGTAACGTGTGGCGTTGTCAAATTTCCATAAACAGGGTATTTACCTAGCCGTGTAGCATATAATGTATCTTATAGGCACGAGTCCGCTGCGTACATATTCATTTGATACAATATTCAATACACCTTAAGTAGCTAATGTATATGGTGTATCGAATACTTACATTTGCAGAGTACTTTATTTTTTTTGAGATGGGGAAAATACATTTCTTACCATACCGCTGCCGTGGGGAAGACAGCGACATGTATGGGACTTCCCCGCTCGTAGGAGCGAGGACTACTCCAACTAAAAACCCCACACACCTTCTCATCGCCCAGTGACAGCGCTACTAAGTGACAGCGCAATGGAGAGTACTTACTCTGCTTTACCAAACTACAACTACGAACCACTCGATTAGCTAAGGGCATACAAAGTACAAAAATACGGTCAACAGCACGTTAAGGTGAACATTTGTAGTTCGACATTAGTTCTTACGCGTACGACATAAGGGCGGTGCAAAGCTCCAAGTGTATTAGTGTGACGTTCTTTGAATGTACACTCACACTATACCATTATGATGACCTTTGTAGCCGAGAGGCAAGCGGGCCTGACTTTGGCGAACGCCATCTTTGAGGCGCCTCAGAGATACTACAACGGGCGATGTATTTTTCTGTTTCTGTAAAATGTTTCAAAAACAAACTAGTTTTTTTCTACTACATATGTTTATGGCTAGAAGTAAACATTGTCCATGGTGAGAAAATGAAACGATCTTTTCAATATTGTCTCGGGTCTGGGTGTTGTGGTACCGTCGTTGTTTCTGATTACTGTAACACAACTGCTTAAGCTACTAACCACAAAATCAGAGCAATGTTTGTGATGTTGTCCAATATTTACTCGTATTTATTTATTATCATATTATATTTCTGTGCTGACAGTTGATATTGTACTATCTGACTATAAGGTCTCAGCTTTGTTAACATTAAAAGGGACGTCGAAATTTTGCATCGATTAGATAAACAGTTTACGTTTAGGTTCTCAGAGAATCGTGACTTTACATAATATAGTGTTAATACAGCTCTGTTTTTGTTTATTTTCTACAGTGCTTTCAAAACTGTAGGGCAGGATTGACCAGCATACCTAGTCATAAACTTATTAAAATCTTTCATATTCTCGAATCGAAATCTTTTCTGACATTAGACAATCAGCCCTCAGCACATCTTTTCACAAAATGTCGGATTCGAATACTGAAACTATGTTTTATCTCTTTCTTACCTTTAACGAAGACAAAACATACACTTCCCAAAAAAAAAATTGACTTATTAAATAAGCTCCCTGCCTACTCACAAAACTTCAGAATCCGATTCAATTTCAAAAACTATATTTATTCTCTTTCTGGAAATACGGCTAGAATTAATCAGAATTAACCGACTTCGATTTTATATAACAATTCGATAATTGACAAACTAACTGTATGTCTTAGTGCAAAATTAGTAATAAGTTTAGCTTTCATTTGTAAAAAAAAACTACTGAGTTTCTTGCCGGTATCTTCTCTTTAGAGGTAGCTTCAATTTGCTTTATATGGTGACTATTTATAAGTATTACTAATGTAATCTATGTGAATAAAAAATATTGACTTTGACTTTGACTTATGTGCATTTTTAAAGAAAAAGTATTTACCACACGTTCGACACATTCAATAGAAAACCAGAGCTATCGAAATAGCTCAAAGAATTTGGATGTAGTATCAATGCCGTAAAAAGGACTTTACGTTACATCGGCCATATTCATATTTTTTTAAACATTATCTTTAAAATTAAATTTTAAAATGCTCCAAAACAATTTCGTTGAGAAATAAAATTATGAGCTGTGTGCTATCTGTAGTAATATTACAAAGCTTGAACAGTTTGTTTATTTGAACGCGGTAACCTCAGAAACTACTGGTATGAATCTATTTATTTTTATTTATTTATTTTATTTCTTTAAAATATTTTTGTATTGGATAGTCCATTTATTGAGAAAGGTTTAGGCTATAGCACATGACGCTGTGGCAATAAGAGGCAAGAACAAAAAATGGAAAAAAAGAAAGATAAAACGTGTGCGAAGCTGCAATTGGCCGCTAGTATTCATAAAAAATCTATGAAGTTATATTGTTTTGACAGGTATTTAAAGGTAGCTCACATTTCATGTTGGTAAACGATAGAAGTTTGAGTAGCGCTGATGTGTTGCACAAATATTTGGAAATATACTTGATTCTCTTCGCACAGTTTATTTTGCAATATAAATTGAAGCTAGAATGTTGATGCAGTCTGTTTGGAATAGGTAGGTTTGTTTATAAACATATGTTTAAAATCCTTGTAGTTAAATCTGTGTAACTAAAATTAATAAAGAGCTAGCTGAAGATAATATACTTAACTTATACCTTAAAGCATTTCAATAATATTTAAATATTCAATAATTATTTTAAACTAACAGTAAATAAGCAAACATATTATTCAAGTGAAGGTATTCAAAGTTAGTTTAGTTCTCCTTATGAGTTCAAACAAATAAAAGATGGAAGCAAAAAGTTTGTATCAGAAATTGAAGAAAAAATATTTTCCAAGAATTTGAAATTGGAATGAAAGCTATAAACTATAATATTCTTGTTTCTTCTAGAATTTTTTGACAAAAAAACCAGCTCTGTACCGGCCTGCAGGTCGATGAATGCTGAGGCTCGTATCTTGTGGGTCCTTTAGATGTTTCTTTAATATGTCTCTACATTTTACATGTTAGGTATTCAATTTGTGTATCGTGAGCGTGCCGCTTGGACAAAGAGACGGCCTCCAATGAAACCAAACATCCGTAATGGGCACAAAAAATTAAATTTGGAAACGGCTCTGAAATTAGAAACAAACATGGACTTAATATAATAAACAAAATGCATTTTGAAAATTCTTAGACTTTCACTTTATGAATAAATGTATAACTATTTTATTTAGGCTTATGTTTGACCTCAATTACACTTGACAGATGATGGAGATGATGCTTATGATGGTACACATTTACCAAGAAGGTGTCTGTTCAGAATATAGCTATCTAGATTGTAACATATGAAAAACTGACTTCAGCAGAGGGTTCCGCTACTTAGTCGTATTATAAAAGAAGACTGAAGCTCAATCTAAAACTGAAGTCCTTATAAAAATAGGAAAACCTCACAAAGCAGAAATATTTCTCGTGATTTAACTACTAGGTACTCCAAGTCTGCAAAGTTAAATTCAATGCAAGGTTTTCTTTCTGTATATCAGACTAGCGGTCCCGGCGAACTTCATTTCGCCTTAGAGAATTTTTCCTGCTTTTCTGTTGAAATTTTTCTAAGGATCCCTAATTTTGTAGCCTATGTCAAATTGGAAGAATGTAGTATTTTATTGGTGAAATATTTTTTTAAAACGGCCCAGTACTTTTTGAGCCTATTCATTACAAACATACAAAAATAGGTACAAATCTTTCCTCTTTATAATATTAGTATAGACAAGCGACTGCAGCTATGCGAGCGTACTATACGGTATAGTACGGGTATAATAGCCCTTGTTTACACATTTTCTACTAATTTTTCGCTACAATTGGTTGCACGTTGCGATCTTATATAAACATTTAAAATAATTTAACGGGTCAAAACGCGACACCATTTACTAGTTAATTAATGAATGAATTAATAAAACAGGTGTCGTTTGACCCGTTAAATAATTTTAAATGTTTAAAATGGAACGCGAATATCTTAAAGTGATCTTATAGCCTAAAACCTTACTCGGTAAATGGACTATCTTAAACAAAAATAGTTTGTCAATTCTACCTGGTAGTTCCTGAGATGAGTGCGTTCAAACAAACTATTCAGCTTTATGTTATTTTAAGAGAGGTGGGCAAAGCAATTTATCGCTCGAACTGGAGCAGCCTGACTGGTGAAATCCTTACAGAAGACCGCAGCCAAATAACAATCACTTTGGTGTTATGCTCCTGCGTGTGTGTAAGGTTTCCAGAGCTTGGAGCTACATAGCAGGAGTCAAGACTTTAAGATAAAAGCGACAAGATCAGTAGCAACTATTATTATGCTGTACTCGTTGCCTTTAAGCTAGAACCTCATTACCACTTAACATCATGTAGGATGAGGTCAATCTTAAGTGCAATATAAACAAAAAATATATTAGTATAGATTGTAATTTACTGAGTAATAATTTTAAGGTCTAATCACACCGTCAGCTTTGTTAGGAGTTATTAATAACGTCAGCGCTTCAACTCGCTCCCACAATTAAAATGCTAATTATTTGCCGACATATCCAATTGCGGACTGTGCTCGCTGCAAAATTTCGAGAAACGTAGATCTGCTATTTTATGGAGAACCCTTATGTGTTTTTAATTTTGAGCAAATTACGAAGTTTTGGGTTTCAGAGAACCGTTCTGGGGTTTTGTAAATAAAAGGGGTTGGCCTACAATAAATGCGGAATTCTACTACAAAAGCGTTCTTAAAACATTGTTTCGTAGTTACTGATGAGGTGAGTAACATTTTTATCACTTTCATCTTCACGTGTTATACTTAAATATATTTTTATTTTTGTTAATAAGTACACAAATGACTTCAAAATTATTTTACCATCACTTTTACCAAGTTGATACTGTGTAATAACATTTTTTTCTCTCGATCTCTTTATGAATAATAAACTAATAAAAAATGGATGTCATAAATTAAAAAAAAAAGTTGTTTTAAGTATTCAATAAAGAACTGTTATGAAAAAATAATACTTTTACTTTCGGCCAACCCATAATAAGTTGAAGTTTCTTTAGTTTTACTTAGTTTACCAAAATACATGGGAGGAAAGCCTTGAACTTCAAGATGCTAAGTTCAAGCTGCAGGCAGTTCAGTTAAGGATGTAGCTACGATGTAACCAAACATTAATTAACGCGTATAATTTCGTGAACATTGGTTACTCCATCGAATCGCGCCTCAGCCCACGACCGCTCTGTATTCAAATATTTGTGAGTTTGCGAATATGATAAGGGAATCGCTTTATTTCGACTTGCGATACGCGAATTAATTAAGGCAACTCTGTAAAATACTGGCCCGCGGCGGAGGCAGACTTTCTAACAATTTGTTTCTAGCTTTTAGGGTTGTCTCGGATAATTTTGTGTCCCAATTTAAATATAACATGCGTTTTTGTGTAAGCCTGCCCTTCTTCTTAGGGCAGGAGAGTCCTACGCATCTCCTCCCTTGAGTGACGGTACTGTGCGCTAAGCATTTTTCTCCGCCAAAAAAATACTCTTACCACCTACTATTTAACAAAGCAGCTCTAAACGCCAGAAAAAGCTTCAAAAACTTGTCTCGTTACAGGATGGGCTTAGCCCGACAGGCTGCGAGTTCTGTAAGTGGCAGAACGGAGTATTCCGGTGTTGCTCAAGGAAATCAGCGTCAGCGTCTTCCGTCCACTCCCATCCGCCCTTGCAAACGCAGGCATCGGCGTCCTGTTAGATCCTAATAACGCCAGAAAGATCGCCATGGCCAAAGCTGAAAAGCGACAACGCATACCTCAAACCGAACGCTATTCCTTATAGGACGTGCGGCACGATCACCATTAGCAGGCTCTTTCTGAAGATACCGACACGTCCTGGGATGACTATCTCCCCAAACATATATTCACTATGTGCCCTATGGCAGTTGTTAAACTTTTTTTGAGGCACACAGCTGCAAGCTAGGTGAATATGAAAATACCATCTGCAGCTAAAAGCTTCAGTATATTTATCATTCATGCAAAGATATTTATGGGAAATATCTTTATCTCCTTAAATAAATAAATAAATATCGGATAACATCACATACATTGCTTTGATTCTGTGGTAAGTAGCTTAAGCACTTGTGTAAAAGAAATCAGAAACGGTACCACAACACCTAGACCCGAGACAATATAGAAAAGTTCCTTTTCCATATTGACCCGACCGGGATCGAACCTGGGACCTCAGAGGGCGTGAAACCAAAGTCCAGCCCGCGCGGCTACGGAGGTCGTTTTCGAAATGCGAATGAACATACCTCGCAATGAAGTGTACAACCATATCACTAGTCATACATTTCAACTCCATCCTCGTGTACTTTCGAACCTATATATATCGATATTTTATAATAAACTCAATTTTTAAGAAAACAAATATCGCGACTTAGTAGTTGATATATAACTGAAAATCAAAAAACAAGCTCTACATATCGTCGTAGTCAAAGATACGTAGAGCTTTTTGATTTTTTGACGACCTCCGTAGCCCAGAGGCGAGCGGGCCTGACTTTGGCAAGCGCCATCTCTGAGGTTCCGGGTTCGATCCCCGGTTGGGTCAATATGGGAAACGAACTTTTCCATATTGGCTCGGGTCTGGGTGTTGTGGTACCTTCGTTGTTTCTGATTTCTGTAACACAAGTGCTTAAGCTACTTACCACAGAATCAGAGAAATGTATGTGATGTTGTCCAATATTTTTTTATTTATTTTCAAGTATTTCTTTTTTTTTTTTTTTTTTTTTTTTTTTTTTTTTTTTTTTTTATAGTAGCGCAGTATATTGGCTCCTCCCAGCCTGATGGTAAGCAAGAGAGGAACCCACATCGCGATGACAACGGATTTGATATCAAAATATCCTATCCGTTAGCATCGCCATACTGGCCCGCAAGATGTTTCTTCACGCTCCTTTTGAAGGAATCCATGTCAAAGGAAGGAGGAAACACATGAGCCGGCAACGAGTTCCACTTCTTTATGGTCCGGCAAAGATAAGAGTTACCGAACTTTTTGGTTCGTGATGGAATATTTTCCACGGTGAAGCGATGACATCGTTGGCCGGCTCTTGTGGTTCTGTGTAGGAAAGGAGAGGGTGGGATAAGGGAAAACAGTTCCTCGGAACACTCCCCATGATAAAGCCGATAAAAGACACTTAATGAACCAACGTCCCTACGTAGTTGAAGAGGTTCAAGGTTCCCAGTAATCTCTTCATCGTTAATTATGCGCACAGCCCGTCGCTGCAACCTATCAAGGGCATCCATGAGGTATTTGGCGGAACCGTCCCAGAGATGCGAGCAGTATTCCAGGCAAGACCGGACTTGAGTCTTATATAAAAGACAAAGCTGGTCAGGCGTGAAAAACCGACGCACTCTGTTCAGAATCCCCAGTTTTTTGGATGCTAATGAGATGAGACTCTCGATGTAATGACCTTGATTATTATATTTCTTATTTATGTAAAGAATATGACGGGAACCACCTATGGTATGTTAACGAGTGGTGGTTTACAATACGGCTAAGTGTTCCTACAACTTGTTATCTTTACTGATTTCCGTATCAATAGTGCTTTAGGCTAAATTAGTACTTTTCTAAATTGTCCTGGGTAAAGGTTTGTAGTACCGTCGTTGTTGCTGATTTCTTTAACAAGTATTTTAGCTATTAATCATAAAATCTAATCAACGTTTGTGGTGTTTTCCAATACTGATTAAATTTATAAATTCTTGAGACGAGATTTCTTTATTCATATTTGATACAATTTTAGTGACGAACAGTATTTGACAGTATTTTGTGACGAAAATTTTTTTCAGGTACATTCCAAACAATAATCTAGATCCAAGGATGTGTAAAGGTCCCACTCGAAACACCACCCTCCACATCCCTATAAGATCATAAATCGTTATGACAACGAACGTCGCGAAAATTTGGCACCACTAGAATTGATATTAATTATTTAATTAATAAACTCGACCTAAAAGAGGAACAAGCAAAGTTTTGATATGCCTGTCTGGTGCGTGATTAATAATGATTAATATTGCTTCATTAGGGTTCGGTTAAGTGGTTCGGGTAAACAATAAGTGGAAGAGGTTGTAATAAATTCGGTCGAGAAGCTGTTAGACGAGGGTTCGAGGTTTTGCACTACCAAATAGAAACATTCTGAGAATCTTTTATTATTGATTTCACGGTTAAATGTGTTTTTTTTTATTATTTTATATGGAAACTGGACTTTTTTTCTACCAGTCTTTTTTTAGACGATGCTGTTTGAATGTGGTCCATTTTATTGATCATATCCTTATCCCAATTAATTATGATTCAACAAATTTGCATTAAAAATTAACACTATAGTATTCATCCTACCTCTTTTAAACAGAATAAACGCGAAAGTTTGTCAGGATGTACGGATATCTGGATGTATGTTTCTTACTATTTCACACAAATACTGCTGAATGGATTTGGTAAAGATACAGTTTAATATGCTACATAAACATGAAACATATGTTTATATTAAAATAACCCAAACGAAGCGAGAAATAGCTAGACACATATAAAACAATCAAACTGATCGAATTTTTTCTTCCACTATTCTCCATAAATCAATTTTTTGGTGCTTTTATGGTTTCATTGGTGAAATGGATGTGCCACTTATGACTTGATTGTACCTTAATACGAGCATTTACTGGATAATTGACGACTACGATATTCTTGAAGTATATATGTCGCAGTCATCTGGTTTAATCAGCTATTTGATTGGATCACTAGCGCGTTCATTGAATGACGACGTTTAATTGAATGACTAGAGGATAACTCGTGAAATTGTTTAATATAACGTTCAACTTCTTGACTGAACGTCATTTAGCATAGTCGTTGAATGGGATGTAGCTGACTTAACTAACCATAAGTTCGCCACTTAAAAGATAACTAACTTTAGATAAAAAAATTAGGACATGACATAACACACTTTTATAAGAATTTTTATTACATTTTAACAATTTTAAGTCTTCAGACACTTAGGCTAAAAAAATTTTTTTTACGAAAACGTCTCTTTAAATCTTAATTTCATTAAAAAAAATATCAACACAGTGCTATTCGATTAGATCTGTACCAGCTGTTTGACACCATCTTTGTTTTGATGAGCACTAACGCCGCAGTGGAAAAAAAATAACTTAATTACAATCACCTGACTGATTTTACGTCCGCTATGTTCAAAGGGCTATGTTACAATCCGCTAACTTGTTGGACGTTGAGTGAAGCTTGTCCATTCAACGTTCGGTCTAGTCATTGAATTAAACGTCGTCATTTAATAAACGCGCTAGTGATGCAATCAAATAGCTGATTCAACCAGATGACTGCGACATATACATACATAATAAGTACCGCACACTCGTGCTGTATTGTGAAACTATGTACCACAATATAAAATTCAGACGCAACAATTATTGTATTGAATGGGGTTCGCTAAAAACTCTAGTTGTCGATCTACATCAAAATACAAACAAAATAATGAGAATTAATATTCTTTCAAAATAAGTATATGTCTATCAAAACAAAGCGTAACACAAACCTCCTAAACTTAGAACTCCCTGCATCAGGTAAAATCAGTAGAGACAACGAAATTCATTACGTAACATTTCCTCGTAGAGGACCCGCCATTTTGTATTAGTAACAAATTTCCCGCTCTTTTTTGCGTTTGACATAGGTCCGCGAAATGGCGGTTTGCCGACATCAAAGGTTTTAGCAATGTAACCGAATATTTGGAATTACACCGTAGCCGACGCAAAGGGAATATATAATAGGGTTCCTGATACCGTAATGAGAATATTATATTGAGCACCCACTGATGCACGGATAAGAACATTTCATTTTGGATTCAAACAGGAGAGATATAGACTCCAAAATTCATTGGGGTCTTTTATTTAGAGCATGTATAACGAGTTATGTTTTATTGATGATGACATCGACTGGTTTTCTTTCATTTTATTATGTTGTGGAAACTAAATTTTTGTTACGAAAAATATTGTTGGAGCTCAAATACCTATATATTACAATAAGTATACTTATTATTCTGATTTAAGCTGAAAATAGACTGATTTGTATTTTGCAGCTGAATCCACTCTTTTTACTTCTTAAAATTTACCAACATACAAAATGGCAACACTTTAACAGGGTCGCCAACTTTTTTACAAGAAATATAAGATATTTAGGTCTGAGAATAACATATAATTCTGTTAAGTTTAATGGAACAGCATTTTGTAACAGGAACAGTATTCTATTAATTTTATAATCGAAATACTAAATCGAATGATTTATGCGCCTAAATTAAAAAAATATGCGATTGTCTGAATCTATCTAGATACTAAAAATTGTAGTTTGTAACTTTTGTTTGCTCAACCGCAAAAAGTGAAATGAAGTGAAAAATATCGTTATATATTATTTGAATATATTTACTGTTTTAACAGAACCGTTGGCAATTCAACCTTTAACTTTTTCCTAAAAAGGTGAATTTAACACTCAAGGCAACTAAACAAGGCAGTGAAAATAAATTCAATGTTATCCGAAACAATTTATTCCAAATTAATAAAATGATAATGTAAAAGAAATAGATAAAAAGATTACTGTTTTATAACCCAGTAACAAATTTGATCCAGGGAACATACGAAGATACTTTGACGAAGTATCCAATTCTGGAGTGGAATGGTGTATGTGGTACATCCGGATGATAGTATATCATAGAATGAATCCCAACTAGTGTCCCATTTTTCACTAAAGGACTGCCGATGTCAGCCTGAAACAATAGAATACAATAACATATTTGAATCTACGAGCTATGACGGAAATTCAGTCGCAACACACACGTGTACTCTCTCCTCATAACCAATATGATTGAAAAGAAAACCGTTGCAATATTTGACTTGTTCATATAGCTTGCATCCCCGCTACGAATCGATTACGAAGACGGAATCCCTAGAACTAGGAACCTGATTGGACGAGTCTGGTTATTATAACGTTGGAGAGATTCTCATGTAACTTCCTCAAGGGTACAAGGAGTACCGGACCTATTTGGATAGCTGGGATCAATGGCATAACACACCCTCCGAAATATGAAACCATCATTATTGACTCTAACCTGCAATGGCCAAACCAAATTGTCCTCACACAGTAAAAGTGTATGGTGCGGAATTTCAACTCATGACATTTGGTATTATATAAAGAGACAATAGTGTATAAATTTGGTGTTAGCGCATTAGCGCTCTAAGCGCACTAGCTTTAATGCTCTTTTGAAAGATAGTGGAAGCTTTCTATGACGAGGCTGTTAAGATTGCGGCTATTCCCTCGCTGATGCTTTGGTAGATCTTCTGTTCCCACGGCATCGCCGTTACAGCGAGTTTGGTGGGTGCTCCTGCCTTTTCGGGGTAGTGCAACACACGCTGCCACCTTCTTCAGGTGCCGGTATGGTTTGTGAATGCATTTCAAATAAAATAAAATAAAATGGGTGAGTTTTCTACCAGACATTCAGGTGATCTAATTCTATCCCGTTTAAACAGTACAGGATACAAGATTTTAGTTTACAACGAAACGCAAACCGGTGTGGGTACTATTTTACTTGATAGGCTTTTAATATAAAAAAATCAATAATTATGGGACTAACTTCGCCAGCACCAGGCCAGTCTTCAACTCTGTCGCCACAGAATGTGGTTTTATCTAAAATTGAGACCAAATGAGGTTTCCTCCTGAACAAATGTGGTTCGAAATGCTCAAGACACGCTGATGCGGAAGAGAGGTTGATGTCAATGGTCGAGATGTGTTCACCTGTCTGAAATTATAAAAAACAGTTTTATATTATTACGCATACAATTGTAAAGTCAGAAAACAATAATCCACTACGTTAGTCTTAATTGTTAAAAAATGCGTAAAATAAAAATTATTTTAAAACTGTCGTGATAAGACGATATTAACGATGTTTTTAAGTAGACAAATTGATATTATTAAAAATAATCGTCAAAAATTTTGTAACTATCAAGTTTAAACTGGAAAACTTTATTTATTGCATGTGAGCTACCTTCCCCTTTGAAGCATTTTTTAAACATCATGTTTTTAAACATATCTTGTCAGTACACCAGTAGTAGACATTTTAGTTATATAAGTCCCTAATGAAAGTAAAATAATTTTAACAATTATGATTTAAATCTGAGAAACTTACATGATCTTGTCCTACGCTGACTAAAACATGTGTCGGATCAACACCTTCCTCGCTGTTAAAACCGATAGATTCTTCATCATCGTAAAAAGCTGAATAATCACTATTATCCCAGTTCTCATCACTAAGACCTTCTGTATGGTCATCATTATGAGTGGCTTCGTCATTGTTATCTTTATGATCAACACTGTAATTGTCCGGATGGCCATCACTATCATTATTATCTACGTGGTTATTTTTGTTTTCATAACTGTATTCACCACTCCTTCTCCACATATCATCCTCCCAAGATTCCTCACTATAGTCTTTGTATTCATAATTATATTCATACGAGTCATCACTAAAACTAAGTCTGTTGTAGTTTTTATTGCTATCAGCGGGAAGGTTTATAGGTTGGACTTTGTCATCAAAAACAAGCGGCTTAACCAATCTCAGTAGAGCGATGTCGTTTACGTAATATGTGTTAACCATATAGTATTCAGGGTGAAACACGACATGATCGTAAAGTACTATTTCACTGGTCATTAAGTCGACACCGCTTACGGATAGAATGCCGTAATGTGTGTTCGTATGAATGCTAGAAAAAAAATTGCATATTTAATATAACTGTTATTAAATTAGCTTTATTTATATCGTACGGCTAGAAAGCTTTGTTTATATAACGATCATAGTTTTTGTTTTAAGTAGGTATTACTTGTGGTAATATATAAATATAAAGATAGGAAGATACAATGGATAACTCATAAAGCCTAAAATTGCTGCGAACCAACTGCGCTTGCTTTGCAGGCTGTAACGCCATATAAAACTGTTTATTTTTTATATTACACTTCAATATTGACCTTATCCCATCTGACGTTAAGTGGTAATGAGGTCCTAGCTCAAGGGCGACAAGTACAGCATAACAAATCTATTACTGGACTTGTGGCCCTTACCTTGAAGGCCTAACCGCTGCTCCTAATGTAGCACCCCCCCCCCCCCCCAAGGAGCTCCGGAAACCTTACTCACACGCAGGAACACAACAACACAGAAGTGATCGTTATTTAGCTGCGGTCTTCTGTAAGGTGGATGTATTTCACCATACGGGCTGCTCCAGTTCGAGCGATAAATCGCTAGGCTCTACCTCTCTTAACCTTCGGTGTACCACGTGGGGTATGACACACCCCAGTTCTTAAAAATTCGCAACAATTTCAAAATTAAAAAAGCGCGGCAGCACACCTTTTGAGTAGCTGGATATGCGACGTTGCTGCTCCGATTAGCACCATTGCGTTAGTCAGGTGGCGACTGCCAAGCAAGTTAGGCGTATTTCAAGTGCGCGTGGGCATCACACACCCCACCCCGTATGGCGCGTTGTTAAAGAGGTATGTTTCATCATTTAAGTTTTTTGTTAACTTTTTACTTGTTTACGTAGTTTATATTATTACTAATTGTTACAGATATGATAAAAAATGTGTCAATTGACGGAGTCAGAGATATATAATGCACTTTTAGGCGAAGATGATGATTTGGAGTCAGAAAATATGAATTTTCACCAGGAATGAAATAGAACCTCCTGCAAAAAAAAAATGTAATAAAACCTCCTGGAAAAAGGCCTAACATGATGCAGAGACGCGCAAAATGCCCTAGAAAGAAAGATAGAAAAACTAAATATTCATGTAAAAAATGTTATACGTCGATATGTATGGAGCATGCTGATTTTTATTGTCAAGACTGCAATAATTTTGATACCAATGATCTCTATTAGAATTTATGATTACTACATTTAATTATTATTTAGTCCTTAGTATATGATTTGTTGATTCCTAAATGATAACAATCGTAATTATTACATAAAGCAGTTTAAAATTAGTACATAAGTTAAAAAATGTTATTCTTGAGGTTAAAAAAGTTATGATCATTTTTCATTTTGTCATTTGAACTTATAAAAAATGTTTAATTACTTCTGATTTTTATTTAAACATCATTAATATAATATAGAAATAATATTCGAGACATAAAAGTCGCCAATAAATTCGGATATACAAATTTTATGACATCTTACATTTTGGGGTATACCACACCCCACCTAGTATAGGACAGTTATTTTAGTCACCTGGTACACGGAAGGTTAAATATAAATAAAAACAAGATTTACTTTCTATCCACGCAGTGTGCGGCCGTGACCACCCATCTGTCAGATATAATGGCTGCCCCGCAGTAAAACATTGATGCATAGAAAGGATATTCTTCAATGGTAACCGGTTTTCCATATGCCACACGAGGTTGAACTGTATCTGGTAATATAAAAGATGATTTAGATCACAAAAATAAATACTTAAGAAAGTTTGTATGGAGATTAGTGTCTGCAATTTGTTAACGAATATTGAATTTAATGGAATGGAATGAAACTTGGTAGCTAGACCGACTTGATGCTACAGTAACATTTTAGATACTCTTTATTCTGAAAGTGTAAGACTGTACAAAGTCATTAGTGATAATAAGTATTTTGCTAATCTAGTTATGGAAATAATTAAAAAAAATATTCCTATCCCATCAAGAGCATTAATGAATAATTTTTTAACCTCTCCTATTCTCCCATAATTAGGTACATTAAATAAGTTAACAAACTTAATTTAAAATATAAAACTGCCTGTGGAATTAATGTTGAAAAACTACCTTAGGCCCCTTTGGGGTGTCTTAAGATGAGATGGTAGACTTGAATATTGTTTTAATGATACCACTGTTTTTTCAATGAAACACGATTACAACTAATTAATATGAATACAAACGCAAACTCTAAATTTCACTTAATTTTACTTCTCTGAAATCTCTGTACCTTTCTGAAAATAAACTGTCAATACTATTATTGTCACTAATATAATTAAATCTTCAATTTATTCAAATAGTCATAAAAACAATATCCATTGGCAAATGCATACCTACTGTATTTATTTAACAACTTGGCATATTTTGTCTGTATTCACTATTTTATACTATTCTGTATTAAATTTAGGTTTGTTAGGATATATCACATTTTTAGAATGTTAAATGAGTAAATATCGACTTCCAACTACACAAATGAAAACTTTTTAAAACGCACCGCTACCGTGATTAGTGAAATCTTTTTACTCGTTAAACGTTATTATAATCGGGTTTAATACTTATACAACTTGACAAAAAAACCGAGTGGTTTCATTGCAAATAAAAAGTAGCCATTTGTTTCACATTGTTTTGGTATACATCTAAAATCACTCACCCTCTGATAATAATAATGCTTCCCGCGAATACGCATTTGGAAGTAATTTAAATATAATTTGTAACAAAAACAATGCAGTTAAAGAACCCATTTTGAAACTTTACTGATTTCTACCGTTCACTCTCAAGTTATACTTTGAGCGTAAATTTTCTTTTTATTTAAAAGTAACAGTGTAACCTAAGGCCAGGTGCACAGTGAAAATTGTTAATTTTTTTTAATTATTAAAATTAAAATGAATGCTGTTTATTTAAGTTACATGTTTCGTTTAAATAGTATCAATTGAATGCTTTTAAATATTTAAAAAAGTCTGTGGAATATGTTCTAGTAGGTTATTGTATCTCGATGCAAGTTGGGTATAGGGGTTCCCGTATTTCCGGCTTCTCCCTGATCATCCCAAAAGGAAGTGTCAGGGCATAGATAGCAGCCATTCCACTGCTAGTGCTGTGGTGGTCTTAGATATTCTACTCAGAATCATTATTAAGGCAATAAGTTCCCCCGGAGGGGTTTTACTGGGTAGTCCTACCCTTTTTAATCAATCAAATCTTTTATTCATATAGATGACATTAGTAATACTTATAAATCGTCTCTAAGCAATGCAAATGAAGCTACCTCTGATTCGAAACCTATAACTACAGAGAAGATATCAGCAAGAAATTCAGAATAAAACGCTAGACTTATTACTAATTTTGCACCAAGACATACAGTTAGTTTGTCACACTCCGTTAACTCTCTCGGGTAACAGCACTGTGCGTCAATCTTTTCCCCCGATAATGTATGTATTACTTTCATTTTACTTGAAATTTTTTCAACTAAACGTAGCCTTATTGAGTGGAAGGCAAACAATCCAAAAGAGTTATTTTTATCGACACTTGAATATAGTAACATATTTTGTTTACTTACGTTAATAAATATTTTAATGTACCTAGGTGTTCATAAAAATAAATTGTTGTCATTCCTCTGTCATACCAAGATCGTTAATATTAATATAATACCTGTTAATATTTTCTCAATAAATATTTTGCACGGCTTCACCCGTTCGATATCTACTATTTCCTCTACCTAAAGGTTGTCTGGAAGAGATTGCTTTCTAGCAATAAGACCGCCTAAATTGTACTTAATTATGTCTGTAAAACCAATTTCTGTAAATTTTTCTGTGCGATTAAGTGTATCTATCTGTCTGTCTATTGTTAATATAATGCTACTGTTTATTTATGCGTGTGATAACTTATTTTTGTACTATTTTTTAATGCGTCTTCGTCATTTATCAACCAACTTTGATTTGAATGATACAGAATTTAAGGTCTAAAGATGGCATTCTAGAAAAATTGGGAGAAGTAGGTTTTTTGTTCGGTGTTTTGTTAATAAAGATATTTTAATCAAAAAATATTTTGAGTCACAAAACATTACACATTGACATTTTGTAAAATATGATTATTTAGATTATCCCGCTGAAGCAACGATTGTGTGTTGAAGGGTCGTGGGTTCGATTCTTGCCCACCACGAACATTCGTGTTATTAACATTTGTATCTAGATGTTTATAAATTTATTTAAGTATGTATGGTGATGCCATCGTTGGTTCTGGTCTCCATAAAATAAGTGCTTTGGCATCACGTCAATTACTGTGATGAGTACTGATGTTTATAAGTATGTTTTTTGTTTTAATTTTGTGTAAGTCTGGGGAAAGTTGAGGATTCAGATATAGATTGTTTTTTAAACACATAATAGGCTTAATGATAATCCCTGCTTATATTATAAATGCGAAAGTAACTCCGTCTGTCTGTTACGCTTTCCCGCGTAAACCTCTGAACTGATTTTGATGAAATTTGGTATAGGTATACGTTGAACCTCAAGAACGGACATAAGGGGCTACTCTTAGAAAATAAGGGGGGGGGGGAGGAAAGGGGTAATGCCACCTTTGAAAGTTTATATGGGGAAATGTTTTTTTTAGAGATATGAAATTTGGCACAAATATAGCTCGAAATTTGGATTAAAATGTAGACTATTTCTTGTTTCGAATATAAGGGGAGATAGGGGTAAAACCGACCATGAAAGGATGAAGTCGCGGGTACAGCTGGTATAATATATATCGTAGTTTTACTATTTAATTCCATAACTGTCTATGATGGATGCGAATGGCCAATCATCACTGAGCATTTGGTAGAGTGGTGGTGGTTTCACAAGTAAAAAGATGTTTCAAACAGTCTTTAGAAAGGGGGTGGTGTTGCCGAACTGTGGGGAATAGTTGCGCGGGCGCCGGAATTGATTGCGCCCGCCACGCGGACTACTGAGCCGGGCATAGAGCAAGCTTGCGCAGAGACTACGATGTTATGATACAATATCCATACTAGTACCATAAATGCGAAAAGAACTCTGTCTTTCTGTCTGTTTGTCTGTCTGGCTTTCACGCCTACACCACTGAACCGATTTTGATAAAAAATTGTATGAATATACGTTGAAGTTCTAGAAAGAACAAAGGCTACTTTTTGTTTTAAAAATAAGAGGGATGGGGGTAGTGCCGCTCTTGAATTTTCTACGGAACAATGTATATTTTTTGAGAAATATAAAATTTGACACAAATAGCTCGAAACTTGGATTCGAATATGGACTGATTTTATTTCGAATATTAGGGGAGATAGGAGTAAAAACCACCATCTATATTTATTACTAGACAATCGTCGTTGTCAAACCAAAAACTGCTGCTGCTGCTGCTGCTGCTAATAATAATAATATCTACTTAATTTACATGTCTAAAAACCAAATAAATAAAAGTGTAACAACTATAATTCTTATATAAAATACTTCTTAAAATAAACCTTTGTATATTTTTTATTCTGGAACCTCTTATATTTTGGAAATATTAAAAAATACTTTTTGCACGTAGCAGTTTTTGGTTTGACAACGACGCAATACTAAGTCCACGCGTATGAAGTCGCAGATGGCCTCCAGTACAATATAAACTGTAAGGCAAATGGCGAACATTACCGTTCGATTATATATCGATTTACCGATTCGATATACCGATTTCAAGGAGCTAAATGACCTCTGACTGGCCTTAATGGATTATTTAGAATACAAGACTTCAGTTTCAAGCATTTAAAAAAGTTAACATTTCAAATAATTGCAAACTTCTTACTGCTTTGAGTTGTAATTCATTATTTTAAATGATTGGTAATTTTATGGTTATTCGTTTCTATGTAAATATTGTTTAAGAACACAAAATTATGACCTTGTTATAAAGGTAACTCATCGTATTGTTAAGAAGTGCTTTATTGATATTTTTTAATCCTCATCAACATATTTGGAAAATGGAAAAATAACTATGATTTATTCTTTTGTGTGTTTACGTATTTAGGTTTTTTTAGTCACCTTCTACACTTTTGCGCTTACACACTTACTGAATTTAGTGGTATAGGTATAACACCTATTTAGCGAAAGTAACTCTAAAAGCCATCGAAATAATATGTAAATAATCCCTTAAAAAGTATAAAAAACTCACTGTTTGGAATAGTGAACTTTTGGTATTAGATTTCTCTGTGCGTTTTCTACTCTACGGCCGCGAAGGAAAGCTTTCGCCGAGTGTTCTTTGAGAAAGCTCGATTCTTATGCAAGACACGTCGGGCACGAATTTACAGGCAATTCATTCGATATTGGATTATTAGGCATTGATCTTTTTAAAAATTTCTAACTTAGACCTGGTGCAGGCTTGAGCATAAATGTAAATAAATGTACATTTATTTATTTATTTATTTTAGAAACCAACAGCGTTACAATACTTAATACACAAAACATGGTTACACTACTAGTAAGGCCAATAATAGGTTTCCCTAAATTTACATTAATGATACAAGAATAGAAATATATATAGAAATTCTTACAAATATGACATATTTAAATATACATAGACATACGAGTACAGGGTATCGAGCCAACCATAAAAAAACAACAAATATGACATGACGAAGCAAATTACAGTTGAACTCAATTATTTAAAAAAAAAAAAATGACAAGTCCTCTCCGTCTGACATAGGCATCGCAACAACACACTAACCCCACCACCGAGCAACAAAGTAAATAACAACATACAGTGACAATTCCCTTCGCATCATGTACAGCAACTACGAAGTACGGTCCACAGCATGCCAAGGCAGCAAAACCTACGGTTCGATATAAGATCTTATGCCAACAACATAAGGGCGATGCAAAGCCCAAAGTATGGTATACGGTGCGCTCCTGATCGTATCTACACAATTTAAGCTACTCTGATTTCAATATATCAATAGCAAGACGCCTAAGAACATTCTTACTACAGTTGAAAAGATC